>LR991054.1:239988-2639988 GCA_905163555.1 Notocelia uddmanniana
ATCTGTAAACGCTACTACTAGAAAGCTGTAATTTGGCATGGGTATACATATGAATCAAGCCGCAAAAACAGTAGAATAAATTGAAAAAATATATTTTACTAGCTTTTGCCCGCGACTTCGTCTGCGTAGAACTCATTCTCGCTTTAGAATTATTTGTTTTCCCATAAATCTTTCACTCTTCTTTACACCCCCTTAAGAAATGATTACATTCAATATGACATGCTCTTTACCGCGCAAGGCAAATTTTAATATGAAATCCTTTTTTCAAAAAGAATCATCATCATCATATCAGCCGAAAGACGTCCACTGCTGGACATAAGCCTCCTCCAAAAAGTGACACAATGACCGTTCCTTTGCCATCCAGCGGACACCTGCTACCTTTACCAGGTCATCTGTCCACCTTGTGGGGGGCCTACCCACGCCGCACCTTCCGGTACGTAGTCGCCACTCGAGAACCTTTCCTTCCCAACGGCCAACGGTTCTACGTGCAATATGCCCCACCCACTGCCACTTAAGTTTAGCGGTTCGGAGGGCTATGTCGGTTACTTTGGTTCTACTGCGGATGGCCTCATTTCTGATGCGATCACGCAGAGATACTCCTAGCTTAGCCCTCTCCATTGCTCCTTGGGAGGCTTTGAGCCTTCTTATGAGGCCTATAGTAAGCGACCACGTTTCAGTGCCATATGTCATCACTGGCAACACAAACTGGTCAAAGAGCCTCGTCTTGAGACACTGCGGAATATTGGACGAAAAGATGTGCCGTAGCTTCCCGAACGCTGCCCAGCCGAGTTGGATTCGACGATGAACCCCTTTCTCGAAGTTGGACCTAACTGTCTACCTAGTATATATAATCGTCTGTCCTAGGTATATATAATCGTCTACAACTTCGAGTAAAAGTGTCCGATTGTAACGGGAGTTGGTGCTACGTGCTCGTGCTTTCAAAACGAATGATTAAGTTTATTTCAGAATATCAAATGTACCGATTCTAGACGACTGAAGCCCGTAAAAATATTACATGAACAATGATAAAAGTTTCGCTACGCAGTTCTTCCGTAAAACTTCCCAACAGAGTGGGTTCTTCATGTAAGGTTGAGGGCCGAAGGCCTGAAGCAGGGAGGCGAGACAGGCGAAGCCGAAGGCCGAGCTTCCCAACAGAGTGGTTTTTTTATGTAAAGTTGATGACTGACGGGCCGAAACGGAGTGGCAAGGCATGCGAGGCCGAAGGCCGAGCATTCCCATAAAGCGGGATCCTTATAATTATAAGGCTGAGGGCTGAAGGCCCGGAGCCGTGTGGCACGCACGCGAGGCCGAAGGCCAAGCGACCCAACAGGCCTTTTAGCTCGAAGTACGAATTTTTCTATGGCAATGTTAGTTTAACTTGTTTGTACCAGATGTCACAAAGTGCTATCTCTGTCGCACTTGCATATTGAAGCGACAGAGATGCAGCGGTCGTGCGGTTAGTTCTTACTAAATACACAACGGCGCTACGATCTATGTGGAATACTTCACTGGTCTTTCACTCTATCTCAGTGTCAGTCATATATATTGTACTTTGTGCATAGATCTAAGGTGCTTCAACTCTCAATGTTGACGATTGGGCTGCCCAGCCCAAGTGATCTCTTATATCAAACGGTTATTATGGTGTGAAGGATCAGCATTACGTAAAAAATAATACACGACAAAATTAAATTGTACACCGACGATACAAAGACTGCATTGAAGCAGCTGTTTTTGTATTTAAGCATATGAAGACAAACGATTCCAAAGTATCGCAAATTTATTTTGATTTACACTTAATAATATACCTAATTGCTAAGAGGTTATGCTCAAAAATAGCGTCATCAATCAGAAGGAATTATGATACTTCGTCTTTGACATATCGAAACGTCAGCTTGTTTACAATACGTCAAAGTCTGCTATGGTTAAGTTACATTAAGGCTGGGTTGCACCGACTTACGATCACAGACTGATCAACGTTAAATATGGCGCCGGCAGCTGTCATCCCATAGAAACGTGTCAAACTTTCCATACATTAAAGTTTTAACGAACACAGCTTACGATTACAGACGGTTTGGTGCAACCCAGCCTTATTGACACGCCGTTATATTCCCAATCGGCTGAAACTTAAAGCTTAGACTGGCTGGCGTATGAGGATTTAAATCACCCCGTTTCATAGACCATATTTGCACCCCCGATTTCATTCCTTTGAGGGTGATTATCGGGGACAAAAAGTATACTATAAGTGAATCCAGATTATATACTGTTAGTATACAAAAAATCATCTTGATCTGTTCTGTCGTTTTTGCGTGATTGAGCAACAAACATCTAAACTTTCGCATTATAATATTAGTGGGATTAGTGGGATATCGCTCGCTACCTATACGTTAAGTCACATAAAGTGGGAATGCAATTATTTTCATACCAAATCCTCCATGTGGTATCTTTGGATAGCTCATTTAAAAGTAATGTGGGGTTTCTTTAACCATCTTTTGATTCAGGAATCCGTTTGCGTGGTATCAAACTTTAAAGCGATTAACTTACTTTTAAGCGTTATTGTTGGAGGCAAGTGTCCCCCCTCTGCAGGTATGTGGATTAAAACATGTTAGTTTTAGTTAATATAATGTATTTAAAAGGAAAACTATCACAACTAAGTAGACATTAGTATAATTTTAACTAGTCGCAAAACGAGTCAACCCCGAACTTAAGAAGTAAAAGAACAAGTATATACAAGTCAATTTTTAACAAAAAAACACCGACTCTAAACTTTGCCGGACACCATCCTCCTGCTATATAATTTGAAGAGTTCCCTCGATTCTTCCAAGATCTCGTCATCAGATCCAGACTTGGTGACAATGGGACCAACTAGAAAACATACAATTTCAAACAAAAAATATTTTTTGAAATCGGTCCACTACTAGTCTCCGAGTAATCGGTGAACATGCTTAAAAAATAAAAATATTTCGACAAATTGAGAACCTCCTCATTTTTTTGAAGTCGGTTAAAAATAAAAATGTTCCGACGAATTGAGAACCTCCTCCTTTTTTGAAGTCGGTTAAAAAGAAACGAAAATGAGCCTGTATCTTGGAGCCCTACATTACAAATGCGTCATTGAGAGCCGAAAAAAACTTGTCTGAAATTGAGACTAGAATGGGGTCTCAGAATGTTACTTAATCCAGTACGTTTGCAAAAAAGCATGCGTTTGTTGTACCTATCACTTCGCTTCAAGAGCGCTCCCCTAACTGTCACAGCCAATATCAAAATCCTTGGCGTCGATATCTCAAATGAAGTCCAGTTCCGCGACCATTTAGAGGGTAACGCAAATTAGCCTCGAAAAAGCTCGGTGTGCTCAACAGATCGAGACAGTATTACACGCTGGCCCGTCGCCTACAGCTTTATAAAGTGCAGGTCCGCCCACATGTGGAATACTCTTCTCATCTGTGGTGGGGCACCACAGTCGTAGTAGTAATATAGCTTATAGCAGTAAAACAAATGCATACAAATGTCCGATTTGACGCACCCACACAGACACACGTCATTACAGTAATTTAAAGGCAATTCAGATTTTTCCCAATGGAGCGCAGGTTCAAAAAGGTCGGCAACCAGCGTATTGCCTGATCAGCTTGAGTTGCCACAGTGAACACAGTTAATGTATAGCTTGTGGTTAGTCTCTCAACTACGAGTAGAGTCTCTTAAGGCCTTTTGCTTTAAGAATAATAATAAGAATTTATTTATTTGCCATTAAGAACACATACAATAGAATGAGATCATTTTATCACTTATCGTCGTGGATAAGACATTCGTCACGTTCTGGCAAGTATGCGAGTGCGAGAGTGACGGACGTCTTACCCACGACGATAAGTGATAAAATGGATCATACGCCCGCTGAGCAAAGCCTCGGACAAGACAAGCTTTCCATGCTCAAGAGATAATAGTTTTACGTGTATGGTCGATGTGTGTGCAAAATTGTGTGTTTGCGTGGGTGTGTGGTTCTTATATTGTTTATTTAAGGCTATAAGCTTAGATATTTCTACTGTGGCTTGACCCCTTGGCGCTGCGTAGAGATGTAGCCTCGCTCTGCAGAAGCAACATTAATCTGAACAATTCCTCGAGTGCTCTGAGGAATTGTTAGGATTATTCCTTGGAGCTCCTTTCCGCCATCGCCCTACGCGACTATATTTCGATCCTCACTACTTAGATAGTTGCCAGTCCTCAACTGAGTGTTTCCGCACCGACACGACCTTCAAACCTTCAAAAAAAGAGTATATTACCATTTTAAAGGCCGGCAAGGCACTTACAAACCCTCTGGTGTTGCAGGTGTCCATGGGCAGCAATAATCTCTTACCATCATGCGATTCGTCTTCTCGTTTGCCTCCTATTACATAAAAAGTTCAGAAACATACATAAATATCACTGTCCCGCAGGAAAGGTCAGTGAATAATAAACATTATCACCAAATTTCAAGTTCATAGATGTTAAAAAACTAAAAAAAATGAAAAAGGCAAGTTATAAAATTTGTCTAACTGTCTTTTGCACCATGTAGGTTTAGTTGCTTACTTCTATGATTTTATGTTTACTTAATTAGCCAGAAGATGTCGCTGTACCGAAGGCTGAATCGCGGTGTTAAGATTTTTCCGCAAAACATCACCCCAGCTAGTAGTAATTGTAAATGTGTACATAAAAGTGATTATATTGGTTTGTACAATAAGCGCAAGTGTATCATTTTGGGACCCAGTTATTCATTGGTCCTTCGAGCCGGATAAGTTCGGTTAAGGATTTGGCGAGTACTTCGGGTCGACGGCCACCAGCACGGTAGTGGGTCGCTACCAAAGTGCGGTGACAAGGCAGAAGAGCCTGTGTGACGAGAGCGGCGCATTGTGACGTGGCACCGGCAGAGAAGAGCAGAGCAGCGTGTGACGTAAGCGGATGTGTGTAACTTAGTGAAGTGACAACTGTGAGTACATTTGATTATTACGTAGTGCAACTGTCAAAGACTTAATAAATATTTAAAATTAGGACTTAGAAAAATTTCATCAAATTTGGACTTAGAAAAATTTAATCAAATTTGGACTTAGAATAATTTCAATAAAATTGGAACGACGGGGAATCCATGCCCAATTTTCCTCAGAATTAGTTTGTTCTAAACACTTAGAAAATTTACGACAGATTTCGACTAGAATTTGCTAAGTCCCAAAACTAATTTATCATCATGGAGGCTCGGATTAAAGTACAAAAGGACTTGTATTCGCGCATGGAGAAGGCTAGAATTAACTTTAAAAAATCGCCTAAAGACCGACTCACTTTAGACTATGTCAGCACAAGATTAGAGACTTTGGAAGCCTTGTGGGTTCAGTTTACATCAACTCACACTCGGATTATACACGAGTCTGATGCGACGCATTTAAATGCTAGCGTCTATGTAACTGAAGACGTATACACGAGTGCTGAAGAGTTGTTCATGGACTACAAGTCGGAGTTAAAGGCCGCTTTAAGAAAACTGAATGTAGCGAGTCCTTCAAAGAACAGCGAGCCTACTTCTGTCGAGATTAAATCAGAGCTGGTACGTTTGCCGAAGATTTCGATTCCTACGTTTTCCGGAAACTATTCTGAGTGGACTAGCTTTCGAGATTTGTTCACTTCTCTCATCCACAAGAACAAAGACCTAGATGATGTACAAAAACTGCACTACCTAAAAGGTTATTTAGTCGGCGGAGCTGAACAGCTTCTGCGTCACATCCAGATCACACGAGATAATTATAGCGCATGTTGGGAAAAATTAGAAAAGCGCTATAATAATAAGAAGTACCTATCAAACTGCATTCTCAGACGATTCATGAGCCAAAAGAATATTACGACGGAGTCAGCAAACGCGCTCAAAGAACTGCTGGACACTACTAATGAGTGCTTAGATGGATTGCAGAACTTAGGCATTGATACAACTACATGGGACATAATTGTCATTCACATCGTGTGTCTCAAATTAGACACTGAGATACTGAGCAGTGGGAACTTAAAATAAGCGAGTCTTCCGATGATTTGCCCACCTTGAACCAACTTCAGGAGTTTTTAGAAACCCGATTCAGGGCATTAGAATGTTTTGATAACAAATCATCCAAGACAAGCTTTATCCCAAAGAAACCCAATACGCACTTCGACAGTAACCCCAAAGTGCTTCATGTTACTGAGGTTTCTTGTGCCTACTGTTCCGAAAGTCACAAATTATGTCATTGTAAAAGCTTTGCAAAAATCGATGTCGATTCTCGACGTGATTTCATCGAGTCCGGTAATTTCTGCTTCAATTGTTTAGGTTTAGGTCACAACGTTTATTCATGTCGCCAATCCACCAGATGCCGAATTTGTAAGCGCAAACATCATTCTTTACTGCACCCCAAAATGTTCACTAACTCAACCGATCCTCAAGCCAAATCCACTCCATCGGTTGAAAGAGACAATGTTGCACATGCAACATCAGCTACATCATCATCGTATGGTGAGCCCACCAATATAACAACTTGTTTTTCGACCAGTCGTAGTCAAGTCTTGTTGCCAACGGCTTTGGTTCAAGCTCAGTCGAAAACAGGTTCTAGCATAACGCTCAGATGTTTACTCGACCAAGGTTCAGAGGCTTCGTTTATAACGGAGTCTGCAGTCCAATTGCTAGGACTTAAGAAGATTCCCCACAAAAGCACAATCACGTGATTAGGCGGTGAAGGAAGTTCCTCTGTGGACTCCAAGTCGGTTGTGAAGGTTAATATTATTGCATCACTCCTAGACCCTGATTTTAAGGTAAATGTGCATGCTTTTGTGTTGGGCAAACTCACATCGGTACTCCCGGAAAAGAGAGTCGTCGTTGAGTTGTGGTCAGAGTTGAAAAAATTGGATTTAGCAGATCCAACATTTTATGTACCGGGTAAGATTGATATGCTCCTTGGAGCAGATATTTACGCTCAAATACTCTTAGAGGGTATTATTAAACTTTCACAGGGAGCACCCGTCGCTCAACGAACTTCCTTAGGCTGGATCCTTTCAGGGCCGACTCACTCAGGTGATTCGGAATTACGCAAATGTGTTAGCGTTAACCACGTTCAGATTAATGAAAACGAGCTTTTGAAAAAGTTTTGGGAGCTCGAGGCTGACACCATTGCAACAGATCCCAAGCAACGCTACACTAAGGAAGAGAAGAAATGCGAAGATTTGTCCGCAGCTCAGTAGTAGCTGCGAACAAATCTTCGCATTTCTCTTCACAACGGGATAGCTCAGAAAGATATATCGTGAAGCTGCCTTTTCGCGATTCAGATCCCAGTTATAAATACGGCAAAACAGAAGCTCTCGCAACCGAATGCTCCAGTACTTTGATTACTGCCTCAGCACCCGATTCCGCCGTGCGTGCACTTCAGCAAGTAGCCTACGATGAAGGTGACCAATTTCCGGCAGCTGCAGATAAAGTGCTGAAACATTTCTATGAGGACGATTTATTAACAGGTTGCGATTTTGTGGAAGAAAGCAAAGAGGTTAACAAAGAAAAGAGTGAAGTGTTGCAAAAGGGCCGATTTGAATTGCAGAAAAGGAGTAGTAACAATGAAGAATTACTGCAGCACATGAATGAAGGTAACGTCGAAGTGGAAGGAAACCTCGAGCTCAAGATAGATTCAGTCATGAAAATCCTTGGACTGATCTGGAACCGAAGAAATGACGAGTTCGAGTATTCGGTACAGCTTCCTCCACTCAAGTTTCCTGTAATAAAGAGAAGTATTATCTCTGATATCTCATGGTTGTTTGACCCGCTTGAATGGTTGGCACCAGTGATAATAGTTGCCAAGAGTTTAATCCAAAAGTTATGGCTTTCAGATATTTTGTGGGATGATCAGGTTCAACCTCAATTATCGAAACACTGGCAACATTACAGAGAAAATCTATACCAACTTACCGAATTCGAGCTGCCCAGATGGAATGACACTAGATCAGATGTGATTATGGAACTCCAGGGTTTCTACTACGCGTTCGCTGCTATTTTGTACCTGAAAACTGTAGATAAGGATGGAAATGTGTGTGTGTCGCTATTAACTACATCTAAAACAAAAGCAACGCCTACAAAACAGATTTCGTTGCCGTGTTTGGAGCTGTGTGGTGTTGTGCTGGTCACAAAGCTGCTGGTCGAAGTGGACGACGTCATGAACTTTGACAAAGCAAACATCCATGCTTGGACTGACTCCACTGTAGTGCTTTCGTGGCGGAACAGACGTCCAAACAGATGGAAGACATTTTCCGCCAATCGCTTATCTGGCGTTATATCGACATTGGAACCACATCACTGGTCCTATGTCTTATCAAAAAACAACCATGCAGACTGCACGTCTAGAGGTACACCGCTTCTAGAACAAGAAACGCTCTGGGGAGAAGATCTATTGTGGCTGAAAAACAAAGAGATAAGCTACAAAAGGTTAAATGTAACCGACACAACCTTAGAAGAGAAGAAAATTAAAAGATGTCTGGTGAATACTTACGTTTTTTCTGAAGGTACTAAAGAAATGTTGAATCCAAGGTTTTCTAAACTTAGAAAACTTCTTCGCGTGTTGGCTTTCTGCAAACGATTTGTCAACTGTGCTAGAAAGGAAGATGTTAGTTTATGGCTGTCAAGCAGTGAAACTCAATATATATTCTACAGGCATGCATTAAGATAATTTAAGGTAATGGTATCATAGATGAGTTGAAGGATCTGAAAGAAAACAAAATGATTAGTAAAACAAGTCAACTTACCTCACTATGTTCGTTAATTGATGAAGATGGTATCCTGAGAGTTAGTGAAAGCCTGGAGCACGCAGGAGTTGACCAAATTAAACACCCAATTATTACTCTTCAAAAGTCGCACTCCACGCCATTAAAGGAAACATATGTCTGTCTTTTCATTTGTATTATTTTCGAAGCTGTGAGCGACTTGAACTGCTCAAGGCATTTTTGTTGGAGAACCTCTTGTGTTAGTGCCAGATTGTAATTACGAGACTGCCAATTTAGGTAATTAAAAAGGTGGCAGTTAACTCAGAAGATGGTTCAAGATTTCTGGCGGCGTTGGTCGAGTGAATGCTTGACTAAGTTTTACCATCTTTATAAGTGGGCTCACCAAACACCTGACCCAGTTATAGGTAGCGTGGTGTTAGTAAAGGAGGATGATTTGTCTCCAGCAAAATGGTTGTACGGCATTATTACTGATAAACACCCAGGGCTGGATGGAATCACCCGAGTAGTTAGTTTACGTTGCAAGCGAAATATAATTAAGAGATCTGTTGGAAAACTTTGTTTCCTACGAATAGAAACTTAGTGTGTTGTTTTGGTTAAGATTTTTTCTTGCATCTGTTATTTTTGTCTATTTTGAGTTGGTTGTTTCAAGTTGTTTATTGTCTTATGTTATGTTATTTGGATGTAAGGTTTGCTGGAACCTCTCTATTTTATGGTTTGAATGTAAAGTATTAGGTCATGGTGGGCGGAATTAAGGAAATTTGTTGTCATAATTGTCCTTGGTGGGCGGAATGTCTAACTGTCATTTGCACCATGTAGGTTTAGTTGCTTACTTCTATGATTTTATGTTTACTTAATTAGCCAGAAGATGTCGCTGTACCGAAGGCTGAATCGCGGTGTTAAGATTTTTCCGCAAAACATGACCCCAGCTAGTAGTAATTGTAAATGTGTACATAAAAGTGATTATATTGGTTTGTACAATAAGCGCAAGTGTATCATTTTGGGACCCAGTTATTAAAAATTTTTCCAAATAAATTTTAAAAATAAACTGACTATGGTGGCTTCTTATTAATCTACATAACGAGTTCTAAACAACGATGCCCTACTGGGTAGGTTCAAAAATTTTTTTCGCTGCCTTTGGCTTACTCTTTATTTTGCGAACTAAAGCAAATAGAGAGTTAAGCCATGCATCGTGTTCCTCCCTGGTTAAATAATAGGCAAGTCTGTTGAAATCTAGTTCTGTGGACAATGTTCCCCCAAAAACGATACTGACTCCCACTTGGTTTAACATCACCTAAGTAAAAAGACGTAGGGCACTGCGAAACGTCATCTCGCTCAAATTTGGAGCAGCCCAACTGGGGAAGTACCTCCACCTTACAAAAGACCGCAGCCATAATAACACCACTACTTGCCCCTTAGGCAGGTATGTGGTGTTGTGTTCCTGGTGGTGAGTAAGGTCGCCAGAGCTCCCGAGGATGCGCTGTGTTGGGAGTGAGGGGCCTGCATATGTCTCTAGCTCGACAGCTGGAGACATATGCGGGTTCCTCTCTCTCAACACAGCGCATCCCCATTAAATAAAGGGTCGGCAACGCACTTGTGGTTCCTCTTGGAGTCGCAAGTGTCCATAGGCTACGGTGTCTGCTTACCATCAGGCAGGCCGTAAGCTTGTTTGCCACCGTCGTTGTATAAAAAAAAACCTACACCTCATCTCAACACTTTTTTGTTGTAAGAAGATGAAGCGTTGCAAGACTTGCTTCTTTCTACATGTAATGTTTGATGGGATAGTTGATTATTTCGTATTGTCCTGAAAATGAGTAAATCGGAGCTGGTAACACTTTGCAGGCCACACATCACACTTGGAACCCTTCAACACATGAATGACACGCGCTGGCAGCCTCAAACAACATTTAAAAACTTGGATACTGGAATTTTCTTGAAACCTCTCTGACTTTATCAACGGTTATTTTTATATCAGAATGATGCAATATTAAAATTTGTTAAGTAAGGAAAAATATTAATTAGGTTTAACGAACCAACAGATACAACGATGCCTCATAACTATTCAAGGTTATGCCCTTGGCGGACTCCTAATTACTATAATGTCTACAATATGCTGATTGCTGCGATCATGTCAAGGAGCTCCTACGACCGGCGGTAGTTACGCTCTTTACACGTTTTCTTAAACATCAAATTAGTACTTTTCACTGCGCACGAAATCGCAATAGAATACTGAACGATATAAGTGCGGTTTGTCTCAAAGTTCGTTATATTTTGCACTATAATTAAGTTTTATCCGTACACAAAAAGAATAATGAGTTCAGGGTTCAATAAGTGTTAAGAGGATGCAATACGGATCCGGTTAATTGCGCGTCAATATTTTTTATTTTAGTATATAATGTCTTCTACGGTGATGGCAAACAAGCTTACAACCTGCCAGGTGATGGGCAGACACCGTAGCCATGCCACCGTAGCGCATGTGGAGAGTCAGTGACATTCACAGGCGTATTGGGAATGTCATCAACAAAAAACAAATGCAGGTATAATACTCAATATCAAACTCTCAACACAGTCTACGAGAGCAATTTGGAGACGCTAACAACTCTGTGGGTGAGTCATACATACGTGTATGTACAGCCAGCTGCAGAGAAATCAGACCCCCACCCCTTGCATACATCAAACTACACGTTTCTTTGAAAACATATTTATTCCTTCCTCGGTCAATCCTTTACGCTCTTAGGAAAACCTGGTTAAGTCGTCGTGGGCAAGGAGATCATTCCACAATCCACATTTATCCTGTATTTGGTCTGCTTGGGATCATGTCAAACAATTCTTCACAGTACCTACTAGCTCTATCCATTATACAAACGGTAGATCACAACTTACAGATATGCTGCCTAATATGTGCATATAATACGATAATTATTCATATAAAACCGGTACAACTGTCTACATAGTAGGCTAGCCGCATGAATCAAGTATTCATTAGCTTATTTATAAAGTTATCGCGGTTAATTGTTTCCTAATTAGCCGTGTTAGGTAATCCGCCGTTATCGTCGGGCATGCACGCCGCCGCCACGCTCCGAGTAGTAGCCGCAACATAAAGACGAGTAGCTGATGTAGTAATGAGCTAGTGGACCGTAAGGCTATGTATTAAGAGCTAGAGTCGGGTGTCCCGAACACTGACACGTCGTAGTAATCGGTCGCGTGCTCGTTAGTGCCACTGATAATGTCCTTGTCAATTTTTTTGGGATGACGTAAAAACGGTGTAGATTACAGCTACATTTCATTTACATACGTAGGTATCCACACAGTCCGTATCTACACACTGAAGCAGTTAATTGAGGTATGAGCTGCCGTAAGTCTTGTCCTCGTCAGGGGAACGAGTATTTTGGGAGTGTACTTGTGTCCCACTCCGGCCGTCATGTTGTGGCGATATGTCCGGGTTTGTCCCGCGAATACTGCCTAAGCTTTCCCCTATAGTTTGAAATGGAGTTTTTCGCTGAGCGCGTGTCAGATTGCGCGTTCTAGCATGGTTCTCTTATTTACTGGTAAATATAGGTGGATTCCATTACAAAAATGCGAGTGTAACTTTGTCTACCATATCTATATGAAACGCACAGATTGCGGTGCAGCGTCGTTGCGGGGCTGAGGCGGTATTGCGGTAAAACGAACGCAGTCCGGGGGACGTCGCACCAAAAACCCGCTAGTTATCCGGTAGCGCGGTAGAGCGGAGGCGGCGTGTGATATGAAGCAGTAATCGACAGATGACAATTTCGGAACGATCAAAAATACATAACCGCCTCCGACCGTCACCGCGCCGCGCCCGCTCTGTGCGTTTCGAGCTTTATTAGTAGCTATAGGCCACATTAACACATTAACGGTAACTCTTTGTTATTTGTTAGACTAAGGCTGAGTTGCACCGACTTACGATCACAGACTGATCAACGTTAAATATGGCGCCGGCAGCTGTCATCCCATAGAAACTTGTCAAACTCTCCATACATTCAGATTTTAACGATCACCGCTTACGATTACAGGCGGTTTGGTGCAACCCGGCCTAAGTTAGGGTTGTCATAAATATGGGACGTCGACAGGGACAGTTAAACAAACAGTAGATAGAGTACGTAAGTCAACAACTTAGAAATGTTGAAAAACCCCAGACATTTTCATTTCAAAGCTCAATATATCAAAAACGGCTGAACAGTTTGTCATGAAACATGGCTAAAAACACTCGGGATAAAATTAACTATGACACAAAAAAAAAAACTAAACGAAAATCGGTTCATCCATTTGGGAGCTACGATACCACAGACAGATACACAGACACACGTTAAACTTATAACACCCTTCTTTTTGCGTCGGGGGTTAAAAAGGAACATTTGAACGGATATAATGTTTATATGTATACACGGAGGAGCGGGGCAGGTCCAATATTTTGTACATGCATGCGTATAGGTATATTTTTTTTAGAATTTCCCTCGACTTGGTTGGACTTGGACTTGGTTACTACAGATCCCAGCTAAGTCACTTTATATGGGCAGATTATATTTGAGGAGTTTGCTAGGAAACCCATACTGACCTTCAGTTCCTCATCATAAGTTCCACTTCAAAATATATATTTTGACGAGCATTAGTTGCTACGTCAACGAAATTTTATCGGAATCTTTAAAGTGCCTACATCATTGAGGAGTTCCTTAAGACCATTGTGGTCATCGTAGCCAGTTCCGCTTCACCAAATTTGTGGTTTCCGAGTGCCAATGCTTGGTTAACTACAGAAAAAAATCGAAAGTGGCATATACGAATAGAATAGAATAGAATAGAAACCAATTTATTGCAAACAACAAAAGAACAGCACATTACAATTAAAATGTTAGTAGAAACGACAGCAAAATAACTAGCTTAACTTAAAATATTTAACCTACTTAAAATAAGTGAACCATTACAAAAAGAAGTGGTGCTGCTACAGTGGCCGCAAATGAACACCACTCAGCATAATGCTTTGACATTTATTAGTAAAATGCCATAGCGCTGGTCTTCCGTGGAGCCCAGAGCTGTAAGAATAGATCTGAACAGCGAAGAGTGACAGACAAGGAACCACATACTTAAGATTCGTAATAAATGTAAAGATAAAGAGAACAATGATAATAAGGAGTCAAGGAGAATAAAGGGTAAGGTGTGAGTACGAGGCATAGGGCACGCATATTAATAAAAATAATATTAATAACTTAAATAATATTATTAATGTATATACAAATATATAGATTTTAATGCACATAACAAACATACTACAAACATACTATATAACCTCGAATTTGATACGAGCCTATCAAATTCGAGGAGTTCCCTCGATTCCTCCTAGATCCCATCGTGAGACCTTCACCATATTTATATGGGACCTACTTGGGGGTACCTGCTTTGAAACAAAAGAATTATTGACATTTCCAAAATAAATTATTACTATTATACCGACTGTTTTATTTGCATTGACGTGAATGTGAGTAATTTAAGGAAATAAACATTGGTGGAATTCGAGTTTACGCCGTAGGCATGTAAAACAACGCGCTACGCGTAAAATAACTGGTTTGGAAAATTACATATATAAATTGTAAATTCTTAGCGTTTCATACCAAAAAGGTATACAAAAGGACCCCTTATGGTGTGTACGAGGCTTGCACTGAAAGTGGCGGGAATCGAATACTTATTAATTTATTTTTAACATGTATTATACCTTTTTATAATCTCTGAAGTTTCCTTATCTCAACACACTGGCCACTTAGAAAAAAAAAAGTATGGTTCGGTTTCAATTGTTTATTGAAGTCGTCGAGTCACTGCTTAAAATGGAATTGTGCCGTGAAAATTTCAGAGCTATGATTTATTATGACTTTAAAAGTGGACTAACACAAAAACAATGTGAAGAGCGGATGGTTGCTGCTTTTAATATTGAAGCTCCTTCAAAGACTACAATATACAGGTGGTATTCAGAATTTCAACGTGGCCGTGTATCCCTCACCGACGAAGTGCGTGAAGGTCGACCAAAATCGGCAGTCACGCAAGAAAACGTCGATGTTGTGCGTCGTCTGATAAATGAAGACCGACATGTGACATATCGGGAAATTCAAGAGCACCTGGGTATTGGAATGAGTCAAATACAAATTATTTTAAAAGAAGAATTAGGCGTGAAAAAGTTATTTTCCCGTTGGATACCTCACCTATTGTCTGACGAGCAGAAAATAGTCCGTGTCAATAGGTGCCGCAAAACTTTGAAAAGATTTAACAAGGGACGCTCAAATGCTGTTTTTAGCATAGTATCAGGTGACGAGTCGTGGATATACGCTTATGAGCCTGAAACTAAAAACCAATCCCGAGTATGGGTCTTCGAAGACGAGCTCAAACCCACAAAAGTTGTTCGTTCTCGCAGTACGGCTAAGAAGATGGTGGCTACGTTTATCTCTAAATCTGGTCACGTAGCTACTGTGGCTCTTGAGGATCGTAGAACAGTCAATGCTGATTGGTACACCACTATCTCTTTGCCGAACGTCTTTGCTGAACTCCGAAAAACAAACCCTAGTCGTCGCATCATCCTTCACCACGACAACGCCAGCCCACACACCGCTCGGACAACAACTGAGTACCTGGACGGTGAAAAAGTCGAAATATTGGACCACCCTCCATATAGCCCTGACTTAAGTCCCAACGACTTTTTTACATTCCCCAGAATCAAGGACAAACTGCGTGGTCAGCGGTTTCAGACGCCAGAAGAAGCAGTGGAGGCCTATAAAATAGCCATTTTGTCGACCCCTACTTCAGAGTTCAAAAAGTGCTTTACCCTCGGGTAAAACTGAAAGTTTCGGGAATAGAAGAAAATATGCAGTATAAGTGAGTTTATTTATTTTTATTGTTTTTCAAAATATTCTCCTTTGTATTTCATGCACTTATGCATGCGTTCAAACCAGTCCATAAAGCACTTTTTGAACTCTGAAGTAGGGGTCGACAAAATGGCTATTTTATAGGCCTCCACTGCTTCTTCTGGCGTCTGAAACCGCTGACCACGCAGTTTGTCCTTGATTCTGGGCAATGTAAAAAAGTCGTTGGGACTTAAGTCAGGGCTATATGGAGGGTGGTCCAATATTTCGACTTTTTCACCGTCCAGGTACTCAGTTGTTGTCCGAGCGGTGTGTGGGCTGGCGTTGTCGTGGTGAAGGATGATGCGACGACTAGGGTTTGTTTTTCGGAGTTCAGCAAAGACGTTCGGCAAACAAATAGTGGTGTACCAATCAGCATTGACTGTTCTACGATCCTCAAGAGCCACAGTAGCTACGTGACCAGATTTAGAGATAAACGTAGCCACCATCTTCTTAGCCGTACTGCGAGAACGAACAACTTTTGTGGGTTTGAGCTCGTCTTCGAAGACCCATACTCGGGATTGGTTTTTAGTTTCAGGCTCATAAGCGTATATCCACGACTCGTCACCTGATACTATGCTAAAAACAGCATTTGAGCGTCCCTTGTTAAATCTTTTCAAAGTTTTGCGGCACCTATTGACACGGACTATTTTCTGCTCGTCAGACAATAGGTGAGGTATCCAACGGGAAAATAACTTTTTCACGCCTAATTCTTCTTTTAAAATAATTTGTATTTGACTCATTCCAATACCCAGGTGCTCTTGAATTTCCCGATATGTCACATGTCGGTCTTCATTTATCAGACGACGCACAACATCGACGTTTTCTTGCGTGACTGCCGATTTTGGTCGACCTTCACGCACTTCGTCGGTGAGGGATACACGGCCACGTTGAAATTCTGAATACCACCTGTATATTGTAGTCTTTGAAGGAGCTTCAATATTAAAAGCAGCAACCATCCGCTCTTCACATTGTTTTTGTGTTAGTCCACTTTTAAAGTCATAATAAATCATAGCTCTGAAATTTTCACGGCACAATTCCATTTTAAGCAGTGACTCGACGACTTCAATAAACAATTGAAACCGAACCATACTTTTTTTTTTCTAAGTGGCCAGTGTGTTGAGATAAGGAAACTTCAGAGATTATAAAAAGGTATAATACATGTTAAAAATAAATTAATAAGTATTCGATTCCCGCCACTTTCAGTGCAAGCCTTATATGTCAGTCTGTCACATCGCAACTATACTTACACAATGTATTTGAAATTCGGAAAACTTAGTTAAGTAAATAAGGGTAATCCCCGTCTATCTATTTGCCACGTTGCGAGGCGCGGAGCCAGCCTCGAGAAACTGGTCACAGATGGAAACGTGGAAGGCAAACGAGCCCGTGGTACATCTTCAACGCGATTGACCGACCACATTAAGGGGAAGAGCAGTAAGTTATTCAATGTGGTGCGGATGGCCACTAATAGAAGCCGGTGGAAGCAAGTCGTACTGTCCAAAATTACGTCGTCTGATCACGATCTAAAGTCACGAAGGAACGACTACAGAGAAAGGTCAAGTGGGGTGTCATATATGAAATGGCTTGAACTGCATAATCTGAAAGCAATTTTCATATTTTTTACCGACTTCAATAGAAGGAAGGAGGTACTCAGTTCGTCTCCATGTTTGCTTGTTTTTTTTTATGTATGTATGTTCCCCGATAACTCTTGGCCACGTTGGCCGATTTTGATCATTCTTTTTTTGTTTCTAAGTAGGTACCCCGACATTGGTCCCATATAAATTTGGTGAAGGTCTGATGAAGGGTTCTAGGAGGAATCGAGGGAACTCCTCGAATGTGATAGGCAGGCATATGCCGATTTCGGTATTTTCTGTAGGTAACCAAGCATTGGCTCACGAAAACCACAAATTGCGGCATAGCGAAGTACTAAATTGGAGTTGGTTTTTTGGTATAAATTATTACAGAGGACAAGTTTCGATTTATGAAGTAAAATGTAACCTGAGTGCTGTAGTATACCAACAAAGGACCAATCGAAAATGATATCAATAACTTTAGTGAAAATATTACAGAAAATATATGACCATATCTCTACTTGCGTTAGTTTTTATCGAAACTATTTTATCAAAAAAATCATATCTACGAGTAAACTATTAATGACCTTTGAATTTATTTTTGTGGTATACTATATACTATATCCTTGAAAAACTACCACCACCACCACCATCATATCAGCCCTTGGACGTCCACTGCTGGACATAGGCCTCCCCCAATTTCATGGGGGGTAAATGCCATAATCGCCACGCTTGGCATGCGGGTTGGCGATCGCAGTATGTCCACCGCACTCTAGGAGTGCTGCTTGAAAAACCTACATACCCAATTAGTTATTTAGTCGCGCAAATTAGTAGCCATGTGCACCGACAGATGTCGCTGAACGCATATGGGTCCATAAATAAGACTGTAGTCGGTTAGGTAAGATGTAGTAACTACCTACGCTCATTAAAAAAAAAATGTATTTGATATCAACCAACCAGAAAACAGCAACACTAAAATCGAACAATCGGGAAGCAGGTCAGAGACATCCCCTACCTACACGTAAAGCTGGGATGGATTTTTTTTCTTGCACAAGCCACCGCTCGGTTTGACCGCTCGTTTAAAAATATTGTGGGTATTTGGTCTCACCATTTTTCGGATTCAGATATCCGTTTGCATGATATTATTATTGGTAGAGAATGCCTTAGGTAAGGCATTAAGTCCGCCAATTGTACTTTCGTTGTATCTGTGCAATAAAGTTTAAATAAATAAATATTAAGCTTTGAAGTGCAATTTTTTGTTGGAGTAAAGTGTCTCCCACCCTCCCGCCAGCTAAACTGTATGAGGTGATGAATATTGATTCTGGGAAAAAATCATGGTATAACGATTTTAAAAGGAAAACTATAACAGCAGGGTCACTAACAAGTCGGCTAAAGTGTTCGTCGTTCTACCTATAGCTATTAAGATTCGAGTTGTTGCTTGCAATATAAAAACATCCTGCAAGAACTTGGCCCGAACGTTGTAGTTGAGGAAAGAAGTGAGGTCGCGCCACGGAAAGCCCCGTCGACAAAAAAAACAGTATCACAGCAGCCTTTCGTGTTTTCTAAAATTTTTGTGTTCTATTACGGGTTGCCCCCAACGTAACTATCTACAGGCTGTAATCATTAAGTGTAGCCAGGCGATTATTCCGTAAATATAACAGATATTAGAAAACTTCAAACTGATATCGAAAGTGCGTTACCCAATGAGTAAAATTACATTAATATTTTTTTTTGTAAAAGTAGTACAAAATTTTTTTTAAGATCTATTGTAGGTGGAAGGGATTCTGCCACTTATTTTAATAAAACAAAAATATTTATTAAAACATACCAAGTTTAGGCTCCTCCAGATACCATATTGATTTTTTTGTATAATATACCACAAATGATACGGGATATCCTCAGACTCTGACACCAAGAAAGCAATTTTGAAAAAAAAAATATAAATTTTTTTCGAATAAATTTTCAATATTACAAAGAGACACAGTTTACTTCAGTACCCATTTCTAAAGAAGTAGAACTGTGTTACATTGTAATATTGAAAGATTAAAGAAATACTAAAAAAAAATATTTTTCAAACTTTATATATTTTGAAAATTATTTTTGTTTTAATATAAAAAAGGCTGGAATGTAATAATGTGGTATATTTTTAGAATCGCCTCATAAACCCCTTTCAAATCAGCACTCCCCTCCTAAGGGAATTATTTATATGAATAAAAAATTTGCTTTTACCTTTAGTATGCCTGTGCCAAACGGCTAAACTGTAAATCGATTTGCGGTTTTTTTGCGTACTCCTTCTACTAGAGTAATAAATGTATGGGAGCATTTAAACTTAATATTTTTAATATTACTACTTTAAAAAAAAAAGTTATTAATGTAATGTTACTTATTGGGTAGGTAACGCACTTTCGATATCAGTTTGAAGTTTTCTAATATCTGTTATATTTACGGAATAATCGCCTGGCTACACTTAACGATTACATCCTGTAGGTAAATGCATAACTACGTAATATGCGTAATCGCAAGTCAGGCTGAAACTGGTTTGACTGCGTCGATGGCTCCGGACTGACCTCATCATGACCCTCAAAAAATAATGATGAATGAGGTGGTCCTCGCCAGGATAAATGAAGCCTACCACCTGGATTAATTTGATTGGTCGATTCTGCGTCTCCGCTTTCGTCTCAGTCGAAACACACCCTAAAAGTATGCCTAGATTACGTAGCGTATAAAAATATGGTAATAAATAAAGATAACATTTAAAAATATTTTTTGGCGCGCTGGCTAATATTTCGCTCAGCGAATAAGCATTGCCATCCAGCGGCGTGGCAATGCGGCCAGCCTCATGCACACTGCCCATTGATGGCGATCTAGGCCAAATCTATTATTTGTAAGTTTTATATGCTTTGTAAATATTTAGTTCATAGGAGTATTATATACATTGTAAATACAGGATGTCGCACAACTTTGCCACAAGGAGGGAAAGTGCCTTAAATGCTGCAGATATAAATTTTATTGAAGGATAAAGGTCACATTGCATGGTCTTCCTTTTATTTAAGATGCTATGCTATTAAGAAAATAATAAGTGATTTATGATTTATCATTGTGCCTTTTGATCGAGACGGTAAAATTACAGGTGTTTTTCACATTTGGCCATTATTCAAAAATATTTGAATCATTAAGTTAGATTTTTTTTATAAAAATGAAGTCAGCCTTTAGAAAAAAAAAATATCTGCGGTATTATACGGTATTATACTTTCCATCCACGTAGCAAAGTTGTGAGACGTCCCGTAATTATATCCTGTTTCTTTGAATGAATATAACAACTTTTTTGAAAGCGTAGATATATTGACACGTAGTGTTACATATATAGTCGACTGCCACATGACCGCTTATCGTCTTCAATGACGCCGTTATCGCGCCATGTTCGGGTCACGGCAGCGGAACCCCACATCTTATGTTAGTACGCTATTGCTTTATCTTCATTCACTACAATAATAACATCAATAATGCACTCGTTAAACAGCGTCATAATTATAATACATATTACACAACTACGAACACCATGCAATCGGGGGTAGCTACGTAACTCAATTGTATTTGAAGTAGTGAGTTTTTTTAATTAGATATAGTAAAATTAGAACTCCCCAAGGTTTTGCCTACGATGGTTAATGTAAATCTCAATGTTTTCGCTACTATAAAACAATTAAGTTTAAGTTTTTATATCATGTTTAAAGGTATATCACAAACTTACAAAATACAATTTGCAAGAAAAAATGCATCTCCGCTTTATGTGTAGGGGAGGTAAACAATTGTTTTTTTAGGGTTCCGTACCCAAAGGGTAAAAATGGGACCCTATTACTAAGACTTCGCTGTACGTCCGTCCACACAGTTGAAATTTTCACAGATTGTGTATTTCTGTTGCCGCTATAACAAAAAATAGGACTTTTTGTAAGAAAGCTCATATCTCAGTTTGAGTACTGTAAAAGTGTACGTCAGTGTACGCCGTAATAACAAACTGGCTATTCCTGGGCATAAATTAAATATATATAAAAATGGACCGTATTACCAATGTATTAACATTTATAATAAAATACCAGAATTTATAAAAAACGTTGACACATACAATATATTTCGGAGAAAACTCAGTGTGGCTCGTAAATAAGACATTCTACTCGCACCAAGAATTTATGAGACACGAATCTTTAGCATAAATAAATGAAATTAATGGAAAGTATTACCAGCAATGTATTTGTTTTGCATTTTAGACTGAAATTTCATGGTAGTATATGTCGGAATAAATTAATTATTGAAAATATGTTATTTATTAAACTATGATAAAGAAATTTAATTAATTTATGATATAAATAGATGCATGTTACCTGTAAGATAAAATTGCTGTGCCCTAACAGGGTTCATGTTTTTTTGATTTCAATGTATTGATAAGATCTTTATGTAAACAACATGATGCAATAAGTAAATACTAAAAACAAAATAATAATAACAATTAAGGGGGGCTCCCATACAAAAAAATTTAGCCCTTTTTCATGGCTACCATTCGCCGAGCTAGATCTCAAGAACCGTAATAGCTAGACAGTTGATTTTTTTTTATGACATGTGTGGCAAACGAGCAGACGAATCGCCTGATGGTAAGCGATTAGCGCCGCCCATGGACACTCGCAACACCAGAGGGGTTGTAAGTGCGTTGCCGGCCTTTAAGATGGGAGTACGCTCTTTTCTTGAAGGTTTGAAGGTCGAATCGGTCCGGAAATACCGCAGGCGACAGTTCATTCCACAGTTTAGCTGTGCGAGGCAAGAAATTTCTGGAGAAACGCACAGTTGAGGACTGCCGACCATCTAATTGGTGAGGATGGAAATTTTGTCGCGTTGGGCGATGGCGGAAGGAATTTGCACAGATTATCTATTTTTATTGTCGCTACAACAACAAATACTAAAATCAAAATAATAATAATAATCAAGGGGGGCTCCCATACAACAGAGTAGTTGTTGGCGTTTTTTTTTCTGGTACGGAACCCTTCGTGCGCGAGTCCGAATCGCACTTGGCCGGTTTTTTTTTAAATTTTATTGTACCGTTTAGTCGGCGGAATTATAAATAAAAAAATTATCATTTATGTTAAATTGAATCTTAGAAAATAATCATTTCCGTGAATTCGAATTATTGAAACTAAAATAGAAAACCCTAAATGACTAGTACTTGTAAAAATAAATGGGAATAATTCTAAAAAAATATTAAAAAGAAAATATAGAAACAAAAATAATGTTGAACTATTTAATCCATTATTTCCTATCGGGATTGATATGTATACCTACCTATGCCAAATTACAGATTTCTATTAACGGTTACTAAGCTAAGCCGCGGACAAACGAACGGACGGACCTCAGAACATAAAAAAGGGATAAGTGCCCTACTGCTTCCTTTCAACGAAAACCAATGTCCCCAGTTTTCTCCCACCAAGTCCACACACACACATTGAACCGTGTAAAAACAACACCTCGGGCGGTGCCGCCGAGTTTACGACATCATGCAACAAGCGCTGCGATTGGCTTTACGCATCCCTCAAAACAGGCAATGAACACTAGAGGGAGACAAACGTTAAATGATGTTTTATCGACATCGATCTTTAAATTATTATGTTAAGATATTGATGACTATTGAAATGGCCAGTTTAGATGGTGTTCATATAATCACCAAAGTTGCATAACATAGTAAAGCATTATAGCGGTACATACATAAAAAAAAAATATATTAATACGAACTGAGAACAGTGAGTTGGGTAATAAGATCAATTTGGAAGTTGGTCTGCAGTCTTTTTGGAACAAAGGTATGTTTATTAAATATTGATTTGTGAATTTACCGTTGATATTAAATGACTAGTTCGACATTCTATTCCTATCTTATCGATGACGCATAAACTGCAATTTTAACCGGCACCACTCTAGTCGGGCGGAGCCTAACAGTGGGCCGGCGACTGCGCACCACTAAATAATTCACACAGCGACCAAAGCTACAGCGGCATGATACGTTGCGCCGTGGCTTAGCGTGGTACGGGGTGATTATTGTACAAAACGTTCAATGTACAGCGCGCAGAAGATATAACGCTTTTTCATATGTTATCACTTAAACTTCTTTTTGACCATGTCGCGGCGACATGCGCCACGCCCCCGTTTCACATCTATTTCATTCTATGATCTGAGGGACGGACGGAACGGGACAGACATGGCGTAACTATATGGCGCCAACAGTTGAAAACTAGTAGATTTCTCCGTTAACTTGAAATTTATTGTTTTCGCATTAAGTATTAACGCTGGCAACTTCTTAATGCAAAATTAGTTAAAAAAAGGCAAAATGGAAATCGCAATACCTACGTAAGCAATTTTTATCGAATATCGATAAGATATGCACATCACTAGTGCATTTACTATTCAATACTATCGATAACTCCACAGCACTACCAGTCATCGTGACAGTTGGTGACAGTGACAGTTAGTTTTATAGTGTTGAACATCAAAGATATGTAGAAACATACAAATTACTGTGGATGACAGTATATAGGCAGTTACGTCTCTTCTCCGTAAGGAGTATTATATTCTATTTGTATGCCGCGGGGGCACGGAGCGGGCGCACGCCTGCGGGTACTCGCCAGTCTAGCGCAACTCCATACAAAAAAAGCGTTTATATGGAGTTTAAGGGGCAAATAATGGCAGAACTGTCATTGCCGTCAAAGAGTAGATAGACTTCCGTTCAAGTAATGCCGCCATGTTTTTCTTTGCTTGTTGTGTCCTGTCACTGCGTACCGGCTGTTTCATGAGAGTATTTCTTGTAATTGGTTTATAATTATGGTTTCTTGATAATTTCTTAACGAACTTTAGTTAAGAATTAGTGTAAGGCAGTGTTTTATAAAAATGCTACCGAAAAGACAGTTTGTGAGTTGTGAAATTTGTGGACTGCGAGCCAGCCGTAAGAATTGCATGAAAAGGCAGTTTATGGCTAAATTTGCTTTGGATGAAGACCGGTAAGCATTGAACTAGTTATTTGGTTAGCTTTATTCCAGTACAATCGGTTACAAACAAAAATAATGTTGTATTTATTATTGTGTACTAGTGATGTACTATAACTATCGATAATTAGTGTTTAAAAAATTATGAGAGTAAAATAAATGAGCGGTGTTACACCAGAATTTCATTACCAGCTACCAGTGGATGCAGAAAAATAATATTTTTATTTACTCATAGTGACTCGTGATTGTGATTCGTATTAGGTATTTGTGATTTAAATCATTTGATTAACTTGTACGATCTTTTTAGATGCAGGCAGTGGGTCAAAGCTGTGGGAAAAGAAGAAATAAATGCCAACGCCAAAATCTGTGTTTATCGAAAGAAGAAGAAGTCATTTCAAACAATATTAAAAAAGCGGAATTACAAGGATTTGGAAAATAATGAGTGTTTAATTTTCCTCGGGTTCACATTTAAGTATTTATTTCATACTCTGGACTCATAAATGTGGACTCATTGCAAACCTAAATAAATAATAGAGTAGCATGAATTGCAGCATTAGTGCACAGATTTTTATCTGTATCGATAAAAACAGTTATTATCGATATCGATAAACCTGCTTTCGTCGAACGCCACTATTTGATCTGTTGGGTTGGCACTATTATGTCAGTTTGACGTCTGTTTGATACTCATGTTGGTATTAGATGGCCATGTAAAGTACATTCAATTTTCGATCATGCCCTTAGTATGAGAGTCCCGCCTCTTATAACGTAGTGTTTATATTCTCTTTGGTACTCGCTCTATGCAACCCGGTCAGTATACTATTTTTCTATCGGCTTGCGCCCGCTCCGTGTAATCCGCGCCAGCTAGCGTAAGCCCTAAAGGTTCATTCATTTATTTACCACGGAACCCTAAAAAAAGCGGCCAAGTGCCTAACCTAACCTAACCTATACCTAATTTAAATATTATAAACCGCTATTCTAAATAATTTACATCACTAATCCTATACTGTGAATTAACAAAGATCGTAACTTCATAGGAAACTCGCAGAACTTACGTCCTTTTGTTTCAGCGTAGCAGTTTTTCTGCGATGATTTAAAAACTTTTGGACCGAAATATGTATATTGTTCAAATCATTTTTTCTTGAAAGTATGACATATGACCACTACCTATATCTACGAACTATTTCATATTTTTAGGTTTCTAACCTCGAAAGGAAAAAACGGAATCCTTATAGGATCACTTTGTTGTCCGTCCGTCTGTCAAGAACCTTTTTGTCAGGAACGCGTGGAGGTATCAAGCTGGAATTTATATCAAATTCTCAGGTCTACTGTCCCTTGAGCCGTGAAAAAATCAAACTTCTAAGCCCACGCAATCAAAAGATACGGCCGTTTATGCCGCAAATTTTCCACACTCGCAAGGGAATCAAAACCTACAGGGTACTTCCCGTAGAATCTTGAAATTTACTACGAAGCTACATATGATAGCACAGATAAAGGAAAAATTGCGAAAACCGTAAATTTTTAGTTACATCATATAATAATAGTACATTACGATACAAGTGCGGAGAATAGGAAATTCGCAACGAGTGGTGATAAATTAAAACACGACCGAAGGGAGTGTTTTAAATCGACACGAGTTGCAAATTACCTATTCGCACGTGTATCGTACAACGTTTTACAGTACACATGGCTCTTTAAAGTTTCGACATATGCCTGTAATCTGCTGATTACCGCACTCGTGCGGTAATGTAGCACCATATGTACTGTAATAGTACATTACGATACGTGTACAAGTGCAGTAAACAGGAAACTCGTGTCGATTTAAAACACTCTCTTCGGTCGTGTTTTAATTTATCACCACTCGTTGCGAATTACCCTTTAATTTGAAATATTATTTCCAATCAAATATTAAATTTAAAAAATGTCATTGTAGAGAGTGCTCGCATGTAGAGAGCGCTCGTGGCCCAGCGGCACCCGCCTACCGCGTGCGGTATGCGAGGTTAAGCAACGTGGGCGCAGGTCAGTTCTTGGATGGGTGACCGCTTTGAGTGGTTACTAACTGAGCGCTCTCGTGCTTTGGAAGGCACGTTAAGCCGTTGATCCCGGCTGCTGTCTCGAGAGCAATATTAAGAATGTTTTCTCTTTTTTTGGTATAATCATAAACATCAAACACTTTAGGGGGAGAGCACTTGCTTATCCTAGCACAAGTTTCAACCTATTTAGGAAGTTCTAGTTTTAAAGCAAATAAAAATCATTTGGCTTTAGCGTTCGACACAAACACGATTTTCATCCGAAAACCGTTTGGCTTTCCGTATAGTTTCCCGAGGATGTCTCTCGGTGTCAGCACAGCGAAACCGTCTACATAGATACGTCAGCAGCAGAAGTAGCTACGCGGGCCTAGTGCTCAAAATGACCTACACACATCAGACTCTTAACATTAGAGTTCTGCTGCTGACTGTACAAACTATATAATACGCGACACTGCAGACCATTCGTATATCTTAATTATTTATTAAAAAAAATACATAACAGACATGCTTACAGTAAAAACCAAAGCGCCTACAATGTTGGTATTTAGGTCTTATCTCGTTGGAATAAGGTTCACGTACGGTGAGTTTTGTCGTCGATGGTGCAGGCGTGGTGCTTGGAGTCAGCCCTGCGCGCGCACGTGGAGGACGCGGGCGATACGCGCTATCGGCGCCCGCGCCGCGTTTCCGGAGGTGTGTCCGCTGACCCGTGCCGCGACGCGGCCGCAGCCGCGAGCGCCGGGCCGCGGGCGATTCTGCGACCACTTGAGAGGTCGCCTACTTTATTTCAATTTTTTTCTTTTCCTCCAACCGTACATGACCAGAAGGATGTGAATCGCGCCTCGAAGATCCAAGCAGTGATTTATCACACATTGGTACGCCAATAACTATGTAGGTACTCTATTAATCAGAGCAGTTTCAGGGTCTGGTGCCAATCACAAGCATATCAAGCGTAAAGGACAAGATTGCAGCTAAAAAAAGTCACCGTCAAATATGGCAAATGTATTACACTAGGCCTTTTCCCACAACTGTTTTAGACACGTATGCATAAGTATTAACTAGTTAAACTTAATAATCACAGCGTAGACCTTTATAAATACCAGTGGTAAATTTGAACTGATCCCACGAGACAGGCTTAGCCTAGTGTGGAGGTCATAGGTAAAAATTGTAACCATCTTAATATTTGGTAAATAAACGATATTTTTATTTTTTATTTTTTTTTAGTACGCCAGTAAATTTAGAGAATGCGTGGTTAGTAAAATGATTGATATGAAGGATATGGAAAGTATGAATGCAAATGAATGTTGGAATGAGATGGCGAGTTGTATACGATCAGTGGCGAAGAATGTTTTAGGAGAATCGAAAGGCAAATGTATGATAGAGAAGGAATAAAGGAATAAAGCTCATGTCACATAGTATGGAAGTATGGGAGAAAGTGCATGATAGAGAGACGGCTGAGAGAAGAGAGTGCTGTAACGCAAAACCAATTCGGTTTTATGCCTGGTAGGGGTACCACGGATACCATTTTTGCCCTTCGCCAAATGCGCGAAAAATACAGAAATACGCAGAAAAACTTGCATATGGTATTTGTGGACCTCGAAAAGGCATATGACCGAGTACCTCGGGAGGTTTTGTGGTGGGCCTTGAAAGGGAAACGTATGCCTGGGAAGTATGTGGAGCTAATTCTGTCGATGTATAACAGATGTTGTGTTCGCGTTCGATCGGCGGATTGCACAACCGACAGGTTCAGTGTCACGGTGGGCTTGCACCAGGGATCGGCTCTAAGTCCTTACCTCTTCCTGTTAATTATGGACGCTCTGACGTCGGAAATACAGGAGGAGGCACCCTGGTGTATGCTGTTCGCCGATGATATTGTTCTTGTCGGCGAAGACGGTTACGAGGTGCAGAGCAGACTGGAGGAGTGGCGACAAAGACTGGAGAATGTTGGCCTGAAGATCAGCAGATCCAAGACAGAGCACATGTTCTGCGATTTCGGCGGTCGCTCCGGTTTTACGCCCATACAGCTGGATGGCGTTACGCTGCCGGTCTGCTCTGACTTTAGGTACCTCGGTTCACTAGTGCAGTGTGATGGCAATATTGACCGTGACGTGAAAAATCGAATTAGCACTAGATGGATGAAATGGCGACAGGTCTCGGGGACAATTTGCGACACCTGAATGCCTCTTCGATTGAAGGGTAAACTCTATAAGACCGTAATAAGACCTGTCGTCATGTATGGATCAGAATGTTTGGGCCTCAAAGGTGATGGATGAAACGAGACTGCATGTTACAGAGATTTATTTATTTATTTATTATTCAATAGGATACACAGCATTACAGCTTAAGACCAATACACTGTGTACTTACATAGGCAACAGACAAATTAACAGAATAATATCAACATATTACATTCATAACACACATATAGGTACATTATTGCTTACATTGTAACAGTAGACACCCATTTATCCATCATCTCGCAAAACTTCAGACACTCCTGGCATACGGCCGACCATCTCCACGCAAGCAGGTCACACTCAGGCGCTGACACCAGGAGCGCATTCAGTAGGGTCAGGGCACGGACTAGCGGGGAGTTTCTGTGTGCTACAGTGCGCGCCGATGGCACTGCTAACAGTAGCCGAGCGCGCGGTCTGAGGGTGATTCTAGGGACGTCAGGAACAAACAGTCTAATTAGCCTCTCTCCCAACTCAAGGCAGTCAGAATCCCCACGCAAAACCCGGCAAGCAAAAACAAACAAACTACAGTTTCGCCTCACTTCTAACGACCCAGTCACTTAAAACCCAGAGTGCCAAGAAGGAATTTAGTGGGGTACAAGAAGGGATAATATCCATGTATTTTTTTATAAAGCATTCTTAAAAACGCTTTTAGATTTTTTTCTAAAAGCAGTATATATGAAGACTCAAAAGGGTTCCATACAAGAGCAGACGCTTCCAGCTTGCTTCTGACTAGATCATTGTACAGAACTTTTATAGCACTGGGGTCATGGAAATCCCTTACATTGCGAGTGACAAAGCGTAGTCTACGATAACTGCTAGTGGCGAGGTTTTTAATGTGATCATGGAATGTCAGTCGCACGTCAAAGACTACCCCAAGATCTTTTACTGAATAGACTCTAGTGATGAGCTCAGTTCCAAGGTGATATTGTGCGAGTATTGGAGCGCTCGCACGACTAAAACTGCAAACCTGGCACTTGGCTGTATTGAGACTGAGCTTGTTATCTAGACTCCACTGGAATACTGAAGCAATATCCTCTTGTAACGACATGCAATCCGCCATATTCTCCACCCCGTACACCAATTTAAGGTCGTCAGCATAAAGGAGACATTTCGCATTACGGACTACAGATTCAAGATCATTGACCATCATCCCGAATAGGAGAGGCCCTAGGATGGAACCTTGGCTGACGCCAGATGGGGTATGGTACGGATCAGAAACAAAATGACCATGTTGCACGTATTGCTGACGATCGCGTAGATAACTGACAAAAAACTTAAGAATAGCAGGAGAGAACCCAATATTGAACAGTTTGTTTAGTAAAATGTCGTTATCCACACGATCGAAGGCTTTCTGGAAATCAAAATACAAGACGTCCACTTGAAAACCTTTATCGAGATGTTCTGAGATGATGTCAACGACAGTAATGAGGTTTGTGTTAACTGAACGATTGGCTCTGAAACCATGCTGCGTGTCGCATACAAATGGTTTAAGTTGCGCTGATAACGTTTTATGGAGTATGGACTCGAACAGTTTCGCTAGGGCTGAGAGAATAGCAATCGGTCTATAATTTGTAACATTACTAGTGTCGCTGGTCTTGGGAATTGGCCGTACCCTGGAGGTCTTCCATTGCTGAGGGTAAGTGCAAGTTGAGAGTGCTAAGTTAAAAATATAGTGTATAGGCGTATTCACATACTCAATACATCCTTTTAGAATAAAGGCCGGTAAGTTGTCAGGACCTACAGCACTACACGGTTTAAGATGCTTAATACCTACTTCTATTTCCTGCAAGGATACACTATTCATGTGAATATAATTTGCACTCGGTTTCCACCTAGCGTCTCTCCTAAAACTAGGATTAAGTCGAGGAGGGTCCGGCAAGAAAACACTTGAAAAGTATCTGGCAAAAGCCTGAGCACACTCGGGCCCATCAAACTGTTGCCCCTCAAATGTGACCTGAGCTACAAAGCCGCCCTTGGACTTAAGGCTATCGATATGCTGCCAAAAAGCTCGTGGGTTGAATTTCAGCTTCGATTGAATTTGCCGAATGTAATCATCGTAAGCCAAAGAAACACGTCTTTTTAATTCAGCCCTTAGTTTGGAAAATTCACTATATATGCTCATATTTTTAGTGGCCTTCCACATACGATGCAAGTCCGCTTTGTATTTTATATCCTTAATTATGTCCGCAGTGAACCATACGGGATAACGTCCAATATTCCTATTGCAACGTATTTTCTTAGGAATACACACATCAAAAATGTTATACACAATTTCGTAAAAGGCATCAACTGCCCGGCACACATCTTGATTTTGCAGCACTTCCAGCCAGTTGGCTTCTGAGAAAAGTTTGTATAAAAGCTCGTAGTTACCTTTTGCAAAGTTCCAGTCCCGATGAGCATTCAGGTTACTATGATGGATATACTCAGTAGGTTTTTGCCGGAGGACTTTGTGTAGAGGAATAGTAATAGTTAGAGGTGGGTGGTATGCGTCTCGTCGCGGGACAAGTCCCCCACCATCCACCTCCAGCACCCCAATCCCATGAATACGCTCTGAGGCCAGGACGACATCTAGCACTCCACCATACGCATTCTCATTCATACAGATGTGAATGCTAAGATGGGTGTGTGGTGTGACGAGAATGGACCGGATTTGGAATGAGTATATAAGGGGAAGCCTGAAAGTAGCGCCCATTGCCGAAAAACTAAGAGCCAATCGCCTGGCGTGGTACGGGCATGTATTGAGGATAGGGATGAAAGAAAAGTATTGGATATGAATGTGGATGGATGCAAGAAACAATGTAGGCTAAAGAAAAGGTGGATGGATTGTGTGAGAGATGATATGAATAGGAAAGATGTGAATGAAGAGATGAAGCGTGACAGAGATATATGGAAGAAAAAGACATGCTGCGTCGACCCCAAATAAATGGGAAATGGGCAAGAGAATGATGATGATGAGTTAATACAAAGTGATAATAGGTCACTGTCACCACAGTAAATATATAATATGTATACTGTGCTGTGCTGTCACTCTGTATTCATGAATTTTGTTGGCCGAGTAAAAACAAACTAAGTATATAAGAGAATCGCCCGGCTGGCTCGATATTCGCGGAGCGTTGACGTCCTCTGTTATCTCCGTAACGAAGTGTTGGTTGATCCGCGACTCAGCGGACTTGGAGCGATTTAAAAGTTAATTTATTGTGATAATTGTGATGAACAGCACGATAAAGCCCTTGTTTCTGAAACTTAATTTAAGGTGGCTGTCACAGGTAAAGACCAGTGACAGCCACCTATAGTTAGATAGATAGATAAAAACTTTATTTGCGTATATGACTTGACAATACTTGCAATTAAAAAGAGTGCTTCAACATAGATAAATCTTACAAACTAAAACTATGCTAATGTAACATCAATTTAATTTATTGTCACGACATAGCCGCGAAAAGGCGCCGACTCAGCATGTGCTGTGACATTGCTGTCGCAGCGCTGGTATTCTGCCGGAACACAGATCAAAGAATACTAGGCCGGAACCAGGCAGAGTGTGCGAACGGGGTTTTCAGCTTGAGCGTTACATTTTCGTGCTACATAGTGATGTGATATTTCACCAATGGCAAAAAATACATAATTGTTTACAAATAACTTAGCTTAGATTTACAATATACACTAGTAACAAGTAACTATCCACGAAAGTTTTAGGTACTTGACCGTTTTTGAAGAAGGAGTAAGTACTGTTTGTATTTAGATTTAAACGAAGGTTTCGAACGTATTTCGCGAATTGGCGGAGGAATATTGTTCCAGCACTTCGAAGCCAAATTTATACCTAAAACTTCCCCGGAATGATGCTGTCTTATACTTGTATGGAACCAAGACACATGCCCTAGATGATCGGTGTTTTATTGCCATGGACGACCAAATAATTAAGTTTCAGAGTATTCGGAATTAAGTTAAGCTATCTTTTTAAAATATAATCTTCTCAAAATACTACGCTGAAGACATTGGCTTCGGAGAATGAAGTTTCAGTGAACAACATGCTTCAATTTTTTTTTTCTTTATTTGATTGAAACTCGACCATATTTTAAGCTACAGACTCATTTGATGTGATAATAAACTTTGACAGAGCTCTGATTAGTGAACACAACGACAGTGGCGAACAAGCGCATGATCCAGCTGATGGGATGTTACATATTACCTGCATACACGATCGTCGATCACAGTGGCGCAGCCGACCGATATAAGTACGTTTATAGAACTCCATGTGCATAAAATCCCATCCCTACTGAAATGAAATTCTCCGGTAAAACATCGGCAGCGAGCTCTTTCCGCAGGCGCAGCTTACGCGGGATGAAGTTCTCAGATTTCTCAGAAGGTAGGTACACACAATTGTAATTACTTGTTTGACGTCATAACATAACGCTTTCAATGCATTAGAAATAACGATAATACGCACGTAGTTACAATTAATCTCGTCGATTATGGAATTATATTGTTGATGTTGTTCACCCGTGAATACACAATGCGTTACACAAGTTACTATGCTCGATGTCGTTGACGTAAGATGGAGAGAAAGCATTATGATGAAACACTTTGTCAAAGCATACTTAGGCATAATAGTTACAAGATATAGGTGCTCATGTTTACTTGTATTCAGTACTTACACATTTATCGGTAGAACAGGCATTGTCCAGTTTGCCCTCCGTATCTGTGCACAAAACATTTTCATAACCGGCCTATGAGCGTGGCAACTGCTTCATTCAAATAACACCTTGGTCGCAGGTCAGACTTAACTGGTTAGTTTGTGGTGATTGTAAAATGTGTGATTTTTGTAAAGTAAAAAGTAAAAGTAAAAGTAGTTTATTCTTCAAATTAGGCATATTACATGCACCTATGAACGTCAATAAACTACCACCGGTTCGGAAAAATAAACCTCTGCCACGAGAAGAACCGGCGTAAGAAACTCGGCGAGGTGTCATTTTTTCAAAACAATATACATTGTATAGTTAAATATAAATTACAGTGTCAGCTACTACAAAATAACTGAAATAACAATGCTACAGTAGAAAACATATTTTCGCGATAGATTACCCGTGCAGGACGCTATCACTGCCAAACATCCCTATCCATGATGTAATCGTTTATCTTATAATATGCTTTTGAAATAAGTGTTTGTTTTACTACAGATTTGAATTTAGAATTACTAAGTTCAGTAATGTGTTTAGGAATTTTATTGTAGAATTTGATACAATTTCCCAAGAACGACTTTTTCGCCTTTACTAGTCTATAGAAGGTTACTTTCAGTTTCCCAGTATTTCTCGTGGCTATTGGTTTATCAGCGTTCGTTGGAAAATTGCCCAAATTCTTCCTAACATACATTATTATTTCAAATATATATAGGGACGGCAGGGTTAGAATATCTATTTCTTTGAAAAATTCTCTTAATGACTCACGTGACCCCAAGTTATAAATTGCTCGGATAGCCCTTTTTTGCAAAATAAAAACAGTTTCAATATCTGCAGCTGATCCCCATAAGATAAGACCATAAGTAATTATACTATTAAAATAAGCAAAGTAAACTAACCGTGCCGTTGCCGCATTGGTAAGCTGCCTTATTCTCCTGACTGCAAATGCAGCAGAGCTCAACCTACTTCCTATCGCTGTTATATGGGAACCCCACTGCAATTTTGAGTCCAATGTAATACCTAAGAATACAGTAGAAGTAACAAATTCTAATGTTTGACCATTAAGTCTAATATTTGTATATAAGTTTCTGTTTGATGAGTTCGCAAGAGAGAATTTAATACATTTCGTTTTTTTCGGGTTCAATACTAAGTTATTGGCAGCAAACCAGTCAGATATCATGGAGAGGGTATTATTTGGTTCAATGAGTTCAGTATCTCTCCTATTTACCTTGAACAGTAATGAGGTGTCGTCTGCGAACATTACAATGCCTGATCTTCGGCTTACCATATATGGCAGATCATTTACATAAACAAGGAACAGGAACGGACCTAGAATAGACCCCTGAGGTACTCCCATCTCTACCACTGTCTCTGACGAAATGGCTTTATTTATCGCTACCTTTTGATTTCTCTGTGTTAAGTATGACTTCATGAGATCTAATGCGTGCCCTCTGATGCCATAAAACTTAAGTTTACAAATTAAAGTACCATGATCTACACAATCAAAAGCCTTGGAAAGGTCACAGAACACTCCGATGGCGTCGTGCGACTCTTCCCAAGAATGCAAAATAAATTTTAATAAACTTGCACCTGCATCAGTAGTTGACCTACCCTTCGTGAAGCCGAACTGCTGTGCGTGCAAAATATTGTGAGAATTAAAGTGAGAAACCAATTGCGTAAGCATTATTTTTTCGAATATTTTGCTAAACGCAGGTAGGATAGAAACTGGACGATAATCAGAAGGATTATCTCTATGACCTGATTTGAAAATTGGAACTACTTTACTACATTTCATTAAGTCTGGAAAAATGCCATAGTCTATACAGTTATTAAAAATGAGAGCTAGAGTTGGTGCAACGACCTCCAGAATAGATTCCAGTACCTTGACTGACACGCCCCATAAGTCCTCAGTGCTCTTTATTTTTAACATTTCAAAGGACTTCAGTACATCTAGAGGAGAAACATGATGAAATTTGAAATTAGTTAGTGATTCTAATTTTACGTTGTCATTCAGAAGGGATTCAGCTTTTGTGGTAGATGATGCTAAACTTTGAGTAGTGACTATAGGAATTTTAGAAAAGAAATTATTAAATTCATCAGCTACTTTTACTGCATCAGTTATTAAATTATCCTTTACTTTCAAAGAAATTGTGAACTCTCTATTATTTCTCTTCCCAGTCTCTGTGTTTATTATTTTCCAGACTGTCTTGGCTTTATTATCTGAGGACTTAATTTTATTATTCAAGTGCATTGCTTTTGCTTTTGTGCACACTGTTTTAAACAATTTGGAATAATCCCTAACATACTGATGGAAACATTCGTCAGTGGTGCAAGATCTCCTTTCATAAAGTTGGTATAAGTTATCTCTACTTTTCCGAATTCCGGTAGTTGCCCACTCATTAAATCTCATTTTATTATTTATCTTAATACGCTTTTTACTACAAGTCTTATTAAATTCGTTGCACACTGTATTCAGAAGCATTTTGAATTGATCATTCGGATCATTTGATTCTACCTGGGTGTTCGGCATGGCGACTAGTAGATTAGACTTTAGTAATTCTAGTCTACTTCTACTCAGCGGTCTTATTTCTATAACGCGATCTGGATGTTTTACTTCGCAAGGTAGCCTGACCATCTGAGCTTTATGATCCGAACGAACTCCATTCACTATGCTACTGTCTATATGAGAACTGTTTAACCAAATATTATCTACACAAGTGGCCGAGGTCGGAGTAACTCTGGTAGGTACTTCAAACAAGTAGTCAAAATTGAAAGATTTCAAAAGAGTAATGTACTGTACTAACGTAACGTAATCGCCAATGGGCATTATTAGTCTCTGGCAATCCTGTTCCTCTTCTAATTTCGGCTGAGCTCAGTTCTGACACACTGCCGAGGTGTTGACGCGCAAACGTAACAATCCTAACTAGATGACAGAACACGTGCTATTGGATAGCATGATTCGGGGTTTCCTAATAGCTGTCTTACATTGGTTTTGTTCGATGATATTCCTGACCTACTGTTTTTTTTATTTATTAAAAAACGGATCTGGGGCTTTTGGCCCGCATCTATAGCCAGGGGGCAAAGATGAGGCCGACGATGAAGCGAGCTATGGATATTCAAAATTAATAAATACTTACATATACATCCAGAGTAATTTCCAACCGAAATGAAAAATTGATCACCCCGGGCGGGATTTGAATCCACTGCCTCTGGAATCCGTCCATCGCTCTTTCCAACTGAGCTACCACGGGTTTGCTCGAGGCGACGAATCTTTCAATCAGTTCACTCCTATTTAATTAAGCCATATCAGCCGAAGGACGTCCACTGCTGGACATGGGCCTCCCCCAATTTCATGGGGAGCGTGGCGATTATGGAATCGCCAAGCTTGGCATGCGGGTTGGCGATCGCAGTATCTCCACCGCACTTTAGGGACGCTGCTGCCCATTCCCCGGTGGTCTGGAATAGGTACCTAATAAAACGCAATCCCTTGGAGCTTGGGAGTCTTCAGAATCGATTCAATGAGAAACTTGTTTGATTAATAACTTCTACCTACACCGCCATTCGTAGCGAACGAGCAAATCGGATAAAAAAAAGCGCGCGCGCTATCAGCGGAATCCGGAACCAACCGGCTCCTCGACCGAAACCGCGATAGCGAGGAGGTATAAACTAGAAACACAGATTCCTTTATCAAAGACAATAGCATTTCCAGTAGAGGTCAAAGCAGCATCCTGGTAATGAAGTCGTAGACTTTGATCGAAGAAAATGTGAGTGACACATTAATTATAGGTAGATACTACCGAAAAAAACATGATTACATTGTACCTACAAGAGGTTGGGGTCCAAGGGCCGACCGCCGAAGAGGCCTGTTTTTGTTATAGGCTCCGTTAGCAGTCGTGAGACTCGTAAGACGGGACCCTAATTATAAATAAGCACTGATAAGAGCCATTGTTACAGAGATAGCCACGTCACTGCGCCGTATCGGGGGTGAGAGGTGGAAGCGCCGATTCGAACTGCCGCACGATGCCCCACTTCGTTTCGTTCACACATTTATCAGAGTATTATAATATAGCTCTCTGGTTTTATTAACCGACTTCAAAATTTCAAAAGAGGAGGTTATCAATTCGGTTGTATGTTTTTTTTTTCATGAATGCGCTTAAAAAAATGCAGATTGCGATAGTTCGAAAAAGCTATTTATTACAAATATTTTCAGCTAGCTCGAAATTACTTAAGTTGGTGCAGTCGACATAAAAGGTTGAAACGCGCAGAGCGTGGGCGCAGCGTCGTTGCGGGGCGGAGGCGGTTTTGCGGTGAAGCGAACGCGGTCGCGGGCACGCCGCACCAAACGACCGCGCGGTATTCGGAAGCGGCAGAGCGGAGGCGGCGTGTGTGACATATGAAGCAGTAATCGACAGTATCGGAAAGATCAAACATGCAAAACCGCCTTGATACCGCAGCGCGCCGCGACCGCTCTGTGCGTTTCGAGCTGAAAGAGATGTATTAAAAAAAGTGTACCTATATATCTTTTTGTAGTCGACTGGACAATGAAAATAGAGTCGTCGTTAACATATTTTTTAAGTTAGAGCGTCACCAGAGTGGATACATTTTCAACCGACTGTGTTTAGGTTAGGTACATTCGCGCAGAAAGTTCACCACTAGATGGATCACACACTGAATGGTTTGGTATACGAAAAGAAAACACAAAAACCATGCCACTGTCAATGATTCTCGTGATTCATTCAAGTTTTTCGTTTTTGCAGTTTTGGATTAGCTCAATCCTTAGGTATACAAAAACAGAAGAACATCGTACTTTACGATTTGAGCCTTTTCAGTTTCGCTTCTACTAGGTTATGATATACATACCTACTATCGTGCAAGGGCACGAAAGATGGTCAACGCTCGCCACAAGCGGCCCACTTGTTCAGTGCCACAGAACAGTACCTAACTTTTTTTTTATACCACGTCGGTGGCAAACAAGCGTACAACCCGCTTGATGGTAAGCGGTCACCGCAGCCTATGGACGCCTGCAACTCCTAGGGGTGTCACATGCGCGTTGCCGACCCTTTAAGAATGCATACACTCCTTTCTTGAAGAACCCCATACTGTAGTCCGTCGGGAAAACCTCGGCAGGGAGCTCATTCCACAATCGGAGCGTCCGAGGGAAGAAATTCCTCTGAAACCGTACCGTACGCGACCATTTAGGTTCCAAGGTGTGAGGATGAATGCCCTGCCGACGGCGAGCGGTGCGATGGTAGAAAGCGGCCGTAGGCATCATGTCGAACAGTTCCTCGGAGCACAACCCATTATAAGCGATAGAACACGCACAAGGAGGCAAAATAAATATCGCTCGTGAGCGTGGGATCGTCCACGATTCGCACAGTACGTATCTGAAGCGAGTCAACAGGGCCCAAGCTGGTATCCAGGTGATCCCGCCCAGAGATGACAGCAATGCTCCATATGGGGACGGACTTGCGACCTAATACTTACGGTAGTACTCTTGTTCTTGTTACAGTTGCTGCTAGGTGGCGACCGCACGTGAGTTGGCGAGAGAACTCGGGTTCTAGTAATCAAGTCAAAGTTCAATCAAAAGTAGCTACGCATTTGAAGTCTTTATTACAAATTCACAGTTTATTAGTAGATAAAAATTTGTATATCCTCTGACTGATGATACTTATGTCACTTGTGATAAATCGAAACGTAGATGCATCATTGGGTCGACTTGGCCAAAATAGAGTAGGGCAAATCTGTTATAGGATGTTGAATATGTATGAACTTAATCTAAAACCCTGATCTGTGTTGGTCGACTTGACACTAGTGTTGTACACATTGGCAATTATGCGCTAATGTACTGTTCAAGCTGTGTGCACTTAGCTTTGGATATCATACTAGTTTATATAAGCTACTGAACACGCACGAGCTAACTGAACCATGTATTGTATGATGTCTGTAAAGTGTACCTTCCTATCCTAATAAATAAATACACGAGGGAATAAATGGTTTTGGCCCCTTCATATGCGTAGCAACTTTTGATACTGACTGTACCTACTAAGGCACTCAAAAACATCAAGTCAATGGCGGCGAAAAGGATAATTTATAGTCCAGTGCAAGTACTTAATTACTATTATTTTTTTCCTATATCTTGAATTTAGTACTAGTTTACAAATGTTTTCTTGCTTAACGAGGCATTATAAATAGCTTTCTTCGTTTTGACCCTTTGAACGCCATTCTTCATGTACGGCAGTGACACACAAGCTAACTCATCTTCCATAAGGTATGGAATATGATCCTTAGTGTAGAGCACGAAGGTGACTATGAAATGTACGCGACGCCTATAGGTGTTCTTGGCGTTCAAAGAGGAAAGTATTGTCATTGTAATAAGCTGCCATCAGGCAGGCCGTAGGCATGTTTGCCACCGTCGTTGTATAAAAAATATATTTTTTTTTTAAAGAAAATGACTGTCGAATTTGTTTCGGCATTTCTTCTTTCTTTTTTTTTCTTTTTTTTTTTTTTTTTTTTAAATATCTATTATAATATCTATAATATATCTATAATATCTATTATAATTTAAATATCTATTAAATATCTTTTTAAAATCTTATGGGCAGTGGTTTTCTTTTTCAGAAACGCTAGCAGATTTTGACTTGTTAAAGTGCCATTGCGGCGGCCTACTTGCACAATAAAGTTACGTAATTTATTTCATCATAGGATTGGAAACTTTCAAGACAACTTGCGAACATGCGAACGAACAGTGCAAACTAAATATAAGCTTTTAATATACTTATACATGGCTTCCTCTCCAGACATTATTATTATTTTTAGACAATTGTGTTAGTTCCACAAATAAAAAGCAGTCGAGAGTTCTTATTATAATTTATTGCAGACACAAACTTTTCAGTTCAGTGACCCCGCCGAACCGAGTTTTGGTGTACGACCCACGTTATAAAATACATACCTATATTATTTACAACAATTAAACTATTGTTACCTTCAACTAACATAAAATAAATAACCAATTTCTCTAAAAACCGAGTACAGAGCGAGTTACAGCTAAATGCTTACATAGAATTATAATTAAATAAAACAAACTTTAACGTTTTATGTAGTTAAAAAAATACGAGATCATTGTTTTACATGAAATTAAATGATATGGTACCGAACGTTGAACACAGCTGGCGTGGTGCGGACCAGCGGGCCCGCCGGGACGTGCCGACTCGGCCTCTCGTGCGCCGGACCGCGGACTGGCGCACGGAGCCCGTGTCCGTCTCCGTGTTCGCTCCGGACCCGTGCTTGCCTCCGTGCGCCAGCCTCGCTACAGCGGAGGCTTTTATAAAAACTTCGTATAGCGGTTCCGCGTTCTGGCGTACGAAAGGTTACTGATTCCGTAAACAATTGGATTGCGGCTCGCGGCACTTGTAAACTAGAGCGCATGAATAGTGAGCTTATTCAAAGGGCCAGGTGAAGTTCAATCCACTTAAATGTCGTAAAAACTTTGACTGGAATATATTTCCTCTATTTCTATGCGTCAATATATTTAAGGATGCGTTTGCTCTAGCGTGTGCAACCATGTGAACCATGTGCAACAGTGGACAATTGCAGATGACATTTAACCTCAGATACGACTTGTATAAACATTAAAAATAATGTATTGCTAACTTGACACGTGTTGATATGGGTTCTAAGATTATAATATAACATTTCTATTTTATTCAAATCCAAAATTTGGATTTCAGAACAGCTACAAAGTTGAATCAAATATTATAATTCAAAAATAATAATAAAAAATAACAATCAAAAATAATACAATAAAAGTAACGTCATGAAATAATAAAATTTTTGTGTCAACAATTTCATTTTTGGTACAAGCTTCTATTGCCGACTGTACATTTCGTTCCAAAGTCATCAACTAATAATTGAGACAGTTCAAATGACCCCAAACACGATGGGTTTATCTTGTGTAGTTTAGCAGTTGCAATGGGCACCTTCTGTGTCCATCATCAGATCAGCTCGGTGGTACCATAATATTGTACTGTCACCGAACTTACATAAGTATGCTAAATTTCAGCTCAATCGGATACGGGCAAGTAGCTGAACATTTTGATGACAACTTACATACGAACAGTGAAAGTTAAATAAAAGCTTGTAAACATCGATGAAAATAGTTAACTGTGGTTTACTTCAACGTTGTTTGATTTTTTGATTATATAGGAAACTTCAGGTGCTATTGAAAAAGCAATTCTACGCACGCAGCACACAATACCAGAACTCTATTGTTTGTGTTAGGCCTGATACCACCACGTAACGTGGGCTCCGGGGGCGGCACTCGTCCACGACTCCCGGGCCCTAGCGACTGCCGAGCTCCAACACCGACCCACTGCTGGCTCGCGTCTCGCCACGAGTAATCGAAGCGTACGTAAACAAGTGCCGCGCGGAACGGCGACCGCTCGCCGCAATACCAACTGTTTCAATTAGTTCAATTCGGAGGAAATCAACACATACACAAAATCGTTTAACTTGTGATGTTGATCAATAACAAAAATTACCAATTTTGAATCTCTGGCCAGCAGTAGAAAGTTGCTGAGGATATATCTTATCTCTTTCTCATGAATATACTCGGCTTTCTACTGTCGCGACCTCTTGACAATAGACTTGATGTTTAAAACTATTTTAGACCTTAACTTTAGTGATATCGATACGAATCACCTGTTTCGACACATTCATGTGTACCTTCTAGCTTAAATTATAGGCATTAAATTAAATAGAGTTTGCTTATTCTCTTTCATACCCAATGTACAGAAAGAGCTAACACGCTTGGCCTGAGCCACACGCGAAGTATACAGTAAGTATTTTTTTAATGAAATTAAGATGTCAAAGCGGCTTCGAACGTCTTGTTTTTGTATTTCTATGAATACATGGTGATAAGCATATCTCAATGAAGTCAAAAACAACAATAAGATTAACAATCGTCATTGCACGTCGCTACTGCGGCCGCGGCGCCGGCGCTCCCGCTTGCACTCGCCAAATATCCTGACATCTGTCCTCCCCACTCACAAAATAGATGTGAAACAACCAATCCATGGCATAGGAACTTCCACCAACATTAACAGGAAGATGCTCTTCGAATGTTCATTTGTATGTTACGCGACATCCAGCAGAATAAAAATTGTATATTTTAAGGATGGTCTCATAATGCTCCTGATATATTTGTACTGCATATACTGCAAGTGCATTTGAGAGGTCTGCGCATTTCCAGGTTGATGTACCGCGTAATGATTGTGAGTAGGGAACATGCCGGCTCCCTTCACGGTGAGCCGCCGGCGCGGCCGCAGCCATCATCTTCGATACTGTTCTTTTGAACACGTGTTTACAACTTTTATACAATTTCAATGGTGAACTAAAGTATAAGTTACTAAATTATAAACAAATTATAACAAAATTAGATAGTATTTACAGTAAATAAACCGACAACGCAAGGTTTTGTGCTCCGGCTGCGTGGGAGTTTCTTCTATAACATTACTTTCTGTTCAAAGTTTGGACGAATGAAATAAAAAATAAGGTATTACTATTGGAAAGCAGCTATTTACAATAGTTTGGTTGTTTTTAGCTTTGATTAAAGTTACAGACAAATTTATTAAGGAAAAAACAACATGGTCATTAGATCAACTAATTTCAGTCTCCCGTCGACGCAGTACGCTTCGCACTTACAGTGTCAACGAGAGACCGACACCTTGATGAAAAGATTCCGGTATTGGCAAGTTTTGGAATATTTGATTAAAACATTAACTAAGATCAACTTCATTTTGTTCCAAACTCATCCCCAAACCATGACATTACACAAAATTCCTAAATAAATAAGGTTAGTACGAGCGGGGTACCTTACCGAAATGCCCTGAATTCGACTAAACATATCCTATACACGGCGAGTCGCGCGGGCCGCGGCGCGTCACGACACGCGACGTGACGGCTGCGACGCGACACGACACGTGGCAGCTGCGACACGACACTCGCACCACACGACACGACACTGGACACCTACGACATGGCACGACAAGACACCCAAAGGACGTGATATAACAAGGATCGCCGAGAATTATGAAGTGATACACTTTTATGAGGCGTATAGCAGAAGTGGCCGCAATGCGCAGTCAGCTGAATATACATATCTCTTCATTGTGTATTTGGAGTGGACAGTACACTAATATTGTTCGCTCCGTGTGCAACGTGGCGAGTGTCGTGCGGCCGCTGTAGTCGACTGTACCTAAGTAAAATGCTCCGCCCACGTACACTTGGTCCTGTATTTACACTTTAGAATTCAAATTAAATTTTAACTAGATATTTACAAGTCGCGGACGTTGATTCAAGCGGAAACGGTGTGGGCGCAGTTCAGCATCAGAGCGAAAATCGAGTCAAAAAAATCTATTTACAACCATATTATTGGAGGGACGTAGGTAGATATTTTACATTCCTTTATCGCTCTGATGTCAAGTCACCTAGACTGCGTGGGGAAAGAATAACAGAGAAAATAACTATAAAGTCACCGTCGGACTTACTGATGCTTTATCTTCACCACCACTGGATAATGGTCCTCTTGGAGAGAGTGAGGCCACGCGCAGTTTGACGACCAGCAACGTGACGGCGACCCCGCAGAGCAGGTTCTGGCTCAGCCACATTGCGCTCCTCGCGCTGCTCATCGCTGTTCCTAGCGCTGCTATCTTTACCCACACACTGTTTTACTCACGCAATTAATTGTGACCCACCGCACTAGGCCGTTGGATTCGCACCAAAAACCGACAGAACAGAGAGCGGTGGGAATGATGAGTATAGTTGCCACACTACGTCTCGGCCTCCTTTCCTCGCCACTCCCCTGGCAGGGCGATAGGGCAGCACTCGGCCTCAACAGGGAAAGGCCACTAGGCCTCGCTGGCGACGGGCTCGCGCGCGTGGTGGATGCGCACGTGCTTGTTGTGGTTGGACTTGTTGCCGGACAGCTTGCCGCAGACGCCGCAGGCGAAGGGCCGCGCGCCGCTGTGCACCTTCATGTGCTCGGAGAGGTAGTAGGAGCGGTGGAAGGACTTGCCGCACTCGGCCACCTTGCACACGTACTTCTTGGCGGTCTCGTGCTCGCGCACGTGGCGCTGGCAGTTGTATTTGCGGATGAACTGGCAGCCGCAGTAGTTGCAGGTGTAGGGGCGCACGGCCTTGTGCGCGTTCATGTGCGCGACGAACTCGGAGTGGCGCACGAAGGCGCCCTTGCACAGCGCGCACTTGTAGGGCTTGGCCGAGCGCGCCGCGTGCGTCCAGCGGTGCAGCTTGAGGTTCCAGGCCGTGGAGAAGGCCTTGCTGCACACCACGCACGAGAACGGCCGCTTGCCGCTGTGCGTCAGCAGGTGCGCGCGCAGGTTCGCCCGCAGGTACATCTGCAACAAACCACACGACACGTTTCATTTCACCAACATGACACCCATAATCATTATTTTTATTTATTTTACAAAGTGCACTCAAATGATTCTTAGCTAAAAGTGTGAGTAAAGAAGAGCATCGACACTGAAGTTATGTCATGGGAAATGATCTGCCTGTATTATATTTGTGTCAGAAATAATTTCCGTTCAGTTCACCGATTAATTGGCGCAGTCGGTAGGATTAGCAATCAAAAAATTTAGTCATCGGAAAAATTAAGATGAACCAAGCAAAACCGATACAACATATTTTATCTTGATTTTTCAATCTTGGCCAAAACACAACAGTATAGCTATTGGAAGGAATTCCACGCCTTACTTCACAGACTAAATGACTGAAGGCGCGGAATACTTCCTCGCGTTCCGTCTATTACATTATGCGGTGTTATTTCATAGATCGACACGTCTGTCGATCTTGTTCACCTTCTTCTCCTCCTACAGATACATCTATCGGTGGGAAGAGGACAAGCGTGTCGGTAGTGTAGTGTAGTGTAGTGTAGTGTAGGGCGAGTGTAATATAGTGTAGGGCAGCACCGACCTGCTTGCAGACGGGGCAGGGCACGTTGACCTGGTGGCGGCGCGTGGAGTCGGTGTAGGCGGGGTCGTGCGAGCGGCGCACGTGGCGCGTGAGGGAGGCGCGGTGGACGAACTTGTCGCCGCACACGAGGCAGGCGTGCGGGCGCGGCGCGTGGGTCTCGGCGTGCCAGCGCAGCTTGGCGCGCGAGTGGAACACGGCGCCGCAGCCGCACACGAAGTCGCGCACCGACCGCTTCTTGTGCAGGTGGTGCCGGTCCCTGCACAAGTTACTAAATCACTTAACTACTTAAATATCAATCGCAACGGTGAAGTCACCGTGATCGAATACAAGTAAATAACTTTTTTAAAAAGACGACCACACAATTGACGACCAATGTGAGGTATTGATATCGGTACCTGTGCTGCACCATGTTGGAGTACCGGCGGAAGGTGTCGTCGCAGACGGTGCACTTGTAGGGCGCGCGGCCCGTGTGCGTGTTGTGGTGCTCCATCAGCTTCTGCCGCGTCAGGAACCGCTTCTCGCACACCTCGCATCTGCGAACGGGAATATATCATCATCAGTCGAAGGACGGTCACCGCTGGACTTCGGCCTCCCACAAAGATAACAATACACAATTCTGGAACGCTTTTTTATTTTATTTTATAAAAATTTGAATTGCTCTTGGCCAGCATCTAGCCAAATCGTCAGCCTCATCTTGGGGGCAAAGATGCCTATTCAGTCGTGTCTTAAAAAGGTCCAGGTTATATGAACTCCCCAGCAGAGAATTCCAATTCAATAAAATACCATGTCAAGTTCATATACTTTAATTTTCCAATTATGTTGATATTTTAACATAATTTTCTTGCATCCCACGAAAGTAATCTATCGCAAATTTACATTGGATTTCCATACCAAAATTACAGAACTCGCTCTCTTTTCAGTGTCTGATGCATTGTCAAGACAATCACCCACGTCATCGTAGATACTATCATCGCTAGATTGGTCTACATCATCATCATTCATTATCTCGTGATGAGATGATGACGGAGACGTGACTTCGGGTTCTAGCTTGATCAAATGCCGCCTATTCCTTAGCAGATCTCGCGTGCGCTCGTCGTGCCATTGTTTACTCCGCGCCTGATTACGCAGTATTCTTGCATAATCAGTCGCGTTATTTCTATCCCGTAAATCGGTAACCGGGTATTTAACCGTCTCCTCATCAGTAGCCGGGCGGAACTTGCGATTCCATCGCGCGGCGATACCCTGTAGTTTAATAAGCCTAAGTAAAAGTAGGAACCTGTACCCAATGATTGTTTGAAGATCACTTTGATCGTCCGCACTATCCGTTCGCTGCGACCGTTGGATTGAGGGTAGTTGGAAGATGAAGTTGAATGCCTAAAATCCCATAATTCTGTGAGATTTTTCAACTGCCTTGAAGAAGTTGTTATTATTTTAATACTACTAAACTATCCTTGTTGTGTACCTTGCATGCACTAATTCATCAATACACATTGTATTAATTAATTAATGCATGAGTTGTGAGCACCCCAATTTCAAAATTTGTTAAAATCTTTAATTTTTTGTTTACATGTGTGGTTAAGTTAGTGTGTAACATAAAAACCTACTAGTAATATAATGTCACTACCCGTGAGTTCCTATAATTGGCTTTCTATTTCTATGTTATTGCCTAATGTAATGTCAAAGCTGTTGGATCTCCAAATAAAATAAATAAATAAATGAAAAAATAAAATAGACTGGACCGCTGAAATTGGTTCCACTGAGATGCCGTGTCGGGCAAATTGATCTTTCATTGCTAGTATCACACTGGTCGAGTTTATTGACCTTAAGGGACGCACCTGAACGAAATTAGAAAAGTAATCAACTAATATAAAATAGTTGTTATTTTTGTATACAAATACATCGGAACCAATCTTTGCCCACTGTAAACCAGGAATAGGTTGCGGCACCATCGGCTCAAGGCGCGCTCCACGACGCGCGACACGCCCGGCCGGCACATTACCTCCCTGGCGCGCCGCTTGCACCGGTCTATGCCGAGGTGACCCTCGTGCACCCGCGAGATCATCTCTGACCGAAGGTTAGCCGGAATGTACACCAAATTGTTCCTGAATAGCACACCGTCAGTGTATTCAAAACATTCCCGGCTGTCCCAAAGCGCTCGCACCGATTCATCCGACCCGTGTTTACATTTTTTATATAATTTATAAGAACTTGGCATACCTTGCCATTGCGCGTATACTGTCTTATGGCGTCCATCTTATTAGTACTTAAGCGCACCATTCGTAACAAGTTTGATCGTCAATCTCCTGTAACACCCATTCGCTCTCGCAGCTCTGGAAACGGAGCTAGTGACAATGTGTCGGCGATAAACATGGGGTACAAAACACTTTCCGGGTTTGTAAACCACTGAGAAATCATACCTTTGAACGCGCAGCATCATGCGCTCCAACCTTGCCGGCGCCGAGTCCAAGGACTTCTTGAAAAGCGCTTCGAATGGTTTGTGATCCGTCTCGACCACTACCTTAGTCTTCCCATACACATACCAATGAAACCTTTCGAGAGCGACGACTATAGCGAGCATCTCGTTCTCGATCTGTGCATAACGCTGCCGAGTGTCGGTAAGAGAGGCGGATGCGAAGTCGACCGGACGCTTGTCCTGCCGCAGCACGGCACCGAGTGCGCGGCTGCTGGCGTCCGCGGCCGGCACGCAAGGCCGCTACTCGCTATCTTTTTTCGTCGGGCCCGATCAAATTTATCAACAAACTCGCCTGGACATCAGATGATTCTTTGTATACACCAGACGCTTTCAAAAACACCTTAAACTGTTTCAACCATTTACGCCATGAGTGGACACGATTTGCTGGGCCGCCTTCCAAAGTCAATTCAGTTGTACACACACACGCACACCTAATAATTACTATAAAGTCACCACACAAAACATTCAATTGTAATTAATTAATTATTTCCAAGCACCGCTGCCACCATGAAGTAACCACAGAGGCTCAGATGGCTTATTAATGGTTTATTAATTCCAAAACTTACACACCTCAACACATATTTATTAATACACTACAGCAAGTAAATTAATAACTCAGTGACTGTTCCCTGGGCGACCAATGCCATGTTATAGCTGCCAATTTATTACATAATACACCTAATTAATTAATTTGCTAATTATTTAGTTGTTATTTATTAAATTATTTTATTATTTGCCAGTTCATCATACTTAGCCGCCCTGCAAATAATAAGGCTAAATATTAAGTTTTAAAGTGTGAATAATGAATGGTACTGACTTGAAGTTCTTGATGCCCTGGTGCGTCTTGAGGTGCAGCGCGAGGTTGGCGCGGCGGAAGAAGCACTTGCCGCACGTCAGGCACTCCAGCGGGTGCAGCTTCAGGTGCGCCGTGAACGCCGCCTCCGAGCCCTGGTCCACCTGCCGACACGCAACGACACCTCTTCACGTTTTGTATTGAGCAGTAACGCTGCTGACGAAAACTAAATTTCTAAAAATTTTGACATTTCAATCGGCATACGCGGCCGCTTCGTTTGACAGGTGACAGGACGGACAATGTGAGAGCCCTGTTCCTGTAGTTGTCTGTTCTGTTTGTGGTTTAGAATCACGAACATTAATATGCGACCCCCTTGGGTTTTGTTAAACTGTATAGAAATTAAAAAAAAAAATTTGCAAAAAGTATCTCAAATGAAAGTGTGTGACCATAACTTGAGGAGCAGGTGCGGTCTCTTGCTTGGCAACGACTACCTTTTATTAGAGTTTTTATTTCAATTTTTAATACTCCTCGCATTTTTGAGAAAAGCACTATACGTGCCTCGGTGAAAAGGGATTGTCTGCCTAGTGTGTCATAGCCGGCGAGTCTTAGTGACGTCGTCTAGGAGTACGAGCCAGGTAATCCGTTCTTTAACGGCCTTTGCAGTAATTTATGTACTATTCCATCACACCTCGTAAAGGGTCTTATTGTACGCAGGCGTATAGAGCAGTTAAAGCCAACTTACCTCCCGCGGGAGTTGTGGATTTTCATAACTCCATGGGCAGTCATGAGTTTCTGCGTGATTGGTTTAAAAAAATTTAGTTGGCCTCGCTCCACAAGAATACTGCTCTGTGATTGGTTGAAACGTTGAAGCTGACAAATCTAGTAGGCCGGGCGCCGCAAGAATACTGCTCTGTGATTGGTTGAAATTTTGAAGCTGGACAAATCTAGTTGGCCGCGCGTCGGCAAGAATACTGATTTGTGATTGGTTGCAATATTGAAGCTGCGCGCTTCTCGCAGGGACGCCTCGGCGATACTAGAGGTGAAGTTGTCGATTTCTTCAATATAAGTGCTGGAGTTATTTATTTTCTCGCAAATGTGATGAAAACATTACTATTACCTTGGCCGTAAGAAAATTGCAAACTCGAATCATTAAAAGCCCTCCGCCTTCGGTGTCGGGCTTCTGCTAGACTCTTGTTCGCAATTTTCCACTTACGCCCCTCGTTAAACAATGTACTATTGTCGCTTCGTGCAACAGGGTGTTACCTTGCAGGTGGGGCAAGTATGGTCGCGGCGGCGGCGGCGCGGCTCCTGCTTCACGAGCACGGGCTTGCTGTCCAGCGCCGGCGTCGGCGTCGGCGGCGGCGGGAACAGCATGCTCGGCGTCAGCGCCTCTTTGCAGTCCGCCATCAGGAGTGCGTCTGACTCTGAAATCGTTACTAACTTTCTACAATATCTGGGTGCACTTCAGTAGGGTCGATCGTTTATAGGGTCTCTTTCATCAAGAATTATGCGATTCCCACACGTATAAGTATAATTCACGAATATGTATACACCGAACGTGTTTCTCGACGAATGTTCAATTTTCAAATATAACTCGCTTCGGCGATAAATGTGGTAGTTGAGCACGAATTTATTTTTTATAATTATAAATCAAAATTGTATGTTCCAAATAGGCCCCATGGCAATTTTAAAAGTCATTAAATACTTATTACAGGACATTTAGAAAAAAAAAACAATTATTATATTACTACAATTTAACAAAATGAAATGCTATTTAATGAGAACTAAACGGGGGAGGTTTGCGACAGGTCGGTACTGAAATGATTAACCGAGCAGAGTGTAAGTACCTGTGATGGCGGGCGCAGGCTTGTCCTCCTGCTTGATGAGGCCGGCGGTGGGTGGGGGTGCGGGTGCGGGTGCGGGCGCGCGCGAGCAGCCGGGCGCGGCGTGCGCGAGCGCGCGGTGCGCGCGCAGCTCGGCGCGCGCGGGGAACACGGCGCCGCACGCGCCGCACGCCGCCGCCCGCCCCGCGCCCCGAGCTTCCGCCCTGCAGCCCGACAACACTCCCGTAAATACCCATAACTTATGTCTACGCTCATTTAATAAATCTATACAACACTCGTGTGGTCTTATTATAAAACTCGTCTATACCTCGTTTCATGAAACCACACTCGCGTTTTAAGACCTCTGATTATGGAACAATTAAGAATAGAATAAGAATAATTTATTAAAAACTCATTGTACAATTATGTAAAATAGCCTAAACTTATCTATAGAGAACAAATATCACGTGCCTGAACTAGGATGTTTCCTGTGTTTCAGGCAAATGGGCAGAGTTATTGCATTCATCTACAAAAATTAAAATTGCATAAACTACGACGACTCCGCTCAGTAGCATTTAAAACGGATCAATCTGTATGTTTCGTCAGATGGAACGTTCCGCGCTTTCCGATCGAAACACCATACGATATACGAACTATTATTTAGAACGAAACTACTTTATTCAGCCGAAGTTTACCACAGTACCATACAGCGTAAACATATGAGAGGAACAATTCCATTTAGAAATAACTTTTTTTTAGCTGCAAATTTCTCGATTCAAAGTGACTTAAGGACAAACAGATTTAAAATATGTTTGATGGAGTTTTATACGCAAAGGTAGAAGATACGATACTAACAGACAGTCGGGCTTCTCCTGGGGCTCGCTGTCCTCAGGGTCCTCCACCCAGCTCTCGCGCGCCAGCAGGTCGTAGCCCTCCGCTGCCACCTCGCGATACATCTGCAACCAACACCGCGCAACCATTACATACTGTATGTACTTACTAGTGAACCACCCCAAACTTATCTTATAACTCGAGATGTACTCGTTTTCATCATCATCTTATCAGCCGAAGGACGTCCACTGCTGGACATAGACCACAGGATAGGATAGGTACTAATTTTAATAATATTATATTAGGGTGCTTTCATGGAAGATAGAAGAAAAGCTTAGTAAGCTTGAAAATTTCTGTAAATTATTAAATAGATTTACCTACTACTGTTATACTACTTAAGGAAGAATGGTGTCTCCCAATTATACTAGTGTGATCTGTGAGCTATAGACCTCGACAAAAATGTTTTATTTTTAATTTCAAAATTTTCAAAAACTGACTCGACAAAAAAAAACTATATAATTATCGAACCTGCTCACCTAATTTCACGAGAATCGATTGAGAAATGCGACCTGTAGAGGAGAACATCCGGACAGACAGACAGACATACATACATACGAAAGATTTTTTGTCGAAAGCTGAAACCTTTCCTGAAATTTTTCCAACCCCCCCCCCCCCCCCCCCATATCTCAATAACTCTCTCATTAATTCGCCTACCAAATTTCACGAGGTTCCGATAAACGTTATTCGAGTTACCGTCGAATAAACATTTATACACACAAATGATACAAACACCGGATTGTTCGAGTAGGCTCGGAACCGCTAGCTCCTCCAATATACAATTCCTAGAAAAGTTAAATTCCTTTTCTGCTTCTGCCTAGCGGTTAACATTTTTACGCCTTTTGAGGATTAACAGCTAAACGATGAGCTAGCCCGTTTACACAATAAATGATTCGAAATAGTATGTGATATTTATACCTATAATACACATTTCTGGTGGAAAAGTAGCATTACAGTTCAATATTATTTCTTTTATCACTTAAGAGGGCGCAGTACGCTCGGTTCTCCATACAAACGTGTTTAGGCTCTCATTTTAAAACGCCATGCTAGAATAACATGAAACTTTGTATACACAATGGGATCCGGCATATCTAGGTCGGATATTAGTTTGTGTTGCTAGAAATTGTAAAAGATAAAAAATACAGCGGTTATTTGAGTTTTTTACGGCTTGTATGAAAACCTTAATAATCGTTGTATTTTTTCTCCATTATAATTTCAAGCAACACAAACTAATTTCCGACCTAGATAAGCCGGATCCCATTGTGTATACAAAGTTTCATGTTATTCTAGCATGGCATTTTAAAATGAGAGCGTAAATGCGTTTTTATGAAGAACCGAACGTACTGCGCACTCTTAAAAGCCTATGCAAAGTATACATTAGTACCCTACAAGATGGTAGTTTTGATGAAATGCTGATTTTGTTTTAAACCAAACACATCACTCGTAAATGGGACGCCGAAAGAAACTTTTAATTTGTTGCGACCTTGACTTATTTGAGATTAATCCATTTTTTAGGACGCGACGTAAATGAAGTGCAAGAGGGTAAATTGGCATAATAAGGAAACATGAGAGCCGAAGGAGTGCGTGACTCATCCTCGACAACAAAGCGCCGACTACTTTTATATCGAAGTGGCTGTCCTCGTTCACGTTTCGTCACTTAAAACAAGCCCACCTACCAGGCTACCACGCAGATCAATTATTCTCTGCTGCGACAATCGCAATGAGCGATTAGGGCAATAACATTATCGACCTGTGTATATGTCAGTATACAATCAACGACTTAGCAGTAAAAAAATAATACTCTTTAACTTTTTTCTTTGCAGAGAAATTGTTGACAGAGTGAAACGAGGTCTCCAGCCGGATTTCCCGCTGTTCTCCTCCACAGGTCGGTTTTCTCAACCGATTCTCGTGAAATTTTGTGAGCAGGTTTGATCATTTTATAGAATTTTTTTAGTTCTTTTTTTTTTTGGGAAATTTTCAAATAAGAAATTGCGACCTCTAAGTCAGCAGTCACACAGATGTTTCCAACTTTGACTGTCGCCAATTTATCTAAACAACATAAGAATTAATGCGTAGTCAAATTGCAATAATCCTTTCGCAATAGACAAGAAAGACAGGAATTCTTTGAAGTCATTACATAACGTAGCAGGTACAAGTTCATTATGGACCATTTAGACGAGGCCAATTACTGAGACAATCCAGTAAGCCAATCCAATATTGGCATCGTGTAAATAGAGGCTTATCCAAAGCTTATTAAATTTAGAGAAGGACGCGACCCTTTTACCCTGGCGAAAAAACTCTGTTCTAAGAGGAAACCCATTAAAAGTTGATCTACCAAGAGCGCAGTATATTGCAGAAATGTACAACAAGTAAATAGGACAACGTGTCCAACGGAGATTTCTTAGGCAATACGAAGATTTCTTACCCCAGTCCAGGGCGACTCCATGTCGGCGCTCTCCTGCGGCCGGTCGCGGCGCTCCTCGGGCTTGAGGCGCGTCAGCTCGGCGTAGTCGGCGGCCGCGCCCGCGCCGCTGTCCGCCACCTTGTAGCTGTCGTGGATGAAGGTGGGCAGCACGAACTCGCCGTCCCGCTGCCCCTCGCCCCACAGGTACCCGTCCTTGGGGTCGCGTTCGAAGGGCTCGCGCTCCGCGAAGTAGTCCGCGTAGATGTTGTCCCCGAAGTAGTTGTCGTTGATCATGCTCACGAACTGCTTGTTCTTGGAGGCGGCCTCGAGCTCCAGCAGCTCCTTGTGGTTGGACTCGTCGTCGAACTCTGCCATGGCGCCGTACGCGATCACGTTGATGGGCCGCATCGTCTCGAGCGGCGCGAGCGCGCGCTCGTTGCTGAACTCGTTGCTGGAGTTGATCTCCTCCTTGACTTGCACCATGGAGTGCTGGCTCGAGTCTCTGATGCTGGAGTGCGCCACGGGCTCGAGGTCCATCGACTGCTCCTCGGTGTCCGCGTCGAACTCGTGCCGGCTGTCGTTGTTGCACACCTCCACCGAGAGTGTCTGCAGCGTCTGCGCCTCGCTCCTCTCCTTCTCGGCGTCGATGCTGTGAATCTTGGTCATGGTGAAGTTCTCGGGCGGCCGCGACGAGGGTCCCTGCGGGTCTATACTGCTGCAGGGTGTCACGGTAAAGTTTTTGGAATTCTTAATCTCTAGTATCTTTTTATGTTTCTTGACAAAGATATTGTTCAGTCTTAGAGGTGTGCTCCTGAAGGGCTTTGGTGGTGGTTTAGTTTCCACGGGCTCCACTGGCTCAGGCGCGGTCTCGGGCTTGGGTGATATGGAAATCCTGTCGGTGGAGTTGTCCCCGCCCTCGGAGAGCTCGCTGCACGGCGATATTGAGGGTTTCTCGTTGCAAATGAGGTCGGGCACAGGACAGCTATCCGAAAATTCATTTTCAATTTTATTATCTACAACACAAGACTTGGAAACTGAGTCTTTGTATGAAGGTGGGTTCCCGACGTTTTTTATCACAGAGAATGTATTTGAAACTATACTATCATTACTAGCGGAGGGCTGCATGCAGTCTCCGGACAGGCTGTGGTTGTTGTCCTCGAAGTCAGGTAGGATTCTCTCTGGCGAGATGGCTCTCTCACAGTACTCGGGCTGGGGCCCGGTGAGATCCACCACAGTGTTGAGCAGGTTCTTGTGATGTTGGACTGGCACTTCCACCTTGATATTGCTAAGAATTTTCAATCCTTTAGTAGACCCGGGTGTATCATTCCTTTCTGCCTGTTTCTCAGGACCTGGTGTAGTTGCCATCTCTAAAACTGTCTGAGACCCTTGTGAGGTGCTGGTGGTGGTAGTGACCTCCACTGGCGGGCCCCGCATAGGGCCTACTTCGATAATCAATGTTTTATTTGATTCATTAATTGCATTACTAGGGTTGGGTAGTGTTTTGTCCAGGGTACTAACAGACACTTCACTAAACACCGGCGTGCTACATGGTTTGGACAGCATCGGTTGAGGAGTGGTGTACATACATGACGTGTTGCCAAACTGGTCCACCACCATGACATTCTGGTACATGGAGCTGGTGGTGGCCGCATTTGTCAGGTTATCATGCCCACTGAGCACAGCCGGCATGCTGGTAAGGAAAGGTTTCCCATCAATATTGTGCACCATCTCCCTGTAAATAATCTGAGAGTTCTGTGTGACCACTGTGGTCCCTGGGGTAAATGTGCCTGTGGATAACTGGCTGAACTGACCACTGCTGCTGGCCAGTGGGGACGCTGCAGACTTGGGGTCTATGATCTGGGTGGTGGGAATGCTGCCCGATACAATCATGTTGTTTTGAACATTCTTCTGTACAAATGTGGGTGCTGTGGGCACCATCAGGTGCACGGGCTTCACTCCAGGAGTAATATATTGCACTCCTCCAATATTAGGCTTGACAAGAATGTTATTAGGTTTAGGAAGTATTTTTACAAAATCATTGGTTCTGCGGTACCCGGAGCCCGAAGGCACGAGGGCCTTCTGTAGTTTAGCCGCGGGGGCTGGTGGCATGTTGTGTGTGTAAGTGAACACGTTACTAGTGTTGTCTATGGCACTGTACTCAGCGCTACGTGAATACTTAATCTCCTTATCCTCCTGCTGGTCCGCATAATACACATACTGTGGATCAAACTCTGGAATCGGCACACTCTGGATGAAGGGCTGACTGGACTTATCAGACTTCATAAAAGACATACCTGAATAAGGGCTAGAATTTGCATTATTAGAATTATTCTCGAAGTTGATGTCACCCATTCGCACATCTGAAGGAGTAGCATTCCTAGGGATACTGGATGCGGGAGTTTTGGAACACCTGCTGGGGGTCCGTCGCCAATATCTCTCATTGTCAATGCTTCGACCACTCCAGCGGGGGCTGTCCTCCGCTGGAGTCCTCGATCTGCTCCTGTAGGAGCGCTCTGAGTGCATAGGTGTAGAAGTCCGGCTTCCAAAGCCAACATTGTTAGCGGATAGGTTGCACAGCGCTTTGATGACCTGATCTTTAGGGTGGGTGTCAAGGTGGGACTCCAAGGACATGCCATTGTGGAGGAAGAGCGTGCACACGGGGCACTGCAGCAGCTGCTCCATGGCGTCAGCAGAGCGGTCGCGGCGGGGGCACGGCGCGCGCCGTCAGCCCGAGGCGACGTCCTTCACACGCATCGCTCACTCCGTGCGACCCTCTCATACGGCCAAGACTCGCTTTCGACGGCTTCAGGCCTCTTCTTATCGATCTGTCACAAAATAACACTATATAAATATCACAATCACAATCGACGACTTCGGGTTACACAAACTCGTTTAAAGTACAAACAGAGGACAAAAGAAAACAAAACCCCGAGATAAAGGCCATTGAGACATAAAAAGTTGAGCATTATGAACGAGGAAGAAAGAAATGAATACATTGTATTGTTAACGCGCAGTAACGGGACATACCTCGGTTTATTGATTGTCAAATATCTTGCATACTGTCGAATATACTAAAATAAACCTTTGAATTAGTTCTACACACGAGTACTAAGCTAAGCTTAATCTAAAAATATTTCCAAATAGTCCGACATATTGCAGACGTCTCCTTCTATTGCTTGCAGTCACAAAACTTTTGTATTCCGATGTACGTACTCAAACGTCGATATCACGCTTCGTGGCAATGTGCTATAATCGAGGTCCTATATATTCTTGACAGAGGAAAAAAAACCTCTATTGAACGCTATATGCGTCAAACGAATTGGTTTTTAGCCATAGACAAAGTATTTATTACTCTATTGTGTTACCATAAGTTTACAGTCCAATGTCACACAATACTCGCATGAGACTCGCACTATGATGAACAGTGTTCAGGTCTAATTTGATATTTATAATGACTGTTACAATATCAAAATCAAAATGAATAAAGTCTAAAGTGAGTCCAAGATTGGTTTTGTCTCTCACAGATAGACAATGACAAAATTGTCTGTCATGTCAAATTGTCAATCAATGTCAATTAGACATTTGGGTGATAGAATGGAAGTGGCTGCATGAGTTTTCATGGAATTTTTTTAGAAATTTGAGTTGTCCAATCACATTCCTGAATTGTTGATACTCAGCCCAGTTGGTGTTAGAAAAATTAAATTATATACTATATTGAGGAATAAATATGTCTTACAATTATGAAGATCTCAGCATTGGAGGTTTGTATACATATACCGACGATTACTTATCTCATTAATTCCTCAAAAAAGTTGTACTTATAGGGACCAATCACTATATATTCAAAAGAATTTCCGAAGTTTCTTATGCTATCTTCTTGCAAATATCCAGCAATATAATGATTATTACAGTCTCTCTCCATGTAAGTAATAACAGATTAAGATTTACCTGTTGCCAATACATTATACTCCAAGCTTTCACTAGCTGAAACTCTGTGTATTACTTTTTTTTAATAAATTTTGTTAGCATTTTTTCTGCTCAACCAGTTTCTTTACTTTTTATTGCAGAAATAAAGGACTTACTGAGGCAATGGCGCGAGAACAACGAGCGCCGCAGCGAAGACGTGATGGAGTTCTGGGTCCCCATCATGGATGACATCAGTAAACTTGGCAATGAAAGTGAGAGCTAAGAGTTAATCAAATCAAACCAAAATAATTTATTTGTCAAATAGCTACAAAGGTGATATTATAAATAAGTTCCAACTGTGTTTTGCTATAAGACATACAAAGTTCTTTAAAATGTACAATTCGTTACTAAAACTTCAAGAGTATACAAGTAATTAAAATGTCAATTAAATTATATCAATAAAAAATCCATTGAGAAAGATTGTAAATAAAACTATTAATATTTAAATTTTTTGCACTAGCAGGCAAGAGCTGAAGAGTGTCAGAGATACAATTCCACTTGTTATTTGAAAGATCAGTTCATGTTCATATTTTAAATTATTTATACAGTCTGTGTTTAACACTACGCCCACCCACTACCCAAGCAACTGCCCAAGGAAGGGACACTTCTCTATTTCAACTTTTTAACCTTTTGAACGCCACGGTCGGCCAAAGACCACCGGGGAATGGGCAGCAGCATTCCTAGAGTGCGGTGGAGATACTGCGATCGCCAACCCGCATGCCAAGCGTGGCGATTATGGCATTTACCCCCCATGAAATTGAGGGAGGCCTATGTCCAGCAGTGGACGTCCTAGGGCTGATATGGTGGTGGGTCGGCCATAGACGTCAACGTAAAATCGTCACCCTGACGGCACTGGCAGACAATTTTTTTTTTTATGAAAAACTACTGAGAATCTGCCCAATTTTATATTGGCATTATTTCTTTACACAACATTTTTTTACCGTTGTGGCGTCAGGGGCACGGTGGTGAATTACTTTGACGTCTGGCGGCGAAAAGGTTAACTAAAAAGGCTAGGAATGAATCCCTCTACTGTTTGTGCTACTAGCTGTAGGTATCTCGCTGGTTGTTAGCATTAATCATCATCACCTGTCACACTGTAGGACACAGACCTCTCATAGATATGAAGGCAATAAAATATCCAACAAAATTACGCGTACCGGGTGCATTATGCGAGGTTAAACAATGTGGGGGTAGTTCTTAGATGGGTGACCGCTTTCAGTGGTTTACTAACTGAGCGCTCCCGTACTTTGGAAGGCATGTTAAGCTGTTGATCCAGGTTGCTGTCTACGACAGCAGTCGTTAAGCCAGGTTAGAGGCCTTCGGGCGGCTGGAGAACTTCTAACAGTCAAGTTGCCCACTCACTTGACAAGGGGGGTCGAAGTTGCACCACGTCCGTAGGGAGTACTTCCCGTTACCCTACACGTGACCCCTGGGTGGTGCTAAAAGCGCAACAAAAACTGGCAACCGTACTTGTCTTCTCAAAGACCTTACGGTTCGAAATTTTTTTTTTTTTTTTTTGTGGACAATCTTGCACAAACGACCTAGTTCCAAACTAAGCAAAGCTTGTACTATGGGTACTAGGTGACGATATACATACATACTTAGATAGTTAAATACATACTTAAATATTACTTAAATACACAAAGAACATCCAAGACCCAAGAACAAAGTCCGTGCTAAATGCACAAATAATGCCCTGGCCGGGATTCGAACCCGGGACCTCTAGCTTCGGAGGCAGTGTCACTACCAACTAGGCTAAACAGGTTGTCAAAAAATGCCATATGATTGTTATTATTAATTCTACTTTTTATAAAAATGTTATGAAAACCTAGCTTAAGTCCATAAATAAGGGTAATAATAAAGCCCTTAATTCTGGGATTAGAGATAACTCAAATAACATACACCCTTAGTAACAAATCAGTATGTCTCTTGGCATAGGCTTCCTCTAACAGTTTCCATTGTGTGCTATATTAAAAGTATAAATCCGCTTTATTTAAAAAGAGTGTAAAACCTTGACAATTCTCTTCTACTGCGCGTCGTCGGGTCGAGCACACGGCTCCCTTCGATATAAAACTCGCGAGTGAGCACTAAACGGAAAATCAGCGCGATTTCATCGCCGATCATACGCCCCGGGGGCAGAAAAAGGATAAAGGAGGTCGCAGCGCGCCCAACTCCATCAAGCGCGCGCGGGGCAGATATAGGAACCAGGTTTGCCTCCCTAATCCCTTTCTCTACTTTTTCTCCGCCTTCCAGTGCCATAATGTGGCTAATGTGGTAAACCATAGGCTCCATACCAAATTTCAGCTTTCAAAGTCATTGGGAATACCCTAGTTTTACTACGTTATTCAGACCTGTACCCTTTATGGGGGTGGGAGAGTGAATTAGGAGAGACAAGTTACAGATTTGTATTTTTTTCTGTTCTTTGTATATAAATCCGAGGCTCCATGACAAAATTTCAGCTTTCCAGAATATCGGGAAGTATTCTAGAAGTTTAGATGAGCGAGTGACTGGCCAAATTGTAGTACATTAGGTATCGATAAAATCTAAAGTATAAAAGCTAGATCATCAATAATAATATTACTACGTCTTATCACTACATGAATGATAAAACACCGTGGGATTAATTGGGACTGAAATATTAATTAATTAATCATAATGGCATTAGATATTAATATTATCTTATTATTTTCTTTTGACATATTGATTTTATTCTAGAAACTATCTAGATTTCTATTTTTTATACATTTTTTTTGTTATTATTATTTATGTTTTGACGATCCTATTGTGAATTTTACTACATAATTATTTCTTACTTTGACATGTCTACAACAATACAATATTTATTCTAAAGAATAATGATAGCATCAATAAATTGCTCTAAATAATTAATTAATATATATGTTAATACATGTTATAACTGACGATTCGAAAGTGCTTGTTGCTAGGCCTATTTGAATAAAGAATATTTTGAATTTATCCTGTGAATTTGGGTCCTCTAGAACAAAGCTTCATAGCCTACAAAATCCCCCCTAGGTAGGGTTTAAACGGTTCGAGAAAAGGTAGGTCGTCCCCCGCCTTCATGTTTGATCCTCTTGGTGGGGGCACTACTGTGCCCCATGATTTTAAAGTAAAAATATTTGTTTTAGACTTGGCTGCCACTTTATATCTCAGGCTAAGAACTTATTAACCATCCCTCGTATAAGGTATGTCCTTTGCTTTTGCAAACTCTCGTTAGATTTTACTGTTTCTGTAACTTCCCCCTCAACACAGCGCATCCCCAAGTCAATAAACTTGTGATTCCTCTGGAGTCGCAAGTGTCCATAGGCTTCGGTGTCTGCTTACCATCAGGCAGGCCGTAAGCTTGTTTGCCACCGTCGTAATATAAAAAAAAACCGGCCAAGTGCGTGTCAGGTCACGCACAGAGAAGGGTTCCGTACCGACACCTCCTAATCTACATTTAAAACCACTACACAATAAAGTAAATAAAAAAAGGTCGTATCTTCATAGGGAAGTCACGGCACTTACGCCCTTTTGTTTGGGCAAGACAGTTTTTCAGCAATAACTCAAAAACCTATCTTGTTCAAATCAAAAATCGTATAAAGTATTTATCATCTTGATTTTTTTTCAGAATTTTAAACTTCATAGTTTGGAAATTAGAGGGGGGGGGACACTTTTCACGACTTTGACAGCTAATATCTCACCAACGGTCGACTTAAGTGGAAAAGTTTTTTAGAAACCTCTATGTCATTTTTGAAGGCCTATCACACGCCAATGTGCATTAAAAAAATTTTTTGACCCCCCTGTTACATGTATGGGGTGCCCCCCCCAGTTTAATATTTTTTTCACATCATATTTCTGTAGTGGTGTATAGCACCCATCAAAAACATAAATGTGAAAATGGTAGCCAAGTTCACCGTCAAAAGAATTGAGATCTAAATGAGCGCCAAGTTCCGTAGATTATCTGAAAAGTTGCCAAGTTTGGCACTAGATTGTTTACAGTAAAACTAATTTAGTGCGGTTTAATGCATTTTGAGCCTTAACTTGGCAGTTTTCTATGCAGTATGTTATAATACCATAAAAGCTGTTGGATATTTAAGAAAAATGCCAAGTTAAAGCTCAAAATGCATTAAGCCGCAGTAAATTAGTTTTACTGTAAACAATCTAGTGCCAAACTTGGCAACTTTTCAGATAATCTACGGAACTTGGCGCCCATTTAGATCTCAATTCTTTTGTCGGTGAACTTGGCTACCATTTGCACATTTATGTTTTTGATGGGATACCATTACTTTTTGTCAAACTTCATTCAATGGTGCTTTCCCAAACCGCTATAGGTGCACCTGATTTGAAGAGTTCTCTCGATTTCTCCAGGACCCTATGATCAGACTCTGACCAGATGACAATAGAACCACCCTGGACGTATACCGTTTCAAACAAAAAAAGTATTTCCCTAATCGGTTAATAAATGACGGAGTTCTGAGGTAACTAGCATAAATAATAATAATAATAAAATCACTGTTTTCTGATTTTTTCTGGTGTATACACATAATTACCAAGCTGCATGCCAAATTTCAGCTTTCTAGGTCATCTGGAAGTGGGTTAGGTTTTTGATTACTAGTCAGTCAGTCAGTGGTTCGCAGCCATAACGCCACTAATTCGTTACGTATGTGGTGTTGCGTTCCTAGTGGTGAGTCAGGTCGCCAGAGCTCCCGAGGATACGCTGTGTTGAGAGGGAGGGACCTGCATATTTCACTTTCTATCAACACAATGAATCCTCAAGTTCATAAGGGGTCGGCAACATGCTTGTAATTCTTTAGGAGTCGCAAGCGTCCATTGGCGGCGGTGTCTGCTTACCATCAAGCAGGCCGTAAGGTTGTTTGCCACCGTCATTGTATAAAAAAAACCGGCCAAGTATGAGTCGGACTCGCGCACCGAGGGTTCCGTAAAAATATTATTATAATAATGATGTAACTAAAAATTTACGGTTTTCGCAATTTTTCCTTTATCTGTGCTATAAGACGTTGCTTCGTACCAAATTTCAAGATTTTGAGTTCACGGGAAGTACCCTGTAGGTTTTGATTCCCTTGAGTGTCGAAAATTTGCAGAAATTTGCGACATAAACGGCTGTATCTTTTGATTGCGTTGGCTTAGTTAGAAGTTTGATTTTTTCACAGCTCCAAGGGACAGTAGATCTGAGTATTTGATATAAATTCCAGCTTGATACCTCCACGCGTTCCTGAACAATAGGGTCTTGGCAGACAGACAGGCGGACGAACGGACGGACAACAAAGTGATCCTATAAGGGTTTCATTTTTTCCTTTCGGGGTACGGAACCCTAAAAAGTACGCTAACCTTACATGATGTGGTCGTTACAGAGTATGTGATTCTGGAGCAAGTGCTGTATGCAGCGCTGGACACCCACACGTACAGCGTGTCCAAGCAGTGCATCGGCATCCTGAAGCGCGAGTTCCCGGCCAGCATGCGCGTCATGCGGTACAAAGCTGCGCAGCTCGAAGCCGAAGAGAGGTAGGAGCTCAAATATCTCACACCAATTCAAATCATTTTATTTTCTAAAATAATACCATACTTCTTCTTCTCTATCCTAGTCGTCGGCCTGTTGAGCCTAGTTGGCAGTGACACTGCCTCCAAAGCTAGAGGTCCCGGGTTCGAATCCCGGCCAGAAAATTATTTCTGCATTTAGCACGGATTTTGTTCCTGGGTTTGGATGTTTTCTATGTATTTATCTATATATAAGTAGGTATGTATAGTTTGGGACTAGGTCAATTTTTGTAAGATTGTCCCCCAATATTTATTATTATTTATTACCCAGTGTAGGGCTCAAATCAACCCCCTTTCCTGTGGCTTGCGCAGTATGAGTTACTTCTTCCCATTTCATTCCCAGAGAACCCTACTCTTGATTCACGGAACACCTGAGAGGACCTTTTTCCCACTTGCTGAGAAGTCAGGACCTTCTTGTATAAGTGGGAGTCCGTTTCCGAAGGAAATGACCATTAAAGTGTCATTTCCATATCCTCATTTCTTTTTGTATGGGCGATGATGGCACTAAGAACGCCTGTGAACTTCCCTGCCTTTTCTTTAACTAGTCAGAATATCTTATACACTCATATCATATTAAAGGGAAATCAAACTTGTTTCGATTCTAAATTTCAAAATAAAGGGAAAAATTGAAAAATTTACTGCTTCGAGCAGGATTTGATTCTGCGACATCTGGCCTACGCAGATCGCTCTAGCCACTGAGCTATCGGAACCAATCAAGCTCAGACGCGAAATCTCTCACTAGTTCCCTTTTACAACGCCTTGGGAGGCGTAGCGGGAATCCTGCTCGAAACACTAAATTTTTCCTTTAATTTGAAATTTACAATTTTCGTTAGCAGCGTTACTGTTTAATAGTTTCGATTCGTTTGCGGTGAATGCGCGACGGCCAAATGCTGATGACGATGTCCGCTGGGCTGTTTGGTGCGGGCAGGCGAGAACCTATCCATACACTAGTTTAATTACATTTTAATGTCAGAAACTCGGGAACTTTCTATCCTTTTTCGACCAAGTGAAGCAAAGGCCTCCGTTTCAGGTTTGGAAAAATTGTTTTGGTATTTATTGATTTATTTAATCTTAAAAAAACCTTATAGTACAAACGGCGGCCTTAATGCCATGATACAGTCTCTACCAGCCAACCTCAAGACAAGTCAGAAAAATTGTGGTCTTAAAGAAAATAAATACTTCCACTTCATACTTATATCCGGATTTCCGGCTATTCTCTGCAGGTCGTGTTTCTCATCCGATTATAGTGAATTTTTTTTGTGGAGTCAGTTTTTGGAAACTGCAATATTGAAAAAAAAGCACGCGAAATGTAGAGTTCACACAGCCACTGGTTTAATACTCGTGTTTCCTAAATGTTGCGAACGCAACGCTTATTTTTGTATAGATTTATACCATTCTTTATGCAGTAGCAAAACGCGCCCATCGGGCACAGTTAGTATAATGGTGGCTTCTAAAAGTCACCAATAGCAGCGCCTTGTCCCTACCACAAAAAGCTATACTTTAACTCCAACAGTAAAATTCTTGCTTGCCATTACCTACCATCTTTTTTGTTCATACACTTCTACCACATCTGCATACTCTTTCGGCGAACTATCTTGTAAACCAGAACCTTTATGGAAATTATAGCTACAGTAAACTTTCATCGAAGTTTCATTTAAAAGTCGTCGAGTTCCATCATCACCCGCACCGGCGGCTACACTAAAACTGAGGATTGTGTACGGCATCAGGTACGAGGAGGCGCTGGAGCTGCTGGACGTGATCATCAAGGCGGACGAGACCAACGCGGCGGCGCGCAAGCGGCGCGTCGCCGTGCTCAAGGCGCAGGGGCTGCTCGCCGAGGCCACCAGGGAGCTCGTCGACTATCTCAAGAAGTAACGACGCTTTTCTATCATTCTGCACATCACAACCACCATTTAGTAGTCGTGTATACCTAATTGGACGGGCAGCAGCATCCCTGGAGTGCGGTGGAGATACTGCGATTTCATGCCAAGCGCGGCGATCATGGCATATGCCCCCGTGAATTTGGGGAGGCCTACGTCCAGCAGTGGACGTCCGTTGGCTGATATGGTGGTGGTGGGTATACCTAATTTTTCAAGATTCAAGATTCAAATATTTATTCACAACAAGCACTGTAATAAAAGTAAAAAAACATACACAACAAAGGCTAAGTTGCGAAAAGGAACCCACTCAGCATATGCAGGCTTTATAGCCGGCGCTGATCTTCCGTAGGTCCCTTAGGGGCCCGTTAATTTGGTATTTTAACATTCTACTGTAGCTTGCCTGCTGGTGCAGGAACCGTCTATTATGGAGGGTTGTGACTCCAGCACCGAAGTACGTGTACTCTCAACACAGCGTACCCTCAGGAGCTCTGGCGACTTTACTCACCACCCGGAACACAACACCACATACCTAAGAAGCACGTAGTGATGTTATTATTGATGCGGTCTTCTGTAAGGTGCAGGTACAATCGAGATTTTTAATTTTGACCATTGACATAAGATATAGAAATAGACACACAATGCCGAACATAAATATCTAAAAATGAGGCGCAAGATGACACTGACAGTTACATTCCAATAGCTGATAATAACGCTTCTTTATAGTCCGAGTCAAGATAAAAACTTCATACAAAAAGAACTTACGGACATTAGCGTCAAGTGTCAAATTTGCAAACATAAGAACCAACATGGTAAAAACTTTTTAGTAAAATGCCACGGTCGTATACTGGCTACCAATGTTTACTTTATAAATGTCAAAAGTGAACAGTGAAAGTACCTAATAGAGTCGCTTTGGTTATTTAAATTATTTTTATATTAATAATATTTTTGAACAAAAAAAAATATGAATAAAACATTTCATTACAACATTCACATACATTCTGTGATTGTTCTTTTTCTGTGTTAGAGATTAAGATGAATCCTTCATGAAACTCTTGAGCAAGACTATAGGTAAGTAGTTATTTCAAAAGTACTGACTTCTGCCATTGGAGCAGCATTTGTTTGCAAATCATCGTCATCTATCTCTGACATCTATAAAACAAAGATACCGACTATGAACTTGAAAGATAAATTATTTAAATATATTAACGTTAAATTGATTTTTATTACATCAATTCATATAACTATATGAAAATGTTTTCCTCTGCATGATTTTTCACGCTAAAATTATATGTTAAAACAGAATTTGAATAATGTAGTTTGAGTCGGGAACGAACGGACTTACATTCAAGACAGGTTTAGCAGTTGCAGTTAGTCGATTTAAGCCTTTATCGGTCCTGTATATGTCGGAAATAGGGAAATAGGCCGAACACACAACACTCGTGTGGCTTGGTTTATAGAGTGCGTCACGTTTATTTTGCGCTAAAATAGCGGTCCATTCTAAACGTCGCTGAGGATGTTGTGGAAATCTTGAATCAAAACATTAAAAAAACACACTTTTATATTCCTTATAAATTTAATTTAAAAAAATATTAACCTAATAGCGACTCCTTACATTTTGTTTCTTGATAACCTTTCATTTGAACTAACAAAATTATTTACCCAAAACCATGAAATTACCAGGACTTTACATACATTTTGTAACGTTATCAAAATAACTAACCTAAAGAAGTATATTCCGTCTTTTTCCTTGTTTTTTTGTAGCTATTAAACCAGTTTTTCACAGCAGATTTCGTCATTGTTGGACAACTGTCACTGTCTGCGGTCCAAACACGACTAAACAGGAAAGTACCGCCCGAGTCGTGCGGGCGGTACTTTCACGGGGGCCATTTTTGTGGGCTGATTGTGAATCTAGTTCTATAATAGTACATCAATGATTTTGACCCATTTTGTAAAATTATGCTTTGAATGTCTATACCGTTTGACAGGACTGTCAACCTTAAGGGGGTCCCCAATTAAAGTCCTCGACTGTACTACCCCAGTGGGGCTGCTCCAAATTTTAAGCGAGATGACGTTCCGCTTTGCCCTACCTCTCTTAAAAGTTAACTTATTTGTCTATTCAATTATAATCAACAGGTTAAAGTTTAGAAATTTGTGACTTTGTAAGTTAAGTTTTTAAATTGTGTCGGCCTGACAAACTGAAACGTGACGTACGCAAGTACATACCGCACTTCAATGGACGCTGCGTAGTTCAAGCCAATTATGATGATGATTCACAAAAAATACTACGAGTATTAGGGTTTCAAACTCCAGAAGTGTAATATAGGCTATAGTTTTAGCTTAGGCCGAGCTTTTTTTAATATGTTCGGAGCCACGGCAACGCGTCCGTTATACCCCGTTTACATTATGCCCCCGCTACTGCCGCTGCCGGGAACCTGTCGGAAAATATTGCCGTGGCAGGAGTTAGGGCAGCGTCCGCGCTGTGTCTAGGCGAGAAGTGAGCGATGGGACTAAATTTAAACATGCTTCGCCGCTCACACGCTGCCCGTCTTTGAACACAAAAAACCGTTTGTGCGCGAGTGGCAATGGCAGGCATCATGAGAAGTATCGTGTTTACATACTCGTCCTGCCCACTTCCCTGCTCACTGTCGTGAAAGTGATGGTACAAATTAACTGACCATTCGTGACCTTTATTGCAATGAGAATAGAGTGCACGCATGCTGAGTGCCCTTAGGGTGCCTTTCCGCCAGAGATGGGCTATGCAGCTATGCTACGGAGGATGTGAAAGCTACGCTACGAAAACCTGTTTCCGTCAGTGCTATTCTATGTGGATCAATGAATATGATTGGTTGATTCAACGCATCGGTAGCAACGTAGCATAGCACATCTCTTGTGAAACGGCACCCTAAGACCCCGTTCCCACTTGTCGGATGTCGGACCCGGATTTTTATCGGGTGTTCCAGTGGCAGAAAATTTTATAAGAAGCTCATTCACACTTGCCGGACTCCAATTTGTATGAGGCACCGACATCCGATAAGAATCCTGGTCCGACATCCGACAAGAGGAGACGGGGTCGTACCGTGTCGGCGCCGGCATGATGCGAGGCTGCGGCCGCCCGCCCGGCAGGTTCATGGCGGACGTGGAGGGCTGGCAGGAGCTGTGCGCGCTGTACCTGCAGCAGGGCGAGTACGCGCGCGCCGCCTTCTGCGCCGAGGAGCTGCTGCTGCACCAGCCGCACAGCCACGCGCTGCTGCAGCGGCTCGCCGACATCCGGTACACCATGGTGAGAGTACACGCCGACCACCCGAAACAGCTAGGGCTACAAAAAAAATCTACCTGTGTCGCTCGTCCTCCTTTTTTACGCATTGGTCGCGCAACTTGTGTTAGCCTTGCAGACGTGTGAATACTTAACCATATCACCTGCCCGTATACATTATAGACTTAGGCTGGGTTGCACCGACTTACGATCACAGACTGATCAACGTTAAATATGGCGCCGGCCGCTGTCATCCCATAGAAACTTGTCAAACTTTCCATACATTGAAATATTAACGAACACAGCTTACGATTACAGACGGTTTGGTGCAACCCAGCCTAATTTGATGACGATGCCATTCGGACCGGTTTTCAAAGGGGATTTAATGTTTGTATGGGATCAACTAGGATTAAAGCACAGCAAAAGCTGCAAATGCGGGTCAAAGTTCCCGGATACCAAAACGCTCCATACTATTTGACAAAAAAAATATGACGTCACAACCACAAACGCACGAGCCTAACGTTGTACGGAAAAACAAGAAAAATTGCTACTTTTTACCGACTTCAATAGAAGGAAGGAGGTACTCAGTTCGTCGCCATGTTTGCTTGTTCTTTTTTATTTAAAATGGCTAAAACGGAACCCTTATAGATTCGTCATGTCTGTCCGTCCGTCCGTCCGTATTTCACAGCTGATTTACTCGGAGACTATGAGTACTACAATTACGAAATTTGGTAGGAAGGTGTATGCTTTGAACCGCTATAGAAATATGATGTGAAATTACGAAATAAATATTAAACTGGGGGGGCACCCCATACGAGGGTAAAACTGAAAGTTTCGGGAATCGGGCAGTATAAGTGAGTTTATTTATTTTTATTGTTTTTCAAAATATTCTCCTTTGTATTTCATGCACTTATGCATGCGTTCAAACCAGTCCATAAAGCACTTTTTGAACTCTGAAGTAGGGGTCGACAAAATGGCTATTTTATAGGCCTCCACTGCTTCTTCTGGCGTCTGAAACCGCTGACCACGCAGTTTGTCCTTGATTCTGGGGAATGTAAAAAAGTCGTTAAGTCAGGGCTATATGGAGGGTGGTCCAATATTTCGACTTTTTCACCGTCCAGGTACTCAGTTGTTGTCCGAGCGGTGTGTGGGCTGGCGTTGTCGTGGTGAAGGATGATGCGACGACTAGGGTTTGTTTTTCGGAGTTCAGCAAAGACGTTCGGCAAACAAATAGTGGTGTACCAATCAGCATTGACTGTTCTACGATCCTCAAGAACCACAGTAGCTACGTGACCAGATTTAGAGATAAACGTAGCCACCATCTTCTTAGCCGTACTGCGAGAACGAACAACTTTTGTGGGTTTGAGCTCGTCTTCGAAGACCCATACTCGGGATTGGTTTTTAGTTTCAGGCTCATAAGCGTATATCCACGACTCGTCACCTGATACTATGCTAAAAACAGCATTTGAGCGTCCCTTGTTAAATCTTTTCAAAGTTTTGCGGCACCAATTGACACGGACTATTTTCTGCTCGTCAGACAATAGGTGAGGTATCCAACGGGAAAATAACTTTTTCACGCCTAATTCTTCTTTTAAAATAATTTGTATTTGACTCATTCCAATACCCAGGTGCTCTTGAATTTCCCGATATGTCACATGTCGGTCTTCATTTATCAGACGACGCACAACATCGACGTTTTCTTGCGTGACTGCCGATTTTGGTCGACCTTCACGCACTTCGTCGGTGAGGGATACACGGCCACGTTGAAATTCTGAATACCACCTGTATATTGTAGTCTTTGAAGGAGCTTCAATATTAAAAGCAGCAACCATCCGCTCTTCACATTGTTTTTGTGTTAGTCCACTTTTAAAGTCATAATAAATCATAGCTCTGAAATTTTCACGGCACAATTCCATTTTAAGCAGTGACTCGACGACTTCAATAAACAATTGAAACCGAACCATACTTTTTTTTTTCTAAGTGGCCAGTGTGTTGAGATAAGGAAACTTCAGAGATTATAAAAAGGTATAATACATGTTAAAAATAAATTAATAAGTATTCGATTCCCGCCACTTTCAGTGCAAGCCTCGTACATGTAATTTTATTTTCAATGCAGATGGATAGGCTTCAAAAATGACATAGTGGTTTCTAAAAAACTTTTCCATTTAAGTCAACCTTTGGTGAGATATTAGCTGTCAAAATCGTAAAATTTGTGTCCCCCCCCTCTAATTCCCAAATACAAAATGATGTACAATTATAAATACTTTCAACGATTTTTGGTTTGAACAAGATAGATCTAACGGTTTTTGAGTTATTGCCGAAAAACTGTCTTGCCCAAACAAAAGGGCTTAAGTGCCGTGACGTCCCTATGAAGATACGACCTTTTTTGATTTACTGTATTGTATAGTGGCTTTAAATGTAGATTAGGAGGTGTCGGTACGGAACCCTTGTTTGTGCGTGACCCGACACGCACTTAGCCGGTTTTTTTATGTATGTATGTTCCCCGATAACTCTTAACCACGTCGGTCGATTTTGATAATTCTTTTTTTGTTTCAAAGCAGGTACCCCCAAGTTGGTCCCATATAAATTTGGTGAAGGTCTGATGATGGGATCTAGGAGGAATCGAGGGAACTCCTCGAATTTGATAGGCGCGCATATGCCGATTTCGGTATTTTCTATAGGTAACCAGGCATTGGCTCACGGTAACCACAAATTGTGGCATAGCGAAGTAAAAAATTGGAGTCGGTTTTTTTAACCGACTTTAAAAAAAGGAGGAGGTTCTCAATTCGTCGCAATATTTTTTTATGTATGTTCACCGATTACTCGGAGCCTAGTGGCCCGATTTAAAAAAAAAAATTGTTTGAAAGGGTGTGTTTTCTAGTTGGCCCCATTGTCACCAAGTCTGGATCTGATAACGGGATCTTGGAAAAATCGAGGGAACTCCTCAAATTATATGCCAAGAGGATGGGGTAAGGCAAAAAATAAGGAACTCCTCAAATTATATACCAAGAGGATGGGTTCTGACAAAGTTTGGAGTCGGTTTTTTTTTGTAAAAATTAACTTTTTTTTTATAAATTATTAACTTTTCCCCGGACTGACCTGTCCCGTGTGTGGCGCAGGGCGGCGTGGAGAACATGGAGCTGGCGAAGACGTACTACAGCCAGGCCGTGAAGCTCAACCCCGACAACATGCGCGCGCTCCTCGGCCTCTTTCTGGTACGGTTCACCCACACATGCTTGTGTGACCATCACCTCGCACCACTCAAGTATTTGTTTATCGACCGAGCGAGCGATGCGTCTCCGTTTCAGCTTCGACAAACATTCTTTCGTATGTCTGTCTGTCTGTCCGGATGTTCTCCTCTACAGGTCGCGTTTCTCAACCGATTCTCGTGAAATTTTGTGAGCAGGTTCGATAATTATATACATTTTTTTGTCGAGTAAGTTTTTGGAAATTTTGAAATTTAAAAAAAAAAATATTTTTTGCTTGGTCGGCAGCTTACAGTGCTACTAGTTTTTATTTGGAGAACCACCAGCTTACAAAGACACAAAGTTTTTATCTACAGGACACGCTATCAAACATCTCTCTGTTCATTATGTACTTGCTTAACCTTTTTGACGCCAACGACGCATACATGGCGTCCAATAAGATATCAACCTACATGCGTTTCTATAGGGTTCAACTTCGCGTTTGACATTCTCGTGGTATGGCGTGTGAGTGACAGCGTTTGTATTTAACAGATCGCTGAAAAGGTTAATTGGTGTGGTATAAATCTAAAAATTTTACTTTTGCTAAAGTATGTGCGTGTAGGTGCAATGTTGATTCTTGGACTGGTCCAAGGTCCAATGTGTATTGGTATTTGTGAGTTCCCCATACTTCGGTACTGTTGCAAGCGCCCGGACTCGGGCATGTCCCAAAACTACGACCGAGACCCCCGGGGGATGGGCAGCAGCATCCCTGGAGTGTGGTGGAGATACTGCGATCGCCAACCATGCCAAGCGTGGCGATTATGGCATTGACTCCCAATGAAATTGGGGGAGGCCTATGTCCAGCAGTGGACGTCCTTCGGCTGATACGGTGGCAAGCGTCATTTTCAAGGAGTACTGTCACTGACGTGCTAGTATACTTAATTGTAATGTGAATGGCCACTTTAGTTTGTAATGGTGTACTGTGGTGCGCAGGCGACGAACAACCTGCTGCAGCACTACAAGGCGGCGGGCGGCGGCAAGCGGCAGGAGGCGCTCAAGCTGTGCCAGTACGCGCAGGTACCTCACCACCCACCTTAGAGCATACATAACAGGAGACGCCATTCGTATACTCACCCCTCTGCCAAAAACTAGGCACAATGTGAAAAAAAATATTAAAAAAAAAACACTTCATTAATCGATTATAAGTCAGTCTCGAAATCGTTTTCGGCGTGTGAAGAGCTCCGTGTAAACTTTATCTGCTGTTTAGGGTAATAAAACGTTGTACTTTATCAAATTTACAAAAAGATTGATGATAATTTCACACGCTGTAAGCGAATTTTTGCTTTATTTATAATTTTATGCGCAATTCAAGTTTTATTTCAAATCGTATTTCGAGCACCGATTACAAAATCGATTTAAACACATTCGTGCTTGACCATTAGGGCTAGCTGTCAAACGTCACTTTGACGTCACCGTATTTAAAGAAATAAGGACTACTGTTTATGAGAATTTCTTTAAAACATGGTCCTTATCGACTTTGGTCGATTTGGCCGTCCAATAGTAACCCAATAATGGATCTAACTTTAACGAGAATAAGGTCGACTTTTATTGCTCAACTTTAGTATTTTGAATGTGCTTGAGTTGATTGTTTTAGTGTGGGTGCGTGGTAATGGAACAATATATTGTAAGTGTGCGTAGTTTTTTTTATATGTGTGTTACCTCGCCCCCCGCAAAAATTGGCATAATATTTTGTTTGGTAAGATGCGCTGATGGCTACTCCAGTTATGTGTGCTCTAAGCCACATTATAAATATTATGCTAACGACGTGTTTTTTTTTATGACATAGGAGGCAAACGAGTGTATATTCCATTTCAAATACCATGGCCCGATTGCACTTAAAACTTAAGAATAGGGCTCATAATATTTGGCTTTTGTTTGCTAATTGCTTTACTACCCGAGCACTTAAAATTGGCACGCGTCAGTGCAATCTGCATACACCTAAAGCGTAAAAAAATACTACGCCGCAAAATAGATCTGGACAGGTATCTTTTGTTATCACTAATCCTATTGTTAACGCCTTGACCGTCTGAAGTGGGATCGGGCCATGGTATTTGAAATGGACTATTCATGGTTTGACCTCTTTGAACTTGTAGCTACACGTTGCGGTTGATATCCCACTCAACGAGGCTTCTACAGAGTCGTGTTTGGGAATTATCAGTATTTTGTTCTTACAAGGAAACATACCCATTATACCCAACTGTCCGGCGCCGATTTTAATGATTTTTATATATGATATGTGATATAGAGTAGTCTAAAATAACCGACGCGTAATTTTTTTTAGCTGCCCAAACTCAACCTATCGGTAGATATTGTCCTCCAAAGTACTGAAAAATGGCGAAACAAAATGGCGTTTTGTTCAAGCAAACTTCTTGTTAATTACTAGTTTTGATATATGTTGAAGAATATGAAAAAGTAATGGACTTTGAAGTGTTTTTTTTTTTGTAAAATATTAATTTTGAACCAAAATAGCAAAACGCTTGTACAGTCAGCTGCAACGAAACGTGACCCCCCCCCCCCCCCCCCCTACATACAAAACTTCTACGCAGGGTGGTCACGTTTCTCTGCAGCTGACTGTACACTATTTTTCATGTTCTCCAACATATATTAAAACTAGTAATTAACAAGCAGTTTGCTTGAACAAAACTCTCTTCCGAAGTTAGAGGGTTTCGCCATTTTTCAGTACTTTGGAGGACAATATCTCCTAAATCCTCATAAAAAAAATTACGTGTCGGTTATTTTAGACTACTCTATAACATACATAAAAATCATTGAAATCGGCGCCGGACAGTTGGGTATGTTTCCTTGTAAGTGTATATTTAGCGTTCCATCCAGGGTACGGACATTGAATGATACTAAAAGTAGTGATGATTCCAATATGGTTCCAGAGTCAAGCGGTGAAGAAGCAGAAGGAGGCCCGCGGCGCGGCGCCCGCGCCCGCCGTCCCGCTCGCGCGCATGCTCGCCGCGCTCGCCATCGCCGACTAGCACGCACACGCACACGCACACGCACACACACACACAAACTCACTGTACACGAGTCTCCACGACCTGCTGTCGGCCATAGTATGATTAGACCAACATCGGAGCGAGGACCTCTCTCTAAAGCGACATATTAAATCCCTCGGTAGACCGAATAATATACCAAGTTTCCAGGCTCATTTGGCCTAGTCCATTGTTCCCATAAAGGGAAGGACCAACACCCATACGCTCAAACTTTTTAATGTTATGGAATTTTTTAAATAACTTTTGAAACAAAAAATCAAATAAAATTCTATGAGTTCAGTGATAAAAATCACGGCAGCGGCAATGTCCTATACAAATCCCATTATGTAAATTCGCGACGCCGGCATAGACGGTTATCGCAGTCTATTATCACGAACGTTAATCCTACTATTCCGAGCATGTTTGAGAAAAATAGTACATTACTACAGAGGCCGGGACGAAAGGGGTTGCCGGCCGAAGACATATAGACGGATAGGTCTCAGGCGGGCAACCCCATATTTCCCGCCGAGGTATGTATAGTGCTTTTCTCAAACATGCAATGAAATAAACAGCAAAAAACTCAGTTTTTATTTACGGTCGGCCATAGACGTCAACGTAAAATCGTCACCCCGACGCCAACGACGGCACTCACCGACAATTTTTTTTAATGAAAAACTACTGAGAAGCTGCCCAATTTTATATTGGCATTATTTCTTTACACATCATTTTTTTACCGTTGTGGCGTCAGGGGCACGGCGAATTACTTTGACGTCTGGCGGCGAAAAGGTTAATACGTATAGTGGCAGAATGCAATGATGCTTGTGCCACAAATTTATGTGGATATGAAATTAAAAAGAGGACTTTGCCGGCCTAGGCCTGCATGATTTGTATGAAATCCTATTAACGACCTCTTGTCCTAGCCGCACCTGAAACTTCATACTTCGCAGCCTATTATAAGGAACATAACATCAATATTACATTGCATGTTTGAGAGAAAACTATTTCTATTCATCAACACGGACTACCTACAACTTATTAGGTTAGATTATTTTTCTCAAACATGCAATGAAATATTGATGTTATGTTCCTTATAATAGGCTGCGAAGTATGACGTTTCAGGTGCGGCTAGGACAAGTGGTCGTTAATGGAATTTCATACAAATCTTGCAGGCCTAGGCCGGCAAGGTCCTCTTTTTTAATTTCCATTTCACATAAATTTGTGGCACAGGCATCATGACATTCTGCCACTATGCGTATTAAAAATAAAACTTTGATATTTTTGTTGTTCATTTCATTGCATGTTTGAGAAAAGCACTATACATACCTCGGCGGGAAATATGGGGTTGCCCGCCTTAGACCTATCCGTCTATGTCTTCGGCCGGCAACCCCTTTCGTCCCGGCCTCTGTAGTAATGTACTATTGTAATAATCCAGAAAGTTTGATACATACCGGAAAAACTGCCCTATGCCTAAACATACAGCAAGACGTTAATGTAGGTCGGAGGTTGTAAGGGACCGAGGGTATATCGAGTCAACGCAGCGTTTAGTGCGCGACAGAAAACGTTAGTATACCTACTTTCGAGCTCCTTTTTAGGTAATGTTTTAACTATTAATTGACTTTCGCCACTAGTGCGAATTCGAGTAATTGATTATATAATTTATATATACACGTATTTATTGTATGGGTAGCCGAGAAACTGTTGGACTTGCAAGAAAATTCAAAACATAAAATCATCAGACCATGCTTTTATGCATGCCATGAATTACAAATCCCAAAAGTTTCTCCACCCGCTGGGTATAGGAAATAACTAAATAAGTCAAAGTATGATTATCGTATATTACAAGTATTTACTATAAAGTTGTTAAGTGACATTTGTTTTTTTTTTATACATCGATAGCAAACAAGCTTACGACCCGATAGTAAGCGGACACTGTAGCCTATCATAGGGCCTATGATAGGCAGTGTCTAGTCATCATAGGCTGCCTATGATGTCTATACTACAAAGAAGTAACATGCGCGTTACCGACTCCATTGATGTGGGGTTCGCTGTGTCGACAGCAAGCAAGAGACACGCAGGTCCCTCGGTCAACACGGCGCATCGTCGTCTTGTGGTGTACTCCCCTGTTGACCTTGTTGACCCTGGTGACCCTGGTGGCCCTGGTGGCCCTGGTCCCGGTGTCGCAGGAAGGCGGCCACGTCGGCCGCGCGGCGCTCCCTGCGCGCGCGCCGCGTCTCCTCGCCGGAGTTGAAGTACGCGTCCCTGACGAACAAAAACACCTACATTAGGAAAATTATGCATACAATTTATACCCAAATAATTTTTAAGAAAAAAAACCGACTTCAATGGGGGAGGCCGGTAAAAGATTATTATACTTAGATGGTGCACTCTTAGATAGATATACAATAAAATAAAAATGGCTATAAGTATGTTTATAATGGTAGAAGACTAAGTACCCTCAATTCCTCATGGAATCATGAAAAAACCTTGCTTGCTTGACAAACAAAACGAAGAGAACAAATCGCCAAACGTGAACTACGCGTCGTTGAAGAGTTCCGTTCTGATCATCATCAGCAGTTCCACTTCATCAAATGTCACTTTTATGAATGAAAATGCTTGATTAGTTCATGAAAATACTAAAATCACTATTTGTGTGCCTTTCACATTTGAGGAGTTCCCTCGATTCCTAATGAATCCCATCATCAGAACTCGAGCATGACAAAAATCAATCGTGAAAATACACAGACCACTTAACCTATAGACCCCGCTTACAAGGGCGCCCGCGTAAGCCAAGTCTAAGCTCAAAACACGTCAAGTGGTCACCACGCCCCCAAATATGCTCTTAGTATGCGGCCGATCGTTGACGAAGTAACGTGCAATATTCGACGCATTACTTGGCTTATAAAGTGCTCTAAATATGCCTTTTTGTATGGTTAAATTGTGTGGAAAGTGTAGCAAGACATCTAGTCTTCAAAAAGATGGGATTTCATTCCACAGGTAAGCTATTTTTTACTTTTTTACCACGATAAAACAATAATAATTAAAAAGTCAAGGTTATCAAGTGAAGGTTGTAAACCTGGCGACGCGTTGATGTCTTTCAATGTCTGTCTCTTTCTTTCGCTTACTATTTTTTTGTAATTCTGTCTTTGTCTAACCATTGCAGTCTCAAGTAGTGATGTGACTGATTGATTATTTAAACTTACGTACTTAACTGTTACTCGTGAAACAATATTAAATTATGGTGGAATATACGTAGGATACAGAACAAAACTTATATTTTTGAATTAAATAATGGAAATTTATGTTACATGCATATGTACAATTATAAAAACATAAAAGTGTGTTCAAATCAAATTTATATCCTAACTATAATACTACAAATATGAAAGTCACTCTGTCTGTATATCTGTCTCTGCGCGTCTAAACTGCTAAACCGCAGATGAAGTGTCTTTGCCTCCGAAGCTAATGTCCCGGGTTTGATTCCCGGTAAGGGCATTTGTTTCTATGGTGAGCAGAGACATTTGTTTCTGAGACTTGGACGATTTGTGTAAAAATAATCCCCTAATATTTATTTATTTATTTGTATTTGCATTCATTTTATGTGTTAATGATTATGATCACGATGTGTTAATGGACCCGGGTATGTCCTTAAACTACGACCAAGGCCACCGGGGAATGGGCAGCAGCATTCCTAGAGTGGCGGTGGAGATACTGCGATCGCCAACCCGCATGCCAAGCGTGGCGATTATGGCATTTACCCCCCATGAAATTGGGGGAGGCCTATGTCCAGCAGTGGACGTCCTAGGGCTGATATGGATGGATTATGATTATTGTTCTTATACATTTATTCCTATTACCATACCATAGGATACATAGGAATAACATATGAACTGTCTCAAGTCACCTTACTGTATACTCTACAGACTGTACAGGCGAGAAATTTGATTTCTGGGCCACTTCGTACTTTGTCACAGTGAAAATCAATGTGAAAGCTGCTAGAAATCTCATATGACTTGACACTGTGACAAGGTACGAAGTGGCCCAGAAATCAAATTCCTCCACTGTACATTAAACAATAAGCATTTATATTTAGTTAGTATCTTTGAATTAAAAACAATTTAAATTGCTTTTCGTATTTTTATTGATACCAATTTAAAACTTAAATTTACACTTATATTCTGTAGTATCTTTTTCGAGTGTGTCCCATCACTACACAAAATGGCGCGCATCACGCACCGTACACGTGATTGCTCGTTGACCTTGTACTAGCCAATCACAGTGCACTTGTCGCCCCCCGCGCCCCGCCAATTTGGCAGTTTGAGATTCAAGACAAAGTTCTATGAAGCGGTGTCTATAGGGTTAAGTGGTCAGTGTGAAAATATAACTTGCTTAACAAACACCGCTAGAAGGACAAATCGCCAAACGTGAACTTTTCGTCGTTGAAGAGTTCTGTTCTGATCATCATCAGCAGTTCCACTTCATCAAATGTCACACTTTTACATGATAATGCTCGATTTGTTGATAAAAACACAAAAATCACTATATGTTTGCCTTTAAGATTTGAGGAGTTCCCTCAATTCCTCATGGATCCCATCATCAAAAATCGAGCATGACAAAAATTAATCGTGAAAATAGAACTTGCTTAACTAACGCAGCTAGGAGGACAAATCGCCAAACGTGAACTTTTCGTCGTTGAAGAGTTCTGTTCTGATCATCATCAGCAGTCCCAGTTCATCAAATGTCACATTTTTGTATGAAAATGCTCGATTTGTTGATAAAACACAAAAATCACTATATGTTTGCCTTGAAGATTTGAGGAGTTCCCTCAATTTCTCATGGATCCCATCATCAGAACTGCGTTTTGACAAAAACGGGACCAACTTGGATATATATACTTACAATCAAAAAAAGAATTTTCCAAATCGGTTAAGAAATGACGGAGTTACGGACTAACAAACATTAGAAAAAAAAAAAAAACACAACCGAATTGATAACCTCCTCTTTTGAAATTTTGAAGTCGGTTAAAAAAACCGACTCCAATTTTGTACTTCGCTATGCCACACACACACCTATACTGCTTTCCGGTGGCAAATGAGGTGGTTACTACAGATCCCAACCAAGTCACTTTATATGGGCCGATGATATTTGAGGAGTTCCGTCGATTCCTCAGGGAACCCATACTGACCTTCAGTTCCTCATCATAAGTTCTACGTCAAAATATCTTATTTTACCAGCATTAGTTGCTACGTCAACAAAATTTCATCGGAATCTGTGAAGTGCCTACATCATTGAGGAGTTCCATATGACAACTGTGATCATCATCACCAGGTTCCGCTTCACCAAATTTATGGTTTCCGAGAGCCAATGCTTGTTTACCTACTGAAAATACCGAAATCGGCATATGCGTGCCTTTCAAATTCGAGGAGTTCCCTCGATTCCTAGTCTTTGACCAGTGTGTTGCTGTTGCCAGTGATGACATATGGCACTGAAACGTGGTCGCTTACTATGGGATGGGCCTCGTAAGAAGGGTCGGTCACGCAAAGAGCAATGGAAAGGGCTATGCCGGGAGTTTCTCTGCATGCTACTATAGGCTACTGACAACTGCTTGTAATATCTTGAGAGGAAATTCTGACTGTCCGGAGTTAGTCACACAACTGGTGCGTCTGTTTGTTCCCTCAGTGGCGAGGGCAAACTTTAATCTCCCCCCACGCACCCGTCAATTTCTAGCAGGGCCGAAAACCCGCACCGTGTCTCACGGCAAATCACCTCTTGTTCGCGTACTCCATTGCATCAATATGCTGCTCGCATCAGCACCAGAATGTGATGTTTTTGATAGTAGCTGGATGACCATATGTGACGAGTGGAGTGTATGAAGTTATGCGAGGCGATGGATAAACGACAATCATCTATCTATAGTTAATCTTAAGTAGTACGAATAATATGTCCTTATCTGTTTGCCAATTATTTTTAAACCTATGTATACTAATGTTGTTCTAATTGTTGTGCCTAGCTGTTATTATTATTTTTTGTTAACATAGGAATTTACAAACTTCACAGTGCCTTAGTTTTTTTTCTGTAATGCTGTGTGTGTTTTTTGTCGAAATAAATAAATAAATGCTCGCATGAGAAATGAGGCCATTCGCAGTGGACGCAAAGTAAGCGGAATTTCGATTCGGGATTTCGGAAGCAGTATATTCATACAAATCTAAATGCATGGATTGTATGGCCATCACATACATACAGTACCTTTTCGTTCGAAGTTTTATCCAATTCAAAAAATCCGCATGCAAAGCTGTTCCTTGTTGTTGATGTAATGAGTCATGTTATTTCGAATGGAAATAAACGTATGTGTGCGATTTACGGGATTCAGAGTCAATATCATCATCATCATCATTTCAGCCGAATGACGTCCACTGCTGGACATAGGCCTCCCCCAAAGACTTCCACAATGACCGGTCCTGCGCCACCCGCATCCAGCGGACACCCGCGACCCTTACCAGGTCATCAGTCCACCGTGTGGGGGGCCTGCCCACGCTACGCCTTCCGGTAGGTACGTGGTCGCCACTCGAGAACCTTCCCGCCCCAACGGCCATCGGTTCTGCGTGCTATGTGCCCCGCCCACTGCCACTTAAGTTTAGCGATTCGAAGGGCTATATCGGTCACTTTGGTTCTGCTGCGGGTGGCCTCATTTCTGATGCGATCACGCAGAAAAACTCGCATAGCCCTCTCCATTGCTCTTTGAGTGACTTTGAGCCTTCTTATGAGGCCAATAGTAAGCGACTACGTTTCAGTACCATATGTCATCACTAGCAACACACACTGGTCAGACTTTCGTCTTGAGACACTGCGGGATATTGCACGAAAAGATGTGACGTAGCTTCCCGAACGCTGCCCAGCCGAGTCGGATTCGACGATTAACCTCTTTCTCGAAGTTGGACTTACCTAACTGGACAGTCTGTCCTAAGTATATGTAATCGTCTACAACTTCGAGCGTAAAGTGTCCGATTGTTACGGGAGTTGGTGCGACATGGACATTTGACATGATCTTTGTCTTGTCCATGTTCATCTTTAGACCGACTCGCTCGGAGGTTTTACTGAGGTCATTGAGCATTGTACTTAAATCCTCCATGGTCTCAGCCAAGACTACTATATCGTCAGCAAACCGAAGGTGAGCTCTAGAGTGAGGGGGGCTCTAAAGTGTTGTACAGTAAAGTGCAGTCATGGTACTGGAATCTATTCTCGAGGTCGTTGCATCCACTCTAGCTCTCATTTTTAATAGTTGTGTAGACAATGGCATTTTTCCAGACTTAATGAAGTGTAGTAAAGTAGTTCCTATTTTCAAATCAGGTCATAGAGATAATCCTTCTGATTATCGTCCAGTTTCTATCCTACCTGCGTTTAGCAAAATATTCGAAAAAATAATGCTTACGCAATTGGTTTCTCATTTTAATTCACACAATATTTTGCACGCACAGCAGTTCGGTTTCACGAAAGGTAGATCAACTACTGATGCAGGTGCAAGTTTAATAAAATTTATTTTGCAGTCTTGGGAAGAGTCATATGACGCCATTGGAGTGTTCTGTGACCTTTCCAAGGCTTTTGATTGTGTAGATCATGGAACTTTAATTTGTAAGCTTAATTTCTATGGTATCAGAGGACATGCATTGGATCTTATGAAATCATATTTAACACAGAGAAATCAAAAGGTAGCGATAAATAAAGCCCTTTCGTCAGAGACAGTGGTAGAGATGGGAGTACCTCAGGGGTCTATTCTAGGCCCTTTCCTGTTCCTTGTTTATGTAAATGATCTACCATATATGGTAAGCCGAAGATCAGGCATTGTAATGTTCGCAGACGACACCTCATTACTGTTCAAGGTAAATAGGAAAGATACTGAACTCATTGAACCAAATAATACCCTGTCCATGATATCTGACTGGTTTGCTGCCAATAACTTAGTGTTGAATCCGAAAAAAACTAAATGTATGAAATTCTCTTTAGCGAACTCGTCAAATAGAAACTTAGATACAAATATTAAACTTAATGGCCAAACATTAGAATTTGTTACGTCAACTGTATTCTTAGGTATTACATTGGACTCAAAATTGCAGTGGGGTTCCCATATAACAGCGATAGGAAGTAGGTTGAGCTCTGCTGCATTTGCAGTCAGGAGAATAAGGCAGCTTACCAATGTGGCAACGGCACGGTTAGTTTACTTTGCTTATTTTAATAGTATAATTACTTATGGTCTAATCTTGTGGGGATCAGCTGCAGATATTGAAACTGTTTTTATTTTGCAAAAAAGGGCTATCCGGGCAATTTATAACTTGGGGTCGCGTGACTCATTAAGAGAATTTTTCAAAGAAATAGATATTCTAACCCTGCCGTCCCTATACGTATTTGAAATAATAATGTATGTTAGGAAGAATTTGTGCAATTTCCCAACGAACGCTGATAAACCAATAGCCACCAGAAACACTGGGAAACTGAAAATAACCTTCTATAGACTAGTAAAGGCGAAAAAGTCGTTCTTGGGAAATTGTATTAAATTCTACAATAAAATTCCAAAACACATTACTGAACTTAGCAATTCTAAATTCAAATCTGTAGTAAAACAAACACTTATTTCAAAAGCATATTATAAGGTAAACGATTACATCATGGACAGGGATGTTTGGCAGTGATAGTGTCCTGCACGGCTAATCTATCGCGAAAATAGGTTTTCTACTGTAGCTTGTTATTTTTGTAGTAACTGAGACTGTAATTTTATATTTAACTATACAATGTATATTGTTTTGAAAAAATGACACCTCGCCGAGTTTCTTACGCCGGTTCTTCTCGTGGCAGAGGTTTATTTTTCCGAACCGGTGGTAGTTTATTGACGTTCATAGGTGCATGTAATATGCCTAATTTGAAGAATAAACTACTTTTACTTTTTTTTACTTTTGTTCTCAAAAGATCTGTCTATTGGGCAGAGCCAGCTCGCCAAATTAAAAACTGAAGACGGTAGAATCGTTTCATCCAAACCCGAGCTTCTGAAATAGATAGAATGCTTTTATGGACAGGTACACACGTCGACTAGCAGACCCGAAGTTGGTCTGGCGGAAGACCCTAGAGCCAGATTAACCCGGCACTATACCGAAGATATCCCGGACATCAGCCTGTACGAGATTAGAATAGCTCTTAAACAGCTAAAGAACAACAAGGCACCCGGTGAAGACGGAATTACAGCTGAACTCCTGAAGGCGGGTGGAAAACCGGTCCTTAGGGCCCTTCAGAAGTTATTCGACTCCGTCTTACTGGAAGGGAAAACTCCAAAGGCATGGAACAGAGGTGTGGTGGTGCTGTTCTTCAAAAAGGGTGATAACGCCTTACTGAGGAACTACCGCCCCATCTCACTTCTGAGCCATGTCTATAAGCTGTTTTCAAGAGTCATTACGAACCGTCTCGCACGCAGGCTAGATGACTTCCAGCCTCCCGAACAAGCCGGTTTCCGAAGAGGCTTTAGCACCGTAGACCACATCCATACGCTTCGTCAGGTTATACAGAAGACTGAGGAGTATAACCTGCCCCTCTGTCTAGCGTTCGTGGACTACGAGAAAGCCTTCGATTCGATTGAAACCTGGGCTGTACTACAATCTCTCCAACGGTGTCAAGTGGACTACCGCTATATCGAAGTGCTGAAGTGTTTGTACGAGAGTCAATATGTTCAATCTAAATTCTGAAACGGAACTCCGACCGTATGTAGCCGCCCATAGCTCTTCGAATCGCTAAACTTAAGTGGCAGTGGACGAGTCAAACGTAGAACCGATGGCCGTTGGAGCGGTGCGGATCTCGAGGGGCCACCAGGTACCGTGAGACCCCACAAAGTGAACCAATAACCCGGTACAGTCCGCTGGATGCGAGTGGCGGCAGCAGGCCCGGGCTGTACCCCGCGCTGTGCTACCTGAAGTTGTGTGGGGCGCCGCGGGCGGGGGCGGGCGCCGGCGCGGCGGGCGCGGCGCTCCTCTCGAACGTGAGCAGGCGCCGCGCCGCCAGCCGCGACAGCAGCTGCTCGCTGTTGGCCACCAGCCGCAGCCACGGGTGCGCCGGCAGCTGCTCCGGCCTGTACTCCGCTCTGAAATCAAACTTCATGTTTACATTCATTCGATTGCCGCGATCTACAGTCGGTGGCCATTTCTCCGAGCGTTTTAGCGGCTGTAATTTGATTAAAGACATCTCTACAGGAGTAGGAGACGATTTTGAGCTGTAGTGTAGCTGGCGGGGAATGCTACTATTATTTTCAAAATTGATTACAAACATCTAAGGGCCGAGCAGCGAAGATTGAAAAGCTGTGAGAAATGCCCGATATTTTATATAGATAGTGACACGTCCGTACTCCACCTTGTTACACACCTGACTATCGGGTACCAGCACACGAGGCGCCGGCCGGGCGCCAGCAGCTCTGCGGCGGCGCCCAGCAGGTCGCGGTACAGCTGCGCCGGCGAGTACTCCACCTTGTTACACACCTGACTATCGGGTACCAGCACACGAGGCGCCGGCCGGGCGCCAGCAGCTCTGCGGCGGCGCCCAGCAGGTCGCGGTACAGCTGCGCCGGCGAGTACTCCACCTTGTTACACACCTGACTATCGGGTACCAGCACACGAGGCGCCGGCCGGGCGCCAGCAGCTCTGCGGCGGCGCCCAGCAGGTCGCGGTACAGCTGCGCCGGCGAGTACTCCACCTTGTTACACACCTGACTATCGGGTACCAGCACACGAGGCGCCGGCCGGGCGCCAGCAGCTCTGCGGCGGCGCCCAGCAGGTCGCGGTACAGCTGCGCCGGCGAGTACTCCACCTTGTTACACACCTGACTATCGGGTACCAGCACACGAGGCGCCGGCCGGGCGCCAGCAGCTCTGCGGCGGCGCCCAGCAGGTCGCGGTACAGCTGCGCCGGCGAGTACTCCACCTTGTTACACACCTGACTATCGGGTACCAGCACACGAGGCGCCGGCCGGGCGCCAGCAGCTCTGCGGCGGCGCCCAGCAGGTCGCGGTACAGCTGCGCCGGCGAGTACTCCACCTTGGCGGGCACGTGTTGCACGAGGTGGTGTTCAGAAAGCGTGTAATTCTCCTTTTCGATGCCAATGCGCTCCGTCGGCTCGCGGATGCCATATGGAGCTTTAACAGAAATACAAAAAAATATATAAAACATAATTTAAAGAGAGCTTTTCATGAACACAGTGTAGATCTGTTATCGTGATAAGCGACCACACTAGCAAAATAAAAATCATTTTTAGTGTTACATAACATAACACCATAGGGAATATGAGACATAAAATTCAAAATTGTAAGAAAAGGGTAGATTTTGTTACAAAGTGTCGATTACGATGATTCATAATCATAATCATGTAAATTTCTTTTTTTATTGAATTAATAAACACTTTTTTATCTGTGCTTCAAATTTGCCAAACACGCCACCATTGCGAATGTGAATTGTAAGTTATGGCGCAGTAAAATTACAGGTTGCTTGATCCGATCAAACAACATCACTTTTGGTTGTTGTTTTACCATTGGGTAGAGGAACGGTGGAAGTGACATTACTATAACTCAGTGAGGTGAAGAAAGAAAGAGTTCAAATTATATACTAATAGTACAAAGGCGAAAATCTACCTGTCTGGAGCCTCGAATTCGCCCCTGGACACAGACGACACACATATATGACAAAAATTACAACAGAACAGGTGTGATGTACGTTACACACTCACGGTCAGTGACGACAGCGTCCAGCCGCAGCCCCGACCGCCACAGCGGCCGCGAGGAGTCGCTCACCACGAGGTCCAGGAAGCGCGCACTCGTCCCGTACTGCTTCATGTTGGCTCGGATGCTTTCCTCTTTCGTGCGGACCTGACATTCAACAGGTTAGCAAGCACCAAGGCCGGGACCGAGCAGCTTGGACAACGATAGTGAAGTGCCCTCAGCCATGATACGATGGTACAACAAAGAAGAAAATAAAACACACTCAAACAAAGATTAACGATTTCTTACGCTTTATGTATGTGGCAGTAACAAAACTTCATTGTACAAATCGAGTATTACAGATTTTACAAAGGAGAACTTATTCCTTTTTCCTTTTATTTATTTATTAAATTTATGCCTTGTAATATAAATCACCAGGCCATCGGTCCACCGTGTGGGGGGCCTGCCCACGCTTCGCCTTCCGGTACGTGGTCGCCACTCGAGAACCTTTCCGCCCCAACGGCCATCGGTTCTACGTGCTATGTGCCCCGCCCACTGCCACTTAAGTTTAGCAATTCGGAGGGCTATATCGGTTACTTTGGTTCTGCTGCGGATGGCCTCATTCCTGATGCGATCACGCAGAGAAACTCCTAACATAGCTCTCTCCATTGCTCTTTGGGTGACTTTGAGCCTTCTTATGAGGCCCATAGTAAGCGACCACGTTTCAGTACCATATGTCATCACTGGCAACACACGCTGGTCAAAGAAGGTCGCGGGTGTCCGCTGGATGCAGGTGGCGCAGGACCGGTCATTGGGGAAGTCTTTGGGGGAGGCCTATGTCCAGCAGTGGACGTCTTTCGGCTGACATGATGATGATGAATATAAATAAAGAACGATACCATCAGGACAACACTGTCACATTGAGATATCGACGACCGCTTCAGCTTAGTTGGTCAGTACCGGCTTAGTAGGCACTGGGTAGGGTAACTACACGAAGCTGGTGCGGTCCCGGATTCGAATCCCGGTCAAGTAGTCAAGTAATTTGTTGCTTTCATGTTGTTACATTGGTGACATTTGTTACATTAAGTAGGAGTATCAAACATGAGCCTGAGCCCTGCAAGGGCATCGCAACTGTTGCCTTAGGTAAGTAATTAAAAACTAACTTAACACTAGCATAATATTAACATATATTATTAAAGTCAAACAAATAGCAAATTACACCGTATTGCAGTGTGTTTGTTTTGTGTACGGATACCTACGTAGGTGTACTTTAATTATGTGACGGAAAATTGTGCAGGTAGTTGTGGTTATTTTCGTTTATTTTATTATTATTAACTGTACTTATTCGTAAATGATAAGTAGGTTATAATAATTTGTCTTCTAAGTATTCATTTACAAAAAATAAACAATTAATTAAAAATTAATTTTAAAGTAAATATTTTTTTTTTATTTATTTTTTTTTTTTAATTTTTAAATAGGCTTTATTGATTAGAATCTGCCTTAATAGACCTGCAAATTTTCTTTCGTTGCCTTCGTTTTGAATTATTTCAGGTAGTTTGTTATACACTTTTATTGACATTTTTAAAGGCCCGGAAGAATGGAGTTTTAATCGGGATGATGGAGCTATTAGTCTGGTTCTATTTCTTAATGCATATGCCACAGGTACAGTCACCAGCATAAATATATGACTATGGGCAGAGCTGCAAAAATATCTGATCATCAATTGAAGTTATAATTATATGACGATACGTAGCTGGTAAAAATATATGATCATTAATAGCCGGCAGAATTATCATTTGCCTGTTAACAGCATAAGTATTGGATCGGATCCAGTAAAAAATCTGATACCTAGGAAATCGAAAGTATGTGACATGTCATCAGCATAAATATGACTTGGGCAGAGCTGCAAAATTATCCATTCATTGAAGTGATAATTATATGCTGATACATAGCCAGTAAAATAAGTGATGATTAATTAAATTTTGTGAAATGTCACCAGCATGAATATCTATCCGCTGTGAACGCATTACCATCGGATCACATACATGCTGCATAAATATCTGACACAGTTGACAGTAAAAATATCTCAAAATTCTGCAAGAATGAATTTTATGTGCCTAACATAGAGTCGTAATTTGAATAAAGTTGTGTGACGCTTCTTGAGAACAGTATTAACCTGTCATTGAATATCGCTCTCTCACGTTTTATGAAATGCCTTTGGCAGATTTCCATTGCGAAAAGGAACTGTTAATCTTATATTAGCTTTTGAATCAAGAACATGGTTTCAAGGGTTTTTAACAAGGAGATTAAATATATGGCGTTATTATTACGGAAAAAGAAATTGGTTGTCGTCAATTGCTAGTTATGTCAACTGTCACACACGAAAGACTGAATATTATTATTTCGCCGAGTCTAGTTTCTTATGAACAATTGTGTTAAAGTAAAATAACTATTGATTGTTTCTAATATTTAACGGTTGACTTTGACTCCATGGCGGCTTATCGCATCGATGTCCACTTAAGGCATAGAATTGTATCAATGCATTAAGACAATAAACCCGTTCAAGAAATCATGGATGTATTGGGTGTTACTGTAAGTTTCTATGCAAGTTTCATAATAGGTAACTTATTCATTTCATATAATTATTACTCTTAATTAATGGCATCTACCCGTTTTGATTTTAGAGAAATACCGTTGCATTATGTATTAAACGTTGGCAAGAAGAAGGCAATGTCGATCATCATAAAAGTTTAGGCCGCCCACGAAAAACGACAGCCCTTCAAGATCAAAACATTGTTAATTTGTACCATGAAAATCCCACAACTTCTACCTTGACAGTCGCAAATGATAATGGGATTTCACGAGATAGTGTTCGTCGTCGGCTCAGAAATGCTGAAATGCTGGCTTGAGAAATAGAGTGCCTGCTCGAAAACCAGTGCTTAAACAACGACACAGGGATCTCCGTTTGGCGTTTGCCGAACAATACATAAATGTTGATTTTAGGAACATCGCGTTTCTTGACGAAAAGGTTTTCCAGTCAAGCACAGATGGTAGAGTTTCCTTATGGAGAATTAATAATACCCGTTATAATGAAAATAACGTGATCCCCAATAGAAGATCAGGCCGTATTTCATGCGGAGTATGGAGCTGGATGTCGTCTGCGGGGTTGGGAGAGCTCTGCCAGGTTACTGGGTGGTTAAATAGCAGAGACTACATAGAAATTCTCAATGACGTCTTGTTGCCATCATTACGAGTATGTTATCCAGACATTAATCCTGTATACATAGTACAGGACAACTGTTCTTTCTACAACAGCCGTATTGTGCGACATTGGATAAACCAGCAAGAGAAAATTGAGCTACTGGACGACTTCCCGCCCAAGAGCCCTGACCTCAATCCCATTGAAAACTTGTGGGGGTTGATGACGCAACAATGGGACCCAACTCAAGCCAGAACAAAGGCAACACTGATCCAGCATTGCTTCGACATCTGGGAAACCATGCGAGGATTGGACCATTGTTATAACATGGTTATGTCAATGCAAAATAGACTCGACGACGTTATAAATGCCCAAGGTGGTTACACTAAATATTAATAAAACCTTAAATTTTTTTAAAGATTACAATGTTAAGTTTACAAGAAATTATTTTGTTTTATTATGGTTTTGAAGTAGGAATAAATGTCAAAAATAAGACTAATATCAACCGTTTTTTATTACACATCGTCATAAATGACATAATGTAGGTATATTATATGAAATGGTTGACAGTGCAAGTTCACTACACAGTCCCGACTTAGGTCTGATAGAGGACTCCGTGAAGCTGTTTCGAATTTCGGGTTCAAGTTATATCAAACTCGAGTGATGAGGCGAGAACAGCAGGCGAAGAATTCACAAATCTCCTAGACTGCTCTGGCAATTATTAGACTTATTATCGAACCGGTCAATCTTACGCTATAAAACGTGAGACAGAGATATCCAATGACAGTTTAATACTGTTTTCAAGAAGCGTCACACAACTTTATTCCAATTACGACTCTATGTTAGGGACATAAAGTACATACTTGCAGAATTTTGAGATATTTTTACTGTCAACTGTGTCAGATATTTATGCAGCATGTATGTGATCCGATGGTAATGCGTTCACAGCGGATAGATATTTATGCTGGTGACATGTCACATAATTTAATTAATCATCACTTATTTTTACCGGCTATGTATCGGCATATAATTATCACTTCAATTAATGATCAGATAATTTTGCAGCTCTGCCCAAGTCATATATTTATGCTGATGACATGTCACATACTTGCGATTTTCTAGGTATCAGATATTTTTACTGGATCCGATCCGATACTTATGCTGATAACAAGCAAATGATAATTCTGCCGGCTATTAATGATCATATATTTTTACCGGCTATGTATCGTCATATAATTAATAACTTCAATTGATGATCAGATATTTTTGCAGCTCTGCCCATAGTCATATATTTATGCTGGTGACTGTACAGCTACAGGTATGTCTTCTCGTTTGATATAAAATTCGGAATATTTGCGGAATTTATTTGTGTGCTGAGCATGACTGATTATTCTTGTGCTAGGGCACTTTATTTTATTAAAAAGGGGATTGCACTTAGGGGCCTTTTTAGGGCTCAACCCAACTTAGGAGTCATGTTATACTCATAAAGTAAAAAAAAAATTAGTGTTGAATATTTTCTATGTAAATAAGTATTTATCTATCTATATCAATATGTATATAGTCACCTAGTACATATAGTACAAGCTTTGCTTGATTCAAGACTAGGACGATTTGTGTAAATTATTCACAGATATCTATTTATTAATATCACCTGTACCAAGGCACATTAAAGTAAATAAAATGTCAACGCTTTAGTCGCGCATTCCATCACAATGGTTCATGATTCAATACTGAGTTGAAGTATTCGACGGCGGTAAGCTAGAAACGTAGGAATGGTTGTTGGGTTTTGGTTATGAGTTGTGACCAATCCATTGTCCTATTGCGCGGTTTTTCATAGTCAAAGACTGCATGCATTAACATTTTACCGGATTATCAACTCTAGAGCCTTTGCCAAAAGTATAAATTGCTTTCATAGAAATGTGACGCATTCTACATTTCATGGCCGCCATTTACCTGAACACCTGATAATGCTACAAGTAGAAAGGCATATGGTCCGCCATTTTTCTATCACTGCACTCGTAATCTATTGCTAACGGATAGAGTCGAAAATCAGTTGAACTTTCTATGGGGCTGTAACGACTTTTTACAATATGATGGTATTAGGGTTTTTTGCGGTTTTAGTAAATAAATCTATTGTTCCTAAACTGGATTGGACAAACTAATCATACGCAGGTGATATTTGGAGTTTTACCTTTTCGCCAACCCGCGTGGGCCGCGTCCGCGCGTGCAGCATGAGGTAGTCGATGTCCGTCCCGTACACGTACGCTGCAACACACCGACACACTTCATACAGTGATCATCTGATACAGCGGTCGGCAACAGGTGGCCCGCGACCAAGAGAGGTAGATCCGGTGGTGAGTACGGTCGCGAAAGCTCCCGAGTTGAGAGTGAGGGAGCTGCATGTCTCTCTAGCTGTGAACACAACGAACCCTCGAGTCAATAACGGGCCGACCCTTGTGATTCTTCTGGAGTAGCAAGCGTCCACAGGCAACTGTAAGCTTGTTTGCCACCGTCGTTGTACAAAAAAGCCCCTTCCTTGCGGCCCACAAGCCCCCAGACTGTTTTGTACATACAAAACGCAAATATGGTACCATTTGTTTCATAAAAGTCACAAATTATTAACAAGTGCGGCCCGCGTCAATTTCTTTAGCTACTATATGGCCCATGGCCCCTAAAAGGTTGCCGGCTCCTGATTTATCACTTATCAGTATGGAAGAATCACATTCGATTGAATCGATTAACAATATACAAAAACTACCGATAGTCCAGTTTGAAAATATTATTATTATTATTCAGTTTGTGGCTATTCCGGGCTGCTGAGCCCTCGTATCACTGCGACCATCTCTGATCAATAGTGATCGCCACCTACTACAAATCTCGGTCCAGCCCTGCAAATTCGAAAAACTGCAGAATTTTGCTGAACTCGAGAGACTTTATCTCTTCTGGGCACATGACGTGTTTGCCCAGTATGGAACTACGGCTGCGCATCAGGCAAGGGCAATCGGTTAGGATGTGTGCAGACGTCTCCTCCGCTTCGAGGCAGAGTCTGCACCGCCTTGTGTCACTCAGTCCCAACGTATGCATGTGCTTGTTTAGGCAGCAGTGTCCTGTGAGCACCCTTACCAGCATGCGTAGACGGTTCCTGCTTAGCGCCAAGGCATCGGATGACGCCTTTTTGCTAAAGGCTTTAATCAGCGCTTTGGAATGATTCAGCCCGGGTGTTGCTCTCCAAGCCTGAATGGTTTTATAGAAGCAACAGGTCTTCAGGGTGAGCTTGGTTAGGCTTTTGGGGACGCCACAAAACGGTTCTGGCCCGCAGTGCGTCCCCTTCGCTCCCGAAAATATGTGCACGGATAAAAAAATGTAAACTCGACTTTATTGTTAAGGGTATAAGCTTTTTCATATATTTTTAAGCTATGGTAACATACATATATTACTATGTATATGAATGTAGATAAAATAGTGTATGCCACCACCACCACCACCATATCAGCCCTAGGACGTCCACTGCTGGACATAGGCCTCCCCCAATTTCATGGGGGGTAAATGCCATAATCGCCACGCTTGGCATGCGGGTTAGCGATCGCAGTATCTCCACCGCACTCAAGGAATGCTGCTGCCCATTCCCCGGTGGTCTTGGTCGTAGTTTTAGGACATACCCGGGTCCCGGTAAATAGTGTATGCAACTGTACTCTTAATCACGCATTAAAACACATGTGTGATCTGATCTGTTAGGTACCTCCTTAAGCCAGGAACTGGAGCTGATGAGGAGCACAAGGAAAACACGTCCATTCGTTACCCGATTTAATGCCAGAGAGTTTTGCCTACCCACATACAACCGGCGCTTGCTTCCTATGTCTGCCTACATATGTACAACGTGCTCCTGTCGAACCCGCATAACTTGTATGGGCAGTCTGTTTCCCACACTTCACTCATAGGCACTGATCTTAGGACTGCTCAGGTTGTTTGGAGTAGAATATTCGACGGGAAATGTTCTTAGATTTAGTTTAATTCGCGAGCGTATGAAAGCGAACTGCCATCCATATTGTAACGGTACAGAGAGACTCTCCCAGAGGGCGCTGCTGTGCCTGGAATGGCTTTGGGAAACCGTAGAGTTACCAACTCAGAAAACTGATACAGGGAAAAATTATTCTTACCTATTGTGTTGTCTTGTATGTAAGAGAAAATACCTATTATCCTATTTAAAAATAAAAGGAAGTAAAATTAATTATACATCTGTTCCTCGACGGAACACCAGCGTATTCCTGATCATATTTAGAGACTAAAACGTTACGTGAAGTTCACTGGATTCAGGCTAGTTTCAGAGATATTACCATTTTTTCAGAAAACATTTTTTATTCGTAACTCAGCGCAGAATGCGTTTTTGCGCACGATGTTGCTATTATGTGGTTCAGTCTAGACATATTGATTGGCAGACTTCTAAGTGACATTCTTACGTCTTCGCAAACAAAAAACGTTCCCGATCCAATTTAAGTCACGGTTTCACCAAATTAAAGTTATTGACCTAAAGTTATACTATATTTTTTGCTACTTTTAGCCTCAGCAATGCGTGGTTAAAATCTTTTGGGTTCCTCGCGAGCACGCAGTCATGATCTTATTATAAACTCACCTGCGGCTCGTTTCATAAAACCACACTCGTGGTTTAATGCCCCTCATTATGTAACAGTCCCCTAAACTACTTTTTACGAACTCGACTGTACAGTAATAGAGCACTATACCGCCGTCCTGCAGCCGCGGATAATTTGCAACTAGCAACGGGACCATGCTGGGTCTAGTAACTTGTGTTATGCTTATGTACTACCTCCGAAGTGCGCAGCCGCGACCAGCAGCGAGCCGGAGCCGACGAAAGGGTCCAGCATTATGTCTCCGTCCTGTAACTGCGCCTGGTTGGCGGCTAGCAACGCCAGCGCGGGGTCCATGCTGGTGTTGCCGATGAACGTGCGCGTCTTCAGCGAGTGCCGCTGGATCAAGTCGCGCTGGCCGTCTGCTACCTTCAACAATGCTAATAGTAAAGCAGAGGCTAAACAGCACAGTTGATACGTTTCGGTCCATTAAAATGACCAAGGTACAAGCAAACAAACCTGTGTATTATATTCAACTCACTGATATAATATGAGTAACTGGTTATTATTTTTCGAAAAGCTAATATGATGATCTGGCAAATTTGACTTTGCAAATAATAATAATAAGGCAGATGTAATAATAACTTGGCATTGGTCGCCCGGGGAACAGTCACAGTCACTGAGTTATTAATTTTCAATTTTGTAGCTGCCCAATTATTAATAATAATGATTGAAAACTTGATTACAATAGATTATTTTGAGCTGCTGTAGACTTTTTATTTATTTATCTGAATTTTTCTGTATACAGCCATAGAGTCCGGGCAATAAACTAACCCATCTCCCAAAGAACAAGTCCTCTGGCTGCTCGGGCACGTTGTTGGGGTCCAGCCCATAGAACTCTATGTAACTCAGCACTGTGTTGGGTTTCTTCAGCTTCACTGGACCCTCAAAGGCCAGGTATTCAAATTTCTGAAAGGACAATTTACTTGAGTTACATTACAAATGTAGCTAAGAAGACATGTTTGGGAGTATGAGTTTTCCCCCGAAAATCGACAAGATACTACAAAAAACTACTCAAAAGAAAATAGAGGCCACTTAAATATTTTTTCTCAAACATGCAATGAAATATTGATGTTATGTTCCTTATAACAGGCTGCGAAGTATGACGTTTCAGGTGCGGCTAGGACAAGAGGTCGTTAATGGAATTTCATACAAATCTTGCAGGCCTAGGCCGGCAAAGTCCTCTTTTTTAATTTCCATTCCACATAAATTGTGGCACAGGCACCATGACATTCTGCCACAAAAAAATAAAACTTTGATTTTTTTGTTGTTTATTTCATTGCATGTTTGAGAAAAGCACTATACATACCTCGGCGGGAAACATGGGGTTGCCCGCCTCAGACCTATCCGACCTCGCTTCGCTCGGCCGTCTATATATGTCTTCGGCCGGCAACCCCTTACGTCCCGGCCTCTGTAGTAATGTACTAATATTTTACTGTTAATTTTATTATTGAAAATAAACTACTTAAATAACTGAACCAACTTGCCTACTTAATTAAATCGTTATTAGCCTAAATAAAAACAAAAGCCTTTTTAACTGTATAACACCATATGCAGCCACTATAACAGCATACGCCGCTAGATGGCATGAGCAGTACTGCTGCGCCCATGTAAACTACACTATCGTCTAACCCGGTTGTTTCAACTACGCCCCCCGCCTCTCCTCGTTATATTGGCGCCCTGCACGTGAGGCCCGTCTACGTACCGACGCTACGAGTTCGTGACGTCATCGTCGTGCTACGCGTCTCGCTACGTCATTGGCTACGAACTACGGTTTCCGGCCCTGCGCTACGAGCAACGCTACGAAACAGTACTTACTAGACGACCTACATAAATTATTAATGAGTGGAGGCTTCGAAACTTAAGAGCCCAACTTACGTCACACGTTCCGGACGTACTACTACCTTCAAAAGAAAGCCTATCAAGATGCTTTCACCAGAACAATTTTCCCAGCTTTTGGACAGGCTATCTGCTCAGTCACAACCTACTAGGGGTTCATTCATTAACTGTCACTACAGCTACAACGGAGCCAAAGATCCCGAAGTGGTGGAGTCGTTCCTATCTGCAATCAACATTTTTAAGAGATCAGCTGACATCGGCGACCAGACAGCCCTCAGCGAGCTACCCATCCTGTTGAAAGGCGAAGCTGGAGTTTGGTGGCTTGGTGTGAAAAATGATGTAACGTCATGGTCGGATTTCGAGACACGCCTTCGAGAAAATTTCGCACCTGTTCGCGAGCCTTACCTGCTGTACCTTGATATAATAGAAAAACAGCTCCAAAACGAGTCAACGGAGGATTTCGTAAGACGCAAGCGACTGCTTTTCTCCCAATTGCCAAGTCCCGGCCAAACAGCAGACGCACAGCTAGACTTAACATATGGCTTGTTGCGCTTGGATATTAGAGACAAGGTCCCACGCGCAGACATAAGAAATTTCAAGGAACTTCTCAAAGCAGCTAAAGCAGCTGAACATGTAATCCAGGAAAAGGATGCTGTGGCTAGTTTAACAGGAGCTAACCCGAAGGAACACCAACAAGAAACTCGACCAGCATCAGCAGCGATTGGATCGATGAAGAAAACCAAATGCAGATTCTGTAGTAACTTTGGGCATTCAACCGAAAACTGTCGAAAGCTAAAGGCACGAAAGGAGAAGGCTCAGAAGGAAACGGTAAAGACTGACACCATGGAAGCGGTAACCCAAATACCATCACCATCGACACCAAGGTTCAAATGTTACGGCTGTGGTGCACCTGGTGTAGTTAGGAGCAACTGCCCGACATGCCATGCCAACAAAGTTCGGCCAGATGTCGAATTTTGTTCTGTCGACACAATTATTGACGCACGAGATCGGCCAGTCATATACGTTGAGATCGGTGGGATATCTGGTGCGGCATACCTGGATTGTTGTGCTAAATCCAGTATTGCCTCATACTCCCTTTACTGCGCGTTGAGGAAAAAGGGGTATACTTTCAGGGAACTGGGAATCGGCATAGCGTTTGCCGACGGGAACCAAAAAAGGCAAACCGTTCTGGTTACTCAAGCACCAGTGAAGGTAAACGAACGCATGGTGATGACAACTTTCTTAGTACTGCCTGAGTCACGTCGCAACCGGACACTTCTCGGCGTTGGGTTTATCCAAGACGCTCACATCGACATCAGCTTGGCGCAGTGCACATGGCATTTCATCGAGGACCCAGATGAACGGTTTGAGCTCTATGAAGAGAGTTTCATTAAGTTTCGAGATAATGTTCATCTTGGTGCCATTGCCCCTGACGACGTTCCTAATGACGACATCTCCTTGTCCCCGTCGCTTCCAGAGGAGAGCAATACGGCACGTTCTTACGGCCCTTTGATCAGATTGGATCTCCCGTCGCCTCCTAAGAAAAGACCTCATGTCGATTATCCAGCAAATTATTCACCCATATTGGACGCACTTTATGAAGATGCGAGAAATGCGCTCCAGAACTATGATGAAGAGTGTGACGTTGAAGGGCTTGATTTCACACTCTTTCCATCAACATCAATATCATCGGTAGATGTTACGGTATTAAATGAATTCTTAGAAAAGAACCAGGACGTTTTTACGCCTAATGGAAAACCAGTGAAGGATTTTGAGCATCTGATCGAAACAGGAGAGCACAAACCAATCGCGGTACCGCCATATCGCCTATCACCGGTGAAGACAGAGATCCTTAAGAAAGAAATAGCGAGAATGCTGGAGGAAAAGATTATCGAACCCTGTTCGTCTCCGTGGGCCGCGCCTGTAGTAATGGTTCCTAAAAAGGACGGAAGCACAAGAGTGTGCGTGGATTATCGGCAGCTCAATGCAGTCACGACACCTGATGTGTACCCATTACCAAGAATTGATGATTTGCTCCACAATGCTAAGCCCACGCCGTATATGAGCACCATAGATCTTCGTGCTGGATACTGGCAGATCAGTGTCAAGAAGGAAGATCGTAATAAGACCAGTTTTGTGACTCCCTTCGGTATGTACCGCTTTCGCAGGATGCCTTTCGGCTTACGTAACGCTCCGGCGTCATTTCAGCGAATGATGGATCGATTTCGCATCTCGCTTAGTCACATTAAGATGATGGTATACTTGGACGATTTGATTGTTATGTCTTCAACATTTGAAAACCATCTTAAGGATCTGCAGGATGTTTTTAACAAGCTCAAAGAGTTGAACTTGACTGCAAACCGAGAAAAGTGTAACTTTTGCTGTCAACGAGTAAAATATTTAGGTCATTACATTACTAGTGATGGACTACAGCCTGACCCAGAGAAAGTAAGTGCCATACTGAATATGCCACCTCCACGAAATCTGAAACATTTGCTGTCTTTCATCCAGATGTGCTCATGGTATAGAAGGTTCATACCCAATTTCGCAAAAAATCGCAGAGCCGCTCACACGCCTGACCAAAAAGAACACCAAGTGGAAATGGGAAGAAGACCAGATTAACGCATTCGCCAAACTCCGTGAACTCTTATCGTCTTCTCCAGTGCTTGTCCAGGCTGACGAAACAATGCCGTATATCATCAAGACTGATGCAAGCGGCTATGCTATCGGTGCAGTTTTGGTCCAGGGGGAGGGAGAATCAGAACACCCCGTGGAGTACGCAAGTCGACTTCTGACCAAGGCCGAGCGCAACTATTCCACGACCGAACGTGAGGCATTGGCAGTCGTTTGGGCCGTAAACAAATTTCGAGGCTATATTGAAGGTGGTAAGATTACTATCATGACTGATCACCAAGCCCTTAAATGGCTAATGACCCTAAAATCGCCAACTGGACGATTGGCCCGATGGGCGCTATTACTACAGCCCTACGATATCGATATCAAATACATTTCTGGTCGAATAAATGTCGTTGCCGATTCCTTATCCCGTCCTAACTGCGAGCCAGAAACAGAAGAAGACTGTGGGATTTGTACAGTGTTGGTAGACATGCCTGCAAAAAGCAAAGAAGTGATAAGGAAGGAGCAACATAAGGATGATGATATCGTGAAAATAGTAAAATGTTTCGAAGAAAATGACGAAGAAAATGCCAGATATTGGAGTAGGAAGGGTTACTTCTTGAACAATGGCTTGTTGTATCGCTATGGTCCGGATGCTGATGTAGAGATCAGCCAGCTAGTCATTCCTACACATGAGCAAGCTAACATTATATCAGCTTACCACAACGATGCAACAGCTGGTCATTACGGAACAGACAAGACGTTTGAACGTATAGGAAAGCGCTACTTTTGGAAAGGGATGAGAAAACACATAGAAACTTATGTCCGCAATTGCCTGCAGTGTCAACGTTATAAGTGCTCAAACCAAAAGCCCACTGGTTTACTCCAGACCACAGCCCAGAATCAGCGTTTCGAAGTGGTAGCATTTGACCTATTCGGGCCTCTACCCCGAACTGCTGATAACCGTAAGTGGATTTTCATCATTGAAGACGTTACTACGCGATGGGTAGAACTATTCGCTCTGGAGAGAGCTACCGCCGAAGAATGTGCGAAGATACTGCTTGATGAAATAATCTTGAGATATGGTACTCCTCGACGATTCATCAGCGATAACGGGACACAATTCGTAAGCAATGTCATGCAGCAATTGACTTACTGTCTTAACATTGAACATGCATTCACACCCGTATACCATCCTGAAACCAACCCAGTCGAACGAAGGAATAGAGACCTAAAGACTCAGTTAGCTATCCTGGTTGAAGATAATCATACAACATGGGCGGAGAAATTACCCAGTATTCGCTTCGCCATGAATACAGCTATATCATGCTCTACTGGTTACACACCCGCGTATCTGACATTTGGACGTGAATTGAGGACACCGGATGATGTGAAGCATGACCTTCGTGACATTGTTAAAAATGATAATTTCATCAAAGAGGTTACTCCTCGCTTGCTTATGATGGCTAACACATTGCTCAAAGCACGAGAATTACAAGAAGGAAAAGAAGAGAAAAGGAAGGATTATGTAGATAAGAAAAGGCAAGCCTGTCCTGATTATCAACCTGGTGATCTAGTATTGGCCACTACTCATGTATTGAGCAAAGCCAGTCAGGGATTCAGCAGCAAGTTAGCTCCACGACGCGATGGACCGTATGTCATAGTACGGCGACATGGTGCTAGTTCGTTTGAAATCGCCAGTACGGACTCTAATACACCTGTCGGTATATACCATGCATCAGCATTAACTCGATATCGGACCCAAGATACTACCTTGCCGGAGCCTACGCTTCCAATCAGGAAGAGGGGAAGACCCAAGAAGCAAACCGCCGCTAAGAAGCTTACCGCCGCCGGAGTGGCTAAGCCCCGCGGTAGACCACGCAAAGAGACCAAGCAATAAAATTACTGTCCTACTTGTCGAGCCGACTTCGTGGACAGAGGGGGAGAGCTATAACACCATATGTAGCCACTATAACAGCATACGCCGCTAGATGGCATGAGCAGTACTGCTGCGCCCATGTAAACTACACTGTATGGGGCCGGTTTAGTCGAAGCGCCCATAGATGGCGCCGTCATCGAGTTAGAACGCGCTATCGTTTGTTTCCCGTAGTTTCATGACCCCCGGAGCAGAACCACGGTTTATTTGTATTTTCGCTAGGGACTAGTACCTTGCACGCTAAGCGCATTCACCATTGATGAGTCGTATTAGTGTCGTTGTGCTAGATATACATTGCTGTACTTGTGTACTTCCACCACCGCTGGGATACACTGGTTCAGTACTGTAAGTCTGTACTCATATCGAATCTTAGAGACAATAAAGTCTAAAATCGTCTAACCCGGTTGTTTCAACTACGCCCCCCGCCTCTCCTCGTTATAACTGTTATTTAAAAATATATGTTTTATACTCTTTAATATAAGTCTCACATAGGGATCAAAATACTTTGTTTGTGTAGTTTACTAAAAGCAAGTAAAGAAATAACTTAAATTGTAACTCTTGTGACTGTTGTATCTATTAACACTTTCATTGCCAACAATTTCGTAGCGCTACACTTGTAGCCAATATCATGCAAAAAACTATATACAAACCATTAACTAATTTGCAGTTTTTAGAACAATATTTCTTTGCTATTACGCCACCACCAATAATGACAAAACCTCGACACGTGTTTCGCCTCTCTACGGGGCATCATCAGGAGATGCTGGCAGATGTTGCTTGTGCCACATCAAATTAAATGATTTTCTCGGTGAATGTGGCATGCAAAAATACGCAAATACATACTTTGCATTAACACTAATAGACCAACACGTCTTTAAGTGGAATAGCAATGAAAAATTGTTCTAGAAGCTTGTAATGGATATACGCAAAGTAACACCTTATTCTCTATCAATTAATTTGCAGTTTATATGTTGCACTGATTAATAAATGTATTATTTCTTGAAGTAATATTGTATATATGTAATTCAATGGCGTTAAAAATATATTTTGAATTTGAAATAAAATAATTCTAAAATGTACAAACCTCAATCTTGTCCACTTTTTCCTTCATACTGAAGTGCTTACAGAATGTCTCAACTTCCACCTTGAAAGACTTGTCCTTGTGCTTGCACGCAGCTATCAAGGCACCAGGGCAGATGTCCTGGTCACTGAAACCATGCTCTGAGCCTTCAGAACTGATCCACTCATTAGTATTATTATCCATTGCCAGTTTTAAGTTTTGATGCAATTGCACTTCAGTTTTAGCCCTCGACCACAGTTCTATACAGTTTTTAAGTAGCACAGACCGCGATGCAAGTTTTTTGACGCATTCTTCAGAAGGCACTTCGACTACCCAATACGGCTTTACTTCACATGGTTTTTCTACATATTTGATGGGAATGTTGAACATAGAAAGCAAACTTTGCATTTCCTGAAAAATATTTAAAAATATTAGTGATTAAGTGCTGATAAAGCTGTTTGTTGTGATACAATACAGGAGTACTCACTGCATGCCGAAAATCGACGTGTTCATGAGCGAACCACAACAAATAGCGAGGCCACATTGTTCTCAAACGCATTTGTAATCTGTTTTAAATATATAAAATACATCTGCCTATATTCTACGTACAAAGAGACATGTTATTTAAAAAAAGTAAGTTTACGAAACACGATACCCAATCACAACATAACCTCAAATATCTGATTTGACATTGACGTTTCAGTTCAGGACCACCTTGCTATACAAAACTATAGAACGTTTTATTCAGCCAATTTTTTTGTTGTGATTTAATGCGTTCCTCTTGTGAATTACTACCTACACTGAATAAATGGTGGTATTTTATTGGTAAGAGACCCTAAAACCAGTCTGATCTTCAAAACAATATATCGTTATGCTGGCACCTCTCTTGGTGTATTTAGTGCACATATTCGTGTTGAATCCTTTCTCTAACATCGCAAAAGAAGGTGGTGAACACGCAACCCCAAGTGAGGGGCCTGCATTTAACTAACCTGGCTCTGTGCAGGCATCTTAGGTCCATACACGGACAGCTTGAAGCAGTCGATACTGGCAGCTCAGCTGTCTGTCTCAATCTTCTACGTACAAGAACTACAAGAAGACTGAGATGGTCAGCATGAAAAAGTATATACTAGCAGCTTTAAGCTGTCCGTGTATGACCGGCCGGCTCAACCTGCTTACCTACTTTGTAACAACTTCAGATCCCGGCATGAGACTAGGGTTGTTACAACTTTACTAGGTTTCTTATGAAAAGTAAGAGAAAGTTACAAGCAAACAAATAGTATAATTTCACACATTTATTAACTATTTAACATTACGATAATTATAGCTAGAATTTGTAGAATTGGTCCTATCGCATATCCTCGTCTTGTGGCGGTCCCTGCTCATCTTCCATGAGGTCCTGGCAGCGGTCGTGCAGGAAGTCCTGGTAGGCGTCCTTGATGGAGCCCGAGCACGCCACGTAGTGCCCGCCCGAGTGCTCCGCCACCACCGGCTTGGTGAACAGGCTTATCAGCGACTCGCTCATCTCTAAAACAGGAAGTTCCATAGTTTGGTAAACGCCGATTTTTGGCAGGGATACAGCGCTTCCGCATCGGCAAAAGCTCGAGTGTTGCAGGAAGTGAAAGGTGGAAGGGTGTTGCATTGCTAATGTATCTGTAAAAAGTCGCCTTGCAATCTGCAACTAGCAACGGAAGGAAAGTCCAGTCAGAGAAAAGGAATGTACAGGGTGGAAAAAATACGGGCGCTGAAGGGAAAATACCTGAAAAAGTTGAGATCCCCTTTTGCTGAAAGGAAAAAATATTTTATTGCTGAAGAGCAATAAAACTGTTTTCATCGATTTTTGAAAAATAAAACATTTTTCAATACTCCAGGGCCCAACTCATTTTTTCACACTGTATATGTTTGTTGGGAGGATCCTGGCTACCGCAGATTTAACTCTAATTGAAAATTGAACTCCATAATTTTGATTAAGCCATTTACACATTCCTATAATCTTACTTAAGGTTTCAAGTTCACAGTTCAAAATGATAGTTTCGAATTGTAATAATTACCCTTTGGTATAATAGAATCCCCTTCCCCGTAGACATGTAAGGAGGGGAGACTGATGTCCTCATCGTAGAACCCCTTGTGCACCAAGCTGCCCGACCGGAACCCCGACGCGAAGATCGCGAATTTGAATGTGTACGGTAAATCTGAAAGCAAAAGTAACTTGTAAGAACTTAGAGTTTACTCTGACGAAATTAATATTTCGCAGTAGGCTTGGAGTGAAAGGTGTGGAGGGGTTATTTATTTAACCCTACACTACTGCACGTGGCCCGACACGCACTTGGTCGGTTCTTTTTGGTTTCGTTAGGCTCGTGTGCAGGTTTCGTCAAAGCAGACAACAGCGACGGACTACGTCCAAACCGAACGTGCACGTTTAAGTGTCGTAGTCTTACACATCGATTGAAAATTAATTCTTTAACAAAAAATACTGCTGTCCCCTTCAAATCTCTGGTATTTATCATTCATACATGTCTCTTCATTTGTACAGAATGGCTGCAAACAGGCCTTGAAGTGCCCTGCGTGAAGCCCATGAAGGGCCCGTGCAGTTCCATTATTCTGCAGCCCAACAAGTCAGACGCCCTGCAAGAAGCCCATTAACCCTTCAAAGGCCCATGCTCTTCCACATCTGCTGAACCAGAAGACGACTCACAGCCCTTCTGCTGCACGGCAGCCAGCAGGCCAACGAGGCAGGCGCCCTGCGAGAAGCCCAAGAACCCGTCGAAGGGCCCGTGCTCCTCCATATCTGCTGAACTAGGAGACTACTCACAGCCCTTCTGCTGCATGGCAGCCAGCAGGCCAACGAGGCAGGCGCCCTGCGAGAAGCCCATGAACCCGTCGAAGGGCCCGTGTCGTGCTTCTCTATATCTGCAGAACCAGGACACTACTCACAGCCCTTCTGCTGCATGGCAGCCAGCAGGCCAACGAGGCAGGCGCCCTGCGAGAAGCCCATGAACCCGTCGAAGGGCCCGTGCTCCGCCACGGCGCGCTCCACCACCCGCAGCGTGGTTTCAAACCCGATCGCCGGACCGCCCAGGCACTTGCCGCTGAACGTGTTGTCTTCTGCATTGAACCACCATGATCGAGAATCTGTAAATTGGAATGACATTTGATCACTTCATTGACACCACCACCGATATGGGGTTCTTCAAGAAAGTAGTAAATGTAACACTGTCAGCATCAGAATTAACTACGCATTTGAAAAATTCAACAGTTACAAGGGAATAAGAGTTTATGATCCCTTCATAATGCATAGCTACTTTTGATGCTGGCTGACTGTACATTCACAAATTACCATGCAGGTTTTAACTTTAACACCAACAGATTGAGAAACAACATTATGTAAAGCAAAAAAAAACCCGGCCAAGTGTGAGTAGGACTCGCGCACCGAGGGTTCCGTAAAAATATTTTTATTATATGATGTAACAAAAATGTACGGTTTTCGTAATTTTTGCATTATCTGTGCTATTAGACGTTGCTTCGTACCAAATTTCAAGATTCTGAGTTTACGGGAAGTACCCTGTAGGTTTTGATTTCCTTGCGAGTGTTGAAAATTTGCGGCATAAACGGCTGTATCTTTTGATTGTTGGCTTAGAAGTTTGATTTTTTCACAGCTTTAAGGGACAGTAGACCTGAGTATTTGATATAAATTCCAGCTTGATACCTCCACGCGTTCCTGAGAAAAAGAGTCTCGATAGACAGACAGACGTACGGACGGACGGACAACAAAGTGATCCTCTACTAAGGGTTCCATTTTTTTCCTTTCGAGGTACGGAACCCTAAGAATACTCATAGGACAGGCCCTTCAGGCGCGATATGCGTGCCAGAAGTGTGGTACCATAGGTAAGAACTTACAATAGATAAATTTGAACCTTATTTACAGGCGTTAGAATTCATATTTAAATGATCTGTAGCACTCGCGACCGTGCGGTAAAGCACGGCGCTGTCATTTAAATATGGAATGTAACTGCTGTGTAGAAGTTTCAAATTCCTTTAACTCTAGTAAAATGTGCGCCGAGCCTGACCATCAGTTAAAAACGTTCAGTCGTCCTTATACTTACTTTGGAAATCATTGCAAAAACCCAAGATTGGATCCTGTTAATCAAATTATGACTGTTATGAGTATGTATGGATGAGACTAATTTATAAATTAGTAACACTGTGGTAACAAGGGAAACCATTCAGGACATGGGAGGACATTTTAGTTAAGACAGCTGGCAAAACTTGGACTAGATTCACACAGAAAAGACAAAATTGGAAAGTGTTGGAGGAGGCCTTTGTCAAAGGGCAAACAGAATAAAAATAAAAATTGTAATATATATATATAGAACTAGCATTTGCCCGCGGCTTCGCCCGCGTACTAAGCGAAATTTTTGACCGTCTACTAAAAACAGGTTCGTATGTTTGTCCACGATTATCTCGCGTTTGGCTGAACCGATTTAGATGCAGTCTCCAGAAAAGTAGTTGTTACATTCTGGGGGTTTCGGTATACGAAGTTTGGTGATTGTGATTCATTAACAGATGAACAGATGAAAAGTCAGTATACATTCTGAGAACCGGCAAACTGTTGCATTTCATTTGATTTTGCCAAAAATAAGGATCGAAAACTATTATCATACATTTCCGAGAGGCCGAAGGGGAAAGGGCCGATGAAATAAAAGCATGTCTTAAATGGCCCTTAGTAAAAGTATCTGTGTACTACAGTAACACCGATAGGTCTGTAAACGACCAAGCAGCGTGCAGCGGTCATAAACTCTGGTCCTTTGAAGTACAGAATACGGCTAATTCAATATCACGAGTAACATTTATTTTTCCTAAAATTAAATTTATTACGTAGGTTTTGCCAGTTCCCATTGGAGCATCTAAAAAGAAAATTTGGTCTCACTTCCATTCGCAATCCTTACTTCAGTCCGTCTGTTACAACCAAGTTGCTTTTACTGGACCGATTGAATTGCAAATTGGCACAAACTATCAAGAATTTAGAGCGCTCGTGGCCCAGCGGCACCCGCCTACCGCGTGCGGTGTGCGAGGTTAAGCAATGTGGGCGCAAGTCAGTTCTTGGATGGGTGATCGCTTTGAGTGGTTACTAAATGACTTTCGTGCTTTGGAAGGCACGCTAAGCCGTTGATCCTGGCTGCAATCGTTAAGCCAAGTTAGAGGCCTTCGAGCGGCTTGCGAACTTCTAACAGTCAAGTTGCCCACTCACTTGACAAAGGGGGCTCGAAGTTGCACCACGTCCGTAGGGAGTACCCACCGTTACCCTACACGTGACCCCTGGGTGGTGCTAAAAGTGCAACAAAAACTGGCAACCGTACTTGCGTTGCGTAAAAAAAATATCGAAACCTCTATGTCGTTTTTAAAAGCAAGTCCATAGATACCCCACACGCCTATATAGTAACATTAAACTTTTTTGCATACAGGCATGTATGGAGTGCCAAATTTTACCTCAGATTCGTAATCAGAGACCTCTCAGACGCTCAGATATCGATTTTGAACGAAATTGGGACGAAAAAAAAGATAATCAATATGGCCGCCACTTTCAGAAATTTTACCTATGATTCGTATTAAGAGACCTCTCGGACACACATATATCGATTTTGAACGAAATCGGGACGAAAATGAAGAAAATCAATATGGCCGCCACTTTTTTCAAATTTTACATCGGATTCGTATTAGGGGACCTCTCGGACGCTCAGATATCGATTTTGAACGAAATCGGGTTGTAAATGAAGAAAATCAATATGGCTGCCACTTTTTCCAAATTTTACCTCGGATTCATATTAGGGGGACCTCTCGGACGCTCGGATATCGATTTTGAACGAAATCGGGTTGAAATGAAGAAAATCAATATGGCTGCCACTTTTTCCAAATTTTACCTCGGATTTGTATTCGGGGACCTCTCGGACGCTCAGATATCGATTTTGAACGAAATCGGGACGAAAAAAAAGATAATTAATATGGCCGCCACTTTCACAAATTTTACCTCGGATTCGTGTTAAGAGACCTCTCGGACACACTGATATCGATTTTGAACGAAATCGGGACGAAAATGAAGGATATCAATATGGCCACCACTTTTTCCAAATTTTACCTCGGATTCGTATTAGGGGAGCTCTCGGACACACAGATATCGATTTTGAACGAAATCGGGTTGAAATGAAGAAAATCAATATGGCTGCCACTTTTTCCAAATTTTACCTCGGATTCGTATTCGGGGACCTCTCGGACGCTCAGATATCGATTTTGAACGAAATGAGGAAGAAGATGAAAAAATCAATATGGCTGCGACTTTTTCCAAATTTTACCTCGGGTTCGTATTAAGAGACCTCTCGGACGCTCAGATATCGATTTTTAACGAAATCGGGGACCGAAGGGGAAAAAATCAATATGGCCGCCACTTTTTCCAAATTTTACCTCACATTCGTATTACGAGACCTGTCGGACGCTCAGATATCGATTTTGAACGAAATCGGGAAGAAAATGAAGAAAATCAATATGCCTGCGACTTTTTCCAAATTTTACCACGGATTCTTATCAAGAGACATCTCGGACGCTCAGATTTCTATTTTGAATGAAATCGGGACGGAAATGAAGAATATCAATATTGCCGCCACTTTTTTCAAATTTTACCTCGGTGTCGTATTTGGGGACCTCTCGGACGCTCAGATATCGATTTTGAATGAAATCGGGACGAAAATGAAGAAAAGCAATATGGCCGCCACTTTTGCCAAATTTTACCTAGGAGTCGTATTAAGAGAAAGTTTAGGTACCTCGGATTCCTATTAAGAGTCCTCTCGGACGCTCAAATATCGATTTTTGTCGAAATCGTATCGGGCGGCACTAATTAATAAAACCACTAACAATACATGGACTCAAGAAAGGTCGTATCTTCATAGGGAATTCACGGCACATCATGCGCCTTTAGACCTTATAAGGAACCTACATGCCAAATTTGGTATCTCTCGAGTCTCGAACCAGCAGTTTGGGCTGTGCGTTGATATGTCACTCACTCAGTCAGTTTCTTCTTGCAATTTGGCACCTACTTTTAAGTTTTCATGCCCGCAATATTAAATTTCAAAATCAACGCCTTTTTCGAAATTAACGACCCAATAAATCATAAAAATCACACCCATATTAATATTTAGACATTCCAACCCCCTCGGACCCCAACAAAGGGGATAGTATTTCACGTCCTCCACGTGGGATTTTAAAATTATTGTTGTTTTCGTAATCAGCGACCCGATAAACCATAGAAACCACACCCATATCGATTTTCAGAATTTGTCACCACCTTTCCCCCTTTTAGGGGTTGATTTCTCAAAAAACCTGAAACACATGCTTACTGATTTATTGTTAGAAATACTCCTGTGAAGTTTCGAATAAAATAATCTAACTAATCTGGATTTCCTATACAAACTTCGGACCCCCATTTCACCCCCTTAAGGGTTGAATTTTGAAAAATCCTTTCTTAATGCACCTCAAGACCTTATATGGAACCTACATACTAAATTTGGAATCTCTAGAACCAGCAGTTTGCGCTGTGCGTTGATATGTTGGTCACTCAGTCAGTCAGTTATTTCTTGCAAGTTGGCACAAACTTTCAAAAGTTTTCATGTCCACAATATTTAATTTCAAAACCGATGCCATTTTCGTAATTAACGTCCCAAAAAACCATAAAAACGACACCCATATTAATATTTAGACAATTCATCCCCCTCGCACCCCAACAGGAGGGGATGGTATTTCACGTCCTCCACGTGGGATTTTAAATTCCTTGTTATTTTCGTTATCAGCGACCTAATAAACCATAAAAACAATACCCATGTCGATTATCAGAATTTGTCACCACATTTCCCCCTGTTAGGGCATGATTTTTCAAAAAACCTGAAACACGTGTTTACTCATTTATCGTTAGAAATACTCCTGTGAAGTTTCGAATAAAATAATCCAGCTAATCTTGATTCCCCATACAATCTTCGGACCCCCATTTCACCCCCTTAGGGGTTGAATTTTGAAAAATCCTTTCTTAATGCACCTCAAGACCTTATATGGAACCTACATACTAAATTTGGAATCTCTAGAACCACCAGTTTGCGCTGTGCGGTGATATGTCAGTCTCTCAGTCAGTCAGTTATTTCTTGAAATTTGGCACAATTTTTTAAAATTTTTCATGTCCACAATATTAAATTACAAAACCGATGCCATTTTCGTAATTAACGTCCCAAAAAACCATAAAAACGACACCCATATTAATATTTAGACATTTCATCCCCCTCGCACCCCAACAGAGGGGATGGTATTTCACGTCCTCCACGTGAGATTTTAAAATCATTGTTGTTTTCGTTATCAGCGACCCGGTATATCATAAAAACAATCCCCATGTCGATTTTCAGAATTTGTCACCACATTTCCCCCTTTTAGGGGTTGATTTCTCAAAAAACCTGAAACACGTATTTACTCATTTATCGTTAGAAATACTCCTGTGAAGTTTCGAATAAAATAGTCCAACTAATCTTGTTTCCCCATACAAACTTTGGACCCCCATTTCACCCCCTTAGGGGTTGAATTTTGAAAAATCCTTTCTTAGTGCACCCCTAGACCTTATAAGGAACCTACGTGCCAAATTTGGAATCTCTAGGACCAGCGGTTTGGGCTGTGCGTTGATATGTCAGTCAGTCAGTCAGTCAGTCAGTCAGTTTCTTCTTTTATATATTTAGATGATAGATAAGAGATATATATATATATATATATATATATATATATATATATATATATAATGCAATTATATATTATGTATTCTGTAAAAGGCTATAAATAAATAAATAAATGGATGAAAATATATCCATAGATATATGAAGTACACAGTGTTAGTTACAATTCAATTTTGCACTATTTATTTTAATCTTATCTAAGATTAAGTTTATAATGGAAATATATCTGAGAAAGTGTTTATTTCACATATACATCATAAAGATTTAAAAAAATATATACAAATAAAAAGAACTAATGACTAAATTTATACATCGCCCCGCATTGCACCTGGTTCAAAGGTCCCCATGATGCTGGCAGCATTACCCCGCTGAACGACGATGGAGACCTGTTGCACCAAGTACGACCCGGAGCGAGGGTCGCAGCCCCTTTCTCGTAGGCGTCGGCCTAGCTCCTTAAAAAGACGGCGAGCCTCTGAGCCCCAGGGTCCCGCGGTTTCTACAGCCACGGGTCGTACGCCGGCTCCAGGGCGGAGTATTTGGCGAGCTTCAATTTGGCAGCAGCTTCTGCTGCCGAGCCTGCACACCGTGAAGTCTGCCTCAAATGGGAAGCGGCAAAAGTACTTACGCATGTGGCATCCCATAAGAGGCAAAGAGTTTATAATTCTATCTTATTGTTAAAATATTCTTCCTAAGAATGTCAAACAAATCCAGGAACTTTTTATTGCCAACCCAATTTCCCATATTTGTCTATCTTGGTTTTTCTTTTCAGCTTACACTTTTCTAGTGTTTGTAGCTAATTTCAAATAATTGTCAACATCACTCAAATCGAGCTTTTTGATCATTTTCATCTCTTTGTGTGTGTGCCGCTTCACATTCAGCATTAAACCAGTAGAGTAGCTTGGGACATGCATTTCACACAAAATTATTGAAACTTTTAATAAAATGTAATTATTATAAGTTTTTTAAAGTAAATTAATGGGTATAAGTTGACTATGGTAATAGATAGGCTGGTAGTGTGTTGTGGATGATAATCTAGTAATTTATCCATATAAGTGTGAGTTTATTATTATTTTTTTCTATATTAGCAACTACAAGCTGATGTGTGCACTTGTTATGTAAAAAAAACATAAATATGCATTATGTAGCAATTAAGATGTGAATTTGCATCTGACCAGAGGCTGCAATCTTGGCTACCCTAGACCCCAGGCCATGTAGTAAGTACCAGCCGCCCCTTCTCAGCACTGATTGGCCTTTGGTTGCTCCTAATATCTGGCCTTAGGGCAAATTCGCCACTGCATCTGACACAGGTATAACCAGGCAGCTGCATACAGTACAACATGCAGTGACTTACCTTCGTCGCCTCCCCCCTCTTCGTTGACGACCCTGTGCGGCGCGGATAAGAAGGTGAGCTGTGCGTACTTGGCGACTGCCTTCCGGAACGAGCCTATTTTCCCGCGGAACACTGCCCCGTTCTGCCGGTAGCCGTGAAAAGCTAGAATCTTTAGTCTTTTTCGGTCGTCTTTGGAATTCTCTTTAACCTTCTCTGTCAGTACTTCACTCATGTTTGAGTTGGAATTTTCTTCGGACATTTGAGACATCGTATGTTTTGTGGTTAGAAGCCGCTTCCAATATAGGTTATCAAGTTTCCCTAGGAAAACGATGCTTCTATTATTGTATACTGGTATGATGATAAAATTGGAATAGGTATTTAATTAAATTAAATTAAACCAATTAAGATTAACCACAATCGTAGCAAACCTTGTCACCGCTTTCCACAAAACAATAGTTATTCCGCACATTAAAATATGCTTTAGCTTTTTAAGATAAAGCTCATAATCGAACAAAACGTAAATAAAATTACAGCTTGAACCTCCAAGCTAGCTTGACATTTAGTACTTACGTTTAGAAATGTGCTAGATTTTCATTATCATTCAGAAACATATGATTACAATTAAAACTCAGTTTTAAACCGACTTATTATACAAAATATATCCATTATTGCTTTAAAACTGGATGTTTATTATTTATTTGGCTTTGTTAGAAATTAATCTGCATTCGGAAATACTTAAAATTTAGAACGCAGCCACGCAAAGATTTGGCGCCAAATCGCTACAACTGTCATACTGTCAAACAACCGTCAGGAGAATTGTTTGTCGCGTTAATAAACGCGTTTGTTTCTTTGTTATTTGATTTTATACGTTTGTTATTACCACATAATCCATTGAAATGGAAGACGGTGAATTTGATCAAAGATTACGTGACCTACAGAGAGAGTACTTGGAATTCCTAGACGATGAAGTGAGTATGATACTGAAGTAACCTAAAACCTGTTCAATGGCTTTGTTTTCTCGGAACGCTTACGGTTTTCGTGAAATTTACAGGAAGACCAAGGCATATACATGGAGAAGGTGAAGCAGATGATAGCGGACAAGTCGAAACGGCTGGTCGTGAACATAAATGACTTGCGGCGCAAAACTCCCGAGCGGGCGAAGAACCTGCTGGAGAACGCGTTCGAGGAGCAGATCGCGTTCCAGAAAGCGCTGAAGGAGTACGTGTCGTCGATGGACCCGACCTACGCGAAGGTGCAGGAGGAGTTCTTTGTGGCCTTCTCGGGAAGTTTTGGCACAAAACATGTGACACCCAGGAGTTTGACTTCAAGGTACGGATGACCTTGTAATGTTTAAAAGCATTGCATATTATACATAATTTTTTTTAATACGATTTTGAGTGCTTTTGAAACAAAATAATAACATTAGCAGTGAATTTTTTAATGTTATATACCTATTCTTTTACAGTAAGATTCTGCCTAAGTATGGAATACCATTTTTATTATTGTCTCTTTATTTTTTTAGTTATTATTATTTATTCAGTACATATAAGTTTGAGAAATACAGTAATTTCTCCTAAGTGACCTGGCCAGTGCATATATATATTTATTTATTTACTATACATATTAAATAGGGGTTATTAAGGGTTCGAATCCCGGCCAGGGCATTATTTGTGCATTTAGCACGGATTTTGTTCTTGGGTCTTGGATGTTCTCTATGTATTTAAGTATGTATTTATCTATATAAGTATTTATATCGTAGTAGTACCCATAGTACAAGCTTTGCTTAGTTTGGGACTAGGTCGATTTGTGTAAGAGTGTCCCCCAATTTATTTATTTTTAATCCAGGATGTTTAATTCAAACTATGAAAGCATAGTATTCTATACATGACCTCTGTGAAGTCAGCCAGCGCACAATTGAATCAATCAATTTTAGTTGAAGTCTCAGCGTTTTTATGGCTCTCACAAGTGGCAAGTTGGTGTGTGTGGTCAGGCACGCGAGCAGGCGCAATATGAATTGGAGTAGCCGAGTAGCCGTCAGACAGAGTTCAAAATGTCAACTGTTTTGTATCAGGTACTTGGGTAACCTGATCTGCGTGGAGGGCATCGTGACGCGCGTGTCGCTGGTGCACCCGAAGGTGGTGCGCAGCGTGCACTACTGCCCCGCCACCAAGAAGGTCATGGAGCGCAAATACACCGACCTCACCTCCTTCGAGGCCTTCCCCACCACTGCCATATACCCCACTAAGGTAAGGGTTCGGTGCATTGACAGCTAGAGGCATGACAGTCCCTTATTTATTTATTCATTACCAATACCGCATATGAAATTACTCTCAACACGGCATATTCTCAGGAGCTCTGGTGACCTTACCACTAGGAGAACAACATCATATTTATTTAGGGAGCAAGAAGTGGTGTTATTATGGCAATTGAAATAAAAACGAATCAAAATTCAAATTTTTATATGTCATATGGTCATAACAACTACTTTATTTTTACTTAAATATAACTACATGTTATTATTATTATTCGTTTATCTGGCAGGCAGTTGAAAGTGTTGAAACAACTGATATTTTTACGTATATGCGACTTTATCATCTATAAATCGATCTATGATCTAAGTGTCTATATTGACCTGAAGTGTGTTAAGTGAACCTGTGCTAAGTGAACTCTGATTTAGATATATCAGCGACAGCTGCCTGTCTAAAATAAAATAACAATAATAAATTTATAGTTACAGGGTGTTTAACGCTGGCCTTAAATCTATTCATTGACAATTTCAGCCAGCTACAGATGTGCCTCTGAATGGCATATCTGTAGATGGGCGACAAAGTTCATTTTTTAAAATGTCTGCATCAGCATGCATGTTTTACATTGACATTTATCATGTATGAGTTAAGTTCCGTTTTAAAAATGTCTGAATCAGCATGCATGTCAATGTAATTGACATTTATCATGTATGAGTTCGACAGTAATAATAACGAAAATGAAGTAGACAGAAGAATAAAAACTACTTGGCAAAAATATTGGTCGAATAAAGAAATTCTGAAAGGAAAATATGACTCAAAAACTAAAAAAATTGTAATGGATTCCTGCATTCTCCCTTGCTTAACCTATGGCTGTCAAACATGGGTATACTCCGAAAAGGTCAAAAACAAAATCCTGTCTTGCCAACATGCAATGGAAAAAAGCCTCCTAAAATTGAGAAGGATACACAAAACAAGAAATACAGACATCCGGAAAAAAACAAAATTAACCGATGCTCTACAGTTTAGCCTGAGGCAGAAGTGGCGATGGGCCGGACATGTTGCGAGATACAAGGACAAGCGGTGGACTCTTCTAACAACTAAATGGCAAGGCCCGCTAGGTAAAAGGAGTGTGGGAAGGCAAAAGAAAAGATGGACCGACGACATAATAGAGATAGCGGGAAGGAATTGGATTGATACTGCCACAGACAAATGCAAATGGAAACAGATGGAGGAGGCTTTTACCCACAAGGGATCACACTTAACAAAATAAATAAAGATATAATAATTATATATATATATATATATATATTATTAAATATATATATTATTAAATATATAAATATATATATATAATATTTAAATGTCCATTTATAAGTTGTAACTAGTTATAGTGTGAGGAATAAAGCTTTAATAATAATCGGTGAACTGGCTACGTTTTGGGGATCTTTTTGGGGAAACTGAAGGTTTTGTCTGTGCAATTGCGGACGAGGTTATCATGACGAACAACTACCGGAAGTATATCCTGAAGGATGGTACGGTCGACATTTGTCGGGCATGCCGCCGTCCCGGAGAGTCACTCAGGCATATTTTTTCCGGTTGTAGTCATCTTGCTAACGGCGAGTACTTGCACAGACATAACTTGGTGGCCAGGATTATTCACCAGCAGCTTGCTCTTCTATACGGTCTTGTGGATTTCGAAGTTCCGTACTATAAGTACACACCTGCGCCAGTTCTCGAGAATGGTCGTGCAACGCTCTATTGGGATCGATCTGTCATCACAGACAGGACTATTATAGCCAACAAGCCTGATATCGTGCTGACAGATCGATTGAAGCGCCAGGCAGTACTCGTTGACATCACCATCCCCCATGACGAGAACCTCGTGAAGGCTGAGAAGGACAAATCTAGCAAGTACCTAGACCTGGCACACGAGGTAACCGCCATGTGGGATGTTGATTCAACGATCATTGTCCCGATAGTCGTCTCCGCGAACGGTCTAATAGCGAAGAGTCTCGACCAACATCTCAAGAGACTTTCGTTAGATGGCTGGGTCAAGGGTCAGATACAGAAGGCGGTACTCCTGGACACGGCGCGGATAGTCCGGAGGTTCCTTTCTCCGTCACCCTAACCACCGGTAGCTTAGGCCCGCCTCGCTGCCGGCGGCACCCTAGGTTAGGTTTTTTTATAATGCTTTTATATTTTGTAATGTATGTTTATATATTTTACTTTTATAAAATTATTGTAAAAAACCTAGCTTAAGTACGAAAATAAATACAGAGATAATAATAATAATAATGTATGAGTTTATAAAAATAAGTTCATGAAGTTACTGAAATAATGACGACCTGTTTAGCCTAGTTGGTAGTGACTCTGCCTCCGAAGCTAGAGGTCCCGGGTTCGAATCCCGGCCAGGTCATTTATTTGTGCATTTTTCACGGATATTTGTTCTTGGGTCTTGGATGTTTTCTATGTATTTAAGTATGTATTTTTTTTTATAATATATAAATGTATTTATCTATATAAGTATGTATATCGTCGTCTAGTACCCATAGTACAAGCTTTGCTTAGTTTGGGACTAGGTCGATTTGTGTAAGATTGTCCCCCAATATTTATTATTTATTATTATTATTAATTGTGTTTAAGTTGATGTCAAAACAAACTAAGATCGCTAAAGCACCTGTGTGAATCTGTGCTAATTGTAGTATGATTTTGACCACCCCCCATTTAAACAACGCGGCATAGCCCTATTTATTCATCTACTTTCGATACCTACACTGACTAACAGGTCTCTGTTACCCCCCAAAGTTGTTTACCACTAGGGCGTAACTACCTTCAGGTTCGAAACTAATGAATTAAAGTATCAGGTCGGCTGCCTGTCTAAAATAGGATAATAATAAAAATGTGTGCGTGAAAATACTGTCATGTAATGATTGTTTTCCAGGACGACGAAGGCAACCCGCTGGAGACGGAGTTCGGGCTGTCCCGCTACAAGGACCACCAGACGCTGACGGTGCAGGAGATGCCGGAGCGCGCGCCGGCGGGGCAGCTGCCGCGCGCCGTGGACGTGGTGTGCGACGACGACCTGGTGGACCGCTGCAAGCCCGGGGACCGCGTGCAGGTGGTGGGCAACTACCGCTGTCTGCCGTCCAAGCAGGGCAGCTTCACCGCTGGCACCTTCAGGTGTGCTGCCAAGCCTCATTCTGGCTGTTTAGGCGCCTAGCGTGTGCAGTGCGACCGGTTTAGAACATTCTAAAACGTTAATTTTACTAAAGCGGGCGTTTGTTTTATGCATTAGACGCAGCGGTAAGCGCAATGCGTTTGACGCACCCCATTTTATACCACATAAACCAATTACTACACATTGTTAATTGCGTTGCGTCTCTCATAGTTTGAAACCCACTGCGTCCAGCGGGATCCTGTCACTTGACCTACTAGCTTTTGCCCTAATGTTTCATTAGCCCCTGTTTCACTAGACCTGATGCATTTTTCTCCGAAACAATGGACTTCTTGGGTTTTCTTTGAATATCATCAAATAGAAGTAATTATGTTAGGTTATTTTTGTTTTGCATTAATCCTACAAAGTTTACTATTTAAGAAAAAAAATGCATTAGAAAGAATGAAAGAAAGAAATCGTTTATTCATGACAAAACAATGAATTAACTCAAAACAGAGACCATACATAATTAGGTCTAATGAAACAAGGGAGAACCGCGTCTAGCGCGTGCGTCTAACGCGCACTAAAAATATATCATTGCATTTCAACAAATTGACGCATAAAACAGCCGCGCGCCGAAGTGACTCGTTAACCTCGCTAGGTTCTAGGCACTGAACAATTCGATTGTCAACTTGTGGCCTTTACACTTCCAAAGAATTTAGTTTTATGCTGAGCCAGTGTCCGTTTCACTGCCGCGGGGACACACATTATATGTGATTTGTGTGTACCTACGTTTTTACTTTGTGTTCTAATTTTTGTCATGTATGTGTGTCTTCTGTGTGTCTGTGAATAAATGTTTCTTTCTTTCTTTCTTTCTTTTATATATTATGCTATCAGATAAAATGTTAATAATCTCTATTATATGACAATAAAACCTACTTTAAAAAATTTCATAATGCTATTTGTGTTACAGAACGATCCTAATAGCCAACAACGTGACGCAGATCAACAAGGGCATGGACCTGGCCATCACGCTGGACGACATCAAGTTGTGCAAGCGCATGGCCAAGCGCAAGACGGAGGACATGTTCGAGCTGCTCGCCAAGTCCCTCGCGCCCTCCATACATGGGCACGAGTACATCAAGAAGGCGATTCTCTGCCTGCTGCTGGGCGGCATGGAGAAGGTGCTGGCCAATGGCACCAGGCTCCGAGGGTGAGTTTATGTAGCATTTTGGTTATAAATTAGTGTAATATTTAGAGAGGCCTTTGCCAGCAGGCACACTGAACTCAGAGACATACTATACTAAAGATGGAAAAAATACAACATAAATAAATAAAGAATATAAATATTAAAGAAACAGAAAAAAATACACCTTGATATGTTTTGTAATGCTCAATAATGCTCATTAGAAGATGTAACTCGGTTTTTCTCGTGCTACATCGCTTACATTGTTTTTCTCATGCTACATCGCTTAGATAATAATATGTGTTTCTAATTAATAATGGAAACTATAGGTCTAGAATTAAGTGAAGGAACTGTAACAATGTCTATTGTGTGACCGTTTGTTTCATATTTAAATAAATAAATAAAAATAAAATGTCAATGTTCAGGATAAAGAGCTTATATAGATAGATAGTGTAATAATTATTTGAGAATAAAAGAATATGCCCTCTTTGGGTTCTTAAACTCAGTGAAATGCCGGTTAGTAGCTGACCGATATATTGTTGGTCTTATTATTATTGGTAAACGGGACTTAATCGCGTACAAAAATTAATCACCTGAGGTGTGCCCGACGTTTCGAATGTATCGCAACATCCGTGGTCACGAGCTGACTGGCTTCAGCGCCAGCTGGCAGCTGGCGTTTTGTACGCGATTAAGTCCCGTTTACCAATAATAATGTGTAAAAATCGTGCAAGTTTAAATCAATATATATTGTTGGTCTACCCATAATATTTACGTTTACTACCGCTTCTCTGGTGTGGTCAGTCAGCTATGCTATGCCATTCACAAAGAGTGAATCGAAAGAGTTCAAAGAAAGTTCTTGAAGCATCTGAATTATAAATTTAATCAAAACTTTTCTAGTTATGCTGAAAACTGCCGCAAGTGCAACCGTCTGTCACTTGAGGATAAAGAAAATTAGCCGACATGAGCTTGCTTTACGATATTATTCGAAGTCGTGTAGATTGTCCTGAGCTTCTTTCCGGTCTGCAATTGCGAGTCCCAAAACGTCGTACCAGACACACCACTCTATTCCAAGTACCTCTTCACTCCACTAATTATGGCAAGGGGCTTGCAATGGGTGGAGCGCGCCGCTTTAATAACCTAACGCTCGAAAACCCTGACTCTAGCTGTCAGTCGCGGGCCGCCGCCGTCCGAGCATGTACGTGCGTGTCGTTTTGTGATCCGCTGCCGCGCGCCGCCGACTTGATCGCGACGAACCGCGCGTTACTACGTAATTTTTTGTGTGATTTAAAAAACCCACGATGAAACCGATAACCGGCCACACATGCTCTGAGTATATGGTTGTTTGAATACCCGAAGGAACGTTGGTGTATCTTTTTTTCAGTTGCCTATAAATTTTGAACGGTAAGTTTTTTTTATTTTAGTTTGGTATATGTAATAATAAGTAGTTATTTAGTGTTTAAAATTATTGGTTGATGTTTAAAATTATCAAGTTGTAAGTTACAATACAAATAAATACGATACGAACCACCTGGCTACTTGTTAGGTACTTATAGCTTAAACTCACCATTTCCGACGATTTACTTATTGGGACGATTAACAGGCTTGTATGTTATTAACTATTGTTCCCATCATATAATTGTCATTAAATTGTCATTATTAAGTATCTAACTGTAATTTTATTCAAAATAAAACGCGTTATTAAATTTATTTTACTTGATTAGCTACATAATAGTTGTCCTATTTAGGTAGTTGTACTTTATTGTGGCCATAGCATTTGAAACACGGACAAAGTGTAGGTATAAATAGCTGAAAAACATAAGATGACCTGTCCTGTTGTATGCAGTTGTGACGTGTTTGTTGTTGATTTGTATGTCCGACAAAACCTGTTGGTTGAGGATTTGAAATGTATTTTTTTATATTTTAGACCCAGTAGTTTCGGAGATGAAGGGGGTAATGGTAATTTTTTGGCTATTATCTTAAATAATTTCTAAAATAATAATTATAAAATTACAAAAATTATATTTAAGATGCACACAATGAGCTCCTTCATTTTAAATGTAACACGATATATGTAGTTTGAAGGTACTTCCCCTACACGTAAAATGGGGATGCATTTTTTTTCTTGCAAAACCCACCGTGTATGGTATCGTTAGATGGTTCGTTAAAAAAATATGAGATTTATTATTCTTGTGAAGTAACATGTACTTAATTAATATCGGTTCACTGTACTTAAGCGACATCTGGTGAGGTAGAACATTTTTTTGCATCATTGAAGTATTTTTGGCGTGACAACCCTAGGGCTACACGTGCCACGCGTGAATGAATACAAGTTATGCGATAGACAGAGATGCAGAGAGTAGGCACGTTTCTTATGCCTAAACGCCGTTTTTGTTAGGAAGTGAAATTTCTGTACTTGTACTATTCCTTATTCTGTGATTATGGTTCTAATGGTGTTCTCTCACGTGTTCCCTATTTGTATAACCAGGAATTGTATACAACTGATCCATTCATTGGCTCTAAAAAAACAATTCAAAAGCGAAGTCTTCACAGTGTTGCTGAATAAGAATAAATCAAACTAAAATTTAAAACATTGGATTGTGGGGTCATCAATGTTATCATTACCAGTAATGGTGATATTAGGTATTTCTCGCTAGTTGTACAAACACTCAGGTTATGCCAGGGTGAGCCGTGTTGGGGTGTCATGCCAACGTGATCCTTAGGATTGTAAGTTGTATTGTAGAATTTATCCATTCATCTTGTGTGTGTGTGTGACGCACAACTGGTAATTAATTAATCATATTCATCGCGTAACTATGGGTGACACGCGATATTGTGGTTGACGGTGAGAAAGTGGACCAAGTGCATGAATTTGTGTACTTGGGTTCTTTATTTACAAGAGATGGAAAATGTGATGGTGACATTGAAAGGAGAGTGAAAGCGGGAAATCAGGTGAATGGAGCATTGCACTCGTTTGTCAGCAGCCAAAATATAACACAAAAGGCTCGACTAGCGGTTCACAAAGGAGTGCTTGTTCCTACACTCATGTATGGAAGCGAGACTTGGGTATGGCAGAAAAAGCATGAGAGTAGACTGAATGAGGTTGAAATGAGAGCGTTAAGAAGTATGTGTGGGGTACGTTTGTGTGATCGGATAAAAAATAGTGTGATAAGAGAAAGATGTGGAATAGAAGATGATGTAGTGACTAGGGTTGAGAAGGGTATGCTTCGGTGGCTTGGGCATGTAGAGAGAATGAGTGAAAGTAGAATGACTAAGAGGATTTACGCTCAGGAGATGAGTGGTAGGATCGGAAGGGGACGACCAAGGCGAGGTTATCTAGATCAAATTTCGGCGATACTGAAAAAGGGCCAGGTCAGAAGTACCCGCAACCGACGAGCATGTATGAGAAGATGTATGGATGTGATTGAAGCGAGAGAAGTATGTAAGGACCGTAGTATTTGGCGTTCTTTGGTCTCTGCCTATCCCATGGGATAACGGCGTGAGTTTATGTATGTATGTAACTATGGGTGAGCACTCGTAACACTCCGAGTACCGATAGTTCTAATGAAATTGGATGGCATGCTGCTTAGTGGTACATAATAAGTTCCAACTTGTAAATTTGGCGAAAATTTCCTTTTCTGTATCGATAGATTAGACTAGATATAAGATTAAAAAAAAAAATAGATTGGGCCATTTTTTTTAAATTCCCCATTTCGTATATAATGTAATTCATTACTTGTTCTAAGCAAGATGAGTATTCGTGTAGGTCCTAAAGTCCTTAACTTTTGGGATCTACAAAAGCATATCTAACTTTGGAACCTTTATAATTGATCTAAGTCGGAAACGGACAAGTGTTTGCTTTCCTCAACTCTTCCCATGGACAAAAAAAGTTTTTTTTTCAGTGACATCAACATCCTGCTGATCGGCGACCCGTCCGTGGCCAAGTCGCAGCTGCTGCGCTACGTGCTGCTCACCGCCCCGCGCGCCATCACCACCACCGGGCGCGGCTCCTCCGGCGTCGGCCTCACCGCCGCCGTCACCACCGACCCCGACACCGGCGACCGCAGGTACCGTCACCACCACCGGGCGCGGCTCCTCCGGCGTCGGCCTCACCGCCGCCGTCACCACCGACCCCGACACCGGCGACCGCAGGTACCGTCACCACCACCGGGCGCGGCTCCTCCGGCGTCGGCCTCACCGCCGCCGTCACCACCGACCCCGACACCGGCGACCGCAGGTACCGTCACCACCACCGGGCGCGGCTCCTCCGGCGTCGGCCTCACCGCCGCCGTCACCACCGACCCCGACACCGGCGACCGCAGGTACCGTCACCACCACCGGGCGCGGCTCCTCCGGCGTCGGCCTCACCGCCGCCGTCACCACCGACCCCGACACCGGCGACCGCAGGTACCGTCACCACCACCGGGCGCGGCTCCTCCGGCGTCGGCCTCACCGCCGCCGTCACCACCGACCCCGACACCGGCGACCGCAGGTACCGTCACCACCACCGGGCGCGGCTCCTCCGGCGTCGGCCTCACCGCCGCCGTCACCACCGACCCCGACACCGGCGACCGCAGGTACCGTCACCACCACCGGGCGCGGCTCCTCCGGCGTCGGCCTCACCGCCGCCGTCACCACCGACCCCGACACCGGCGACCGCAGGTACCGTCACCACCACCGGGCGCGGCTCCTCCGGCGTCGGCCTCACCGCCGCCGTCACCACCGACCCTGACACCGGCGACCGCAGGTACCGTCACCACCACCGGGCGCGGCTCCTGCGGCGTCGGCCTCACCGCCGCCGTCACCACCGACCCTGACACCGGCGACCGCAGGTACCGTCACCACCACCGGGCGCGGCTCCTCCGGCGTCGGCCTCACCGCCGCCGTCACCACCACCGGGCGCGGCTCCTCCGGCGTTGGCCTCACCGCCGTCGTACCATCGCTTCGTACCGTCACCACCTCCACACACGCAGGACAAGACATCTAGAATCTCCTGAGGAACGGAAGGCACCCTGAAATCGGGTGGAAGTCATTTACCAGTATATTGAATGCCAATTTGGGAGACAATCGGTGGTTCCAAAATGGGTGCTGACAGATGACATTCTGGGAGTTTCTTTACATGCTGTTTCTCGTAATATTGAAATTAAAGTAATGAACTTATTTTTCGTGCAGGCTGGAAGCGGGCGCCATGGTGCTGGCCGACCGCGGCGTGGTGTGCATCGACGAGTTCGACAAGATGTCGGACATCGACCGCACCGCCATCCACGAGGTCATGGAGCAGGGCCGCGTCACCATCGCCAAGGCCGGCGTGCACGCGGCGCTCAACGCGCGCTGCTCCGTGCTGGCCGCCGCCAACCCTGTGTACGGCCGCGTGAGTACAGTACAGTACAGTACACGTGTGTCCCCCCCCCCCCCGGCCATGGAGCAGGGCCGCGTCACCATCGCCAAGGCCGGCGTGCACGCGGCGCTCAACGCGCGCTGCTCCGTGCTGGCCGCCGCCAACCCTGTGTACGGCCGCGTGAGTACAGTACAGTACAGTACACGTGTGTCCCCCCCCCCCCGGCCATGGAGCAGGGCCGCGTCACCATCGCCAAGGCCGGCGTGCACGCGGCGCTCAACGCGCGCTGCTCCGTGCTGGCCGCCGCCAACCCTGTGTACGGCCGCGTGAGTACAGTACAGTACAGTACACGTGTGTCCCCCCCCCCCCCGGCCATGGAGCAGGGCCGCGTCACCATCGCCAAGGCCGGCGTGCACGCGGCGCTCAACGCGCGCTGCTCCGTGCTGGCCGCCGCCAACCCTGTGTACGGCCGCGTGAGTACAGTACAGTACAGTACACGTGTGTCCCCCCCCCCCCCGGCCATGGAGCAGGGCCGCGTCACCATCGCCAAGGCCGGCGTGCACGCGGCGCTCAACGCGCGCTGCTCCGTGCTGGCCGCCGCCAACCCTGTGTACGGCCGCGTGAGTACAGTACAGTACAGTACACGTGTGCCCCCCCCCCCCCCGGCCATGGAGCAGGGCCGCGTCACCATCGCCAAGGCCGGCGTGCACGCGGCGCTCAACGCGCGCTGCTCCGTGCTGGCCGCCGCCAACCCTGTGTACGGCCGCGTGAGTACAGTACAGTACAGTACACGTGTGTCCCCCCCCCCCCGGCCATGGAGCAGGGCCGCGTCACCATCGCCAAGGCCGGCGTGCACGCGGCGCTCAACGCGCGCTGCTCCGTGCTGGCCGCCGCCAACCCTGTGTACGGCCGCGTGAGTACAGTACAGTACAGTACACGTGTCCCCCCCCCCCCCCGGCCATGGAGCAGGGCCGCGTCACCATCGCCAAGGTTGACTTGCTACTTTTAAAAGTATTGATTGATTGGTATCTAGTAAATGTTAGGCGAAAGTGCACGAGTAAGTGTAAGCGGCGCGGCGGAGCAGAATGGTAGAAGTTTGGCGTCGACGGCGATCAAATCTCTCTCTCTTCATTATTTGTAATAGTGAGCGCACAGTGAGGCTGCCTTGCCTTATATTAACCGAGCCAGCAGTTACATATAGATATAGTAATGTTACGTATAGCATGCTAATGCATGTCACAATAGTACATTACTACAGAGGCCGGGACGAAAGGGGTTGCCGGCCGAAGACATATATACGGCCGAGCGAAGCGAGCAACCCCAAATTTCCCGCCGAGGTATGTATAGTGCTTTTCTCAAACATGAAATGAAATAAACAACAAAAAAAAAATTTTTAATACGCATAGTGGCAGAATGTCATTATGCCTGTGCCACAAATTTATGTGGAAGAGAATTAAAAAAGAGGACTGCCGGCCTAGGCCTGCAAGATTTGTATGAAATTCCATTAACGACCTCTTGTCTTAGCCGCGCCTGAAACGTCATAAGGAACATAACATCAATATTTCATTGCATGTTTGAGAGAAAATATTTGTATGCCCCAAGGCACCACATAATGATACAGAATCAAAATCTAACACCCTAAATTAGACCTATGTTGGACAAAATGTTTGAATTTGTACAATAGTTAGCACCTTAGCCTAAGACTAGAAATTTTAAGTGTCCTCATATGTGTTCATACAGTATTTGAGGGCTTAAGTTTTCTGCCAACAAACTGTCATGCAGTTTGGCAGATAAGCATATTGTACTCTGTAATTCTACTTTTGTATAATATAATAATAATAAAAAAAACGCGAGCTGTCGCCGCGTGCTGCGAGCCGGTGCAGCGCCGTGCCGTGTCGCGCCGTGCCGTGTCGCGCCGCGCCGTGCCGTGTCGCGCCGTGCCGTGTCGCGCCGTGCCGTGTCGCGCCGGCACTCGCCGCGCCCAGCAACAGCACAATGCGCTCCTGCCTGCTCTTTGCGCGGCGATGGCCGGCAGTATGTAGCGAATGCTTGATTTTTATATGAATTTATCAACAATGACATGTAATATTTATAATATTATTAATAAATGACCATGACTATTCTGTGAGGCGTTGGATGCTAGGTGCTCGACTATTTCAATACAATGTGTTAGTTACCTATTATTGTAAAAAGGAATGTTAAGCTATGTTTCGTCATACACTGGTTTTACTGCAATGTCATGTAAATGTTTTTATCAATAAATAAATAGTGATGAGGGCGCACCACACTGTATTAAAATAATCTCCATGTGTTGGAAAATGAATCTGTCGTCGTCTACGCTCGCACACACACATGTGCACAATTGGAACAATATATGATATGTTATGTTACCAGTACGACCAGTACAAGACGCCGATGGAGAACATCGGGCTGCAGGACTCGCTGCTGTCGCGGTTCGACCTGCTGTTCGTGATGCTGGACCTGGCGGACGCCGACCACGACGCGCGCATCTCCGAGCACGTGCTGCGGATGCACCGCTACAGGTCAGTGACCCGCGCCCTCGGAACGGTTTCTTTCATACTACACTATGTTTTGTTCTAGCGCTTGCCCTGTATCTCGATTTATCATTACGACGAGGCAAATGGCCGCCAACAGGTGCTATTTCGGCCTGCTAAGATACTTACGTTCGAAACTTCTTTCGAGAAGCATAAAACTTATCTATACAAAAACTTACTAAGGCCGATGCTCACCTATGGTTCTGAATTATGTTGTGTGCTGAGCAAAAAGGATGACAATTCCTTGTTGGTATGTGAGCGAAAAATACTAAGACGCATGTTTGGAGCTGTGATGGAAGATGAGAGATGGCGAACACGTTATAACCATGAGCTATATTCACTAATGTACGGCTGCGGTAACGCCCGACTCGTTACTCCGCGCGCGCGCAGCGGATTGCTGGGTCGGGCGATGTCGAGCTGTACATTACCCGCTTGGTTTTTGTTGTTGTATTATACATATGTCTTGTTCTTCTTTTTTTTTTATGTCTGTATTGTATGTACATACTAACATACTTTACACACTACACACTTTACTTAACATACTGTACATACTTTTTTCTTACGCTATATGCTCATTTAAAGCCTGTCACAAACTGGCGCGGCCTATGGTAGGCTTGTCATTTAGCTGTCAAATTTACTATTGGCCGCGGCCGCGGGCCGCTCCGGTGTGTGACACGCTTTACTAATATTTTTTTTAATGGGACCCTTTACACGATTAATGTTATCACAATACGGGGGTGTCAATATTATCGCAGTTTTCATAATTGTATGAATTTTTCTTCAATATTCACGTGATACGGATCGTGATATGAGTGATCCGCGTGATAGTGATGACCGAGTAAAGGACCCCATTGGTTTTATGTGTTACCTGCTGGGAAATCACTTGATGGTTCCATCGGAAGGTCAGCGCTGGTAATCGCGACAGCAACACGCTGAGATGGAACCATTTCGTGCAATACCCATTGTGACTTGTTTTTGTTTTCTATTTCTTTTTTGTTGTATTTTATTGTCACGAATAAATGTTTTCTATTCTATTCTATTCCATTCTATACCAAACGCGTTATGACGACGAGCCTAACGTCATTAAGACCACAAAGATCGAACGCCTGCGACGGGTAGGACACGTGGCCAGAGTACCCAAATGCCTTCTAGAAGACCGACCAGAGGGCCGCAGAAGTAGAGGCAAGCCCAAGTTCAGATGGTTGGACGGCGTCGAAAAGGACACCAGGACCTTAGGAGTGACATGTTGGAGAAGGAAAGCCAAGCCAGGAAAGCATGTTGGGAAAGGAATAGATCGGACTAGAGGGATTTGCTTGACCAGGCTAGGGCCCACCCGCGGCTGTAACGCCTCAGATAATGATTGATGAATCAAGGTGCTGGAAGAATAATAGACAGGCCTACAAGTTACATGCTCACTCGCGATTTGAAGATTTCTATATTGTACGTATGCATATTTCCCATCGAGGAAAGGGAAAAGGCCGTAATCCTTGCGCGTAGTTAAAAACGCTCATCTATTTAGGTTATTTTATACGATACGAATTTTAAAATTTAACTTCGGTACTACCCCGTTCGGGACTAGTGCGACCTACTATAAGTATAGTGAATTTTACACGTATTTTTTCGATTTTTCATTAAGAAATGTTGCTTCAAATTGACATATTTTAAGCTAGAATTATTTTTTATTCTCTTAAATTCTACTATACACAATAATAACAAAAAATGATTCTGTTAGTAGGTATCTAAAACTCTGCAAATATGTATATATTTGACGAATATATTTGACGACCTGTTTAGCCTAGTTGGTAGTGACTCTGCCTCCGAAGCTAGAGGTCCTGGGTTCAAGTAAAATTAGTTTATTCTTCAAATTAGGCATATTACATGCACCTATGAACGTCAATAAACTACCACCGGTTCGGAAAAATATTTTTTTTTTTTTATTGGTAAGAAACAAACAGTCATACATAAACATGGAACAGATATTATGGAACGGAAAATAGACCTATAGTTTCATAAATATGTAGTAAAACAATACGTATAGCTAATGCACATCTACAAAATTTCACTAATTATGGAAACAGAAAATTAAAATAAGTATCGATTGACTTCAGTTATCATGCCTTTGATTACTTTTATTTTTAAATGCCTCTTTTAATAATGCACTAGTACAGTTAAAGATATCCATGTCTATGAGATTAAAATTATTATTGAATAATTTACAAGCCCGCTTTATGAAAGCATGCCCGGCGTAACAAGTCCTACTGAAAGGAATAGAGAAAAGGTCTTTTTTACGACATTGACGCTCTCGTCTGCGCGGAACCCTAAAACCTATCTTCTGCAATAACGCAGGGGCATCTAACTCTGAGTGAATAATTTTGAAAAGTAACACAGAATCCACTGAATCACGGCGGTCACTTAGTTTTTGTATATTAAGACGGTTACAAATGTCTGTATAATCTGTGTAAGTTTGTCCAGTCCTAAACGCAAGAGACTTAATAAATATTTTTTGTATTTTTTCAATTCTATTAATATGTAGAGCGTGAGAGGGTTTCCAGACTGAACATGCAAATTCTAGATGACTGCGGACAAAACTGTTGTAAAGAATTTTATAAGTTAGAAGGTTTTTAAAAGGTTTACCTACCCGTAAAATAAAGCCTAGTTGTTTATAAGATTTTTTTAAAATATTGTCAATATGAGGGAAAAATGTAAGTTTACTATCCATGAGAATACCAAGGTCGCGTATTTCTGTAACTCTTTTTAAAATCTTACCTCTGTACAAAATATACCTCTGCCACGAGAAGAACCGGCGTAAGAAACTCGGCGAGGTGTAATTTTTTCAAAACAATATACATTGTATAGTTAAATATAAATTACAGTGTCAGTTACTACAAAATAACTGAAATAACAATGCTACAGTAGAAAACATATTTTCGCGATAGATTACCCGTGCAGGACGCTACCACTGCCAAACATCCCTATCCATGATGTAATCGTTTATCTTATAATATGCTCTTGAAATAAGTGTTTGTTTTACTACAGATTTGAATTTAGAATTGCTAAGTTCAGTAATGTGTTTAGGAATTTTATTGTAGAATTTGATACAATTTCCCAAGAACGACTTTTTCGCCTTTACTAGTCTATAGAAGGTTATTTTCAGTTTCCCAGTATTTCTCGTGGCTATTGGTTTATCAGCGTTCGTTGGAAAATTGCCCAAATTCTTCCTAACATACATTATTATTTCAAATATGTATAGGGACGGCAGGGTTAGAATATCTATTTCTTTGAAAAATTCTCTTAATGAATCACGTGACCCCAAGTTATAAATTGCTCGGATAGCCCTTTTTTGCAAAATAAAAACAGTTTCAATATCTGCAGCTGATCCCCATAAGATAAGACCATAAGTAATTATACTATTAAAATAAGCAAAGTAAACTAACCGTGCCGTTGCCACATTGGTAAGCTGCCTTATTCTCCTGACTACAAATGCAGCAGAGCTCAACCTACTTCCTATCGTTGTTATATGGGAACCCCACTGCAATTTTGAGTCCAATGTAATACCTAAGAATACAGTAGAAGTAACAAATTCTAATGTTTGACCATTAAGTTTAATATTTGTATATAAGTTTCTGTTTGATGAGTTCGCTAGAGAGAATTTAATACATTTCGTTTTTTTCGGGTTCAATACTAAGTTATTGGCAGCAAACCAGTCAGATATCATGGAGAGGGTATTGTTTGGTTCAATGAGTTCAGTATCTCTCCTATTTACCTTGAACAGTAATGAGGTGTCGTCTGCGAACATTACAATGCCTGATCTTCGGCTTACCATATATGGCAGATCATTTACATAAACAAGGAATAGGAACGGACCTAGAATAGACCCCTGAGGTACTCCCATCTCTACCACTGTCTCTGACGAAATGGCTTTATTTATCGCTACCTTTTGATTTCTCTGTGTTAAGTTTGACTTCATGAGATCTAATGCGTGCCCTCTGATGCCATAAAACTTAAGTTTACAAATTAAAGTACCATGATCTACACAATCAAAAGCCTTGGAAATGTCACAGAACACTCCGATGGCGTCGTGCGACTCTTCCGAAGACTGCAAAATAAATTTTAATAAACTTTCACCTGCATCAGTAGTTGACCTACCCTTCGTGAAGCCGAACTGCTGTGCGTGGAAAATATTGTGAGAAACCAATTGCGTAAGCATTATTTTTTCGAATATTTTGCTAAACGCAGGTAGGATAGAAACTGGACGACAATCAGAAGGATTATCTCTATGATCTGATTTGAAAATTGGAACTACTTTACTACATTTCATTATATCTGGAAAAATGCCATAGTCTATACAGTTATTAAAAATGAGAGCTAGAGTTGGTGCAACGACCTCCAGAATAGATTCCAGTACCTTGACTGACACGCCCCATAAGTCCTCAGTGCTCTTTATTTTTAACATTTCAAAGGACTTCAGTACATCTAGAGGAGAAACATGATGAAATTTGAAATTAGTTAGTGATTCTAATTTTACGTTGTCATTCAGAAGGGATTCATCTTTTGTGGTAGACGATGCTAAACTTTGAGTAGTGACTATAGGAATTTTAGAAAAGAAATTATTAAATTCATCAGCTACTTTTACTGCATCAGTTATTAAATTATCCTTTACTTTCAAAGAAATTGTGGACTCTTTATTATTTCTCTTCCCAGTCCCTGTGTTTATTATTTTCCAGACTGTCTTGGCTTTATTATCTGAGGACTTAATTTTATTATTCAAGAGCATTGCTTTTGTTTTTGTGCACACTGTTTTAAACAATTTGGAATAATCCCTAACATACTGATGGAAACATTCGTCAGTGGTGCAAGATCTCCTTTCATAAAGTTGGTATAAGTTATCTCTACTTTTCCGAATTCCGGTAGTTGCCCACTCATTAAATCTCATTTTATTATTTATCTTAATACGCTTTTTACTACAAGTCTTATTAAATTCGTTACACACTGTATTCAGGAGCATTTTGAATTGATCATTCGTTCGAATCCCGGCCAGGGCATTTATTTGTGCATTTTTCACGGATATTTGTTCTTGGGTCTTGGATGTTTTCTATGTATTTATCTATATAAGTATGTATATCGTCGTCTAGTACCCATAGTATAAGCTTTGCTTAGTTTGGGACTAGGTCGATTTGTGTAAGATTGTCCCCCAATATTCATTTTATTATTTATTTATTTTATGTCTGTTGATTGTCTTACCAAAGTTACGTTGTTACGTGTCTATATAATTACGCTAATACAGAGAGAAATGGATTTGAATAAGAATGCAATGTGTTTGTACGACTACATGCACTACAATGATGACTACTATTATCTCCAGAAATCCGAAAGAGCAAGACGGGGAGGTGTTGCCGATGGGCTCGTCCGTCGAGATGCTGTCCACCGACAACCCCGACAACGACGAGGTCGAGGTAAGTCACTTTCATATTCATCTTAACAATGTACAGGAGCCATACACTATAGTTAAGTCTTTAAATGACAAGTAAATTCTTAACAAAAAAACACTGATTCCAAACTTTGCCAGACCCCATCCTCCTGCTATATAATTTGAGGTGTGCCCTCGATTTTTTCAAGATCCCGTCATCAGATCCAGATTTAGTGACAATGGGACCAACTAGAAAACATACCCTTTCAAATAAAAAAATATTTTTTGAAATCGGTCCACTAGTCTCCGAGTAATCAGTAAACATACATAAAAAAACCGACGAATTGAGAAGCTTCTCCTTTTTTTGGAGTCTGTTAAAAAGGTCTAGTTTAAGAGTCTATATAATGTCATAGTTACAACACGTAGAAGCGAAACGAAATCAGTTAAGAAACGGAAAGATAGACGAAATTAAGTTAACAGAAAAGCGTTGCAAAGCCTAATCGAAATATTGCGCGTGCGGGCGAGAGCGACATGCGTCTTGCTCGGAGTCGGGTCCGTATCTGTCTGCCCCGCCCCGCCCCGCGCCGCTAATTTGTTATATTGATGTATTGACGTGCAATTGAGGGCGCTCGTGGCCCAGCGGCACCCGCCTACCGCGTGCGGTATGCGAGGTTAAGCAATGTGGGCGCAGGTCAGTTCTTTGATGGGTGACCACTTTGAGTGGTTACTAACTGAGCGCTTTCGTGCTTTGGAAGGCACGTTAAGCCGTTGATCCCGGCTGCTGTCTCGACAGCAGTCGTTAAGCCAAGTTAGAGGCCTTCGGGCGGCTTGAGAACTTCTAACAGTCAAGTTGCCCACTCACTTGACAAAGGGGGGTAGAAGTTGCACCACGTCCGTAGGGAGTACCCACCGTTACCCTACACGTGACCCCTGGGTGGTGCTAAAAGTGCAACAAAAACTGACAACCGTACTTGTCTTCTCGAAGATCTCACGGTTCGTAAATAAATGCCATACGATTAAATAAATAATACGTGCAATTTTACGTTACTATTGCACTTGATTACAATGGAATCGATCACAGCGGACCCATTAATTGTCACGTTTCTCGCTGTTGATATAGAGTGACTGATATTTTACCTACTATGTACACACTCCTTGTTCTTTTCCCAGGACACGGCAGAGTCGATCTACGAGAAGTACGACCCGCTTCTCCACGGCAACCTGCGTAGCAAGAAGGAGCGCATCCTCAGCACCAAGTTCATGCGCAAGTTCCTGCACATCGCGCGCCTCATGAAGCCCAAGCTCACGCAGGAGGCCTCCGACGCCATCGCGGACGAGTACGCCAGGCTGCGGAGCCAGGACAACATGGAGAGCGACGTGGCGAGGGTACGTCAGTTCATGCGCTGTTCCCGCACATCGCGCGCCTCATGAAGCCCAAGCTCACGCAGGAGGCCTCCGACGCCATCGCGGATATTTTAGGCCCAGGAGATAAGGTGGAGAATGGTCAATTTTTACTGAAAAAGGAAGATTTATGCCAATAAGTGGGGTAGTCGGAAATTTCCTCGTTCATTATTGCTGGTTCCGGTATGGGCGCGATTATAATTAATTGGTGTCAAATGCTACATTCCAAGCATTGCGTAAAATGAAATAGTATTAAAATTTGGAAGGGTTGATGAAATAATCATTTGTTTTTCATCACATTATTGTAGGCAGGCGTACAGAGCAGTTATAGCCGATTTACCTCCCGCGGGAGTTATGGATCCTCATAACTCCCTAGGGAGTTATGAGGATCCATGATTGCTAACTCCCTAGGGAGTTATGGATTCCCATAACTCCCTCCCCTGAATTTTCCGCTAGCGCCCCTCGTTAAACAAGGTACTAATTATCTCCCTTGCAGACACAGCCTGTGACACCGCGTACGCTGGAGACGCTGATCCGGCTCGCCACCGCGCACGCCAAGTGCCGGCTCAGCTTCCAGGTGTCCGGCGACGACGCGCTCGCGGCCATCGAGCTCGTGCAGTACGCGTACTTCAAGAAGGTGAGACCTGCCTCCGCCCCCCAAGTGCCGGCTCAGCTTCCAGGTGTCCGGCGACGACGCGCTCGCGGCCATCGAGCTCGTGCAGTACGCGTACTTCAAGAAGGTGAGACCTGCCTCCGCCCCCCAAGTGCCGGCTCAGCTTCCAGGTGTCCGGCGACGACGCGCTCGCGGCCATCGAGCTCGTGCAGTACGCGTACTTCAAGAAGGTGAGACCTGCCTCCGCCCCCCAAGTGCCGGCTCAGCTTCCAGGTGTCCGGCGACGACGCGCTCGCGGCCATCGAGCTCGTGCAGTACGCGTACTTCAAGAAGGTGAGACCTGCCTCCGCCCCCCAAGTGCCGGCTCAGCTTCCAGGTGTCCGGCGACGACGCGCTCGCGGCCATCGAGCTCGTGCAGTACGCGTACTTCAAGAAGGTGAGACCTGCCTCCGCCCCCCAAGTGCCGGCTCAGCTTCCAGGTGTCCGGCGACGACGCGCTCGCGGCCATCGAGCTCGTGCAGTACGCGTACTTCAAGAAGGTGAGACCTGCCTCCGCCCCCCAAGTGCCGGCTCAGCTTCCAGGTGTCCGGCGACGACGCGCTCGCGGCCATCGAGCTCGTGCAGTACGCGTACTTCAAGAAGGTGAGACCTGCCTCCGCCCCCCAAGTGCCGGCTCAGCTTCCAGGTGTCCGGCGACGACGCGCTCGCGGCCATCGAGCTCGTGCAGTACGCGTACTTCAAGAAGGTGAGACCTGCCTCCGCCCCCCAAGTGCCGGCTCAGCTTCCAGGTGTCCGGCGACGACGCGCTCGCGGCCATCGAGCTCGTGCAGTACGCGTACTTCAAGAAGGTGAGACCTGCCTCCGCCCCCCAAGTGCCGGCTCAGCTTCCAGGTGTCCGGCGACGACGCGCTCGCGGCCATCGAGCTCGTGCAGTACGCGTACTTCAAGAAGGTGAGACCTGCCTCCGCCCCCCAAGTGCCGGCTCAGCTTCCAGGTGTCCGGCGACGACGCGCTCGCGGCCATCGAGCTCGTGCAGTACGCGTACTTCAAGAAGGTGAGACCTGCCTCCGCCCCCCAAGTGCCGGCTCAGCTTCCAGGTGTCCGGCGACGACGCGCTCGCGGCCATCGAGCTCGTGCAGTACGCGTACTTCAAGAAGGTGAGACCTGCCTCCGCCCCCCAAGTGCCGGCTCAGCTTCCAGGTGTCCGGCGACGACGCGCTCGCGGCCATCGAGCTCGTGCAGTACGCGTACTTCAAGAAGGTGAGACCTGCCTCCGCCCCCCAAGTGCCGGCTCAGCTTCCAGGTGTCCGGCGACGACGCGCTCGCGGCCATCGAGCTCGTGCAGTACGCGTACTTCAAGAAGGTGAGACCTGCCTCCGCCCCCCAAGTGCCGGCTCAGCTTCCAGGTGTCCGGCGACGACGCGCTCGCGGCCATCGAGCTCGTGCAGTACGCGTACTTCAAGAAGGTGAGACCTGCCTCCGCCCCCCAAGTGCCGGCTCAGCTTCCAGGTGTCCGGCGACGACGCGCTCGCGGCCATCGAGCTCGTGCAGTACGCGTACTTCAAGAAGGTGAGACCTGCCTCCGCCCCCCAAGTGCCGGCTCAGCTTCCAGGTGTCCGGCGACGACGCGCTCGCGGCCATCGAGCTCGTGCAGTACGCGTACTTCAAGAAGGTGAGACCTGCCTCCGCCCCCCAAGTGCCGGCTCAGCTTCCAGGTGTCCGGCGACGACGCGCTCGCGGCCATCGAGCTCGTGCAGTACGCGTACTTCAAGAAGGTGAGACCTGCCTCCGCCCCCCAAGTGCCGGCTCAGCTTCCAGGTGTCCGGCGACGACGCGCTCGCGGCCATCGAGCTCGTGCAGTACGCGTACTTCAAGAAGGTGAGACCTGCCTCCGCCCCCCAAGTGCCGGCTCAGCTTCCAGGTGTCCGGCGACGACGCGCTCGCGGCCATCGAGCTCGTGCAGTACGCGTACTTCAAGAAGGTGAGACCTGCCTCCGCCCCCCAAGTGCCGGCTCAGCTTCCAGGTGTCCGGCGACGACGCGCTCGCGGCCATCGAGCTCGTGCAGTACGCGTACTTCAAGAAGGTGAGACCTGCCTCCGCCCCCCAAGTGCCGGCTCAGCTTCCAGGTGTCCGGCGACGACGCGCTCGCGGCCATCGAGCTCGTGCAGTACGCGTACTTCAAGAAGGTGAGACCTGCCTCCGCCCCCCAAGTGCCGGCTCAGCTTCCAGGTGTCCGGCGACGACGCGCTCGCGGCCATCGAGCTCGTGCAGTACGCGTACTTCAAGAAGGTGAGACCTGCCTCCGCCCCCCAAGTGCCGGCTCAGCTTCCAGGTGTCCGGCGACGACGCGCTCGCGGCCATCGAGCTCGTGCAGTACGCGTACTTCAAGAAGGTGAGACCTGCCTCCGCCCCCCAAGTGCCGGCTCAGCTTCCAGGTGTCCGGCGACGACGCGCTCGCGGCCATCGAGCTCGTGCAGTACGCGTACTTCAAGAAGGTGAGACCTGCCTCCGCCCCCCAAGTGCCGGCTCAGCTTCCAGGTGTCCGGCGACGACGCGCTCGCGGCCATCGAGCTCGTGCAGTACGCGTACTTCAAGAAGGTGAGACCTGCCTCCGCCCCCCAAGTGCCGGCTCAGCTTCCAGGTGTCCGGCGACGACGCGCTCGCGGCCATCGAGCTCGTGCAGTACGCGTACTTCAAGAAGGTGAGACCTGCCTCCGCCCCCCAAGTGCCGGCTCAGCTTCCAGGTGTCCGGCGACGACGCGCTCGCGGCCATCGAGCTCGTGCAGTACGCGTACTTCAAGAAGGTGAGACCTGCCTCCGCCCCCCAAGTGCCGGCTCAGCTTCCAGGTGTCCGGCGACGACGCGCTCGCGGCCATCGAGCTCGTGCAGTACGCGTACTTCAAGAAGGTGAGACCTGCCTCCGCCCCCCAAGTGCCGGCTCAGCTTCCAGGTGTCCGGCGACGACGCGCTCGCGGCCATCGAGCTCGTGCAGTACGCGTACTTCAAGAAGGTGAGACCTGCCTCCGCCCCCCAAGTGCCGGCTCAGCTTCCAGGTGTCCGGCGACGACGCGCTCGCGGCCATCGAGCTCGTGCAGTACGCGTACTTCAAGAAGGTGAGACCTGCCTCCGCCCCCCAAGTGCCGGCTCAGCTTCCAGGTGTCCGGCGACGACGCGCTCGCGGCCATCGAGCTCGTGCAGTACGCGTACTTCAAGAAGGTGAGACCTGCCTCCGCCCCCCAAGTGCCGGCTCAGCTTCCAGGTGTCCGGCGACGACGCGCTCGCGGCCATCGAGCTCGTGCAGTACGCGTACTTCAAGAAGGTGAGACCTGCCTCCGCCCCCCAAGTGCCGGCTCAGCTTCCAGGTGTCCGGCGACGACGCGCTCGCGGCCATCGAGCTCGTGCAGTACGCGTACTTCAAGAAGGTGAGACCTGCCTCCGCCCCCCAAGTGCCGGCTCAGCTTCCAGGTGTCCGGCGACGACGCGCTCGCGGCCATCGAGCTCGTGCAGTACGCGTACTTCAAGAAGGTGAGACCTGCCTCCGCCCCCCAAGTGCCGGCTCAGCTTCCAGGTGTCCGGCGACGACGCGCTCGCGGCCATCGAGCTCGTGCAGTACGCGTACTTCAAGAAGGTGAGACCTGCCTCCGCCCCCCAAGTGCCGGCTCAGCTTCCAGGTGTCCGGCGACGACGCGCTCGCGGCCATCGAGCTCGTGCAGTACGCGTACTTCAAGAAGGTGAGACCTGCCTCCGGCCGCCCCCCCCCCTCCGGCCAAGTGCCGGCTCAGCTTCCAGGTGTTACTTGAGTGACGTAGAGACTACCAGTGTAACAGTACTTTGGCAGTTCTATTCTATGCCACTCGTTACTCAGTACTGATGTAGGCCTTCATTTTACGCCATAACACTTCAGTGACTGCTCCCAACAGTCCCGGCCTTTGATAAGCCAGCAGAGTGAGTAGCGTCGAATGTGTTCCTTGACATTTGCGCGCAGTTTAATTACAATACATGGAGCTTAAATCGATATTATATACATACACCATAGTGGTCGGCGGTTAAGAAGTCAATCCTGACACCTGTCATATCCATACAGTTTATAACCTCAGTGACTTTTAGGTCCCCTCCCCGGATGTTGTACTCGTAGTTCTGCAGTGTAAACGATAAGTATTTATTTCCGGAACGTGTATGTTTGCTCGCACGACAGTTCCGAGTAGTAAGCACGGTTGTGTTGCTGCAGGTGCTGACGAAGGAGCGGCGGCGCAAGCGGCGCGCGTCGGCCGACGAGGCCGACGAGGCCGCCGAGCCCGCCGAGGCCGACGACCCCGGCCAGCCGAGGGCCAAGCGCTCCCGGCGCACGGTAACCACTCGTCAACTCTTTCCTGCGTGGCCTGTAATACGAGCAAAAAAAATAAAGGACGCTTCCTTGGCGCATCTGCATGCAGTAATCTCGCGTCCAAAAATACTTATTTCAATTCGGAGAAATTTTGATCTAAAGTTGTGACCTTCTTGGCACCATGAGATCATAGTGCAACAGTCAATGCTCATTTTGAGGTAGCATCAATTTAGACTTATAGGTATAATAGTTGTTGCATTTTTGGTTATAAAGGATATTTTCTACATTAGATTTATAAAATAAAATAAAGTATAACAAAAAAGACATGTTAGCTATATTAGTATAAAAAATAACATTTTTTTGACGTGATAACGTCTTTAAAATCGTTTTAGTCGGGTGACATGTTCAGAAACTTGTGTCACACCAAAACCTCACGAGCGCGATCGCGGTTATCACGTAAACATCTCGATCGTAAACCTACTTTACAAACAACCAATTTTTTTTTTCAGTACCACTTGGAAATAGTTGTTGGAGAGCTTTTTGCTCCTATTACAGGCCGCTATTATTGAATATTATTATTTTTTTACTTTTTGAATTAAAGAAATTTAACGCATTTTCGTAAACATCAGTATACGAGGGCTGTTCCGAAAGTTTTTAGCTCTATTCATGCGATATATTTTTTATTTATACCATTATGCGGGTAATTTCAATAGTTATGAGCTGGGATAAAATCGTTAATAAGCAGCAAGTATTTTTTTTTACAGCATTTTTTTACCAAAAGGCCTTTTATATGGGCTTTTAAAAATTTGCGAAAATAGTACCATTTTTGATACCTAAAAATAGTTTTGACATCTAAATCCCTAACAACTGTGGTGGAAAATGCCCGGGATGACTTCCTAACTTAGTTTTGCTGATTTTAATGTAAAATCACTAAATGATTTTATTTAATTTAAGTTTTTTTGTGATGATGACCAGTCCCTAGTCTCGCGACCTAGACTAATATTCGACACACCTGCTCATTGTCGCTGATTTTCATGCAATCGAAACAGATTACGTGGGTAGAGACAGGGAAGATTCATAGTTTGCGGTGAATAAAATTTCGTTTAGTTGTTGTGACGTATTAATTAATATTGGCCCGCAACACAAAATTGGTATTGTGACCCGTTCATCGCATATTCGATAGGGCTGTTGACACGTCGTACTTCAAACACAATAAAAAAATACCCAAGCTACTTTCATCAACAGTTTCACCCCAACACATATGTATCGAAATTACCCGCATAATGGTATCATTAAAACATATAATAATAATATTGTTTATTACACAAAACACACGAATACAAAATTAGGATCGATTTGTTGCATAATTCATACTTAAGGTTTTTTATAAATAAAATTTTTTAGTATTTATTTTTATGATCTATTTTAACCTTCGAAGTAACGCAAAAGAGAGGTGTAACAAGTTCAACTTGTGTATCTGTGTGTTTGTCTGTGGTATCGTAGCTCTTTAACGGATGAGTAATTTTGAATGTGTTTTTTTTTTAAGGAATCTTTTTTAGCGATGGTTCTTTGCTGTTTTATTTTTTATTTTTTTATTTATTGTAAAGGGAAACAAACAGCTTAAAAATTATACATAATATAAATTCAATGAACTAATACACGAGCCAAAACAGTTTCCACTAATGGGATTACAACAAAAAATGCTCAAAGGGAACTATGAATAAAAATGCAAATGAGGAAAAACAAACATAAAAGTAAAATGAAGAAAATAAAAATAAAAATACTGAAGTTAAACAACAAAAGAACGACAAAAGAAAGTTGTACATACAATGTCAGTTTAGACTACCGCTAAACACCATAAATGAACCTAAAAACTAAAAAAAACCTAAAAACTATTATTTTTTATCGGATATTCAGTGACGAAACGAATTTACCAAATTTCGTATTGAATAAATCTAGGTCTAAATATTTAACATTATATGTCGAGCATGCTCTCACTAGGTATGAGTTTTTGACATATTTAGTTCTGCAAAATGGTATAGCAAATAAAGCATTTGATCTAGTTCTAAAAGTAGGGCATCTATATAAAATATTACTAATGAGATATTGCGACTCAATTAAATATTAAAATCGATTCAGTTGTTTCTATGTTGGTTATAGTTATTAGATTGAATGAGTTTTAGGCATTGAAATTTAATGGTATGAATGCTGAAAAGTCATTAAATCTAGTGGATAATTGTATTTCTTTCCTTTAATTAATTAGAAGATATTCATTTAAAGTATTCAAATGTTATTTATTTATATCAATTGCATTGGTATAATGAATATGATATTATACTGTCGACAGTAATACTGAGATTGTTTTATAGCTATTTACGATAATAGGGTTGTAAAATAAAGGAAGGCCGATATCGCAGATATTTGACTTATTATTTGTCTTAAATATGCTGTTATGGGTTGTCCTGGGTGTTCAAATAATGGCACTTATTTCACAGTTTATGGTGTTTATTATCTTATCTTATCTTACTTATATGAGGGCCCTTGCGGATGCACTTCGACCCAATGGGATCTTTTGTGCAATTGCCCCCTCCTTTATAGTTACTCCAAGCTGCTCTCCAACATTTCCACAAACCGGATGATGGAGCTCAGCGGGAGTACTCTGAATTCCTTTGGTTCTGGATAGCCATTACCAAAGTCATTCATTCTTTGTCTGGCAAGGGCGTGACATTCACACAATAAGTGTTCCATTGTCTCGTCATCCTCGCCACACATTCTACAGTCTATGTTGTCTGATAGTCCCATCTTGGTCAAGAGATCCTTGACCCCGAAGTGACCTGTAAACACCCCAGTTATAATTCTAAGTTGCTTTCTGCTGAATTTCCAAAGCTTCTTGGTCCAGCTTGGGTCCACTCCTTCGATGAAGAGCTTTGAGTGCCTTAAGCCCGCCTCAATCCTCCACTCCTGTTGGTGTTTGGCTTTGGCGTAATCCTTTAAGGCCGATGTTATGGTTCTCTGCGAGAGTCCCTGAGTTATGGTGTTTATTACTATCTACTTAATTACTAATCTTAGCTTATAGTGTGCGCCAGGAGAATTTTCGTCAGCTGTTCGACTGGATATTCTGCCTAACCAATGTAGTAGCTATTCCAATTAGCTCAGCCTTGTGGATACGGTCGGGTACAAAAAGGGCGTGTCGTTAGTCCCTTTTTGTAATATGAACGGCACACAACAAATTGATAACACAATCAGTCACCGCCACTAGTTATATGTCCAAATTCCAACGACAATTTCGATATTTAGTTCGTTACACTATTTCGGTATTGAAGGATAATGCGAGAGCGAAAGTTTAAGTGGACTGTATATTTCGATAGCTTCTAGCGCACTTCCCGTGACTTCATACGAACCTTATGTTACCACAGTTGTTGGATAGGATTGCGGATTGGCTTACCTGGAGAGCTTCCATGCGAAGCTCAGCAGCTGGAGGCGGCAGTCCCTCAGGCTGGCCCAGCGCTAGATCTAGATTAAGCGTCACCGTCAGTTCCGCCACTAATGCTGCACACACAGGTGAAGTCGAGCCAACTCGCAATCTTGTGGTTTCCTTGATTAAACTAAGTTATTGATCCACTGCCTTGGCCGGCGAAGCCCGGATCGCGACGAAAGTCGGGCTACTTTCGAAAATAGAACGTTTAACGGAACTACCGATAGCGACAGACTTTTTCGACCTTTTTTGACTGACTTTGTTGCCACTTTAACGCAGGAAACGGACGTTCAAGTGACAACTTTGTGTTGCTATAGGAATAATTTAAATTCGCCGAAATATAGGCAATATTGAACGGGTATCGTATAGTATTGAAACCATTTAAAACGAAACTGTTCTCGTGGTTAACAAATAAGTGCTTTTATAGTATAAGTGAATATTTCATGAAATGTAACAGTTAAAATTTAGAATGGAATCCTACACATTAGATGGATTTTGTACATAATTATAATATTCTATGTAAACCCAGCAATACATGTATCTATAATTGCATACTCATTATTGTATACCTCATGTACGAGTAGGTAGAAAATGGAGACTCTGTACAAATTACTGACCACCTATGTAACCCATTTTCATGCAATAAATATTTTTTACTTTTTACTTTTACTATCTACATTATAAAATCTGTATCACAAAACCAGTGGTGGCACTATTTGCCGGTACAAGCTCCAATGATCTTTATTTTTGTGACACCTGACCGCAAACTAAATTATTCTTAATTATCAACTCTTAAACGTACTATACCACTGTAATAAAATACAAAAAGATTGTCCATCGCAGGACTCGAACCCCATTCCTTAAGTTCCTCATTACACCGGCTTACAACTGAGCTATGAGTGTACTTAGAATAAGCATCTAAATTTATAATCTGTAGCAGCGGTTGTCAGAGTAAACCCGTGTGCAACCTTATCTCCAAGTTATAAGGTTTTTGCTGAAAACTTCATAAACAACATTGAGTACATAACAATGCGAGAGAGGGCTTTCTGTTTTACGACCCGTGTTTTGTACATCAATTTTACGTCACCACGGGTTATTATTGAAATCGGTAACAGTTTTATGTAGATTTAACAGTTTTATGTGTATTTCTAATTAAGTTGTCGTGTTCTTTATACAAATGATTTTATTTGTAGGTATAATCACAAACGATCGTGTTTGCGTCAAGTCTCGATTTGTATGGCAATGCGAACAGCGCCTCTGGTGGTCTTCGGTCGGAACTGTTTGTTGCCATTTAAATTGTGATTTTCGATGTGTTTATGTTTTATACATTGACGACCACTTTGGCTCAGTCGGTAGGGGCCCTGCCTACGAAGCTGGAGGTCTCGGGTTCGAATTTCGGTCAGGGCATTATTTGTGTACGTTGAGCACGAATATTTGTTCCTGGGTCTTGGATTTTTTCTATGTATTTACAGTACATATGGTGCGCACGAGTGCGGTAATCAGCAGATTACGTGCATATGTCGAAACTTTAAAGAGTCATATGTACTGTAAAACGTTGTACGATACACGTGCGAACAGGTAATTCGCAATTCGTGTCAATTTAAAACACTCCCTTCGTGTTTCAATTTATCACCACTCGTTGCGAATTTTCTGTTCTCGGCACTTGTATCGTAATGTACTAATATCGTCGTCTAGTACTTACAGTACAAGTTTCGCGTAGTTCGGGACTGGGTCGATTTGTGTAAGATTGCCCCCCCCCCCCCCCCCAATATTTTAGTTATTTATTTGTGTTTGTAAGAAAATTATACTAGAGGTGGAGTGTAATGTAAAGTAGTTGTAAGTTTGGTAGTATTGTAATGTGTGTGTGTGTGTGTGGTTTAGAACGGCGAGGCGGGCGGCGAGGACCCGTACGCGTACTCGTCGGACGAGGAGGCGGCGCCCGTGCTGCGCGCCGCGCGCGACGCGCGCCCCGAGCCCGCGCCCGCGCCCGCCACGCGCTCCCAGGACGCCGCCTCCATCCACAACAACAGGTCAGCCTACCGACGCGCTTCCCCGTACCCATATCTACCTTAGTATGCTACACTCCTGCAGAGACCAGTAAGTCATTCTTAAAGGGTCGGCAACGCGCATGTGTCACCCCTAGGAGTTGCAGGCGTCCATAGGCTGCGGTGACCGCTTACCAACAAGCGGGCCGTACGCTTCTTTGCCACCGACGTGGTATTAAAAAAAAAGTAAGTCATCCTGGACGAGTGTGAGTTAGCCGGCCGAGAAGAAGCCGAGTTCCGGCTATAATACGAGCCCAGGATGGCCACTAACGGCCGAAGTATGTATAGTGCTTTTCTCAAAAATTTCGTGGAAATTAAAAAAAAATGATACCCAAACGATATTGTAAGGAGTCAGTAATAAAAATACACGTCTGCGTCCCCCTCCCGCGCGGCGGCGGCGCACAGACCCAATTTACTTACTGGCTTAGTCATATAATGTTGTGTAAAAATCCTTTACACGCCTCGCGCTAGGTTGTGCCCCCGAATAGGGTACCTACTGACCCATAATTACGGTAACAGAAATTTCCAAATATATTTGATTATAAACTTTACTTACCTGGACCAAACCCATGTTCCCAAATTGTTTCATGATTAATGCGAGTCCATACAAAAGCTACTCGCAATAATACATTGTTTCACGAGAAACGCAAACAAAAAATTGCGAATGACAATCTATCAGAAGCCCAACGGCGAAGGGCTTTTGTTGACTCGAGTTTGCAATAATCTTATGCCTATTAATCACTATGTGTTCATCACATTTACAAGAAAATAAATAACGCCAACACTAATCCAAATTTCATTTCCAGTATTAGCACATGATCGCCGAGGCGTCCTTGCGAGAGGAGCGCGCGATTTCAATATTTAAACCAATCACAATGCAGTATTCTTGCAACAGACGTCCAACTAGATTTTTCAGCTTCAATATTTCAATCAATCACAGAGCAGCATTCTTGTGGAACACGACAAACTATTTTTTTTAACCCGATCAAATCACAAACTTAACTTATTAGGAGGTAAATCGGCCATAACTAATCTATACCACCACCACCATATCAGCCCTAGGACGTCCACTGCTGGACATAGGCCTCCCCCAATTTCATGGGGGGTAAATGGCATAATCGCCACGCTCGGCGTGCGGGTTGGCGATCGCAGTATCTCCACCGCACTCTAGGAATGCTGCTGCCCATTCCCCGGTAGTCTTGGTCGTAGTTTTAGGACATACCCGGGTCCACCCGGCTCCCGTGCTACTCGATACGCTTGCGTACAATAAGAATCTTTACGAGCAAATGTGATGAAAAATAAATAAGTTTTTCAAATGCATAGTGCAAACTCCGCGACATTTCCATTAAACAACTTCCTGACCCAACTAATTTATCCGTTGTCGATAACCATCACCTTTTAAACGCCAACTTCATCCAAAGGTAGCGCTTGCTGCCGTACCCCTGCCACCGAGAAAGAGTTATGGCGCACGCTATCAAAGTTACCCATATTCTTGTCTCGAAAACACTAAATAAGTGTATATTTTAAAGATGAATAACATTCTGACGCGGCATTCTCCACAGATTGGCGCAATTCAAGACGGCGCTACACGAACTGTTCCGCTCGGAGCGCGCCAACTCGCTCCCGCTGTCTCGCATCACGGCCTTCGTCAACGAGAAGTTCTCGCACGAGGAGTTCTCGGCGCGCGAGATCCACGCCGCGCTCGGCAGGATGACGGCCGACAACCACGTCATGGTCGCCGACGACATCATCTTCCTCATCTAAGGGCGTTTTGTTTTAGCCATTGATACAAACATCTGAGTGAAATGAAAAGTAACGTAATGAAAGTGAGTGATAATCGAAGCCGGTTGCCGAGCCTCCGTCGGGCTTCAAGGGCCCGGCCGCGACTTTGCGGCGAGGCAAGCGTTTTACCTGTCCATTGCACGATCGAGACGCAACGCACTGCGGTGAGTGACTCGTGGCCGTAACGGTACACTCAGCATAAAAAGAAGCTACACATTTGAAGGGTTCAATAGCTCTAATTCGATTATGGGCTATGTGCGAAGTAGGTGGGGGGGGGGGGGGGGGGGGAAGCTAGGCGATCGTAGCGCACACCATGGCAGAAATGTGTACTTACCGGGGACCACTGTCAAATTTACTTTCACGTTTTCTATTGGTTTCTTAACGGTTTCCTACGATTCGTTTCGTTTGTATGTGTTTATTTATTCTCTTATTTATTTCAGTAAAATTTCCAATACGGGGTCTTTCTCGTTTACTAAAGTAAATAAAATATTCATGTGTCATTATTTGACATCTCTAAATTTTGACATTGTCTCGGGACCTTTGACGTTTGACGTTTTAGACGTGCACATAGCCAATAATGTAGACTTGAACTGCGTAGCTGTTTTTGATGCTGACTGTAACAGAGCAACGCTGATAAACTTCTCGGAAATACCCGTGTTGTTTGAATCCTTTGTATCAGTATGTGTATACAATGTTTCACATGTTGACGGTATCTGCGAGAATGATTATTTTGTGTTTTGTGTGCTTTGATGTTTGAATCAATGACTTCATCAGTCCATATTAACACTATTTGATTAGGGTCTCATTTTGAACAACGCATCATACCGGTTTGAATGTTGGTATTGTCATACGCAAGATCTTGATAATATTTTAGTGATTTAGAGTGGGTTACACCAAAAGATCTGTAACTTACGGTTGTACGGTATCTATCGGAAAGTTGGTCGAGTTTGTATAGGATGGCGGCGCCGGCGTCCTGGTTTACGTAGGTCGCTCTGTAATCGTATACTCGTGCAACCCACCTCCAAACTCTAGTTCTATAAAATCTCAATGATGAAAAAAAAACTGTTCATGATAATAGTTAGAATGAATCTAGAATCATTAACTGCGATAAGAAAGTGCCTTCAAATAAGTACAAATCATTAATTAGGTAGTGCCAACTCATCACAATTATTAGATTGGAAACCCCGCCTGTTATTAATGATAATGAGAATAAATAAGGAAGCACTTTGAGAGTGGTTTCTTAGTTTTTGTTTGTTACGTCTTAGGTTAAGTTTGTGTACTGCATTACAAGGTTAATCGTAAGTTTTGTCATTGAAAAATCGAATTAAACTGATTTTTTATACAATACTGCTTTATTTTTTAGTCCTAACTATAAACACTTGGCGAGTGAAGGCTACACAACACTCGTTATTCAGTACATGACTGGGTAGGTACTTAAATCAGCCGAAAGACGTCCACTGCTGGACATAGGCCACTGGTACTTAAATACTTCTCTTTATTTATAAACAGGGGTCGTACTATTCGTGCCGGTGACGTCACGCTCCATATAGGTGATTTTAATTAGTCTTATTGTAATCAATCAATCATCATTCATTAATGTATTACCATACCACTTATTACAATTATGTCCCTATTACAAACGCAATTTGCCTGTCTCATCACAACTTATAAAGTACAACATTAGGTAATACTGCAAGTTTTTGAGACTGGTTCATGAGTAATATCAGTTATTACCAATAATTAAACAAACCTCGTCATCATAGAGTTCACGTTCTATTTAGATTCAACATTTCTATAACCTGTTATAAAACTTGAAAGACTACAAGATCCTCACCTACTTATAAATTAAAATTTTAAATATGACAAGAAATCCTTAATAATCTTCGGATGCAATAGGTCGTATGAGAAAAAATACCATTATAAATGCATGATTAAATATTAATTATTACCATAACACCAATTGGAATCAGCAATGCAGTGTGACGTCAATTTTACGTCACCGGCACGAAAAGTACGACCCCTGTTTAGAAACATCCATCAAACATTGTAACTCAAATGCCGTTAATATTCGTTCGTCTTTGTCTATCACTGCGACATTGGTGTTTGTGAGAAACGGACAACATATTTTTTTGCTAATAGGGATTTGTAAAGTTTCATGAATAAGGGGGTTAGCAACTAAAACATGAAATACAGTGTAACAATAGTTTATTGTCATTTCCGTCCCTTCTTGCCCTGTTTGCCAGATTTAAACTTATTCAATTTGCCGCCAAACACTTTTTTAGGTTTATTAAATGCCCTATCCCTTCCTTTGCCCTTATTTCCTTGGAAATTCCTTCCGTCCTGGTTTTTGTTGAACTTTCTACCACCTTCCCTGTTATTCTGGAAGTTTCGGCCTTCCTTGTTATTATGGAACTTCCGTCCGCCACCTTCTTTGCTGTGGAAGTTTTCCTTATTTCTCTGGAATTTCCTGCCGCCTTCTCTATTGTTCTGGAAGCGGTCTTTGCCGCCCTTCTGGTTGGGGTCGTACTTCTTCAGTAGTTTCTTGTCGAGTCTCATCTTCTTGAAGCCCCGCACGGAGTCGTCTCCAGCTTTGCGTTTGCGCGGGGCGCTGAACAGGTCTGAAAATAAATGACATTCATAATAAGCACGATTAGTTAGACCTTATCAGTTACTTAGTTAGTAATAGGTGAGAAGATAGATAGGAAGGAAGAAATGGCTGGAGACAGTAAAAAAGGTCGTGCACCCACTCCCGTGAACACGACTACTCTGCCAAGTTTGATAAGCGATTAGAATATTAAAACAGATAATGGCTGTCTACCTGATCTGGGATAAGGGATTTCCTCTCGGAGCACATAAGTTAGGAATACATACAGGGTGTGGCCTGTAATAGGAGCAAAAAATTTAAAGGACGCTTCCTTAGAGCATCTACAGTAACCTCTTGTGTCCCAATCTTTTTTCAATTGGGAGAAATTTCGATCTAAAGTTATGACCTCCAAGTAATGGATCTTGGCACCCAGAGATTATAGCGCGGCAGTCAATGCCGATTTTGAGGTAGCATCTAGTTATGACTCATAATCGTTGTTCCATTTTTGGTTTGAAAGGTGATTTTCGGGATATATTAATTTTTTTTTATTAATTTTTAGTGTTTTTCAATTAAAAGGTTATTATCATCACTCCAGTAGAGTAAAAAAGTACATGTAAGCTACTTTAACGTAAAAAAAAAAATTTTTTTTCAATTGAAACCATTTGGAAATAATTACTGGTGAGCTCAATAATGTACCGTTTAATTTTTTACTCCTATTACAGGCCACACCCTGTAGAGTAAAGGATTGTAACGTTAAGAGAGTTGTGAGAAGGTTATAACATAAAACCATGATCCATCCCTACTGAAAAAATCCATGTCGACGCAACGACGCGTGCAGTCAAGGACTTTAAATTTGGGATTCCTTTAAGGCTGGTCGTCCTGTCAAAATGTATCGAGAATCAAAGAAAAAAAAAGTGAAATGGGTCCTAAGATGAGAAGAGTACCTCGGTCGGGCTCGGCGCCGACGGCCTGGCGGTAGTACTCCGCGTCGTCGTCGTCGGCGGCCGCGCCCTGCGACTCCGCGTTCGCCAGCTCCATCAGCCGCTGGCTCTCCGTGCTCTCCTTCTTCTTGATGCCCTCCAGAGCCTTCTGCTTGAGCTCGTCCTTCTCGCGCTGCTTGCGCTTCACGTTCTGCTCCTGCTGCGCCTTGCGGCTCTCCTTCTGCTTCTTCTTGGCGTCCCTCTTCTTTTTGATGGCGGCCTTCTCCTGTTCAGTCTTCTCGACGAGCTCGTGGTACAGCACCTCGCCGTCCATCAGCCCGTCCTCCACCTGCGATCAATAACACAACGAATGCAAATAGTTTATTGCATCAATAACATATACATAATCTATTAACGTATATATATTTGACGACCTGTTTAGCCTAGTTGGTAGTGACTCTGCCTCCGAAGCTAGAGGTCCCAGGTTCGAATCCCGGCCAGGGCATTTATTTGTGCATTTTTCACGGATATTTGTTCTTGGGTCTTGGATGTTTTCTATGTATTTATCTATATAAGTATGTATATCGTCGTTTAGTACCCATAGTACAAGCTTTGCTTAGTTTGGGACTAGGTTGATTTGTGTAAGATTGTCCCCCAATATTATTATTATTCACCTTATTTTATTATTATTAAGCCGCGTTTACATTACGCGCGGCACGTTCGTCCGCGGCAGCTCGAACATTGCCGCGCTCGACCGTGCCGGGGGCCGAGCAGGTCTTTTTAAGCTTTTTTGTAACGAGCTAACACTTTATGAGCCACGAGATTGAAATAAACGTTACTTTAATTTTTGTCTGTTTTTGGTCGCGCGGCGAAGGCCAATAAGTGTTCGACTCATGTATAGTGTGCACGTGTTGTCTCAATAATACAATTGCCGTGACAACGACAATTGCCGTCTTTTATAAGTAATACTGTGAATCTAAAATAAAAGCAAACACTATCATAACAAAATGTTTCGATAACGTGCATTAGTAGTGCAAATCCAGGGCTGTTACGCATAAACTGTTCGAGGTGGATCGCCTGCCGCACCGGAGCCAGAATCGTGCCTAAAATCGGCTGCCGCTCCAAATTTGCCGTGGTCGAACGTGCCGCGCGTAATGAAACCCCACCTTTACATTAGTGCTGACCCCCACTACAGGCATTGTCTGTCTCGTGGGTTTCCCCACTGCAGAAAGAGAGAGACAAGTAGTAGCTTTATACGGATTACTGATCACTGTATTCCTGACAGGAGGCGATAGAGCTGAAATGCAACAAGTTAGACCCTTCCTATGTATGAGCGAAAATAAAGTTGCCGGGATTTTTTAATTTCAAGTTGTTTTCGGTTTTCACCCAGAATTCAACCTTTTACACTTTCAGTGGCAGGAACCCGCTAGGTGGGTTCCTGTCACTGAAAGCTTGTTTCATAGGCGCTTTCCGCTACAAACGGTTTTTCGCATGTTATCGGCCGCGAGCGTAGCGCTACGACATCGTTCCCTGTGAAAGTGTCAAGTCCACATAGAAAAGAAGCTGCCGTGCTGACCTTGATGAGCTGCAGGCTGAGCCTCGGGCCGAGCTCGTAGAGGCGCAGCGCCGCGCGCGAGTCGGCGGCGGCGCCGCGCGACGCGAGCGTCTGCGGCAGCACCACCTGCGACGCCGCGTCCTCCTCGTACTCGCTCTCCGAGAGCAACGCCGCTCTAAAAAAAAAAAAAAGTAAAGGTAGTTTATTCTTCAAATTAGGCACATTACATGCACCTATGTCTGTGGAGCGACACGGACAATACACACTTTAAGCTGTTTTAAAGCCCCCGGGTTTACACTCTAATACCCCCGTGACGGGAAAAGAAAAAGATGAGAACACAAAATTAGAGAAATGGTTGGACCACATACATAAACTCACGCCTATATCCCCGAAAGGGGTAGGCAGAGCACATGAAAACAATTTTAAGTGCCACTTTTAACTATTGCAGGTTTATTAGATGATGAAAATGTGATATTGCAGTGACAGGTTGCTAGCCCATCGCCCACAACACACTTCAACCTGGTTCTCTCTACGTCGACTCTTACTACATCCAAGGGAAGAAAGGGGGTGGGGCTATTCTACCCCGGCACTACATGGCTGAAAAACATGACACACACACCGCATGGCCGATGGCATTATTGGCAAAAAATTACGGATAATTCTAGGGGAGGCCTTTGCCAAAGGGCAGACTGGCACTAATGAAAACATTCCGGATATGTGATGTGAGACACAAGGTCCCGTCAGTCGCGTAGATGTGTTTAGCGCGCGCGGCAGCTGGAATGTTCGAGCGGCCGCGAGCGCCGCCGCGCGCATTGTAAACCCAGCTTTACGAATTTTGATAATAATAATAATAAATTCATTTATTTCGACCAACTGGGATCATATCACAATACAATACATTACATTATATTAGAATAGATTAATACATTATAAACTTTATAACTATAGGATTAAGGCTAGGGTCCGGTGCAGTTGAAGATAAATGCCCACATTATTTATGTAGTCATTTACCCCCAACCGCCTTCGCCGTTTACTAGGATTTGTTTGCCATTACATGAATCATATAACAGTGATTCGGGTAATGGCAATCAAATCTCTCTGCGAATGCCTTCAAAATCAAAATCAAAAATTTTATTCTGCAAATAGGCCACAAGGGCACTTTTACAAGTCAACACATGAATTATACAATTAAATAAATTGACAATGATAATTATAATGTTTTCAAAACAGAATTGCAAAACTAAAAAAAAGTAGACAATAATAATAATGATTTTAAAACTATAGTGATAAACAAACTCACAATATTCAATTAAAATTAACTTATAAAACATTATATAAAAAAAAAAAAATTTTAGTGACCTATATATACGGTCTCTGTCCGAATACACAAAAGTATATACAATAAATTTAATATCTCAGAGATGTATATGGTCTCTGAGCGTCCATTATTCCTAAGTCCTTAGAGATGTACATGGTCTCTAAGCGTCTAAATTAAAATAAGTAGTAAATGAAAATAGCACTTAAGTAATTTAATATTCTCAGAGATGTATAAGGTCTCTAAGCGTCAATAACAATAAAATTAATCCAAAACAGGATGATGTCTCTCGTCAATCTCCAATAAAATAACACTAGTATTAAGGTATTAATCATGCCCTTGCAAGCATGAACAGACCGGACTCCACAAACAGCACCCGATCACGAGTATGACGCGTATCTCAGCCATCGCCTCCCTCGACCATTTGTTAGGGAAGGTGGCGACCCGATCAACGACGCCACCGTAAGCAAAGCCTTTTAAGCGAGCATGACATATTCAGGCTGCCGGACATTAATAAATAATATAAAAGATTAAAACAACTGTTCGGCAAGAAACAGCATCATGTTTCATAAAACGCAACGAAAGAGCTGTACAAGGAAATAGGCTAAGTGAAGCATAGGCATATATATTTTAACTAACAAGATTATACTATCACTGGCTTAAAAGCATTTTTATCATTTAAGAAATCGTTGACAGCATAATAGGCCTGGCTTAGCAAATAACGTTTAATATGAGACCTAAATTTACTCAGTGGCAGATTAACTATTTCGGTGGGTATTTTATTATAAAATCGTATACAGTTCCCCACGAACGACGTGCTAACCTTCCGGAGACGACTGGCTTTCACTGCAATCTTGTGTTTACTTCTAGTGTTGTAGTCGTGGATATCACTGTTAAGTTTGAACTCATGAAGATTTTTCCGAACATACATAATATTTTCAAGAATATATTGAGATGCTACAGTAAGAATATTTGCCTCCTTAAATTTTTCTCTGAGGGATTCCCTGGCCTTTAGTTCGTAAATGGAGCGTACAGCTCGTTTCTGTAGCACGAAGATGGTCTGGATGTCTGCCGCTTTTCCCCACAAAAGGATTCCATAGGACATAACACTATGAAAGTAACTATAATACACCAGCCTGGCCGTCTCAACGTTAGTCAACTGTCTAATACGTCTTACTGCATAGGCCGCAGAACTAAGTTTGCCAGCCAGAGTGGCAATATGCGCGTGCCATTGCAGTTTTGAATCTAAGGTGACTCCTAAAAACACTGTTCTCTCTTCAAATTCCAGTTCATCAGACTTCAATTTGATCTTGGAATTGTTTGCCTCCTTGACATTAGGCAGAGTGAATTTGATGCACTTTGTTTTCTTGGAATTTAAGAGTAGATTATTTGCTGTAAACCAGTTCACAACAGTACTTAGTGTCTCATTAATACCGTCAAAGTTTTTCTCTTTGCGGCCTACTTTGAAGATAAGCGACGTATCATCTGCGAATAGCACTATATCATGTTTATCTTTCACAAGGTTTGGTAAATCATTGATATAAACAAGAAACAGAAATGGTCCTAGAATAGATCCTTGAGGAACTCCAAGAGCAACCGTTGTCCCTGCTGATTGAGTCCCGTTGATCACTACCCGTTGTGTTCTCTCCGACAGATACGATGTAACAAGGTCAAGAGCACCGTTTTTGATCCCATAGTGACTTAACTTTCTAATTAAATTCTCGTGATTAACGCAATCAAATGCCTTTGACAGATCACAAAACACCCCAATAGCATCTTGAGCCTCTTCCCAGGCATCAAAAATATGTTTGATTAGTACCACACCGGCATCAGTGGTAGAACGACCTCTAGTGAATCCGAACTGATTGCTATTGAGCAGGTTATTGCGATTAAAGTGGGACACAAGCTGATTAAGAATAAGTTTCTCAAAAACTTTGCTTAATGCCGGTAGTATTGAGATTGGTCTGAAGTTGGTAGGGTCAGTTTTGGTTCCTGATTTAAACAACGGGATAATTTTACTGTGCTTCATTAGGTTAGGAAAAACTCCAGTATCAATACATTTATTGAAAATATCAGCTAAGAAAGGTGCGATTGATTCTACAACGGAATGTAATACTTTCACTGAAAGGCCCCAGAGATCTTCAGTCTTCTTTAAGTTTAATGATCTAAATGCTTTAATTAGAATATGGGGGGTTACGTAAGTGAAGCTAAAGATTTCTGTACATTCCGTAACATTTTCTTTCAATAAGGATTCAGCGACATTTGGTGATGACTTCAAAGACTTCGTGGTCTCGATGGGTACGTTAGAAAAGAACCGCTCAAAATGATTTGCTACTTCGTGGTCAGAACTTACTAGAGTATCATCGACTCGTAGGCTGAAGTGCGGATCTTTTATCTTACGTTTCCCAGTTTCGTTGTTGATAACTTGCCATACAGTTTTAATCTTGTCACTGGAGTTCTGGATCTTTTTTGACAAGTAATTGGCTTTAGCAGCGACACACATTATCTTAAAAGATTTTGAATAGTTTTTGACGTACTCTAGAAATTCCGGCCTTTTATCAGTAGTTCGCGAATCATACAAGTCATAGAGTCGGCGTCTCTTCTCGTGAATGTCTGGCGTAGCCCAGTCGCTAAATTTAGCTTTGACCTTGCTTTGAATCTTCTTCAAATTAAAACAGACATCAAATTCCGTTTTGATACAATTAAACAATCGAGTACACAAACGGTCAGGGCTTTCCTCAGTAAGTGGAAGATAATGTAATCTTTTCGTAATATTACGATTAAATAAATCTAAGCTCTTTTCAGAAATAGGTCTGCACATAGTGTCTCGTGGAGCGTTGTCGGTTTTCCCGCTAAAGGAGACCTGTTGTCCACAGTGGTCAGAACTTAAGGTATTTATAATAAATTTACTAATCGCATCCTTATTACTGAAAACGTTATCTATACATGTCGCGCTGGTGGCTGTAATTCGAGTAGGCTCACAAAACAAGTTCACTAAGTTAAAAGATTTAAAGGTATTCACTAGACTCACACTCGTGGGCGATTTCTCAAGTAGGTTAACGTTAAAATCACCGCAAACAATAACGCATTTTGTACTCTTAAAAATACTACTTAGCACTTCTTCCATCACTGACTCAAATAGACTGTAATCCGCCGATGGGGGCCTGTATACGCATATAATTATAAATTGGTCTAACTCTACACAAGAGAGTTCTATGTGACGCTCGACGGACATGTCAACAATATCTTGACGTTCTTTACATTTCAAATTATGTTTTACCATAATAAAGGACCCTCCACGCCTACATGACTTTCTAGAATATGAACTTACTATGCTATGATTGCTAAAGTTAAACATAAATTCATGATCTTTAAGCCAGTGCTCCGTTATACAGAGAATATGAATATTTGAACATTGTATGAATAAATCAATTTCAAGTTCCTTACTAGAAAATCCCTGTATATTTTGATGAACCATATTAATACTAGTGTTACATCTATCAACGGGTTCGGGGCCGGTGGTAGCACGCGTTGTCTTATCGGTCAGTTTAAATTGCTCGCCGGCACCGACGCCGTTTCGGAGCCCGCGCTACTAAAACGTAACACAGGAACCGCCTTAACATTATCAAACGTCGTGATAGCCACGACGGGGTCTACAATATTATATGCTAACAATTTAGCACACTCACGTAAGTACCTCCTCGGTAGATATGGACGCTTTTGAGTCAAAACGAAATTCTTAACAAATTTGTTAGTGTCGAAATATGTAATCCTACAGCTGTATAGAGTCAATCTATACAAAATTGAATTTAAATAATATACCTTTTTGTTTTCCTTTGCTAACAAAGTATCCGAAAAAGGCAACGCACAGATTATGATTTTACCTACTCCTCGCTGGTCTATTTCAGTAAGGGTCTCCGATAGCCTAATAATGTCCCGCTCGGTACAGCCTAAACTATCACCGATGAACACTATCAGCGTTGAGTCGCAGTCGAAGTGGTCAGCGGCGATGCACGAGGCCAAACGATCGACGGAGGCTCCCGGGAGACAGTTGTTGGTCACCTTCTGCATCAAGCGGCCCGCCAGCAGCGCCCCGAGGCCGACGCCCACCCGGTCTGTGTACACGACGGTGCGGCGCAGCCGGGCGGGCGCGGCGGCCGCGGGCGGGCGGGCGGAGAAAGGCACCGGCGGCGATGCCGGCTCCGCTTGGCTCAGCGACAGCGGCGACTCGACTATGCTCAGGAACGGCGATTCTTCTCGGCTCGGCGGCGGGTCTACACTGACCGGCAGCGGCGGCGCCGGCTCGGCTCGGCACGGCGGCGGCGGGGCGGGCGCCCCCCGGCGCGGGGTGGCGGCACTGGCGGCGGCGCGTCTGAGCGCGGGGGAGGCGGGCGCGGGGGCGGCGGGCGCGCGGCCGGCGGGCGAGTGTTCGCGGCTCGGGCCAGGGCAGCGCCCCGGTACCCGGGGCGACTCGAAGTGTAGTGGGATGCCGCTGCCCGGTTCTAGAACATTATTCATAAACGCTATGTATTCATGCAAAGTTTTGCTTGACAGGTCATGCTTGCTAGTGATATCCTTTAATTTTGATTGCAGCATCTTAACCTCTTCGGAGCGATTTTTCAACTCTATTACTGCCCGGTCTAATTGTTGCTGACAGTTATGAAGCTGGTCGCTCAGTGACACATGACTGTACTTAGACAAAACTGCTTTGAAAATTTTCTTGTGGCGTTGCAATAAAACTTTTGATTTTTTAATAAATCTAGTCAATTTTAAATATTTTTTTACTTTGTTTGATCCTCTCACTATGACTCTTTGATCAAAATCACTCTCTACATACACAGAATTGGTCAAATCTATTGTTTCCATTATGGGGGCGTTTACTATACTATCATGCATCATGTCTACTTCACAAGTACTAAATTCGGCAAAGATACTTAAATTGTTTTCACCCAACTCCGAGCAATACTTGCAAATAGTGGTCTGCTTTGCCTGAAGTTCTTCCAGTTGTTGCTCCAGATCCCGAATACGCCGCAAAGCTTGCTCATGTACCTCCTGGCACTGCTGGAACCGGTCCACGGTGAGTTGAAGTTCTGTCCGCTGGCTTAGCATGTCTTCATATTGCAGGTCTTGTTCAGCAAGCTGAGCTTTGAGGGTTGTGTTCATCCTGACAACCCGCATGACCTCCTCCTCACTGTCATCTCGTTCCTGCAGGAGCTTTTCATTAAGCTCTATGGCCCCTTTGAGGTCTTTTTGAGTTTGTTGCAGTTTGCTAATTAAAGCATCTCTGCGTGTAATTAGTTTAGTGATTTGGGCTGAAAACATATTGAAAATGTAAATACCTGGGTCTAAAAACTTTATACTAAGGGCTTATAACTCTTACAAGCAAAATACCTTATAGTAATAATTATAACAACCAATAATGTTGACTAAAATTGACTATATCCTGAATTTAACTGGACTATAAGCACACTAAGTGCAGTAAAATACACTTATACTCTCTAAACAATATATTATGCACTAATTTGGACTAGTTCTGCTTTGTTTAACTTTGAAAGTATTTATTTTTGACTAGTCATAGAATATACAAGGTACTTACAAAAGTAACAATTAGGTTAGGTACCTATATTATTGTGACCAATTATTCACTTAGACAAAACTTAAGGTAATAATAATGTAAAAACAATACTCCCCTGCTTTGAAAATCCGTTGTAATGCACAGTACTCGGTATACTTTTAAGTCATTTCAAAATTTGAACGGTGACAATCTGTCAAATATTAACTTGACGATTTGTGACTTTTATCGTTAATCTGATTCCCGGATAACATTATCACAGCTAAATTATTCACTCTAGATCACTTTAACGAACAATACAAGACCAATTTTGGATAATTTACTTTAATTTTACAATTTCTAAATACGCTACTCGTTTTTGACGTCTAGTTCCGAGTGCGTTCGGATACTCTCTCCTTCAGGATGCTATTGGGACTAGAACGGACCCTGCGCACCAGGGATGCGCATCGTTTCCTCATTGTGGTATAGAAGCAATATGAACATAACCATCATCACATCAGCCTATACACGTTGCACTGCCGGGCACAGAACTTCTCTCATTGATGAGAGGGATTGGGCACTGGGCAGTAATCCTCGCGCTGGCCCAGTGGGAATTGGAAACTTCACATATACCTTAGATTTTTTTCGCGGACAATTTTTTTTATACGCGGCTTTTGTTTGTTTTCAAAAACATATATGTTTCCTCGCGATGTTTTCCTTCATCGAAAAACTAATATACATTAAATGATGTTCCGTTCATAAGTTCTGAAAATCGGTATCGAAAATTGGACTACGAACATTTCAAGGAAAATATAATAAAAAAAATTAACAAGAATAAAAACGATTTCAAGTTTTTCTCATGTATGCCATTGTCAGAACTGGACCAAATCGAAATGGGACACGGGAAGAAGCACCAGCATTTGAATAAAAAAAGAATCATAAAAATCGGTTCACCCAGTCGAAAGTTCTGAGATAACAACCTCCTTTTTTTAAGTCGGTTAAAAATAAAACACGCTTTAGCGAGGAGGCTAGGTGCCTACTCAATATTAGTGAAACAGCCTCAACAGAAAGCACGTAAATGTAAAATTCCTTACTTGTCGAAGAATTCTGACATGTCTTTGCAGCGATTTAGATTCGGTATTTTGCCTTGAATAACCTGAAATAAAATAAACACGCATTATTTTATTACTCATTCATTAATCTTCAACTCAACACATTATAAAATGGTCATTGTTCAACTCAAAATTCAAAGCAAGTGAGTAGATATATGGCGTAGAAATGAGCGCCAATGGCCAATTCCGCGGCGGCGGCGGCGGCGTCACGGCGGCCGGCGTGACCTTGAGCTTTAGATCAATTTATGATAAATACCTTGTTTTCGTTATTATAAAGCCAGTTTTATTTGTTTTAGTAAAGGAACCGAGTATATTAACAATCATATTATTTAAATTTCACACTAACTTAACAAAAAAATTGCTCTTTCAATGATAATTATGTATGTATGTATGTAAGCACTTTATTGTACACAATAACAGTTTAAAACATATACATGTCACACAGGATCAGAGTACAAAGGCGAACTTATCCCTATGAGCGATCTCTTCCAGCTAACCTTTGAGGGATTGAGAGATTTTTAAAAATAATGAGATAGAAGATTATCATAGTTTGAATCGAAATAAATAACATAAGAAGCATATACAGGATGTTTTATTGGAATTCCGTTAATTGCGAGGGCACATTCCTGAGATATAATAAATTAATCTTCTCTAAGACACTAGTATCCCAATTCGTACCATTTCAAAGATATTCAAGAATTAATTTTCGTTAATTAACACCCCTACTTATAGTATCAAAGATCCTTAACAATTAAACAATGTTGACGTGCTTCACGTGCATGTCATTCGAATTCCGAATATTGTCATACTTGACGTCAACTTTTACTTAACTCTACGTTAACTCTTAAGGCCGTTTTGCATTCAGCCTTGGTGATATAATTTATTATTTTGTTTAAAAATGAATTTAAAAAAAACTTCTTGAATGTTGAAAAATTAATTATGCTACGTCGTTACTACTTATATACACGGCTATATGCTTGAAGGAACGGAAATCAATAAAAACATTATATTAATCACAATCTTCGTTTAAAAAACTTGTCTATGTTTTCATGCAAGTCTTAATGTATAGAAAATACGAGTATATTCTATGGCATATAGCCCCCGTGAATTTGGGGGAGGCCTATGTCCAGTAGTGGACGTCTTTTGGCTGTTGTGTTGGTAGAGTAGATATATAATTGTATGACTCATACTCGTTATCAGGTATCATAACATGCAAGGTGTCGATATATGTACATGTCTGAGCACCAGTCCTTTGTATATGGCATTGAACCACATCAATAATATTCTCCTTGGACATATTCTCGCAATCGGAGCCGAAATTCCTTGCAACAGCCACTCTGTATCTGGAGTCAATCAACACTCCTGCCTCAATACAAATCTAACTGTGTCGACTAAAAGTAAGTGTCAAATGTATCCAAACTTGCTGTTAAATGTATAAAAAATCTTATATGGTGATGACAATGTTAATTTTAATTTGAATATTGTTAATTTAATTTCTAATACTATGACCTATAACTTTCATGTTTGGCAATATGCTGTGAATGTAAGTTGGTTGAAAATAAATAAAATAAATATATTTCCGAAAGTATAGGTACCTTCTTAGTTCCCTTGTTGAGGCCGACGGGCGTGGCCCGGATCACGTAGTGCCTTAAATCGATGACTTTTGTGGACGGGTTGTAGTTCATGAGCACGCAGCGACGAATGTTTTTTAATTTAACCTAAACGAAAAACATATTTGATTGTATTCGTAAATAAAATAAATAAATATTAGGGGTAAATTTTCTACACAAATCGAACTAGTACCGTAGTAAGCTCAATAAGGCTTGTGTTATGGGTACTAGACGACAATATATTGAATAGATGTATACTTAACTACATAGAAAACATCCAAGTCTCGGGAACAAATCTTTCTGCTCATGAAAGAAACAAATGCCCTTCCCAGGATTCGAACCCGGGACCTCCAGCTTCGGAGGCAGTGTCACTACCAACTAGGCTAAACAGGCCGTCAAATATTATATTGATATCCGTTACATATTGATTGATGACCGTTATATATTGATGATCAAGTGTCGAAGAAAGTACTAGAACAAGTAAAGGTTTACACTGGTGTTACTAACTGTGGTGATGTTGATGGTTGGGAACATGTTCTGGAACATGGTGGCCATGAGCTTCATGTGCTGGCCCTCGCCGGAGAAGGAGTTGAGCACGATGAGCGGCGCGTGTTGGAACGCCTTCATCATCACGTACTGCTTGCGCAGCGAGGACACCACGTCGCGCGCCAGGCTGTACTGGACACACAATTGTTCATCATTATTTAAGCTCGAAACACACTGAGCGGGCGCGGGGCGGAGGCGGTTCTTCATATAGTTCATATGTCACACACGACGCCTCCGCTCCGCTATACCGCGCAGTTTTATGGTGCGACGTCCCCCGGAACGCGTGCGCTTCACCAAAAAACCGCCTCCGCCACGCAACGACGCTGCGCCGCGCTGTGTGCGTTTCCAGCTTTATAGCTACATCCATTTTACAAAAAGAAAAGAGAATTTACACCACACCTTGCCAAAAAGCGCGTTTTTCCGCACGTTGCGCGTCCGGAAAACCCCCTTTTTGGCCAAGTGGTGACGTAAAATTGTGTACAAAACACGGGTCGTAAAACAGAAAGCCCTCTCTCGCATATTTATGACCTTCGCCTGCGGCTCGGGCCTCAAACATCTGCGATATCGGCCTTTCTTTGTTTTACAACCCTTGTATCGTAATGTACTATTACACCACACCTTGCCAAAAAGCGCGTTTTTCCGCACGCGGCGCGTCCGGAAACACCCACTTTTTGGCCAAGTGGTCACTTAAAATTGTGTACAAAACACGGGTCGTAAAACAGAAAGCCCTCTCTCGCATATTTATGACCCTCGCCTGCGGCTCGGGCCTCAAACATCTGCGATATCGGCCTTTCTTTATTTTACAACCCTTGTACCCTAATGTACTCTTAATTAATGGTGACTGAAGATATTTACATAATGCTAAAATAAATTAAAAACAGTCCGCTGGCCAAAACGATATTACATCATGTGATAAAAAAAAAACTGCTGGGCAAACGCTCATGTGATAAATATGAAATTATATTAAACTAGTTACCCGCGCGGCTTCGCCGCGTCGACGTACTACGAAGAATGCAAGCGAAGCCACGGGATAGAATATGCGTATTCGGAAGGTCGATTACAAAGACGATTTAAAAACATTCGTGCTTGATCATCACGGCTAGTCGACAAATTTACAGTAAATGTCAGCCTTATTTCAAGAAATAAGATCTACCTACTAACTATGAGAATTTCTATGAAAAATATGCATCTTAGCAACTTCAGTCAATTCGGCCACAATAATCAGATAATTTTAGTGTTTTGAATGTGTGTGCGTTGATTGTTTCAGTGTAATGGTGCATAGTAATAGGAAAATATTTTGTATGTGTGGTTTTTCATGTGTGTGTTACTTACTGCGTCGTACGTGTCTGTACGTGGCCCATCATGGCCCATCGTGTGGTTTTGGCATGACAGTTGTGAGGTCTATTTTGTCAAGTGAAGTATTGGCTATGTGCGAAGTAGGTGGTGGGGGTAAACTAAGCGATCGCAGCGCACACCATGGCAGAAATGTGCAATTTCCGGGGACTTATATGTCAAATTTACTTCTACGTTTCCTATTGGTTTCCTACGATTCGTTTCGTTTGTATTTATTTATTTATTTTCTTATTTATTTCAGTCAAATTTCCAGTAATGGGTCTTTCTCGCTTACTAAAATAAATAAAATATTCATGTGTCATTATTTGACATCTCTGAGTTTGACATGGCCCCGGGACCCGTGACGTTTGACGTTTCTGACGTGCACATAGCCAATAGGTCGATTCACAAGAGCTGGCGCGGAAAATGTATGAAACTGTCATTAATTTCATAGACATTCCGCGCCAGCTCTTGTGAATCGACCTATAACTGGGTTAAAATCTTTCGTTATATCTATCTCTATAACACTTGCTTATTGGTGTGATAGAGAAGGAAATAGAATGAACTTCGATCTTCGGGTATTTCGGGTAGACCCCCTGAAAACCGGCACTGTCACTGTTGCAGGTGACACTGATACAGTATAATTTTAACTTTTAATTGAACATGTTACCAATAGTGGTAATCTTATTCATTATTTCAATGTACCTACGCCCTTTTAGCACGTGGCAGTTTAACGTGACCATTATCCCTCTTATTTTGGACATGTTTACTGAAACGTAACAAAGAGAAATATACATGTCCTCTAACTTTTCGAGTATTATTAACCTTTTCGACGCTAACAATGTACCTATATTGCGCACCAACGGTCCGAAGCCAACGACGTATATATCCGTCATGGCCTCTAATGAGATATCAACCTACATGCATTTCTATAGGGTTCAACTTTGCATTTGACATCCTCAGACAAACATTGATGAATAGCAAATTAACCCCTTGAACGCCATACTTTATGAACGGCAGTGACACTTACACGTCAACTAAAGAACGAAGGTGATTTTGACAACGTACTGGTACGTACTTTTCTCGGCGGTTTGATCCGAATCCACCAATAAGTAACGTCTACATTGAACTTCTTTGCTTATGATCACCCTACTGGTATGACAATAGGTGGAAGAGAGACACACTTAGACAAAGCTAGCCTCTTCTCTTTCAAAATGTTTTGCAGCTTATCTATGATTAACTCAGAAACAGATCTGTAACTCACAACGTAAAGTTTAATTTGGTTTCTCATTGTTTTGGCTGATATCAATATCAGTCAAGATATATCAACTTCTTTGAAGTATAAACCATGACAATTTAATATTGACATAATTAGAGCACAATAAAAAAAAAAGTTGACACAATACGTCTGTCATTTATGTAAACTGTAAATACTTAGACCGAATATTATGTATTGTCTAGTAAACAAATTAGTAATTTTACTTTCGTTTATAGTTAATAATATTGAGTATTTCTCGATTCAAAAGTTTTATATTGTAATGCTGTACCAGTATTTCTTACAGGAACATTTTAGTTCATATTTAATTTTATGTCATCCGGAATCATACCATAGCCAGTTCCCAAGTCACGTGGAGGTCACGTGTTAACCAAGCTAAATTTTGACACCTCGTACAATTCTACCAAGGTAAGCTGACCCGTCGCTTGTATGCGGCGTCATCGAACACAATTTTGAGGCTTATATTTGTCGGGGCATCCAGGATTTTTCGTAAATATCAATTTTAAAAAATTTCCAGGATAAAAATCAAAAAACTAAGACCTTATTGCAAATCTGCAGCATGGGACGAATCCTATGGTATATAATTTATCAAAATCGGTGCATAACTGTAGATCTGATGGGCGTTGTAAGGATCGGCTTCGCGTAATATATATATCGACGCTAACAATGTACCTATATTGCGCACCAACGGTCCGAAGCCAACGACGTATATATCCGTCATGGCCTCTAATGAGATATCAACCTACATGCATTTCTATAGGGTTCAACTTTGCATTTGACATCCTCAGACAAACATTGATGAATAGCAAATTAACCCCTTGAACGCCATACTTTATGAACGGCAGTGACACTTACACGTCAACTAAAGAACGAAGGTGATTTTGACAACGTACGTCATAACTCCCATGTTGTCGACAATTAAAGGGTTTAATTATTTTTCTGACGTCTTAATTTTGTTAAAGTATTTAACCTTTTAAGCGCACTATCAATAGAAATGCATCTAGGTTGATATCGCATTGGACGCCGTTACCATGACGGATATATTCGTCGTTTTGTCGAATCAATGGTACGCATATACGTCGAATACGTTATTGGCGTCGTAAAGGTTAATTAGTGCAACATTGTTTTCTCGGCGGTTTGATCCGAATCCACCAATAAGTAACGTCTACATTGAACTTCTTTGCTTATGATCACCCTACTGGTATGACAATAGGTGGAAGAGAGACACACTTAGACAAAGCTAGCCTCTTCTCTTTCAAAATGTTTTGCAGCTTATCTATGATTAACTCAGAAACAGTTCTGTAACTCACAACGTAAAGTTTAATTTGGTTTCTCATTGTTTTGGCTGATATCAATATCAGTCAAGATATATCAACTTCTTTGAAGTATAAACCATGACAATTTAATATTGACATAATTAGAGCACAATAAAAAAAAAAGTTGACACAATACGTCTGTCATTTATGTAAACTGTAAATACTTAGACCGAATATTATGTATTGTCTAGTAAACAAATTAGTAATTTTACTTTCGTTTATAGTTAATAATATTGAGTATTTCTCGATTCAAAAGTTTTATATTGTAATGCTGTACCAGTATTTCTTACAGGAACATTTTAGTTCATATTTAATTTTATGTCATCCGGAATCATACCATAGCCAGTTCCCAAGTCACGTGGAGGTCACGTGTTAACCAAGCTAAATTTTGACACCTCGTACAATTCTACCAAGGTAAGCTGACCCGTCGCTTGTATGCGGCGTCATCGAACACAATTTTGAGGCTTATATTTGTCGGGGCATCCAGGATTTTTCGTAAATATCAATTTTAAAAAATTTCCAGGATAAAAATCAAAAAACTAAGACCTTATTGCAAATCTGCAGCATGGGACGAATCCTATGGTATATAATTTATCAAAATCGGTGCATAACTGTAGATCTGATGGGCGTTGTAAGGATCGGCTTCGCGTAATATATATATAGATTTCCTTTATGGTTCATTAAAATACTACTAATGCTACTGTATTTCTTACTGGCAAAATTAAAATGTGTTTATGCGTGACAGCCATGGATTGCACTACTAATGTCATTACGTGCATGTTTTCGTAAAATTTTGTTCCATAGTATTTATTTTTCACCATACAATTTAATGAAAAGACGACACTTGTCGTGTGTAGTCATTGCCGCGCGAGACAACACACAATACATACGTCCACACTGCGCGAGAGCCGAGCAACCCTGCACTGACTGGCCTTTGCCGCGCGAAAAAAAAATTGCCAGAGATTGGCTCAACCCGCGGCAATGTTCGAGCTGCCGCGCGCGCAAAACACGTCTACATTGTGCGTGGCTGGAGGGGTCAAAAGTGCCGCCGCGCGCAATGGCGCGCTTAATGTTTAATGTTGTCCACCCGTTTTATGCACAGTCCCCCAGCTCATATTTTAAGTATCTCTCATCCTTTTAAGTTTGCCCTTTAATAAAAATTATTATCCTGGCCTTGCGAATTTTTATACACGGATGACAATGTGTCCAAAATTGATGAATTTACAGACCCTTAAAAAAACACCTAATTCTTCAAAATATGAGTTCATGATGTGTTCATGCCATGAACAAAACCAGATAAGAGAGAAGACCAAGAACATTACAAAAACATTATGAATAATTTGGAAACTACATATAGTACCCTTCCGGTTAGTATATGTAGAACACTTACATTGTGTATCTTGAAGGTGAGGGTGGGCCCGCGCGGCAGGCGCGCCAGCCGCATGTAGGAGCCAAGCTCCGTCTCCGTGAACACCATCATGTGTGACACGTGCAGGTACCCCGACACTGACAGGAAATCTTTTATTGTGTTCTTTTTCCTTTCCTGAAACATTGTTGACCCATGTTGACATTCTCATACAATTTTATTTGCCAAATACCAACATTTGCTGGTTATGTAAATTAAAACACTTATTTACATGCTTCAATAATTATCTCAATGGTTTTATGTTTCATTTGATTTCAAATGATACAAGATGGCTAATTAAGTATTTATTTAAAGAGCCACTTGATTGAGGTTTAAAGCTTTAATTTTTTTTTCCAAATAAATTTGATTCCAATTCTAGGTCATAGTTTGTAAATCACAAAACAAATGAGATTAATGAATTAAGTAGGTACTCATCCCAGAAAGGAATGAGGATATTACAAATAAAGTTCAATTAGTTGAGTAGTCTTAATTATAATTACTGCCATGTAACCAAAGTGGTACAAACATACCATTGAATGATAAATTATTCCAGAAGAATTCCGCCTCTGATTTGGAAACTATATTAAATATAGCTAATCAATTGATTAAGTCCAAGATGTTACAAATTACATCTATATACACCAAAGCCGTTATATGGAAACAAGGAATGTAAACAGAAATCCACGTAGGAATTACCTTAAGCTGCGACGCAGTAAACGGCTCCATGATCTTGCGGAAGTCTTTAGTGAGGTCGATAAGGTCCTTCCCGCAGTGCCCGCGGTGGATGACGAACGAGTGCGGCGCCTTCACCAGGTTCTCGGGCTCCAAGCCTTGCTTGGTCGTGCTGTTTTTCTTCGCACATTTTCCTTTACGCTTACCCATCGTATATTTGCTATTAAGGTATAGTAGATTTAACAATGAGACACACTTTTTATTCTACACTTAACTCATCCACACAGTGCAATAATTACATATTGTTTATATATGTGTAGCACATTCGATGATCTTGATTTTCTCAACTTTGAGGTTATGTTAGAAAAAGCACACGAGTTTGACAATTAATGACAGCTTGACAGTTGACGAAAGTATTTTTGTTCCAATAGCTGTACGTTGTCCAAGACATGCGTTTTACTCAATGGGAGCCTTTACACCACACTTTATTTATATATTAATCCTGTATAGTGTGGTAAGGGTATTATTCTCACCATCAAAGATAAATAAATACCCTAGATGGATTGTATTTCGCAGGATCTGAATAAGTAATGCCGTGCTTTACTATCTTAAGAAGTACATCAAAGAGAAAAAGAGACAAATGTTGCTACACTATTTGGTCTTAAATGGTGGAATGGCACCATAAATTTACATTCCCCGCTAAACATTTGATAGATGTCAATACTGCTAGTGTTGTGCAGTCTTTATCGCAAGCTTTTGTCTATAAAAATATTTAATAAAATAAAATAAACTGCGGTGCTCAGTCCAGGTTTTTATTAATTATTTTTATATTGTAAAGGAACTATAATGCCCGTTATAATAATACCTCTCTATGTACAGAGTCTAGTGCGAGTCTAGATTTAATAAAAATGCAAGTTAAAATCAGAAATCATCTATGAAGCCAAAGCGCTAGAATATCTGTGCAAGAGAGATGGCAATGAGTTGAGAGTGGGGCAATTTCGAGTTGGGAGTCTGAACCATCGGGGCCAACTGCTGCTGATTTCTTGGAGAAGGAGGGACTCTGCATGATGAACTCCTTTTTCAAGAAACGTGAGCACAGGAAGTGGACCTGAATGAGTCCCGACGGTGCAACTAAAAACGAGATTGTCTCGATCATGTCGCAGAAAAGGCATATAATCAATGATATCTCTGTGATCACCACGGTTAAAACCGGAAGTGATCACCGTCTGGTAAGAGGCACATTGAATATATGTGTAAAGCTAGAGTGCTCTTGACTGATGAAGTCTACACTCCGACCAGGAGCAGCCCAAATCCGAAACTCCCAGAGCTTTCAGCTGGAACTCCAAAACCGTTTCGCTTGCCTAGGCGGCAACATGGGACGAATTCAACGACGGGATTGTGGAAGCTGTCCATAGTACTGGGTCTAAGTTCGTCAAGGCTTAATGGACGAACAGGACCAAAAGGCTCTCTAGCTCCATTCAGAGGCTCAAATGAAACGAGTCAAATGATTCTACAGTCTTCAGCCGATGCGACATTATACCGGCAGCTCAATAAACGAATCTCCAACTCATTTACCCCTGATCTGCGCCAATTACCTATGTCCAGCAGTGGACGTCCTTCAGCTGCTATGATGATGACGATGATGATGATGAATGTGCGAGTGCTGTCTGGTAATATATATATACAAATGAGCACTTTGAAAGATTTTATTTGCACATGTTGATACTTTTTGCCACTTGTTTGATTAAATCATCCCAAACTAGCTGATAGGTCTAAGAGATACTTACTACTACTTTTGAGCACAAGACTTGTTAATTATTGTTGTATATTCTGAACATATGGACTTACTGGTTGACATGCTAAGGGAAGATTAACAAATATTGTTGGCACTGAATGAGAATGGAGTTTTTCGAACGTATCCCTGACGGAAGCGGAGGGCCAACTCCGAACTTCGAAAATGTCGTGCCGTCCCGTTCACTCTCGTGTTATCCACTTAATGACGGAAAGGGACGACACGATACAAAGTCGATTTCCAAAGTTCGGAGTAGGCCCTAAGGATTCTTCAAAATGTGCCGAGCATATTCTTGAGTATTGTGTGGGACTCCATTGCTCGCCTCTTTTTATATTTTTGATCTATTCCGTTCTAATTTCCAAATTAGCCGGAAACCTGTTTTGTAATTATAAACACAGTAAATACTCAAAATCAAAATCAAAAATTTTATTCTGCAAATAGGCCACAAGGGCACTTTTACAAGTCAACACATGAATTATACAATTAAATAAATTGACAATGATAATTATAATGTTTTCAAAACAGAATTGCAGAACTAAAAAAAAGTAGACAATAATAATAATGATTTTAAAACTATAGTGATAAACAAACTCACAATATTCAATTAAAATTAACTTATAAGACATTATATAAAAAAAATGTTTAATGACCTATATATACGGTCTCTGTCCGAATACACAAAAGTATATACAATAAATTTAATATCTCAGAGATGTATATGGTCTCTGAGCGTCCATTATTCCTAAGTCCTTAGAGATGTACATGGTCTCTAAGCGTCTAAATTAAAATAAGTAGTAAATGAAAATAGCACTTAAGTAATTTAATATTCTCAGAGATGTATAAGGTCTCTAAGCGTCAATAACAATAAAATTAATCCAAAACAGGATGATGTCTCTCGTCAATCTCCAATAAAATAACACTAGTTTTAAGGTATTAATCATGCCCTTGCAAGCATGAACAGACCGGACTCCACAAACAGCACCCGATCACGAGTATGACGCGTATCTCAGCCATCGCCTCCCTCGACCATTTGTTAGGGAAGGTGGCGACCCGATCAACGACGCCACCGTAAGCAAAGCCTTTTAAGCGAGCATGACATATTCAGGCTGCCGGACATTAATAAATAATATAAAAGATTAAAACAACTGTTCGGCAAGAAACAGCATCATGTTTCATAAAACGCAACGAAAGAGCTGTACAAGGAAATAGGCTAAGTGAAGCATAGGTATATATATATATTTTAACTAACAAGATTATACTATCACTGGCTTACGAGGCTTGCACTGAAAGTGGCGGGAATCGAATACTTATTAATTTATTTTTAACATGTATTATACCTTTTTATAATCTCTGAAGTTTCCTTATCTCAACACACTGGCCACTTAGAAAAAAAAAGTATGGTTCGGTTTCAATTGTTTATTGAAGTCGTCGAGTCACTGCTTAAAATGGAATTGTGCCGTGAAAATTTCAGAGCTATGATTTATTATGACTTTAAAAGTGGACTAACACAAAAACAATGTGAAGAGCGGATGGTTGCTGCTTTTAATATTGAAGCTCCTTCAAAGACTACAATATACAGGTGGTATTCAGAATTTCAACGTGGCCGTGTATCCCTCACCGACGAAGTGCGTGAAGGTCGACCAAAATCGGCAGTCACGCAAGAAAACGTCGATGTTGTGCGTCGTCTGATAAATGAAGACCGACATGTGACATATCGGGAAATTCAAGAGCACCTGGGTATTGGAATGAGTCAAATACAAATTATTTTAAAAGAAGAATTAGGCGTGAAAAAGTTATTTTCCCGTTGGATACCTCACCTATTGTCTGACGAGCAGAAAATAGTCCGTGTCAATTGGTGCCGCAAAACTTTGAAAAGATTTAACAAGGGACGCTCAAATGCTGTTTTTAGCATAGTATCAGGTGACGAGTCGTGGATATACGCTTATGAGCCTGAAACTAAAAACCAATCCCGAGTATGGGTCTTCGAAGACGAGCTCAAACCCACAAAAGTTGTTCGTTCTCGCAGTACGGCTAAGAAGATGGTGGCTACGTTTATCTCTAAATCTGGTCACGTAGCTACTGTGGCTCTTGAGGATCGTAGAACAGTCAATGCTGATTGGTACACCACTATTTGTTTGCCGAACGTCTTTGCTGAACTCCGAAAAACAAACCCTAGTCGTCGCATCATCCTTCACCACGACAACGCCAGCCCACACACCGCTCGGACAACAACTGACTACCTGGACGGTGAAAAAGTCGAAATATTGGACCACCTTCCATATAGCCCTGACTTAAGTCCCAACGACTTTTTTACATTCCCCAGAATCAAGGACAAACTGCGTGGTCAGCGGTTTCAGACGCCAGAAGAAGCAGTGGAGGCCTATAAAATAGCCATTTTGTCGACCCCTACTTCAGAGTTCAAAAAGTGCTTTATGGACTGGTTTGAACGCATGCATAAGTGCATGAAATACAAAGGAGAATATTTTGAAAAACAATAAAAATAAATAAACTCACTTATACTGCATATTTTCTTCTATTCCCGAAACTTTCAGTTTTACCCTCGTAAAAGCATTTTTATCATTTAAGAAATCGTTGACAGCATAATAGGCCTGGCTTAGCAAATAACGTTTAATATGAGACTTAAATTTACTCAGTGGCAGATTAACTATTTCGGTGGGTATTTTATTATAAAATCGTATACAGTTCCCCACGAACGACGTGCTAACCTTCCGGAGACGACTGGCTTTCACTGCAATCTTGTGTTTACTTCTAGTGTTGTAGTCGTGGATATCACTGTTAAGTTTGAACTCATGAAGATTTTTCCGAACATACATCATATTTTCAAGAATATATTGAGATGCTACAGTAAGAATATTTGCCTCCTTAAATTTTTCTCTGAGGGATTCCCTGGCCTTTAGTTCGTAAATGGAGCGTACAGCTCGTTTCTGTAGCACGAAGATGGTCTGGATGTCTGCCGCTTTTCCCCACAAAAGGATTCCATAGGACATAACACTATGAAAGTAACTATAATACACCAGCCTGGCCGTCTCAACGTTAGTCAAATGTCTAATACGTCTTACTGCATAGGCCGCAGAACTAAGTTTGCCAGCCAGAGTGGCAATATGCGCGTGCCATTGCAGTTTTGAATCTAAGGTGACTCCTAAAAACACTGTTCTCTCTTCAAATTCCAGTTCATCAGACTTCAATTTGATCTTGGAATTGTTTGCCTCCTTGACATTAGGCAGAGTGAATTTGATGCACTTTGTTTTCTTGGAATTTAAGAGTAGATTATTTGCTGTAAACCAGTTCACAACAGTACTTAGTGTCTCATTAATACCGTCAAAGTTTTTCTCTTTGCGGCCTACTTTGAAGATAAGCGACGTATCATCTGCGAATAGCACTATATCATGTTTATCTTTCACAAGGTTTGGTAAATCATTGATATAAACAAGAAACAGAAATGGTCCCAGAATAGATCCTTGAGGAACTCCAAGAGCAACCGTTGTCCCTGCTGATTGAGTCCCGTTGATCACTACCCGTTGTGTTCTCTCCGACAGATACGATGTAACAAGGTCAAGAGCACCGTTTTTGATCCCATAGTGACTTAACTTTCTAATTAAATTCTCGTGATTAACGCAATCAAATGCCTTTGACAGATCACAAAACACCCCAATAGCATCTTGAGCCTCTTCCCAGGCATCAAAAATATGTTTGATTAGTACCACACCGGCATCAGTGGTAGAACGACCTCTAGTGAATCCGAACTGATTGCTATTGAGCAGGTTATTGCGATTAAAGTGGGACACAAGCTGATTAAGAATAAGTTTCTCAAAAACTTTGCTTAATGCCGGTAGTATTGAGATTGGTCTGAAGTTGGTAGGGTCAGTTTTGGTTCCTGATTTAAACAACGGGATAATTTTACTGTGCTTCATTAGGTTAGGAAAAACTCCAGTATCAATACATTTATTGAAAATATCAGCTAAGAAAGGTGCGATTGATTCTACAACGGAATGTAATACTTTCACTGAAAGGCCCCAGAGATCTTCAGTCTTCTTTAAGTTTAATGATCTAAATGCTTTAATTAGAATATGGGGGGTTACGTAAGTGAAGCTAAAGATTTCTGTACATTCCGTAACATTTTCTTTCAATAAGGATTCAGCGACATTTGGTGATGACTTCAAAGACTTCGTGGTCTCGATGGGTACGTTAGAAAAGAACCGCTCAAAATGATTTGCTACTTCGTGGTCAGAACTTACTAGAGTATCATCGACTCGTAGGCTGAAGTGCGGATCTTTTATCTTACGTTTCCCAGTTTCGTTGTTGATAACTTGCCATACAGTTTTAATCTTGTCACTGGAGTTCTGGATCTTTTTTGACAAGTAATTGGCTTTAGCAGCGACACACATTATCTTAAAAGATTTTGAATAGTTTTTGACGTACTCTAGAAATTCCGGCCTTTTATCAGTAGTTCGCGAATCATACAAGTCATAGAGTCGGCGTCTCTTCTCGTGAATGTCTGGCGTAGCCCAGTCGCTAAATTTAGCTTTGACCTTGCTTTGAATCTTCTTCAAATTAAAACAGACATCAAATTCCGTTTTGATACAATTAAACAATCGAGTACACAAACGGTCAGGGCTTTCCTCAGTAAGTGGAAGATAATGTAATCTTTTCGTAATATTACGATTAAATAAATCTAAGCTCTTTTCAGAAATAGGTCTGCACATAGTGTCTCGTGGAGCGTTGTCGGTTTTCCCGCTAAAGGAGACCTACTATTGATTATTGTACGTTATCGATATCACGATAAGGATCTCAAGTACAACACGACGTGGTAGGTGAAAAGTCAAAACATTGGGAAGCATTATTTATTATTAAAATAATGATGCAATTGCGCAGAATTGATGTACATAACTACACATGATTTTCCAGTTATAGATATTTAATAAGTTCTGCAGTTAGTTTTTACTTAATAAACTTTATAATCACAATATTCACGTCATACAGCTTGCCGGTGGATTGATACATTTGAATTATTTTCACTACGTACACCCATTCGGTGAAAACACCCTGGCACGAACGCACGCCATACTTAATGTTAAACACGTAATTCAACCAAAAGTTCACTATAATCATTAAAAATCACAAATTATTAGCAAAATACAACAACGCCTTTGATATCAAGCTAATATGGTTGTCGAGGTGACGTGGCGCGCACGGCTTGAAGATAGGAATAGGAGCCATGATGCTATCTCGTTTTAACACACTTGGTTTGACGTCAGAGTAAAGAGCGTATTAGATCAGGCACTTTGTTCAACTTAATACAATCCATCTAGGGTATTTATTTATCTTTGATCACCATATTGGGATGGCAATATTATCGTGGTTTTCAAAATACTTTGGATTTTGCTTCAATATTCACGTGATACGTATCATGATATTAGTTTATCGCGCGATAATAATCACTTGTATAAATAGTCCCAATGACGTCAGTGCACCGACGGAGTTTTTACAAGTGCAAGTGATCAATTTTCATATGAAGTTGTATTAAAGTATTAAAAAGCTATATTTGATTTGGCTTTCATTTTTGTATCCTACATCAAAAGTTGATTACATATTTCTTCTTCATAAAAATAATTAGCTTCTTTCGGAATTTAGTCCTTTGAAAAGAAAAATACATCCATCAAATTTTTCAGTGTTGCAAGAATTTGTAGTGAATTCCCTCGAAACCGAGGAAAACCATAACATTATGGGGGAAATGTGTATGCTATTAGAAATGAGAGAAACAAAAATTAATTTAAAGAGCATTGTTCCAAAACTACCTTAACAGTATATAAATACAACCTTAGCTACATATCCACTTTGTGCCACAACATTGAAAATTTTATTCTTTATATGTATTTATACATTAACCACTAATTATTATAGACTCATGGATCCCACAGTCAAACTGTGCAAACAGTTTTGCGGGACGTTGTATTTATTTATAAGTTTTTGTCACTTGTTAAAAAAATGGATAGAATACGAATGTCGATCGATTTGGGTTGGCTCAATAACTAGATCGTATCGAGAGTAGTGTATATCGAGAACAGATGTTTTTGGTAGTATGCTAATTTGGGGGTCCTTTTTTATGTGAATAAGCAGAATAAATGCTTATGAAATTAGATTACATATACGAGGGTTGTTTGATAAGTACCCTATATGACCAGTACGTGCCTAAATTATATTAAAAGTAAGTATGCCATGTCATTTATTGACTATCTTCCGCTAATTTAAAAGGATAATATATGACTATGTACATTATATAATTTTACGTGAAACTGATTTTTAGTGAGACTTTATCATTGACGTGAAAATGGTGGAAGTTTCATATCATATATACCGCCACGAAACGCTAAGTATTTGATTGGAAACCTGCAACTAAAGCTGAAACCCACTTGGATATTATTTTGGTGGGTTTTATCTTGCAATAAAGAATGGTTTCACTTGGGTAATATTTCATATAACTGATATTTTTTACGGTAAAGGCATCCCTATCAAAGAGTATAAAAAATGAGGTTTTTTAGAACCGGTAAAAAATTTAAATAAAAAATATCGCGTAGTTTTTTCCATTGAAGGAGTTAGCTTCAATAAACGTATCAAAAAAATTAAGTTATTAAGTATATTTTTATGGAAATGATTTTGTATTTTGGTTGCCGAAGTTTTCATACAATTGACTAAAGAATCGAAGAGTAAATTAATAAGCAGCCTGTTTGAATTATTTAAAGCTAAAACTTGGAAATAATTTAGTTTAAATTAATTATATTAGTGACTCTTTAATCGATCAGTATACTCAGAAATACAAAAATGGTTTATAAACCAAAGATGAAATGAGTAAATGCCCATGAAGGAAGAAAAGTATGTAGTTTTTGGTAAATAGTGTCTGCTGCTATACTATTATATTATCGCAACAATATTTTAATATTTTTGGCGTATATGGAAGAATAATAAATTTCAAATATTATACATGAATATGATGTGTCTAGAAACTCTTACTAATGGTAAAATCACCTATTATAATGGAACAAAGTATTTTCTTAAATCAGACGATATCATCTGTCCGTACGGTAAAAGTTATAGATGACTTTTTATTATAAATAACAGGTGTATTAACAATTTAGTAGCCTTAATCGCTTGCGTTAACCTTAAAGACAATAATTATGCCCAAAATTAAAAAAAGACAGCTAAGTGGACAGTAATGGCAAACCTTAACTAGACTTATAAAGTTTGTATTTGAGTATTTTCATGGGTTTTACACATGAGCCCTATTTTTTTTCCCAATGCTATTAATTAATATTAGACTCGTTATATCCAGCTAAAATGAAATTGTGTAACATAATAATTATGTTTTATATAGATTTGTTACCATTTTCGGCGTTACTTCGGATACTTATCAAACAGCCCTCGTATTGTGTTTTGAGTTTAGTTTCGAATGCACCGTACATAGAACGTATCGTAATGACAAACCGGTAGCCGTTATGTAATGCGGAGGATTATACACTTTTGAACTGCTTACATTTCTGACTGTACTCCCGATACTCGCCATAATATTGGAATCTGTCTAGGAGAATAGGGAATCAATTAAAACACCGAAAACAAATCAAAACAGCTTTATTTCCTGCTGGTTCATTTAATTGTTGACTTCCATACGCGCACATGAAATACTACGCTATTCCATACAAACTCTTAGTCTCGTTGTGTCTAGTTGAATGCTCCACTATTAATTTAGAATGTGTGTAGAACTGATAAAGAACCGACGCAATTGACACCCATTATAAATATTTTTTACTAAATTGTCTAAAAGAAACTTCCTTGAAAATATTAGAGTTGATGCTGTGAAAAGCCGGGAAATACGCAAGTGTCGAGTGTTGCCAGCAAGAAAGCTTTCGGAAGTCTAATGGTAATTTTTAACGTCAGTCCTTTAAATCTCTACTCACAAGAGACCAGTAGATGCACATAATAAATAAATACAATGATTAATGTTACCGACGATCATCAACCACTGGGTTTTGTACGATCGGATAAAAACATTCTAACCACTAGGGTAGCCTATCCAAAACCACTATAGAGTAATAGCATCCACCACGGTCCTATACCGGCTAATCAAAAGAACTTATGTATGGTAGAGGCACAGCAGCACTATTAAATCTTCATACAAAATTTCCGAACGGCCTACATACGCACACAATGAGTCTGGTTAGATAGGTGCCTGTATATTCGTTGCCATGGATTTACCACGTGTGTAGGCGTCACGCGGTATTTTTGTATGAAGATAACGCCTAAAGTGGCCATGATGATATTGATGGTGGTTCGATTCTCTACGCTATGTTATAGTACAATAAAGTGCAATACCATTTAATACCCGAACTATTCTAATTCGGATTAGATCTGAAAGTAACCTCGCCGACCGGGCGGTCGTATTAGCTAGCTATGCGCCTAAATTGACGCCGTCTCCTAACCGGAGTGGCGCGGTGTTAGGACCACCTGAGATAAATACAACTGGTGCTTAAAGTTTACATACAAAAGATATTAGCGGTCCGTCAAGGGTTAACACCGAACAATTCAGAAGTCAAATGTCTGAAAGCGTTGTTTGTCCAAAGTGATTTTTCGCTGAAGAGAAATTTTAATGGATAAAATGTATTAAAAGATCATACAAGTCGGGTTAGATCAACTAAATCATGAAAACGAAAACCCCTTCAGCGGAAGATATTGTTCTGATAAGATATTCAGACGAACGGTGCTCTCAGAATGTTGTGTCGTGTGTCCCCTAAGACTGAACGTTGGACAATTATCAATTAGTTATTAATGTTATTATTAAATCACAATAAAGAACGCGGCGGCGCCGGTGATTCAAAAGCTCCTATTTTATCCCTATTACAAGTATCAGCTAAATCTATCGTTGATTCTATGCTAGTTAAATATTTTATCATAAAAAAAGATGTACAATGGACAAATGAATCTGTTGATTATATCTGTCAACACCTAACATTACAGGATTGTTTGACTTGAGTTCATTGATTCTAAAAAAAGTATACAAAAATAACATCTAGGAACAATTGAATTATTGTGTTCTAAAGTAAACCCACCACCGAATTGTTTTTATACTAATTTATTATCTACATTTTAAGTCAAAGTAGTTTCAAGTCTTAGTTTTTACACTTCAGAACACAACACCTCAATAGCCACATGAGACAGCATACTGGGAACGTTTAAAATTCAAGAAATGCATCTTTAATTCGTATAACGCCGCAGGTATCACAAATAATTACTAAACCTTATGCTAAAAACTACTTATTGGAGAGGTAAAATAGTGCCGCCGCTGGCAACATTCTAGTTCAGTATTCTGCCGCTAACGGCGTTAGTGTCGGATGCGCACTGTCATAACTCATAAGAAAGCCAGACCATGCATGACGTCATAGTATAATACATCACAGCTGTCTGGTGCGTTGACTTATTAGTTAACAAGTAAACTAATAAGACTGTTTCGTCACCTTCGTCGTTACACTCTTGCCAGTGTGGTCGTGGCCGGTGGTTATTTTACAGTAAGGATTATTTTAGCGTACCCGAAGAGACAGATATAAGCAACAGAGTGGCTAGGCTAGTGAGGTGACTGCGCCCCACGGGGGGGGCTGAGCGGGGCTCGCTGCGGTTAGCTTGCTGCGAGTTAAAATAAAAACAGGATACGACTGTACTGTCGCATTGTTAATGGAAAATACTGATGATTATGTTAACTCTTCCAGCGCGGATGATGCGCATGAGCGTCACAAGCCTCCGGACTATTCACGCTACGTAGCGGGAAAATAGTGCCACGGGCTACTTCGCAGATTGACAAGTTAGAAGAAATGAACAGCCGTTATCAGTTTTATTTTGTAATTACTAGAGCTCTTCGTTAAAAATAAAAATCGCTAAAAACATCTAAACAAAAGAGTAAGTAAACTGAGCAAGATTTCTAGCTTAGTTTAGACTATATTGTCCCCCTTTCTGACCCGCAGTTTTATGCAGATAAATTTGACCTTTTACCCGTTCAATATAAACGATGATAAATGCACTAGAATAGATGAGGGTTCAAATAACAATCAAAAACATATTTTCCTTGGCCTTATTTTATCTCAAAGGTAAACCAAACGAGCGACGGAATAATTCGTCATTTTACTGTATAAATTATAAAATTCAAATTGCGATAAATTACTGTGCCCTTTTGCAACATTCAAATCTGCAAACGAACAGACATTGCACATTACAAATTGAGACTCGCAGGTCCTTCCTCAACGCGGCACGTCGCTACACCTGCAATTATTCCCGATTTGTAGAAAAAACCCATGGTAGATTAGCGTCATCGTATCATGCGCGGTGAAAGGGTTAAACAGTAAAAATCGCGTTATTTTATACTTTCATTTACAACTCCTTAATAATTCTTTAGTTAAATTGTCATCAAGATAAAATTAGGCCACGAAATAAAATTCTTTTCTCTCCCTAGATCTTTTCATCGCAGCAAACCGACGGCAGTTCATCCCGTACTGAGCAAAGCTACCTATATCGAAGATGCGTTAGGTACAAAAGTATTATTTAGTGCAAAAATAGGCACGAATGTTATAGAATCGGAAAACATTTAAGATGGGAGAAATCTAAAAGATGTCATGGCTTAGTTCTGCGGCGAAGACTCGAGTAGTCTACAGCTTTACATTATGTAAAACCATAATAAAAGTGCTTCTTATGTTTAACAGCGAAGATAACTGTTGGTTTCAATAAAAAAAGACTTCCTCGCGTTTACAATATTGCAATAGATTTTTAAGCGGGAATCTTCGCCTAAAGCCGATCGTGAAATTCACATTTCATACTTCCGCGGCTCAACGCGAAAAGCTTCCACCGAGATCGAATCCTAACATACAATTAATAATACATACATAAAATACAAAGGTATGAGATTTGATCCTTGGCGAGACGGCGGTGGAAGCTCTCCGCCCGCGCCTCCCGCACCGTGACAAAAGCGTCTCCATTACAAAGCATCACAAAAATACTACAAACAAACGTGTAGCAACAGAATTGTTAAAATCGAGCACAAATCGATAAATCATTAACAAAATATGTATGTTTATATGCAAAATAAGTAGTTGTGGCGCGGCGCGGGGCTCCGGGCTCCTTAGTGCTGGTCCATCTGCAAGCAAACAGTGCCGTCAGTGCGGCCCGGCGGCGGCGGGACCGGGCTCGCCCGACATGGTCGCGCGTATGTAAGTAAGAGAGGGACTAATGCTTTGCCTGACATAATCGCGAACATGTAGGCTACGATGTGCGTGTAGGTAAGCGTGCAAGTACTAGGCGTTCGTTTCGAGTTGGCAGCTCCCTCTGTGACGTGGTCTCCTCCGCCCCCGCGCCCCGCTCGGCGCTGAGGTAGGGGTGGGCCGGGACGGGAGGAAACTGCCAACTCGAAGCGAACGGGTACTACGTTACGCGGATAATTTATGATGTAAGTATAAGTACATGATTTTGAACAGATAGGGTAAATCGCTAATAACTTTATTTCCCTCAGTACGACAATATTTTGAAATTATGCTGATATGAGAACCAAGACCGAAGGTATTCTTAGCACCCCATGACGTCACCAACAAAATTTGTTGTCAGCTCCGGTCATTGAACCTGTAGTAGAGTAAAGGGCACCAATATGTATAAAGGCCGTGCCAGGATAAGCTAAGTGATTCTGCCCCCCTTGAGTTTGGGCTTGTAATTTTTATAGATTGTGTGGCTCTACATTACTCATCATTGTGCCAAATTTGAGCACCCTAAACGTTATAGTTTTTGTTTAAAAAAAAAACGAAATTTAATTTTTCTTTGATAATTTTTTTTCTAGTCGACCTATTTTAACGAGCTTGGCATATATTGTACATTTTATAAAGATGATTAAATGACCATAATTATATTTTCATTATATCATAGAAAAAACAATAAAAAAATCCAATTAAACTTTTCAGATTTTTTTTTCTTCTACTTTCACGTTAGAGACCGCTCCAATTTTTTCACTGGTAATACACCCACCAACGTCCTATAATATGTTTTTTTTTTCAAAATTTTGGCTAAGGGAGAACATGGAGAAATCTTTACATGAAATGCTTTACATACATTTCCTTAAACCGCTATAATTCAAATCGGAATGATTACAACCTCTTTAGAGAAACGTACATGTTGCATATTACATACTGGCCACTTACATTTCAACTTTTTAAAAAGATTTAAAAAAAAAGTTTTGCAGCAAAAATAACTCCTTTCGATTGTCGTGCGTTGGGAAAATAAAAACAACGATATGAATTCATTGACAAAATCGTTTGTTTTAATCTTTTTATAAAGTTGAAATGTAAGTGGCCAGTATGTAATATGCAACATGTACGTTTCTCTAAAGAGGTTGTAATCATTCCGATTTGAATTATAGCGGTTTAAGGAAATGTATGTAAAGCATTTCATGTAAAGATATCTCCATGTTCTCCCTCAGCCAAAATTTTGAAAAAAATAAATATTATAGGACGTTGGTGGGTGTATTACCAGTGAAAAAATTGGAGCGGTCTCTAACGTGAAAGTAGAAGAAAAAAAAAACTGAAAATTTTAATTGTATTTTTTTTTTCTATGACATAATGAAAATATAATTATGGTCATTTAATCGTCTTTATAAAATGTACAATATATGCAAAGCTCGTTAAAATAGGTTGACTAGAAAAAAAATTATCAAAGAAAAATTAAATTCCGTTATTTTTTTTTTAACAAAAACTATAACGTTTAGTGTGCTCAAATTTGGCACAATGATGAGTAATGTAGAGCCACACAATCTATAAAAATTACAAGCCCAAACTCAAGGGGGGCAGAATCACTTAGCACGGCCTTTTTTCACCTTATTCCATTGAAACGAGGTCCATAAACGGATAGTTATGCCGTTGTCTATACATTCATTTTACAAACATAGGAAAATCTTCAACAACGAGTAAAAAAGTAAAAGTAAAAGTAGTTTATTCTTCAAATTAGGCATATTACATGCACCTATGAACGTCAGTAAACTACCACCGGTTCGGAAAAATATACCTCTGCCACGAGAAGAACCGGCGTAAGAAACTCGGCGAGGTGTCATTTTTTCAAAACTATATACATTATATAGTTAAATATAAAATTATATTACTACAAAATAACTTAAATAACAATGCTACAGTAGTGCCTTTTTATAGAATTTTGTGAGTGTCGCCAGTTTAATATTGCAAAACGTTCACTACGGTTTGTGCAATGGGCCACTGTTATTGGTAATTTACCCCTCATTTTGTTCAACTAAATAAAACGTTTATTTTGTAACAGCGTGCACGCTCGTCTACATCGCGCCGCCGTAATATACGGGAGGAACAATACCACGGGCTTTCCTGAAAGTATGTTGTCATTTACATGATATACAATCAAGTTGTAATCATTAGAAACTTTTGTTGGAAAGAAAAAAATACATTCAAATAATGTGTTTTACACCACACCTTGCCAAAAAGCGCGTTTTTCGGCACGCTGCGCGTCCAGTAAAACCCACTTTTTGGCCATGTGGTGACGTAAAATTGTGTACAAAACACGGGTCGTAAAACAGAAAGCCCTCTCTCGCGTAATTATGACCCTCGCCTGCGGCTCGGGCCTCAAACATCTGCGATATCGGCCTTTCTTTGGTTTACAACCCTTGTATCGTAATGTACTATTACAGTATATATGGTGCTACTTTACCGCACGAGTGCGGTAATTAGCATATTACGTGCATATGTCGAAACTTTAAAGAGCCATATGTACTGTAAAACGTTGTACGATACACGTGCGAATAGGTAATTCGCAACTGGTGTCGATTTAAAACACTCCCTTGGTCGTGTTTTAATTTATCACCACTCGTTGCGAATTTCCTGTTCTCTGCACTTGTATCGTAATGTAATATTAATATTAGTAACAACCCTATTGGTTCAACAGTACCATTTAAGCCAGTGACGTAACTAGCTTTCTTATAAGATAGGGTTGAAACATGCAGTTTTTTATTTGATGTTTAAAATGCGAATATTAATATACTTTATTTGGCAAAAGTATATATATTACCAAGATTAACCTATTCCCTGTTTACAGGAGAGTCCATCGTTCTGTACCACCCAGTATAAAGTATAACCTATCCCCCTAACACCCTAAAATGCTAAAATGCTAGAAATAGCAAAAGTACGCGACTATATAAAAGTAAATATGTAGGAAGAGTTTGAGTGATGGCGGTGCTCACAGCACCCACCGCCACACGGCGCGCTTGAAGCGGAACATTGTGGCGTGCACCGCGCATGACAGGTCGCCGCCCGCGCCGCGCGGCCCGGGCCCCGGCCTGGCCCGGCCCGGGCTCGCCGGCGCCTTATCAGCTGGCTCAACATCCTGACATTTATTATAGCTGTATGTAGTTTCGCTTGCCTTCAGATTTGTCAGCTTGGTAAATTGGTATAATAACTACAACTTAGGAAAGTTGAAAAACCCCCGAAATTTACATTTCAAAGCTCAAAAACGACTGAACAGATTTTCATGAAACATTGCTAAGAAGACTCGGGATAAAATTATGTATGACACAAAAAAAAAAAACTAAACGAAAATCGGTTCATCCGTCTGGGAGACACGTTACCACAGACAGACACGTTAAACACCCCTCTCTTTTTGCGTTGGGGGTTAAAAAGACTTCGTTGCTGGTAGGTAACATGTTCAATTGGTGAGATTACTGAGCCAATTTTTCCATGCCTATGTCGAATACACTTGGACAACAAGACTCGCATCGTTCAAGTCACAGCAGAGAAATAGCAAACCATACAGATACTAACAAATAACTGCAGATTATATTCCAGGTGACATCACCCTTTCATAGAAATTCGCGAAAGACTAATATGTAAACTATGTATGTATGCATAGTGAAATTTAACTTCGGTAGATTTATTTTCAATATCTAAACTATTGTTCATTGATTGTAAGTTGAACTGAACTTTATTCCAAGGTAATAGTGACGACATTCCTATAAAAAACTGGATGCCAATCAGTTAGTGTAACTGTCTCAAACGCACGAAAATCGAAATTCGCATACGTCCTCTATCGCTAAAATCGAACAAATGCTATAGAGATATTCAGAAATTGATCTCCGATATTCGTGCTTATAGCTGAGGTAACTCACCTGTTCCTGTCCATTGGCTTCCTGTGACTTCATGACGTCGGGCAGGTCCGGGGGCGACGAGTACGGTGTCAAGTCGAGAGCTTCGAATTCACCACTTTCCTTTCTGTTGATGCAAATATACCGACGGTTAATATAAATGGTCTAAATAATTATTTCATTTTATTTCATTTATTTAATTGCGAAATCATGTACATATCAATTAAGGTCTTACATTCTAAAAGTCAGTCCATGACGCCCTGTTAGGGCACACAATATTAACTTAACAACTAAATACCTAATATCTAATATATCAATTTAACACTTTAAATATGTAGTAAAATAATGAAATTAATAAGAACATTTATTTACAATTAAAATAAATAAAAACAATTCTTTAACTATGAGAAAATTAAAAGATTTTATCGCTTAGGAAGTCCTTTACAGAGTAATAACAATTACTAATCAATAATTTCTTTAATTTATTTTTAAACAAAATGTTAGTAGGTACTTGCTTGATTACATTGGGGATTTTATTATATATTACGATGCATTTATAATGGGGACTGTTTCTACACATGACTAAGTTTGTTTTTGGTAACATTAGTTTATTCCTATATTGCGATCTAGTATTCTCCCTGTCCTTTTTAAAATCAAATAAATGTATGTTTTCGCGGACGAATAGGGCAGCATCCATTATATAAATACAAGGTAATGTAAGAAGTTTGTGTTCAATAAAATGTGGTCGGCAACTATTTGGGATACGCACATTTGCTAAAATACGGATACTTTTTTTCTGCATTATAAACAATTTATGGGCTTCGGTGCTGTCTCCCCATAGAACCACACCGTATCGTAGCCACGCGTGCGCATAAGCGTAATATGCCGATAATGCGCACTCAAAGTTGGTATTCGTCTTTAATACGTTCAAAGCGTATATAAATTTGGATAGTTTGGTTTTGACGTTTTGGACGTGGGCTTTCCAGTCTACACCTGAGTCTATTGTTATCCCTAATAAATTAAATTGGTTAACTTCTTCTGTATAATACGCGTCTATCTCTAATTTTAGTTGCAAAGGTTTTTTTTGTGTAGGTTTAAACTGCATGATTTTGGTCTTTTTTCTATTTATTTCCAAGTTATGGTCACTGAGCCAGCTTTGTACGGTTTCAAAAATGTTTTTAACTGGGAATTACATTCTAAATTATCTCTACAATTAAATAGCAGTGAAACATCGTCCGCAAACATTACGCTATATTATTATATGGAAGCTGGCAGGCTACATAGCTGGATGACAAGATAACAGATGGACATTAAGCCACAAAATGGCTGGGCCCCACTGGAAAAGGACAAGTAGGAAGGCAAAGGAAGAAATGGGTCGATATTGTGAAAACCGCTTGGATAAACTGGATGAGTATCGCCCAAGACAGGCAAAAATGAAAAAAGATGGAGGAGGCCTTTACCCAAGTGTAACTTAAAAAAAAATATATGGATAAATAAAGCAAGGAGCGTTCGTGGTCAAGGAGCGTTTGTGGCCCAGCGGCGCCCGCGTACCGTGTGCGGTATGCGAGGTTAAGCAATGTCGGGCGAGGTCAGTCCTTGGATGGGTGACCGCTTTGAGTGGTTACTAACTGAGCGCTCCCGTGCTTTGGAAGGCACGTTAAGCCGTTAATCCCGGTTGCTGTCTATGATAGCAGTCGTTAAGCTAAGTTAGAGGCCTCCGGGCGGCTTGAGAACTTCTAACAGTCAAGTTCCCCACTCACTTGACAAGCCTAATCCCAATAAGGTCTAGTTTCCCCCTCGGGTTGAAGGTGAGATGGCAGTCGCTTCCGTAAAAACTAGTGGCTACGCCAATTCTTGGGATTAGATAGCGGACCCCAGGCATCCTTCAGGATGCAACTGTACTGGGAATAACGCTAGGAGGATGATGATGTATGGATAAATAAAGCTACTTAATATAGAAATAATTATTACATCTAAGATTATAATGTCTTCTTTTTCCTAAAATTCATTGGAGGTGTGTAGTAGTGTCTTTTGTGAAGGTGCGTACGCATTTGAGGCGGCCTCGGGTTGAGGCACGCACGGCTCGCCTGTTTGCTCAAATGCTTGCGAACTCGACCTTTTGACCGTGCTCAAAGGCGCCTCGGTGTGCGTGCCTCGCGTAATTTGAACGTGCGAGCGTGCCGCGGACAGAATGACACGATCTAACTTGTTTGTGCTTCAGAGTTTTAGAATATTACACCATATATATTACGATTTTTTTAAATTTGTTTCATCCACCACCAACGCAGTATTTGATAGTAATTCGGTTAATTACAATAAATTCAGCAACAGCTGTTATTGAGTCAGTCGCCATTTTGTGCGAATTGTGCGACGCACAATGTCGGCTCGCCGCGAGCGCGCTGCCTCACTCGACCATGTTTTGCTCGCGAGCAGCTGGCCGCTTACGCTCGGGGCGAGCCGCTCAAATGCGTACGCAGCTTGAGGAGTGAAACTTGAGCAGTGTATTACAGACAATTTATGATTAATTTAGCGTTTTTAGGGTTCCGTAGTCAACTAGGAACCCTTATAGTTTCGCCATGTCTGTCCGTCCGTCTGTCCGTCCGTCCGCGGATAATCTCAGTGACCGTTAGCACTAGAAAGCTGAAGTTTGGTACTAATATGTATATCAATTACGCCGACAAAGTGGTAAAATAAAAAGTGGAAAAAAATATTTTATTAGGGTACCTCCCCTATACGTAAAGTGGGGAGTGATTTTTTTTTCATTTTAACCCTAACGTGTGATATATTGTTAGATAGGTATTTAAAAATAAATAGGGGTTTACTAAAATCATTTTTTGATAATGTTAATATTTTCGGAAATAATCGCTCCAGAAGTAAAAAAAAAATGTGTCCCCCCCCCCTCTAACTTTTGAACCATAAGTTTTAAAAATATGAAAAAAATCTCAAAAGTAGAACTTTATAAAAACTTTGTAGGAACATTATTTTGAACTTGATAGGTTGAATAGTTTTTGAAAAAATTACAAAAATAATTTCTGAACTAAGTTTGTAATTTAACCGTATAAACAGGTGTTTATTGTACCTGTCATTTCTACAAAATCACAATGAAATGACGTGCTTTTTAGGGTTTTGTGTTTCTGTACTTAATATGTCAACTTAATGTGACGGACGGAAAACTACGGAACCCTACACTGAGCGTGGCCCGACACGCTCTTGGCCGGTTTTTGATTTACTGTTTTGTATAGTGGTTTTAAATGTAGATTAGGAGGTGTCGGTACGGAACCCTTCTCTGTACGTGACCCGACACGCACTTGGCCGGTTTTTTCTTTACTGAAATGTAGTTAAATAAAACCGGCAAAGTGCGAGTCGGACTCGCGCACGAAGCGCACGATCTATAAACAGAAATATATAATCTGTGCAAATTTCAACTGTCTAGCTATTACGGTTCTTGAGATCTAGCTCGGCGAGTGGTAGCCATGAAAAAGGGCTAAAATATCTCATTTTTTGTATGGGAGCCTCCCTTAATTATTATTATTATTTTGTTTTTTGTATTTGTTGTCATAGCGGCAACAGAAATACACAATCTGTGAAAATTTCAACTGTCTAGCTATTACGGTTCTTGAGTTACAGCCTGGTGGCAGACGGACGGACAGCGAAGTCTTAGTAATAGGGTCCCGTTTTTACCCTTTGGGTACGGAACCCTAAAAAACACTCGTTTTCAGAAGCGTCGACAACAAGCCTAGCCCGACGAATGATTGTCATGTCATTTCACAAAATAGGCTCGGAAATATGGTCCTGATGTTCAGGAAATTCAGAAACCAACAATGGATTTCATTTTCATGGACGGCCTGTTTAGCTTAGTTGGTAGTGACTCTGCCTCCGAATCTAGAGGTCCCGGTTTCAAATCCCGGCCAGGGCATTTATTTGTACATTTTTCACGGATATTTGTTCTTGATTCTTGGATGTTTTCTATGTTTTTACTAAGTATGTCTATTGCGTCTAGTCCCCATAGTACAAGCTTTGCTTAGTTTGGGACTAGATCGATTTGTGAAAAATATTTATTCCCCCAATATTTATTATTTATTTTATTGGTGTGCTCTAGCCATTGATTCTAAACAGTCTATGTGTTAGTGAATCAGTTTTTCACTTCCCGGATATTGTACTGGTGTACTATTTATGTTAGTATTTAGTTATCTAATCTAAAAATAGCATATTGTACATGATGATTGTTTCATGCAGGGTGGTGATATGTCATTGCACGGATTACATTTATCTTATCAGACGGACGAAGCGGTGAATTATTGACGGATCTACTGCTACCATTAACCTCTGGTAACATTGACTACTGTGCTACTTTTCGTTGGTTTGTTTCCACGTGGAACTTTTTGTGTACAGTCAGCATCAATAGTAGCTACGCATATGAAGGTGTCAAAATCTTTTATTCCCTTATAAATAATAGTACATTACTACAGAGGCCGGGACGTAAGGGGTTGCCGGCCGAAGACATATATAGACGGCCGAGCGCAGCGAGGTCGGATAGGTCTGAGGCGGGCAACCCCATATTTCCCGCCGAGGTATGTATAGTGCTTTTCTCAAACATGCAATGAAATAAACAACAAAAAAATCAAAGTTTTATTTTTAGTGGCAGAATGTCATGGTGCCTGTGCCACAATTTATGTGGAATGGAAATTAAAAAAGAGGACTTTGCCGGCCTAGGCCTGCAAGATTTGTATGAAATTCCATTAACGACCTCTTGTCCTAGCCGCACCTGAAACGTCATACTTCGCAGCCTGTTATAAGGAACATAACATCAATATTTCATTGCATGTTTGAGAAAAGACTTTTAAACTTTGTACGCATATATTTTTTTATCACGTCGTTGGCAAACAAGCGTACGGCGCGCCTGGTACTTAATAGTACATTATTGTCGAGGCATGGAAGGAGGCAGTGCAGGAGCAGGCTGAGTATTAGTTTTAATCCGACGACCTTGGGAGTCTTTAATTAATACGAAGCCGGCAATTGACATACTAGCCGAGGCTAATATAGTGCTTTTCTCAAAAATGGTGAAAAAAGACTTAATTGAAATTAAGTATTAATAAGCATAACGCTAAACTGTCACAAGGTTTATGCTCTTCCGCCATTTTTTTTAAAACTTACCGAGAGGTATTTTTCCACCTAAAACCGCAAATTATTTCAGACACGTACAAAAAAGTCGCGATTCCAACAGAAAACTACGACTTGAATTGGCTGTATCCGACCTGTGCCATCTTTTGTATGGTTGTTATTTTTTTTTAAGTTTGGTACTTGACTCCATGTTATGTTTGAGTTTTTTTAATTTACGAATGACCATAAACTGTACACTTCGCCTTCCAATATGTAGCAAGTCACGTCCACTTTTGAGAAAACTATTTATTTAAAAGAATCGTCGGCCTGTTTAGCCTAGTTGGTAGTGTCACTGCCTCCGAAGCTAGAGGTCCCGGGTTCGAATCCCGGTAAGGGCATTTGTTTCTGTGGTGAGCAGAGACATTTGTTCCTGAGACTTGGATGTTTTCTATGTATTTAAGACTGCGCAGTACATTCGGTTCTCCATACAAACGTATTTATGCTCTCATTTTAAAACGCCAGGCTAGAATAACATGAAACTTTGTATACACAATGGGATCCGGCATATCTAGGTCGGACCATAGTTTTTGTTGCTTGAAATTATAATGGAGAAAAAATACAGTGATTATTAAGGTTTTCATACAAGCCATAAAAAACTCAAAGCCGCTGTATTTTTTTTCTTTTACAATTTCTAGCAACAGAAACTATGGTCCGACTTAGATATGCCGGATCCCATTGTGTATACAAATTTTCATGTTATTCCAGCATGGCGTTTTAAAATGAGAGGGTAAATACGTTTGTATGGAGAACCGAGCCAAACCGAGCGTACTGCGCCCTCTTAAGTATATATCTATGAAATATATCGTCGTCTAGTACCCATAACACAAGCCTTATTGAGCTTACTATTGGACTAGTTGGATTTGTGTAAAAATTGTCCCTTAACATTTATTATATTATTATTATAATCTATACTACTTACTTATCAGGGGGTAATAAATATCGCGTTCAATCTGTTTAAACATATATTGTAAGTAATAAAGTTTATGAAATGCTTATTTTTTTTTCACATTTAAAAAGGACTTGCCATTTCGGTAGTGATGATCCAGAATTGTCACAATACTGATATATGTCCATATTAAAGCAGGAGTTTTAGTATTTTATTCCATTCCCTTAGTAAAAAAAATATGAACATGACCGGTGAAATTCGAATCTCTGTCAAAGACTTATAAGACTATCTTCTTATTGAAAAGTCGTTGTTATTCGTTATATAAAATATTCAGTAAATAAATTAAAACAGCTATTCATAGAATTCAAAGGTTCCTTTACAGTAATTATTGAGATTGTATGGGTGATTAAATTTTTGTCAATCTGTGAAATTTTTTTTTATTAGGTATTGCAAATAAATGAATAACTCGAATTCTACCCTATATTAAAAGTCAGTCAATAGGTTAAGTTTTCCACGCCGCATTCGGAAATTCACGACATCGGAATGTCGTAACTACGACGCCAGATCGTCACAAACTGCCGTTTCGAGTTATATCATACTCATACTCATTTATTAATAATATTACAGAAATATTACATGTCAGATATTAAAATAGTTAGATAATTAGTCAATCAACATCATCATCTACTCAGCATCTAAATAAACCGCAACAATCATTCCCTCCCATTAGAAACCAGTCAAACTTATGGGCAAAGACCGACGAAGAGAAAGCTGAAGCATTCGCAGCGCACCTGTGTCAGGTATTCCGGCCGAACGAAGGTCATTGCGATGAGAGTGATCTGGACACCATACTCGACCAAGACATCCAACTGTGCTTGCCTCTCAGGCCAACGTCACCAAGGGAAGTAGCGAGAGAGATCAAACTGCTCGATAGCAAAAAGGCACCAGGATTCGATCTGATAACGCCGCGGGTCCTAAAAGAACTACCCAAAAAGTGCATCACATTTTTAACTTGCCTTTTTAATGCCACCTTCCGAGTGTCCTACTTCCCGGACACGTGGAAAGTCTCACTAATCGTGATGATTCATAAAGATGGTAAACCTCCACACGATTGTTCTTCATATCGACCTATAAGCTTGACGCCTGTACTTTCGAAGCTGTGGGAAAAAATATTTCTTAAAAGACTATCCGAAGCAATGATGCAGAAAGAGATTATTCCCAATCACCAATTCGGATTCCGTAAAGCGCACTCCACTGTTGAACAAGTGCATCGCGTGTTTCATTGTGTCAGACAATGCCTCGAACAAAAGAAATATTGCTCTGCTGTATTCCTTGACGTACAACAGGCATTTGACAGAGTATGGCACAAAGGCCTGCTCTGCAAAATAAAAGAAAATCTCCCTCACTCAGTGTACCACATCCTGGAGTCTTATCTGTCCGATAGGTTATTTCAAGTCAAGCAGGGAGAAGCGCGATCATCATTGTACCCTATCAAGGCTGGAGTACCCCAGGGCTCTGTCCTTGGCCCTGTGCTATATAATATTTATACAGCAGATATACCGACCAAAGACGATGTCACGGTTGCTACTTACGCTGACGATATAGCTTATTTGGCAGCAGATAGCGATCCAACTGCGGCAAGTGTAAAACTACAACAAGTGCTGAATTCGACCTCAGCCTGGCTTCATAAGTGGAGGATTCGAGCAAGTGCCCAAAAGTCAACACATATTACTTTTACACTGAGAAAAGAAAACTGTCCCCCGGTCTACTTGGCAAATAACATCTTACCCCAAACAGATTGTGTAAAATACCTTGGATTCCACTTTGACAGACGTATGACCTGGAAAAATCACATAAAGGCTAAAAGAGACCAAGTAAACTACAAATTTAGAAAGCTATACTGGCTGATGGGAAGAAACTCAGTTCTTTCACTGGATAACAAGCTTTTAATATATAAAGCTATTCTGAAACCGATCTGGTCATATGGCATCGCAATATGGGGAGTAGCCAGTAAAAGCAATATAGCATGCCTACAAAGGGTTTAAAACAACATCCTAAGAAACATTACAAATGCTCCATGGTTCGCAAGGAACAATGAAATTCACGAATATGTGAGAATGCCAACAGTGGCATCGGAAGTGGAGCGCTATAAGGAACAACACATAGCTCGCCTCGCCCACCATTCCAATCCATTAGCTTCTGGATTACTTGACAATGTCAATGTGGTTAAGAGACTTAAACGTAACCACATTATTTAAGTAGTGAATGAGGCACTGGCCTCGAAATCTACGATCGCCATTTCCCGCACAACAAATCTGATCATAGTCTGGAGACTGATAGCAGATAATCTAAATATATAAAAGAAGAAACTGACTGACTGACTGACTGACTGACATATCAACGCACAGCCCAAACCGCTGGTCCTAGAGATTCCAAATTTGGCACGTAGGTTCCTTATAAAGTGTAAGGGTGCACTAAGAAAGGATTTTTCAAAATTCAACCCCTAAGGGGGTGAAATGGGGGTCCGAAGTTTGTATGGGGAAACATGATTAGTTGGACTATTTTATTCGAAACTTCACAGGAGTATTTCTGACCATAAATGAGTAAATACGTGTTTGAGGTTTTTTGAGAAATCAACCCCTAAAAGAGGGAAAGGTGGTGACAAATTCTGAAAATCGACATGGGTATTGTTTTTATGATATACCGGGTCGCTGATAACGGAAACAACAATGATTTTAAAATCTCATGTGGAGGACGTGAAATACCATCCCCCCCGTTGGGGTGCGAGGGGGATGAAATGTCTATATATTAATATGGGTGTCGTTTTTATGGTTTTTTTGGGCCGTTAATTACGAAAATGGCATCGATTTTGAAATTTAATATTGAGGGCATGAAAACTTTTGAAAGTTTGTGCCAAATTTCAAGAAATAACTGACTGACTGAGTGAGTGACATATCACCTCACAGCCCAAACTGCTGGTTCTAGAGATTCCAAATGTAGTATGTAGGTTCCATATGAGGTTTTGAGGTGCATTAAGAAAGGATTTTTCAAAATTCAACCCCTAAGGGGGTGAAATGGGGGTCCGAAGTTTGTATGGGGAATCAAGATTAGTTGGATTATTTTATTCGAAATTATGGTTTTTTGGGTCGTTAATTTCGAAAATGGCATTGATTTTGAAATTTAATATTGCGGATATGAAAACTTTAAACTTTTACTTAAAAGTGCCAAATTGCAAGAAGAAACTGACTGACTGAGTGAGTGACATATCAACGCACAGCCCAAACTGCTGGTTTGAGAGATACCATAATTTGGCATGTAGGTTCCTTATAAGGTCTAAAGGTGCATGAAGTGCCGTGAGTTCCCTATGAAGATACGACCTTTTTTGACTATATAGAATTTCGATATTAATCGATATTTGAGCGTCTGAGAGGACTCTTAATAGGAATCAGAGGTACCTAAACTATGAATAAATAACGGCCATATTGCTTTTCTTTATTTCCGTCCAGATTTCGTTCAAAATCGATATCTGAGCGTCTGAGAGGTCCCCTAATACGACTCCAAGGTAAAATTTTGAAAAAGTGGCAGCCATATTGATTTTCTTCTTTTCTTTCCCGATTTCGTTCAAAATCGATATCTGAGCGTCTGAGAGAATTCTTAATACGAATCCGAGATAAAATTTGGAAAAAGTGGCAGCCATATTGATTTTCTTCATTTCCAACCCGATTTCGTTATAAATCGATATCCGAGCGTCCGAGAGGTCCCTTAATACAAATCCGAGGTAAAATTTGGAAAAAGTGGCAGCCATATTGGTTTTCTTCATTACCAACCCGATTTCGTTCAAAAAGTGGCGGGCATATTGATTTTCTTAATTTCCGTTTCGATTTCGTTCAAAATCGATATCTGAGTGTCCGAGAGGTCTCTTAATACGAATCCGAGGTAAAATTTGTAAAAGTGGCGGCCATATTGATTTTCTTTTTTTTCGTCCCGATTTCGTTTAAAATTGATATCTGAGCGTCCGAGAGGTCTCCTAATACGAATCTGAGGTAAAATTTGGAAAAAGTAGCGGATTTTCTTCATTTTCATCCCGATTTCGTTCAAAATCGATATGCGAGCGTCCGAGAGGTCCCCTAATACGAATCTAAAGTAAAATTTGGAAAAAGTGGCAGCCATATTGATTTTCTTCATTTCCAACCCGATTTCGTTCAAAATTGATATCTGAGCGTCCGAGAGGTCCCCTAATACGAATTTGAGGTATAATTTGGAAAAAGTGGCAGGCATATTGATATTCTTCATTTCCGTCTCGATTTCGTTCAAAATCGATATCTGAGTGTCCGAGAGGTCTCTTAATACGAATCCGAGGTAAAATTTGTAAAAGTGGCGGCCATATTGATTTTCTTTTTTTTCGTCCCGATTTCGTTCAAAATCGATATATGAGAGGTCTCTTAATACCATTCTGAGGTAAAATTTGCCACTCCACACATGCCATAAAAAGTTTAATGTTACTATATAAGCGTGTGGGGTATCTTTGGATTGCTTTTAAAAACGACATAGATCTTTCGATATTTTTTGCCATTTAAATCAACCTTTAGATTTTTTTTTAATCGTTTGGTATTTATTTACGAACCGTGAGATCTTAGAGAAGACAAGTACGGTTGCCAGTTTTTGTTGCACTCTTAGCACCACCCAGGGGTCTCGTGTAGGGTAACGGTGGATACTCCCTACGGACGTGGTGCAACTTCGACCCCCCTTTGTCAAGTGAGTGGGCAACTTGACTGTTAGAAGTTTTCAAGCCGCCCGAAGGCCTCTAACTTAGCGTAACGACTGCTGTCATAGACAGCAGCCGGGATCAACGGCTTAACGTGCCTTTCAAAGCACGAGAGCGCTCAGTTAGTAACCACTCAAAGCGGTCACCCATCCAAGAAATGACCTGCGCCCACATTGCTTAACACCGCATACCGCACGCGGTAGGCGGGTGCCGCTGGGCCACGAGCGCTCTAAATTTTTGATAGTTTGTGCCAAATTGCAATTCAATCGGTCCAGTAAAAGCAACTCGGTTGTAACAGACGGACTGACAGTAAGGAGTGCGAATGGAAGTGAGGCCAAATTTTCTTTTTGGATGTTCCAATGGGAACTGGCAAAACCTACCTAATAAATTTAATCTTAGGAAAAATAAGGTTTAAGGATGATTCACAGTAGACCGTTCCGTGTCCGGGCCGGCCCGTTTTCTATGACAGCAAACGCAACTGCTGGCGTATTTCTCTAGAAGAAAACGGGCCGGCCCGGACACGGAACGGCCTACTGTGAATCATCCTATACACGTGATATTAATCAAAGAAACAGAGTTTATGACCGCTGCGCGCTGCTTGGTCGTTATCAGACCTATTGGTGTTACTGTAGTACACAGATACTTTTACTAAGGGCCATTTAAGATTTCATCGGCCCTTTCCCCTTCGGCCTCTCGGAAATGTATGATAATAGTTCTGGATCCTTATTTTTGCCAAAATCAAATGAAATTCAACAGTTTGCCGGTTCTCAGAATGTATACTGACTTTTCATCTGTTCATCTGTTAATGAATCACAATCACCAAACTTCATATACCGAAACCCCCAGAATGAAATGAAAATACGGGTCAAACAGAGAAGCTCTTTTTTGTAGACGGTTAAAAATTACGCTTGGTACGCGGGCAAAGCCGCGGGCAAATGCTAGTTATATATAAAAAAAAAAAAAAAAAAAACATCATTTATCTGTTGTTTCATTGCCGTGACGTCATTATGTTTCGTAATATGGCGGTAAAGGTGAAAGGGATAAATTGACCCAACATTCATTTTGAAAGAAACTGTTATTCAGCCCATTTATACCAACCCATCAAAACCAAAATTAGTTAGAAATAACTGACCGTAGAGCAAGTCCGATGGGTGCCGGGCACTGTGCCTTGGCTGTAGCCGAGGTGAGACCGTATTCCGCCAGGGTCTTCTCGTCCTCCATCAGCTGGCTGTCCTTGTTGAACAGCATTTGAGCCGGTGGTGGAGTCTTTAAGATGCCTGCATAATACCACATTCATCTTAAAATACAATTCAGGTACATTGGACAAAGAACTATGCATCAAAATGGTTCTAAAACCATCAAAGCTAAGTGTTGGGTCATTAAATAATAAATAGGTCTTTTTTACATTTGTGATATGGGCTAAATGTTCGAATAAAATTATTATTGTTATTAAAACTACTGCATATTCAGTTCTGTAATGGAATTCAACTTGGTGCCCATAGAACGAAATGAAGTAAGATTTAAAGACCTAACTCTCAGCTTTGTTGGTTTTAAGACCAAACTCCATACAAAGTTGCCCAAGGTCCTTTTAATCTGTCTTCAGAGATATCCCAGGCGCAAAAAGGTGTATTTATCCATATTTTTGTCTTATTTATTTATTTATTTATTTGGCTCACAAAACAAGTTATGGACAATTACATGATATGAGGTACAAGTATAACATAATGGTTCAGATCTGGTCTATAACTCTAAGCATGTGTGCACAGAAGGAAAAAGAAAATTATTAAATCAGAACATGAGCGCTAGAGAGGTGAGATGTCATCTGAACGTACACACCACATATGGACAAGTGGTTTTAATGGAAAGTTGCGTTTGCTGGTAATTACTTAATCTAAATCTATAACTAAACTAAAATTTTATAACTAGACTAAACCAATAAACTTATTACCATGCAATAAACACAAAATATGGATTCCACTATTTGTAATGTGACCGGGTATGTGCTTTTACTTATTTTTCCTTCTCTCTCTCTATTTTGCTAGTATTTAACCCCCAGATTCATAACACTTCAGGGGCTGTACCCCTGACTTACTTCGAATGATGATGATGTAAAATAAAATTAGTAACAAAATAAGTGGTGAACGGTGTTGGCCACACATATTCTTCTATTAATATTAAAACACCCTTGTAGTGGCTGTTTGTTCTCCTAAATAAAAAAATGTAGTCTACTGTATTGCAGAAATGTTGGAGATTTCTAAATAGCTATAGAGTATAATGGTTGATTTAGTTAAACCAAACATGTATGAGCATTTCTGTATTTATACATGCTTTTATTCTAATATAATTTAATGATCATGCAAGAATGCTTGTATTATTGTTGTTCTAAAACCCCTTATGCAATATGCATTGTAAGCTAGATACAGGCAACAAATAGTGGGTGGCCTTTCCTAATTTGACGACCTGTTTAGCCTAGTTGGTAGTGACTCTGCCTCCGAAGCTGGAGGTCCCGGGTTCGAATCCCGGCCAGGGCATTTATTTGTGCATTTTTCACGGATATTTGTTCTTGGGTCTTGGATGTTTTCTATGTATTTAAGTATGTATTCATCTATATAAGTATGTATATCGTCGTCTAGTACCCATAGTACAAGCTTTGCTTAGTTTGGGACTAGGTTGATTTGTGTAAGATTGTCCCCCAATATTTATTTATTTATAATACATGATATCAACATATTAGATGTTAAGCTTGTTTTATACAACAATTGTCAGCTAAATATACATAATCCTCAGGTATCATACGATGAATATCAGCCTAAAAAGTAATATTGCATTGAAGTGTAAATATAAAACATGTTTTGAAAGAAGAGTTTGCAAAATTTCGCACAACGTGATTAAAGCAACATCAATGTTTGGAGCCCATGTTTGGATCCGGTGCTCTGCTTTCGCGGAAGAGAACTTAGGAGCAAAATTAAAATAACGAATTACTTAGTCAGCTGATTTCCTGCCAATCCATAGGCGTCTCAGAAAAAATGTTGAAGGCAGTAAACATAGTATAAAACGAACGCTTGCCGACTGACATTGTCCAAGACTAAAAATAGACTTTTCTCAAATCACCCGAGACGCACTCACCTTCAATCATTTTCTTTAATTCCAGTACCGTTGTCGTGTCCTTAGCATCCGTGAAGATGGTTAATTTTTTTCGCCTAATCATTAGAAAGACATCCTGAAAATAATTTTATTTTTGAGGTTACATGTCGAGTCGACGTAAAATTGAAGATGTTACACTTAAAATAGATGCATGGCATCATATTAAATTGCGTCAGCTTACCATTTTTGAGTTTATATTTAGTAACTATTAACCATTTATTTAAAAAACGATGCCCTCTGAGGCGTACGTACGAAACGAAATTGACTGGAGTTTCGATTCTCGTTTGTCGAATTTAGAGCTTTTATTTTAGCGCTGATTGGTTTTATTGGCAGTAATGAAATGCGCTGGCAATGTGATTAGTGGAAATAGTTTTGAAGGATATAATTTAACCAATGAGAGCTCTTGATTATGACGGACTTTTTTTTAAGCGACATCTTAGACCCAGGTGCTAATAAATTTAGCGGAGAGTTAGAAGCGTTATAAATGAAATTAACATACGCTTTGAATTCCAAACTGAAACTCAAATAAAAGCTCACTTTTCAACTGAAAATTACTTATGAAATAGCTGGATGATGTCAGCCAGATAATATTCTGAGCGCCTAGAAAAATACGATTTTTATTTCACTTTTTGAACGCATTTGCAGTGAAAATTGTCATTTTGACAATAGAGCTTCGGAAACGTTCTGTAGCTTAAAAATTGAAATACATCGCTCCTTTTGTTCCTTGATTTCAGCTCATATTTGTCGATTTTGATGCATATTGTAGCACAATTTAGGTGCGAATATTTTTGCCAGTAACAGTTTTATGTACATATGCGGCAATAAATTAGTTGTAAATTTATGTGTATCTAAATTATTGCGTTTGTGCCAAATAATAATCTTGACATTTGTAAATGCCATGTACATATTTTAGAACGTACGTCGTACTTTGTATTGTATCTCAAAATTGATAAATTACATTTTGCAACTATGATATTTGCAGTATTTCTGTAATATAAAGTTTGTGAGTTTGATTTCTTTGTCTAACTATGTTTACAAGCACGTGTACCGTTCATGAGCACCTTGTGAACGACACAATGTACAGTTTGTAGATGCATTAACGATAACCTCCCAACTTTTTGTTATGAATATGGAATCGCAAGTTTGCGTTCATTGTTTGAACAAGAAAATCATAAACTCGACAACCAACCGGTTGGTGACTGAGAGCTGTGGGCATGTGAAGTGTATGGACTGTTTGTTGCACGAGAAGGCGGGTTGTGTGGCCTGTGCGCAGAAGACTAGTCCTAAAGAGCCCGAAGACACCCCGGAACCAAGCGAGGGGCTGCCCTCGGATGGCGACACCGTTGACCCGGAGCCGGTGCACACAGACTTTCCTCTCAAGCACTTCCTCCTGGGTCCGGAACCAGAGAAAGATGTAGAGACTGAGTACTATTGTGATAAGAAAAAAAAAGCTGGAGACATCTCACATTAGGATAGAAACCGGTATGTGCATACCAATATACTGACAATCATTTTAGGCTCTAGGTTGTATATACATAAAATATGTAGGCTGGGAGTCGGAGGATTCGAGAGAAACCAAGAATAGCAAACTTAATTCCTTTTAATGATGGAATTACAAAAATTAAAATAAATCAATTAAAATTAATTAAATGTAAGAGGTGCCTAATGGTCGATGTGAGAACCATAAGTGCCGGATCATTCAGTATTTTTGGGAAACAGGGCGGCGATGTTGCGATATGCTGAGTCGACGCCACCTGGGTCGCTGGTTATGCAAGCATATAACACATAGATCTTTCACTGTTTATGTTTACCCCAACTTTGTTTAGATACAAGAACAAGAACTAAACTATTACATGTCTGTTTCAGATGGGAATCGGAGGTACTACTTCTGTACAGCATGCCAGAAAAAGTTTAAAGCCCGCAGCCAGGTCTCATACCATGCTTACTGCAATGGGCAAAAGAAGCCTTTCCAGTGCCATGAGTGCAATAAGGTAATATGCAGGCATTTAATTTTTTTCCTGTCCCTTGCATCTCTTCTCCACTTGCTTCCAGCTGTCTTTTTGATGTTAACTCCTCATCTCATTGTTGGTCTTCCTTGTCTTCTTTTTCCCTGCCTTGGATACCATTCTGTTATGTCCTTTGTCCACTTCTCTATCCTCTCCCTCATCATGTGTCCTGTCAATCTCCATTTCAGCCTTTTTATGCATCTTGTTATATCTGTTTTCTTTCTAATTTTTGATAGGGACACTTTGTCCCCTCTTTTTTGTGTTAAAGTGGCTGCTAACTCACCATAAAATCTGTCACTAGTCTTAGAAACCTTATATTTCAGTACTGATCTCTAAATGGCTATTAAGCATTTGTTACTTAATGCATTTTTGTAACAAAGTATACAATTTATCATATGGCCCAAGGAAACCCGTTTCTGTTACTCATTGATGATTTTGCAAGGATGAAATACTCTAAACATATCCACCATCCACCATATCAGCCCTAGGACGTCCACTACTGGACATAGGCCTCCCCCAATTTCATGGGGGGTATATGCCATAATCGCCACGCTTGGCATGCGGGTTGGCGATCACAGTATCTTCACCGCACTCTAGGAATGCTGCTGCCCATTCCCCGGTGGTCTAGTTCGTAGTTTAAGGACATACCCGGGTCCTAAACATATGTTTTGTTATAATTATTAAGTCATTTGATTGCATCTCCTAAGCAATTAAGCATGTATAATGCAACTAAGAGTCCAAATCATACTGTTGTGGGAAAAATATAAGTAATAGCTGGGACAATCTTTTTTTCCTGGCAGAGGTTCATTTTTCCGAATAGTGATAGTCTATTGACATTCCTAGGTGCATGTAATGTGTCTAAATAAAAAACTTTGAATTAGCATAATTTTGCTAAGAAACTATGTCACTATTGTCTCATAGCCTGGCGAACAGAATAAGGATGAGAAATGTCTGAACAAACCCCTTACCATTTTGTCATTTTTGACCTCTTGTAATTTTGGATGTCTGCAGAGCTTTGCAAGCCACTCTCATTTCAAGTACCACATGCGGGTGCACCGGAACGAGCGGACCTACGCATGCGACTTGTGTGGGGAGAGCTTTTTCCAGATGTCCAAATTGCAGCGCCACAAACTGAAGCACACCAGTGAGTCATTCTCCACATTTGATCATTTTTTTATTATTGATACATATACATGGTATTACAGAAATTCAATTCGCCGAGAAATGAAACTATAAAATGCACAGAATATTCTTAGGTTGTACTAGATTATCTAGCATCCATCCACTCACAAGAACACAATCATTCCTTTCTATGTATACATATAGCCGTCCATTTCCATGCAAACAAATCACATTCAGTTGCAGAAGCTAGAAGAGTATTTAGTGTTGTCAGCACACGGGGTAACGGTGAGTAGGAGCGTTCGTGGCCCCGCGGCGCCCGCGTCCCGCGTGCGGTATGCGAGGTTAAGCAATGTCGGGCGAGGCCAGTCCTTGGATGGGTGAGCGCTTTGAGTGGTTACTAACTAAGCGCTCCCGTGCTTTGGAAGGCACGTTAAGCCGTTGATCCCGGTTGCTGTCTATAATAGCAGTCGTTAAGCCAAGTTAGAGGCCTCCGGGCGGCTTGAGAACTTCTAACAGTCAAGTTGCCCACTCACTTGACAAGCCTAATCCCAATAAGGTCTAGTTTCCCCCTTGGGTTGGAAGGTCAGATGGCAGTCGCTTCCGTTAAAATTAGTGCCTACGCCAACTCTTGGGATTAGGTAGCGGACCCCAGGCATCCATTAGGATGCAACTGTACTGGGAATAACGCTAGGGGGATGATGGGGTAACGGTGAGTGCCTATGCGATCATGCGTGTGTATGATATAGTCCTGGGCATGGGATTTCAAAAGACTGCTTGTGGGGTGACTGTTATTGTTCACTGCATGTGTAATGTATAAAACGATGTCAGAATTTTCATACCATAATATCTCAGACTGGCTGGAAGTCTTGAGTAAATTATTCATACTTAGAGTGTAGAGATCTGCTGTCAGGTTGTGAGAAAGAATCCTTATTACTTCTCTTTCTGCAGAGGAGAAGAAGTACCCGTGTCCAGAGTGCAGCAAAGCGTTCAACAACCTGACGTCTCTGCGGAAACACGCGCTCACGCACTCGGACGAGCGACCGTACGGCTGCGAGACGTGTGGGCGCCGGTTCCGGGACTCCAGCAACTACCGCAAGCACGTCGCCAAACACACCGGTGAGGGGTTAACCAAATCATATGATTTTATGTCCTGTGGAAGTATGGGTTATTGCGCAAAGTGTGTAGCGCGTTGTGAATTTCTCTATAAATTGGGAGAAAAAAATTCTGTTCGTACCGAATTTTGGGAGGCGATTTGGTCCTACCGATTCGGTCGGTAACATTGGGAGGGAAGCCGTTTTTTTTTGCAGTAAAAAAAACGTTCATACAGATTTTTAGTTAGTAAAAGGAACTAATATAGGTTGGTTTACAATGATATTTTTCCTGTACAATTTACGTTAATCTTAATCATAACTAATAATTATTATTTTTCATGGTAAAGTTTAGAGATAAAGAGGATGTTATACTTTTCAACATTTTCCTTCATAAATGACAATTTATCATCACGAACGGCCTCCCGTCCCAAAGTGTGTCGATTAGGGGTGAGGGTGGTTTTTCCTTTTGTAGGATTGCCAGGTGAGAAAAAGCCCAATTGTTGGTTGTTTATTTATTCTTTACGAAACTTCCAAGTTATCTAAAATTGGGGTTACATTCAAATAGCATATATCCGAATTGAAGGATCTTGGGGTGGACTGCGTGGCTATCGCTCCCTTTATCCGTCCTAGCTTACTGGTCACCTGGTGACTGCGGGGCTGTCGATCAGGGCAAGTACTTACTACGGCTTCGAGTGGATTGCGGGGCTATTGCATTCGTCGCCGTCTAGCGAGTGAATGATGTTCTAGCACGCGCGGGGGCCTTCTATAAGCTGCGGCTGGGCATGTGTGCGACGATGCATATGTAGGTCGTCACTTGCGCGGTGCAACCATTGGTGTTCTGCTGCGCTACTATGAATTATTTATTCATCATCATCCTCCTAGCGTTATTCCCAGTACAGTTGCATCCTGAAGAATGTTTGGGGTCCGCTACCTGATCCCAAGAATTGGCGTAGGCACTAGTTTTTACGGAAGCAACTGCCATCTGACCTTCCAACCCGAGGGGGAAACCGACCTTATTGGGAATAGGCTGGTCAAGTGAGTGGGCAACTTGACAAGCCTATGATTTATTTATTATTACATTTAATTACACAGCATTACAGAAAGACTAAAGCACTGTGAAATTAGAATATTCAAAGATGAAAAAACAATAAATACTCCTATCTTATAAATCAGATTGACGAGACACGCACATCCATCCTCTCACAGAACCCTTGACATTCATCACGCACTACTGGCCCTCTGATCGTGTTACAGTGTAGTGTAATGAATGTGTGCGTGTGCGCAGAGGGCGGGTGCGCGCGGCGCTGCGGGCGGCGCGGGGGGCGCGGGGGGCGCGGGGCGGCGCACGCGCACGCGCACGCGCACGCGTGCCCGCGCTGCGCGCACGCCTTCGCCGCGCGCCGCGACCTGCGCCGCCACGCCGCCGTGCACGACGGTCAGTGCCTAGTCTACACGACCTACATCGTGCCGTCGTCAGCCGACCGACGTCCATTGCTGGACGTCGGCCTCCCCCGGAGACTCCCGCGACCAACCCCAGGTCGTCTGCGCACCTCGTGGGGTGCCTAAGATTGTCCCGCAATATTTATTATATTTTATTATTTATATTTTTGGGAAATAATACTGACTGTCGAGTTTCTTTCGGCGTTTCTTCTCGGCAGTGGTCTTATTTTTCAGAAACGCTAGTAGATTTTGACTTGCCCGGCCAGGACATTTGTTGACGACCTGTTTAGCCTAGTTGGTAGTGACTCTGCCTCCGAAGCTAGAGGTCCCGGGTTCGAATCCCGGCCAGGGCATTTATTTGTGCATTTTTCACGGATATTTGTTCTTGGGTCTTGGATGTTTTCTATGAATTTCAAGTATATATTTATCTATATAAGTATGTATATCGTCGTGCCCATAGTACAAGCTTTGTTATTTTGGGACTAGGTCGATTTGTGTAAAATTGTCCCCCAATATTTATTTATTTACTTGTAAAAGTGCCATTGCGGCCTGCTTGCAGAATAAAGTTCATTTATTTCTCTGCCACTTAAGTGGCAATTCTTCGGGCTATGTCAGTTACCTTGGTTCTTCTGCAGATTTTGTCATTTCTGACAAGGGGCTTGCAATGGGCGGAGAGCGTCGCGTTTTATACCCACCGCTTGCAAACCTCGGGGTGATCAGTCAGGCGAGGGCCGTCGCCGGGCGCGCACGTGTGTCGTGTCGCGATCCGCCTCCGCCGCCGACTTGAATTACGACGAACCGCGCGTAAATAACTCCTATTCATAATGTGGATGTCTTTACAGGGAATCAAATATAAACAAGTCACTTATATTACTACTACTACTAATGTTACATATTAATTTCCAATTCAAGTCTTTTTTATTTTCTTTTTTTTTCTATATTATTTGTTTACTCCTGTTTATTCTGTGGTTTATAAACCCAGGACTAAATTGTTAATGAATTATTTGTAGCCTCTCTTGTACCTTCTTATGTAAGTAAATGCAGGATTTTACCAAATAATTTGTACCTTTCTAATATAAAAGAACGTATCCTCATTAGAAAACTACGGCATTTAAGTCATTATGTGTAAGGAGGAGTCTTCCGGTGATAACGTAACCTTTTTGGGCTATACTATTCAAAATAATCTTCTAGAAAAGGGGGTACGAAACCCTAAAAATCTCAAAATCTCAAATTCTTTGAACACCACACCACGATTTCTTCTGTCTGACGTTATGTGTAAAGTAAATGTTTTTGTTTTGTTATCGGATTCCAACACTTGCCATTGGCGCTAGTAGCAGCGAAAATGGCTGCGTTCATGGTTCGCGCAAAATTAAGGCCTCTATAGACGTAAACATTTATCGGTATGTTAAGTCGTTTTATTTTATATTGTATTCTGTCAGGTACGAATACTCATCTTTTGTACACTTTAAATGGTTTTTGTTACCTTATTCAATGATAATGAACCATCTAGTTATTACTTTTTTGTTCTTGTATCGCTGTGTGTTTGTTCATTTTATATTCATTTCTTTTATTTTCTATCTTTTTTATTTGTTGTGTTGCCCGCCGTTACTTCACTTTATCGGGCCCTTTACACTGTGATTACAATCACAATGCTAGGATGTCAATATTATCGCAGATTTAAAAACGTTTCGATATTGCTTGAATATTCACCAATATCCACGTGAAACGTTATTGTAATACGAATGTATCGCGTGAAATTAATCAGTGTGTAACAGGCCCCTATGGGCCCTACGGAAGATCAGCGCCGGCTGCAAAGCCTGCATATATGCTGAGTAGGTTCCCTTTCGTAACTACGCCTTTGTTTGTGTGTTATCTAATGTTAATATTGTGCTTGTTACGAATAATTTTTTGAATCTGAATCTGAATCTGAATCTAAAAAGAGTATCTTAATAGAACCGTAGTTATACTTTTTGTGTTACTCATTTAAAAATTAAAGTTACAAGAGTTAAATGGAATTTCCGTTCACGAGATCAGTATTATTATGGGTGTTATTCATAATGACACTGACATACCTACATGTGAAGTAATATGTACTTATTAATGTATTCATGGAGTGACAACCTTAACGCTACACGTGCCGCGCGTGAATGAATACAAGTTATGCGATAGACAGAGATGCAGAGAGTAGGTACGTTTCTTATGCCTAAACGCCGTTTTTGTTAGGAAGTGAAATTTCTGTATGTACTATTACTTATTCTGTGTTTCTGATTCGATCTCGCAGAGTGACTCCGAGCGTAGCCCTCTCCATCGCTCTTTGAGTGAATTCGAGCCTCCTTATGAGGCCCATAGTGAGCGACCACGTTTCGGAGCCGTAGATCATTACTGGCAACACACACTGGTCGAAGAATTTTGTCAACAACGTAAACACTGTACCTTACAAGACTTAAGACGGCGCAGTACGATCGGTGTGGATCGGTTCTGCATACAAACGTATTTAGGCTCTCATTTTAAAACGCCATGCTAGAATAACATGAAACTTTGTATACACAATGGGATCCGGCATACCTAGGTCGGAAATTAGTTTCTGTTGCTAGAAATTGAAAAAGAAAAAAAATACAGCGGTTTTTTGAGTTTTTTACGGCTTGTATGAAACCTTAATAATCGCTGTATTTTTTCGCCATTATAAATTCAAGCAACAGAAACTAATTTCCGCCCTAGACAAGCTGGATCCCATTGTGTATACAAAGTTTCATGTTATTCTAGCATGGCGTTTTAAAATGAGAGCATAAATACGTTTGTATGGAGAACCAAACGTACTGCGCCCTCTTAAAGAACCATCGATAGTAGCTTATTAGTACTCGAAGGCCCGATGCTAGGAGACGTTAGAAATGAGACACAGAAGAAGAAATCAAGGCCTATTATCTGAGCCCGTTTGGTACGAACAGATGAATTAACCGCATCATTACATACGTCCAGATTTGAAACCGTTCCGCTGCCGCGTGTGCTCGCGCCGCTTCCGCCGCAAGGACAACCTCGCGCGACACGCCCGCAACACGCACCCCGCCGAGCCCGGCCACTCCGACCACAAGGTACCGTGCACGGCTCACGTCTACTTACGCCAGTATCCACAAGAGCGGTAGGCGTCATGTTCTCAACTAAATAATCAAACCAGTAACTAACTAACAATTTGCTTGACAAATGTCTCATTAGAAGTTAGAAAGTTTAGTACAATTGAAGGGATGTTTACAAAAACAACATATCTGCTTAGATTGGTTGACACTTCTGGAGGAACATTTATAATGGGCTCAGGAGTCGACCAGTGTAGTCAGTTATGTTGTTTTTGTAAACATCCCTTCAATTTTAGTACTTAAGTTGAGATATTGGGCAGCTAAAAAAAATGACTGTTATTTTAGACTACTGTCTAACATCTATCAATATAAATCAAATCGGAGCCGGACAGTTGGGTACTTTTCCGTGTACTATCAACACCGCCACCACCACCATATCAATCCAAGGACGTCCACTGCTAAACATAGGCCTCCCCCAATTTCATGGGAGTAAATGCCATAATCGCCACGTTTTTCATGCGTGTTGGCGACCGAGGTATCTCCACGGCATTCCAGGGATGCTGCTGCCCATCCCACGGTGGTCTTGGTCGTAGTTTTTGCGTTCTCCTATCAGCATCACAGTTTCTTGACCATTGGTAGATCTTATGTAGTTGAAACAAGGTTCACGAATGGTCAAGTTAGCTGTGACGCTGATATTACGTCTTTATTATGAACATAAATCCATACTAATTGATAACTAGCGATGAGAGTGGACTGTATAAGGATGTTAAGAATGATAGAAACACGTAGTTTTAATGAGTATATTAATAAAATAAGTAATAGCGCAATACAAGACAATATAAGGCAACGTAACCGACAGAGTGACAACCGCACACTGACTAAGACGTAAGTCTAGAAAAATAACTATATGACATGTGTATACAAAATAGGTCGCACCACAGCTAGTCGCCAACACTAATATTATAAAGCTGAAGAGTTTGTTGAAACGCGCTAATCTCAGGAACTACTGGTTCGAAATGAAAAATTCTTGTTGTGTTGGATAGTCCATTTATCGAGGAAGGCTTTAGGCTATATTACATCACGCTGCGACCAATAGGAGCGAAGACGCGGACGAAGTCGCGGGCAACAGCTAGTTAGATATATATTATATCAGACCCGTAACCTGTAAGCTCCAATATTAGCAAACGCATACACGACGCTCAAACGAGATCGAGACAGACGGATTCCTCCCACCTCCCATTAATCGGTTACCTTCCGTATCGTACCGCAGGTGTACCCCGAGAAACTGGACCCCACGCACGAGAAGACCAAGCTGGAGAGCCTCAACCCCTTGCCGCCGCTGCCGCCCGAACTCATACAGAAACATATGCACGAGGAGAAGGTAAGGAACTTGTCCAATAATACCGTTAACTTCAAGAATTTATAAACCTTACTACCTTTATTTCAAATTGAAGGAAAAATTTGAAAAATTTAATGCTCCTAGCTGGATTTGAACCTGCTACATCTGGCATACGCGGCCAATCGCTCTAGCCTCTGAGCTATCGGAACAACCAAGCTCGTGTACGAAATCATTCACTAGTACCCTCTTACAACGCCTTAGGGAGGGGTACAGCGACATCTAACGTAGCATTTTTTTTCCTTTTAATTTGAAATTTGGAATTTTCGTTGGCAGCGTTACTGCTTGATACAAAAATTAACTTACTACCTTTAGCCCGTGACATTGTTTGCCTGGAATTCGTTTATATCGCATCTCCATACAAAGTTTCAATGAAATGGACAATGACGGACCTGATGAGACGGACGCTTGAGAAGGACTCCTCATTTTGCTGTATGTATTTAATTATATCGTGAACACCATAATTTGACATCGATATAGGTCCAAAAGCCAGCCGAAGACAAAGTGTCAGAAAAGCTGGAGGCGAAAGTGGAACAGACGGCCGGCGTGGAACAGAAGCCGGCGACGGAACAGAAGTCGCTGGCGGAGATCCTGGCCGCCAACAACACGCGCCGCAGCGTCATCTTCGGGCCCGTGCGCCGCCCCGAGCCCGAGCCTAGTGAATACGTGCACAAGATACGCAAGGTGAACATATAGAGTACCTAATTTGAATATACAGGTACACTTTGATGATGTATTTAGTATTAAGTGGTTGAATTTTATTGGTTGACATTATATTATTTTATATATAGTTTTATTAAAATTTTACATGCCACTTGCTGGTGAAATTATGTATACCCCCTTCTGTACCACATTTTAAGCAAAATAAATAACTGACTTGCACTTTGAATCTGAAGTGAAAACCATATAAGATTAAACGTCGAACTGTAAGGCTTAATCTTAGAACAAACGATTAATTTACAATTTAAATTAGATTAAAATATTTGTGTTAATAAATGATTACTTTTGTGAAGGCTAACCGACGACTGCCCGCGCTGCTTCCGCCCATCGACGAGCGCAAGTTCTCGGAGCTTGTCAAACTCGGCCTGCAGGTAACATACACAAATATACAGATACGAAAGTATGGATTAATTAGCTACAAAATTGTGTCACACCACTAGAAGATAACATGGTATGTAAGAGGAACAGAAGGCGAAAGTGGAACAGACGGCTAAGATGGAACTACAGTATGGGATTCTTCAAGAAAAGAGTGTATACATTTTTAAAGGGTCGGCAACGCGCATGTGACACCCCTGGAGTTGCAGGCGTCCATAGGCTGCGGTGACCGCTTACCATCAGGCGGGCCGTACGTTTGTTTGCCACCGACGTGGTATAATAAAAAAAAATGGAACAGTTGGCGAAAGTAGAACAGAAGGCGAAGGTGGAACAAAGTAAGAAATAAAATCTTCAGTAACTACTTGTAAGACGATTCCATTGTAATGAATTATTGTAGTGCTATATTTACTGTAGGGAGTCAGTACTATATTTCATTTAAGAAAACGAATGTAACGTACTTTCATCAGTAGGCTTCGTTTATTAGTTAATTAGAAACACTGTAGTGTACACTCTTGACATTTTATTTATATCGAGGAGTCCCACTAACCTAGCTTCTCACTTTGTAGAACAATCTGGACGTGGGAACGCCCCCGGAGAAGTTCCGCGAGCTTTACAAGAAGATCCTGTACGAGCGCTCGGAGAAGGAGACCGCGCTGGTCGAGGAGCAGCACTGGAAGAAGAAGAAGCTCAACATCAACTGGTGAGCATTCCTCTCTGCTGTGCCATCGCCAACGGACCGTTCGTGAACTTTATTCTCATTGTAATAAGAGTCAAGATTGGTCAGTTAACTAAAAAAAGTTTAGTAGGCTGGACAAGTGTCGGTGAGAGGCTTTCCTCGCCAAATCCACTTCAGCAGGTGTAACCTACCTACATTGATGCACTGCCGCGAAGACAGACGCGTTATCTTTTTAACGTGCGTTTCGTCCTTAGGGAGGTATTCCACTCATCCAATATCTTTGTGCAATATACATTTTTTCAAAGAAATTGGATGATTTCATCCAATTTGGATGGGACCCCGACATTTGATCAAAGATTCCGATGACAGTTAAATCAATATGGCCACGCACGATAAATAATAAAACTTGGACAAAGATATTGGATGAGTGGAATGGGGTTCCGTCAAAGAACTTTGATCAAAGATTTGACAAAGAAATTGGACAAAGATATTGGATGTGTAGAATACCACCCCGTATTAAACTCATCCAATACCTTTGTCCAATATGATCAAAGAAATTGGATGATTTCATCAAACTTGGATGGGACCCCGACATTTGATCAAAGATTCCGATGACAGTTAAATCAATATGGCCACGCACGATAAATAATAAAACTTGGACAAAGATATTGGATGAGTGGAATGGGGTTCCGTCAAAGAACTTTGATCAAAGATTTGACAAAGAAATTGGACAAAGATATTGGATGTGTAGAATACCACCCCGTATTAAACTCATCCAATACCTTTGTCCAATATGATCAAAGAAATTGGATGATTTCATCAAACTTGGATGTGACCCCGACATTTGATCAAAGATTCCGATGACAGTTAAATCAATATGGCTACGCATGAAAAAAAAAACTTGGACAAAGATATTGGATGAGTGGAATGGGCCTTTGTCAAAGAAATTTGACGAGTGCAATACCACCCTAACGTATCTTTGTGTCTTACGAGTATGTGCAGTGAATAAATGTCTTTCTAAAATGGAGCCGTGATCTCGAGTTCAGTTACATCTAAGTACTTTAAAATTTCCGATACTATCAGATTTTAAAGGATGTATGTTTGTTTCGTTCTAGATATTCAACTCTGCCTCCGTGAAGGCTGATTTTGGATTGAAATGTGCTTGAACAGCCACGGGTATGCTATGTGCATTATGACTGCAATCACTCGACTGAACTAGTGTGAGGTTTTATATATTTGGATTTAAGCTTAAGAGGTACATACTTTAATCTTCAATTTCATAGTAATCAATAATAGTCATAAAATAAGTCTGAACTTGATCATTTGTACGATCAATTCCAAAAATATGTATATGTTTCTGTAGTTTTCGTATACAGCGTTAATACTTGCAAGGCGACATAGTATTTAGAAAGAATTTATGTCATTGTTTAGATACAATATATGTGAATCAATCGATCATTTATTTATTTACACCACACCTTGCCAAAAAGCGCGTTTTTCCGCACGCTGCGCGTTCGGAAAAACCCACTTTTTGGCCAAGTGGTGACGTAAAATTGTGTACAAAACACGGGTCGTAAAACAGACAGCCCTCTCTCGCATATTTGTGACCCTCGCCTGGGGTTCGGGCCTCAAACATCTGCGATATCGGCCTTTCTTTGTTTTAAAACCCTTGTATCGTAAATAGCTATTACAGTGAATTGTCGCCTGCGGTATTTCCGGACCGATTCGACCTTCAAACCTTCAAGAAAAGAGCGTACTCCCATCTTAAAGGCCGGCAACGCACTTACAACCCCTCTGGTGTTGCGAGTGTCCATGGGCGGCGCTAATCGCTTACCATCAGGCGATTCGTCTGCTCGTTTGCCACCTATGTCATAAAAAAAAAGTACATATGGTGCTATATTACCGCACGAGTGCGGTAATCAGCAGATTACGTGCATATGTCGAAACTTTAAAGAGCCATATGTACTGTAAAACGTTGTACGATACACGTGCGAACAGGTAATTCGCAACTCGTGTGGATTTAAAACACTCCCTTCGGTCGTGTTTCAATTTATCACCACTCGTTGCGAATTTCCTGTTTTCTGCACTTGTATCGTAATGTACTATTACAGTACATATGGTGCTATATTACCGCACGAGTGCGGTAATCAGCAGATTACGTGCATATGTCGAAACTTTAAAGAGCCATATGTACTGTAAAACGTTGTACGATACACGTGCGAATAGGTAATTCTAAACTCGTGTCGATTTAAAACACTCCCTTCGGTCGTGTTTTAATTTATCACCACTCGTTGCGAATTTCCTATTCTCTGCACTTGTATCGTAATGTACTATTATCGTATGGCATTTTATTTTCGAACCGTGAGATTTTCGAGAAGACAGTACGGTTGGCAGTTTGTTGCATCATTGATTACGCGACACAACCACAAGTGTGACTTGCACCATGCCATACATATGTATGTATTCTGATGCATAAACTCCACATGACGGCATTTTTCTCAATCTACATACAAGTGTGATGATTTCGTAAAATATATGGTAGTTTTTGTATAATTTGTTCAAATTGAGGGTAAGCGATAATATTGTAATACCAGATCGAAAGTATTGATATTGATTCCCTTCCTCTTTGGTGGGGGTACAAGATCAAAAACTCGATGGCGGGACGCAGTGAGGTCATTCGTTAACGAGCGCTAGCATCGAGTTTAAAAAAAAAAAAATTCAACTGTTTATTTCAAATTTCATTTTTTAATATTTCACATTTAGTTAAATTTCTTAGCTAAATCTTAATATTCTAAGAGTGGAGGTTCAATCGAAGTATTAAGTTGTAGTTGTATAATTCTAATGCAATTTTATTATTAATCGTGATAGTATCATCGGGTATGAACCCGGTAACTCCTGTAAGTGCATAAAGTGAGACACAGTACAGTTGTTAGTTTGAAGAATCATCTTACAAGTGAATGTACTCTTATTATAATAATAAAAAAAAAGTTTGTATCAGTATTTACCGTCTGTCTTCTCGAAGATCTCGCGGTTCGAAAAATTATTGCCGTACGATTATTATTATTATCATCACTTTTATCAGTATTTAAATACATAGTAGCTAAAGGCCAAACAGTAGTTTATTTTCTTTACTTGGTTGTATTGCACGCTAAATCACAGCCTTTAACATTTCCCTAGGCTTATATATAGTGCTACTATACAAGTTTAACTCATGAAGTGGTATTTTTATATTTTATTACAGTTTTTGTAGATAAGTCATTACTTTCAGCGCGGTTATTTTCCCTTACAAACACTTGACTAGTGTAATATATGTATTTGTATGGGAATTTGCCAGATCAAGGGGGATAATTACATATTTAGATGGTAGTTGAGAAACTTCTCAGAGAACGGAGAGAGGGAGAGATACAGTGTCTGCCTCTTTTCAACAACGATGAAATGTGAGACAAGTGCCTAAAAATTTTTGCAAATATCTCTCCTTGAGAATTATTTCATATTTATCGCCACTTATCTAATACTAATAATGTAATAATCGTCCAAGACGTTTAGAAGTTTCCTGAGTAGCTTGTAGAATCGTTTTATCGTTCGTAATATTTATTACATATATCGAAGCTTTGAGATGTTATTTACATAAATGATGTATGCTATTATTTTTGTGATCCGGCTGGAAGGACTAAGGACCTTCGAAGCATTTATATGCGCCAATGGTAATGGAGTTTAAAATGAACACCAAAGGGCCGAAATGAGGCCTCTTTAGTTTAACCAGTACAATAATGCCAAAATTGTACAGAATATAGTCTATATAATATGTATCGGCCTTTTACTGCAAAGACCGACTAATTAACACGATAACATTTTTTTTGACAAAACAACGATACCGATTTCAATTATTCATAAAACTCGTATTCAGATCTTCATCATAATTCTATGGAACTAACTTAATGGAGGTACCTCGTCTCAAATAAAAAAGGATTTTCCAAATCTGTTTATAAAAACGGAGTTCTGAGGTAACAAACATTAAAAAAAATACAACCGAATTGAAAAACTCCTCAATTTTTGAAGTCTGTAAACAAAATGAAGAGGTGTAATTAATGTGTGCGAGGCGCGCTCGTCGGAGGTGCACTCGTCCTGAGGAAGAACTCCCGAGGAGTTCGAAACATGTCGCCCGGAGTGACAATTTATACGTGAGTTCTAACCGTTTGCGTAATATAATTTTGAAATGACTCACGAAAGTTTAAATTCAAGGTGTAATTAATGTTTCAATTAAAGTTAATTAAATATTTAAGTCGATTCTTTGCAGCAAAGGGGAGGTTATATTTTAATGATTCGACTTCGTAATATGTACGTCCAGTGTGGCTGAATGTTGGAGTTGTGGGGGCTCCCCTTGGTGTTTGATTGCAACACCCTACACGACTGCTGGAAGTGATCTCTTTATAGCATATGGCTGGATCCAAAAAAAGTTATTAACAAGCATTGCTTGTCGATGTCGATGATGGAGCGCTCGTGGCCCCGCGGCGCCCGCGTACCGCGTGCGGTATGCGAGGTTAAGCAATGTCGGGCGAGGTCAGTCCTTGGATGGGTGACCGCTTTGAGTGGTTACTAACTGAGCGCTCCCGTGCTTTGGAAGGCACGTTAAGCCGTTGATCCCGGCTGCTGTCTATGATAGCAGTCGTTAAGCCAAGTTAGAGTCGGGCGGCTTGAGAACTTCTAACAGTCAAGTTGCCCACTCACTTGGCAAGCCTAATCCCAATAAGGTCTAGTATCCCCCTTGGGTTGGAAGGTCAGATGGCAGTCGCTTTCGTAAAAATTAGTGCCTGCGCCAATTTTAGGGGTTAGGTAGCGGACCCCCAGGCATCCTTCAGGATGCAACTGTACTGGGAATAACGCTAAGACGAGGATGATGCTTGTCGATGTTGATGAGAGTAGTTTTGAGGGCGTATTCACTCAAAATTGACCCTCTTCCTTTTATTCGCAGTATTAGGAAAATTTTGGATTTTGCGGTTCAGAATTATAAGTACTCTTGATCACAATAGAGAAAAAAATATCGTCAATTGTTTATTCCACTATGTGCCTTTTTTGAAGTAGATTGGTCTTCTTTGTTCGTAGCTTGTATGAGTTGGCTGCCCAACACTCAACGTTTTCAATTTTAGCTCTGTTACTAACGCTAGATGGCGCTAAAATTAAAGTCCATGTCTTTTATTCGCATATATAGATGGCCAATAAAGTTATAAATTATAAGAAGAAATTTATGAGATTCATTAAAGTTATTGAACAAATACTTCAACATATTATCTTTAGGTTTGATTTAAAGTCAAGTTCAGAATTAGGCGAACTAACTTGACAGCCGAAAATGTTGCCAGACATAGGAAAAAATAAATAGTGATAGGTTTAAGTCGACACAAATATGTCGATATAATCTTGTGTCTTCTATAAATCTGATTTTATTTATATTTTACCAAGTAATTGTCGTGTAAGTATTGTCGAAAGCCGAATGGCTTGCTTTGTTTAGCCAATGGTCCGAACTGTCAACAAAACAAAATGGCGGACAGCGTCCTTAAAGCTTTCCAAAATGATGTTCGATATATTTTTTATTCTAATAATTTTTTATTATTATTATTTTGCTTAGTAAAATTATTAGTAAATACGTAAACCTATTTAGTGAGGAAAATATATAGTTAGACAATGTATGTATATCCACTTCATATAATTTACGGTTGTATCCCCGATGCAACCCGCTGTTCTTTCATACATTTTATATAGACCGTCACGTAGTGAAAATCTAAAAAAATACGAGAAATTGGACGTAAAAGAAACAATTTTGAGTGAAAACGCCCTTGATCACAACGCCGTACTTAGATCGACAGTAAGTTGACTAAGGCTGGGTTGCACCAAACCGTCTGTAATCGTAAGCTGTGTTCGATAAAATTTGAATGTATGGAAAGTTTGCACTGGAGGATGTTTTCAAGACTCTGGACTGGAGAGGAGAGGGCTAGGCATTAACATAAACGGCGAGTGCCTCACTCATCTTCGGTTTGCTGACGATATAGTAGTCTTGGCTGAGACCCTGGAGGATTTAAGTATAAGTACAATGATCAATGACCTCAGTAAAGCCTCCGAGCGAGTTGGTCTAAGGATGAACATGGACAAGACGAAGATCATGTCAAATGTCCATGTCGCACCAACTCCCGTAACAATCGGACACTTTACGCTCGAAGTTGTAGACGATTACATATACCAGCCCCGGATCTACGATATTTTCGAACCTGGGCAAAACCTTGTTGGTGGCGCCCCCTCCCTTTAGTGTTTGAGAAAAACTGTTAAAATTGCTAAATTCGGCGCCCCCATGAAACGTCCGCCCGGGGCAAGTGCCCCGGTTTGCCCTCCCTTAGATCCGGGGCTGACATATACCTAGGACAGACTGTCCAGTTAGGTAGATCCAACTTCGAGAAAGAGGTTAATCGTCGAATCCGACTCGGCTGGGCAGCGTTCGGGAAGCTACGGCACATCTTATCGTCCAATATTCCGCAGTGTCTCAAGACGAATGTCTTTGACCAGTGTGTGTTGCCAGTGATGACATATTGTTTATTGTAATCATTTATTGTAAAAATCATGCCGTTGTACAGAAGATGTAGGATAATTAAATAAAGAGCGTCACAATCAACCGGTTAACGGTATCCAAAAAGTTAAACAAAACAAGTCAATACATTTTAAATTTATACAAAATAACATTACAAATGGCACTGAAACGTGGTCGCTTACTATGGGCCTCATAAGAAGGCTCAAACTCACCCAAAGAGCAATAGAGAGAGCTATGTTAGGAGTTTCTCTGCGTGATCGCATCAGGAATGAGTCCATCCGCCGCAGAACCAAAGTGACCGTTATAGCCCTCCGAATCGCTAAACTTAAGTGGCAGTGGGTGGGGCACATAGCACGTAGAACCGATGGCCGTTGGGGCGGAAAGGTTCTCGAGTGGCGACCACGTACCGGAAGGCGTAGCGTGGGCAGGCCCCCCACACGGTGGACCTTTGACCTGGTAAAGGTCGCGGGTGTCCGCTGGATGCGGGTGGCGCAGGACCGGTCATTGTGGAAGTCTTTGGGGGAGGCCTATGTCCAGTAGTGGATGTCTTTCGGCTGACGTGATGATGTAATGTTTGACAAGTTTCTATGGGATGACAGCTGCCAGCGCCATATTTAACGTTGATTAGTCTGTGATAGTAAGTTGCTGCAACCCAGCCTAAGAAACAAAGAACTTTGATAAGACGCGAGCAGTCATGTCAGCACATATACAGCTTGTATTGTTGGTATAGCCACAAATTATAGCCAGACGTAGATTTCAGTGTTATGAACCGATATTAAAACAAATTGTTAATTTAGTGTTATCTACCAGAGCGTAATTAATTTTTTACTTTTTTTCGAGCATCTCTGTATTGTGTAAAAAAAAACTTGCCAAATTTTCCATATAATCAGTTCTTAACGAAAAAACGGTTCGGTGCAACCCACCCTTAATTATACAATTATGAAGTCGAATTGTCTTTTTTTTAAATCAAAAATGGGATTGCTCTTGGCCAGCATCTAGCCAGGGGGCAAAGATGAGGCCGACGATGAAGCGAGCTCACCCAGATGCCTATACACTCGAGCCTTAAAGCTCTAGGTTATATGAACTCGGAAATACAGACGCCGGCAGAGAATTCCAAACCTTAGAAGTGCGCATTATAAAAGAAGATGCAAAGCGCTTGGTTCGAATTAGAGGAATTTCGACCAGGTAAGGATGGTAGCCAGCCGTACGTCTGTCCGATAGAAGAAGGGGGAAGGCGGTATGAGCTCATGGAGCTCCTGAGCACACTCACTGAAGTACAGTTTGTAGAAGACGCACAGACATGCTACTTTGCGCGTATGCAGCTCTGCAGCTTATTTCCCATTCGCTTTAACTTGTGATCACGGCGCGAAGCGACGACTGAAGATCATGATCTCTTTCCAACTGATCTCACGTATTTCATATAAATGTGTTCTGTTAAAGAACACTGCTAGGAAATGTCCTACACAATAATATTCCAGAATTCGGTTGGGACTCATCTCATTACGTCTATTTCTAAATAGGCTTGATAGAGAGTCACAACCAAGCGAAGATTTGCGGTTCTTCGCATACCCAAAGCCTGCATGTGTACTCGTAGATCCAATTCCAATGTGGTCGGGCCACAATAATAAATAAATAAATAAATATTAATATTATTATCTTACACAAATCGACCTTAGTCCCAAACTAAGCAAAGCTTGTACTATGGGTACTAGACGACGATATACATACTTATATAGATAAATACATACTTAAATACATAGAGAACATCCAAGACCCAAGAACAACATCCGTGTTAAATGCACAAATAATGCCCTGGCCGGGATTCGAACCCGGGACCTCTAGCTTCGGAGGCAGTGTCACTACCAACTAGGCTAAACAGGCCGTCGTTTTGGAATTGGATCGCAATCTTCTTTCCAAATAAAGGTTCGGCTACACCGCTGCCTAAAAGGCACTGACGCGTCGTAAACGCAGTGACGTGCCTCATGCGTGACTTTTCTAATTTATGAGTTCCTCCCTCTCGTCACTGAGATTCCGTACCGTCACCGTTTAGGAGCAGTGTGGCCGGACCTTAAGTTCGAGAGTGACACATTGTCAAGTGCAATGAGACTGGGATATATTTAAATCCTAACTATTTGCAGCCATTTATTGCTTTAGAGTGCATATAAGCCTTTATCCGTTGAACTTCAAAAATGTTACATTTTTAAATCCTGTCATGTCATGTCATATTATAAACAAGGTCTTATTTACTTACACTAAAGGGTTAAAAACCCTACTTGTATCGTTCTATATTGTTGAAGTAATGACATTAATGACAGATGAAATAATTGCAATTAACTACAATGTAATGAATATGGTTAATTTTAACGAGTTCTCATGATTATTTATACATTTCTATGTTTATAGTGTTGATTGCATTTGCGTGTAAGATATTGTTTATGAAATGTATGTACTTTGATACGTATAAAAATATTAAAATTGTATTTCGTTTTATTAATTATCACCTTTTAAACACAACACACACTAATCGCTTGTAGCTAAATCGGAATCGGTTCATATGTTCCGGAGCTACAATGCCACACGCAGATGCACAAATGTGGAAGAAATTATTTGTAATTAGAGAATGCTTCCAAAGAATGCCATTGAAATTTCAACGTTCGCGTATAGACGTAAGCTTATTTTTTTTTCTACAACGAAGATGGCGAACAAGCTTAAGCTGCCTGTGGACAGACACCGTAGCCTATGGACGCTAGCGACTCCTGCTTAGCTTGCACGTGAGCTTATGCCGTCACGTTATATGGCCAAAATGAACTGAAACGTCACATAAAACGTGACAGTATAAGCTATCGTGCTAGTTAGGCTGAAGAATCGCAAGCGTAGTTGCCGACTCTCTATTGACTTGGGTATTCATTGGGTATTATATACAACTAGAGTAAAGCAGGCGGGTCCCTGATTCTCAACACAGCGCGTCGTCAGGAGCTGAATCTAGATATCTGAATGGGCCATTCAGGTTATTGAATCATTCACGGTTATAGTGAATCATTTTTAACCTTTTCACCTCCACAGTAGATTCCGTCAATCGTGTCTCGCACGCCAAAGTCTTGGTATCAAAAGACTTAGGGCCTACACTAGCTTGCGCGGGCGCACGCCTGCGGTTACGCGCTCTATGCAACCCGCCGCGGGTCAGTTAGCGCAGCTCATACTATTTTTCGATAGGCGTGCGTCGGCTCCGTGTAATCCGCGCCAGTTAGCTTAGGCCCTTAAAATGAACCTCACTTCATAGCACGTCGGTTGCCCTTACATGGACTTGATATGAAGTCATGGCGTGTGGGGCACTAAACACCGTACTGACTATGTATCAAGTCAATGGCGGCGAAAAGGTTAATAATGTCTATCATTAAAATTTGAAACCCTGAAGCAAGTAAACATTGAGGTTTCTTTGCTTCGCGGCTTCTAAATAATCATAAGCCTTAGAACGTTTATGAGTGATATTGTTTAACTTGACGGAGTGTTTCGTGTTCTTTCGTAACGTTTTTGTTATACAATAGAAAACGGGTACATACTGTTGCAGTGGACTGTACAATGGGCATTACATACATCGTGACAAGTAAATCATGTAGGCATGAAAAATATCCAAAAATGCTTTAATAACGATTTGAACATAATTTTGCTACAATTTGATTGTAAATACGAATCTACCTTCAAAGTATTTATTTATTGGGGTCACAAAACAAGCTACAGGCATTTATGGACTTATAAAAGAAAGATAAAAGATATACAGGGTGTGGCCTGTAATAGGAGCAAAAAATTAAACGGTACACTATTGAGATCTCCAGCAATTATTTCCATATGGTATTCATTGAAAAAAAAAGTTTTTCTTGGATTTTTTCTTTTTGCAAAAGTAGCTTATATGTACTTTTTTACTCTACTGGAGTGATATTATTAACTATTAATACAAAAAACACTAAAAAAAGAAAAATAAATAAAAATAAAATACAAAAATATCCTTTTAAACCAAAAATGCGACAACGATTATGAGTCATAACTTTAAGCAACCTCAAAATCAGCATTGACTGCCGCGCTATAATCTCTGAGTGCCAAGATCCATTACTTGGAGGTCATAACTTTAGATCAAAATTTTTCCCAATTGAAAAAAGATATTTTTTTTGGACACAAGATATTACTGCAGATGCTCTAAGGAAGCGTCCTTTAAATTTATTGCTCCTATTACAGGCCACATCCTGTATAAGAGAACCAGAGCAGGACAATAAATGTACATATGTGTGCACACAAATGTTTAAGGTGAGAATGATGCTAAAATTAAACAGAAGTATACCTGTACATGCAACATAAACGGAACAATTAATGTTGTTCAACTGTTAATTAAAATAATTAAGTTTTACTTTGATTGAACAATAAACCTTTAAGAGTGCGCAGTACGATCGGGGTTTATTTTTATTTAATCAAGGTTTACCAACAAATGTTTACACCGATGCTTAAATTAATTTACATGAGTTATTGTTTCTACGATTAGTGTAACACTTACATAAAGATAAACTCCACATGCATAAAATGGGTTCTCCATACAAACGTATTTATGCTCTCATTATAAAACGCCATGCTAGAATAACGTGAAACTTTGTATACACAATGGGATCCGGCATATCTAGGTCGGAAATTAGTTTCTGTTGCTAGAAATTGTAAACTAATTTCCGACCTAGATATGCCGGATCCCATTGTGTATACAAAGTTTCATGTTATTTTAGCATGGCACTTTAAAATGAGAGCATAAATACGTTTGTATGGAGAACCGAGGGTACTGCACCCTCTTAAGGAAGATACGCACAGTTAGATAGTTAAGCTAACCTATAACATTCTTTTTTTTGTGAAAGAGGGCCTACCCTCTTTCAAAAATTTGATTTAAATGTCTAATCATAGATTCTTGGCCGCAGAAAACGGTAATTAGACTATTGTTATTATTATCATCTACATATCCTGTTAATAATTTGTAGGTAGGTACCAAGTGAGTTTCTCTCGACTCATTATAGTAATTAAACGATGGAGATGTGTCGGTGAGTTATCAGCGGGTGTCGGCCGGCTTATCGGCGTCTTTCGCCGCGTCTCCCACCCGCGATAACTCGTACGGACCTGCGCAACTACATAGGAGCAAAGCGGACATTTGCACAAGTGATAGGTGCAGCGAAAATCGATTGAGGCCAGGCGAAAAATCCTATGTCAATATCACAAACAGGTAGGTACCTACATTAATACTAACAATAATAATTAAAAAAAAAGTAATTATTTTACAAGTGGAAACGTCCACTTAACGGAATTATAATTCCAATCGATAATGAAAAATTGAAAAATTGATCACCCCGGGCGGGATTTGAACCCGCGACCTCTGGAATCCGTCCACCGCTCTTACCAACTGAGCTACCGCGGGTTACCCCGAGGCGACGAATCTTTCAATGAGTTCACTCTTTAATTAAGCTTTAGGGAGACTAATAATATAATAATATTTTTTCATTTTTGATTGGAATAATAATAAAAAAAATATTGAAAACCATGGTTGTAATGTAAGCTAAAGGTTGTAAAGCTGTTAAAAAATTGGATCACATTTCTCACTAATTAAAGTAATTAATTAGGTAAATAATTATGAACCATTCGTGTTGCAGCTTTTTATTGATATGAAAAATCAATCTAGGTGAACTGTGGAATTTATCTATAAAGGGGTTCAGTTAAATTATGAATAGAAAAAAATTGTGTTACTTGGCGCATAAAAATATTTAAGTGTATTATAAACTTACCCCCTTAGTCATAAAATGTAACAAGCCTCCACTGCTGGGTAAAATGTGCCATAAAACACAAATATTGATGGATTGTTTGAAATAAAACGCGTTTTGACTCTTCCACAACCGCAAATGACAAGCGAATTTTACCGATATTTTTTTACAGAAATTGGTTTGATGGAAGTTTATGTATGAATAAAGGCATTAGAATATATTAATTTTAAATGATATACCTACACTGTTACAGAGTTACGAATACAGTCTAGTTCTGCGACAATGTTGTCATGTGTGCTTGTTGTCCGATGAACTCGCAAGCACGCGCCTGGCGGCGGCCGCGTGCGCCGGCGCCGCTCAGTGGGACGCGGGAGCCGCAGCGGGAAGCATCGCACGACACGACACGACACGCAACAACACAACGCAACAACAGTGAGTGCTTGTTTGTTTACTAACTTCACTTCAACTAGCATTACCATTTGGAGAAAGTAAAAGTTTAAACCACTTGCGTAACCCGGCTCAAATTACTTAAGTTTCAAGTGGACGTTGCGGTAGGATGGACAAAATGTAGCTGAAACTAAACGTGTATTTGGATGAAACATACAAGTTTTCTCATTCGTTTCCAAAAGTAAAGGACATTAGTTTGATTTCTGTATCTGAATTGCCCATGCCATGTGCCCGTGTGGCGCTAATTTCCTGCTTCGGCGGTAGATGTAGCTCTAACCTACATTGTGGGCAAACCTAACCTTAATCTTGGAAGAGGAACTTTGAACAGGAGAGAAATTAGCATCAGAATCTAAGTAGAGGTATTACCTATCTATATTTATCTAATGATCATTATACATTTTTCTTACTCCCTGACTGTCGTATCTTTTACGAACCCGTAAAAGATACGATAATATAAAGCCGTAGGGTAGATCTAAGTATTTTTCTTCTAGATAGTTCTGGTTAGTTGTTAACTTGTTTGTGTGCTGAATCGCTTAAAACGGTTCCATCGCAGCTGTGTTTACAGCGATATAATGGGAAAGGTTGGATTCGGGATTTGGTTCAAGGGGGGAAGCTATCAGGCGAGCGGGAGGGAGCATCGGACACTAACTATTATAGTTGGATAATTTATACCAAAAAAAAACCGACTCTAATTTTGTACTTTCTATGCCACAATTTGAGGTTTACATGAGCTTGTTTACCTACAGAAAATACCGCAATCGGCATATGCATGCCTATCAAATTCGAGGAGTTCCCTCGATTCCTCCAAGATCCCATCATCAGACCTTCACCAAATTTATATGGTGAAGGTCTGACTATCCCCGACAATTATGAACGGCTACCGGCAATTAGGGTGGTGGATCCAGGATTTGGTTCAAGGGGGGAAGCTATCAGACTAGCGGGAGGGAGCAGCGGGCACTTTTTTTATGTCGGACCAATGTCGGGGTACCTGCTTTGAAACAAAAAAGAATTATCAAAATCGGCCAACGTGGTCAAGAGTTATTAGGGAACATACATACATAAAAAAAAAACAGCAAACATGCAGACGAACTGAGTACCTCCTTCCTTCTATTGAACTCGGTAAAAAAGAGCACCTAGCTAGGGCCTGTCCCTTTGGAGTCAAAGTTCGATATGAGTTGGGGATTCGTATTGCCTGTCCGAACCGAAGGTCAAAAAAGTTTTTTTTAATGCCACGTCGGTGGCAAATAAGCGTACGGCCCGCCTGATGGTAAGGGGTCACTGGTAGCGTTCCTCGAAATATGAGAGATAAATTTGCTGGGCTTTGAAATGACGGTTTATAACGAAACATATTGGATTTTTTTACTAATCACCGTATGCTGGGTGGTTCGGGAGCGACCGTTACATTTAATGATGTTGATGAAGCCATGAAGAGCTTAGAACTTCACACATTGATTGCGCCTTTTTTTAATACCACGTCGGTGGCAAACAAGCGTCGGCCCGCCTGATGATAAGCGGTCACCGCAGCCATACATACGCATTCACACTACAACTCCAGGGGTGTCACATGCGCATTGCCGACCATTTATAAATTTATACACTTCTTTCTTGAAGAACCCCATACTGTAGTCCCTCGGGAAAATCTCGGCAGGTGCTCATTCCACATCCGGAGTGGTGTGGAAGTCAACCTCAAGTCGGTCCCCGGTTACCTAGGTACTAAGTAAGTAAAGCTGTTTCGTGCTTTGGAAGGCATGCTGTCATTCTATAAATGTGTAGCCTTATAATTTATCAATATTTTATGGAGTTCAGATGCAAACATACATTTAGATTTCTTTATTTTATTTTTACACAATACAAGACATCATTACTTAAAACTATTGCAAATAACATTAATGTCAATTTAAAAGAATCTCTATTGTGATCGTGATCCTCAATACATTACCGGCATAAGAAGAATAACTAGCTGTATGAATCCACTAGTAGCTATGGTAGCAGTAGGTATGAGTATATTAGCAAAGTTAGAGGTCTTTGGGCGATTTAAAACGTAGGTATAACAGCCGAGTTGCCCATTCCCATGACAAGGCTTATAAAATTCAAAAAAGATCTCTTTTGGGTTGGAAGGTCAGAGTCGTTTACGACAAAACTAGCGCCTTCGCCCATTGTTGGGATTAGGTAGCGGTTGTAGCTGAACTTTTTTTTTAATACCACGTCGGTGGCAAACAAGCGTACGGCCCGCCTGATGGTAAGCGGTCATCGCAGCCTATGGACGCCTGCAACTCCAGGGGTGTCACATGCGCGTTGCCGACATCAAACCTTCCTCTTCGGCTTCATTAGCAAGCTCCAGTCTCCGACCAGATATAACGATAAGATGAGGAGAACGACTAATTTTTGAACTGGTTAATTTGATATACCTAAGTCTGTTAATACAAATGACTTTAAGAATATTATGTTTTTAATATACCTATTATTATGATTTATTTCATTCATTCATTCATTCATTTATTCATTGCATCATGTTGTATACATAAGGTCTTATATAGGTACATTAAAATCCAAGACATGAACCCTGTCAGGGCACAGCAATGTTAATCTTACAGCTAACATGCAATAATAATCTTATCAAACTTGTATCAGAAAATACTTACTTATTTATTATTATATATTTATTATGTGCACATTTTATATAGTATGTTGTGTTGCGTTCCGTGGGTCACTTAGGGTGCCGTCTGAAAACCAGCGCTGCAGGTGTCTGACACCTCAGCATAATGCTGAGACAGCAACCGATTCACTGCCGCCAAGACACACGTTATGTGTTTGATGTGTGGTTCTTCCCTTTTTTTGTATCTATGTGTCTTTAGTTATGTGAATAAATGTCTTCTTTCTTTCCTTCTTTCTAATGATATTTTTTTTATTATACCAAAATATAGGCAATAAATTATAGGGCCTTTCTGATGGAAAGCAGATACCGTAGTCTTTGCACTAGCGCGTTGCCGACCCTTTATTGATTTGCGGATGTGTTGACATCGTCTCCCGTCAAGTCTAAGGCTGGGTTGCACCAAACCGTATGTAATCGTAACTTGTGTTCGTTAAAATTTGAATGTATGGAAAGTTTGACAAGTTTCTATGGGATGACTGCTGCCGGCGTCATATTTAACGTTAGTCAGGCTGAGTTGCACCAACTTACGATCACAGACCGATCAACGTTAAATATGGCGCCGACAGCTGTCATCCCATAGAAACTTGTCAAACTTGCCATACATTCAAATTTTAACGAACACTGCTTACGATTACAGGCGGTTTGGTGCAACCCAGCCTCAGTCTGTGATCGTAAGTCGGTGCAACCCGGCCTAAACCTCAAGTTGACGATAGTAATCACTGTGTGACTGAGATTAGCATCTGTCTGTGCGTGACCGGGCGAAGTCCGCGGATTGGGCGCGACTCGTGAGTAAGTGATAAAGAGGTCTCAAGATAACGCGGTTCCGGGACGCCCGCGCCCGCGCCCAACCGATCCACAGACCTTGATCGTTACACAAAAACACGTAATATGCTCTAATTATGTTGTTTAAGGTGACTAATTAACGGGCAGTCTAGATATTTATTTATTCAACTTACAACACGACAGTAATGTCAGTAATACATGATATCACCAAATCGTTATCGTTGGATATGGACGTAATGCGTAGTGGGTAATTAACAACTTGCCACTGCAATGTGCAAGTGAATGGTAGACCGTTAATCTATACTAATATTATAAAGCTGAAGAGTTTGTTGGTTCGAATTGAAAAAATATTTTTGTGTTGGATAGTCCATTTATCGAGAAAGGCTTTAGGCTATATAGTATATAACGTCACGCTGCGACCAATAGGAGCGAAGACGCGGACGAAGTCGCGGGCAACAGCTAGTTAATTATAATAATAATAATCGTATAGCATTTATTTTCGAACTGTGAGATCTTCGAGAAGACAAGTATGGTTGACTGCGACTGTTCGTTATTGAAATGAGAAGATTCTGATGTTAATTGATGTATATTCTCGTCTGTAAGTTATTACAAAAAAAAGAAATTTGTTCTGTATGTGCTTTTTGGTTTGGTGTATGTTATTGTTGTCTGTGGGAAACTGGACCCACACCTGCACGGAACTGCTAAGTTAGCTGACTAATATATGCTTTGTTCTATGTTAAAAAATATCGAATATAGTACTGCAAGTAAAGTAGAACATGTTTAACTTATTCTAATATATTTGCTTTCACTGATACTTAGTCTGAATTTAATTTTTCATTTTTTCCTGAAATAAAAATCTACACTCAATACCAAAATTTCGGGTAGATTTTAATGTCTTGAAAACGAATACAGCTAGCATATTAAAATAAAATGAAATTTATAGACAACTAGTTTTTGCCCGCGACTCCGTCCGCGTGCAACTCGTTATATTATATAATATAGAAATTAATGTAGAAATTATTGCTATTATGTTGTTGTAGGCGCAGGGTTAAATATCGCTCGCCCATGCAAACTTCGGCCCCTCTTTTCACCCCCTAAGGAATGATTTCCGGATTAAATACTATCCTATGTCCTTTCCCGGGACTCAAAGTATAGCTATACCAATTGGTAATGATTTATGATAGAGTCCCGAATTTTTGCTCTCGTGATTACTTATAAATAAAATAAATAAATATTAGGGGACAATTTTTACACAAATCGAACTAGTCCCATAGTAAGCTCAATAAGGCTTATGTTATGGGTACTAGACGACGATACATTTAATAGATATATACTTAAATACATAGAAAACATCCAAGTCTCAGGAACAAATGTCGCTGCTCACCACAGAAACAAATGCCCTTACCGGGATTTGAACCCGGGACCTCTAGCTTCACAGCTATACACAATAACTTTGAATATTTCGTGCTGAATACTTGTTATAGGTCCACTTAGTAGCAATCCTAAACACCGTATCCGTATGCCTTCAAAAAATGCTACTTGACAAAGATAAAAGTGTAATTCTCATTTCACGGCGATTCAGGGCGCCTGTATGTAGTTACAGTTCAATCCATCGCATTTGTTACATAGGTTCAAAATTAATAAGAAGTGGAAATCCGCGTGGTCAAAGGATGGGAGGTTGTGGGATAATCACGCCTAACACGAGTGCTGCTGCATTTATCAGCCTATTATTGACTGAATGACATCACTCCCGCTTCAGGCGATGACCTAAATATTACACTCAATTACTTACAATAAATAGAATCCAATATTTTTAAACTAAGAGATAACCTCTGCAATATCTCGTTTGACTAAAGCCGTCGGGCATCAGTTGCCGCTTTGTTTTGCTGTGGAGAGGTACAAGTGATACAAAGGTGTGAACTGTCGGATGTCTGTGGAGTACAACGCTCGGATCACCGTGTCCGGAGGCATGGGGGGCAAGGGGGATGTTTACAAGAGGACCTTCAATGGGAGCTGCACTGTAGGGCTCAAGAAGGGGAAGGGTTCGATCGCTCAAAGGGCAGAGGCGTACTTGCAGGCTGTGACCAAGAGTCAAGGGCCACCGCCGAAGGGTAAGGCTTTCCATTAATGTTTCATCGGGAGGCCCTTGAATGGACCTCATTAAAAAATTGTGTATACTTATGTACCTATCTACCTCGTTTCTTTGTTTTATTGTAAAAATATGTATATACCTACACAACTACCGCTATTTTCAGCGGCGTGAACTGAACTGCCTATAATACGAGTCATTATCTAGTCGGGCTGTTTAGACTAGTTGGTAGTGACACTGCCTATGAACCTGGAGGTCCCGGGTTCGAATCCCGGTAAGGGCATTTGTTTCTGTGGTGAGCAGAGACATTTGTTCCTGAGACTTGGATGTTTGCTATGTATTTAAGTGTATATCTATTAAATATAACGTCGTCTAGTACCCATAACACAAGCCTTGTTAAGCTTACTATGGGACTAGATCAATTTTTGTAAAACAATGTGTCTATAATATTTATTTAATAAAAATAGTACATTACTACAGAGGCCGGGACGAAAGGGGTTGCCGGCCGAAGACATATAGACGGCCGAGCGAAGCGAGGTCGGATAGGTCTCAGGCGGGCAACCCCATATTTCCCGCCGAGGTATGTATAGTGCTTTTCTCAAACGTGCAATGAAATAAACAACAAAAAAAAAACAAAGTTTTATTTTTAATACGCATAGTGGCAGAATGTCATGATGCCTGTGCCACAAATTTATGTGGAATGGAAATTAAAAAAGAGAACTTTGCCGGCCTAGGCCTGCAACATTTGTATGATATTGCATTAACGACCTCTTGTCCTAGCCGCACCTGAAACGTCATACTTCGCAGCCTATTATAAGGAACATAACATCAATATTTCATTGCATGTTTGAGAAAAATATATTTATGGTTAAGTCTGTGTTCTGCTTTGGCATTTGTGAATAAAAATGATTATTTACAATGCTACAATGGAATAGAATTAATGTAGAGATTACCTATGCAGTTGACCAGTAGATCGATGTTCGACTGTAGTGATGAATCTATCAAATTCTTCTTGATTCTACTTGGTAAATAATTCTTCGACCGGGTTACTTTTTATTTTTTCTTCACATAGGTGCGTACGTACACCTATACTATGTGTTATAATAATTTGCCCTTCAAAGCAGTTCCAAAGGCCGTGCGTAGATGTTTACGCACACGTTCACTTGTAGTGTTTACTTTGATAGTGTAATTGTTATTTCTGTAATCGATCTCTCTCTCACGTAGGTCGCTGGTGAGCTCTCATCACGTGTCCGTACAATACAGATCACTCGAGTCTCCACTCATTCATGTTGGTAAAGGTTAGCGCCGATGATCACCAAGTGTGCATTCGGTGTTATCAAGTGCAAAGGGCTACTTTCTAACGGCGGTCGGCGTGTGATGTGCGTAATTTATTAATCTACGTACATACAAGTCGCAAGACGATTTTCATTGTGTTGCTTCGCTTGATCCTAAGTGGTTTCGCAGTCGACTCGGTGATCCCAGCTTGGAAGTAAGCTGAGTTTGTTTACATATTAAATTTCTGCGCATTGTTTTGTTCATATATAATATAACCGCTTACAAGTTTAATAGTAATTTTATATAGAAAACTCCCGTGAGTTTGAGACATTAAATATAATGAAACAGGTTCGCGGTCCTTAATCATATGAGCACCTATCGCGGCGGCGGTTTTCTTAGCACCGGTCTGAAACATGTCGAGCGATATTCTACCTTAAAGACGTGAGTGACCCGTTTCATTATATTTAATAGTTTAATAGTAAGTAGGAGTAGTACCTAATTAATACATTGAAATATTTTGCAACCGATTCGGACATGACGATTTCCTAAATCAAATACCTGAGTCACTTGAGAAAAAGCGTTTTTATAAGCGTGCATGTGATATTTGAGGAGTTACGTTGATTCACAATTTTTTTTTTTAAATAAAGGCGTAGTAATCTATTGGTAATATTGTCTTTTACTTTTACTACGTATAGATACAGCGCAGCCTGCGTGATGGGAAACAGACACGGCTACCTAAAGACACCTGCGACTTCAGAAGAATCACAAGTTCAACTTACTATTACATTTGCTACGTTGCATTTGCATTATTACCTATTATGTAAAAAATGTTCACGTAATGATTTGTTGCAGTGACAGCAGCATCGAAGCCACAGCTGCCGCGACTGGAGGTGGTGTCGCGCGTCGCCGCCATCCCCATCGTCGAGTCGGGGATCGGCGTCACCGAGAAGATATACTTCAAGATTAAGGTACGTCTCCATGCTGTGTCACTAGCCACATTGCTATATTATCGAAGCCACGGCTGCGCGACTTAAGGCCTCGGTACTCACATACGAGACACGTACGCGAGTTTCACTACATCGCGCGGTTTGACAGATCGATTGAACTCATTATACCACGGTAACCCGCAATGTAATGAAACTAGCATGCGACTCTCGTACGTGTGTAAATAAGGTTTTAAACTTGAAACGCACAGAGCGCTTTTTTTATTTTATCGTATGGCATTTATTTACGAACCGTGAGATCTTCGAGAAGACAAGTACGGTTGCCAGTTTTTGTTGCACTTTTAGCACCACCCAGGGGTCACGTGTAGGGTAACGGTGGGTACTCCCTACCATGTGCCCGATAAGACGTTTAACACTATCTGTCATGTCACTCATGTCAACAATTGTTTGTCTTAAATGTCATTATGGTTCGGCGGTGTTCATATGTTATTAGGATGGGAATTGGGGCTGTCGTGTTAAAACTAGTCAAGAAAATCCACCCATTAGGGTAGTTAACGAATACTAGCCTTTGATAAGCGAGTTAAAGTAATTTTAAAAGCAAGCATGAACAAAAGAAAACTTTTCTTACCTACCAATCAGACGGAAAATAACATGACATTGACAATCAAGTATTTGATATATCGATGTGAAGTAGCCAGTTACAATTAAGTGGTACGAAAAGAGTTATTAGAATCTGTTCAATGAGTTCTCATTTAATAATCACATTAACAGGGTGTTTTACGTAACAAATTTGTTTTTCAATTTTCTCCAAGAAAACATCGTAAAAGCTATAATGTTTCATACTTAAATATAATCCAGGGACCGAGTACTATCAGCTGTAAAAATATCTGCAACTAATAAATTAACACCTTATATATATATATATATATATATATATATATATATATATATATATAATAGGTAAGCATTTGACCACTATCTCAGATATACTTTTAAGATTAAGGTACGTCTCCATGCTGTACCCTCACCCTTGAGTGCTCACATCATCATTGGAGTTGAAAAGCGGAGCTATATACGTGTGGCCAGCCTTGGAGATGTCGAGTCTCAGATGTGGGACAACGAGACGGCAATATTAAACTCCCAAGATCAAGATACTTAACTGACCATTACTGAGCATTTTTTACTTTTACGACATTGAGTATTTCTCATGTCAGTCAAATCTATACTAATACTAAGGAGTTTTTTGGCCAATGACCGCCATGTAATTTAGTATAAGTTAACTCATCATGATTGTACGTCCGGAATGGGCAAGCTGTTGAGTCTATATCCTTTGTCATCACCATCATAATGTACACAGCTATACAATAAAGTTTATTTCTATTTCTATTTCTATCGAAGATCTCCCGTAACTTGGAACCTGCCCGGTACACCAGTCTGAAGATCTTACGTGCCTACGTTTGTCATTTTCGAGTTAGTTTTGTTTATATCAGCCCTAAGATCAAACTATTAGGGCCGCGCCACACCGCTGCGTGGACTGGCCCGGCTCTTATCCATTGAACCTACCACAAATCTTGGCATGAAAATAAATACCTGCAAATAGAAAATATATTACTTAGCGTTTGACTGGACTTGTGTGCAAGCAGCCCAAAGTTGTAGTAGTCAGAAATCTTGGTTTTATTTCAACTAGCAGTACCTACAAAGGTAAATTGGCTGACTGTACATGCAAATGTGTACAGTCGTACTTCCACTTTGTCACGTGGCGGGGTCAGCGGGCACAGATAAAGCCTGTTTACAGTCTGATCATAGGCGTATTTTGAGACGCTAATCGCCCATATTTATAGACTTTATTGTGCGATTACTTCACGGTTCCCCTACGAGGCCCCCCAAAGGACGCTGCGGCGTCCGTGCGGTCAAAATGACAGGAATCTCCAAAAAAGACTGTGAGAGAACAATAAACAAAGTGAAAAAAAAAAAATTAAAAACCTGACTGTATTTTATACATTTTCGTATTTGTCTGTTTAAGCCCTTAATGTTGATACCCCACTAGTCAGGAAATAAAACCGGCCAAGTGCGTGTCGGACCACGCACAAAGAAGGGTTCCGTACCGACACCTCCTAATTACATTTAAAACAACTATACATACAATACATTTATTCAAAAAAGGTCTTATCTTCATGGCAAACTTACGGAACTTACGCCCTTTTGTTTGGCAAGATAGTTTTTCAGCAATAACTCAAAAACCGTTAAACCTATCTTGTTCAAACCAAAAATCGTTGAAAGGATTTATTAATGTACATCATCTTGATCTTTTTCATAATTTTAAACTGTGAAATTATTATATATTAAGTTTGGAAATTAAAGGGGGAGGGGGGACACTTTTCACAACTTTGACAGCTAATTTCTCACCAACAGTTGACTTCAATGGAAAAGTTATTTAGAAACCTCTATGTCATTTTTGAAGGCCTATCCATAGATACCCCACACGCCTATGTGCATTGAAAAAAATTGACCCCCCTGTTTAATATTTTTTCGTAATTTCACATTATATTTCTATAGCGGTTTATAGCATACACCTTCCTACCAAATTTCATAATTGTACTGGTGGTCATAGTTTCCGAGTAAATCGACTGTGACATACGGACGAACGGACAGACATGACGAATCTATAAGGGTTCCGTTTTTGCCATTTTGGCTACGGAACCCTAAAAAAGAATACAAAATCGCCATTTAAAAGTAAAAGTAAAAGTAAAAGTAGTTTATTCTTCAAATTAGGCATATTACATGCACCTATGAACGTCAATAAACTACCACCGGTTCGGAAAAATAAACCTCTGCCACGAGAAGAACCGGCGTAAGAAACTCGGCGAGGTGTCATTTTTTCAAAACAATATACATTGTATAGTTAAATATAAAATTACAGTCTCAGTTACTACAAAAATAACAAGCTACAGTAGAAAACCTATTTTCGCGATAGATTAGCCGTGCAGGACACTATCACTGCCAAACATCCCTGTCCATGATGTAATCGTTTACCTTATAATATGCTTTTGAAATAAGTGTTTGTTTTACTACAGATTTGAATTTAGAATTGCTAAGTTCAGTAATGTGTTTTGGAATTTTATTGTAGAATTTAATACAATTTCCCAAGAACGACTTTTTCGCCTTTACTAGTCTATAGAAGGTTATTTTCAGTTTCCCAGTGTTTCTGGTGGCTATTGGTTTATCAGCGTTCGTTGGGAAATTGCACAAATTCTTCCTAACATACATTATTATTTCAAATACGTATAGGGACGGCAGGGTTAGAATATCTATTTCTTTGAAAAATTCTCTTAATGAGTCACGCGACCCCAAGTTATAAATTGCCCGGATAGCCCTTTTTTGCAAAATAAAAACAGTTTCAATATCTGCAGCTGATCCCCACAAGATTAGACCATAAGTAATTATACTATTAAAATAAGCAAAGTAAACTAACCGTGCCGTTGCCACATTGGTAAGCTGCCTTATTCTCCTGACTGCAAATGCAGCAGAGCTCAACCTACTTCCTATCGCTGTTATATGGGAACCCCACTGCAATTTTGAGTCCAATGTAATACCTAAGAATACAGTTGACGTAACAAATTCTAATGTTTGGCCATTAAGTTTAATATTTGTATCTAAGTTTCTATTTGACGAGTTCGCTAGAGAGAATTTCATACATTTAGTTTTTTTCGGATTCAACACTAAGTTATTGGCAGCAAACCAGTCAGATATCATGGACAGGGTATTATTTGGTTCAATGAGTTCAGTATCTTTCCTATTTACCTTGAACAGTAATGAGGTGTCGTCTGCGAACATTACAATGCCTGATCTTCGGCTTACCATATATGGTAGATCATTTACATAAACAAGGAACAGGAAAGGGCCTAGAATAGACCCCTGAGGTACTCCCATCTCTACCACTGTCTCTGACGAAAGGGCTTTATTTATCGCTACCTTTTGATTTCTCTGTGTTAAATATGATTTCATAAGATCCAATGCATGTCCTCTGATACCATAGAAATTAAGCTTACAAATTAAAGTTCCATGATCTACACAATCAAAAGCCTTGGAAAGGTCACAGAACACTCCAATGGCGTCATATGACTCTTCCCAAGACTGCAAAATAAATTTTATTAAACTTGCACCTGCATCAGTAGTTGATCTACCTTTCGTGAAACCGAACTGCTGTGCGTGCAAAATATTGTGTGAATTAAAATGAGAAACCAATTGCGTAAGCATTATTTTTTCGAATATTTTGCTAAACGCAGGTAGGATAGAAACTGGACGATAATCAGAAGGATTATCTCTATGACCTGATTTGAAAATAGGAACTACTTTACTACACTTCATTAAGTCTGGAAAAATGCCATTGTCTACACAACTATTAAAAATGAGAGCTAGAGTGGGTGCAACGACTTCGAGAATAGATTCCAGTACCATGACTGACACGCCCCATAAGTCCGAGTAATTTAGTTGTGACAATGACAGTGCAGTGTGCACTGTTTAAATGTAAATAAACGATCCATCATATTACTTTGTTGTTATCAATATTGTCTTTGCCCATTTATTTTTATTTGCTACCATGCAGTTTATAGCAGTAAATAATCGCTTCGAATATTAAATGATGATAAATGTCTCTTATTAATAACGCTAAAAGACATTTTGTATTTAATAATATTTTCGGTAGATGTACTTATAATGTTAAATTGATTGATTAATTAATGGTAATACTTTCCCTACTATTTTATAATAAATCAATAGACAATAGGTTTCATATCAATCAGCCATAATTGTTTATGTTATTGCCAATTTCTATTGGCGCCTGGTTTACATACAGGTCAAATACATAACCCTCGTTTTGGGTTTTGCTGCAGTCGGGTAAAATAATTAATCCTATTTTTACTCGACTGCGGAATTTACTGCCGCCGTCTGTATTTCCTACATACTCGTACAATTTGGGTCTCTTCAAGACAAGAGTGAATAGGCTATTACTGAACCAGTGAGCAACATCTTAGGCCTTGTCATCGCTTTCCAACAGGTGAGAATAAGGCCAATCGCTGGTCAGTCTATCATAAAAAAAATAACGGCGACTTCATTAATTTGTTTGACGCAATAAGCATATCTTTAGTAGTATAAATAAATACAAACCAAAATATTGAGAGCCCTTATCTGATTGCAACAAATTTTATGTATCACCGTTGGACGTTGGGACAGATGACATCCGTCTGGTTTTAAGGTTAAATATTAGTAGTAAACCTCGCACTTAAGTCATCGCCTAACACGCCAAATGTTCCCCAGGAGTCCAACCCCCTCTTCCGCTGGTATCTCTCCCTGGGCGAGAGATCGCTAGCCACAGGCGTGCAGCTTGCGCTGCCGGCGGTCAACCTGCTGGAGTCTCCCATCCACCAGCTGGACCGCTTCCTCTGCGCGTCGCTCGACGTCGTGGAGAGACGCGTGCCCTCCATCCACCTGCCGCCGCAAACTGTAAGTGACGCGGTATGGTATGACAGCTGTATTTTTTTGTTGAACTTGTGCGACGCTTCGGTGATTGCTAGTGGAGCTGTCAGAGGCATTTTTGGTCGGTACTCTGTAGCTTCAAGTTACAGTCAAGCATGAGTTGCAGTAGGTATTCCACTGTGATGGTGGGTCAAAGAAAGGAAACCTCATCATCATCATCATATCAGTCGCAGGACTTTCACTGCTGGATATACGCCTCCCACAATGAGTGCCACAATGATCGGTCCTACGCGACCCACATCCAACCCACTCCCGCGACCTTTACCAGGTCATCAGTGCACCTTGTGGGGGGTCTACCCACGCTGCTCCTTTTGGTACGTGGTCACAAGGGTCACGAGGAAAGGAAACCTAACCTAGCCTAACCAAATCTCTTTCCAGCAAAATTGTTTGTTTTATGCAAACGAGCCGCACCGATTCTTGAATCTTTCTTTGATAGCCATATTTTCCCCAAACTACCTAGTCCTAGTGTTTTACTTTGTTCAAAAGATAAGTAACTTTGTACCTGACCAACAACAGGTCGCGGGAGTTCGCTGGATGCGGGCGGAGGACCGGTCATTGAGATATTATTTGGGGGAGGCCTATATCCAGCAGTAGTGATGGTGAACTTCGTACCTGACCAAACCAACAACTTTAAAGGAAGTTAAAGCTTCTTGTTCAGCCAGCCTGAATGTCTCCCACATTGCCAGATGTACAGTGAGACGCGTCAGTACGTGCTGAGGCGCGCGGACTCGGTGAAGCAGCTGGGCACGGCCGTGCTGGACTCGCGGGTGACGTGCGCCACCGCCAGCGTGCTGGACCGCGCGCTCTGCACCGCCGACAAGTACGTCGACAAGTACCTGCCGCCCGACACCAAGGACCCCGTCGACGGTCAGTAGTATATGTTTCCCACACGCATCATTCCTTCATAAAACTTGACAAACAGCTTTTTCGTCCTTAAAACGCGATAAATGTCACAAATAACTAGGTTTGATAAATGTGATAGTTGTGATTGGCTTCTCTAACATCATGCTTCACAAACCGTCGTTTTTCTTGTCTCTAATTACATCCTGAGTACTATCAGGTCATATAGTCGTATGTATATGTGACACGACATGAGTGCGGATGTAGGAATACGAATGTTCCCTCATCTCTTCCAGCGTTCCATATCGCCCGTAGTACTTCTTAGGTACTCCTGCTCTGAAGATCATCTCATCTGATACCACTTCGGGGATGTTATAACTTAGTAGATACAAATTCGGGTCGTGGTTGTTTTTACACACACAAATGTTGAAAATGCAATAAGTGGGTACTGCTAAAACCGCGTTAGCTTGGAGTTGTGTTGTTTTGTCCTTAGGTATTCCTGAAACCGCGCAGAACCCGAGCGTTCAAATAACGGGAAATCTAGTGTGATTCTAATAAATCAATCTATAATTAGTCAATAATTAAGTACATCGGCATATTCCGTCGGTTGATAAGCGCATCCTCGAACTCTGTCTGGCGTTCCGTCTAATTGCTCTTTATCACACGACCCTTTTAGGCCTGTACCGGCCATGATATAGAATCCGCATGTTTGACAAAACTTTTCCTAAGCTTTTAGGTACTTTCAATTTCTTTGCACTACTAGCTGAATTGACTTATTGCTTAGCAGATAACTGTGACGCTGATAGTATTACCATGTGGTTGATTTTTGGGACATACTTACATAAAGCAGGATGAGGGGTTTGCACTCGCGTTGGACACTGTTTGGTTTTAGACTCTTTCGTCATCTCTTCATAGTTCTTTTTTTAAATTCTGACCGTCATTTACATCATCGATATTTTTACTAGTTTTCCTTTTTTATATTAGGTTTTTTTTTATAGCCAAGGCCATGCCGATAAGGTAAGCCTCAAGATAAGGGTTATCGTGTATCTCTTTTGACTTTTGTACTATTGGTGACACTTCCAGTTCCTCTCGGGCGCTCATTCCTTGTTCTATGTTATCTACTCAATATTTTTCTTCCTGATTGTTCTGATTATTGCCAAGTCTAAAGTTAAAATTAGGGTTGATCCTATGATATGACAGAAGAGATAGTCGACCAGCAGGCCACGACCCTAAGACAGACCAGTCTTGGTGTTATCGCCTAGCAAATTAGGCTGCGTCGGCGACGGACTCTGGACGTCTGCGCTGGTTATATCACTGCAATTACTCGGGTAATTACTTGATAAACTAATTGATTTAGGTATAGGTTGTAAAGATTGCGATTTAGACATGTGAGTTCTAACTAACCCCAGGGCAGGGCATCGACCTGGAACGCTTTGTTCGTGTCTCGATTTACTGAATTGTATTGTGCAGACGTGAGCGCAGCAACACGTGTCAGCAATCTTGGGAACTTCAATGAATAAAAAGAATGTCTGGCAATATGGCTTTTATTTCTTCACGAAAATAAATGGGACATATCGCCCTTTTGTTTATCTTATGTATATATGCACATGTTTCTATTAATTGATAAAATAATTATAATTAAAAAGGGGACGACACAAAATGGCGTGTACATACGATCATGTTCCACGGAAAAGAGCGTCAAACTCGGTTGACAGAGATAAGCTGTCTAAGGTAGGGCATAGCTAACTAAAAACGTCTGAGAAATATTTTTAACAAATTGTTTAGCGGGGTTATGAATTTCATGATTCTCATGAACGATGTTGAGGGTTTTCTCAGAGTGACTCTCATAAGATGCACTTTCACGCGTTTGTTATTTAAGAGTTAGAATAAATAATAAATTTATTTAATGAAAATCTTATTGCTAGTGTTACATTGTGCTTGCGTATTCTATTAATACACAATTCAACACGTTATTAAAACTGTCTGAATTACGACGGTCAATTGATGAAGTTCTCGATGTTAAAGAAAGTGACGCCGATACTATTTAATACGATTCTAATTTTGAGTGTTAAGTATCAAATTATTAAATCATCTCGGAATCTCATTCTCTATGGCGGAAAGAGTCCGCTATGCGTACACGAATAAAACCCGTGAAAAAGTCTTGAATCGTGTGTACTTTTGTCTTAATGCCGGTCTTCACCTAGCTTCAATTGAATGTATGTTTTTGGTGGCAGTGAGCATCATAGTCCAGGACGCGGAGTGCTCGGGGTCGGGCGGGCGCGCGGCGGCGGCGCAGGCCGTGCAGCACGGCGCGCGCCTGCGCCGCAAGCTGCAGCGCCGGCTCACGCGCCAGGCGCTCGCCGAGGCCAAGGCCATCCGCGACCAGATCCACGTGCTGGTCTACGTCGCCGAGCTGGTGAGTCCTTGTTGCTAATGGCTCTGCCACACTGTGCTCCTCGCGCTGCCACCTCTGCCCGCACACTGCTGTACTCGCGCAATCAATCGCGACGCTCCGCACCAGGTCCTTTGACTCGCGCCCAAACACCGATAAAACAGGGAGCGTTAGGATCATAACGTGCGGCATGACGAGGAATGTTACCACACTACGTCTGCCTCCTTTCTTCGCTACTTCCCATGCCACTCTAGGTGTGTGTGACAGGGGTATGATAAAAAGCTTTGCCAGCTTTCAGTGGGTTTAACCCAAAAACTACCAAAGCAGGAGCTGGAGTGGATTACATCATTATCAGCTAATAAAGGGGTCGGCAAACCGCGGCTCGCGAGCCGCATTGGGCTCTTCGAGGTCTCCTCAAAAATACAGCGAAAAACCGAAAACAGGTATTTTTGCCTCTCTGAGATTCCCAAAAGATATTATTACTCAATTTGGCTCTCTGGTCAAAAAAGTTTGCTGACCCCTAAGCTAATACATCCTCATCACAATTGGCTTGTATTTTAACTAACTTCATATTGGTCCTACACTACGAATACTTGCGGTATGGGTAATGGAAACAAATAGTTTAAATTTGGTGAGTTCGATTTGCTTGCAAGGTTCATTTCATTATCACTTATCTATAATAACCGCAATTCGATGTCCAGGTAGCGACAGACCCCGTTCTGGCATGGAAGAAGGCCAAGGAGCTGTACGCGTCGCTGAGCCAGCCTGAGCCCGAGAACCAGGCGCGGCCGGAGACGCTGGAGCAGCTGGTGGTGCTGCTGACGCGCGAGACCGCGCGCAAGATGGTGCACCTCGTCAACTACACGCGCACGGACCTGCCGAGGTGAGTCCCGGGCTGCGGCCGCCCCGGCCTGGCGCCGAGCCCGCCGGGCCCGGGAACCAGGCGCAGGGGACGCTGGAGCAGCTGGTGGTGGCCAGGCCTGGTTCTTTTGCTGCTTCGGCTAAACTCGGCTCTAGCGCACCTCCGAAGTGTCCATATACCCGATCGCGTGAAAGAGCACGTTTTCTATACGACGAGTTCGTGTGAGCGAGATGCGATCATTTGCTGACAAACATCGTTTTTTTAGACAAAGTACCTTCTGCACGTAATAATTTTCTGAAAATACTTACAGTTCAAATCACACTCAAGAATTTTTTCGGAGTGATTATGAATTTGATTTTTTTCCGTTTCTATGTATGGAGAGAAATTCGCATCTGAATAACATGTGAATACAAGCAGTAAGAAGTCGTTAGTCCCAATTTAATTGATTTCAAAAACTTTCTTAGTTCCTACAGCTACTAAAAATTACGAAAACCCTGAAAAAATAACAATATAAAAATCAATACATTCTCCGAATGTCTTGGGAGCTAAAAGACTTTGTACTAAAGCAAGTTGCGTCTAAAATAATAATAATAGTATGGCATTTATTTTCGAACCGTGTGATCTTCGAGAAGACAAGTACGATATTTACGAGTAAAATGACCTCCTCTAACCCCCCCGAAAGTCTTCGAACATCCTTTGTATGTAACTACATATTTAAGGAGAAATAATAAACCACAGAAAAACTGAACGTGCGTCTAAAAATTTTTATTTTTATTTTTTATTAATAATGGGATTGCTCTTGGCCAGCATCTAGCCAGGGGGCAAAGATGAGGCCGACGATGAAGCGAGCTCACCCAGAAGATGCCTATTCACTTGTGCCTTAAAAAGGTCCAGGTTATATGAACTCGGAAATACAGACGCCGGCAGAGAATTCCAAACCTTAGAAGTGCGCATTATAAAAGAAGATGCAAAGCGCTTGGTTCGAATTAGAGGAATTTCGACCAGGTAAGGATGGTAGCCAGCCGTACGTCTGGATGTCCGATGGAAGAAGGGGGAAGGCGGTATGAGCTCATGGAACTCTCCGAATTATTCGCTCATGAGTAAATAAATAAATAAATATATTGGGACAGTTTTTTACACAAATCGAACTAGTCCCACAGTAAGCTCAATAAGGCTTGTGTTATGGGTACCGGACGACGACATATTTAATAGATATATACTTAAATACATAGAAAAACATCCAAGTCTCAGGAAGAAATGTCTCTGCTCACCACAGAAACAAATGCCCTTACCGGGAATCGAACCCGGGACGTCTAGCTTCGGAGACAGTGGCACTACCAACTAGGCTAAACAGGCCGACAAATTCGATGAGTATTCGCACAGTTAGTATTTCAGTCAGTACGTTTTAGTTTACTACGTTTTTGTAGGTTAGGTTAGGTTAGGTTTTGACGGCCTGTTTAGCCTAGTTTCTAGTGACACTGCCTCCGAAGCTAGAGTTGGGATGCGTCAAAGTAGTCAAAGGTACTAAAATGACCACCTACTTTATCTAATGACTATACTAGGGCGTGCCGGCGTGCTATACTATACTTAAAGTCGCAATCGCAACAAGACCACTTTAGCTGCTACTTGTCGGCCTGTTTAGCCTAGTTGGTAGTTGTTGTATATGCATGAAATGTGGGGTAGATTAATAAAAATACTTTTGTGGGTAAACCCAAAATAAATCAGTTGTGTCGTTGACTTGGCGTTTGCTTTGTCCCTAATCCAAAATTATACATAAAACATTACTGGCGACGAGGAAAAAGGCTAATAACAATATAAAACATTGTTCTGATAGTGTGCTATAGTTGGTAAATATGCCGATCGGCAAAATTGAACCTTTTGACTTAGCGAGTAAAAAGTGGTCGGCATACATAAGGCGTGTCAAACAATTTATAACCTTAAATGAAATTAAGACGGAGTTGCAAGTGGCTACATTAGTGACTTTAGTTGGTGAAGCTACCTATAGTTTGATGTGTGATTTGTGTGCACCGAGTGACCCTGAGACGAAAACATTCAGCGAACTTGTAGACATAGTCAGCGACCATCTCGAACCTAAGCGTTCCGAAATTGCGGAGCGACACGTGTTTCGTCAGAGACGGCAGAGGACAGGTGAACCTATAGGAGAGTACTTGCAGGCCTTGAAACACCTAGCCAGTACGTGCAATTTCGGGGGTAATCTGGAAGAGAACTTAAGAGATCAATTCGTGTCCGGCCTGTCAAATGACGACATGAGGTCTCGCCTGTTTGCGGAAGCGACTTTGACGTATAAGCGAGCGGTGGAATTGGCGTTGGCGTTGGAGGCGGCTGAGCGGCACGCGCAGACGAGCGGCTCGGGCTGCGGAGCCAGTGCAGCCACTGCGGGACACGGCGCGGTGGAGGCGCTGCACCGGGTAGAAGCGCGCGGCGCCCGAGCGGCGGGCGCGGCGAGCGGGCCGCGGGCGCCGGCCGCGCCTGCTGGCGGTGCGGCAAGCCTCATCGTGCGGATGGGTGTCGGTTTAGAAATTACTCGTGCGATAGTTGTGGCCAGAAGGGCCATCTTAAGGCAATGTGCAGAAAGGGTCCACAGGGCCCCAGCGAGAAAGCGCCGGGTCGCGGGCATAATTATCTCGACGGCGACGGCGATGAAGACTCGGAGTGCGACTTTTATAACCTCAACGTTGCTGGGAAAGATGACCAACCATATATGGTTAAGGTCTCAGTGAACGGAGTGAAATTGACCTTTGAACTGGACACAGGAAGTAAGTTATCCACGATTAGTCTGGAATGCTATGAACAGTACTTTAAAGATGAACCTTTACAGGTTAGTGATATTTTTTTACGCTCTTATACTGGGACTGTAATAAAACCTATGGGTTATATACTTGTAAATGCTGTATTGGGTGAACACGCTTCGCAAAACTTGAAATTATGGGTTATCAAAAATGGCGGACCACCCTTATTAGGCCGCGCATGGCTTAGATATTTACAAATTAACACTGTTCAAATAAACGATTATATATTTCATTTAACGGAAAGAAACTTAATTGAAAATTTGCGCCATAAGTTTCCGACCGTGTTCACACCAGGTTTAGGTACCTGTTCTAAAAAGATGTCACTTAAATTATCAAATACTGATCCTGTTTTTATCAAAGCGACGTCATTGCCCCTCGCGTTACGTAAGCCGGTGGAGCGAGAACTCGAACGACTTGTGGCTGAGGGTACTATAGTTAAGGTCGATTATTCAGATTTTGGCACACCAATTGTACCAGTGATTAAAAAATCAGGTGAAATCCGCATTTGCGGTGACTACAAAGTTACAGTGAACCCTAAGTTACTACGTGAGCCATACCCACTGCCACGGATCGAGGAGTTATTCGCCGCATTGAGTGGGGGCGAGCAGTATAGTAAGATAGATCTTACTAATGCCTACCAACAATTATTGTTGGATGACGAATCTCAACCTTACACAGCCATAACCACCCATATAGGTACATTTAGGTATAGACGCACGACGCACCCCCTTTGGTTTAAGTTGTATTCCCGAGAAATTTCAAAAGTTCATGGAGGAGACGCTGAGGGGGCTGCGGGGGGTCGCGGTCTTCCTCGACGACATCGCGGTAACCGGGCGCGACAGGGGTGAACATATCGCCAACCTGACGGCGCTGTTTGAGAGATTACGCGATGTAGGTCTCAGAATCAAACTCGAGAAATGTTCGTTTATGCAAGATAGCATTAATTACGTCGGATTTATAATCGATAAACAGGGTCTGCATCCAGACCCGAATAAAATCAAGGCCATTGTGGAGGCGCCCGCGCCCGATGACGTCACTAAGCTGCGATCGTTCTTAGGGTTAATTAACTACTACGCAAAATTTATACCTAATCTGAGTTCGAAACTATATCCGTTACATCGACTACTGCGTAAAGACGTGCCTTGGGTGTGGTCTTCAGATTGCGATAAGGCTTTCAGTCATGTTAAGAAAGTGATAGCTAGCGAAGGCGTATTGGTACATTATGAACCCGGGCTTCCTTTAGTATTGGCAGTCGATAGTAGCTCGTACGGTCTCGGCACCGTGTTGTCGCACCGTTTCCCCGATGGCTCGGAGCGCCCCATATGTTTCGCGTCTCGTACATTAAACGCAGCCGAGCGTGCATACAGTCAACTAGATAAGGAGGCGCTAGCGATAATCGCGGGAGTGATTAAACATCATCAATACCTATACGGTAGGCATTTTATAATTAAAACCGACCACAAGCCCCTAATTTTATTTTTGGCTCCAAGCATGGCTTACCGCAAACGGCGGCTAGTAGGTTACAAAGATATGCGACTAGGTTGGCGGCGTACGATTTTCAAATCGAATTTGTTAAATCAAATGATAATGGCAATGCGGACGCATTATCACGACTGCCACTGCCGGGCGAACGTAAAGATGCAGGAATGGATGCGATCTCGTATGTTAATTATGTGGAAGAGTCGTTCCCGATCAGCGCCAGGGACGTGGCGTCAGGGACTCAGTCGGACGCGGTATTGAAAAACATATATAAGTATGTTACGGAGGGTTGGCCGGCAAGCGCGATGGCTGAGCAAGAGAAACCCTACTTTTATAGAAAAGAAAGGTTGTCGATAGAAAGGGGTTGCATTTTATACAACCATCGGGTCGTCATACCCGATAAGTTGCGGCAGTCAATGTTAAGGGAGCTCCACGCGGGTCATCTAGGTGTAGTTAAAATGAAAAATGTAGCTCGCGGGTACGTATACTGGCCGCAGTTGGACGCCGAGATCGAGGCGCTGTGTCGCGCGTGCACCGCGTGCCGCCAGCAGCGCGACGCGCCGCCGCGCGCCACGCTGCACCCGTGGAGCTTCCCCTCGCGCCCGTGGCAGCGCCTACACGTCGACTTTGGTGAGTTCCAGGGCAAACATTATCTAATTACAGTCGATGCCCACAGTAAGTGGATCGAAGTACAAAAGATGTCTAGCACCAACGCCAGTTTAGTTTAGTTTATTTATTTATTTCCAAATAGGCATTATACAGCACTTTCGAAAAGTCAACACACACATGAAATAATCAAATACACGGCAAATAAAATAAAAAAAGTAATAACAAATAATTGTAAAAAACCAACAAAGCATGTCAAAATATAAGAATAAAGTAAAAGTAAAATAAAAAAATTAAGAAAAAAAATATTAAAATCATGTCAATAGAAATACCTAAAATGAATAACAACACAAATCAAAATAATAAAATTAAGAAAGAATACAAGATGTCAATTGCTTATAAAACTAATAAAAACATTTAGTCATTTAAAGGCGTCTCTGTCATTTATAAAATCGTTTATTGTGTAGTAGGCCTTGCGTACTAAATGGCTTTTCACAGAGCGACGGTACTCGAGTTGCGGAAGCAGTTCGCCCGATTCGGCTTACCCAGCCAGATAGTCAGCGATGGCGGGCCGCCGTTCGCATCGGCCGAATTTGCTGATTATATGAGTAAGAATTTAATTACGCACACGATAACGAGCCCGTATCGGGCGGCCGGAAACGGCGCCGCCGAGAATGCCGTCAAGTCCGCAAAGCGAGCAATGAAAAAAGCAGTATACGAAGGGCTAGATGTCGATGTAGCGATTTGTAGGTTTCTGTTTCAGTATCGTAATACAGAACATTGCACGACGGGCGTAACCCCGGCGGAAGCTATGATCGGTAGGCGGCTGCGTGGGCGGTTAGATGTCGTACTGCCTAGCTTAGAGCGTGAGGAGCGAGTCAGCGCGGCGCAGGAGCGCGCCGGACGGCATCGCCCGGGCGCCGAGCGGCACTTGCAGCCCGGCGCCGCGGTACTAGCGCGGGACTACCGTCGGCAATCGAGTAAGTGGGCCGAAGGGGTTGTCACCGAACGCCGAGATCCACTTACGTATACAGTGCGTCTATCCGACGGACACGAGTGGAAGCGACACATCGATCAGCTTTTGCCGATTCGGACGGCGACGAATCGTCACTCTTTATCACGAGTGGAGTCCGAGCGAGATGACGATATGTCACCATCGGCACCAAACGATAAAAATATCGATCACCAGAGCGATGAGTCGGATGAGTACCTAGAACCGTTAGAGGAGTCGCCGGTGACCTCGCCGGAAAAGCACATTCAAAATGAAAATGCGCATAACCCCATAACCGAGACAGCATCCATTGACTCGTCAAAGCCCGAATCTAATTTGTTAAGAACCCGACCGGTACGTAGCTGTGTGAGCCTAGCTAAAGGCAAATATAAAGTTTGAGAGTATATTATTCCCACAATCATATACCCATGTTTTTTTTTGTTTGTGCTCATCAGAATGTACCTATATTGGTTAGTTGTATTCGATTAAAGTCACGGTCATTAATAATTTAACTTAATTTTGAACCTTAGTATAAAAGAGATAAGGCATTTTTAGTGTGTTTAATTGCTTATGTTATAGAGTACATTTTTTTTACTGATTTACAGTGTGTCATAGAGATAAATGATTAATTCATTATAGATGTAAGTCACTGATGTGTAGGCAATTATTTTCCCAAATTCGTTTAGCATATTTCAGTTGCTTTAGTGTACCCTAGCACTCTAGTACATATTGGTACTATTGTGGCATACTATTTAAATTTACTACGTAGAAATAAGTTTCAGATATTTTGTATAAGTAAGTTAGTTTATTTTTCCTTTTTTTTGTAACGGGGGGAGGTGTTGTATATGCATGAAATGTGGGGTAGATTAATAAAGATACTTTTGTGGGTAAACCCAAAATAAATCAGTTGTGTCGTTGACTTGGCGTTTGCTTTGTCCCTAATCCAAAATTATACATAAAACATTACTGTAGTGACGCTGCCTCCGAAGCTAGAGGTCCCGGGTTCGAATCCCGGCCAGGGCATTATTTGTGCATTTAGCACGGATATTTGTTCTTGGGTCTTGGATGTTTTCTATGTATTTATCTGTATAAGTATGTATATCGTCGTCTAGTACCCATAGTACAAGCTTTGCTTAGTTTGGGACTAGGTCGATTTGTGTAAGATTGTCCCCCAATATTTATTTATATATTTATATTATTTATAGTTCGGAGTTTTTATTACTACCCCTATTCAAGTGCAAGTATAATGTACTTAATTCAATTTATATAAATACAATGCGAAAGACCTATTTAGGTAAGTACAAGTAGTGTAGATACCTGCTTATTTCATTTCATATAAATAAAGCCACTAAAACAAAGCTATAAATATTGATGAGAAATTTCTAGTTAGTGAATGGTGTCTATCTTATCAGGCTCGACCTGTCACCTCCCGCGATTGCACGGCGTTAGGTTACATCCACTCCACACGGTAGAAAGGAGTGATGAAGTCAATATTGTTTGTTAAATTACCTTTTCTCAAACATGCGCCTAAATGTATGCATTAATGTCACGAAAAGAGGACATGAAGTTACGTTAGACAAGAAGTAATGTATGGAGAATGTATGAAACTAACATTATTGTCCGCTGCTCTAACTTTTTAAATTTGCTTACTAAAATCAACTGATAAAGGAAATATTACATAGAGCCAACCGCCACGATTTTGTATATCTATATATATATTACGCGAAGTCGATCTTTATAATGCCCATCAGATCTACAGTTATGGACCGATTTTGATAAATTATATACCATAGGATTCGTCCCATCCTGCAGATGTGCAATAAGGTCTTAGTTTTTTTTATTTTTGTCCTGGAAAATTAATAAAATGATATTTACGAAAAATCCTGGATGCCCCGACAAATATAAGCCTCAAAATAGTGTTCGATGACGCCGCATACAAGCGAGGGGTCAGCTTACCTTGGTAGAATTGTACGAGGTGTCAAAATTTAGCTTGGTTAACACGTGACCTCCACGTGACTTGGGAACTGGCTATGGTATGATTCCGGATGACATAAAATTAAATATGAACTAAAATGTTCCTGTAAGAAATATCTGGTACAGCATTACAATATAAAACTTTTGAGTCGAGAAATACTCAATATTATTAACAATAAACGAAAGTAAAATTACTAATTTGTTTACAAGACAATACATAATATATTCGGTCTAAGTATTTGTTTTATACAGTTTACATAAATGACAGACGTATTGTGTCAACTTTTTTTTTATTGTGCTCTAATTATGACAATATTCAATTGTCATGGTTTATTCTTCAAAGAAGTTGATATACAAACCAATGACGTTTCAAATATACGTTCCGTATATCTTGACTGATATTGATATCTGCCAAAACAATGACAAACCAAATTAAACTTTACGTTGTGAGTTACAGAACTGTTTCTGAGTTAATCATAGATAAGCTGCAAAACATTTTGAAAGAGAAGAGGCTAGCTTTGTCTAAGTGTGTCTCTCTTCCACCTATTGCCATACCAGTAGGGTGATCATAAGCAAAGAAGTTCAATCAGTAGACGTTACTTATTGGTGGATTCAGATCAAACCGACGAGAAAACAATGTTGCACTAATTAACCTTTACGACGCCAATAACGTATTCGACGTATATGCGCACCATTGATTCGACAAAACGACGAATATATCCGTCATGGTGACGGCGTCCAATGCGATATCAACCTAGATGCATTTCTATTGATAGTGCGCTTAAAAGGTTAAATACTTTAACAAAATTAAGACGTCAGAAAAATAATTAAACACTTTAAATGTCGACAACATGGGAGTTATAACGTACGTTGTCAAAATCATCTTCGTTCTTTAGTTGACGTGTAAGTGTCACTGCCGTTCATAAAGTATAGCGTTCAAGGGGTTAATTTGCTATTCATCAATGTTTGTCTGAGGATGTCAAACGCAAAGTTGAACCCTATAGAAATGCATGTAGGTTGATATCTCATTAGATGCCATGTCGGATATATACGTCGTTGGCTTCGGACCGTTGGTGCGCAATATAGGTACGTTGTTAGAGTCGAAAAGGTTAATAATACTCGAAAAGTTAGAGGACATGTATATTTCTCTTTGTTACGTTTCAGTAAACATGTCCAAAATAAGGGGGATAATGGTCACGTTAAACTGCCACGTTCTAAAAGGGCGTAGGTACATTGAAAGGATGAATAAGATTACCACTATTAGTAACATGTTCAATTAAAAGTTAAAATTATACTGTATCAGTGTCACTTGCAACAGTGACAATTCCGGTTTTCAGGGGGGTCTACCCGAAACACCCGAAGATCGAAGTTCATTATATTTCCTTCTCTATCACACCAATATGCAAGTGTTACAGAGATAGATATAACGAAAGATTTTAACCCAGTTACTTCACTTGACAAAATAGACCTCACAACTGTCATGCCAAAACCACACGATGGGCCATGATGGGCCACGTACAAGAAACAGTTATGCGGTGGAACGAGATGCAAATATGTTTTTTTATGATTGACTGACTGGCGATTGGCCTTAGTCTCACCTGATGGAAAGCGATAGCCTTTAATGCATAACTGCGACCTATTCGTTGGCCCATTGCGTGGTTCCGGCATCAAATGTTAATACCAATATTGCCAATGTCGCATGCATTGTTTTTTTTTCTAGATTAGATAGAATAGGTTATGAGGATACTTAGGGTATTTCTAAAGAGATCCTATACGAGTACGAGTTCCACCAAGGGGGACGGAAAAGCTCTTACCCACCTAAATTGAGAATTTGAAACAACCTCTTTAATTGGGGCGGGTATGACGTGGACATGATAATGAGCCAAATAAAAAAGTGGAACTATGACAAAGACTACAAATGATGTATCTCTCTCTGTCGCTCTTATTCCATTTAGTATAAGACCTCGGTAGTGGTATTATTATTTGAAAATTTCTCAGGGGTACTCTAAGGGAGGGTAGGATAGGAGTAATATCACAGAACATTCTTAATTGCGGAACTATGACAAAGACAACAAATGATATATCCCTCACAGTCACTCTTATTAAATTTAGTAAGTATATGATATCATCATATCGCTCGCTAACGGTATTATTGTGGTATTATTATTAGACGTCTTCTCTGGGGTACTCTGAGTTTGCGTACCTTATTAGAGCCTTATTTAGACAAGAGACGCCATCAGCGCACATTACCGAACAAAATATTTTGTAAATTGGGGGAGGTAACACACACATAAAAAACCACACATACAAAATATTTTCCAATTACTACGCACTATCACACGAAACAGTCAACGCACACACATTCAAAACACTAAAATTATCTGATTATTATCAGATGGCCAATTTGACTGAAGTTGCTAAGATGCATATTTTTCAAAGAAATTCTCATAGTTAGTAGGTAGATCTTATTTCTTGAAATAAGGCTGACATTTACTGTAAATTTGACGACTAGCCGTGATGATCAAGCACGAATGTTTTTAAATCGACTTTGTAATCGACCTTCCGAATACGCATATTCTATCCCGTGGCTTCGCTTGCATTCTTCGTAGTACGTCAACGCGGCGAAGCCGCGCGGGTAACTAGTATATTTAATTTGTTATGTAAATTGGTAATTTTTAAGTTTTTCCGGCCTTTTTTATCGTTCTTGTATTTTGTTGTTTTATTCGAATTTTTCGCGTGTTTATGTATTTTTTTTAGTTTTTTCGTATTATTTTGTAGCGTTTTTTGTGTTTTTTGATATTTTTAGACTTTTTAAAAGTTTTCAGGTTTTTTTTTTGTGCTTTTCGTAATTTTTGTTGTTTTTCCATTTTTTTTATCTTACGTGTTTTTTGGTATTTTTTAGCTCTTTCGTGTTTTTTTTAAATGGTGATTGTATTTTGTAGCATTCTTCGTGTTTTTATTTAATTTCCGTTATTTGTCGTGATGCTTTGCTGTTTTTGGACGTTTGTATTTTTTAGTTTTTTTTACATTGCATTGTAGTTTTTTTAATTGTTTTTTTTTCTAACATGTTTGAGAAAAGTACTATACAATCCTCGGCCGGAACAGGGATTGCAGGACTCGTTTTATCCGGCCTCGTCTACGACTCGGCCGTTTATCCCAAACTCGTCCAGCAATCCCTTACTTCACGGCCTCTGCAGTAATGTACTATTTCTCAAACATGCGCCTAAATGTATGCATTAATGTCACGAAAAGAGGACATGAAGTTAACTGTTTATGGCTCCCTACATTACTTCTTGTCCGTGGCCAAGAAGTAATGTATGGAGAATGTATGAAACTAACATTATTGTCCGCTGCTCTAACTTTTTAAATTTCCTTACTAAATCAACTGATAAAGGAAATATTACATAGAGCCAACCGCCACGATTTTGTAAATATATTTTTAATTTGTTATGTAAATTGGTAGTTGTTTAGGTATTTGCGGTTGTTTTAAATCGTTCTTGTATTTTGTTTTTTTTTTTCGAATTTTTCGAGTTTTATGTATTTATTTTAGGTTTTTCGTGTTATTTGGTAGCGTTTTTTGTGTTTTTTGATTATTTTGGACTTTTAAAAGTTTTTTTCTAAATTCTTTTGTACTTTTCGACATTTTTTTTTGTTTTTCCATGTTTTTTGGTATTTTTTTTAGTTTTTACGTGTTTCTTGGTATTTTTTTGTTCTTTCGTGTTTTTTTAATGGTGATTGTATTTTGTAGCATTTTTGTGTTTTTATTTAATTTCCGTTATTTGTCGTGATGCTTTGCTCATTTTGGACGTTTTGTATTTTTTAGTTTTTTTTACATTGTAGTTTTTTTATTGTTTTTTTTTTTCTAACATGTTTGAGAAAAGTACTATACAATCCTCGGCCGGAACAGGGATTGCAGGACTCGTTTTATCCGGTTTATCCCAAACTCGTCCAGCAGTCCCTTACTTCACGGCCTCTGCAGTAATGTACTATTATAGTTAAGCACCGTTACCGAATGGAAGCCATAAGCTGGACAGAAAGGAAAACAAATGAAGAGGTTTTGGATTTGGTAGGAGAGAAGAGACTGCTTCTGAAGATGATTGAGAACAGAAGAGGAAATATGTTGGGGCACCTGATACGACATGACAATTACATAAAAACTATAATCGAAGGAAAGATAGAGGGGAGCAGAGGCAGGGGAAGACCGAGACGTGCGTTTATGGATCAAGCCAAAGAGAAGGTCAATGTAATGTCGTATCAGGAGCTCAAAGCATTGGCAGAGAACCGAACAGAATGGCGATTACTTCACCGACAAGAGCCACACTCTTAAATATATGATGATGGAGCACCGTTAACATTGGTCCGTGCTAAATGACTTCTCTTAGAGTTTCCTTACAACAAGCGCCCTTAAATAAATATGTAAATATTAAATTTTAATAAATAGGTGAGATAAACTACGATAACATGGCCCGCCCCTCCAAAATTCAAAACGCTTCAATGTATTTTTAACCGACTTCAAAAAAAGAGGAGGTTCTCAATTCGTCGGTATATTTTTTATGTATGTTCATCGATTACTCGGAGACTAGTGGACCGATTTCAAAAAATCTTTTTTCGTTTGAAAATGTGTGTTTTCTAGTTGGTCCCAATGTCACCAAGACTGGATCTGATGACGGGATCTTTCGGGTCGATTAGCAGCTAAAGTGGTCTTGCATACGCCCTAGTATAGTCAATAGCTAAAGTAGATGATCATTTTACTACCTTGTCAGTTTCACTACTTTGACGCATCCCAACTGTCGCAGTGTTATTACGTTAGTGCGATAAAGTACTAAAATGATCATCTACATTTGCTGTTGACAGTACCAGTAGTAAAGCATCTTGATTCAATTACCCATGTTTGCACTAAAAATCAGCAATATGGCCGGCAGTTGTATATTTATACTTTTTAGGGTTCCGTAGTGAACTAGGAACCCTTATAGTTTCGCCATGTCTGTCCGTCCGTCTGTCCGTCCGTCCGCGGATAATCTCAGTGACCGTTAGCACTAGAAAGCTGAAATTTGGTACTAATATGTATATCAATTACGCCGACAAAGTGGTAAAATAAAAAGTGGAAAAAAATATTTTATTAGGGTACCTCCCCTATACGTAAAGTGGGGAGTGATTTTTTTTTTCATTTTAACCCTAACGTGTGATATATTGTTAGATAGGTATTTAAAAATAAATAGGGGTTTACTAAAATCATTTTTTGATAATGTTAATATTTTCGGAAATAATCGCTCCAGAATTAAAAAAAAATGTGTCCCATCCCCCCTCTAACTTTTGAACCATACGTTTTAAAAATATGAAAAAAATCTCAAAAGTAGAACTTTATAAAAACTTTGTAGGAAAATTATTTTGAACTTGATAGGTTGAATAGTTTTTGAAATAATTACAAAAACTACGGAACCCTACACTGAGCGTGGCCCGACACGCTCTTGGCCGGTTTTGTTTTATTTATTTAATCGTATGGCATTTATTTACGAACCGTGAGATCTTGAAGAAGACAAGTACGGTTGCCAGTTTTTGCCAGTTTTTGTTGCACTTTTAGCACCACCCAGGGGTCACGTGTAGGGTGACGGTGGGTACTCCCTACGGACGTGGTGCAACTTCGACCCCCCTTTGTCAAGTAAGTGGGCAACTTGACTGTTAGAAGTTCTCAAGCCGCCCGAAGGCCTCTAACTTGGCTTAACGACTGCTGTCGTAGACAGCAGCCGGGATCAACGGCTTAACGTGCCTTCCAAAGCACGAGAGCGCCCAGTTAGTAACCACTCAAAGCGGTCACCCATCCAAGAACTGACCTGCGCCCACATTGCTTAACCTCGCATACCGCACGCGGTACGCGGGCGCCGCTGAGCTACGAGCGCTCTATATATTATACTGAAAGGTGTCCATTTTTAAGCGATATACCTACTTTCTTCTTATGACTTAACTTCTTTGAATGGCTATTCAATTTTACAAGGTTTTATTTGCTTTCACCTGTCCCGTTGTCCGTCTGGGGGCCAATTCTCGGTGAGATCGAGATGCATGTCTATCGTGACATTGTATAGAATGGTAGAGTCACTTGTATGGAGTCTCGAATAGAGATCATCTCGATCGAACCCGAGAATTGGCCCCCTGTAATCAAATCTAGCAAGATTCAGATTCAGATTCATTTGTTGCCATAAACTGTGTATAAATAGGTCACATACATAATAAAAGGTCCAACAGTTTGCCCATTCCGGGCGTACAATATTAAAAAAATATTTTTTTATTTATTTATTTATTTATTCTAAGCCACATTACAACTATCATTACAGGTAACCAATGCGATAGTGTAGCACAATATAATATACATATTAGGTTATACAATAATTGAGAATTTCCCTTAAAAACTAAATAGGTAATGGAAGTATTTCAATTAAGTTCCCGTGCAATAACATAATTCGAACATAGTAATTTTTGTGAATTCATTAAAAGAGCAACAGAAGATATCAATTTTACAATGTACTCGGTTAAGCGTGCGCAGGCGCATATATAAACAACAAAAACACACATTACATTAGCAAATATATTATACGATTTAAAACATCTTATCAATTATCCTTATATCTAAAGTATTCACTTAAATTATAGAAACTTTTATCTATTAGCCATTTCTTGAGCATTCTTTTAAATCGGATTCCATCTTGCGACTTAATATGTTCCGGGAAATAATTGAATGTTTGAATCCCTGAGACATATGTACTCTTGCCTAAAATGTAACTGGAAGGTCTTACCATGCACACATCATGTTTATATTGAGATCTTATATTATTTTTATTTTCGCTTTTTTTCATAAAGATGTCACTTCGCTCTTTAACAAATACACTAACTTTTAGTATGTAGATACACGTCAGAGTCAATATTGCGTTATCTTTAAAGAAACTCCTCAATGATTCCATATTTTTTAGTTTAAATATAGCTCGAAGACATTTCTTTTGGTAAAGAAATGTGGATTGTACATTAACCGTTAAATTTGATCCACTTCCCGGTTTCTGATTGAACTGAATGCATGCATGTAAATTTGCATGCATGTATAAATCGGATGACAATGCAATATTAATATGACATATAGAGCTGATCTGATGATGGAGACAGAAGGTGGTCGTAGCAATTCCTAAACTACACAAGATAAACCCATCGTGTCCTGGCTCATTCGAACCGACTCAACAAGTAGTTTTGGAAAAAAGTACAGTCGGCAATAAAAGCATGTACCAAAAATGAAATTTTTGACCAAAAACTTATTGTTGCAGGAACGTGAGCACGGGGCTGGCCCTGGTGACTAAGCACCTCTCTTCCGCCGCCGACGCGCTTCTTAAGGTACGTTTCCAACTTTTCTTTACATGAAGGAAACTGCACAGAGTTGTATTATGCCAAAAAAGTTGATACACAGCACTTTTGATATCTATCATATCAGCCCTAGGACGTCCACTGCTGGACATAGGCCTCCCCCAATTTCATGGGGGGTAAATGCCATAATCGCCACGCTTGGCATGCGGGTTAGCGATCGCAGTATCTCCACCGCACTCAAGGAATGCTGCTGCCCATTCCCCGGTGGTCTTGGTCGTAGTTTTAGGACATACCCGGATCCGACTTTTGATATATTTAACTCTAATTGTATCGTATTTTATTGCTAATTGATAAAGCTCCATGGGCAGAGCGGGCGCGGTGCGGTGCGAGGCGGTTTTGCATATTGGATCCTTCCGAAACTGTCGACTGTCGATCACTGCTTCATATGTCACACACGCCGCCTCCGCTCCACCGTGCTGCCGAATAACACGCGGTTTCTTTCGTGCGACGTGCCCCGGACCGCGGTCGCTTTACCGCAAAACCGCCTCCGCCCCGCAACGACGCTGCGCCGCGCTCTGTGCGTTTCAAACATAAGAGAACTCTTTACAGAATAGGGTAGTTTCGTCATGTTGACATTTATAACATATTGTCGTTATATAGATAGTATACCATCAAATTAACACAATGAAATGAAAATTACAAAATAAAATGAGAGGAGTTTCTAAAAATATGTATTTTTTTATCATCTGAAAGTTAAATGAAGGCTACCAAAAGAGTTTAAGTGATTCAATAAAGAATAAATTGTTTGACAACTTTGTAATTAAACGCAGTATTTCACGATTAAAATAGCAATTTTCTTGTTTTTCCATACAACGTCAGTGCGGGGCTCTTGCGTTGTGACGTCATAAATCTGTCAATTAGTATGGAGCGTTTTTGGTCTCCGAGAACAATATCCACCTTCGACACTCATTCTCGGCTTTTGTTGTGCTTTAATCGAGTTGTCCTATGCAAAATTATTATCCTATTTTAAAACTGGTTCGAATGGAATCGTTAATATTTTTTTGGAAACTAGCTTATCCTATATTATTCATTCTATCCTATACTATTAAACGAGCTCATAGTTCATTTTAGTTCATAGTTCATTTATTTCTCATGTAGGTATACAAAGATACACTTATGTTCGTCGATATTTACATTAGATAAAATCGTGAAAACTAATTATTATGAATCATTCATTACAAATACATTGATTCCAAACATCTGTCTCTTGCATAATCTGACACTTTATAGTACGATTTCCTAGTTAATATAAGTTTAACAACTTTCTTAAACTTATGGTCTGGAAGGTTAGTTATAGTATAAGGTATTTTATTATAAAAATGGATTGATTGCCCAATAAATGATTTCCTAAATTTTGCAAGTCGGATACGTCGTACGGCTAGTTTATCTTTGTTTCGCGTATTGAACTTATGCAGGTCACAATTTTTTGGCAAGTTTTGATAATTTTGTCTTGCATACATGATTGCCTCGTAAATAAACAATGATGGCAATGTAATTATGTTCGCTTCTCTAAAGTTCCTTAAAGAAATTTGTGGTTTTAAATTGTAGATTGCGCGCACTGCTCGTTTTTGAAGAACAAATATTTTGTCTACATTGGCGGATCTACCCCACAGTAAGATGCCGTAAGACATCAGACTATGGAAGTAGCTATAATAGACCAATTTAGCTGTATGTATGTCAATAATTTGTCTTATTTTCCTAATAGCATAGGCAGCTGAGCATAATTTGCTTCCCAAGGAAGTGAGGTGTGACTCCCACTGCAATTTAGAATCAACAGTCAAACCAAGAAAGACTGTGTGGTCTGAAAACTCTAGCACGTCTTCCCCCAGAATCAATTTAAGTTTAGGATTTCGGTTCGGCAAGCAAGTAGAGAAACGGATACATTTGGTTTTTTTGGGATTCAAAAGCAAATTATTTACTGAAAACCAATGCAAAGTTTTCCGCAAAACAGAATTAATAGTGGTTTCAGCATTAGGATCATTTCTCTGAACTTTAAACAAAAGAGACGTGTCATCCGCAAATAAGACCGTATTTGTCAAACCTTCCAGCTCATAAGGCAAATCATTGATGTAGGTTAAAAATAGGAATGGACCTAATATAGACCCTTGTGGGACTCCCATTTTAATCGCTAATTCCTCTGACTTACAACCGTCAACATCGACACATTGAGTTCTGTTGCTTAAATATGAGATTAGGACACCCAAAGACTTTCCCTTAATGCCATAATGTTTCAATTTTGCGAGCAATGTTGAGTGATCCACACAATCAAAGGCCTTGGACAAATCACAAAAAACACCTATGGCGTCATGCGATTCCTCCAAGGCATTGAAAATGTATTTTGTGAGACAGACTGTGGCATTTATATATTTATTTACTTGTTTGTAATTGAAATCTCGAAAACCGCTCTAACGATTTTAATGAAATTAGGGATTTCCGGAAACGATCTAGCTAGATCTTATCTTGGGGAAAACTCTTATTCTCCGGGAAAAAATGAGCGTAGCTCGGTCGCCCAGGTACTTGTAATTAAGTGAGTCTAATCGTACCTACAGGAATAAGTTTATCTTGTCATATCAACCAACTTTACGAGAGGATGTTAATGTTCCTTATTATCAAACATGAAAGTTACGGCTTTCGATATTGACGGTACTGGCGTCGATCACTTTCTCAACCTTTATACCTCCAATTTACATATAACGAAACTTTACTTTTATGGGCCTTGCCTACACCTCTTGCAGGGACAGGTGTATATCAAATCAAATATATTTTAATTCAGACCAACGATCCATATGTGGTTAATTACAAAAAAGAAAACTTAAAAACTAATGTTAGTATTTCATATTAATAAAACTGATTGAGGTCCTACTTGACATATGTATGTCAACCACGGCTGTTTATCTACGTAGAACGAAACGTATGATAGCGTCCATATTGTGTCAAAAGATTTTGACGACATACTGAGCTTTGATTGGCTACTGCCTACGTCAAACGTCAAAATAAAGTGACAAATAAAAATAAAATGGCGTCTTCTCGGAATTTCGTCTAGTCGTCTCTGAACATTTTTTTAATTTTTTTTCGAATGGTGTTTATTTAAATTGTAGTATTGATAGTTTACTATGCAGTAAACAAACGAAACAGTGTGTAGCTAATCGAAAATTCATCTGGAAGCGCGTATCAACCATTGTTTGGACAACAAATGGAAGATAGTGAAGTGCATCGTATGTGGCAAGGCATGCAAGTTCTCATTTTGCAAAATGTACGAGTGTTGTGGTTGTAAAACGTAGAACTCTGTGAAAGGACGAAGATATATCGTTTTCCCGAATATGAGATAAGATACATTAAAAAATAAATCTGCTGATAAGTAAAACTAGTTACCCGCGCGGCTTCGCCGCGTCGACGTACTATGAAGAATGCAAGCGAAGCCACGGGATAGAATATGCGTATTCGGAAGGTGGATTACAAAGTCGATTTAAAAACATTCGTGATTGATCATCACGGCTAGTCGTCAAATTTACAGTAAATGTCAGCCTTAATTCAAGAAATAAGATCTACCTAATAAAGAATTTCTTTGAAAAATATGCATCTTAGCAACTTCAGTCAATTTGGCCATCTGATAATAATCAGATAATTTTAGTGTTTTGAATGTGTGTGCGTTGATTGTTTCAGTGTAATGGTGCGTAGTAATAGGAAAATATTTTGTATGTGTGGTTTTTTATGTGTGTTACCTCCCCCAATTTACAAAATATTTTGTTCGGTAATGTGCGCTGATGGCGTCTCTTGTCTAAATAAGGCTCTAATAGGGTACGCAAACTCAGAGTACCTCAGAGAAGACGTCTAATAATAATACCGTTAGCGAGCGATATGATCATATCATATACTTACTAAATTGAATAAGAGCGACTGTGAGGGATATATCATTTGTTGTCTTTGTCATAGTTCCGCAATTAAGAATGTTCTGTGATATGACTCCTATCCTACCCTCCCTTTGAGTACCCCTGAGAAATTTTCAAATAATAATACCACTACCGAGGTCATGTACTAAATGGAATAAGAGCGACAGAGAGAGATACATCATTTGTAGTCTTTGTCATAGTTCCACTTTTTTATTTGGCTCATTATCATGTCCACGTCATACCCGCCCAAATTAAAGAGGTTGTTTATGATAAGGCGCCAGCTGTTTAAGACAAATTCTCAATTTAGGTGGGTAAGAGCTTTTCCGTCCCCCTTGGTGGAACTCGTACTCATATAGGATCTCTTTAGAAATACTCTTAGTATCCTCATAACCTATTCTATCTAATCTAGAAAAAAAACAATGCATGCGACATTGGCAATATTGGTATTAACATTTGATGCCGCAACCACGCAATGGGCCATTATGGGCCAACGTATAGGTCGCAGTTATGCATTTAAGGCCATCGCTTTCCATCAGCTGAAACTAAGGCCAATCGCCAGTCAGTCAATCATAAAAAAACATATTTGCATCTCGTTCCACCGCATAACTGCGTCTTGTACGTGGCCCATCATGGCCCATCGTGTGGTTTTGGCATGACAGTTGTGAGGTCTATTTTGTCAATTGAAGTAACTGGGTTAAAATCTTTCGTTATATCTATCTCTACAACACTTGCTTATTGGTGTGATAGAGAAGGAAATATAATGAACTTCGATCTTCGGGTGTTTCGGGTAGACCCCCTGTAAACCGGCACTGTCACTGTTGCAGGTGACACTGATACAGTATAATTTTAACTTTTAATTGAACATGTTACCAATAGTGGTAATCTTATTCATCCTTTCAATGTACCTACGCCCTTTTAGAACGTGGCAGTTTAACGTGACCATTATCCCCCTTATTTTGGACATGTTTACTGAAACGTAACAAAGAGAAATATACATGTCCTCTAACTTTTCGAGTATTATTAACCTTTTCGACGCTAACAACGGACCTATATTGCGCACCAACGGTCCGAAGCCAACGACGTATATATCCGTCATGGCCTCTAATGAGATATCAACCTACATGCATTTCTATAGGGTTCAACTTTGCGTTTGACATCCTCAGACAAACATTGATGAATAGCAAATTAACCCATTGAACGCTATACTTTATGAACGGCAGTGACACTTACACGTCAACTAAAGAACGAAGGTGATTTTGACAACGTACGTTATAACTCCCATGTTGTCGACAATTAAAGGGTTTAATTATTTTTCTGACGTCTTAATTTTGTTAAAGTATTTAACCTTTTAAGCGCACTATCAATAGAAATGCATCTAGGTTGATATCGCATTGGACGCCGTCACCATGACGGATATATTCGTCGTTTTGTCGAATCAATGGTGCGCATATACGTCGAATACGTTATTGGCGTCGTAAACGTTTATTAGTGCAACATTGTTTTCTCGTCGGTTTGATCTGAATCCACCAATAAGTAACGTCTACTGATTGAACTTCTTTGCTTATGATCACCCTACTGGTATGGCAATAGGTGGAAGAGACACACACTTAGACAAAGCTAGCCTCTTCTATTTCAAAATGTTTTGCAGCTTATCTATGATTAACTCAGAAACAGTTCTGTAACTCACAACGTAAAGTTTAATTTGGTTTGTCATTGTTTTGGCAAATATCAATATCAGTCAAGATATACGGAACGTATATTTGAAACGTCATTGGTTTGTATATCAACTTCTTTGAAGTATAAACCATGACAATTTAATATTGACATAATTAGAGCACAATAAAAAAAAAGTTGACACAATACATCTGTCATTTATGTAAACTGTAAATACTTAGACCGAATATTATGTATTGTCTTGTTAACAAATTAGTAATTTTACTTTCGTTTATTGTTAATAATATTGAGTATTTTTCGACTCAAAAGTTTTATATTGTAATGCTGTACCAGATATTTCTTACAGGAACATTTTAGTTCATATTTAATTTTATGTCATCCGGAATCATACCATAGCCAGTTCCCAAGTCACGTGGAGGCCACATGTTAACCAAGCTAAATTTTGACACCTCGTACAATTCTACCAAGGTAAGCTGACCCCTCGCTTGTATGCGGCGTCATCGAACACTATTTTGAGGCTTATATTTGTCGGGGCATCCAGGATTTTTCGTAAATATCATTTTATTAATTTTCCAGGACAAAAAGAAAAAAAACTAAAACCTTATTGCACATCTGCAGGATGGGACGAATCCTATGGTATATAATTTATCAAAATCGGTCCATAACTGTAGATCTGATGGGCATTATAAGGATCGGCTTCGCGTAATATATATATAGATAGATGTTTGTTTAATTTCATTTAACTAAGATATGGCTCAACATAGTTCACGGTATTTCAATTGAACACCAGTGGTGTTCAATTGGAAATGCCGTGAGCTTCTACACAAAGTTAAATTTAAATGAGCTATATATATATTTATTGTTGGATGTTCACAGTAAGTTCCATTGCCACAGTGCCATTAAATAATAAAAAAAAGAAACGTCAAAAATCTACCAGCGGGTACAGATTAAATATAGTTGCTTACGGTCTATATATTTTCTTCGTGAGTTGGCGGTCTGAACCCTTACTAGTCTGTGATGTCAACGTAGTCCTAGATGCACGATTACAATTATAAAATGTAATTGCAATTACCAGTTACAATAAAATAGTAACTGCATACTACATATTCAGTTAACAATTAAGTATAAAATGTAAATGGTAATCAAAATTAGCAATTACATTTTGTATTTAATTACTTTATTAAATCACCAATCACTTTAGTATATAAAAATAAACATTTTTACTTCTCAAATAAGATTAGAAACCATAAATGAGCTTTAAAAATTAGATTTTATTCCTACAATGAATATTTTTATCCTGTTTAAAAAGGATTTTTTACAAGATGTTTTTCACTAATTGGTAATTTGCATGTATATTTTTGTATATAATTACTTCAAGTAAATTTGTTCCTCTTAGTCTACTAAAAACATGTTAACATAAAGTACTAGTGTAATTTAATAACTAAATAATGTAATTAGAAATTACTTAGTAATTTCAATTACATATAATTGGAATTACATTTTCAATTAGAATAATTTATTAGGCCCAACATGAGAGTATGCCTGGTGCAGGCGTCCGGGCGCCCGGCCCCGCGGGCGCGGCCCTCGCTGCCCCTGCGGCTCCAAATCGTCACCGCTCCGGTCTTGACGCGATATAGGGCAACTACCGCAATTCCTTCGTTTACTAACGGGACTGGAGTAGCCAGCCTAACCCAGGATCCAGCTCTAGACCATTTAATCGTCAAAGACTCACGTCATGCATACTTCCGAGAGCGAAATCGTCTATTAAAATTGATCGTGTCTATTTATGAAACGTAACACACTAATTAATTCTAAAAATATGTGTACTATGTTGTTTAGACATACTCGTAAATCCCAATCATAGAAATACCATAATGCATAGAACCACAATTACACCGTAAAAATGGCTCTGTAAAACAGGGTACAAGCGCCGCGCCGCTCGAGGCGGAGATCGCCGAGTGGAGCCGAACACATCCGAGCACGTGGCTGGGATTCACAATGCTTACTGACGTACGGAATTCGTCTCAATAGAACCAGTATAAGCCTGACTTCCGATTATGCACATAGTTTTCACGAATCTCGAGGTCAAGATATAAGAATGACGTAAGATGAGGCGAGTTTAGACATTTGTAAATATCACAATATTTGATAACTTGTCATTGGCATGTCAAAGGCGTGTCATTTGACATCCGGTGAAGTTGAAGCTAATGAAGATAATTTTATACAATTTACTGGTTTGGTTCATAAGACTCAAAATCAACTAAACGATGCGAAACCCTGGTTTACCTTAGTCACGTTATCGTAAAGAAGTTCGCATGGGTTTCAAATAAAATAACCTTTAATTATTCCAAACTTTTGTACAAACATGCGACGCCATAAATAAAATAAAATAGTCTTTAATTATTCCAAACTTTTGTACAAACATGCGTTAGAAAACAATTTAGTCCTACAGTGCTTTGTTTTGATTCGCATTTTCCGCATGGGTTTAAAATAAAATAAATAAAATAAAATTGTCTTTAATTATTCCAAACTTTTGTACAAACATGCTTTAGAAAACAATTTAGTCCTATAGTGCTTTGTTTTGATTCGCATTTTCCCCATGGGTTTAAAATAAAATAAATAAAATAAAATTGTCTTTAATTATTCCAAACTTTTGTACAAACATGCTTTAGAAAACAATTTAGTCCTACAGTGCTTTGTTTGGATTCGCATTTTCCGCACGGGTTTAAAATAAAATAAATAAAATAAAATTGTCTTTAATTATTCCAAACTTTTGTACAAACATGCTTTAGAAAACAATTTAGTCATACAGTGCTTTGTTTGGATTCGCATTTTCCGCACGGGTTTAAAATAAAATAAATAAAATAAAATTGTCTTTAATTATTCCAAACTTTTGTACAAACATGCTTTAGAAAACAATTTAGTCCTACAGTGCTTTGTTTGGATTCGCATTTTCCGCACGGGTTTAAAATAAAATAAAATAGCCTTTAATTATTCCAAACTTTTGTACAAACATGCGTTTGAAAACAATTTTGTAGGACAGTGCTTTGTTTGGATTCGCATTTTCCGCATGGGTTTAGCATGGCTTAATTTTTATTTATGCGATCGTAGTTATAAATTGATTGATTTCGTATCTAGGTACTCAGAGGTGATGGGCTATTATTTTGACAGATGTGGTTCGGATCTGTGACTCTAGGTAGGTATTATAAGAGCTCAATGATCCCAAGAATGGATTAGTTGGGTTCTCTAAGAGCGGTTTTTTGCGATGCCTCGTAGCCCAACTAGCAATGGAGATGTTCCAATCCATACAGAAGTTTTCAAAGTAGCAAAACTCTCTGTATGAATATTTCTTAGATCTTAAATTCTACAAACAAACATATTAAAACCTCATTGATACATGTGGTTTTAGTTTTTTTAATTACCTGCCTAAGAATAAGTTACATGCGTAATATTAACGATACATCCATGAAAAATTCCCGTCGCTATATCTTTTTTTAAACTCTCTTGATAGATTCCGGAAATTTCAGAGGTCTTCTCTGAAATTTTGAGAACAATCTGCAATTTGTAGATTGCTAGGCCCAACCCTAAACAATCCAAAAACCTGCCTAAAAATGACTGAGTAGACTCAGCTGAATGCAACTGGTGTCGGTTTGGTTTGGATCTTAAGTCTGAAGAGTGAAGTTTCATGTTAACTTTGTCTTGGCCCGCAGACGTTGCCGGTCGACTCCGCGCTGGCCGAGGTGCGAGGCTGGCGGAGCAGGCTGGAAAATCTTCTGCAGCAGCTTCAAGCCAGCTCCAAAGTCTATCTGGTAAGTTTTGGATGTATTTAATTGTCGGGAATAGACAACATATAAAAAATGGAAGTTGCGTCCAATGACACATTTCTATAGATTGTAGTTTACTTTCTGATGAATGCTTGGTGAATGTAATATAATTGAACAATAGAAGGAAAGATAGGCAAGGGAAAACATAGAAATACATGTATGGCACAGATCAAAGAATACTAGTACAGATACCCAATCCCATAGAGAAAAAGTGTGCCTTCCTAAGGTAGGCTATTCGGTAGGCAATTTTTATTTCCATAGTTCCAACACTAGATGCAGTAACTGGGTTAACACGACTGTGACGCTGTCGCCGTGGCTAGTAGTTTAGTAATGTATTGAGATGTCACTAGATGGCGTGACTTCTCTGGCAGCGAGTGGAGACGCGCGACGTCCGGGGGTTCTTTAAGATTGTGTTTATTCAAAATGAATAATATACCTAAAGCATTCGTTCAGTTTATTATTCAGAGAATATTACGGTAATGCCATATTAGAGGCTCAAGGCTGTGGCAGAGAAAATAATGGAATAGCAATTCAGTCAACAAGACCTCAACTCTTAAATTTATGATGAGGCCGAATGACTGGTGTGGGCCTGCTGAGTAACAATTTAGTACATTACACATATACAGGCTGTACAATCCAAATGGGTTAGTATGGAGAAGTCGGAAACTATGTGAGATAGCGAGATCTGTTCTTAGGAACCATGACGTCGATTTTAGATTTAATAATAATTACATTCAAACTTTTTTATTAACTCTCATACATAACCGGGAACCGAACCTGGTCAAAATCAATGTGTATAAATTTTAAATGAATTGGTACGCCCGCTGAACAAATGCGTTCTAATTTTAAATAAACGCTATTTGTAATGCATAATACCGATGCAGATAAGATATGCATAAGTGGTCTTTTCAGATTATTGATGATCGATTCATATTATTCACGACTTTTTGCAAATTAATAAAACTGTGGGCATTTTAGTCTAATTTCACATTTCACAACTACAAGTGAAGTGTAGCAGCTGACTGACCGCTACAATGTATTTAGTATTAGTTACCCTAGAATCTAATGTCAGTAGATAAAGCGACATGACCTGACCAACCAAGTAGCCCAATCATATAAAATTATTTGTCTAAGTATAGGTAGATTGATGTCTGCCCACTTATCTCAATGCTTGTAATATTTCACTAAATATACATATCGTTACAGGAGCACCTCGCCATCTTCCTGGCCGGCAACGAAGAGAGAGAAAAGATCGCGCCGCGCTCCTCCTACGAGCAGCGCGAAGACTTGGCCGCCATCAACGGAGTCAACTAGTCCCACAGCAGTCAGCTATATATATTATATTATACTTATACAGTTATAGCATACTACAAAATCAAAAATATTCATGTAAAATGTGGTCAAAAATACAGGAACAAATCTTTATAGTCAGAGCGGTGAAAGTTCTTGGATTTGGCCCTTTTTGTAGCGTATAGTTATAACTTTGTCGATGGCATCCCTAGCTCTGGCCGCAGAGTACACGAGCCCCGGGCGAAGGCTGTAAATACGCGACCTGAGATTTTCTTTATCATTGTCCGCGGTATGTAAACAGCTTTATCTTTACCTCTTGAAAAATAGTTCAAAGTCTCTCAATGTGTTAGTTATCGTTCAGCCACAAACACGAGAAATGATAGTTTTATGAATATTTAGAGTAGTTTATCATTCATTGCAATTATTTTATTCAATGACTGTATTTTCATATAAGCAATTGTCGTATTTCTATTTCAATATAATTTATCAATACTGTATATTTATAATTATTACATGATACATGCTCGTTGTTTTTAATAACATGATATAATTTAATTTATTATTATTGTACCTATACTTATTTTTTGTTGTATTATTTTGGTGTTGAGCATTATGTAGAATAATACAATATAAGAAAATAAATATAGTTAATATACACATTTTTGGAAAAAAAAACAAGCGTTTAATTTACAAACTGCGGTTTTTAGAATTAATTCTCATAACATTTTATACACAGTGGGCCCTTACAACCCGAAAGATTTAAACCAACGAGTCTAGAGCCTAATATACAATGTAATATATAGTCCAAAATATGTAATATATAACGTATAGTCCAAAAACCCATAATTTAGGAGATATTAATTATTTAAAACGAATCACAAGCTGAAAAATCTCAAGACTAACTCACCCTAATGGCTTGACGTACAAGAGCTGGCGCGGAATGTCTATGAAATGAATGACAGTTTCATACATTTTCCGCGCCAGCTCTTGTGAATCGACCTATACTACTTGTTTGACTTGACACTTCTTATCTTGAACACATTTGCAAGTCCCCTAAAGGTATGTTCACAAAGAAGCGTTCAATTAGTTTGATTTATTTTGTACTGAAATAGTAGTTTAATTAAAACAAATAATTGGACCCATGTTGATATTACATTATTTACTCGTAGTGTCGTTAAAAACACGTGGTTAAAATCATTCGGGTCATTAGGGCCCGCTGTGTACATTGTAATTTATATTACGTAATATCACATATACATCCGTAAATCTTCCTTCTCGTATGTCTGTATACAAACCAAAATCTAAACTAAATCTGCATTAGCATTATAATTTTACTACCTACTTAAACTTAACTATGACATAACTTACAAAGGTCTTAAACCCAACAAAGCTGAGAGTTAGCTCATTATAGATAGCTTTTAAATCTACTTCATTTCGTTCTATGGGCACCAAGATGAATTCCATTGCATAACTGAGACATTAATATTGTGAATACGAGCTAATAGTATATTTAAAGACCTACTAAACACGTTGGCTGTCCACGATACTTCACCTAAAGTTTTGCTCCTACGCCCCATACAAATTTAGTGATCCATTTGATCCCACTGGTGATGCTCATGGCCACATAGAGAAGATTACGTGATCCCACCGGTGATGCTCATGGCAGCCAACGTGTTAATGACCTAATTCTCAGCTTTGTTGGTTTTACAACCATTTTGAAACATGGTCCTTTAACGTCTTGGTACCCGCGGGCTCCCAGGGAGCCACTAATAAATACTGAAATTAAACTGAAATAAACTTGATAAAGACTCAAGTCTTTACATAAACCGCAATAAAATCAAAACTGTCCCTGACTTCCTGAAACTTATGTAGAGTCCACTCTCCGCCCAAGTCTCCAAAGGGCCTCGGATCCGTGTGTACTCCTTTACCCTCCCCCGGACCTACAATGATCAGCACCTTTCCCGAGAAACACTTCAAGTATTCCCCAAAAGCTGGCCGGTTATTGAAATAGCAGAAGAGTAGCGCAGTAGTAGAAGAATTCGTTAAGAGCTGTATTATATCCTTGTCTAATGTAGGCGCGGTGAAGAGGAGAGGTATGAAGGTTGGTGGCGCGTATTTGCAGTGCCACCAGGCGCCGTCTACTTCGATGCCGGACACAGGAAAACCTGGAAGAGAAACATGCATTGTGATGCGTTGGTATAAGCTTAATAAGTTTCTGAAGCTTTTGAATTAGCGAGCATTATTTATTTACTGGTAGCATGTGTTTTCACATAAGTACAACACAGAGGATAAGATAGTTTACTTTTGAGACGACCAACTTCATGCCGCTTCCGTATACCTATCCGTGGTTATCGTAATATCCTGTGGTCTGTCTAATATTGCACCCCACTGCTCTCATGCCGCTTTTGAGGAAAGCGAAGGTCCTTTCACTCCAGCAGCCCGCTGTCACAGCTCACACTAACCACGAGATCTTATTTTAGCGTCCTCAAACTGTCTCCAATGAACGCGACGTTCTCATCACTGAGCTTACCTGTGGCCTGCGTGACCATCCACTCCAGCAGCCCACTGCCACAGCCCACGCTGACCACGCGATCACATCCTAGGGTCCTCACAGTGTCCCCAATGAACACGAAGTGCTCATCATTAAGATCCATACTAGTCTCAGCTAGCTTACCTGTGGCCTGCGTGATCATCCACTCCAGCAGCCCACTGCCACAGCCCACGCTGACCACGCGATCACATCCTAGCGTCCTCACACTGTCTCCAATGAACGCGAAGTGCTCATCATTAAGATCCATACTAGTCTCAGCTAGCTTACCTGTGGCCTGCGTGATCACCCACTCCAGCAGCCCACTGCCACAGCCCACGCTGACCACGCGATCACATCCTAGCGTCCTCACACTGTCTCCAATGAACGCGAAATGCTCATCATTAAGATCCATACTAGTCTCAGCTAGCTTACCTGTGGCCTGCGTGATCATCCACTCCAGCAGCCCACTGCCACAGCCCACGCTGACCACGCGATCACATCCTAGCGTCCTCACACTGTCTCCAATGAACGCGAAGTGCTCATCATTAAGATCCATACTAGTCTCAGCTAGCTTACCTGTGGCCTGCGTGATCACCCACTCCAGCAGCCCACTGCCACAGCCCACGCTGACCACGCGATCACATCCTAGCGTCCTCACACTGTCTCCAATGAACGCGAAGTGCTCATCATTAAGATCCATACTAGTCTCAGCTAGCTTACCTGTGGCCTGCGTGATCACCCACTCCAGCAGCCCACTGCCACAACCCACGCTGACCACGCGATCACATCCTAGCGTCCTCACACTGTCTCCAATGAACGCGAAGTGCTCATCATTAAGATCCATACTAGTCTCAGCTAGCTTACCTGTGGCCTGCGTGATCACCCACTCCAGCAGCCCACTGCCACAGCCCACGCTGACCACGCGATCACATCCTAGCGTCCTCACACTGTCTCCGATGAACGCGAAGTGCTCATCATTAAGATCCATACTAGTCTCAGCTAGCTTACCTGTGGCCTGCGTGATCATCCATTCCAGCAGCCCACTGCCACAGCCCACGCTGACCACGCGATCACATCCTAGCGTCCTCACACTGTCTCCAATGAACGCGAAGTGCTCATCATTAAGATCCATACTAGTCTCAGCTAGCTTACCTGTGGCCTGCGTGATCATCCACTCCAGCAGCCCACTGCCACAGCCCACGCTGACCACGCGATCACATCCTAGCGTCCTCACACTGTCTCCAATGAACGCGAAGTGCTCATCATTAAGATCCATACTAGTCTCAGCTAGCTTACCTGTGGCCTGCGTGATCACCCACTCCAGCAGCCCACTGCCACAGCCCACGCTGACCACGCGATCACATCCTAGCGTCCTCACACTGTCTCCAATGAACGCGAAGTGCTCATCATTAAGATCCATACTAGTCTCAGCTAGCTTACCTGTGGCCTGCGTGATCATCCATTCCAGCAGCCCACTGCCACAGCCCACGCTGACCACGCGATCACATCCTAGCGTCCTCACACTGTCTCCAATGAACGCGAAGTGCTCATCATTAAGATCCATACTAGTCTCAGCTAGCTTACCTGTGGCCTGCGTGATCACCCACTCCAGCAGCCCACTGCCACAGCCCACGCTGACCACGCGATCACATCCTAGCGTCCTCACACTGTCTCCAATGAACGCGAAGTGCTCATCATTAAGATCCATACTAGTCTCAGCTAGCTTACCTGTGGCCTGCGTGATCACCCACTCCAGCAGCCCACTGCCACAGCCCACGCTGACCACGCGATCACATCCTAGCGTCCTCACACTGTCTCCAATGAACGCGAAGTGCTCATCATTAAGATCCATACTAGTCTCAGCTAGCTTACCTGTGGCCTGCGTGATCATCCATTCCAGCAGCCCACTGCCACAGCCCACGCTGACCACGCGATCACATCCTAGCGTCCTCACACTGTCTCCAATGAACGCGAAGTGCTCATCATTAAGATCCATACTAGTCTCAGCTAGCTTACCTGTGGCCTGCGTGATCATCCACTCCAGCAGCCCACTGCCACAGCCCACGCTGACCACGCGATCACATCCTAGCGTCCTCACACTGTCTCCAATGAACGCGAAGTGCTCATCATTAAGATCCATACTAGTCTCAGCTAGCTTACCTGTGGCCTGCGTGATCACCCACTCCAGCAGCCCACTGCCACAGCCCACGCTGACCACGCGATCACATCCTAGCGTCCTCACACTGTCTCCAATGAACGCGAAGTGCTCATCATTAAGATCCATACTAGTCTCAGCTAGCTTACCTGTGGCCTGCGTGATCATCCATTCCAGCAGCCTACTGCCACAGCCCACGCTGACCACGCGATCACATCCTAGCGTCCTCACACTGTCTCCAATGAACGCGAAGTGCTCATCATTAAGATCCATACTAGTGTCAGCTAGCTTACCTGTGGCCTGCGTGATCACCCACTCCAGCAGCCCACTGCCACAGCCCACGCTGACCACGCGATCACATCCTAGCGTCCTCACACTGTCTCCAATGAACGCGAAGTGCTCATCATTAAGATCCATACTAGTCTCAGCTAGCTTACCTGTGGCCTGCGTGATCATCCATTCCAGCAGCCCACTGCCACAGCCCACGCTGACCACGCGATCACATCCTAGCGTCCTCACACTGTCTCCAATGAATGCGAAGTGCTCATCATTAAGATCCATACTAGTGTCAGCTAGCTTACCTGTGGCCTGCGTGATCACCCACTCCAGCAGCCTACTGCCACAACCCACGCTGACCACGCGATCACATCCTAGCGTCCTCACACTGTCTCCAATGAACGCGAAGTGCTCATCATTAAGATCCATACTAGTCTCAGCTAGCTTACCTGTGGCCTGCGTGATCATCCATTCCAGCAGCCCACTGCCACAGCCCACGCTGACCACGCGATCGCATCCTAGCGTCCTCAAAGTGTCTCCAATGAACGTGAAGTTCTCCTCACTAGGGTACACCCACAGCACTTTGCTCCGGTCTGGGTGGTCGTGGAAGCTGTCACATATCTCTCTCCATTTCCCCTGCTTGTGCAGGCACAGTATGCTGTTCACTAAGTTGTCTTCCATTCTTTATGCTAACTCCTTTTGACTAAGTTAATTTTTAACACTAAGAATTTTGGTTGATTATTGGTTAATTTTGGTTTCTTAGTAGAATGCAGAGTAACTTATTTTCACTTTGAGTAAGTAGTTAACTTTCTGTTTTTAGAAGTTATATATTATAACTATTGTCTACGAAGTTAATTATAGTTTTTTTTACACTTTCACTTAGAAACGGAGTTTTCTTAGTGTTTCCCAGTGACGGCAACAGCCGACTACTCTGATCCACTGAGTGGAGCGTCGACGGTAGCATTGACAGTGAACACAGACGTACATCATAAGTAGTTGCGTAAAGCCAATGATCTATTTACTGTTGGGAAGTACTTGGTTTTTATTTCACGTTTATTATTTTTTTGAGCAAACGTGATTGTGTATAAGATCGCTTTCAGCACTGAATACGATTAGTTGAAATTGTGGGGAGAAGAGCTGAATACATAAAAGCATGTTAAATTAATAGGATCTATAGTTGTTGAGCTGTGCTTACGAGTATTTGACCATGGAGTTAAGAGGGCACAGTACGTTCGGTCTGGCTCGGTTCTCCATACAAACGTATTTACCCTCTCATTTTAAAACGCCATGCTAGAATAACATGAAAATTTGTATACACAAAAACTTAGAACAAAACAAGAGGACCATCGTGCAAGTCGGCGGGTGTTAAATTATATAATGTGATGAGATTACGATAAGAACCTCGTATTTAATTTACGAGACATCATTGCATGTTGTTAATAGTACATTACGATACAAGTGCAGAGAACAGGAACTTCGCAACGAGTGGTGATAAATTGAAACACGACCGAAGGGAGTGTTTTAAATCGACACGAGTTGCGAATTACCTGTTCGCACGTGTATCGTACAACGTTTTACAGTACATATGGCTCTTTAAAGTTTCAACATATGCACGTAATCTGCTGATTACCGCACTCGTATAGCACCATATGTACTGTAAATATTCTTATAATACTATCCTTAAACTTAGGTACACTATCAATAAAAATATCCAGAGAAGAATGCATTGCAACAGTGTCTTTTTGAGTCCCTCCCTGTACCCTCCCATCGGCATCTGTAATAAAAATTGGCCGCAGCCCAAGATTATGGTGCGGAAGAAATATAAATATAGCCGGACAAAACTACTGATGTGCATTATTAATGGTCATTCTAGCGTAAGAGAGACCATTTCATAAGCATGTAGTGTGAGAGATAAGGACGCAAGAACAGCCGTGCGGCATTCATAATTTTTGGACACACATCAGATGTGACAATTGATGATTAGTCTTGTTGAGCAGGTTTAATGAATGAGACAAAGTATTTATTACACACATTACGGCACATCTTTTCGTCCAATGTTCCGCAGTGTCTCAAGACGAAAGTCTTTGACCAGTGATGACATATGTACTGAAACGTGGTCGCTTACTATGGGCCTCATAAGAAGGCTCAAAGTCACCCAAAGAGCAAGAGAGAGCTATGTTAGGAGTTTCTCTGCGTGATCGCATCAGGAATGAGGCCATCCGCAGCAAAACCAAAGTGACCGATATAGCCCTCCGAATTGCTAAACTTAAGTGGCAGTGGGCGGGGCACATAGCACGTAGAACCGATGGCCGTTGGGGCGGAAAGGTTCTCGAGTGGCGACCACGTACCGGAAGGCGTAGCATGGGCAGGCCCCCCACACGGTGGACCGATGACCTGGTGAAGGTCGCGGGTGTCCGCTGGATGCGGGTGGCGCAGGACCGGTCATTGTGGAAGTCTTTGGGGGAGGCCTATGTCCAGCAGTGGACGTGTTTCGGCTGACATGATGATGATGATGATGATGATTAATTACAATCGGTGAAACATTTGTATTGATCAATCAGCTGTCCTGATGAAATGACTTGTTTGACTCCGATAGAAGTTACGATACTTGCACCCCACGCACGTGCATGAACCAGCCATTAAGAATATAACATAACTATACCAATACTCGACACTTAGAAGAAGTAGAAGAAGAAGAAGAAGAAACAGTTTATTAGTACAAACATAATACACAAGCTTAATGCAAAATTTACAGACAAGATTTTGTACTAAATGGTCCTCACTCAGCATGATGTCACGGAACGAGTCGTTCGATACGCTCCATGACGCTGGTTTTCAGTTATTTTTTTAATCGTATGGCATTTATTTACGAACCGTGAGATCTTCGAGAAGACAAGTACGGTTGCCAGTTTTTGTTGCACTTTTAGCACCACCCAGGGGTCACGTGTAGGGTAACGGTGGGTACTCCCTACGGACGTGGTGCAAATTCGATCCCCCTTTGTCAAGTGAGCGGGCAACTTGACTGTTAGAAGTTCTCAAGCCGCCCGAAGGCCTCTAACTTGGCTTAACGACTGCTGTCGTAGACAGCAGCCGGGATCAACGGCTTTACGTGCCTTCCAAAGCACGAGAGCGCTCAGTTAGTAACTACTCAAAGCGGTCACCCATCCAAGAACTGACCTGCGCCCACATTGCTTAACCTCGCGTACCGCACGCGGTACGCGGGTGCCGCTGGGCCACGAGCGCTCTTTGGTTTTCAGTGAGGCCAGTAAGATTGGACTAGATGGCACAAATACACAATAAATTTAAATAATGACGTAATACAATAATTACAACATAACAAGCATAAACGCCGTTAGTTAACCCTTAAATACAAGCGTGGGTGTAAAATGAAAAATGAGAATGTGTGTGAGTGTGTGTGTGGGTGGTGATGCAAGAGTTGTGTGTGGTTATACACTTAAGCTCGAACCGCATAGAGCGTCGCGTTTTAGAAGAGGTAGGGCACAGCGAAACGTCATCTCGCTCAAATTTGGAGCAGCCCAACTGCGAAAGTACGTTCCGCCACGCGCATGTACTTTCGCATTTGCGCTTGACCACAAATCAACTGATGGTAAGCGATATTGTGGTCTAGGATGGAGCGCGCTTACCTAGTAAAAACCGGTTCACTCTCGTCTTGAAGACCGTAAGGTTGTAGTTTTCAGGGAACAAGGATTCCGGCAAGGAGTTCCACAGCTTGGCTGTTCTCACAATAAAAGAGGAAGCGAAACGCTTCGTGCGAGTTTTTGGAACTGCCACCGTAAAACGATGTCGCCTTGCCGTATCCCTGGTCGTCCGATGGTAGAAGGGAGCGGGGGGTATTATACTGTGCAGTTCATCAGCACACTCCCCGAAATGCAACCGATAGAAAACCGAAAGATTAGCAACTTTGCGGCGATGTTCTAAACTGGGTTCCATTAGGTAGGTATGTGGTGTTGTGTTCCTGGTGGTGAGTAAGGTCGCCAGAGCTCCCGAGGATGTTCTTGAGATCTAGCTCGGCGAGTGATAGCCACGAAAAAGGGCTAAAATATCACGTTTTTGTATGGGAGCCCCCCTTATTATTATTATTTTGTTTTTAGTATTTGTTGTTATAGCGGCACCAGAAATACACAATCTGTGAAATTCTCAACTGTCTAAGCTATTACGGTTCTTGTGATACAGCCTGGTGACAGACGGACGGACGGACGAACAGCGAAGTCTTAGTAATAGGGTCCCGTTTTTACCCTTTGGGTAGGGGACCCTAAAAAAGAGCGGGCGAGGCGCGGTGCGGAGCATACGATTCATATGGCACACACACCGCTCCCGCTCTATCGCGGTACCGTACCCCGCGGTTTTTTTGGTGCGACGTATCCCGAACCGCGTTCGCTTTACCGCAAAACCGGCTGCGCCCCGCAACGACGCTGCGCCACGCTCTGTGCGTTTGAAGCTCAAGTAATGCGTAATAGATCGAATTTAAGGTGCAGAATCGGTGCGGTGACGTGCATAATTAACCAATCAAATAAATCCATTGAATCTAAGCGGAGACGACCTGTTTAGCCTAGTTGGTAGCGATACTGCCTTCGAAGCTAGAGGTCCCGGGTTCGAATCCCGGCCAGGGCATTATTTGCGCAGCATTTAGTACGGATTTTGTTCTTGGGTCTTGGATGTTCTCTATGTATTTAAGTATGTATTTATCTATATAAGTATGTATATCGTCGTCTAGTACTCATAGTACAAGCTTTGCTTAGTTTGGGACTAGGTCGATTATATAAAAAATATTTTTATATTAAGATTTGATTGGTCAACACTGCGCGTGTCCACTCCGCTCCGCTATAGTGGTTATGCAGCCTTATACTGGTCCGCCTGTAGTGGATTAGTGAATACCTGCGCCGGTTATCGAGTGAATTAGAATACACTTCCGATTGCAGAGCTGATAAGATATATTTATAAATGCCTGTATTTCGTGATCACCACTCACTTTATCTCCTAATGTATTGATAATTACAGATTAAACATACCATACCGCCGATGTTCATTCGCTTGTTGTATGTAGCGACATTATTGACTTACAGGATTTTATTCACTTAAGTACTTCAGTATATATATTGAAATAGATGAACTTTATCCTGCAAGTAGCCCTCAATGGCACTTTTACCAGTCAAAATATAGGTTCTAGCGCTTCTGAAAAAGAACACCACTGCCGAGAAAAAACGCCGAAACAAACCGACAGTCAGTCATTTTCTCCCAAAGTATGTTTTTTTTTAATACCAAGTCGGTGGCAAACAAGCATGCGGCCCACGTGATGGTAAGCGGTCACCGCAGCCTATGGACGCCCGCAACTCCAGGGTTGTTACATTGCGCGTCGCAGACTCTTTCAAAAATTATACATTCCTTTCTTAAAGAACCCACGTTTACCACCATCATTATACTCGTATATAAAAAAAGTTTTGGTTTGGTGCTTCGTGCTTGATATTCCCGTAAATTCCGACACGTTGGATTCGCGTTTACTTACAAGCTACACGACGCGCGACCTGCTAGGTTGCCATATATATGTATAAGTATAGCTGACAGCGGCGGAGGCGGGAAATATCATAGTCGCCTGACAGTTCGCACGTCCCGTAGCGCAGCACGTAGCCTCTACATGAACGCGGTCTAAGGCTTGACGCAGTACCTACATGACATTCATTTAATGTGGGCTATACCATGACACTAATCAACATTAAATTTGAGTAAAAATAAATAAATATTATTCATTTGTTTTTCTGTAATTGCTGAAAAAAATGCATCTGAATGGAAAAAATAACAAGATGGCAAAAATATGAGTTGGTTTTGTAATTATTTGGAGTGGTGTGGAAAAAGCCCTGATGCACTAATAAAGAATATTGTAATTGAAAATAAAACCTTGGTTTATTATTATGATTTCAAGAATAAGCAAGTTATCTGTGCAGTGGTTTTTTTATCTCTAGCTCTGTCACCAAAATTAGGTTGTATTTTTCGACTTCTTCCTGGACTAAGTATTGAGGCCTACCAATCAAAACTGCTAGCTTTCAAGAGTTGTATAACACTATTCTATCAGAGCTGTAAAAAATATTATTAATAAACTGAAGAAAAAAAAACACGAATTTTCGGCAGAAATTGTACTTCAGAGCCTTCTAATTGACAAGGGTGCTGCTCTTCGAGCAAAGATCAGAACTAGTAACCGTTCCCATTGTTATTTAGCCCTATCTTTCGACTACTACTTTTCATACACATAAGTTCAAATCCAACTACATGAAAATAGCGAGCTGGTGAAGGTATAAATACTTAGTGAAGGTATAAAATTTGACCTCAAAAAGTAAAATTGTTTTTATTGGGGTAAAATAAAACAATTGAATGACGTTAATAAGTATTTGGAAATATAGAAAGTATGCATATTGTAATTAAAATATAACGATTTACATCTCTCTCATACTTAATACTGATTATCAAAACTTATTGAACCCCCTCGTACCTACATTTTTTGAAGACTTAAGACCCTAGTCTGCTCCAAGCAGGAACATATCGTGTCATAATGAACAAAGCGATAGGGTCTTAATCGATACCAAATAATTATAATATTTATCTGTATCTTATCTTATCGAACGAGTGTCACAGCGCAAAATAAGTTCCATTAAGATGCCTATCTATCAGTATGAAAATATCGCTTCAGCAAACGCTTCCTGAATCACAAAGTGTTGTTTCCATTGTATTGTAAAGACTATCGGTTTTTTCATTTTGTAAATCCATTGTTTTAGTGGTTGGCTATTTTTGATTAGTGAACATTGGAGGTTAATAAATAATAATCGTGTAAAGTGCAAGTGGGATTACCTCCGTCATCATTAAAAGAGCAGAGGTAAGAATCAACAGCTACTTAGGTATATGTCGATGCCACAGTTATCATTAAAAGAGCCTATATGCCTATATGATGAATCACGTTACATCGTACTGTGTCCGAACAGAGTGTTGCTCGATAAGTACTCGTCCTGCTACCGTCTATTTAATTCCACATTTAATTAGGCTGTGCAGAGAAACGTTACCATAAAAACTGTTGAAACGATCGAATTGCCTAGGAAATGCCTAGGAATGACGGTGGTAGGTAGTTGTGAGTCAAAATTGCTCATGAATCACAGTATGTTATTTTTCTTGATTTCTTTTTCTATATTAACAGAACTGGCTTCGCCTGGGCACGGTGTAGGGAGGTTATCATCATGTCTGTCTATTATATCCGATTCAGCTATATGTTGTCAAAGGCTAACTGGTACATTTCATCTTTCAACCATTTCTACTTTGTTTTAGTAATCCTCTATAGTATATATATAAGTCATCTCAGTTATCGTTTTGTCAATAATAATTAATGAGTGTGTTTTAATAAGATAAACTAGTGCCTACGCCAATTCTTGGGATTGGGTAGCGGACCCCAGGCATTCTTCAGGATGCAACTGTACTGAGAATAACGCTTGGAGGATGATGATGATGAGTGTGTTTTAATCAGATTGATTTGCAGGAGATCACGTGTATTCCGTGTATTGATGCAGCTCAGGATGATTCATCACTTACGAGTACATTAGCACAATTTAAATAATGATAATTGGGTAGTTCCATAGTTCAAAACAATATTATTATAATAAGTCGGTCAGTTAGACGATCAAAAAATTGTCGTCAAACAAAAAATTTAGTTACAAGCCGCGTATCAACTAGAGGCAGCTTCGGGTTGAGCGGCTGCCTCGACCCGAGGCTGCTCAAATGAAGACGCTGCCTCAACCTGAGGCACGCCGCGACACGAGGCAAATTCGTCGCCGCGGACCGAGCCATAATTTGTCGGGTTTTTGGCGCGCTCAAAGGAGCCTCAGCCCGAGCCGTGCACTTAGTGGAAACTGGTGTGTCGCCTCAGGTCGCAAAGGATGGTCTCTTTATTAATAGTGTAAATGGCTTTTAAAGCAGCAGCTACGCGCGTTTTTGCTTTAAACTGAGGGAGTACCGCGAACCGAAAAATAATATCTCCCTGTCGCTCGAATATGCAAGTGTAACAGAGAGGCAGAATAGGCAGATTTTGCAGTTTGCTGTAGGCTCTCAGTTTCAGAGGAACGTAACGTCGCGGATCCTACGCCTCAGAGTGAGCAGCCTGAGTTTGCCTCTAGCCGAGGCTGCTCGGCCTGAGGCTGCTCAAGTGGATACGCGGCTAAAGCGCGTCAATGTTCGGGAGCTTATGACTTCACGCCGTGCTAAAAATTGTAGCACGATGTGACGGCACGAGGATATTTTTTTAATGCGCCATATCTTCATATTTTGTTTCTTAATTGAAAAAAGAAAAAATACCAATTTAAAATATTATTTTTCGTAATGTAATGTAACTGATTTTTTTTAGGACACGACACAATCATTGTTATGATTGTGTATTGTGTAGTTATGTGTTGTTGTAACGAGGTAACGAAGCGAATGATGGTGTATTCCTGTACCTACATCGTGTTCTATGTTCCAGCAAGAAGAAAACCATGAAAGATGGAGGTTAAACTAATGTTAACCACAGCGGTCCTGCTCGCTGCAACGCTCCTGATTAAGGCACAGGATGACCCCACAGCAGGTACCTACAACAAAAGCATCAATTCCAAATTTAAGGAAAAAATTCTACTTGCTTGCGAGCTTGATTCCTACCTTATGGCATACCTCATCATCATGTCAGCCGAATGACGTCCACTCCTGACATACCTATACCTATTGTAATTGTTATCTGTACTGAACGTTAGGTAGCTCCCCCGCGTATCATAGCACATCTCTCTATCTCCCGCATCTTAGCGATTAAATACTTGCAACTGTCCGGAGTCCCAGGAAGTGATTCTCGTGCTTTGTCAACGTAATGCTCAATTTGTTGCTGATATTATTTTTGTTTTAGGCCATGACTGTGCTTACATGCAGGAGATACCACGGCCGGAGCGCCCTGCCGAATGGCCCACATTCAACTTTGATGGTAACGTATACAATACAATACTAATGAACGATTCTAACCGAACGGCTGGAGTCGGCGCGCATCCCACTATAGTCAAAGAAATTCGAACCCTCATTTCAGAAGTTAGATTTCATATTTGAATGGGTTTGGGGGCAGCCGGTCGGAGCCGGTCGGCTGCCACCGGCTCTGCCGCTGCCGTTTGAATACGAAGTCTAGCTTCTGTATGGAGAGTTCGAATTCCTTTGACTCTGGTGGCGTGCGCGCCGACTCCTGCCGTTTAGTGTGAATCGTCCATTACAGGCAAAATCACATGTTCTATTTGGTGGCAGTGCATAATATAACAAAGAGATGGTCAATTTCTGCCACATTTCGGTGGCTGACTTCTAGTTATACTTACATAGCTCCCCTCCTAGAAAAACCTGCATCCTGTTTCATTTTTGTCTGTCTAAACTGATTGCACAATAATTACACGTCAATTGTATTATTTCTAAAATGCCAAATGCTCAAAGGTCTGAACTGGGCGACGCGGCCGCTCCTGCCGGCTCCAGATCGTCTGGACCTGTGCATGGACCTGTACTACCCTGAGACAGCCACATCCGGGGTCCAGCTCATCTTCATGGACGAAGAAGTCGAGGGGGAGACTCCCATCGCTAAGTTGAACTACCAAGGTAAGAACTATTGAAGTTTTCGATAATTTATCGTGGTTGATTGCAATTTAAAGAACAAGGACTTGACTGATAGTGCTATTGTTGTATAGGCACAACGGAGCCGACCATGCTCTTCATTTCCGGCCGCAACGCCATGCTCGGTGCTGTCATAAGACGAAATGAGGCGGGCGAGTGGTATATCTACGTCACGCAAAGGTAAAACCTAGACAGTATGCTTAAGGTAGGAAGTACGGTTCAGTTCAGCAAAGACAAATTACAAAATCAGTCTATTAGGGGCTATGTATCAGTACCATCTATTTGATTAGACTGAAAGATACACATATTCAGACCATGCCACTATTCTATGATATTGATGATCTCATCAAATTGACCAGTCCCCGTTACCTGTTTGTATCTTAATTCTGATAGAAGCCTGGGTCTTGCAACTACACGAGATGTTGAAGATTTGACAACCCATAGAGTGAAAGATTAAATGGAAACATCTGTTTTCAGACAAGATTACGAGGAGGGCATGATCTTCTACCTGTTCGAGGTGCGGGTAGAGGGCGAGGTGCTGGTCGCCAGCGTGTCGCTCACCATCGTCAACATCGACGACAACCCGCCCTGGATCCTTGCCTTCGACGCTTGTCAAGTCCCTGTGAGTGACCCTGTCACATACTCGTAGGCTGTTGGCCTGTAACGTACCTCTGAGAAGTTACTTGTGAGTAGTTAGTAGTCACTCTGTGTTAGTAGTAGTACATACTCCCTAAGAAGTGGAGTATTATTTTCACGAAACTACAGATTTTTTCTAAGCTGGGTGACTTAAACGCAATTGCAATTACAGCTTTCGATTCCCATTGTGCATTTATTTGTGCATTTTTCACGGATATTTGTTCTTGGGTCTTGGATGTTTTCTATGTATTTAAGTATGTATTTATCTATATAAGTATGTATATCGTCGTCTAGTACCCATAGTACAAGCTTTGCTTAGTTGGGGACTAGGTCGATTTGTGTAAGATTGTCCCCCAATATTATTTATTATTATTTTTATTTTTATTTTATTGGACATCAATCCCCAGGCCATAGTTGGCCTGTTTAGCCTAGTTGGTAGTGTGCTGCTGGAGATCCCGGGTTCGAATCCCGGTAAGGGCATTTGTTCTGTGGTGAGCAGAGAGATTTGTTCCTGAGACTTGGATGTTTTCTATGTATTTAAGTATATCTGTCGACAGTGCCGATTACTGCTTCAAATGTCATACACGCAGCCTCCATTCCGCTATCCCGCGCCGTCCCCCGGACCGCGTTCGCTTTACCCTAAAACCGCCTCCGCCCCGCAACGACGCTGTGCCACGTTCTATGCGTTTCAAGGTTACTAGTTTAATAGTGTCGTTACTATTGGTTAGGGTATTAACTGATTTTGATGCAATTTTCCCAGGAATTAGGTGAAGCTCGCATCACCGAGTGCGTGTACGAAGTGACGGACGCCGACGGCCAGATCAGTACCAGCGCGATGACCTTCGACATCATCAGCGACCGCGGCGATGACGAGATATTCTACATTGAGAGCCATGTGGAGCCGACCAACTGGTTCACAATGAACATGACGATTGGGATCACCCGGCCGCTGGACTTCGAGACCAATGCGCTGCATATTTTCACGGTCAATGCTCTGGTAAGTCTGTTAATAACTAGAGGCTCTATGAGCTGTAGACCACATGCAGGTTTAATTTTTCATATTTCGTAATTTCCAAAAAAGACTTGACAAAAAAGACTTTCACGAGAATCGTTTGAGAAATGTAGAGGAGAACGGCCAATATAAAAACATTTTTGCCCAAGGCTGAAACGAAGACCTTCGGAAAGTTTCGCGTGAGGAATTGAAGGCCCGACCGCCTGCGGCCATTCACTACAATTATGTCGGAGAGGTGCTGACATGTGGGGAGTGTGCTCGCACATTCACTACATATATAGGCTATGTCCGAGTTCATATAACCTGGACCTTTTTAAGGCACGAGTGAATAGGCATCTTCTGGGTGAGCTCGCTTCATCGTCGGCCTCATCTTTGCCCCCTGGCTGCCCAAGCCTGCTGCCAAGAGCAATCCCATCTTTAATAAAAAAAAAAATGTCAGGCACCTGGGAGCTCAAGAGCGAAGCTCTCACTAGCCAGTTTTTTTCTGGTTCTTTTTGGGCACCGTGGTCAAAATCGGCCAGGATGATGATGATTTAACTTGATCTGCAGGACTCGCTCCCGAACGTAGGCACGGCGTCGCTGATGGTGCAGGTGGAGAACGTGGAGCACCGGCCGCCGCGTTGGGTGGAGGTGTTCGCCGTCCAGCAGTTCGACGAGAAGACTGCGCAGGAGTTCACCGTGCGCGCCATCGACGGCGACACCGCCATCGACAAGCCAATATACTACGACATCATTACGGAGGAGGGAGGCAAGTATACAAGTCGTCATCCGGTCGCCATCTGATCTATTGGAGGACAATGTGCTAGCAAATATCTGTACGCAACTCTATCGATAATGCGTTCCTCGTCTTTCTGGTTCAATTGCAGTCATGTCCTCCGTCTACTGGTCGTTCCCTCTCATCTATTAGAGGAGGTCTGTTCCCAGAAGTGGGACGTATAATAATGTAGGCTAGTGATGATTATGAAAGTCCTCCGTTCCTATTTCATATTCACTATTAACTATTCCATCAGTACCTGGAATTGTTAAGAAATAAGATCTTTTTTTAGAAAGCTTAGAATAGATTCCCCAGTGATTCTACTAGTGTCTGACAAGGGCGAGTCGAACCCACTAGCTAGATTAAGTTACGCGGGAAAACATCGTAATAAAAAATCTATTTACCATCTGTCCAGCAGTATTTCCACATTGAATCTAGTGGATTCAACTTGCGCTTGCCAAACTTTAACAAACGTCTGTAACGAAGAAAAAAAGGGACCTCATTCCTTATCCGGAGCGTCCGAGGGAGGCATTTCCTCTGAAACCGTACCGTACGCGACCCTTTACGTTTCCTGTATTTTTTTATGACATTTACATGTAATTTAATCTTGTCTGACCCGAGAATGGTTTGTTCACTGTCCCGGCATTCGGGTGTTGCAGATACGTTCTTCTCAATAACGACGATCGAGGGCGGGCGGCAGGGCGGCGTGTTGCACGTGGCGCCCATCGACCGAGACACGCTGCAGCGCGAGGTCTTCCGCCTCACTATCGTTGCCTACAAGTTTGACAATATGTAAGGCTTCAATTCCCTGCTGGTTTATTACACAAGTAACAAAGTTATAAATTATACCAAAAAAAAGCCGCCTCCAAATTTGTACTTCGTTATGCCACAATTTGTGGTTTCCGTGAGCCAGTGCTTGGACCTACAGAAAACACCGAAATCGGCATATGCGTGCCTATTAAATTCGAAGAGTTCCCTCGATTCCTCCTAGATCCCATCAGCAGACCTTCACCAAATTTATATAGGACCAACTTGAGGGTACCTGCTTTGAAACAAAAAAGAATTATCAAAATCGGCCAACGTGGTCAAGAGTTATCGGGGAACTACATACATAAAAAAACCGGCCAAGAGCGTGTCGGGCCACGCTTAGTGTAGGGTTCCGTAGTTTTCCGTCCGTCACATTAAGTTGACATATTAAGTACAGAAACACAAAACCCTAAAAAGCTCGTCATTTCATTGTGATTTTGTAGAAATGACAGGTACAATAAACACCTGTTTATACGGTTAAATTACAAACTTAGTTCATAAATTATTTTTGTAATTTTTTCAAAAACTATTCAACCTATCAAGTTCAAAATAATTTTCCTACAAAGTTTTTATAAAGTTCTACTTTTGAGATTTTTTTCATATTTTTAAAACTTATGGTTCAAAAGTTAGAGGGACACATTTTTTTTACTTCTGGAGCGATTATTTCCGAAAATATTAACATTATCAAAAAATGATTTTAGTAAACCCATATTTATTTTTAAATACCTATCTAACAATATATCACACGTTAGGGTTAAAATGAAAAAAAAAAAAATCACTCCCCACTTTACGTATAGGGGAGGTACCCTAATAAAATATTTTTTTCCACTTTTTATTTTACCACTTTGTCGGCGTAATTGATATACATATTAGTACCAAATTTCAGCTTTCTAGTGCTAACGGTCACTGAGATTATCCGCGGACGGACGGACAGACGGACGGACAGACGGACGGACAGACATGGCGAAACTATAAGGGTTCCTAGTTGACTACGGAACCCTAAAAATTGCAAAAATGTAGTCGGTTAAAAATGGGACGCGCACATAGAAGTCGTCTGTGGTAAATTTGCGTGTTTCGCACTGAGCAGATTAACGCGTATTCTTCCTAATCAGCAGCTCAGATCCAGTTATTTCTCATGTTCCACTTAGTGATGTGTTAAGGGTTGGAACATTGGGGTACGGCTGCAGTATGCCAACAAGTATTCATACTCCAAAAACGAGCCATCTGAATAATCTCACACGCCCCTCACGGACTACGGACCTCACACCCGCCCGAATACTTTTCACAAAAAACCACATAGTGACTTTAACGTCTCAATACATTTATTACGTATAGTTAGTATTTATTTCTAGTAAAGATGTTCAAGAGTAACAGAAAAAAAAAACAAAGACACATTAGCCACCACATGTTATCGACTCGCTAAAACGTCAAAAAATATGTCTGTTGTGGAAAGCAAACAATAAAGTACCCGATGACATCAAAAATATTGAAAACGTTACAACCTTTTATAATAAATCGAAAAAATGGTTCGCCCAGGCGTATAATTATATTTCACAATTTCATAACCAATTTCATGCAATTTCACTTTTGTTGATATTGTACTGTGTATGTTGTACATATGATACTGGTCCCGCAGCCAAAGTTACCCTACCCAAAGTTACCCAGAAAATTATACAATTTTCTGAAATAGAAATATATTTATTTGCTATAAATGTAGTACATAAATGGTGTTATAAATTATCTTGTCGCTATACATTTATATATCGCAAAATAAAGAAATCCTTAGACTACAAGTAAATCTGCTTATAAAAGGTAAAACAAAAGATAAATAAAAGTGCCGGCACTTTAGCTCCTGAATAGCCTTACTGTTCTAAGTATTCTTTAAAGAGTAGAAAGTTATACAATTTATTTTTAAATTTATTGAATGGTAGATCTTTTATATCTACGGGTAGCCTGTTAAATACCCTTATACACATTGCGTGACTACAACGGTTTTTCATAGTGGTGTGCATTTTAGGTAGCACTAGCTTATTTGGATACCTCGTGTTGAAATGTGTTGATTCACATGATCGATACTATAAGAAGAACTCTTAAAAAGGAAACAAATGGCTGGCTGAGGGTATACTCCCATGGTGTATGTCCTTCTAACACAGCTGGCGGCTGTTTCGTTTTCCGGAACAGTCAATTTACAACAACATATAAAAGTAATTACTGAAGTCAATTTACAACAACATATAAAAGTAATTACTGAAGTCAATTTACAACAACATATGAAAGTAATTACTGAAGTCAATTTACAACAACATATGAAAGTAATTACTGAAGTCAATTTACAACAACATATGAAAGTAATTACTGAAGTCCATTTATTAACGCTACTTGAAGACTACTAAGGTATTTTAAAGATTTGGTTTTTGCCAAAAATGTTATAACACAATTTTGTAACATGATTTTCTATATACAGGGTGTTGGTAACAGAATGCAAAGACTTTCAGGAATGATAGAGGAGGTAATTTTAGATATTTTAGACACAACTTGCTTTAGTACAAAGTCTCTTATTTTCTAAGATATGCACCATTTTATTTTGAAAATTGTATGTTTTCCATATTACCATACATTTGGAAAATGTTTAGATTTTTTTAATGTTCCCTTTTTGTCTGGTTTATCGTAATTTTTCAGTAGCTGTAGGAACTAAGGAAGTTTTTGAAAACGATTGAATTGGGACTAACGACTTTTTACTGCCTGTATTAATTCACATGGTAAGAAATTGTGCAGATCCTTCTCAACGGAGGCGAACGTGGTGATCATCATCAACGACATCAACGACCAGTACCCGGAACCGATGCAGGACGTGTACCGCCTCAGCATACCAGAGGAGACGCCGCTCACGCTCAACTTCGGGGACCAAGCTTTCGGCTTTCATGACCGCGATTTGGTGAGTTGTGTAGACCAAAAGGAAACTAGGAAAAATTGAAAAAGTTAGTTGTTTGTTATTGACAGCACTTGAACCGTATTTTTATCACCATTATCATTTAGCATAGAAGCGTATATGTCCTATGAGTCTCCTTTTTAGGGTTCCGTAGTCAACTAGGAACCCTTATAGTTTCGCCATGTCTGTCCGTCCGTCTGTCCGTCCGTCCGCGTATAATCTCAGTGACCGTTAGCACTAGAAAGCTGAAATTTGGTACTAATATGTATATCAATTACGCCGACAAAGTGGTAAAATAAAAAGTGGAAAAAAATATTTTATTAGGGTACCTCCCCTATACGTAAAGTGGGGAGTGTTTTTTTTTTCATTTTAACCCTAACGTGTGATATATTGTTAGATAGGTATTTAAAAATAAATAGGGGTTTACTAAAATCATTTTTTGATAATGTTAATATTTTCGGAAATAATCGCTCCAGAAGTAAAAAAAAATGTGTCCCCCCCCTCTAACTTTTGAACCATAAGTTTTAAAAATATGAAAAAAATCTCAAAAGTAGAACTTTATAAAAACTTTGTAGGAAAATTATTTTGAACTTGATAGGTTAAATAGTTTTTGAAAAAATTACAAAAATAATTTCTGAACTAAGTTTGTAATTTAACCGTATAAACAGGTGTTTATTGTACCTGTCATTTCTACAAAATCACAATGAAATGACGTGCTTTTTAGGGTTTTGTGTTTCTGTACTTAATATGTCAACTTAATGTGACAGACGGAAAACTACGGAACCCTACACTGAGCGTGGCCCGACACGCTCTTGGCCGGTTTTTTAAGAACTGCCAACGCATTTATGGTGTTTGTGTTTTTCACTTCAAAATGCCTTGTTTTTGTTTTTAGGGTGAAAACGCCCAATATGACGTGCAACTGGTCAGCGTGTATCCCCCCGACGTAGCGACGGCGTTCTACGTGGCTCCCGAGGTGGGCTACCAGGAGCAGACCTTCATCATGGGGACGGTTAACCACGCCATGCTGGATTACGAGGTCCCGGAGTTCCAGCACATTGAGATTCAAGTGAGTAGTAGCTATGGTGTCAGGTATATACTCGTATGTACGCTAATAATAGACACCTACTGATGGAAATTTTTTTCCGTTCAGGATATATCATAGGATTATACTTTATATCATCTTGAAGTGAAGAAAAACTGGCCATGTCGGACTCGCGCACGAAGGTACCATTATCTATAAAAACGGCAAAGAGTCCGACTCACACTTGGCCGATTTTCAATATTTGTTGTTATAGTGGCAACAAAAATACATGATCTGTGAAAATTTCAACTGTCTAACTATCGCGGTTGAGATACAGCCTGGTGACAGACAGATGGACGGACAGACAGCGAAGTCTTAGTAATAGGGTCCCGTTTTTACTCTATGGGTACGGAACCCTAAATACATGATTATAAGTTCTCACACTAGATGTCTATGTTCCAAAGCGCTAATTGAGCCCCAATTTTAAAATAGTCCTCAAGGGCCAATGCAGCAGTCAGTTTTTAAAGCAGGATAATTGAGTATGGGGGTATTGTCCAGGTGGTAGCCACTGACAGGGTGAACTCGTCGATGCAAGGCATCGCCACAGTCTACATCGACCTGGTCAACTGGAACGACGAGGAGCCACTCTTCGACTCGGAGTCTCATACCGTGGCCTTCAACGAGACGGAGGGAGCGGGCTTCTTCGTGGCTTCCGTGCTGGCAAGGGACCGGGACATCGATGATAGAGTCGTGTGAGTACCGTTATATGTAGCGTAGCCTGGGCTTGGCGAGGTCCTAGTAAACGTAATAAGTGAATTTGAACCCCACTCATATTCACATGCAGAGAGCAATATTAGATGGAGATGAAAATAAACTCTCTCTCTTCCTTCTTCTTACTAGAATGACTAAACTAGTCAGGCGGTGGGATTACCTGCGAGTTAAGTTTTTGGAAGGCAACAATTCCCACTTCACGGTAAGAGCAAAGCCATTCTCCAACTCCATTATGAATTACGATTTGTTCCTTGCCGTATTAATGCCTTTAGTGTATGAAGCGTATCTTAAAATCTAAACCTTGCAAGTCTTCAAAGTTATATTTCTTATTCCAGACACTCTTTGATGGGCAACGCTGGTCAGTATTTGACCATAGACGAGACAACAGGCGACATCTACGTCTCCATGGACGACGCCTTCGATTACCATCGACAAAATGAACTCCACGTCCAGGTTTGTTCGACTAATGGTACCTAAATAGATCTTGAACAAAAATATTTAATTTCCTTTTAAAAGCAAACAGAGCAAGAAATATGTAAGATCAAAGAAACATTATTTCATCTTAATTAGAATATAAAATGTACGTATGTAATGTATGTATGTGTATGTGATCTTGAACTGGCAAAAAAGGCCTTTGGCATAAACAAAAGGTGTGCAACCTGCCGGGTTTACAACAAGTCTTTTCCTTTTGACGATGTTCTTCTATTAGGCCTAAGTTGGTTCTATTAGGCCTTCTATTAAGCATCTTGTGTATATATATAGCTGTAAAATAAAATCAAGCCTAAAGGGAAAATAAAGAAAAATGCTTGTCATAGGTACGAGCTGTGGATACCCTGGGAGACGGCCCGTACCACACGGCCACCAACCAACTGGTTATTCAACTCCTGGACATCAACAACACGCCGCCTAGTCTTCGTTTGGTTAGTAAATCCTATGCTTGATACTACTTGAAAGATTTTTCTATAATTCAAAATGCTTATTGAGTAACTTGTGCTAACAGTAGAAAAAACGTAAATATGAAAGTAGCGGACAATTACGTGGAACTGTCTAGGAACTCAGTACTTTAGTACGAAGCTTTCTATGTGGTTGCAGAAAAAGATGTATGGTTCCTATCTTCATCTTTTCCTGCAAGAATATGAGCATTCGCCGAATGTTCGGAAGGCTATTTGATATAATAAGTAAAGGCTTGATATCCCCAGCCACGAGGCAGCCCGCACGTGGAGGAGAACGTCCCGGAAGGCTACGTGATCACCACGGAGATCACGGCGACGGACCCGGACACCACGGCGTACCTCCGCTTCGAGATCGACTGGGAGACCTCGTACGCCACCAAACAGGGGCGGGAGACGCCGGCCATCGAGTTCCATGAGTAAGGCCCTTTTACTAGCCACGTGGCTGCCTTTACGTTGATGAGAATTTATGCTCCGAAATAGACTGGGAGACCTGTTACGGCCATCAAGCAGGGATGGGAGACGCTTGCCGTCGAGTTCCATAATTATTTAACACCCATTGTCTCTCATCATCAGCCATAGTTTGTTTACTTCCGAACGTAGGACTCCATCGTGTTGTGTCATAATGTTTGGTCTGTGTGATTGTCAGCAGACTATACATATCCAGTTACTTGATAATGGCCTGCTTTAAATGTAGGCCCAGGCATCTTACATAGGCTAGTTAGACTGAGGGTCTCGTCAGGCCTAAATACCTGAAAGTGTACACGACACACACACCAGCAGAGTAGACGTCAAACTGAATAAGGCTATACGACTCGTTTCTGGTACACTCCAATCCACTCCCAATCACTGGCTACCAGTGCTGTGCCGTATTTCTCCACCCGACCTAAGAAAGAAAGATACCCTGTTAAGGGAAGCAGAAAAGATTCGCCGGAACCCGAACCTTCCTATCTACGCAGAGTTTCAGGATCCTGCGAGGCTTCGTCTAAAATCCTGAAACCCATCTGTAACCGCTGACCTGCTCGAGGGACAATTTGACCTCAAATAGGAATGGTCACAGAGGTGGTCGTCGACTATGGCGGGTAAATTTGGCTCCGAGATAAACCCAGGCTCGAAGATAATGGGGACTGAACTTCCTAGAAGAGATTGGTGCAACCTCAATAGGCTACGAACCGGGCACGGCCGCTGCGGCCAATACAAACATCGGTGTGGTTGGGTGGACTCTCCTGCCTGCGCCTGTGGTGCCGAGGAGCAAACCATCCAACACATCATCCAGGATTGCCCTTTAACGCGCTATGCTGGTGGCCCCCCTGATGACCTGATCACCCTGAGCGACGAAGCTTTGTTGGCTGACGAAACTTAGGCTTAATCTTTAAAAAATAGGTATTCTGTTATTGTGCCATACGATTAAAAAAAAGCCTGAAAGTGTCTCAGGTTTGCTAGTTTAGGCTAGAATTTTTTTACTTGTAGCTTTCAAAATGGTCCCTAGATAATAAACCAAAAGTATTTAGGATAAAATACCATGATTGAACAAGCGGTTAACTGAGAATTTATGGCCGAGTAGAGTTTCTAAAACGGCTGGTTGCTCACAAATGTCGACTTTACCGTGTTGCAATTCGTCTGGCCATTTGATCAGTTTGTGATAATTCTAACAGCTGCGTGGAGATCGTGACGGTGCACGACGCGGGCACGACGGGGGCTGCGCACGGGCACCTGATTGTGAAGGAGATCAGAAACAACGTCACCATCGATTTTGAGGAGTTTGAGGTGCTGTACCTGACCGTGCGCGTGGTCGACGAGATGACTTACATCGGGGAAGACTCGGATGAGAGTGAGTCAGCTATTCATTGACATCAAAGTCGCACACATAGTCAAAGATGTCAACCCAGTTTTCGCTCTGCCTGATAATAATAATCAATAGACAGAGTTAATTAAAGATGCTCCTTGTCGATACAAAGAATTTGTTTATGTTAGTGTGACAAACGGCTATCTTATGGTGCTAATGATTTTGTGTCTGTCAGGCGGGCTTTTTCCAGTCAGTTTTTGAGATTGAATTTCGCTTGGCTCGTGAAAAGGTTTTTCACTTTACCTATCATCAACATCATGTCAGCCGAATGACGTCCACTGCTGGACATAGGCATCCCCCAAAGACTTCTACAATGACATGCGCCACCCGCACTTTACCCATAAGTATCCTAAATTGATAACATTTCAAATTTCGATGTATATGAAATCTTAACTAATTTCGTTAATTAGTTAATAAGACATCCAACAATATTTTAAATTTATTTGAATAGCTATTAGTTTTCAAGATATCCACAAAAATGCGGAGATAACTTACCATCGTCGATATGACGTCGTAAGGCTGAATTGTCACCACGCACAAAAAGAAAAGCAGTACACATTCTAAAAGCGAATTCTGTATAATTTTTAACGCTTTTACAATTTTTATCAAATTGGGAAATTTTCGAAATACTTATTTTTTATCTTTTATTTAATTTCATCGGAACAAAGTTCGATTATAAAAATTAAGTAAGTCACAACACGTGAACATAATGATTTAGATTTATTTATATCATACATTATAAATTCATCATCATCATGTCAGCATTATAAATTAACATGAGCTAATTTAGACGAAATTACATTATATTATGATCGTCAAATATGGAATATAGTAATAATTATTGATGTCAACTGGTTCCTGTTTCAGTGACGTTCACGATCATCATCATCGACATGAACGACAACTGGCCGATCTGGGCAGAGGGTGCGCTCGCGCAGAGCTTCATCGTGCGCGAGAACGCCACCAGCGGCGTCGTTGTCGGCTCCGTGCTCGCCACCGACATCGACGGCCCGCTCTACAACCAAGTGCGATACACCATCCAGTAAGTTTTCCGAGGTTTTCCCGACGCATGGGGTTCTTCAAGAAAGGAGTGTATATTAATTTTGTATTAAGCAGTAACGCTGCTAACAAAAAATCCGAATTTAAAATTAAAGGAAAAAAAATGAAAAATGAAAATTGAGAATTGAGACTAAACGCAAACGTGTTCGTTTCGTTCGACTGCTATGTCCAGCAGTGGACGTCCTCGGGCTGATATGGTGGTGGTGGTGGATGCTTTGATACGATTAATTATATTCCAGACCACACGAAGACACTCCAGCTGACCTGGTGAAGATAGACTTCTACACGGGGCAACTGACGGTGGACCTGGACCACGCGATCGACGCCGACCTCCCGCCGCGGGAGTACCTCCACTACACGGTGGTGGCCAGTGATCGCTGCTACGCCGACGACCCCAACGACGACCCCACTGACGACCCCACCGACGAAACCACCAACTGCCCCGATGACCCCACGTACTGGGACACGCTGGGAGAGGCAAGTGGTTTCAAAAAGTACACGTAATGTCTATCATGTCTGGTTTGATGGACCAATTGAACTCATTATACCTCGGTAACCAGTAATGTAACTTAGGCAAAGGCAAAACTCGTGGGATGTTAGTATGAAACTAGCCTCGGCTCGTTTATTGAATTGTTAATTAGCGGGGCATATACAGGGTAAGGCCTGTAATAGGAGCAATAAATTTAAAGGACGCTTCCTTAGAGCATCTGCAGTAACCTCTTGTGTCCAAAAAAAATCTTCTTTTAAATCTTTTTTTAGTTGGGAGAAATTTTGATCTAAAGTTATGATATAAAATATGATATAAATATAAATAAATAAATGATCTCCAAGTAATGGATCTTGGCACCCAGAGATTATAGCGCGGCAGTCAATGCTGATTTTGAGGTTGCTTCAAGTTATGACTCATAATCGTTGTCGCATTTTTGATTTAAAAGGATATTATTGCGATTTTTTTTATTTTTTTTATTAATTTTTAGTGTTTTTTGAATAAATAGTTATTAATATCACTCCAGTAGAGTAAAAAGGTACATATAAGCTACTTCTCCGAAAAAAAATTAAATAAAAAAAAAACGTTTTTTTTTCAATTAAAACCATTTGGAAATAATTTCTGGAGAGCTCAATAGTGTACCGTTTAATTTTATGCTCCTATTACAGGCCACACCCTGTATATTGAAAAGCTGGTTTACATGATAGATGTTGTCCGTCGGCAGATATCGATCTACATCACGGACACGAACAACAAGGAGCCGGTGCCCGACTACTCGCGGTTCCAGGTGGAGGTGGAGGTCCCCGAGGACGCGGGCGAGGGCTTCCAGGTGGTGCAGCTCGTGGCCGACGACTACGACAGGGAACGTGAGCTAACACACGGATCTTCATATTATTCGCTAGGAAACAACAATTTTTCATCTCTAATAGTATTTTATGCAACAGTTTATAAGGCAGCAGTTAAGGGTTTCTCGAGTATTTAATAACAAAACTCACTACGCTCATTTTGTTACAGCGACTCTCGTATTTTAACACCTAATTAAGTAACGTTGCATAATGCATACAATATTTTTTCTACGATAGCAAAATAATTTGATTTAAATTAATAATCGATATGGTGGCACAATACTGGCATTGACGTGTGCCTCTTTAAAAAAAAACAGTTGTATAATAATGTAATACTCGACGATCTTTTTTTTTTATTAAAAATGTGATTGCTCTTGGCCAGCATCTAGCCAGGGGGCAAAGATGAGGCCGACGATGAAGCGAGCTCACCCAGAAGATGCCTATTCACTCGTGCCTTAAAAAGGTCCAGGTTATATGAACTCGGAAATACAGACGCCGGCAGAGAATTCCAAACCTTAGAAGTGCGCATTATAAAAGAAGATGCAAAGCGCTTGGTTCGAATTAGAGGATTTTCGACCAGGTAAGGATGGTAGCCAGCCGTACGTCTGGATGTACGTACGATCTGAGCTTGGCAAGCCTTCAGCACATGACCAACAGCACAAAACGTAGGGTTGAGGTGGACATGCATATTATACACTATGTCGACGAGTATATTTACTTGGGCCAGCTAGTTTTTTTCAGCAACAGGCAAGAGAAGGTAGTCGAACGCCGTATCGAGAACGCCTGGAAGAGCTACTAGTCCATGAAGGATCTAAAGAAGGGCAACCTTCCACTGTCACTGAAGCGGAAACCCGACGACGTGTGCATATTGCCTGTCCTAACCTACGGTGCACAAACATGGTCGTTAACTGAGATCCAGAAGTTCAAATTGAAGGTTTGCCGACGCGCTATGGAGCGTAGTATTTTAAGTGTTAAACGGACGGATCGGGTTCGAAACACTACACTGCGCTCCAAAAACACGCATAAATGACGTAGGCACAAAAACTGGTAGGCTCAAGTGGGATAGGACGGGCCAGGTCTGGCGCATGCATCCGGATAGGTGGGCTAATGCAGCTACCAAGTGGGTGCCACATGATGGGCTACGCAGACCGGGCAGTCCTAGAAGGAGATGGCGGGATAACCTTGATGCATTTCTCAACGGCTGGGAGGAAGAAGCACTCAGTAGGGAGATCATGGGGAGAGGCCTTTGCCCAGCTGTGGGATACTCAATAGACTATGTAAAATTATATTGATCTGGTTACGTCCACTGAATACAGGTCGCTTGTACCTTTGATCAGATTTTGATAGATTTTAGACAAAATATTAGGAAAAAGTAGTAAAAACAAGTTGACGTACCTACTTATTCAATTATTTCAATTCAACGCCAAACGGTCACTATCACCACGACCAGCATGCCCGCCCGTTGTAACGATATACATATGGCATATGGCAGTAGTCTTCTTTGTTAGAAACGCTAGTAGATTTTTACTTGTAAAAGTATACTGAAGTTCATCTTTTTTATATGAACTTAATTGGTTTGTATGTATGTGCAGCGATCTACCACACGGTGCACTACCAGATCAACTACGTTATCGACCCGGGGCTGCGGCGCTTCTTCGCCGTGGACGCCGACACCGGCCAAGTCTACGTCGAGTTCACCACGGACGCCGTGCTCGACAGGTCAGAACTTCGTTAAGGGAAGTGTAGCTATACAGCTTGTCTCAAGCGTATTCTTTAAGACCCGAAGGGGCGTAGTTGCTGTTGCTCGGACGGAATGCAAAGGTTGTTGGTGCGTTGCTGACCTTCCAGTGTTGATAATGAGCGTGGGAAGGCCCCCAACAAGTTGGACTGACGTTCTAGTCAAGATCGCGGGAAGCCGTTGGACAAGGGCGGCGCAGGACCGGACATTGTGAAAATCCTTGGGGAAGGCCTTTGTCCAGCAGTGGACGTCTTTCGGTTGATATGATAAATGAGAACGCAAAGAATAAATTCCTGGAATTCAATATCGTACCCAATATAACCAGGTGCTGCTGGTCTTGATACAAAAGCTTGGATGGTGTTAATGTAAACTTATTCCGTTTCAGGGACGGAGATGAGCCCACTCATAGGATTTTCTTCAATCTCATCGATAACCTTTATTCGGAAGGGGGTAAGTGTTAAAATTCATCATCTCTGTTCATCATTAATGGTTACAACTTGTCACGTATTAGGCGAAGTTATTGCTACTCGTACTATAGTTTATTAGGTTCATTGTGAGGCTTATTTCTCCAGAGGGTACCCGTAACACGGTGGCCATCGAGGTGCTGGTGATACTTCTGGACGTAAACGACAACGCGCCGGAGCTGCCGTCGCCCGAGGAGCAGCAGCCGTGGCAGACGTCGGAGAGTCTCCTCCAAGTGAGTCTATCGTTTATAGATCTCTTCATTCACCAGCACAACATGTGTGTAACAACCTGGTAACAACTGACAACCGAAATTCTTGCTTTGGTGTTTGCTTGGTAGAAATAGGCTGATCTTCGCAGAGCTAGCTCAGATAACAGCGTTTAATCAGAAGTGTTTTCCACTCCACATTCAACTCTGTGCCTAGGGTTGGATGGATGGATTACGATCTTACAATTAAAAGTGAATTAATGTATGCTAAAAGATGCTTACTGCAGCTGCATGATCCTTCCTAGCTACAGGCGACGACCCTTCATTAGAAGCCAAGCGTAAATGTTAAGATCTTAGGTTACGTATTTTCTTTCCAAATTGCAGAGTGATTAGCAAGATCGTCCCCCTGGACACTTCTGTATTGTTTAAGTAACCTGAATCCTGAATCTAAGATGACTCCAATCCCCAGGGAGTCCGACTGTCCCCGGACATCCACGCGCACGACCGCGACGAGATATTCACGGACAACTCGCGAGTGTCGTACGAGGTGGCGGGGCTGCGCGCGCGCGACCGCGACCTCGAGCCGCCGCCGCTGTTCACCATCGTCACCGTCGCCAATGAGGCCACGTGGGAGTTCCGCGGCGAGCTCGAGACCGCCATGGACCTGAGGGGGTACTGGGGCACGTACGACATACACATACGGGTAAGTCAATAAAGGTAAGCGTCCACAGGCCCGCATCGCACGCATCGCACGCAACGGATTTTAATATTCTTTGTATCGAAAGTTATACAAGTGCGTCCATTGATCCGCACCGTACGTCAGAACGCACTTGTGTGACTTATACAAAGAACACTAAAATCCGTTGCGTGCCTGTGGGCGCTTCCCACGCGCTTACCTTAAATTTGAGCTCCGAAATGAGATGTGCTGAGAGTGAGGAACCTGCATATGTCTCCAGCTGTTACAACAAACCCTTACTTATTGGGCAAACATTTAAGGGAGAGGAACAAGGACCCCCATGGATCTTGGCTGGTCCAACAAGTTTCCATAGCTGGATCCAGCGTGGAAATGCTGCCTGCACAATGGGCAATGCTGCTCAAGATTGACTAACTATAGCGTTGCATTCATTATAGTGGAAAGAGTTATAGATATTGCTAGTTCCTCAAATCGTGGGTGTAGGTAGTAGCTGGATAAATTATATGAGATTTCAATCGCTGCATTTCAGTGCTAAGCAACAAGTTTCCTCTAGAATTACTGTTCAAAACGGGGTATTTACCATGTATGTTAATACTGTTGAGTTTTCGATAGTTTCCTTCCATAGATTAGCTTGCTAGTCAATTTTTCATGCCAAATCTTCTTAACATCTACCACAAGTTAAATATTTAACACCAAAAAACCGCGCGGTATTCGGCGGGGTGTGTGACAGTATATGAAACAGTCGACGGTTTCGAAAAGATCAAAAATGCTAAACCACTTCCGCTCCGCACGGCGCCGCGCCCGCTTTGCGTTTCGAGCTTTAATGATATATATACCTTTTTGATAGGCTTACGACCACGGCGACCCGATGCAAGAGTCGTTCGAATGGTACGAGATCAACATCGCGCCATACAACTTCCATGCGCCTGAGTTTGTGTTCCCGCTGACGGGAACCACTGTGCGACTTTCCAAGGTAATCAATACACTGGACCTGGTCCATTTGACACACTGACCACTTATTTGACAACAGGGGCACAAGTGCCGAATGATGATGGATGCAATAAAAACACTTGAACCATTCTTATTTGAAAACTTATACTAACCGCGCATAAATAACTGACATGTCTAAACGGCCATAGAAATAGACGAGCCTATGATATTATATAAGTAGCCAAATATATTGCAACACGTCCTGACTCCTACTACAGTAATACGTGTTGCGATTTATTTGGCTACTTTGGCTGCTAACCACATAATATTGACTGTAAATTAATACTAACATTAGTTTTTAAGTTTTCTTTTCGTAATTAATGGATCGTTGGTCTGAATTAAATATTTTTTGATTTGATTTGTACATGTGACAGGAGCGGTCAGCCAATGGCGCCCTGGTGACGGTGGCGGACGCCTTCCTGGAGAGCTTGCACGCGACGGATGAGGACGGCCTGCACGCTGGCGAGGTGTTCTTCACGGTGACGGGCAACGGTGAGCCATTTGTAACTGACCTGCACATGTAGCTGCAGTAATAAGCAGTCATCTGCGTCGGTCGTTCCCTCAATGCCATCATACCCTACTCGTATTTTTACTCACCAGATTCAGAGATTTAAAGGTCTCGTGCAGGTTTAATAGGGGTCCAATATTTTAGAAAAATTTCTAGGCGCTTTTTCGGCTCCTCATTTGAAAAACCATACTCTATAAAGAGTCGACAAATAATCGGCAACAAATAATTTGGCAACACTGTGAATTTTACGTCATTAGAAATGTCACGTTTGAGGTGGTGTTGCCAAATTATTCCAATGCAGTCTTAGCGTGAACGGACTCTTACGTAATATCATCGACGTTTCACTCAAGAAATTATTAATAATTTTAAATTATTCTTTTAATATTATACATAATATTTATATAATAATTATACATAAATTTCAAATATGTACAGCCGTCAGCCCAGCGGCGCGACTTTCAATACAGCTAGGTCGTGGGTTCCGACCCCAGTTCCTACAAATGGGTTTTAAAAAAAAGTAATGTACGAAGTATCATTAGATATTTAACAGTACATTTGCGGTGAAGGAAAACATCGCGAGGACCCCGGTCTAATAATAATAATAATAAATGTACCCCTTGCATTTCATTAAATTGTCAAAAGGGCCTCTACGTGTTGGCTATGTGGTACTCGGTTGGTACTTCGGTACCTCGGTACTTCGGCTCCGCGCACGCCTTTCAAAGGTCCGGGACACCATTGTCCCGTGAGCGGAAAAGACATACAATAATAATAATAATATTGGGGGACAATCTTACACAAATCGACCTAGTCCCAAACTAAGCAAAGCTTGTACTATGGGTACTAGACGACGATATACATACTTATATAGATAAATACATACTTAAATACATAGAAAACATCCAAGACCCAAGAACAAATATCCGTGAAAAATGCACAAATAAATGCCCTGGCCGGGATTCGAACCCGGGACCTCTAGCTTCGGAGGCAGAGTCACTACCAACTAGGCTAAACAGGTCGTCAATCCCGAAAAGGTCTAGTTTTCCCTCCGGGTTGGAAGGTCAAATGGCAGTCGATTTCGTAGAACTAGTGCCTACACCAAATCTTGGATACAACTGTGTTGTATCCAAGATTTTTTGGCGAGTACTATAATTATTCAACTGTAATTATTTTAACTTTGTGGTATTAAAAAAACGGGGAAAAACGCTACCAGTAGGATCAGTCCGAAGCTGAGTAGAGCAGTTGTGGTATGTCTCAGGCCTATGGCATTGTCTGGGCATGTAATAAGCGTATATCAAGATGCAAAACATGTCTGAACAACTTTCATCTTCTGTAACAGCGGATGCCGTTCAATATTTCGAGATCGACAATCTCGGCGACAACAGGGGCGAGCTGAGGCTGGCGCAGACCTTCGACGAAGACGTCAGGGAGTTCCAAGTAAGTCCCGGAGATAAATAAATAAATATTATTTCATAGACCCAATCGGGTATGCATGGCATACTTGAGAACATCAGATTCCAGGTACACTTGCTGTCGTAATTATTTATGCCGTTACTACTTAAGTCTTGTGGTTCGGCTCGCCCATCTAACCGCCATATATTGGTTGTAATGTTATGCCACTGCCAGTCAATGGTCTGGTTATTTTTATTAGAGATAATAGGCTAACGCTTGTTCGCTAACTTGCCTGATACGCGATAATGCGATCTAAGGTCTATAACACATGCCTAGAAGATACTTGTTCATTCGCGAATTGAACACCACTATATATACACCTATCCGGGAACGCAGACTCAGGCAAGGACTTGGACTTGACGGTTGGATTTTGTATTTATTTTATTCCTTGTGTAGGTGACCATCAGGGCGACGGACCGCGGCACGGACCCCGGGCCGCTGTCTACTGACACCTTACTGAACGTGGTATTCGTTCCGTCCCTCGCGGACCCTACCTTCACCACCGACAGCGCCACAGTAGCATTCTTTGGTAAGCACTTCTTACTACTGTACATGTTACCAGCGGGTAAGCTATCAGTATAATTTGTACGTCTAATCGAGACAAACAATATCTTTACTGGAAGTGTGGAAAACGACAGTTTGTAGTGAGTGCAAAATAGTCTTTAGGTGTAAACAATAAGGGAATACATTAAGATGTAAAGTGTCTTTAAATATGTGATCAATGTACAGAACAACAAGTGAACACGGAAACGCAACAGCTCCCGGTCGCTGAGGATCTGAAGAATTTCCGCTGCGAGGACGACTGCTATCCCATATACTACAGGATTGCTGGTAAGAATGTTTGTTTCACTGATATCTTCAAAGCTTATGGTGGTTATACAAATGTTCGTCACTATCAGACCTCAATAGCACACCAGCATAAAGTCAAAAACTTGATCAGTGTCGAATCTGTATATTTTTGAATATACTTTGTCCCAAATGCGGATGCAGTTCTCTGGCGCTTGTGATGAGTTGCTGATTTCAGTACCATCTCTACTAATATTCCTAATTTCATCATATACATTTCAGATGGTAACAGTGAGGGTCATTTCGAGCTGGACGCATCAACGAACGTCCTAAGAGTGGTGCGAGCCCTGGACCGGGAAGTAGCGGAGTCTCACCAGCTTGTGGTTATCGCTAGCAACTCGGCCACGCCCGGCGCGGCCACCCAGGGCTCGATGCTCACCGTCACCGTCAATGTAAGCGGTAGTTACAGTTGGCAATGTTAAGTTTTAAGAAATTACGCTAATGTTTACATTCATTTGGGACAGGTCCGTGAGGCTAACCCTCGGCCGATCTTCGTCCGGAGCTTGTACACCGCCGGCATCTCCACACAGGACACCATCGGCAGGGATCTGTTGACTGTTCAGGTACGTGTGTTGTGCTGGCTGTTAGGCTGTTCAACATTGCTATTTTAAAAGTTCTTTAAAATGAAGTTAAAATAAGACCAAATACACAGATTACAGTGCAAGCTTAGGAGAAGAGTCACAACGAAGGGACCCAAGCAGAATAATGGTGTTCATATTCTGCAGTCAGAATATGAACACCAAATTTAATTTAAAAAGAAAGAATACTTGTACCCTTAAATGGGGCGTATGATGACCTTGACGGTGATGAAATGTAATATGTCAATTTGTCGGTTTACAGGCAACACATTCAGAGAACGCACCGTTGACGTACGACATCGATTTGAGCACTATGCAGGTGGACAGCAGCCTGGAGTCGGTGCGGGAGATCGCCTTCCAGCTGAACGCGCAGACCGGGGCGTTGACCCTGCAGATCCAGCCCACGGCCTACATGCACGGCATGTTCGAGTTCGACGTGCTGGCGACGGATCCTTGTAAGAGTCCCATTTGACTGTGATAGCGTTACGAGTACATACATAAGATCCCATTGGATCGAACTGCATCCAAAAGGATAGGGTGTTAAGACGAAAGTCCTTTGCGGCGCACACTATTCACTTGGATATTTCTTTGTTTATGAGGATATCGTTTCTTAATTTATGAGGATTAAGTGGAAGTTATTAGCTCTGATGGTAGCATGTACTTATTCATTAATGCAGTTACCATGTGATTTTTTTCCTTTCAGCTGGCGAGACAGACACTGCGGAAGTGAAGGTCTACCTGATTTCGTCTCGCAACCGTGTCTCTTTCATATTCGTCAATACAGTCCAGGAGATTGAAGAGAACAGAGACTTTGTGAGTATCATTTGAAATTAACACTTTAGAGGGCAAATTTTGGTCACGTTTGTCCAAAAGCTCGCCATCTATCCCTTTCCTTGATTAATATAAACCTGAAGAATGATCTTATCAGATCACACTCAGGTGTGTGTCGTGTGACAATCTCTCTCTCTCTCTCTCTTTCTTCCGAGTTATACATCCCACATGGTTCTCAACCCCACTTCGCTCCATCCTCGACATCGTTTTCGGATGCCTGACACTCCATCATGTCTTTTAGCACCGTGTTTTTAACCGACTTCAAGATTTCAAAAGAGGAGGTTATCAATTCGTTTGTGTTTTTATTTTTTATGTTTGTTTCTCCATAACTCCGTCATTTCTTAACCGATTTTGAAAATTCTTTTTTTGATTGTAAGTATGTATATCCAAGTTGGTCCAATTCTTGTCAAAACGCAGTTCTGATGATGGGATCCATGGGGAATTGAGGGTAAAGGCAAACATATAGTGATTTTTGTGTTTTTATCAACAAATCGAGCATTTTCATACAAAAATGTGACTTTGATGAAGTGGAACTGCTGATGATGATCAGAACAGAACTCTTCAACGACGAAAAGTTCACGTTTGGCGATTTGTCCTCCTAGCTGTGTTTGTTAAGCAAGTTCTATTTTTGTCATGCTCGAATTCTGATGATGGGAATTATTAGGAATCGAGGGAACTCCTCAAATGTGACATGCACACAAATAGTGATTTTAGTATTTTCATGAACTAATCAAGCATTTTCATTCAAAAAAGTGACATTTGATGAAGTAGAACTGCTGATGATGATCAGAACGGAACTCTTCAACGACGCGTAGTTCACGTTTGGCGATTTGTTCTCTTCGTTATGTTTGTCAAGCAAGCTAGGTTTTTCAAGACACATTTTTGTCAAGCTTAAGTTGTGATGGAGGATTCCATGAGGAATTGAGGGTACTTAGTCTTCTACCATTATAAACATACTTATAGCGATTTTTATTTTATTGTATGGAATCTAAGAGTGCACCATCTAAGTATCATAATCTTTCACCGGCCTCCCCCATTGAAGTCGGTTTTTTTTTTCTTAAAAATTATATGACAACGAATGATGTAATACTTACACGTACATCTGCAGATCGCCGACACGTTCTCGACGGCGTTCAACATGACGACGAACATCGACACGGTGACGCCGAACACCGACGACGGGGGCGTGGCCATCGCCGGCCAGACCGACGTGCGCGCGCACCTCATCCGCGACGACATCCCCGTGCCCGCCGAGGAGATCGAGTTGTAAGGACTTTTGTACCTCACTACCGTGCCCCATAAAAGTGTGAAATTGATGACGTCAACTCAAATAAAGCCTTTCCATACCATGTCATGAAGCCATAATTCAGCTAATGCTGTCTAACCCTTTGAAATTTGAAAGGAAATCTTTGGATTTGTGTTTCCAACTGTTTAGTAAAATTCTTTGTCTACTGAGGAACACTACTTTCTAATTATGTAGTCAATAACTATATTTCGTAGGTGCGTCTAACCAAGCATGTCTTCCCCAGCATCCGCGCCGACACGCAGCTGCTGTTCACGATCCAGATGGCGCTGCGCACGCGCGACCTCCAGCTGCTGGACTTCGTGACGGACCTGAGTCCTGACGCCAGCTCCGACGCCAGCCAGATTACCATCTACGTGCTAGCAGCACTGTCCGCTATACTGGCCTTCCTGTGTCTGCTGCTGTTGCTGACCTTCATCATCAGGACTAGGACGTGAGTGTTTTCTTACAATCGCTCGACTTCGGAACGGACCTGAGTCCCGAGGTCAGCTCCGATATCAGCCATATTACCATCAGCTCTGTCTGCCTTCCCGAGTCTAAAGGTGGTGTCAGGAGTAGAGAGGCAGATCACAATGTAAGTGTTAACAGTTTTATCTGGCATTTTGCCCGTGCCATGTCTGGTGCTGCTGACGCTTATCACTAGGACGATGACGTGAGCCAAATGTGCCGGAACAGTTTAAAATTAAAGAGTTTTACTGATGGCAACCACAAGTATCTCAGCAGCACAATTGTTACCTTACGATCATGTACTAGTAACTATATGTTGACAGGTCGCCTGTTTACCACACAGACCATATAGACGCCGCAAACGCGCTCAATAGTATGGAAACCAAGCGTGTCAATTTTTACGTGCCTACTATGACGTCACGTAAGCAATTTAGTGATGTCCAATACTACCGCCGCGTCAAACCGATTCGAAGGCGCCGCCGTCAGTTTACTACTCAGTAGGCCTTTGCGGTGAGAGGACGTACGAAGCCCGCCCGCTTAAGTTTACGTTTTGCATTTTAATTCTAAATTCAAGTACCTATGAATTTACGTTAATACGTCTGTTTTAAGCATACAAAATGTTCCGTAATAATAAATCGCCATTTTTATGATTGATTTTATATCGATTACGATCATACTTCGAGTTTATAAAAGGACAATGAGAAACGAACTAGTGGAAAAAAAGAACTAGTAGCTCTGTGAGTTGTAGACATCGCAAAAAAAAAAAAAAATTTAATATATAAATTTCCAAAAACTGACACGCAAAGAAATTCTGTATAATTATCGAACCTGCTCACGAAATACCTCGAGAATCGGTTGAGAAATGCGAACTGTAGAGGAGAACATCGGGATAGACAGACAGACATACCACAGAATTATTTGTAAAAAGCTGAAACAGAGACGCTTCGCTCGCTCGGTCAACAAGTTAGAGATTTTTTTTTACACGATTGCCCAAAAGAAGGATTGCAATGTTTTTATAACAACAACCTTTCATCGATGCAAAACTATAGTTCATTTCAGAGAGGAATAGACAAAAGGAAAATAGATATTAATAGTGCATTTTTTTGGATAGCATTCAATAAGTAAAATAGTGTAATAAATAAGTGCTTGGTGGTTATTAAATAAATGCAATTAAATGATTGCATATTCTTCTTCGCTTAATGCCCTGATACCTACGCATAGTCAACAATCAAATAAATATTCCACTAAGTACTTTATGAAAGAAGATCCCTGCTTCTGTGACGCTTATTAAGAATCTATTGCTAAAAATATTATTAAATTAAAATTATTAAATATTTTATGTAAAAGAATAACATTATTGTATAGCAACTAGCCTTAATTATCATTGCCCGTCACAAAAATCGATTATAAATCGAATTGCACAGTGACATTGCATGAAACATCGCAGTGTACAACACTACTCACTTTAAATCGACAGACAATGAGAAAATCCCTACTACCCTACAACGTGAAGATTTACGAAAAAATCGTTTGCTTCACTGTCCATTGCGGCCTACAAATAACAGTCCTTAAGTATAGTTAAAAGTAGAAGCCGCAATGGATGGCGTACTTCGAAAATTTCTTTCTTTGTTTGTGTATAGCCACTGTGTACTTATACTGAAATAAATAATATTCTATTCTATTCTATATTCTAAAATATACTATGTGTGTAAATATTTTAGTAGAAACGACTCGGCATCACTCCAAGTTGAAAATAATAAAATTTAAATTAAATAAGGCGAATTTTATTAGAAAACATACTTACTTATGAAAGGAAACGTCACCGTTTACTCGACTGACCACTCTTGTTGAATTTGAACGGTAAATTACGGCGCAGTGTGGCATTTTCTAGTGCAGCAACAAACGTCTTACAGTTAGAACGAAAGGAGCGCGACTGAGCGGCAAGTGGTGCACCGCACCATTTAGATACACGCGAAGTACATACATTGGGGGCATCTAGGTTTATCTAGGTCTGTGGTTTACCACGAAAAATAAAGCGCTTCGCTTCCATTTTTATTGTGAGAACAGCCAAGCTGTGGAACTCCTGGCCGGAATCATCGTTCCCCGTGAACTACAACATACAAGTCTCAAGGCGAGAGTAAACTTGGTTTTAATAGGTAAGCTCGCACACTATCGCTTACCGTCAAGTGGTTAAGCACAAATCTATCTAGAAAAATTGTCTTTGTTATTGCTAGCAAGCACGAAGGACGCTGAAAATATAAGGACCTACTTTTAATTGCTACATCCAAGGTAATCCAAGGTCCATATAACTTTCAACATAGGCCGGATACTGCTTTGAATATTAAACCACCAAAATTAACTCTATACCTGTATTGCAGCTTGAACCGTCGCCTGGAAGCGCTGTCGATGACGAAGTACGGCTCGGTGGACTCCGGGCTCAACCGCGCGGGGCTGGCGGCGCCCGGCACCAACAAGTACGCGACGGAGGGCGCCAACCCCATCTGGAACGAGACCTTCAAGGCCCCGGACTTTGATGCCATCAGGTACAGGCTACAACGAACTTATTACAAACTTGTTTTACACAATAAATCTTCACGGTGGTCCTGGAATCAAAAGCCTAGTGATAGTAATTTTATATTACCTAGGATCTGGACGAATAGTCATATTTTTTTATCAAAATGATGACGAATGATGAGGTACTCGTGTACATTTATAGTCTGGTTCCTTAGACTCCTTAATTACCATTCTAATTTGATAAGTTGTTTTGCCGTTGCCCTGTGAACCGATGGCGGTGGGACCAGTGAGTTCTCGACTCGAGTGGCGACCTACCGGACGACGCAGCCCCCCCCCCCCCCCACGAGGTGGGCTGATGACCTGGTTAAGGTCGTGGGAGACAGCTGGATGTGGGCGGCCCATGACCGGTCGTTGTGGCAGTGGACATCGATGGGCCTTATTTACTTTAGACATAGGAAGGCTCCGAAGCTAGAGGTCCCGGGTTCAAATCCCGCTAAGGGCATTTGTTTCTGTGGTGAGCAGAGACATTTGTTCCCGAGACTTGGATGTTTTCTATGTATTCAAGTATATATCTATTAAATATATCGTCGTCTAGTACCCATAACACAAGCCTTATTGAGCTTACTATGGGACTAGTTCGATTTGTGTAAAAATTGTCCCCTAATATTTATTTATTTATTATTTATTTATAGGGTTAGATGAATTGCTTAATAAAGTTATTCGAATTAGCAGCTTTGTGTTTTCCCAGCGACGCGTCGGATGACTCGGACCTGATCGGCATCGAGGACCTGCCGCAGTTCCGCAGCGACTTCTTCCCGCCCGGAGACTCCGACTCACACCAGGGCATCATGAACGAACAGACGGTAAGCCGTATACCAGATCATCATCATCGTTTACAAATGTGACAAACATTCTCTGCTAATGATAATAATAATCGTATGGCATTTAATTTCGAACCGTGAGACCTTCGAGAAGACAAGTACGGTTGCCAGTTCGTTGCACTTTTATTATCACCCCGGGGTCACGTGTAGGGTAGCGGTGGGTACATCCCACAGACGTGGTGCAACTTCGACCCCCTTGTCAAATGAGTGGGCAACTTGACTGTTAGAAGTTCTCAAGCCGCCCGAAGGTCTAACTTTGCTTGACGATTGCTGTCATAGTCAGCAGCCGAGATCAACAGCTTGGCGTGGCTTCCAAAGCACAACAGGACTTAGTTAGTAAGCACTCAAAGCCGTCACCCATCCTAGAGTCGACCTGGGCCGACGTTGCTTAATCTCGCATACCGCACGCCGTACGCGGGCGCCGCTGGGCCACTAGCACTCCTCCGAGAGATTGGTAGATCTATACAGTGCGTTACCGGCAAGCGGGCTTTTTTCCAAACGGACAATTGTATGTTTCATTAGCAACTGTTTGCATGTATTAGCAAATCATAATTATTTGAATGAACACTACAATTAAACTTCTTAAATCTGCACGTTTTGACAATTGACTTTGCTTTACATTGCTGGCAATTTAAATTTTGTTCGTAAACAAAGGAAATTGAAATTTTGGTTTTATAATAAAACTAAGCTCATGGTTAGGTTTAGGAACTACGTTTTGATAGCCTGCTTAAAGAAAAGCCCGCATGCCGGAAAAACACTGTGTAATAAAATTATGAACGATTTCCAGGGCATTCACAAGCAGCTGCCAAACCACAGCAACAACTTCGGGTTCTACGCGAGCCCCTTCAGCGCCGACTTCACCGACCGCCAGTTCCGGAGGAACTGAACCTCGCTGTGTCTAGCGGGAGAGCGCTCCGTTTGTCGATCTACGTACCTTATTATTTGGTTTCATGTCACTAACTCACTACTTACCTGTATACTAGTTACTTACCATACTCGTAGTTACCATTTATAGGTAGACAGAAAAATACTGTTGGGCGAGAAATAGTACATTACTACAGAGGCCGGGACGAAAGGGGTTGCCGGCCGAAGACATATAGAGGCTAGGTCTAAGGCGGGCAACCCCTTATTTCCTGCCGAGGTATGTATAGTGCTTTTCTCAAACATGCAATGAAATAAACAACAAAAAAATCAAAGTTTTATTTTTTATACGCATAGTGGCAGAATGTCATGATGCCTGCGCCACAAATTTATGTGGAATGGAAATTAAAAAAGAGAACTTTGCCGGCCTAGGCCTGCAAGATTTGTATGAAATTCCATTAACGACCTCTTGTCCTAGTCGCACCTGAAACGTCATACTTCGCAGCCTATTATAAGGAACATAACATCAATATTTCATTGCAAGTTTGAGAAAACAATTATATTTCTGCTGAATTGAGCGTTGACGTTTGCAAGGTGTATCAGTACATGTCATACATGTAAAATAGTTATTTGTTCAACAAGAGAGAAAAGTAGATTTATGGTGCGAGTGTTGACGTTGAGTCCCGAGCAAGCGAAACATTATACACTTAATTGAATCACGGGCATAGCGAGTGATCCAAAATTAGAATCTTGAGCGTAGCGAGGGACTCAAAGACATGAGATGCAAATATCTTTGCTCTGGTGTATGTATCACACCGCAACTTTTCACCTTTTCACCTCAGCGGCGAGAACATATTACGCAAAGGAATCCAGCACTTAGGTTAAAAAAATTTCAAAAGCAGGGTATTTAAAAAAAAATGTTTTTTTTAATAAGTTGCCGATCACAGTTACAAACTTGCCATTCAAATGTTTTAAACACACTTGTAAGATGTTTTTTCAAAAGCATGCCTTCTATTCCATTAATGAATATTTGTCACTAAAAATATGAAAATATAAATTATAACTGTAGCTATCTAAGTAAATAAGAATTATGACATGTTTTATTTCTAAGATTTTGTTTTATATAATAGGGGTTACCTCTAAATTATTATTGTATTTACTGACATACCATGTAACGATCATGTTAGAATATGGTTAATAAATGAAATTAAATTAATAGTGATGGAGAGAATGAAGTTACTTAAACTAACCTACGATATGAAAAATTAAAAAGAAAGTTTTTTCACACTCGTAGCAAAATAGCATTTTGCTCATAGGTTTCAAGCAGGAATAGTACATTACTACAGAGGCCGGGACGAAAAGGGTTGCCGGCCGAAGACATATAGACGGCCGAGCGGAGCGAGGCCGGTTAGGTCTAAGGCGGGTAACCCCATATTTCCCGCCGAGCTACGAGTATGTATAGTGTTTTTCTCAAACATGCAATGAAATGAACAACAAAAATATCAAAGTTTTATTTTTAATACGCATAGTGGCAGAATTTCATGATGCCTGTGCCACAAATTTATGTGAAATGGAAATTAAAAAAGAGGACTTTGCCGGCCTAGGCCTGCAAGATTTGTATGAAATTCCATTAACGACCACTTGTCCTAGCCGCACCTGAAACGTCATACTTCGCAGCCTATTATAAGGAACATAACATCAATATTTCATTGCATGTTTGAGAAAAAGTAGTTTTCGCGCTCGCAGCAAAATAGCATTTTGCTCACTGGTTTCAAGCAGCAAAACCGCCATTTTCGAGCCGCTGAGGTGAAAAATATTTTAATCCTTAACGATAAGGTACAGTCGACCTCGCAAGCACTCTAACGCCTTGACAATAGAGTCGTGTTTTCAGATGTCTGCAGCACCTTGTATAAATGCCGGCTGTATAATGGTGTACATAAGTTTATTTTGCTGACTATGTTTAGTTTTAAAATTGAACAGTTCAACCAATATTAAACAATGAGGCATGGATCATATTGCCTCAATATACTCGTAAGTCATTAAATAGTTATAATATTGCGCTGTATTATATTGAATTGTTTAGTGAATGATACACGATGATATTTTATACACGTACAAAGCGATTGTAATAGTATTTATAAAATATTTATTTTTAACTCGACTTTCATTTTGGAGTGTAAAAGAGCTTGGCCTGGCGAATGCGTTTCATCCTGCCAGTCATTGTTATTTGCTTGTAAGTGTATTTGTACGTATGCCAACGGGGTTCCAGGGTTAAAGACAATACGTCTTCAGCCGGTCTGCAAGCTGTCACCTGGCAAGAGCGCGGCGGCGATAGCTCCGGCTGTAATAATTAATTAATAAATATTAGGGGACAACAATACGGCCTGTGTTTTATGGGCTCTAGACGACGATATAATAATCACATAAATTAATCTAAATGGGACACGAGAATAAATGCAATATACATAAGGTAACGTCACTATCATGCGTAATTCTACAGAATTTCCCTAAAACCAATACCAAAACTATAGTGCTCGGCTGTAATTTCCATTGATTTTATAACCTAAAAGTCACTTTGTGGTTATAAACTGTGTGAAAATGACAGGTGTCAGGATTGACTTCGTAACCGCCGAGCACTATAAGAATGCTGATTAAGCAGCTAATAAGGTATCAAATTAAGCATATTTGACTTTAAAAAAATCAGTTTTCGAGATCCTTGCATTTTTATTAAAATACGTGGACCAGTTGGACTTCAAAGATAGCCAATATCTAGAAAAGCATGTAATTTTCAATAATGACAAATAACGTAATGCTTTATTTGATAGCCAATGCGCTGCTTTATCAGTCATCTTAGTTTTTAGCCTGGGTTTTATCAGCCTGTATATCTGAATAAGTAAATTGAAGTGTAGCTTACTGAGCACGAGTCCCGAGGCGCCGTACAAGGCCGCGGAGCAGTGCTGCGTCATGGCGCTACTGATGACGTTGGTGCCGCTGAAGGCGCTCAGTCGCGCCACCATCATGCCCAGGCATGCCACCATACCTCTGCAAAATTAACAGCTCGGCAACTGCCCTATATGCCCATGTGTCGGCTGAGGCCTCCTACCATGGAATAAGTTATGATATAATGCACCACCCAGTTGCTTTGGGTGGCGTAAGTGGACAGAGCGAACCATTTTTAAAGACTTTTCCTGCCGGTAACACGTTTGTGTTTAGCACTCAATGCGTTTACGTTCATATGAGTTGGTCCCTAGGGAGATAGGGTATCATAAAAAGAAGAATATTTCAAAATAACTCTCCTGTGGAATACAAAATATACTGCAAAATTACTTTAAAGACTCTGACGCGAGGAAGATACATTTAAGAACTAGGTAGATGAAGATTGTAACTCACCTGTATGATGTAGGATATAAGGTCACAAAGTAGGACGAGATGACTCCAAAGACCATGGCGGTGGTGAGGAACACGTAGAAAAGTACCAGCCCAGACAGAGGCTCGCCCGTCAGGTTCACACCGGCGGCTGCCGCTGCCGCTATCACGAGGATCGCTATCGTCAATAACTGGGGGGGACAATGATTATATTAAGTAATTCATAATAAACACTCAAGTAAGGCATATTACTCGTAGTAGTGGCAAAAGTAGCTACATGAGCTACATGTACAAGAGAACTTTTACTTTAAGTATAAAGCTCTTAATCTTTTTCACGAACATAATTATTTTTTGGTACTGGAAAAAGAGTAAGATCAAGTAGTGAGTGGTGAAAGTATTTTCTTGTTATTTGTTCTCTATATCGAATAATTGACATACCGGAAGGAATCACATCCAAAAACCATTTTCTTCTTATACAATTAAAGATTTGTAATTTTATAGGCTTTGAGTAAATTCTTATACTAGATTTAGGTACACTATCGCGTTCGCTATTCGCCTCGTCATTCCACGAAAAATTCGTGTACGAGTGCCGTCGCGAACTACTGTTCACACATTCGTGGGTGTAAGCGTGTCACAAACAGGCGCGGCCTGCGGTCAGTTGTAAAGTATGACAATCCCAACAATGATTCAGACACAGGCGGCCTTGACGCGGTTGTTGGGCGGCTGACCGCGGCCGCAAGCCACGCTTCCTCCGCCACTGCGCAGGCCGCGCGGCCTGTTACAAATTTTCACAACTGACCGCCATTAACCATAGATAACCATAGATTACCAGGTCATCACTCCACTTTGTGGGGGCTCTGCCCACTCTGCAGTGGACTGATGACCTGGTATAGGTCGCGTAAGTCTGCTGGATGCGGGTAGCGCATGACCGGTCATTGTGACACTCTTTAGAGTAGGTCTAAGTCCACCAGTGGACGTCCTTCGGCTGATGATATGATGATGATGATCAAATGATTGATAACAAGAGAAGCGTAAACGTACCTTTCGTTTCCCGGCACATTGCGCGATGAGTGCATTAAGCACGAAGAAGGAGAGGCCGTGCGCGCAGCCGGCCCAGATCGTGTTGTCGTTTATCGAGTTCTTGCACACTGCCTGAAATAAAAAATGCATCATTATTAGTACGAGTAGAACAGAGCTCACTTGTTTTCCAAATCGGCGAATCTTCCTGGGGACAGGCAGTATCCGTGAAACACGAAAATACCATTCAGACCATTCTCGTCATAATCAACATCGTCAGTCTTTAGGTTTCGTGTTTCGTCCATGGGAAACCTATTCCGATTACTAATATAAACCTCGTGTTCATAGATACCCTCTATAGTAATTAACTTTATATTTATTATAGGCGCAGATTTCTCAATGTACCTACTTATGTCCAATAAATGAAAGTTTTGTTAAATACAGTCTGTGAAGTTCCCATGGTCGATTCAATGGACCAAACAAGCGTGGAGGTGAAATATATGTGGGTGGACTTGTGTGTATATTTGAAAGTAGTTTTCAACAAGTTTGTCGTATGATTAAACGCGAGATGAAACGGACGTGTTTTCTATGATCTCCTCATATCCTGGATTCCCTGACCTGTCAGCAGATATCTTTCAGGCAGGACAAAGCTGTCGCTGGAAGTTTTATAAATAGTAAACGGTAGCTACGTCGGGCTCGTCAACGATGGTGGCGTTGTCCTGTCCCGCCATCGCGAAGAGGTCACAGAAGCCTGCGCCGGCGCCGCTGCTCGCGTACGATGTGAAGAACACGTTGAAGATCGTCGGCAGGATGATTGCGAAGCTGTTGTTCCTGGAAGGATGAAAAACTTTAAAAATTATTGGGTTTGACTATACTGTTTTTCACGTAAGAAGAGTCCGGTGACAGCTGTCAACCCACTACAAATTATGTCATTTTTGACGTATAATGACATAATTTGTACTGGGTTGACAGCTGTCACCGGACTCTTCTTACGTGAAAAACAGTATACAATCCCTGGCTGTCACTCTAATAGTAAAAGATGAAATGAAATCGAGTAGTTAAAGGACGTACTTAATCGGAACTGATTATTCCATTTATACTTGGCTACTTATTTATTTACGTCTTGTCTGTCCCTTTTGCCGGAGTCAAAGATGAATATAAAATCAGCCAGTGCATAGGTTTTTGTCCTTCTTAATTATAAATCTGCGTTCTCGATTGTTTGTGTAAATGCAAGTAGATAATTACTTACGCGATATACACGACGAAGGTGAGGTAGAACAACAGCAGCGTCCTGCCCAGCAGTGGGCGCTGGAAGAGCGGCGCGATCTGCGTCCACAGCGAGCGGAAGGAAAACACTCCCACTTCCTCTTTGTTGCCCTCCTCCAGGTACACTTCCTTCACCTAGAATGTACTTATAAGTAGATACTCGTATGATAGAAATATATACCTACTTACGACAAGCAATCAAGCAGAATGGCATAACTCTCCTAGTAGCCGGGTAAAAATATGACGTCTTTCTGAAGCGATTCTAGCATTCGTTTATTATATCCACTTTTTCAAAGTTGCTGAGTCTTTGTTGGTTTCATGTTTGACACTAATGGGTTCAGATATCATCCAGACTGGTCAACTTATTCAGGCTCCTTAAGTCTTTCATGTAAAATGCTTTGACAGCGAGCTCATCGACGTACCGGATACTCGTCCTTTCCCCCATTGATCCTATACATTCTCCCCAACGCCACTACAGCGTCGCTGCCGCGGCCCACGTTGGCCAAAAACTTGGGGCTCTCACTGAAGCAGGCCAGCGCCGCGGCACCGAGACCCAGCGGGAGCGCCATCACCAGTGTCAGCAGCCGCCAGGGCCGCCACACCAGGCCGAGGAAAGGGTAGGAGAAGTCCAGCTTCATTATTAGGTACGCCCAAACTGAAATGAAAAAAGAACGAAGAACAGCGGGATATTACCGAGCGGAAGGCTTCAAAGCCGTGGATATGCTGGACGAGCACCCATTGCCCTACCTGCCACAATGAACTATTTTCAGTTTGAATTTTACGGTATATGTTTTAAAACCATGCCTTAAATACTTTGAAAATTATCTCTCTTTATGTAGAACAAAATAGATATTTTGAGTTTTTTGAAAACATATTTAAATACTATACAATACAAATATTCTTTATTGCACAACTCACACAAATGAATTAGTTACACACGGAAAGAAAACAGCAACATGTAGGTAAGTAGGTAGAGGTAGACAACAGGCAACAGGCTGTCTTATTGCTAAAGAGCGATCTCTTCCAGACAACCCTTGGGCAGCGGAAAAAAAGGAAAATAATTTATGCAGGAGATGGTGCAGAGATTAATATGAAATATACAAAATAATTTGTAAAATACATACTTATATAATATTTTGAATGTTAGTATAAACTCTTTGCCCAAATATGTTCGTTCTTATAGTTATGTAAAAGTTTGTCTTACTGTAGTAGAGCGTGGGCGTGAGCATGAGCGCACTAGTCATGAGCAGCATGTAGCGCGCGCGCACCCTCGCGCCGCAGCACTCCCCGAGCAGCGCGTACGTCGCTGATTCCGCTGCGCTTGACCTGCAACAAACACATCACTATATTCTCGTCGAGCTCAAGAGATGGTTTTCGTAAGTCAGAAAAAATGTATTCGTGCTGTTTGTGGTATCCCATCCATCCACTGACATATGTAAACCACACTTCATTCGATTACGTATATTAACTCTGCCTTGCTTATATATGTACGAAATTTCGTGTTATGTCAAATAGAATATTAGACAGTTCCCCAGTTTTAATAGTTCTCGCCTGTAGGCGAGGTGGAGGCCTGTAGGTTGCATAATTTTACCCTGTAGGGTAAAATTATGCAACTCCATTCAGTCTAAAACGGCGTTATAATCGAAAAGTGTATTCGGAATGGCATCAAAGATTTTTACAGACAATCGTGGATTATTCAGAAAGAAACACTTATTTGATTTCCTTGCCAATAAGGCGTATTATTCTATTGACGAATTCAGAAGGGACCGTTTCTAGGTTCACTCACATAGTTGCTTTTAATTTAACATTAGATCAAAGTTATTTAAATATTATAATGTATGTAGTAGGGTAAGCATGCTGCATGTAAAATTTTGCTTGCCATTTGTATACCTTCTGATAAGGCATAGTGATACACATTTTACCAAACTGTAACATCTATTGTAACCTATGTCATTATGTCATACAAATAAATATTTTGAGTTTGAGTTCTCATTAAATTCATCATTATCATCATCATTTGCCTCTTGTCGTCCACTACTTAGGCATTTCCAATCCCACTGAACGCGATTGATGGCCAATATCATCCAGCTCTCGTTAGCAGCCTCGCATCTATATCTATGCCACAGAATAGTATAATAGTATTACATATATACCTATGCAAAAAGTCTAGTGACTATGTCAAATGGGGCGTCATATAAAAGGGTTTGAATTGCACATTCTAAAACAGTTTTTTCTTTTTTTAATGGTAGGTAAATTTATTAAAACCGCTCGCCCCTTATCTCTGAAGTTTACCAAGAAATAACATGAAATTATTACATAACGTAATAGCGAAAAATATATAAATACCTCTATCTATAATATATATTTTTTTATCTTAAAAAAGCATTTCAAAACTCAGTTTGCATAATGCCCCGATAGACGGCGTTGTCCCCATGGCGTTCAATTTGGCCTGAAAAATTGGGGTCGGGACGGGTACACGATTGTTGTACGGAATCCTCGGTGTGCGAGTCGGACTCGCACTTGACCGGTTATTTAAATTATCATTCAAGTATCTCAATATTTTTTGACATTTTTTATCTCTAAATCCAAGATACTTTTTAGGTATATACCCTTGGTATTGTCATTGATTTCTTTGTTACCAGGACCAGACAGATAACTTGAAGTAGGTATTATCATGTCGTAGGTACTTAACATTATTTGGGATAGTCGTTAACCTAGTTTCGATATATATCGTAAAGTGCCTTGCCTAGTATCATAGTTTTAAAAACAAAAGTAAACTGTACTGTATGTTATTGTGTCAAATATATAATGACCCTCTGGTTTAATATAACTACTCCAGCCTTTTTATGTTCGACAGCATATAGTTTGCGAAACTAATTAGTTTATTCTGATAATAAGTTTTGTTTGTATGTTATTGTTATAGGTACGTACGAGTATTTCAATTCTTAAGTATGCACAACACGTTTACGTGTATGAAATCTCGAGGAACAGAAATGTTCTCATCACATTCTGTCAGCGATAACGTGACAAATCATCTTAAAAGTAAAAAGAACTTATACACCATAAATAGTTCACACTAACACGAAATCTACTGCCTTATGCTATGATTCAAATTAGTTTTTGGATTCCAACAGTTTAAAACATGCTCTTCACAAATGACGCTGGTAAATATATTTTAAGGTACAAGTCTTATTGTTAACTGCAGTCATGGCAATAAATAATAACGTTATACGCATTTGCCAGTGACTTCGTCTGCGTGAGCTGCCGTATCGACTTCCATATCCTCATTATCATCTATATGGGGGACGGTTTTAGGGATAAATAGTATCCCATATTTCAATTTAGGTTATAAACTCTATGCCGAACAAAACATAAACTGAACAGCTTCAGGGCTTTTTGCGTGACTGAGTTACAAAAATCTGAACTTTCACTAATGGTAATTTTAGTAACGTGTATTTTTGTAAAGAGTGAGAGATGAGTACACAATCTTGCCATAGCAGGTGGAGGTAAATTATGTTTAGCGGCTAGCTAGATTGACGCGTCTAGCGACGCCAGACAAGAAAATCAACCTGCTACCCTCCCTACCCTTCTTACTTTGGATACTACAAATGAGACAGGTATTTTGAAATCAAGTTGTGAAAGCTCACCAAAACCTTCATTCGTAACTTTAAATGTTTGTATTAGCAGTAGGTAACGTCGTCAAACGAAAATTCTAATTCGAACCTGCGACATCTGGCATACGTGCATCCTGCTCGGAGTACAATTTTTTTCCCTTTAATTTGAAATATAAAGGTTTGGCTTCATTCACCCCTGAAGTTCCCTGAAGTCCCACGCGCTCGCCTGTATTCCATACCAGCGTGCTTACATAGCAGAGCTGATGAACCGCAGCGCCGCCAGCACTTGCCAGCTGGGCGCCAGGCTGCTCAGTGCCGCGCTTAGGAAGCTAGTCACCATCGCGGCCATCAGCACCAGCTTCCTCCCGCGCGTGTCCGACAGGTACCCCCATGGGTACGACATCACTATGATTCCTGGAATGGACGGATTTTCTAAGATATTTGGCTATTTTGCATTCGGGAATTCCTGTATGATGATATTGAGAGGTTTTTGAAGATCTTGCTCAACGACAATCAAATTATCTCCTGGCTTCTTAAATCAAGAACTTACGCCCTATCATTTGTTCTAGTTATTTCATTATGAACAGCCAAAGGAGAAACTAATGTTTAAGGATTTCTCCGGACCCAGCAGACCACGTCTATCACGATAATTTAACTGAGATAAACACTAGGGCGAGATGCAGAAGCAGACCAGACGACCATTCATTTCTGTTTTCTTTGGGACGACCTCTTTAACTCACCGGCAAAAGGCATGGACGACAAAATGCCGATCTGCTGCAAAGTCAGTCCTATGTCGCAGGTGGCGGCGGCGACCACGATGCCCAGCCCGAAGATGTCGATGCCCATGGCGGTGACCACCAGGAAGCAGGCCAGCAGCAGCAGGACGTTGTACTTGCCGTTGCCTTTGGACATAGTTGCATTTTGTTATATTTCAGCTGACCACGGCTCTCAGCACCTCACCGTTCTGCATACAGCACCTTTATTTCATCGGATTTTAGCCCATATCCACCCTAGAGGTCCATTCAATACAATAAATTATAGAAATAGAAAAGCTTCAATCATGGTAAACAAATAATTACAAGTTGAGGTGTTACACAATTTTTTTTTAAGTTTACATCGAAATGGTCCTGCTTCAGCATGCTGACTCGGAAGTCAGCGCTGATCTTCCGGCAGGACCATTGATGGGTCACTATCTGTGAGGCAAATTACTATATATACTCGTATGTAGAACATAAAACCAAAAACTAATCGTGGGAATAGAGGAAAAACGTAGAGGTAAGCTATCTCTTTCAGACACCTTTATATGTTGGGATAATTCTGATAATAGTAAAGTTTGTATTAAACGTAGGCTTTTAATATTTACGTACTTTGGTCTCCAGGATAATAAAGTTTCTTTGGCTTCCCTGAATGGTTAAATGAAATACCGTAAATTAATCGTAAATATCAGTACATATGTTGTTGTTGTCTATTTATCATTGAAAAAGGCAGGCGCAACATACAATGCAATGTCTTCTAGCATTGTTTTATTAAAATAAGAAATGAGTAAATAAGTAATTAAGTTTTAAGCATCATTAATCATGTTCTTTGTTGTCAGTACTTTTTAATTATCATAGTGACAATGTAATAAAGCTTATAGAAGTAAATAAATTGTAATGACTAAAGTGAGTGGATTTAAAATAACTCTCACGTATTTTTTTACAACCGCATACTTTGATGAAGTTCACCGTTCGATAATGGAACGAGAATCTATTACAAGATGATAATGACAAAACGTCATCGACACCAATGTCAAATAATTTTTAAGAAAAAAAACCGACTTCAATGGGGGAGGCCGGTAAAAGATTATTATACTTAGATGGTGCACTCTTAGATAGATATACAATAAAATAAAAATGGCTATAATGTATGTTTATAATGGTAGAAGACTAAGTACCCTCAATTCCTCATGGAATCATGAAAAAACCTTGCTTGCTTGACAAACAAAACGAAGAGAACAAATCGCCAAACGTGAACTACGCGTCGTTGAAGAGTTCCGTTCTGATCATCATCAGCAGTTCCACTTCATCAAATGTCACTTTTATGAATGAAAATGCTTGATTAGTTCATGAAAATACTAAAATCACTATTTGTGTGCCTTTCACATTTGAGGAGATACCTCGATTCCTAATGGATCCCATCTTCAGAACTCGAGCATGACAAAAATCAATCGTGACAATAGAACTTGCTTAACAAACACAGCTAGAAGGACAAATCGCCAAACGTGAACTTTTCGTCGTTAAAGAGTTCTGTTCTGATCATCATCAGCAGTTCCACTTCATCAAATGTCACATTTTTGTATGATAATGCTCGATTTGTTGATAAAAACACAAAAATCACTATATGTTTGCCTTTAAGATTTGAGGAGTTCCCCTAATTCCTCATGGATCCCATCATCAGAAATCAAGCATGACAAAAATTAATCGTGAAAATAGAACTTGCTTAACAAACACAGCTAGGAGGACAAATCGCCAAACGTGAACTTTTTGTCGTTGAAGAGTTCTGTTCTGATCATCATCAGCAGTTCCACTTCATCCAATGTCACATCTTTGGACGAAAATGATTGACTTGTTGATAAAAACACAAAAATTACTATATGTTGGCCTTTAAGATTTGAGGAGTTCCCTCAATGCCTCATGAATCCCATCATCAGAACTGCGTTTTGACAAAAACGGGACCAACTTGAATATATATCCTTACAATCAAAAAAAGATTTTTCCAAATCGGTTAAGAAATGACGGAGTTATGGACTAACAAATATTAAAAAAAAAAAAAAAACATACAACCGAATTGATAACCTCCTCTTTTGAAATTTTGAAGTCGGTTAACAATAAATATTGACTGTAATTACCACATCGAATTTACACGAAACTTGTGTGAATTCATTAACTTACTTAATTCTGCAAATAGGTACTTTGAAATACAAACTTAATCTAATTTAAAGTAATCCAGTTTAAAACCACTGTAAGTCGAGGATTTTCGGTTTGCCAAACTTATATAAGATGGAAAGGCATCTAGTTGCATGCATGAATATCAAGCTCACGGTCCTCGCTAAACCAGTTTTCCGATTATCATATAATAATATAAGTATATAATAGTATATTATAATATGATAAATTTTTGAGGATAATCGTATATTTAAATTTATTTTTCACCTCTACGTTCCGGATAGGTTGTAACAAAAGTAGTCGAAGACAGAAATAAATTAATTTAATTGGTATGCGACTAAGTCCCATCTAGGACTGGAAATCCTGCGACTTTTGGGGCTTTTCATACAAACCAGTTCCGGCAAACCCTAGTGGCATCTAGTAAAAATAATGTGTGAAAATCGTGAAATGAAATGAAATACATTTATTTGCATGAATGCAGGTACAAAAATGGTGACAGGTGTTTAACATGAGCCATATACGTTCAGCCATTTGGTGGTATGCAAATTTAATATTGAATTGAATCATAACATTAATAATAATAAAAACATGATGTTATTGCAGTAAACAGAAAAAAAGAAAAAATTGTAGACGTGAAAGTTATAGATATATTTATTAATGTTTAAACTAGTGTTCAGTTACACGGTAGCCGCAGTAAGCAGGTGAATTAGCTTCGCGGGCGAAGACGAAGAGTCCAGAACGATCTGAACAACCTCATTGCTTTGTTATACAGGCGTGTGTAGATGATATCGACCACTACGTCAGCGTGTCAATTTTTGCTGACTGTACATCTATTTCAAATCCTACCTGCTAAATCCAACGCCTCCTCATATCCATAAGAACCTTTATCCACTTTACTATCATTACCACTTATTTCAACACCCGCGTCGACGTCAGTGACAGTAAATCTATTTACAACCATTTTAATTACCAATAACTATATTACTATTTACATTATATAACAAGTCCATATAGATCAGATTCCGGAGTTACACTGATCTTTAAACGTTAAGATCATGAGGTCGCGCTATCATAAAAACGTGATACAATCGGCGACGCTCTCTCTTATCAATTTATGACTTATTCTGCGAGTGGTAGGGTATATGATAGCTAGGACAAATCTTCAACACGCGAATGGTTAGTCAAGTGTAACTAAAAGCGTAAAATTTTACGTTCGAGGCTATATAGAGGTACTAAAGTTACTTATGGAAATTAGTGTTTATTTTAACTTCTATAGGTACCTAGTACCTATGTTGTATAAGAAACGCTCAGTTCAAGAATGTTTTATGGACGAAATGTCATTTGAGGAGGCTCTTTGGAGGAGGCCTATGGCCGGCTGTGGACGTCCTTCGGCTGATATGATGATGATGATTTAACTGTACGGAGGGAACCGATCTTATACCAACATGATCTAGTTTTTCCTCTAGATAGGGCAGGTGACTAAGGTGACCTACATTACCTCCGCGATGTCCTTACGTGCGGAAGGACGGATTTAAAGGACGCTTCCTTAGAGCATCTGCAGTAACCTCTTGTGTCCAAAAAAAAATATATTTTTTCAATTGGGAGAAATTTTGATCTAAAGTTATGACCTCCAAGTAATGGATCTTGGCACCCAGAGATTATAGCGCGGCAGTCAATGCTGATTTTGAGGTTGCTTAAAGTTATGACTCATAATCATTGTCGCATTTTTGGTTTAAAATAATATTTTTGGGTTTTTTTTTATAGATTTTTAGTGTTTTTTGAATAAATTGTTATTAATATCACTCCAGTAGAGTAAAAAAGCACATATAAGCGACATTTGCGAAAAAATAAATAAAAATAAAACTTTTTTTTCAATTAAAATCATTTGGCTATAATTGCTGGAGAGCTCAATAGTTTACCTACCGTTTAATTTTTTGCTCCTATTGCAGGCCACACCCTGTATAACGGTCTAATTTTATATAACGGATTGTCCCCGTCCAAAATAAGGTACCAAGAGCTACTTATTATTCTTAAGAGTGCGCAGTACGCTCGCTTCTCCATACAAACGTATTTATGCTCTCATTTTAAAACGCCATGCTAAAATAACATGAAACTTTGTATACACAATGGCATCCGGCATATCTAGGTCGGAACATAGTTTCTGTTGCTTGAAATTATAATGGAGAAAAAATACAGCGATTATTAAGGTTTTCATACAAGCCGTAAAAAACTCAAAAAACCGCTGTATTTTTTTTCTTTTACAATTTCTAGCAACAGAAACTAATTTCCGACCAAGATATGCCGGATCCCATTGTGTATACAAATTTTCATGTTATTCTAGCATGGCGTTTTAAAATGAGAGGGTAAATACGTTTGTATGGAGTACCGAGCCAGACCGAGCGTACTGCGCCCTCGTAAGTTGCATGCTCTTCGTTTTGGTGGTCATTATAATGCCATGTGTTGTGGGTACTGAATAAAGTTCTTCTATTAATGAGCATTTTCCTCGCGTATGAAAGTCTGCAGCAAACTTTACTGTATTTTTTTGGGCTTTTGTATGCCGCTTCGACCAGCGTCTATTGTGGCAGCAACTACGAGTATGTAATTTTACCTGCCGTACGTAATTGGTAGCCCTGTAACACCATTATAAAATATATATATGTGTTGTAAGTAGCATTACCAATAAACGTGAATGTCCGGAAATAATCACGCTTCAACTTATAGCAAATTCAATAGTACATAACTACAGAGGCTGGGACGAAAGGGGTTGCCGGCCGAAGACATATATTTCTCGTCGAGGTATGTATAGCGCTTTTCAAACATGCAATGAAATAAACAACAAAAAAATCAAAGTTTTATTTTTAATACGCATAGTGGCAGAATGTCATGATGCCTGTGCCACAAATTTATGTGGAATGGAAATTAAAAAAGAGGACTTTGGCGGCCTAGGCCTGCAAGATTTGTATGAAATTCCATTAACGACCTCTCGTCCTAGCCGCACCTGAAACGTCATACTTCGCAGCCTATTATAAGGAATATAACATCAATATTTCATTGCATGTTTGAGCATAGATTTTTAAATGAGACGAAACAATGGACGCTGTTTGGCTCTTTTTCGTATTTACCTAAAAACTTTATATTAAGAGAACATTTTCGATGTTTTCCTTAACCCTTAAATGCATGATTTTTTGTATAACTTTTTAATAAATTGAAATTGATGTGTCATGTTGTATAAAAGTAATAAATGTGATTTTGGATAGCTGCATATTGAGCCACGGACCATCAAATATACTATGCATATATACATCATTATGCATTTAAGGGATGATTCACAGTAGACCGTTCCGTGTCCGGGCCGGCCCGTTTTCTTCTAGAGAAATACGCCGGCCGTTGCGTTTGCTGTCATAGAAAACGGGCCGGCCCGGACACGGAACGGTCTACTGTGAATCATCCTTAAGGGTTAAAGTGGCTGTCAGTCATCAACCCTGTTGATGGGAGGAGCTGGCGGATTCACGGAGGCCATAGCGGTGGCGGAGACACACTTACTTCCCCAGGGATCCCAATGAGAAAGAAAACCCTGTAGGGTAATAAGAGTTTTATGTTACCAATAAACAAGTCATACGAAATTACACGAAAAAAAAAACAAACTTCAGCTTATTTATGCAATTTAAAAGATTTTTAAGTACATAAAAATGAAAGAAGAACGCAATGTGAACATAGAAATTTGTGACATCATCCCACTAATATTATAAATGCGGAAGTTTTGATTGTGTTGCGAAAGATTTGGTTTTGAAGAGTCAATGGGCTCAGTGGGAGTGTCTCTTAATAAACATGGGTGAGTAAATAATATAAGACGGCCTTTTAAAAAGCAAGTAGTTGCCTATTCTTTGCCTGTCGCTGGAATCTCTACTTTTATTTATACCAGGACGATGGCATACAAGCGTACGGGCTGCCGTTTGGTAAATATACATCTTAGCCTACGGATGCCTTTTCACAGGAATCTCTAAGCGCGTTGCCGTACCTCTATATATCAAGTATTCATTACCTATGTCCACAGCTATAGTCCAAAGCGAGACAAGTTCAGGTCACTCATTTTCAATATAGTACATATTTTGCAGCTCTGTTGACTTTAGAGAGACTATTTTTCTGACGCCCACAAAAATCATTAGTGCTTCTAAGGTAAAAGTCAAAGACCATGGCAATAAAAATAATAAATAGAAGCATTACGAACAACCATTTAATTCTACACGGAATGTTATTCTTCTATTGTTCTATGTGACATGATATTCCGGAGCATTCCATTCCATTCCTTTGAAGCTAATATGGGAACAAATCTATGTTAGTAATGACTATGTTAGTAAATAGCAAGCATTACTTTATAAAACAAAAAACGTAACTAAGAACTAAAACTAATCAGAATAAATTAAAGCTGTAATAAGGGGTCGCCCCGAGGCATGGTTCCGAAGATGCTGGCAGCATTTCCTCGCTGAATTGCAATACTGGGGTGCTACCGCGAACTTCGAAAATCGAACTTCGTATCGTACCGTCCCTTTCCGTCATTTACTGTATAACACGAGAGTGAAAGGGACGGCACGACACGAAGTTCGCGGTAGCACAGCTGATGCGTTGAGCGAGGAAGCTGCCAGCTCTACGGTCTCCGGTGGTGTCAGCTAGCCTTTTAGATAACTCAAAGTAATTAAGTCTTCTTTTTTCCATCGGCCGGCAGGAAGAACGACAGCACCAGACCACCTGTAACAAGGTTTACGGCAAAATTACTAATGGTATTGCTCTAACTATAGTAGTAGGCACTCATCGAGTCTAATTCCAGTAAGGTCTAGATTCCCCACTTGGCAAGTATCCAAGGGTGCTTTAAGACAGCTTTGCTTATCTTAACTAAGTCTCGAAATAATTACTTGTACCGTACTAGAACTTAAGCTGGCTAGACATCTATAGCTACACCTACTCGTAGGTAGACCGTTTTTTTAATGAAACGGTGCGTGCAATGACAAAGGACACCGAAGCAGTAGCGGTCGGAAGGTGCCTGTTTTCCAGTACCCTTCTTTCCATCTTGTCGTCTCCTCCCGTGACCTATCATGTCACAGTCGCCGTCTCAGTTACACTGACGACTAGTGTTGGTAAAGACTTGAGTCTTTGGAGTCTTTATTCCGAAGACTCGACTTAGTTTTTTAGACTAATCGAAGCTAGAGTGTTTGAAGAGACTCGAGTCCTCTAAAAATACTCGAGTCTTCTATAGAGACTTGAGAGTTTTGTTTTCTAAGTGTAAACAAAAGGCTTTTAACTCATTATGATTAGAACTCAACTGTACTTGTAGAAACACGTAAGGTTACGCGGGCTACTGAGTGAACTAGGTACTGTAGAAATCAGTACTTTGAATAAATAGAAACTTCAAAAGTGAGTCTTTGCTAATAGGTTCAAGTACTTTGAGGCACGTCTAAAGCAAAAATAAAAAAATACTATAAAAGATACAATCGTTCGAGTCTTTTCTAAGGCTCGAGTTGTGACTACAGGACTCGATAAGACTCAAAAAAGGACTCGACTCATGACTCAAAACACTCGGAAGTCTTTTAAGCTTGGAGTCCCGTAAGTATGAGTCGAGTTCTTGAATTGGAGACCTCAAAAACTTGAGTCTTTACCATCACTACTGACGACCTATTGTATAAAAGACTTTCAAAGGGTGACCCCTTCGTTGTTCTGACGAACATGAAGTACTGCTTTACTACACAAGTTCGCTGGCTATCAAGGGGACAAGTCTTGAAGCGCCTGTTTGAGTTACGAATAGAAGTGTTACTTTTTTCTGAAAGATAAAGTAAATCCACTTTATAACAATTAAGTAAGTGGGAAGAATGCTTACTGGCGATGTATGTGGTGAAGGCGTAGAAGCAGATGTGGCAGTGTGTCATGATGTAGGAGCCGAGCACGTTGATGGCGGCCAGCGAAGCGCTGCGCGCCACGATCACCCCGCCGCACGCCGCCATGCCCCTGGACAACACACCGACAGTCAGATACTATGTACAGTTCCAGATTTCCGCCTAGGCCTACAAGGCACCGGCCTAGGAGCCCAATCGGCCTAGTGGAGGAAAATTTCCAAAATGGAATGGTTTAGAGCGGTCCAACCGCCTGGGGCCCTGGGTCTCTTAGTACGAGCCTGACTGTGCAGCCTTTTCTGAGAGGCAGAGATGCGCGAAATGAACAAGAATCGACGAATCACAGAATCTCGCCTTTGTTTCGCTTCAATAAATATGTTGCAATTGGCTGGATTCTGGATTGCTACTGTCCACTCAGACTTGGAGGAAAGGCAATTTTTAGAACTGAAGATTTCGCTCATTTCTTTCCTGAGGATGACAGTAAACTAAGATGAAATGATGACAGTAGAAATAACGTACGTGTTGATAATGGATGCCAGCCACTTCTTATATCTTAACATCATTCATTCACCGCGTTTATGTACACGCGTAATTTTGTTGCGACTTTAGTCGCACCTGACTATCACGGCTAAGATTCTTTTACAAACATAGTTTTCTACTATATGTGATAAAGGTATTTACATAGGCAGGTGTCTTATCACTGCAATTATTCTATCTACCTCCTGACACTCAGAGGAACCTAATTGAGTATATGGTCGACGCGTAGCGGGCGGTGGAGCGAGACTATAAAAAAAAAACCAGCCAAGTGGGTGTCGGACCACGCACAATGAAGAATTGCGTACCTACTAAGTATTCCACATTTAATAGCACTATCCTGTACTATGAATTAATAAGGTCGTCTTCATAGGAAACTTATAATTCATTTATTTAAGTTACAGGATCGTCTTTGGGTCACCAATTTACAATGTATATTTGTACCAAATTTCTATTCAATCGGTCGGGTAGTTAAGGAGCAAATTTGCTGTCGGTCGGATGGACAGACAGACAGATAAAAGACACACGAGTGATCCTATAAGGGTTCAGTTTTTTCCTGTTCAGGTACGGAACCCGAATAAAAGGAAAAATCATTTTCACCTCAGCGGCTCGAAAATGGCGGTTTTGTTGCGTGAAACCATTGAGCAAAATGCAATTTTGCTGCGAGCGTGAAAACGACTTTTCCGGCTTGAAATCAGTGAGCAAAATGCAATTTTGCTGCGAGCGTGAAAAAAACTAACTTTTTAATTTTTCATATCGTAGGTTAGTTTTAGTAACTTCATTCTCTCTATCACTATTCCTTTGCGTTATATGTTCTCGCCGCTGAGGTGAAAAGTTGTATGTATCACACGAGAGCAAATATATTTGCATCTCGTGTCTTTGAGTACCTCGCTACGCTCAAGATTCTAATTTTGAATCTTTCGCTTGCTCGGGACTCAACATCAACACTCGCAGCAAAAAAATATTTACGTGATCGTGATCGTGATCTTAGGTGGAGAGTAAAAACGTATTCTGCTAATATTACGTGTTGTGACTTTGCCATTTTTATTCCCATACCCGGCACTGGGTAAACCCCATAAGCAAATCAAGCAATTGCTTAGGGCATCACGTCTTGGGGGCACCACGAAGGACACAAAAAAAGACCGATACTCCCTCTTTATCGGTATTTTTTTGGTGCTACAGGCGTGGATTGCTTAGGGCATCGAGTAGTCTTAATCCGGCAGTGCACATACCTTTCCCAGCTACTTATTTTAGAACCTGTTCAACCCTCACCGATAAGACGTCGGGTACAGCTCAATGAAGTAAGAGAACACGAGCCCAATGCCCAAGCCCGTGGCCATGATGCCGAGGAAGAAGACGAAGCTGGCCACGTTGTTGGTGGCGGCGATGATGCCCACGCCGGAGAGCATGGCCACGCCCAGCAGCAAGAGCATCATGAGGCGCATACGCGCGGCGAAGCGCGACATCAGCGCGTTAATGAGCGCGAACGAGATGGAGTGCGCGATGCTGAATACGCAGGTGACGAGCTCGAGTTTGGAGGAGCAGGCGGCCTGCGGACAAGAATGAAGATCTGATGCTTTGGGGAGGCCTATTTTTTGATTCAGGCAACTAAAGGTCCATAACTTACAGACTAACATACATATCAATACAAAATATTCTTATATACTAAAACAAATTATGTAGGCGACGTAACGGCGTGACTCCGTTGCGTCGTCAACTCCTGTGTAGGATTCGGTAGGTTGCCCTGAAACTGCCGACAACACCCTTCGGCCAGAAATCAGCAGACGCGATGGTCCCCTGCTTTGTCCAGCAGTGGTCGTTCCTCGGCTGATACGATTATGATGATAGGCAGTTCTGGCAACACTAAATGACTTTCTTCAATTTAAATGATATTTGTGACATATTAAGCATATATATATATATATATTGTAGTGAGCGTTCGTGGCCCAGCGGCGCCCGCGTACCGCGTGCGGTATGCGAGGTTAAGCAATGTCGGGCGAGGTCAGTCCTTGGATGGGTGACCGCTTTGAGTGGTTACTAACTGAGCGCTCCCGTGCTTTGGAAGGCACGTTAAGCCGTTGATCCCGGTTGCTGTCTATGATAGCAGTCGTTAAGCCAAGTTGGAGGCCTCCGGGTGGCTTGAGAACTTCTAACAGTCAAGTTGCCCACTCACTTGACAAGCCTAATCCCAATAAGGTCTTGTTTCCCCCTCGGGTTGGAAGGTCAGATGGCAGTCGCTTCCGTAAAAATTAGTGCCTACGCCAATTCTTGGGTAGCGGACCCCAGGCATCCTTCAGGATGCAACTGTACTGGGAATAACGCTAGGATGATGTTGATATATTGTAGTGAAGTTTATCGCCCCTTTCATTCGCGTTATGACTTAGATATGTTAATGGCGTTGCGTTACATTAAATAATTGAGAAGTTATGGGTTGTTGGTAGGCCTTTTCAATGCGTCTTGGATCAACAATTGCAGCCCCCTGTAGTTCCTTGCTTGAAAGCTAAGTTTGAGTATGTTAGAGCATTTAATCATACAATTATCACGCATAACCTCAGATTAAGTTCTTATTCCTGATTCGCCGAAAAGTGTGGTGTGTGGTGTCTTTTCAGGCATTTGCCACCATAATCTCCTCGCAATCATTATACGTACTCAAAGAGTATTTAAATCTGCATGTCCGCCAATCTAGACAAGCAGCAGCTTAACAGCCGGCCAGGAATGCATCTGCCATGAACGGGTACCACATCAGTAAACTGCTGTTCCTGTAAACACAAGTTTACCAGCTGGACTTGAGTCCCGGTCTGCGAGCTGAGGATCATATTGCAGAGACCGCCTGCTTGGTCAGCGGCCGCGGCTCCGCCGGCGCCGGCCAAGAACGCTTCTGCCATGAACGGGTACCACATCAGTAAGCTGTTGTTCCTGTAACCACAAGAATATTACACTTCAAGTTTAACCCATAATTAGAGCCCTTGAGTACATTCCAATCAATTATTAGAATGGTGAATTACATAACTACTATGTTTAAAAACCAAAGTAGGTGCAAGTACGTGCTGCCAGCGCTATGTCTTGGAAGTTGCAACAGGCTTTGGTATCCAAGCTACGTTCTGTTTGGATCTCCTTCAGCGAATACGTGAAGGTCAATGAGGTGTAATGGGATATAGCTTTAGGCTTGCCATTTTGATGCATGGGCAACAGTGCTTCACGTTAATTACTTTCCAATTGCTATTTATGATGATGTTATCGGGGCGACCCAGGGGTCCTCTATAATTTAATACCCTGGTGTTAAACAAAACACCTTGGCTGTGGATTGGTTGTGTAGCCTGAATGTGGATATATAAGCCGCTTTTTTATACATATATACTGTATAAATAATGAATATTCCTACTTCATGAAACGCCAAACGAATAAATAAATTGCTATTTATGAAATGATCGACACATACACGCTGTAAAGAACCGCGGTGATGTAGTAGAGCTGCAACGTCTGCCACAGCAGCGGCGGACGGAAGAGCGGCGCTGTCTGCTCCCAGAGAGACTGCAGCAGTGGCAGTTTTTGTACGAGTCCTTTTGAGTCCTCGTTTAAGATCAGCTTCTTTACCTGTAAGAATAAGTAGCAATGAGCTTGTTGGGGAATAATGGCGAACAATGCTTGATCACGGGCCCACTTCACAACCGCTTGTAACCAGGAATAACGCAGAAGTCTCTTTAAAACTATATTTTTTTATAAAAAAGAGCCTTCCACTTGTATCACTTAGAAGTACAATCTGTAAGCAATTGAAGCCATTCGCCGAAGGCAGCAAGCACCATACAAGCATCGATTACAAGAAATTCGATTACTTGTGTGGTTTGTCCAGAGGAGAGAAATACTGGGAATGTCCTGGAAAGTACATACTATGATTTTTTTAAATCGGTCAAAAAAAACTTTAGTTGCAAGTAGGAGTTCTTACCGGGTACTCATCCTTCCCGCCATTCCTCTTCCAAATCTTCTCCAGTAAGTCCACCGCCTCTTCCTCCCTGCCCGCGTTGGCCAGAAACTTGGGGCTCTCGTAGAAGCAGTGCAGTACCAGTGAGCTGATTCCCATAGGTATCGCCAGCGCAAGCGCCAGCAGTCGCCAGGGCACGAAGCTAATGAAGCCCAGGTCCACGGAATACTCCATGTTCAGGATGAAGTAACCCACCGCTAGAAAAATTTGAATTGAAGTTCGATTTAGTTTTCAGGGTGTATTTACATGGAGTAGGTAGGACGCCGGCTTTCTACCACACACGTACACGTGGGCCCGCGAGGGCAGCTATGACAGGGGTGTACATATATCGTTCATATAGCGCCCCCGGGACCCTGTCCAAATGCGAGCTGTGGAACACTCCAGGGGTTTTAGTCTGTGCAAGTCGGACATATTACCCACTCGGTTTCTCCCGGGCGAAACAGAACATCATGCACAGAACTAGAAACGTGTGCTTTTTTTTATTTATTGGCTAAAATATATGATACAAAAGTAGTACATGATTCACCAGCGGGAACCTCAGGGGTTTATATGCTGATGAGTAGTTCGCTTATGGTACATTTACTACATATACATACACTCGTATATTACAAAAGACTAGCTAGTGACATCATTGCAACACGTACTGAAGAGTTCTGTGCATGGCTTAGTCGAACAAGTGAATCGAAGGTCCGGATGTCCAGATGTCCGGATTTCAGGTTGTTCTCCTCTACAGGTCGCATCTTTCAAATTTCACGAGAATTGCGACCGATTGTCGGTCGTTTTGTGAGTATGTTCGATAATTTTATAGTTTTTTTTTGTCGAGACAGTTTGAAAAGGTCAAACTATGCTGAAAATGTCACGTGGAGTGTCATATGTTACTCCGACCTCTGCCACTTGTATAGATAATATTTGGTTAAACTGTCCTCATCTAGACAGAAGCATAGTGAATGGAGTTCGTTCGGATCATAAAACTCAGATGGTTAGGCTACCTTGCAAAGTAAAACATCCAGATCGCGTTATAGAAATAAGACCGCTGAGTAGAAGTAGACTAGAACTACTAAAGTCAAATCTACTAGTCGCCGTGCCGAACGTAGGTAGAATCAAATGATCCGAATGATCAATTCAAAATGCTTCTGAATACGGTGTGTAACGAATTTTATAGGATTTGTAGTAAAAAGCGTATTAAGATAAATAATAAAATGAGATACTGGGCAACTACCGGAATTCGAAGAAGTAGAGATAACTTATACCAACTTTATGAAAGGAGATCTTGCACCACTGACAAACGCTTCCATCAGTATTTTAGAGATTATTCCAAATTATTTAAAACAGTGTGCATAAAGGCTAAAGCAATGCTCTTGAATACTAAAATAAAGTCCTCAGATAACAAAGCCAAGACTGTCTGGAAAATAATAAACACAGAGACGGGACAAAGAAATAATAAAGAGTCCACAGTATATTTGAAAATAAAGGATAATGTAATTACCAATGCACTAAAAGTAGCCGATGAATTTAATAATTTCTTTTCTAAAATTCCTATAATTACGACTCAAAGTTTGGCATCATCTACCACAATAGCTGAATCCCTTCTAAATGAGAACGTAAAATTAGAGTCACTAAATATTTTTCAAATTTGATCATGTTTCTCCTCTAGAGAGCACTGAGGACTTATGGGGCGTGTCAGTCAAGGTACTGGAATCTATTCTGGAGGTCGTTGCACCCACTCTAGCTCTCATTTTTAATAGTTGTGTAGACAATGGCATTTTTCCAGACTTAATGAAGTGTAATAAAGTTGTTCGTATTTTCAAATCAGGTCATAGAAATAATCCTTCTGATTATCGTCCAGTTTCTATTCTACCTGCGTTTAGCAAAATATTCGAAAAAAATAATGCTCACGCAATTGGTTTCTCATTAGTTTTTGACAGCTGTAGTGTGACGTCGCTCTATTCGTTCGGAAATTAAACCGCTCCGTTTTGCGTAAACACTGTTCAAGGTAAATAGGAGAGATACTGAACTCATTGAACCAAATAATACCCTGTCCATGATATCTGACTGGTTTGCTGCCAATAACTTAGTGTTGAATCCGAAAAAAACTATATGTATGAAATTCTCTCTAGCGAACTCATCAAATAGAAACTTAGACACAAATATTAAACTTAATGGTCAATCGTTAGAATTTGTTAAGACAACTGTATTCTTACATTGGACTCAAAATTGCAGTGGGGTTCCCATATAACAGCGATAGGAAGTAGGTTGAGCTCTGCTGCATTTGCAGTCAGGAGAATAAGGCAGCTTACCAATGTGGCAACGGCACGGTTAGTTTACTTTGCTTATTTTAATAGTAGTAAAAGTGGTAGTATAAGTACTTATGGTCTTATCTTGTGGGGTTCAGCTGCAGATATTGACACTGTTTTTATTTTGCAAATAATGGCTATTCGAGCTCTTTATAAGTTGGGGTCGCGTGAGTCATTAAGAGAATTTTTCAAGGAAATAGATATTCTAACCCTGCCGTCCTTATACATATTTGAAATAATAATGTATGTTAGGAAGAAATTGTGCTATTTCCCAAACCTGATAAACGAATAGCCACCAGAAACACTGGGAAAATCAAAATAACCTTCTATAGACTAGTAAAGGCTAAAAATTCGTTCTTGGGAAATTGTATCAAGTTCTACAATAAAATTCCTAAACACATTACTGAACTTAGCAATTTAAAATTCAAATCTGTAGTAAAACGAACACTTATTTCAAAAGCATATTATAAGGTTAACGATTACATCATGGATAGGGATGTTTGGCAGTGATAGCGTCCTGCACAAATAATCTATGACGAAAATAGGTTTTCTACTGTAGCATTGTAGTTTTGTAGTAGCTGACACTGTAATTTTATATTTTATATTTAACTATACAATGTATATTGTTTTGAAAAAATGACACCTCGCCGAGTTTCCTACGCCGGTTCTTCTCGTGGCAGAGGTTTAGTTTTCCGAACCGGTGGTTGTTTATTGACGTTCATAGGTGCATGTAATTATGCCTAATTTGAAGAATAAATTACTTTTTACTTTTATGAAAGGAATCGAATTGGATATTCTGAAACAGTTTTTTTTTACGCTCGATAAATTTCGTAACATGAAGGAAAATGTAAAAAAATGCCGCCCCTCCCCTTATCTCCGAAGTTTACTAAGAAAAAAAAACTATTATAAAATAACGTTAATATCAATGTAAATATTACAGAAATAGTACATTACTATGCTGCCCTGATTTTTAAAAAGGCAGTCTTTTAACAATTCATCAAAATTGAGTTATATAATTGACCGTATTCAGAAAAAAAAGACGCGTAGACCTATCTAACCGGTTTTTCTGTATCGCCTTTAGATTCAAAGATATTTTTCTGATGAAAGGCAGTCAAGTGGTTAATTACCAGGACAAAATTCATTAAAACGCAGTAATCTGACATTAATCCATAAAAAAGCAGTCAATATCCCTTTACTGCATGATCGTTAGAATAATTTTAGATTTCAACTTATTTAAAAGGCAGTTTCGTACAAAACTGCCTTTTCATAATAATAGGATCCAGAATTAAATTAGCAGTCATTCATTAAAAAGCAGCTTTGCTTTAAAAATTCCTTAAAAGGCAGCCATGTGACGTTAGCTGCCTTCTTAATAATTATTTCATAGAATTTACTTACTGGTTTACTTCGAATAAAGTAGTTTACGTCGCTTTCAAAATTATAAAAGCATTTTTTTTAAGTTCATCGGATACTAAAACGCAGTTTTCTCGCAATAATTTGTTAAAAGGCAGTCATGTTTTTCCACGCCCGTACATTTTTTTGAGGACGGAATACGCGTTTGTGTTACTCTCTGTCGCTCGAATAAGCAGTGCGACAGAGTTGGATATATTATCGTCTCTTCGTTCGGTAGCGTTCATCACGGGGTCCCAAAGTAGGGTCAGTGCGTCGCCGAACGAGAGCCGTAGCGGACGTTCGGGGCCGAGGGCCGGGGCTATAAACGCGCCAAAATTACGTTACGCGCGCCAATTTTCAAGGTACGTAAATGGTAACAGCCAAACTTTATACTAATCATGTTGCAGTTTAACTTTTTAATTATTTATGTCGTTTAACCTTGTTCACAGCAAAAATTGTACGAGTTCATTCAACATCTACCTAGGTAAGCACAGACCGCAGAGTTTATTTTTGGAAAAATCGACTACTATTGCTGCTATGAACCAATAACGTAAGTATAAACAACAGACTTGCCGTTTGTTATTTGATTTTCGGTATTTAACGTTAAAAATTAAATAATGCTTTTATTTAATACGTTTCAGGCAAACACAATTATGTCATCAAGGTCGAAAAAGTTGTTAGAGCTGTGTAATGGAAGAGGAGCCTGTGTAACAGAAAAACGGGAATTGACATCAAAACAGGTGGTGGCGCACAAATCTGAGGTATTTATAGACAAATCAAACCACCAAGCTGTCGATGATTCCACACCACCAAATCGGTCCAAAGAACCTGAAATATGGAACAGGTATTATTCACTCACTGAACCCATATTCCATACTTTCAATGAACATGGTTCACATTTATGGAGTAAATCTGAACTTAATAAGATCACGAATAAAGTAAACGAAAGTTTAAGCTTACCTCCCATATCACCAAAGCTCCCAGCCTCACCAAAGACCCTAGCACCATTGACACCTCCACGGCCCTCGAAGTCCCCACTCTCGCCATTGATGGTAAGCCCGCGACTGCCCTCCTCGACACTCCCAGCATCCGCAGAATCTCCGAGCTGTCGTACTTTACGCAAAACTCACTTGTTATGCTTCGAAAACGCGTTTCCATCAGACGATGACAATATTGACGATTATGGGTCAGATGATTCTGTAGCGGATAAGACCTATGAGCCATCGTCCCCCAAAAAACGGCGAACATACAGGAATCTATTATCAAAGGATGCCCAATCACCAGCTTTAGATTTTTGCCCCGAAACCAGCATCAATTCAGAGTCCAATATGGCAATAGGCTTGGACTGTCATGCTTCTGACCCAGCTCCCACCCATAATACAGCTATCACAGTAACTGCATCTGAACATTCTGAACCCTGTCCTTCTCCAACTTCCACAACTACAGTGTGTACTCGCAAACGAACACATGATGAACGCGATGATAAATATCTTGTTCAGCCTGGGTGTGACGAGAAATGTCTGAAAAAATGTACAACTTTGATAAATGATAATCGTCGAGAAGAAATTAACCGCTACTATTGGAGTCTAAATTGGACTGAACGACGCGTATTTATACAAAGTTACTCTGCTACTGCAACTCCTAACAGGGTGACTACGAAGGAGCCTAAAATAACTAAACGGCGGGTATATTCGTTCAAAAATGATTGTGATGAGATTGTAAATGTGTGCAAAGTGTTTTTTTTAACAACACTTGGCTTTCATAAAAAAAACGATAAAGTCCTGTACAATTCTTTACAAAAGCCAATGATCGACAACCGAGGGAAACATGCAAAAATCCCAAAAATCGACCGCACTCCTTTAGATCAGCATATTGACTCATTCCATCCGCAAGTTTCGCACTATCGCAGGGAGCATGCACCTAAACGATTCTACTTGCCTAGTGATGTGACAATTAAATTTATGCACGGTGATTTTACACAAAAGCATCCCAACATTAAGTGCAAATATGATTTATACAGAAAACACCTGAAAACTAGAAATATTTCGTTAGCCCAACTAGGTAACGAAGAGTGCGAATCTTGTGAATCGTTTGAAATACATTGTAAAACCCATGGTCATGAAAAGAATAATGTTACCCCTGATTGTAAAGAATGTACCGAATGGGTCAACCACCACAGAAGGTACACAGAGGCTCGTAAACTATATAACAAACACAAGGCAGCTCCGCATGATAAAGACACTGTTTATTTTAGTACTGATCTCGAAAAAGTTATAATGCTTCCCAGGTTGGACACTTTCAAAAAAGTTCTGTTTTGTCAACGTTTAACTGCATATAACCAAACATTCGCACCGCTAGGTAAATGTTCTGAGCACGACACTTTTGCAGTTTTGTGGCACGATGCAGTTTCAGGAAGAAAACAGGAAGATATTATGAGCTGTTTCTATGAGTTCCTAATACGTTTTCGTGATTATAAATACATCAACCTTTGGATGGACAACTGCACTGCTCAAAACAAGAATTGGTTATTGTACTTCCTAATGATTGATCTCGTAAACTCTCATCTGATATGTACTGAGACGATCACGTTCCACTACTTCGAACCTGGGCATACGTTCATGAGCAGCGACCACTTTCACCATCAAGTGGAACAATCTATGAAGAAAATGGGTAGGATTTATGACTTTGGTGATTTTAGCAATGCTGTTTCAAAGGCCAATTCCAAGAAAGTTATAGTTAAGGAAATGGCTCCCTCGAACTTTTTGAACGTTGACGACAATGTTTCTAAGCGACGTCTGCAAATTGCAAACCCAAGGCCATATATCAGTGACATTACAAAAGTAAGTTTTCATAGGGGATCACATGACCTGTTTTATGAAACTGACTATAGTGGACAAGAAATTTCAATGTGCTTTTTGAAAGATTCCTATTTAAAGAATCCTAGTGTCACGGTATTGTCACCTCGTGAAAAACCAAAAGGAATTTCAAAAGAGCGAAAAGAAAATATTATTTCCAAGTTGGGGCCTTTGATGCCGCCGCATAAGTTATTGTTTTGGAAGAATTTACCCACGGAATATTGATAAACTAACACTTACTAATGCTACTCATATAATGATGTAGTTTAAGTTATATGTGATACTATGATGTGCCTTTAATTGTAATATTTATGAAAAAGTGTTAAAACTTCTATGTTTCCTCACCTATTCAAATGTTTAAAATAATTATAGTGCCATAAAGACTGCTACTACTATGTACTATTATTAGCTATACGGAAACTAATGATCTCTTATAAACTTATGTTTTCCCAATGATTTGCTAACGATGTTCCTAATTATTTTGGTTAAGTTTGTAGAGGTATTATAATATAGTGATATGTAAAGTGGTCTGATTCACTAGCTCATTAATTTCTAGTTTAAGTAATTTAAATTGGTTCATTGATACAACTACATAAATAAGTATCTTGAATTCGGAGTAACTTTTTGTTGATATTTTAGCTTTATTGAGGCTATAAGAAAATTACTAGTATTTCGTTTTAAATGTTTACTAAACTTGTGATATAGTTATGTAGTAGTGTTTATATTTGCTAAGGATAAACTTTTACATGGTAGATGGCTGTGACTCTAGTATTACGAATACTGAATTGTTATAAGGAAGAAATACAATTTCTTTGTTATTTTTAATAATTTTGCCAGAATCAGCTATACTATTTTAGAAGACTGTGACTCTAGTTTTAATTAAGTACTAAATTGCTTCAAGGTAGAAATACAATTTCTGTGTTAATTTTTACTATTTTGCTAGAATGTTGTTCAATGTTTAAGAAGGCTGTGACTCTAGTAGTATTAATTAAGTGCATTACTTTAAGGAACTTAAATACAATTTCTTGGTTATTTTTAACAATTTTGTAATGAAAAGTTTTTAAAATGTACGGATGGTTTCCTTTACCTACATTATTTTTGAGTTGCCAAGTTTATAAATGTCTTTCCTTTTCGAGTTTTGTTTTATTTTGATTCATGACTGTGGTATCCCCAGTTTAAGAAAAAATCTTTCATATAGTAAAATGCCTTAAAAAGCAGTGAAATGCATTTGAGAATTTAAGGCCGCTTTGTAGTGAATTATCCAGTAGATAAAATGTTGCGATTGCTAACTTATAGAAAGCAGTTTGACGCAATAATGTATTAAAAAGCAGCCACTGGCTTTTCTCGTCTTTTTTAATAATTATAATGTAAGGAATTTTGGGAGGGGGAATTCTTTAAAGGGCAGCTAAGTGATAAAACTGCCTTTTAAAAAATTATGAGAAATTCATTGAAAGTTCGACTAATTTTCAATAATAAAGTGTCAGGTATAATTCACTAAATAGCAGTTTGGGGACTCAAACTGTCTTTTAGTGAATTATTATATACCGAAAGAAAAGATTAATAATTCGTGCCGAACAATTTTTTTTGTTTTTTATATATTAAATATGTAAAAAATAAATAAATAATAATGAAAAATTATAAATCTGGCAGCACTTTACAAAATGTGATCGGTATTGTGTCACATTATTCACACAGGTCGATTAAATAAAAATTAAACAAATTTAACACTGCTTTCGCGTTTTTCTCAAAAGTAAGTTTTGTTAGAAGACTGCCTTTATAAAAATCAGGGCAGTATAGAGGCCGGGAAACGAAGGGTTGCAAGCCAAGTAGATATACAGGGTGGCCCATTCAAATCGGTCAGTATGGGAAAGTCTGAAACTATAAGACATACGAATAGGCATCAACTTTAACGCAGATTCACCACATGCAGATACAAAGTGCAATAGTAAGATCGTTACCTAAACGTGTTGAATATTGTATTGAAAAAGACGGTGGTCACTTTGAACACCTACTATGATAAATTAAAGTATGTGAAAAAAATGCATTTTATTCATTTTAGACATTATGTTTCTTAGAGACATTTACTGCTTAAGACCTACACAAACGATATCTGAATAGAAATAGTGTAAGTTTATTTTTTCAAAACAACCGGGTTCGATTCCCTAGCTGGGTACAGTGTTTTTTTTCAAATGTATGAATGCAGTTTTTCTTTTTATCAAAATCGGTGACATGGTTCCTAAGAACAAATCTTCGTATGTCTTATAGTTTTAGACTTTCCCATACTGACCGATTTGAATGGGCCACCCTGTATAGAGACGGCCGAGCGAGCGAGGCCGGATAGGGATAATCTACGCGGCCTGCAGCCCAACGTTTCTCGCCGAGATTTGTATAGTGCTTTTCTCAAACATATGCAATGAAATAAAAAAAAAATCATCACTCAAAAAACCAATTTAACAGACGCCATTTGACATTTAAATTAAAAAATAATTACTTCCCGGCGTAGGCCTTCAATTTTGTATAAAATTCCTTTACAGTACATATGGTGCTACATTACCGCACGAGTGCGGTAATCAGCAGATTACGTGCATATGTCGAAACTTTAAAGAGCCATATGTACTGTAAAACGTTGTACGATACACGTGCAAATAGGTAATTCGCAACTCGTGTCGCAATTTATCACCACTCGTTGCGAATTTCCTATTTTCTGCACTTGTATCGTAATGTACTATTACAGTTCTCCCGAGTTCTGCAACGTGATACTTTGAAGCCTGTTATAACGCATGTAATGACGAAATTTCATTGCATGTTTGAGAAAAGTAAATTTCAATTCTATAATAATCAAAGTCGAAGTATGCAAATAGAACTCCAAATATTTGCATGTAGATTATTGAACAATGATTGTAGCTTCTAAATACGTAATGTTTAAGTACATACGGCAGATAAGGAATCATTGTGAATATAATATGTACCTACTTACATGGTTTTTTATCTATGCGACGTAATTTACGATGATTTACATCATCTCACACACTGTTACACCAAACGCACGTTTTATGCGGCTACAGCACGTTAGATATAATTCCTTATCTAATGCATTATTAGACCCGGGCCACACTGCTGCGTTGCGTTGCGTAGTCGCAACGGATTTAATGTGGCAGGTCATAAAAAACATAATACCGTAAAACGTTGTGGTGTCGTCGCAGTGTTAACGCTGGCTCTTATAATAATTCTATGCTAATGTAATGTTTCCATTATGATTGAGCATGGCGGTTCCTTGGCGTCCGTGTAAGAGACACGTAAGCATATATGTCTTCCACTTACGAGAGAATGGGATGCAATATTTTTGAACATATAAGTTGAGAAGACATCACGCTGCGCCCAATAGGAGCGAAGACGCGGACGAAGTCGCGGGCAACAGCTAGTTTAATATAAAATTACAGTGTCACGTACTGAAAAATCATAATGTAGCATTGTAATTTTTTTAGTACAAAACCTATTTTTACGATACATTACCCGTGCAGGACGCTATTACTGCCAAACATCCCTATCCATGATGTTATCGTTACCCTTTTATTGAAAAAAGTGTTTTTTTTTTAAACTACAGATTTGAATTTAGAATTAGTGCACGATCATTTAGAATTGGTAAGACCAGTAATGTGTTTAGGAATTGTATTGTAGTATTATGACATGTCACTGACCGAAGTAGTAGGATGGCGTCATCATGAGCACGCTGGTCATGACGAGCATGTAGCGGCCGCGCACGCGCGCCGCGCTCGACTCGCCCAGCAGCGCGTACGTCGCCGACTGCGCGCAGCTGCAGCTGCAACACACGCGATTGCAGTTAGCACGCAGTTCACTCGCAGTTACAGCCGATAGAAAGCTTTTAACTATCTTAATCGAAATATCCTATGACTAACCATGCAAAACTCCTCACTAACGAGTTCTGGTGGCCAGTTCTGGATTTCACCATCTTCACTTCACACTTTTTGAGGGCATAGGCATGTCACTTTAAATAATACCCAAATCTGGAGCCCCTGGATATCCATAATTTCATATGCCATAACACTAGTGTTTGCCTTAAGCTTCTTTTTCCATAAAAGTGATTTTCGCTGAAACCGTAAAACTATCTGGATCATCATCATCATCATCATGTCAGCCGAAAGACGTCCACTGCTGGACATAGGCCTCCCCCAAAGACTTCCACAATGAACGGTTCTGCGCCACCCGCATCCAGCGGACACTAGCGACCTTCACCAGGTCATCAGTCCACCGTGTGGGGGGCCTGCCCACGCTACGCCTTCCGGTACGTGGTCGCCACTCGAGAACCTTTCCATCCCAACGGCCATCGGTTCTACGTGCTATGTGCCCCACCCACTGCCACTTAAGTTTAGCGATTCGGAGGGCTATATCGGTCACTTTGGTTCTGCTGCGGATGGCCTCATTCCTGATGCGATCACGCAGAGAAACTCCCAACATAGCTCTATCCATTGCCCTTTGGGTGACTTTGAGCATTCTTATGAGACCCATAGTAAGCGACCACGTTTCAGTGCCATAACTACGACGACTATCTGGATAATTTAATTAAACTTCGTATAGAGCCCTGTAGGTTAGGTTATGTTTGTTTTATAACAATCCTGCGAGCGTATGATGGTTGCCATTTTATCACTTATCGTTGTGGATAAGACATTCGTTACGTTCTGACAAGTATGCGAGTGCGAGGGTGACGGGCGTCTTGTCCACGACGATAAGTGATAAAATGGCAACCATCATACGCCTCCTGAAAGTTAATAGTTAATGTCCAACCAAAAATGAAAAATTAATCACCTTGGGCGGGATTTGACCCCGCGACCTCTGAAATCCGTCCATCACTTTGACAACTTACGTCATAACACTTATAAGCGTTCTTGGTACCGTAGGCACGACACGCGACGCCTTCAGGAGATCTTGGCGTTCAAAGGGTTAACTGGGTATCATCAATTTACCAACTGGTGCTCAGCTCAGGGCCCTGAGCGAAGCGAGCATGATCCAGTGCGGAGATACTGCGTTGGCGGTAGAGCCGCCAGAGGCTACGAGGTGGCACCAGCTAGCACTGGCATCTCCTTTATGTGCTAACTTACCAGCTGGTGCTCACGAACTTGAGGGCAGCGAGCATGATCCTGTGTAGAGAAAGTGCGCCGGCGACAGAGCCGCGGGAGACGACGAGGTGGCACGAGCTAGCAGTGGTATCTCTTTTATGTGCTAACTTACCAGCTGGTGCTCACGAACTTGAGGAAAGCGAGCATGACCCCGCGTGGAGATAGTGCGCTGGCGACACAGCCACCGGAGGCTACGAGGTGGCATGAGCTAGTAGTGGCATCTCCTTTATGTGCTAACTTACAAGCTGGTGCTCAGGAACTTGAGCGCAGCGAGCATGACCCCGTGTGGAGATAGTGCGCTGGCGACACAGCCACCGGAGGCTACGAGGTGGCATGAGCTAGTAGTGGCATCTCCTTTATGTGCTAACTTACCAGCTGGTGCTCAGGAACTTGAGCGCAGCGAGCATGACCCCGTGTGGAGATAGTGCGCTGGCGACACAGCCACCGGAGGCTACGAGGTGGCATGAGCTAGTAGTGGCATCTCCTTTATGTGCTAACTTACCAGCTGGTGCTCAGGAACTTGAGCGCAGCGAGCATGACCCCGTGTGGAGATAGTGCGCTGGCGACACAGCCACCGGAGGCTACGAGGTGGCATGAGCTAGTAGTGGCATCTCCTTTATGTGCTAACTAACCAGCTGGTGCTCAGGAACTTGAGCGCAGCGAGCATGACCCCGTGTGGAGATAGTGCGCTGGCGACACAGCCACCGGAGGCTACGAGGTGGCATGAGCTAGTAGTGGCATCTCCTTTATGTGCTAACTTACCAGCTGGTGCTCAGGAACTTGAGCGCAGCGAGCATGACCCCGTGTGGAGATAGTGCGCTGGCGACACAGCCACCGGAGGCTACGAGGTGGCATGAGCTAGTAGTGGCATCTCCTTTATGTGCTAACTTACCAGCTGGTGCTCAGGAACTTGAGCGCAGCGAGCATGATCCAGTGCAAGGATAGTGCGCTGGCAACGGAGGCCACGAAGCCGATGCTCATGGCCAGCAGCAGACATTTTCGTCTGCCCTGTGTGTCACTGAAGTAGCCCCACGGGTACGACATGAATACCGGACCTACAATTATCAATAAAAACGCTTTAATGATGCGATGTTTATCCAGCTAATAGCTGAATATAATGTTAAAATTTTAACCGATTTCCATCACAACAAAACCTTGCCAGGACGTCATAGTGCACCAGTACACCCCGAAATTCAGTAATAAGCTGCAAATGGCGCTAAAAGCATAAAAATCGGAACGAGTAATCTTTAGGCCATACGAATCAAATTGACTCATAGAAACAAAAAAACTAAAAAGGAGAGGAGTTATGACGTCATCTTTTTTTTTGTATGGGAAAAAAAATGTTCTGAAACCTATCGTGTGTGGTATCTAATGAAAGGCTACTAAGCTCATTCTAAAATATATCACATCATCTATTTCAGTAACTTGTTTTAAATCAAACTAAAAAATCATTTTCAAAACATACCATGTTTGGGCTCGACCAGATATGATACGGTTGAATAATTATTTGTAAAATATACCTAAAATGATATGTAATAAGCCTCATATCCAACTCCAAGAAAGCAATTTTGAAAATATTTACATTTTTTTTTTTTTTTTTTATTTATTATCCAAATTACTTATAAACTAATTACAATTTTTTTTTTCTAACAGCGAACGAAAACCGCGTATGGTTTATCTGTCGCTGGTTGTCGCTCGTTTACAGATAAGTACATATTTTTTACAATGTTTTTACATTTATGTGTATTATTAATGAGGTTTTGGCAGACACCATTAGGCCATTCGTTTAATATGTAAGGTAATAAATACTCCCATGTTCTTTTCCCGTATACATTTTATATGAAGGTAATACATATTTAGGTAAGGTGCTTATGCTTCTAAGTTTTTGTGACCTATTACGATTTTTTAAATGAGTTAAATTTGAAATTTCGTCACAAATTAGCAACATCTTAAATTTATCGTATACGTTTATAATTTTACAGTATAGAAATAATTTATCCTCTTCACCTTTATACTTGTTTCTTATGGAATTTGGTACTATCGTTTTTACCATACTTAATTGGAGCTTATATATGTTATCTAGGTAAGTTTTAAAAGTTCTACCATAGCTACTAAGGCTGTAGCTAATAATAGATTCGGCTAACGACATGTACAACATTCTCAGGGTATTAAAAGGTAATTTATATTTTAAAACATATAGTTTAGCCAGAATGGATCGTAATTTATTACAAATATGACTGATGTGGGGACCCCAGTTGAATGTGTTATCTATGACCAATCCAAGGTAGGTATGCTTATCCACTCTTTTCAGGGGTTCACACTTACACGTACGCGTAGTGTTTTGGTGCATGCACTCATGACTGTGCGCTATAATTTTAGGTAAGATGAGACATTTTTTATGTGTGGAGTGGATATGCATGATCTTGGTCTTGTCATAGTTTATGACTAAGCCTACGTCGTGGGCCCATGCACACAGCCGGTTAAAGTTAGTTTGTAGGATAGTTTCAGCAATCGTAATATCGGCGTGTGAGGCCACGAGGCAGGTATCGTCAGCAAATTGGTACACGGAACCACCCGTAAATATATTGCACATTTCGTTAACGTACAAAAGGTATTCGGTCGGAGCGAAATTTGATCCTTGTGCTGTTCCTCTTTCCGTGGGAATCTCATCACTAAGAGTATTATTAATTTTGACAGTTGTAAAACGGTTGGTGTGGTAGTTTTTTAGAAATTCTAAGAGTGGTCCCTGTATTCCATTCTGCTGTAGTTTGTTGTATAAAGTGTTATATTTAAGGGTTTCGAAAGCTTTACTGAAATCAATAAATATGACAAGTACGTGTTGTTTATCATTTAAGTACATATTGACTTCGTTAGTAAATTTACATAGCAATTGTGACGTATTCTTTCCCTTTTGAAAACCGTATTGTTTGTTGTTAATAATATTATTTTTATTTAGGAATTTGTGTATATGATTTCCAAAGAATTTTTCTATTATTTTATCGAGGCAAGATAATATTGTAATAGGTCGGTAGTTATTTATTTCACCATGGCTACCTTTCTTATGAATTGGTCTGATAGTGCCTATTTTTAGTTTATTAGGAAAAGTTGAGGTTTTGATACAGGTATTTATCAGATGCGTAATTAGAGGAGTTATTTCCTTTTTTATGCATTTAATATCTAATATACGAATTCCATCTATACCGGAACTCTTTTTCGCATCCATTTGCTTAATTATGGAGAAGACACTTTCTTCTGTGGCTCTATTTATTTTTAATGTCAATAGCGGAATTTGTTCGTATGTGTTTTTTGCTAGAAGTGATTTATCACAGGGGGAGCAGATTTTTTTAACGTTATCTCTAAATTCATAAGCAAATTTGTTTACTAATGAATTTATGTTATATTTTTTGAAACTTTTTAATATAATTTCGTCAATGGATCTTGTAATTCTTCCGCACAGTCGGTTAACAATTTGCCAAACTTTTTTCTGATTTTGAAAGTTATCACTAATATCTTTTTTTATGAAGTTATTTTTAGCATTATTTATATATTTATTTGTTTTATTTCGATATATATTATAAAGAAGTCTTTTTTGGGCGTTATTTTGATCTAAGTACCATATTTTAAACAGTTCGTCTCTTTTTTTACACATTTTTAATATCGTATCATTTCTCCATTTTGCATTTTTTCTCTTGCCTAGGTAAATTTTAGTTTTATATGTACAGTTTTTGTAAACTAAGGTAAATTTATCTATAATAAAGTTTACGACATCATCAGGTTCTTCATATATTAGCCCGTGGTTCCAGTCAATAGCACGTAAATCCGAAATCACCTTTTTGTTATCTAGTTTAAGTGCGTATTTCGGTTGCATCGTCGCGGGCGAGCTGTCTGATATAGCAAAACCGGTTATGTAGTGGTCAGCGAGCGCGTTGTTGATCACTGCAGTTTTTATCTGCCTATCGCTGTTACTACGGCCGGCCGGCGGCGAGCAACGAATAAAGACATGATCGATGCACGATTTAGTTATACGGTTTCCGCTAAGTTCTATACGTGTGTACATTCATTTGAGGTGTGCCCGGCGTTTCGAATGTATCACAACATCCGTGTCTATTATGGATCGATTAGGTCTGACATAAACGTTTTCTTTAATGCCGCCGACGAAACTTACCGAGGAAGGGCATCGACATGAGTATGTTCTTCTGCGCAGGCGTCAGCTGGAGGTCACAGCTGCCGCCGGCCAGCACCACGGAGAAGCCGAACATGTCGCAGCCCATGGACAGGATTGTGAGGCTGAGCACGGCCAGCAGACTGAAGGTGTACCTTCCATTGCCTGACGAAATGATGTTTTGAGACGTTGTCATATGTAATAATAGTATTTTTCATCACACTTGCTCTTAACCCTTTATTTGACAAAAAATGTATATTCCCCTAATTCAAGCCTCGGTGGCACTAGTTAGGCCAAACAAAAAACAATAAGATGGTTAAACAAAAAAAAGTCAGAAACAAAAAACAAAAAGATGGTCAAATAGTATGTATATCCTGACATACATTGCCAAATAAAGGGATAAACGGTGCCACGTGGGGGTAAGCTAAGCGATCGCAGCGCACACCATGGTAGAAATTTGTAGCTACCGGGGACATCTGTAATTTTTTTTGAAAGTTTCCTATTGGTTTCCTACGATTTTTTCAGTTAAATTTTCAGTAAGGGGTCTTTCTCGCTTACTAGAATAAATAAAATATTCATGACGTTTGACGTTTCTGACGTGCACATATCCAGCAAGCATAATGATTACCTCATGAGCTACATTGCGTAGATATTATTAATTACTCAAACTTTGTTACACAGAAATATAACAAAAAATATATCTCTGTGCTAGTCTGTCATATATTTAGTAATATGATTTGCTACTTTTTTCTGGATCACTTTTTAAGTTAAGATAGAATATGATTTGCAATAAAGATATATGAATATGAGTCATGACTCTACGTGGGATTTTCGTTATAAGGCGGAAAATTGCTGCTTCTCGCTACGCCGTAGCGCAAAGCTACATACTACAGAGGTACTTAGGTACTGTACTGATATATAGATAAGTCAAGCACAGTTAACGTTCGTGGGCCTCGAATGGGTTAAGAATTTATTAACTTGATTGAAGTTGCCAAAAAGTTAATATGTTATTGAATGTTTCGGCCTAGTCCAACAATGTCCTTTATACCGTTTTCACTATTCAATTTCAGGGAAACAGGTATATTGGCTTCAAACAGGCGATAGCTATTTAGGAAGCACAATATATCTCATGCTATCGAAAGTCAAGAACTAAGAAACTCCGTGATTTCGGAAGCATACCAGATAGGAGGTCGTCAGGACTCCCGAGGATGCACTGTGTTGCTCCCGGGACCTTCATTTGTATCAATGAATCACTTTTAAGTAAGTAAGGTTCTAGGTTGAGAATGAGTTGCTACTCGTTCGTGTGAAATAGTAGATTGTATTACTAGGGTCTAAAATATGCCATGTTAGTATGAGATGGTTTTAGTTCGAGTGATGGTTTTTAGACCACAAATTAAGTTGTGCATAGTTGTGTTGTTTTATCACTCTACTTTTCACGCGAATAAACGCTGCTGAACTTGATTTTAGTGTAGCTGTTATTAAATACAAAGATTTTTTATTATTAGTGGATTGTGTTTGGTATATTTAATATGGTGAAGTGTTTTAATTGGTCAAATGAAAATGGTTTTGTAAATATATAATAGGTCGATTCACAATACTGGCGCGGAATGTCTATCTTCAAATTAGGCATATTACATGCACCTATCTTGTGAATCGACCTATACCTGCATATTTTTCCAATGGGTTAAGATCAAATGTACAACTTAATGAGTCTAATATGACACACTTTTCGAGCATGAGAAGTGAAAAAGCTTGTTTTACTCCCTGTTATACAATACCTGCCAAATCGATAGCCTCCTCATAGCTGTAAACTTTCTCTTCCTTCTTGGCGGTGATGGTCCACACGCCTGTAACAATGTCTGTTTTTTTGCAGACATCGTCATCACTAAACGCTTCATTTGTACTCATTATGTTTACCAAAACAATTGAGTTACATTTAATGTATTATTATGCTGTTCGTGACAGCCCGGACGAGTCGTGACTGGCTTGATTACTCAGTGTAGTAATTATTTAAAAGGCCGATCTTTATCACTGGCGTTCGTTTGCTTTCAGCATCGCAGAATATCAAATGATGTTGACTATGAAATGTTGTCCAGATGACGACCATGTCGAAATGATTTATTCGTACAAGCTTACTTTTATTTATTTAAATTGTTGTGAACAGAAATATTCAGAGTTACCCATTCAATGTGAGATATTTTTTGTGCCAGTTCTTTTCGGCTAGTTTTTACATCTACTCAACATTCATAATATAAAATATGAAAGAGATACATTAATATTTAGTACTGCCCCAAGCTAACGGAGTTTTTACTAAATAGTCCTATTTGGCATGATTTATGTTTGTATAATACGATTCGGTTATTCATTCATCGAATGTTGATTAATTGTTTAATTATTTAAACCGTGGTACATCACTACGAACCTTTCCCCCATCTACGCGGGGTTGCGTTGCACCATTAGTTGTGCCATGCCATAACTATTGTTCTGAGTGGTCAATTATAGCAAAAAATATGTCCTTGTTACGAAGTGACGCAGTGTGTCCTCTGTTCGGGACTGCTCGGGATTTGCCTACACATACATTGCCAACGTACGAAAATGTTATTTTGTTATTTATGAGTTAGTCGGAACAAACAAAAACAGGGCCTATATGAGAACTTATTGAGACGTATTTGGAAGTTTTTGTGAAAGTATCATCCTTCATAATGCGCACTTCTAAGGCATGTATTTAAGGCACGAGTGAATGAATAGGCATCTTCTGGGTGAGCTCGCTTCATTGTCGACCTCATATTTGCCCCCTGAGATGCTTGCCAAGAGTAATCCCATTTTTAATAAATAAATAAAAAGTTACGAAGCAATAGGAGCTAGCTTCGATACCTACTATTGACGTTCGATCTGTAGTATGCAAGATTAAGGACTATCATGATAAGTATCCCAAACTTTTAAAACCTTATTCATCAATAAAAAATTGCGAATCCTATTAAGAACGCATGAAAATATTCAAACATTCAAATATGAAGCGCAGGTTTTAGACATAGCAACATGCAATTGTACCTAATGTATTGATCCTGTAAGTGCGACAAAGCCCTAAAAGTATCTAGTCGTGAACGAAAGTTTTTTCAAGACCAGCGAATGTCGTAAAATGGGCATCAGCTGCGTTGATACAAACAAACTGAGAAAAGTCTCGGTAGAAAAACAAAATTGGAGGTTTAAGGATGATTCACAGTAGATAGACAGCAAACGCAACGGCCGGCGTATTTTTCTAGAAGAAAACGGGCCGGCCCGGACACGGGACGGCCTACTGTGAATCATCCTTTAGTGTCAAGCTCAATGCCTGCAAGTCCTGTTTCAGATGTTGAAATCTCGAAAAACTATGCCATTTTTCAACTCCAAAACATATTTTAAAATACAGAAACCCTAAATTTAACGTTTTATCATATAACAAGTATGTTTTTTTTTTAATTTCATATAGTTTCGTAATCTTTAAACAACGATTACAGTATAATAAACATTGATTTTCTGCATTACATTTACCCATAAATTTAGTTCAGCTTTTGTTTTGAAAATTTTGACAGCGTTGGGGTAGTATAAATATTTAGAATAAATTAAAAATGTTTACTTATCTGATATCATATTAGTGGGTAAAGAGTTTTTCGTGGTAGCCAAACAAAAAAAATTGAACCACCCTTGGTCAAGTCCAGATCAAATAAAAGGGGTGGACTTTGTATCGAATTTCCACAAAACTGATCCGTTTTAATTGCTCTTGAGTGTATAATGTGTATCATTAGGACGATTTCTCATTGCGTCCGTGAAGGAAGGCCTCATTGACGCCGCGAAAATATGCCGTTGCTTTGAGAATCACAATTATATAAAGTCACAATCGAACACTCGGCTTTCACTTTTTAAATCTCACTGTATCTCACACGACACTTTTAACGATTTGCACAACGCGTCACTCCAATACGGTCACGCTATTAATTTGTGACCCATTTCGCAGAAACAGTTAGACAGGACTGTCAATCTTAAGGGAATCCCAAATTGTCCGTGACTGTACCTGAAGTAATACTGTGCTATAGGATACCAGTACACGTCTACGAGCTCATTACTATTCGAAATATGATTCTACATTTTTAACGACTGAGCCACATAGGCGATATGTTGTGTTATGTATATGAACACAAATAAACACGCGGAAGACACAAGTTAGGTACTCTGGACTGGGCCTCTTTTATCGAGTTTAATTAAATAGATCATGATCTGAATGAAAATAAACGTGCTAAGTGTCGTTCTTAATATTAAATTTCCATAGCAACGGATATAGTGTCAGTGCCAGTACCAAGCGGTACCGACTCCGCGGCAATCGTTTCAAGAACAGGCCCATCCGTTTGGAAGACATTTAAGCTTGACACGCACAGAGCGCGGCGCAGCATCGTTGTGGTGCGGAGGCGGTTTTTAGGGTTCCGTAGCCAAAATGGCGAAAACGGAACCCTTATAGATTTGTCATGTCTGTCCGTCCGTCCGTCCGTATGTCACAGCCGATTTACTCGGAGACTATGAGCACTACAATTATGAAATGTGGTAGGAAAATATTATGTGAAATTACGAAAAAAATATTAAACTGGCGGGGCACCGGGTGGCGGTCTAGTGGCATAACAACTATTGTCATAATATCGATTGTCATAACACTTTACGCATAAAGTTGATGCTCATAATTTTTTTTTGGCATAAATTGTACTATGGCATAATTGTTCCCTGTCATAATTATACGAAGTCATAATTGGTTTAACCATAATGTCCAATGTCATACATTTATTTAGTCATAATGTTGATAATTATAAGTATTTTTAGTAATAATTGTAAATGTCATACATCTATCAAGCCATAATGTTGATGATTATAATTATTTTTAACCATTTCTCTGAGATCAACCAATGCCAAGATAGTGGAGTAAAAAGTTCAGGTTTTCACGTAGGCAGTAGGGAATAGTGACTTAGTGGCAAACCCGACTCGGATCGCGGATAGGTTATTTTTTTTTATATAAGAGCGGAAAAACTTTGTAACTTACTTGCTTCTGGAGAGCACTTTTGTAGTAAGTCGTCAAAGTACAGCGGTATTTCGTTCGCTGGTAAAAATGCCAATGCATATAAGCACTTTATGTCCATAGGAAAAGTTTCACTTGTACCATATAATGTTTGATGACCGCATCTTTGGACTTTCCGATATATACAAATACAAAATACAAATACAAATAAATTTATTGAATAACTTTTGTACAAATGTTATAACTATAGACTAAAATTTACAGTTAGTTATGTATAAAAAGGAGCCTGAGCTAGGGATTCCCTGTGGTTCAGGCAAAAAGGTACCGATATATGTCTATTAATATTCATCTAAATATAACAAATACATTATTTCTTGGTAACTAGTACAATTACAGTATTTATTTAAAAAAAACTATGTAAAATTAAGAGACTAATAAAAACAGTAAAAATACAATTATATAACATCAATTTAATACAGTCAATAGCTTCTCTGTATCATCAAACGTCATTTTTAATAGGGCATCTCGAAGCCTTTTCTTACAATTTGCGAAACTTAGCGGATATAGCTCTAGTTTAGCATATAGCCTGTTATAAAGAAAAGGGCCCAAAAAAACAAAAAATCTTGAGGAGAAAGCGTGTTTTTTCTCTCCATATTGGGGGCAAACAATATCTTTACGTCGTTTGTTAGTATAATCTGTGCTGTAAGGGATTGCGGCGTGCTGTTTTAAAACTGTACTCATTATAAATAACTGCCGTACCGTAAGGACTTCACATACTTTATAAAGGTGGTCAGTGGGGTAGAGGAAAGGTAGGAAATAAGAGACTTTCAAAATCGCTCTTTGTGCTCTTTCTAGTTTGATAAGTGTTGTTTTGGCCAGACCACCCCATGAAGAAATGCAGTAATTTAATACCGACTGGCATAATGCAAAGTAAACTTGTTTGATTAGCATTGAATCCGCAAAAGAACGTAGTTTTTTGAATACATATATTAACTTACGCACTTTACTGCACAAAGCCTCGACATGATATTTAAAAGAGAGCGACTCATCAATTATAATTCCTAAGTACTTAATTTGATTAGTTATAGATATAATTGGACAAGTGCATTGTATATTTGTGTTATTATTACAATTGTGTGCATACAGGTTTTGATTATCTGGCGGTAAATTTGATTTGCGCATGAAAAATTTTATGTAATTAGTTTTATCTGGGTTAAGGGTCAGTTGGTGAAGCTGAAGCCACTGATTTACAAGGTTAAAGCCTTGTTGAGCATATTTGTAAACTTCGTCTGTCGATTTTGCAGAGAAAAGTAGGACAGTGTCATCAGCGTAGGAAATGATTCGGCCACTGTCGATTTTCAGATTACAAAGGTCATTAATATAAATTAAAAAGAGAAAAATTAAATTATATTATTTTGGTTAAGTATTCTTGTATATATTTTCGTTGTACTTAAATAAATTATTAATAAAAGAGAGTTGGACCTAATATGCTTCCTTGTGGGACCCCAAAACAGGCATTTTTTAGATCAGAACTGATGACATTATCTATTTTTGTGCACTGCGTTCGGCCGTCTAGATAATAGATAATCTGTACAATATAATTTGACCAAGGTGGAAATTGCACATACTTAGGCTTATGCGTTTTGTAGTTTATGCGTTTATACAGTATTGTTAAAAACTTTAATGACCAACCATTTTATGTCCATTATAAAGTATGCTTAAATAATTTTATGCGCATTACAGAATATGTTCTTCAACATTATGATTAAAAACATTATGCGCATAAATGTATGACTATTTACAATTATGCGGAATGATGAGTATGACGAATCCACGTATGCCTATCAAAAATATGACTTTAAACTTTATGCAACCCGACCCCTACCCCGGGGCACCACATGTAACAGAGGGGTCAATTTTTTTTTCAATGCACGTAGGCGTGTAAGGTATTTATAGATAGGCCTTTAAAAATGACATAGAGGTTTCTATAAAACTTTTCCATTTAAGTCAACTTTTGGTGAGATATTAGCTGTCAAAGTAGTAAAAAATGTGCGCCCCCACCTCTCTAATATCCAAAATATAAAAAAAAAAAACAAGATGATGTACGATTGTCGATTATAAATGCTTTCAACTATTTTTAGTTTTATCAAGTTAGGTTTTACTGTTTTTAAGTTATTGCTGAAAAACTGTCTTGTCCAAACAAAAGGGCGTAAGTGCCGTGACTTCCCTATGAGAAAGGCCCTTTTTTATTTACTGTATTGTGGTTTGGCCGAATTGAATAAAAAGAAAATAACATGCACATGACTCACCACACACACACACACACACACACACACACACACACACACACACACTAAACAAAACCTCAATCAGTTCCCGAGCGCAGCTTTCCCAAACAGCCTTTCCTTTTACCTCATGTTGGCAACAACGCTTCCGGCGCATATAGTCTGTGACCTGTGACGTCATGCCCAGTCGCCATGTCAGGTAGTATAATATAATATAATATAATATAACATAATATAATATAATATAATATAATATAATATAATATAATATAATATAATATAATATAATATAATATAATATAATAATAATCATTTAATTCAGTAATATCCATATCTTATTAGTAACAGTGATCCTTAAAACTATGTTAGTAATTAAGATTAACTTAGTCTAGGTGACAGATGCAAGGCATTCCAGGCTTGCAAGAAGTCCCCATCCACTCTGTCCGCTACTGTGGCTAGGAGGCTGTTGGTGCTGCCGCGCACACGCCGCAGCAGGGACGCAACACGCTTGCGCATGATGGCGCTGAAACCGTCGGTGCGCGCCTCCGCAAACATACCCGACGAAACGAAAGTCAATATATTTCAGTTTATCATTACAATAATTGTCATATAACGTCAGCTGTAGGGGTTTCTCTCAATTAAATAAGACAAAAAATAAACCTCTACATCATTAATAATTATCGAAGTGATTTGGATTACCGAAGAACTGAGCCAGATAGTCCTACAACAGCCACACATCAACCACAACCAAGGTAATCCCTTTCCATCCCTGTTAAATTTCCACCATATTGTATAGTGGTTTTAAATGTAGATTAGGAGGTGTCGGTACGGAAGCCTTCTCTGTGCGTAACCCGACACGCACTTGTTCGGTAAAGCAAACGCGGTCCGGGGCACGTCGCACCAAAAAACCACGCGGTATTCGGTACCGCAGTAGACCAGACCGGGTACGCTATAATCTCGTGGTGTCAAGATCCATTACTCAGAGGTCATAACTTTAGACCACAACTTCTGCGAATTGAAGAATTTTGAAATTTTTTTGGACACAAGGAGTTACTGGACGACTGTGGGCTGATGATGATGATGATGAACGAGTTACTGCAGATGCTCTAAGGAAGCGTCCTTTTCAATATTTGCTCCAGTTACAGGGCGCACCTCGTATAAACGCTATGAGAAAACGCTATCATTCTTGACATTAGCGCATAATTTGTATTTCTTGTATTTATAATAATTGTTATTAAATTGTTGCATTTAATGACGATGATTTCAGGCGAACTTTGACAAGTTTGACATATCCTTCACTAATTCCCTCTTTTTTCGACATCACTCAGGCGTTCGTGGCCCAGTGGCGCCCGCGTACCGCGTGCTGTATGCGAGGTTAAGCAATGTCGGGCAAGGTCAGTCCTTGGATGGGTGACCCCTTTGAGTGATTACTAACTGAGCGCTCCCATGCTTTGGAAGGCACGCTAAGCCGTTGATCCCGATTGCTGTCTATTAGTAGTAGTATTATTCGTTAAGCCAAGTTAGAGGCCTCCGGGCGGCTTGAGAACTTCTAACAGTCAAGTTGCCCACTCACTTGACAAGCCTAATCCCAATAGGTCTGGTTTCCCCCTCGGGTTGGAAGGTGAGATGGCAGTCGCTTCCGTAAAAACTAGTGCCTACGCCAATTCTTGGGATTAGGTAGCGGACCCCAGGCATTCTTCAGGATGCAACTGTACTGGGAATAACGTTGTACAAAGCTAGAGCAGCTTAGAGTAGCACGACGGCGCGCGAGCTATATCGCGCGCGAGATAGACTATCCGTCTCTTGCCGTGTTTGACGTACTGTGTAGTTAATTAAAAATAAATATGAGATATGGGACAATCCTACAGAAATCGACCCAAACTAAGCAAAGCTTGTACTATGGGTACTAGACGACGATATAGATACTACATACTTTTTTTTTATGACATAGGTGGCAAACGAACAGACGAATCGCCTGATGGTAAGCGATTAGCGTCGCCCATGGACACTCGCAACGCCAGAGGGGTTTTAAGTGCGTTGCCGGCCTTTAAGATGGGAGTACGCTCTTTTCTTGAAGGTTTGAAGGTCGAATCGGTCCGGAAATACCGCAGGCGACAGTTCATTCCACAGTTTAGCTGTGCGAGGCAAGACATTTCTGGAGAAACGCACAGTTGAGGACTGCCAACCATCTAAGTGGTGAGGATGGAAATTTTGTCGCGTTGGGCGATGGCGGAAGGAAGCGGCAGGGATTAATCCGAAGGGAGGATCAAGGATCTCGGAGCACTCCCCGTAATACATGCGGTAGAAAATGCAGAGCGAGGCTACATTTCTACGCAGCGCCAAGGAGTCAAGCCGTTCCGAAACCCGCTGGCAGCCGACAATTCGAGTCGCTCTCCGTTGGATGCGGTCCAGAGGGAGAAGCTGGTACTGTGGTGCCCCTGCCCAAAGATGAGAACAGTATTCCATATGTGGGCGGACCTGTGCCTTATAAAGCTGTAGGCGATGGGCCGGCGTGAAATACTGTCTCGATCTGTTTAGCACACCGAGCTTTTTCGAGGCTAATTTGGCCTTACCCTCTAAATGACCGCGGAACTGGACATCACTCGAGATGTCGACGCCAAGGATCTCGATATTGGCTGTGGCAGTTAGGGGAGTGCTCTCAAAACGAGGTGATGCGACAAACGCAAGCTTTTTCGCAGTAAACGCGCAAACCTGCGTCTTTGTAGGGTTAAAGCGGACCAGATTAAGTCGACCCCATTCTGAGACTTCATCCAGGGAAGTCTCAATCTGAGACACAAGTTTGTTTCGGCTCTACTTAAATACATAGTGTTCATTACACAAATAATGCTCTGACTGGGATTCGCACCGGGGACCTCCGGGATTCGTCCACTATTTAGTCTTAAGACTCAGACAAAAAAAAAGGGTAGGCATACAATAAGCACAAGCAAATTTTGACAAGTCCTTATTTATTTTGTTTTAAAAATATAATTTGGTGTTTTATAGACTTTATTTTAACTTACATGAGATAAGTAACTTCTCACTGCTGCCCTCAGTTATTATTACCACTCCAATTTAAATAACACATTGAACTAACACCAAGGTCCAAAGGTCGTTTTTTTGCTGTTCACTTTCAAACATCATGGACCACTTACAACAGCTTCAGAAAAGGATGGAGGAGCTGAAGGAGATGTTCACAACACAGATGGCTTCCTTTGAAAATTCTATTTCTGCAGAGAAGGATAGTCAACAAACATCTCCGGTGGAGAGCGACTTCAAAAACTTCAAAGCGGTGATATGGAAGGCAGTGGACAGCCTACAGGCGCAGATGGGTTTCGTGCTGGCATCCTTGGAGGACCTGGAAACCCGGTCTCGTTCAGGCATGCTGCTTCTTCATGGAGTCAAAGAGACTGTGGATGAAAATGTGACTGAGATTGTTGTCGCTGCTTGTAGGAACACATTGCAAGTTGAAAGTGTCACAGCGCAATCTGTCTTCGCTTGTCACCGCCTGGGGAGGTCCCGTAAATCAAAGCCGAGGCCTATTTTAGTGAAGTTCCATTGCTTGCGGACCCGAGCTGCTGTGTGGTCGGCCAAGAAGAATTTCAAAGGTACGGGGATTACTGTTTCGGAATTTCTAACTGCGTCACGCCATGCAGTGTTCCTGGAGGCGCGAAGAATCTATGGTGTCCGGGACAGTTGGACGAGTGATGGCCGCGTTGTTGTGCAGCTTAGCGACGGTACGCGTCGAAGGATAACGACAATCGAGGAGCTGCGCTCGTTGCCTGCGCCGGCGGCCAATACTGCAGCCCCTGCTGAAGGCCCCTCTAATGCTGCCGCTGAAGCCCAAGGCGTAGTCTCGGGACCCGCTCACGCCGTGGGTACCAAGAAGCCTGCGCCCACGCAAGTGGCGCAGTCGGAACCATGGCGCCTACGCAGCCGTAACCCCAAAAAATAGTCTTGCCACCTTGGTGACCCGGTAGATGTTCGCATATTTCACTTGTTCTTGTTTTTGTTTAGTGTATTCTCTTACTTTTCAAATACCTTCATCTCAATAAATATAATTCCGTGTTTATGCTAAAGTCGGACGACGGTGTCACTTTGACATTTAACTGACGTTTGATGTTGCGTTTTGTTATGTCAACTTAGAGTCGTATTTTCCTGACTAGAAAGAACACTAAACTTATTCTAGTTTATTAGTATCTCTGTTGGTTTAATTGTTTATTTCATCTATTTATGTTAACTGTAGGCGAGCAAATGAGAAAGTTTTTTAGTTTTAATAGTTAAACTTGTAACAATTTGCATACACGTATATTAGTATATTTTATCTATCTATATATTTTCGTATAGTATATCGTATATTTATTTATATTACAGTATTCAATTTCATTGTCGATGTCCGACGTTTTTAATGAAAGTGTTGATAGTGAGTTTTTTTCTCTCTCATCTTCTAGTCACTATGACTCGTTGAGCGAGGCTTCAGACATGCCGGATTTGTGTGATCGGCTACACACTACGTTTGTCTCGTCTACCAAGCAATTTAATGTTGTTCATATAAATGCGCAAAGTGTGCCTGCTCACTACCCGGAGTTTCTCAATTCTTTTAGCTCTTGTAACATTGATGCCATACTCATTTCAGAGTCATGGCTCAAGCCCTCTCTACCCTCGACTCTTTATCCTCTCCCTGGGTACCGTCTGATTCGCAACGACAGAACATGTGCGGTTGTAGGCGGGTCAAGTATGATGCGTGGTGGTGGCGTTGCCATTTATATAAAAAGTGATTTAGCTTGTCAAGTGGTGTGTCAGTCTTCTAATACGAACTCGAACTCCGCAGAATATCTTTTTCTTGATGTGTCGTTGCATCATTCTAAGGTTCTTTTGGGTGTTTTTTACAGCCCAAATTCCCATGTAGACTTCTTTGACAACCTCGAAAGAACCTTGGTAGATCTAAGCCCGCAGTTTGATCATCGAATAATAATGGGTGACTTTAACACGTGTCTTATAAAAAAAGATCATCGGTCCCTCAAACTCGAAACACTTGCGGCTTCTTTAAATTTTAGTATTCTGCCTCTTGGCCCAACTCATTATCCACACAACGGCCCTCCTTCACTTTTAGATCTCGTTTTAACTTCCTCCCCAGATTTAGTTTCTTTTCACGGACAGTTCAATGCCGCTGCCTTTTCATGTCATGATCTGATTTATTCCTCTTTTAAAATTCGCCCACCCAAACGAAGACACAAAATATTATTGCGGCGTAATTTAGGTGGTATTGATATACAGGCGCTTAAAGATGACCTCTACAATATTGACTGGTTGTGTGTCGAGAGTGCTGGTGATGTGGATCTCAAGGTGAGGGCCTTCAATGCCACATTGCTTGCGATTTTTGATAAACACGCCCCGCTGACACCAATGCGTGTAAAACATTATCCTGCGCCGTGGCTTACACCTGAAATAAAAGGTCTCATGGCAAAAAGAAACCGAGCTCGCATTAGACTCAGATCTGACCCTTCGGAGTATAACCATCTCGTTTACAGCTCACTGCGAAACCGCTGCAACAGAGTTTGCCGTGATGCTAGGCGTCGGTACATTCACAAGTCCATCGACGATTGCCCTCCCGCTAAGCTTTGGAAATTTTTGAAGTCGCTTGGGGTAGGCAAAGCCTCTCAGGATCCCTCTGGTGCTCTGGATTTAGACGCCATTAATGTGCATTTTAGTACCTCTCCCGTCACTCTAGACGCCTCCGTTAAACAGCTAACACTTTCTTCTCTTGCCAGTACCCCACTCTCTGTCTCATCTACTTTTGAACTAGGAAATATTTCACCGCAGGAAATCCTTGCCATCTTGAAAACTATTAAGACGAAAGCCGTTGGTGAGGATGGCCTTAGTTTGGGAATGGTTATGCTCGTGGCGGATAACATTGCTCCTATCCTTTCACACATTATCAATTATTCTTTTACCTCGGGTACTTTTCCGTCCATTTGGAAAAACGCCCACGTCATCCCGCTACCCAAAATCTCTAGTCCTGTATCTTTCTCTCATTACCGTCCCATCTCCATTCTTCCACTTTTGTCCAAGGTTGTTGAACACTTTGTCAATCGTCGCCTCCTATCACATCTGAATAGGCACAAAATGTTCAACCCTTTCCAATCTGGTTTCCGTCCCGGGCATAGCACTGTCACGGCTTTGGTTAAGGTCACTGATGACGTTCGCTTCAATATTGAAAACAAAAAACTCACACTTCTTGTTCTCTTAGACTTTAGTAGTGCATTCAATACTGTTGATTTTGATATTCTTTTAGGTATACTTGGTACACTTAACTTTTCTCAAACGACTTTATCCTGGTTTCATAGCTACCTCTTTGGGAGACGGCAGAAGGTCAGGATCGACGATCGGCTTTCCGAATGGTGCGATCTTTCCGCTGGTGTCCCTCAGGGAGGGGTGTTATCTCCTCTTCTTTTCTCCATTTTTATTGAAGGCATTACTAAATCTTTAAAATCGAATTATCACCTTTACGCCGACGATTTGCAAATTTACTCAGCAGCATGTGTTGACGACCTCCCTTCTATATTTAGAATTATAAATAGCGACTTAGAAACAATTCGTATTTGGGCCTCCAATTTTGGACTACAGGTTAATGCAAAGAAATCGCAAGCAATTGTCATTGGTAGCCCTCATTTTGTCTCCAAATTGTCTGATATGGTGTTGCCTGATGTTATTTTTGATGAAACAACAATCCCTCTCTCCTCTACAGTCAAAAATTTGGGCATCATCATTGACCAGACACTGTCCTGGTCATCTCACATTGCGGAGACTAGTAGGAAGTTGTTTGCATCACTACACTCTTTGAGGCGATTGCAGAGTTTTCTTCCTCTCCCTACAAAAATTTCAATTGCTCGTTCCCTTTTACTTCCTCTCCTTGATTACGGCGATATTGCGTTTGTGGATCTTACAGAGGAGCTGCTTGACAAGCTTGAGCGCTTACAAAATGTTTGCATTCGTTATATTTTTGGCCTGCGAAAGTACGATCACGTGTCCCACTTCCGTTCGCAACTTGGTTGGTTACCAATTCGCCAGAACAGATGTACATGTTCTGTCGTTGCTTTTCAACGTGTTATTCAATCCTGCATCACCACAGTACCTTTCCGAAAGATTTAGTTTTATGGCCGCCGCCAGCGGTCACCGCCTGCGGTCTAGTGCCAATCTCTCGCTTGCCGTTCCATCCAGAAAATCGCGAAGTTATTCTAAATCCTTCACTGCCTATTCTGTTACATTATGGAATGAGTTGCCGGTATCTATCAGGCAATCACAGTCTGTTGCCTCGCTTAAGGACAGACTAAAAAAGTTGTGGCTTTCGGAATCCTGACCATGGACATATTGAATACTAATGTTTATTTATTATTTGCTATTATCCTGCATTTATGTATAAAACGTATATATGTGTGTATTATATATATATATATTTATATATTTAAGTATATATTTACATGAATAGTTATGTTATAGTGTAAACAAGCTTATTAGTTTTACGTGTATTCATAATCTGACATTGCTTTCTTAAATGTCCGTGTTTGTGCAAAATTAGTTTGTCGCCTTTGTGTACTACATTTATTTTTCTCATTTTCTCGAAGGTTAGCTGGAAGAGATCCCTTATAGGGATAAGTTCGCCTTTGTACTTTTACATTTTGTTTTTTTGTTTCGATTGTTATTGTTTTTTTGTGCAATAAAGTGTTATACATACATACATACATACAAGACTCTTAAGATCAAGCGGCATTAATTGAATATACATTTATTTAAGTACCAAGAAAATATATTCAAGAAAACTTAACCAGAATAACTTACAGGCCCTTGAGGCATTGTACCGAGTGAGGATGCGGGCGGCATTTCCTCGATGTATCGTAATGCTAATTAATTTAAGTGACTTAGTTTTTATTTAATGTTATTGACAATTACAATAGAGATTATTGTAAAATTACATATAATTTATAATGCAATGTAAACAATATTATAGTATTATTGTACGTGGTCAAGTGTATACTTGCGTATTTTTACATGCAGGTAATGATCTCACCCTCCCTCCGCACGCACAAACATGCAAATAAATACAAAAACCACAGCCAATAATGACAAAACCTCGACACGTGTATCATTTCTCTACGAGGTTTCATCAGGAGATGCTGCGTCCACTGAACAAATGTTTTCTCGATCCCAGGGGTCAAGACCGGTGCGATTTTTCTAGACGTGGCGAAAGCCTTCGACAAAATCTGGCATAACGGGTTGATAAGCCGCCTGAAACGGTCGGCCATATTTATATTCTGGCCTCCCATACTACCATGCAAGTGTGAAAGAGATGGAAGAACATGTAATACCGGTGATGATGCAATGTTCAACTGCTCATTCATAATCAAACCTCTATTGTTGTACCTAATTATTTCTAATTCTTCCAGAACATTATAACGTAATCCTTTTTCGCAAACAGAATGATCATCAGATAAATCATGGTTGTTTTCCAGTAAATGCTTAGCAAAAGAATTTTTAAGAAAAAAAAACCGACTTCAATGGGGGAGGCCGGTGAAAGATTATTATACTTAGATGGTGCACTCTTAGATTCCATACAATAAAATAAAAATGGCTATAAGTATGTTTATAATGGTAGAAGACTAAGTACCCTCAATTCCTCATGGAATCATGGAAAAACCTTGTTTGCTTGATAAACAAAACGAAGAGAACCAATCGCCAAACGTGAACTACGCGTCGTTGAAGAGTTCCGTTCATCATGAGATCATCATCAGCAGTTCCACTTCATCAAATGTCACATTTTTGTATGATAATGCTCGATTTGTTGATAAAAACACAATAATCACTATATGTTTGCCTTTAGGATTTGAGGAGTTCCCTCAATTCCTAATGGATCCCATCATCAAAAATCGAGGATGATAAAAATTAATCGTGAAAATAGAACTTGCTTAACAAACACAGCTAGGAGAACAAATCGCCAAACGTGAACTTTTGGTCGTTGAAGAGTTCTGTTCTGATCATCATCAGCAGTTCCACTTCATCAAATGTCACATTCTTGTATGATGATGCTCGATTTGTTGATAAAAACACAAAAATCACTATATGTTTGCCTTTAAGATTTGAGGAGTTCCCTCAATTCCTCATTTGTAAGCTTCTGTCATAAAATTTCGTAGGTTTTTTGGTTTTTAACTATAATTTCTTAAAATAATAACTAATCATTTTCAAATATTTTACAGTTGTACAATGCATGTGCATTAAGCCGCTATGTTTATTGGTAAACCTAAATGTCTCTGATTCCCAAGATGCAGGCTTAGCCTAGTGTGGGAGTCGCCGATAATAACTGTTAAACGTGTAAATAAATTGTTTCGGTAATAAATATTTTTTACTTTTTTTTACTTTTTACTTTTACTTTTACTTTGTGTTGAAACTGGGCCCCTTTTGCCCCACATAAACTTTACTACCAATTCTCACAGGCAAGCTTGTATACCTCCTGACTTCTTACCACTTTCCACTTTCTGATTTCCATTGCAAAGTTTGAAGTGCAAGGTATTATTATTTTGTCTTAAAAGCCATTAAAAAAGATTCTTTAGACTTGCGAATTAAATTATTTAGTTAAGTACCTTATTTTTCCACGATATAATACAATGAGACGAATGTTACATAAAGCCTTATTGGAATTTATGGATCGTTTAGCAATAAAGACATTTCTTAAAACACTGGTATTTATTTAGGACAAGTAATGCCAAATCACGAATCGTTTAGTAATTTAATTTCCTTGCCAAAGTCAGCAAAATTCTGAGGCCTTGAGAAATTTTTTACCGGTATTATAAGTAGCTGTTATCAATTTAGTTACGTAAATCCTCATAAATATTGCACGAAATTAAAAAATTACCGTCTTGAGTTTAACAATTTGCCTGTACGTCGGCTTACGTCACTGTCAAAGGTGATGAAGAAGTCGTTCGACAAGGCAAACGAAAAATAAGACGTTTATCAGTATAGACATAGATTTATTAACAAATACAGGTGGTTACTGCGGCCGCTCGGGCCGCGTGCTCTTCGGGAGTATTATGCAGAGCAGGCCGCTTGCTGCAACAAAAGCGTACAAGTCAGTTTCTCGCCAGTAAAAACAGAGATATGAATCGAGAATTACTACTGCAGGAACCCACAAGAAAACACTTCAGTCTAAATATTTGTCGGTGGGACGATCGCGAGAAGCAAGAATTATGGCAAAGCTTATTTGCATTTGTTTTTTTTTGGTGCTAAACCAGTTCATTATCGACCGTGAAATCACTCAACGGTCCCGTCGGTAGATCAGCGCTCGCAGTGATTGATGCCTATATTATGCTGAGATGGCACCATTTTGTGACAAAACAGTTTTCTTGTATAATCATGGTGCAGTTCTTTTTATTGTCTCGATAACCGTTTCTTTATTTCTTTCAAAGTGACATGCCCATTGCCACCGCATATTTCTTGGCTCCCTCTACACCAAGTACATACATACGGCGTACAAGAATGTGCTGGTACTCACATATGAGCAGCGTGCCGAAGATGTATATGGGCACGACGCAGTGCTGGTCGACTAGCGCTCCAAACACCACGTTGCCCACGATGGCGCCCACGCGGCCGCACATCACCGCTACTGCCATCGCCGTCGCCCTGAATACGGTCGTCAGCTTGTATCATCATCACCACTATCACTCCCATTTTCAACATCACCAGCGTAAAAACAAAGGTAAATAAATAATTATAGCGTTAGACCCGTATAAACAAATATTTTAAGTACCTATGTGTACAAAGCGGGATTTTTTTCGGGAGAACGTCGTACGATCAACCAGCGATACTCACGCGACTTTGGTGGGGAAGATCTCGCAGATGACGCAGAACAGCACAGCCTCGGTGCAGCTGACGATGGACTCGAACAGGCAGGAGAGGATGAGGTTCTCCAGTGCGGAGCGCACCAGACTCATGCCCAGTACCGCCAGCCCGGAGCTCATCAACATTAGCACTGGTACATAAGATTATAGTTATTGGAGCTGGGACTGGTGGAATCATCATCAATATCATCACATCAGCTACTGGACACAGTCCTCCCCCAAACTGGTAGAATACACAGATTAATAAACCCCCATGGGAGTTTGGGACCAGCTCAAGGTTGTGATGACAAAAAAACCAACTTCGTTTTCTAATGAATCTCTTCGTCAATTTTCTCCAAAATGATATGTACGATGGTAGGAGAACTAAAGAGGGGATTTACTTGAGCACAGCAGATTAATATATGGAGGAAACCTTGCACTCTGTTGATTACCTCCAGCAATTATGAGCCCTCTATATATGATCGCGCGTCTAGGGCATTTAAATAAAATCACCACGAGCTCGCGTCACGCCAAAATCGCCAGAGTAGCTCCATTCGGGTCTACTTGAAGTCCCCTCTGAATACCTGAAGCGTTAGATTTTTATTATGTCTTAACACCACTAGCTTGTGCCCTTCCCTAAAACCATCCCTAGTATTCAAACCGGCAGATTTACATACGTCCATTAGTGGACAGACACGTGGGGCGTATACGCTATTAAAATCTGACGCGCTTGAGTGACTCTTTTTTTTCATTGTTTTTTACCTGTTGACGGTCTAAAATATTAAAATTGATCCCACGGTAGAACCAACGATTCTCTCGATTGGCTGGTGTTTCTTGATATGAGTTTGTCAACTAATCGCCCAAGCCAAGCCTCAGTGACCCACACTCACCCAGCATGACCTTCCCTTAACCTGGAACGCCGCAGCCTGCTGGCTGCTCCAACACCTGCCAGCAGTGACCGCACTCACCCAGCATGACCTTCTTCCCGACCATGTTGATGAAGACCCCGACTCTGAGAGCCACAGGCACACAGCTCATCGCCACTACCAGCGTGTTTTGGTACACCTGGGAAGCCGCAGCCTGCTGGCTGCTCCAACACCTCCCAGCAGTGACCACACTCACCTAGCATGACCTTCTTCCTGACCATGTTGATGAAGACTCCAACGCCCAGCGCCAACAGCACGCAGCTCAGGGCCACCACTAGTGTGTTCTGGTACACCTGGGACGCTGCAGCCTGCTGGCTGCTTCAACACTTGCGAGCAGTAACCACACTCACCCAGCATGACCTTCTTCCCGACCATGTTGATGAAGATTCCAACGCCTAGCGCCACGGGCACGCAGCTCAGGGCCACCACTAGTGTATGCTGGTACACCTGGGACGCCACAGTCTGCTGGCACTGCCCGTCCAACGCCTGCAAAACAAACATCATTATCAGTCAAGAAAGTTGTAATTACAGGCTCAGTGTTTAGAAAACCCTGTACCCTCTCTCTCTCCTGTGCTCTTCGGTTTTAATGCGTGTCATCATCCTGTATATTTAACCGTAAAAACATTGCTTAGGTCTTTCCAAAGAAGCCATTATGAATTTTTTTGTCACTCCGATGGCGCCAATTGAGGGACACAAGAAAAACAAGATATATCTCAATATTATGGAAAAAAATATCATCATTATCATCATCTTAGCGTTATCCCGGTACAATTACATCCTGAAGGATGAACAAAGATTTACATAATTGAAAAAATATCGCGAGCTAGCAGAACATGAACCCACATTCTTATCACCTTACCGGAGCAGATGGCTTTCCAATGAAGCTTCAGGTCCAGTAGCTAAAGTGACGAATTTTATAATTTTTTATTATGGTATCTTTGCAGTATAATAACAATTATTGCAGTGATCCACTTTAACACATAGAAAAATTGTGACGGTGAAACATCAAGAACAACTGTTTGAACCTTGCGTCTATGATCGAGCTTAGGTACTTACTTCAGTGTGAGAGATATTAGCTGAGACTTCACACACGCCAGCGGGCACGCCGGGATTCCACGCTGTGAACTGGCTGAACCGCTCGAATAGGTCCGGGAACCACATCATCAGTGTGTAGTAGCTGGGAACAGAAATAGTTATTTAATAAGTGGAGAAGTTTTTCTTACTTATGGAGCCTAAAACAGTTGCTTTACAAAAAATATCCACTATTGCACTAGCATTCTTACTTATTAGAATAATTCGATTTGCTCAGCACTACTTCTAAGTGAGCACAGAGTGTGACTAAAGTCATCAAAGCAGCAGAGGATGAACAAACTGACAAAGGGCAGTTTTGCAACTTCGCATGCATCTTCATTCTGAGATGTGCTGGTATATCAGTATCGTGATCGTGATATCTCTTGTTCTCTTACCTAAACATGAGACCGAAGTCTACGAAGCAGCACAGTATGAGAAGGCCGATGAAGGGCTGGGTGGTGAGCATCCTCTTGCGGATCCAGAAGTTCTGCCAGCGCTGCTTCCAGGTTAGCGCCGCCTTGGTCTCGTTGCCGTTGTTGTCGGCTGCTACCACTTCCTCTTCCTCTTCGCCCTCGCCAGCACTGATCATGGATTCCACCTGAATTTATTAGAAATAATATATATTAAGAAGAATAAAATGGGTTCATTTTGTATTAAATTCCGTAGAAACTGACCCGCTTTAAATGCTCCTGAGGATAGTTCGTTTATTCCACGAGGTGACGACTAATTCCTTCTCCTTATCTACCACCCCCACCATATCAGCCAAAGGACGTCCACTGCTGGACATAGGCCTCCCCCAATTTTACGGGGGCTAAATGCCATAATCGCCACGCTTGGCATGCGGGTTGGCGATCGCAGTATCTCCACCACACTCTGGGGATGCTGCTGTCCATCCCCGGTGGTCTTGGTCGTAGCTTTAGGACATACCCGGGTCCAGGACTCCTTATCTACTAGTATGTAACTTGTTCATGGCGACAAGATATTAAGTAAGAATGGGGCTCATCGGGGCGTAGCTTTGCGGATTGAATGATCCAGTCCTGCCCCTACGACTATATAGACAAATTGTATGCAAGTATGTCAGTTTCTAAGTATACGATCTGAAAGTGGGCGTCACAGTTTAGTGCTGTCTGGTAGCTATAGACACTTTAATTTTTTTTAGTTATCTTAAATGAAACCGAATGGGTCAGATCCTACTACTCACCGGGAAATCCTTAGCGCTTAACCTAGTGTTAACGACGAAGATCTTCTGCAGCACTTGCAGCGCACGCTCGGGCTGGTTGACGTGTAGCAGGAACCTCGGGCTCTCGGGGAAGGGCAGTAATAGCAGCACCACGAACAGGCTGGGCAGCCCACACGCAGCCACGAATACGCGCCACTGCGTGAACTTGAAGTCGGGGCCGTCCGCCCAGATGAAGCGGGGGTCCTGGATGATCAGCCAAGCTATGCCTAAAATGTGCCGTGGTATAAGTAATTAGTCATCTTGACTTAATTAAGGGCGGCCGGATGAAACGCGTCCGTGTCGATGAAGCCTGAATTGACTTTTGATGTGTAACGTGAAGTGGTGCCTAATAGAAAAATAGTGTGTTCAAGTCAGTTCTAGGGTTGCCGAGTATAAGTCAGTGAACTATTCCAATGAAGAATTGCAGTCGTTCATTCAAATGTGCATTAGTTGAACTACTTGAGCTGGTATGAAATTCCATGTCGATAGCATTAGTGCTTAAATGGCTGACAAATAGAACTACAGGCAAAGAAAATTTGCCTTGTTTATTGTTTTCCAGGTATCTCATTACAAAAACCAAGTAGTAACTTATGGCGTATAGAAAGCAATTCAATGACATAAATACTTACAAGGCAGTAGTATACATCCTAGCGTCCAGAAGACCTCAAGCCGGCACAGCATAACGTCCCGGTGCCGCAGCGAGAGGAAGTCCCCGAAGTACGGGAAGATGAGTCCCGTGGCGCCGATGATGCCGAACCCGGAGAAGAACCTGCGGGAGGCCACGTCTACAAACAATAGGTAGACAGGCTACCGGGGAACGTGGCCTGACGAGAGTCAGAGAACGTTTCAGGGTAGCCTGATCAGTCTGAGAATCTGAGACTAGAACAGAATAGCCTGAGAATGTGGCAAGATCAGAGTCAGAGAACGAATTGGAAATCTTAATCAGATCAGATTTATCATTATCAATCAAATTAAAAAATTCGACGGCTTCTTTGTTACTTTGAGTTCTTTTACCAGTTCCATATTTACAGTGCGGACAAGAGATCTGATTCGCGCTGTCCCTCAAACAATAAGATAATACGGGCAGGCATCTGAAGCTGGTATGACAGAAGTAAAAAGTAATAAACCAGAAATGAAATTTATTACGTATTCTATTAGAAACTAAAGTAACTCGCTCAAAATACCAATTCACCTTTGGTGGAAGAGAGGTGGGTTGGGTTGTAAGTTGTCGACTAATGTAAATAGGTACCTGCAGGCCAGAAACGCAGGGTAGGACTGCACGACGCTCGACACGAAGGCGGCCAGAGCGTCCAACAGCAGGGCTCCGATGATGGCCTTCTTGCGGCCTCTTGCATCCGCCAGGTTGCCCCAGAAGTACGAGCCTACGCACATCCCTGGAAACGTGAGAAAAAGCCTTGTTGAGTTTTGATTAATAGAAAAAACAAAAGAGAGAGTGAAGATTCCAAATCAATCGTATATGAGGCGATGATTTATATGTACAGCGGTCATCATATACATCAGAACGAATAAGGTGCTCATAAATATCTGAGCACGACTTTATTGCAAAGGCGATAACTCCATCGCCATGCGCTGACATATTTAAATATTTTTGGAGACTGAAGTATGTAGATGTATCTGATGGCTAGCCAGCCATCACACACACGCGGTGGTACGTACGATAGCCACGTAGCCTTTTCAAGTGGAAGAGAATAGAGGCACGTAGAGTTCGGACCGCGGGAAACGCCTCGCGCCATTCCAACCCTCGTTCCGAACCGTACGTGTACATGCACGCGGCGCGCAGCGGTTGACAGTTCAATGCGTGAGATCGAACGATACGCATCTGACTTAAGTTTTGCGCGCGCATCTCGTATAAACGCAAAAAGCAATGGCCGTTTGGAACGTGGAAAACCTTTGTAAATATGGCCTCTACGCAAATTCGGACTGCGCATCTAGGACTGCGTTCCGAACCGAGGATAGTACCGTCGGTCCATCCGTGCCAAATTAGCGCATGACAGTTTGATCTGTGATAAGAACCGACGGATGGACCCACGGTTTGGAACTCGGTTCGGAACTTAGTCCCAGATGCGCAGTCCGAACTTTACGTGTAAAGGCCGCTATTGGACGGGGCAAATGTTCGTTGGCCCGAATGTTTCCAGCCGGGCATCCACCCACGTCATCAGCGTTGGCTCACCTATGAGTGGCGTGGCGGTGAGACTGCCCTTGTCAGCGGACTTGAGTCTGAAGTCGCACTCGGCCGCCGGCAGCACGAAGCTGAGCGTGGTCGTGCTGAGCGCGCAGACGGCGTACACCGCGCCGCACGACAGCAGCAACATCCATTGGAAGCAGCCGTAGCCTGTGTGCGGAAACTTGGGTTGAATACTGTATTGTGCAATGGGAAAAGATGTACATCTTATAATATATATATATATATTATAAGATATATATATATATATATATACATTACAATATATATACATCTCTGAGATAATATTAAATTAATTTTATATACTTTTTGTTTATTCGGACACAGATCGTATTCAATACGTCCTTAATATTTGTAAATTATTAATCAGCATATTTTTTATTTTCATTGAATTGTTAATCAGTATATTTTTAATCATTATTATTAAGTAAGATTGTCAGTTTTTTCAATTGTATAAATTCACGCTTTGACATGCAAAAGTGCCCTTGTGGCCTATTTGCAGAATAAATATTTGATTTTGATTTTGAATAGTTACGAAGTAACTTGTATTTCATCTGTGGTAATAGCCCTGTTTACACACGTGCCATAATTGGATGCAATTTTACTATATTATGAGTTACCGTGTTGTAGATAATGAGTTTATTCATCCTATAAAACCACGAAATGTACAGTAAGCTGAGGAGAAACGTGACCGCCCCTGCATTGAAGTTTGTATGCAGGCGGGTCAGATTTCTCTGCAGCAGACTGTATATTGTTAAACTTGCACGTGATTTTACCTCTTGTGTAAAACGATCTTGAGGCATGAGAGAGAAAAGAAGCGAGATATTATTACTCGTAATGTTACACTAAAATAGTATTTAATTTCCTTTGCTTTCTCGATGTTAACGTATTTGAATGTCATAACATAAGATTGATGCAAAAATCGTGAGTAAACTACCTGTATACGTACTAATATAAATAAATAGTACACGAGTTTGCAAGTGAAATGGTGACATTTCACCAAATGGTCACAACGGAAGACCAGCGCTGGTTCTTGACCATTTCGTGGCAAATCACGAATAAATGTATCTTTATTTCTTTCTCCCAATTTCTACCCATCCATACATACCCCATCATCCCACACCCCACACATCAATATTCAATACCTCATCCCTTCCCAGCTAGTCGGGAATCAAAAATCAAAATCAAAATCAAATATTTATTCTGCAAATAGGCCACAAGGGCACTTTATCAAGTCAAAGCGTGAATTTATACAATTTAAAAAAAAAACCGGCCAAGAGCGTGTCGGGCCACGCTCAGTGTAGGGTTCCGTAGTTTTCCGTCCGTCACATTAAGTTGACATATTAAGTACAGAAACACAAAACCCTAAAAAGCACGTCATTTCATTGTGATTTTGTAGAAATGACAGGTACAATAAACACCTGTTTATACGGTTAAATTACAAACTTAGTTCAGAAATTATTTTTGTAATTTTTTAAAAACTATTCAACCTATCAAGTTCAAAATAATTTTCCTACAAAGTTTTTATAAAGTTCTACTTTTGAGATTTTTTCATATTTTTAAAACTTATGGTTCAAAAGTTAGAGGGGGGGGGACACATTTTTTTTTACTTCTGGAGCGATTATTTCCGAAAATATTAACATTATCAAAAAATGATTTTAGTAAACCCCTATTTATTTTTAAATACCTATCTAACAATATATCACACCACCACCACCACCACCATATCAGCCCTAGGACGTCCACTGCTGGACATAGGCCTCCCCCAATTTCATGGGGGGTAAATGCCATAATCGCCACGCTTGGCATGCGGGTTGGCGATCGCAGTATCTCCACCGCACTGTAGGAATGCTGCTGCCCATTCCCCGGTGGTCTTGGTCGTAGTTTAAGGACATACCGGGGTAAGGATATATCACACGTTAGGGTTAAAATGAAAAAAAAAACACTCCCTACTTTACGTATAGGGGAGGTACCCTAATAAAATATTTTTTTCCACTTTTTATTTTACCACTTTGTCGGCGTAATTGATATACATATTAGTACCAAATTTCAGCTTTCTAGTGCTAACGGTCACTGAGATTATCCGCGGACGGACGGACAGACGGACGGACAGACGGACGGACAGACATGGCGAAACTATAAGGGTTCCTAGTTGACTACTGAACCCTAAAAACTGACAATCTTACTTAATAATAATGATTAAAAAAATATACTGATTAACAATTAAATAAAAATAAATTTACAAATATTAAGGACGTATTGAATACGATCTGTCCGAATAAACAAAAAGTAATACATTAAATTAATTTAATATCTCAGAGATGTATATGGTCTCTGATCGTCCAAATACATATAGGGAAGTCGCCTTACCGTATCAGGGTTAATTTACCTAAAAGACATATGTTCTTCGACACACTGCTATTACAAATATGCAGTCGTGCGTATACAGAATGATTCGGGAGACGTGAGCAAGCTCAACACTACGGATTCAGTAGATCATAAGATACTGCTTCGTACCGCTATTAGTGAAATTAACGTTCATTTATCTTTGGTGTTGAAAACAAAATGTTTTAAATTATTTGCGAAATTCATGGTCACTGTACAATCCGAATACTTCAGTCAAGTGATCCGTGTCAAATTGAATGTCATCTGAGTCCGATTACTTTTGAAATATCGTATCTCACTCAAAGTGACAATTTACTTTCTTTGTAATTAAAGTGACAATTTACTTTCTTTGTAATTAAAGTGACAATTTACTTTCTTTGTAATTAAAGTGACAATTTACTTTCTTTGTAATTAAAGTGACAATTTACTTTCTTTGTAATTAAAGTGACAATTTACTTTCTTTGTAATTAAAGTGACAATTTACTTTCTTTGTAATTAAAGTGATGTCATAAGTGTGCGCTACTTTTGTTAAATACTTTTAACTTTTATTTAATTTTTTTTTTATATACTACGTCGGTGGCAAACAAGCGTACGGCCCGCCTGATGGTAAGCGGTCACCGCAGCCTATGGACGCCTGCAACTCCTAGGGGTGTCACATGCGCGTTGCCGACCCTTTAAGAATTCTATCTGTGAGTTCCTTTAATTGGCTATGTGTTGCTATTCAAGACTTTATCGTGTTTTTGCAGCTGTTGGTACTCCTTATGTATAAATAAATAAATAAATAACAGTTCGAGATTTAATCTTTATAAACCAGTTGTTGTAGGGTGACCATGATTGTAGAGAATTAAACTTTAACTTAACATTAATTAAAATACAGGAAAAAGGTATGGGTGTTTCACTTAAATACAATGGTGAACGATTCATTGCCATTTACTATGTGTGTAGTGTTGGTCCTGCTCACGTCTCCTGAATCACCCTGTATACGACCTATAATGCTACAGTTGCATTACGGATTTGCGGCACATTCGGTGAAATTGATTACTAATTACCCGCCAGTACCGAGAGCAATTCATTTTGGCAACATACTTTTTTTTGTAAGTTTAAACGCACATCGTGGTGGCGGCGCGGTGCGGGGTAGGGACTGTCGATCTTTACGACACTATCCCGCGCGGTTTTTCGGTGCGACGTCCCCCGGACCGAGTTCGCTTTACAGTAAAACCGCCTCGGCCCCTCAACGACTGCGCCACGCTCTCAACGTTTAGAGCTTACAAGAAAAATAATGATGCCTAAAATGAATTGCTCTCGGTAATGGCAGGTAATTAGTAATCAATTTCACCGAAAGTGTCGCGAATCCGTAATGGCCAGTGGACTATACAGTGTGTAAGTCTAATACGGGCGATAAATTAAATCGGACATAGTATTCATTAGTGTAATCATGAATTAAAAAGTTTTTTTTTAAATTACAGTTCATTACGACCCCATCATAATTATTTTTTAAATTTCTCAGCAGCAATGTACTGTAAACATGGTTGCGGTATCGAAATGTCAAATGTTCACTAGCAATACAACAACGTGAGCGTGTTTGCATTACATTGCGGGCTGAATTATTTTGTATGGACAAAATTATTGTTGCAACTTTAAGTAAATGTTATCTAATTACCTTTACTTTGTCCTATACTAACCACCGTTAAGAGATTCGCCCGTATTAGACTTACACCCTGTATAAACAAAATCGATCGGATTAAGTGTGTATAGGTGTGTCTAATTCTGAATTCGCGAATCAAACCGCCGCTGCGAGCGGTCGACCTTGTCCCGCCCCGCCCGCAGCCGCTACTTTATTAATTGGATTAGTGTTTGTGCCTAAATCGCATTTGGCGGCGTTAACTACGCACTAACGTTCGGATTAAGGAGATTTTGACTTCGTTCTTAAATAGACTGGTACTTAATCTTGTGAAATACATCAGCATTAGGCTTATAATGATTGTAAGCAACATCATCCTAGCGCTATTCCCAGTACAAGGATGACCTGAAGGATGCCTGTGGTCCGCTTGCTAATTATTACCGCTCATAATGATTGTAAACACTGTATGGTTAAATTTAGTTTTAACTTGTATTCTTTATGAGAAATAAATTCTTTAAATGTTTATGTACATCCCACTGCCTTCTCTCATAAATAAGACGGACAGGAGTTCAATACCCAATAGGCAGTTTTAGGTAATTTACTTCTAATCTTCCAAGAGAAAAATACGTGAGTTACAAGTAGGTCCTGTTCGAATAAGTACAATTACTTATTTATAAAACAAAACTTAAATTTCGTCCAAACTTAAATGGATCCTAATCATTACTATATCGATCCTCTACTTATGTGAGCATTCTATCAAGAAAAATAATTAAATTTGTACAATGTGGTAACTGAATGGTTTCCGGATTAGTTAGTTCAGACAATTTAGGCAATCTTTATTCATATTCATATTGATTCATTTGCAACCATGGTATTTTAAAATAGAGTGAGTACAACCATGGATCCTGCTAGGGCGTAACAACATTTACATAGTCTTATAAAATAAATACTAATAAATAAATAAATAAATAAACAATAATTACAAATAGAATAACAGGTAAGTAATTAAAATCAATATTTACAGTATTACAATAATTAAAATCAAGTATTGTTAGTTATATTAATATATCACTATAACATTTATCATGCTCCATTTTTATTAAGCACATTGATAATTATTTTTTATTCTGATTATCCATAAATTCTTAAGCTTATTTACAAATTACTTATTTTAAATCGGTCCTTGTTCCAGTTTCGTCAAATCCGGCCTTACGTGAATCCTCTAGTCTTATTCGTGCATATGTTGATGACATATAATACTTTTACGATACAATTAGACAAATCCAGTTGCTAGCGCCGGTCCCACTGAATGCCAGTGCTGGCAGGGTACTGGCGCCATGTCAATATATTTTAGTACCAGACCAGCGTGACTGGATCCATATAAACGGTACAGAGCCAGTCCACCGCTGGCGCATGCCGCCTGTGGGACCAGTGTACTCGTTTGTAACACTAATCGTTTTATTGTTCGCAGTCGTACGTGAACAACCCGTTCCGTTTGATCGAAGACGTCCCGAATGTAAACGTGTGCGTATGCGCAGTAAACAAAGCATCACATTACGGCTGTTTTGTCGTTTTACTGCCAACTATGAGCTAACGAAGTCTGCTGTATTCACAATACAATTTAGAGGTAGTTAGTAAGCGTTCCCGATGTTCGTGCGACTGAAGATCTGGTGAGGATCGCGGGGAGCCGTTGGATGAGGGCGGCGCAAGACCGGTCATTGTGGAGACCTTTGGTGGAGGGCTTGGGCCAGCAGTGGATGTCTTGCGGGTGATATGATGAGGCAATTACACGTATAACCTCAAATAACTCAATTCACTACTCAAAGTTTAAAGACCGATCTCTCACGCATGGATGTAGCTTGGAATCGCTCCCTTAATTTTAGTTTTTAGTTACGAGTATGTATCATGTCACATCACTTTATAGTAAATATCACTCCTGTTGATACGTTTCGTTAGACTGTAAGTGTTAGCATAAGGAATACATAAATAAATAAATAAATAAATTTGATATTGCTTCATAGTATACCCAAACCAAGGAATGGTTGATGCAAATGGTAGAAGCAATTTGAATACTGAAGTCGTAAACAGTATTATAATATAAAATTACACTACAATACAATACAATATGCTTTATTGCGCACCTCAAAAAAGAATTACAAATAGAAACAGCATAAAGATACAAGCAGAGGTAAACAACAGGCGGTCTTATCGCTAAATGAGCGATTTCTTCCAGACAACCTTTGGGTAGCGGAGAAAAAAGTAAACAAACATGATAAGTGGGTGGTGCAAACAAAAGGAATAACTACTAGAAATAAAAAGAAATATAATAATAATAATAAACACATAAAGCACTATAAACATACATAAATAAGTAAATAAATAAACATACTTATATACCACAAACTTAAGTGAGACCCAAAAGTAAACTACAGACCAGTATCGAAAAATATTATGGAAGAGACAAATAGTGCTCTTTCAGACTATATTTAAAAGACGCACTAGATTTAGCCCGTCGTACATCAAGGGGCAGAGAGTTCCATAGTCGGACAGCTTGAAAAGTAAATGAACAGTTATAAAATTTAGAGGAGGACGAAGGCACAGCAAGAAGAAATTTATTAGAGGATCTAATTGAACGCAGATAGTTAAATCGTTCCTTGAGGTAGCGAGGGGTTGCCGGACTAAAAAGTATATTAAAGAGAAGAGAAAGAATGTGAGAGTTACGACGAAGACGGATTGGGAGCCACTTGAGTTTTAAACGGAAACTAGAGACATGGTCATACTTGCGTAACCCAAATATGAACCGTATGCATACATTTTGAATACGCTCAAGTTTATTGAGTTGCTCCTCAGTGATATCAAGATATGAGATGTCCGCGTAATCGAGAATAGGGAGAAGAAGGGGTTGGTCAAGCGCAATTTTAGTGGCGATGGGAAGGAAGTCACGAAGGCGTCTTAGAGAAGCTACTGCAGCAAACATCTTCCTGCTGACCTCGCTCACTTGCGGCACCCAGGATAGAGTGCGATCCATGATAATCCCTAGATTTTTCACCTGGTTTGAGAAAGGAATCTGAATACCATCGAAATATACAGAAGGGAGATTGGCGAAGTCGATTCTGGAAATCATATTACTACTGCCGATAATAATAACTTGGGTCTTTGTTGGATTAACTTTCAGCCCAAAACTCTCGCTCCACTTTAGAATGCGTAGTAGATCCTCATTAGTCGACTTAATTACAACAGGTAGATCGTTAAGTACCCCCCGCATATAAATCTGCAGATCGAAAATTACCTACCTAATACAAGTATTAAATGTTTAGTAATTATACACTTATCAACCGTTCAGTCCTCGTATTGAGTATTAGTTATTGTATGGTAAAATTAATACAGGTCAATACTAGAAGAACTTTCCTGTAGCCATACTACTACGAACTTCGCCTTTGAGTACAAGTCAGTATAAATATTAAAAAGAAAAAACAAAATACTTTATTTATAGATAGGTAAAGATTTGTCAGTATAAACAACGGTGACAACAGGCGGTCTTATCGCTTTAAGCGATCTCTACCAGACAACCTTTGGGTAGCAGGAAATATTTGAATAAGATTAATAACAGGCAGTGCAGAAATACAGCAAGAAGAGCGTAATAATAACACATACATCTACAATTAATAGTGCTATTGCTATTAAACGGTTTATGCGTCGTTGCACTAAAAGTAAATATGGCGATGTATAAAAATGTCTACATATAAAATAAAAATTGGTCCGAGTATTAGAAAGCCAATACTTCAAAATGTTTAAGTCTTATCAAGTCGGAATATAAAAATGACTACTTTCAAATTATACAAATGTCTAAGTCTTATCAAGTCTGAATATAAAAATGACTACTTTCTTTACATAGGTCCAGGCCCCTATTTCACCAAGTTGACAGGTTCTACAATTGTCAACTTCCTTAATTCGGGCGTTACAGGCGTCCATACGCTACGAAAACTGCTTACTATTGCCTATTTGCCACCAACATGTCTTTGAAATAAAATCTTCATTAATTATTACTTAAAAATACTACTTTTGTTAAGAGCTTTTTTCAATTGTCACGAAAAACACGACTATTGTCGCAGATTTTCGACAGGAGATTAAGGCTGTGTCGGAATTTGAAGAAATATGTCGTGTTTTTGATGACAATTGTAAAAACGTCTATACAAAATGAGTACAATTAAGTGATAATAAAATAAGTATTGATTATATATTTGGTCTAATATACAGATGCACATTTTTATACTTCGTCAAAATTATATACGCCCGAACTTATGTAAGTGGACATTTTTATACATCGTCATATTTACTTTTAGTCTAGTGCCGCAACATATTTATATTTGGTCCAATATACAGGTGGACATTTTTATACTTCGTCGAAATTATATACGCACGAACTTATGCAAGTAGACATGTTTATACATCGCCATATTTACTTTTAGTCCAACGACGCATAAACCTATTAAACTGATTGTCAAATAATCGTTAAGCACCTGCAAATGTTACAGATACTGCATGTCATAAAGTCATCATCATCATCCTCCTAGCGGTATTCCCAGTACAGTTGCATCCTGAAGGATGCCTGGGGTCCGCTACCTAATCCCAAGAATTGGCGTAGGCACTAGGTTTTACGGAAGCGACTGCCATCTGACCTTCCAACCCGAGGAAAGCTAGACCTTATTGGGATTAGGCTTGTCAAGTGAGTGGGCAACTTGACTGTTAGAGGTTCTCAAGCCGCCCGGAGGCCTCTAACTTGGCTTAACGACCGCTGTCATAGACAGCAACCGGGATCAACGACTTAACGCGCCTTCCAAAGCACGGGAGCGCTCAGTTAGTAACCACTCAAAGCGGTCACCCATCCAAGGACCGACTTCGCCCGTCATTGCTTAACCTCGCATACCGCACGCGGTACGCGAGCGCCGCTCGGCCACGAACGCTCCATGTCACAAAGTAAATTTAAAAAAATCAATGACCCGTACACTACGCTCGGTCGGTCTCGTAGGCTGACATTATAACTGATACCTTGTTTATCTGGCGCTATAGACGAAAACATTAAAAACTATGAATAACGTCTATAATAGAGCTTTTTATTTCAGTTTCATTAGTAATTTAATTGCATTCTGTTTTAAAATAAGACCGCATAATGTATCTTGTAGGTTTTGGTTTTCTGAATTGTTAATGGTTTTTTTTTGTTAAGGCAATAAACGTTTTCTTATTCTTATTCTTATTCTTATTCTTAGAAACTACTTGTTAATTTTGGAGTTGATACCTTTCAGCTCGAAACGCACAGAGCGGGCGCGGGCGCGGCGCGGGGCGGTGGCGGTTCTGCATTCTTGATCTTTCCGAAACTGTCGACTGTCGATTACTGCTTCATATGTCACACACGCCGCCTCCGCTACACCGCGCTACCGAATACCGCGCGGTTTTTTGATACGATGTGCCCCGGACCATATTTTCTTTACTGAAAAACCGTGTCGCACCGCAACGACGCTGCGCCGCGCTCTGTTCGTTTCAAGTTTAATAGATTAAAATTTATTAATTATATGGCATGAGGTAGGACCCGGGTATGTCCTTAAACTACGACCAAGACCACCGGGGGATGGGCAGCAGCATCCCTGGAGTGCGGTGGAGACACTGCGATCGCCAACCCGCATGCCAAGCGTGGCGATTATGGCATTTACCCCCTATGAAAGCGACACAAAGGCCACGGCCCCGAGGTTCCGGCGGCCCCCGGTGCTCTGGTTTTGGTAGCGGCCAGGGTACTAGCGGGGCCAGGGGTGCTAAGAATCTCCGGCAAAGATCCAGCTACCACCACCGACGACTCCTGGCCCTGGCAACGTACAACACGCGTACACTGCGGACCGACGAAAAGATAGCGGAACTAGAGGAAGGATTGAGCAAGTTGCGTTGGGATGTCGTGGGGTTATCTGAAGTCCGAAGAGAGGGGGAGGACACGATAACCCTAAAGTCCGGCAACTTGCTCTATTTCCGGGAGGGCGACCAACAGTCCCAGGGAGGTGTCGGGTTCATCGTCCACAAGTCCCTCGTAAACAACGTGGTGAAGATCGAGAGTGTGTCGGCTAGGGTGGCGTACCTTATAGTCAGAGTATCCAAGAGATACTCGTTGAAGGTCACACAGGTGTACGCGCCGACCTTGGCACACTCCGACGACGAGGTGGAGGCTATGTATGAGGATATAACTAAGGCCATGCATAGTTCCAAAACCTACTTCACCGTTGTTATGGGGGACTTTAACGCGAAACTGGGCAAGAGAGACGGCAATGAGCTGAGAGTGGGGCAATTTGGAGTTGGAAGTCGGAACCACCGGGGCCAACTACTGGCTGGTTTCTTGGAGAAGGAGGGACTCTACATGATGAACTCCTTCTTCAAGAAACGCGAGCACAGGAAGTTGACCTGGATGAGTCCCGACGGTGCAACAAAAAACGAGATTGACTTCATTATGTCGACGAAGAGGCATATATTCAATGATGTCTCTGTGATCAATACGGTTAAAACCGGAAGTGATCATCGTCTGGTAAGAGGCACATTGAATATATGCGTTTAAGGCCCAACGGACTCACAGAGCCGAAAGGCTTTCTATCTCCACTCAGAGGCTCATCGAGGAAAGGAATGAAATGATTCTGCAGTCTTCAGCCGATGCGACATTATACAGGCAGCTCAATAAACGGATCTCCAAGTCCCTTACCCGCGATCTGCGCCAATTCAATACAAATCGTATTGAAGAGGCCATCGAGCAGAATAAGGGCTCTAAAGTGTTCTCAAGAGATCTGTCTATTGGGCAGAGCCAGCTCGCCAAATTAAAAACTGAAGACGGTAGAATCGTTTCATCCAAACCCGAGCTTCTGAAAGAGATAGAATGCTTTTATGGACAGCTATACACGTCAACTAGCAGACCCGAAGTTGGTCTGGCGGAAGACCCTAGAGCCAGATTAACCCGGCACTATACCGAAGATATCCCGGACATCAGCCTGTACGAGATTAGAATGGCTCTTAAACAGCTAAAGAACAACAAGGCACCCGGTGAAGACGGAATAACAGCTGAACTCCTGAAGGCGGGTGGAAAACCGGTCCTTAGGGCCCTTCAGAAGTTGTTCGATTCCGTCTTACTTGAAGGGAAAACTCCAAAGGCATGGAACAGAGGTGTGGTGGTGCTGTTCTTCAAAAAGGGTGACAACGCCTTACTGATGAACTACCGCCCCATCTCACTTCTGAGCCATGTCTATAAGCTGTTTTCAAGAGTCATTACGAACCGTCTCGAACGCAGGCTAGATGACTTCCAGCCTCCCGAACAAGCCGGATTCTGAAGAGGCTTTAGCACCGTAGACCACATCCATACGCTTCGTCAGGTTATACAGAAGACTGAGGAGTATAACCTGCCCCTCTGTCTAGCGTTCGTGGACTACGAGAAAGCCTTCGATTCGATTGAAACCTGGGCTGTACTACAATCTCTCCAACGGTGCCAAGTGGACTACCGCTATATCGAAGTGCTGAAGTGTTTGTACGAGAACGCCACTATGTCAGTCCGACTCCAGGACCAGAACTCGAAACCTATTCCGCTGCAGCGGGGAGTCAGGCAAGGAGATGTTATTTCTCCTAAACTGTTTTCCGCTGCACTGGAGGACGTGTTCAAGACTCTGGACTAGAGAAGGCTAGGCATCAACATAAACGGCGAGTACATCACTCACCTTCGGTTTGCTGACGATATAGTAGTCTTGGCTGAGATCATGGAGGATTTAAGTACAATGCTCAATGACCTCAGTAAAGTCTCCGAGCGAGTTGGTCTAAGGATGAACATGGACAAGACGAAGATCATGTCAAATGCCCATGTAGCACCAACTCCCGTAACAATCGGACACTTTACGCTCGAAGTTGTAGACGATTACATATACCTAGGACAGACCGTCCAGTTAGGTAAGTCCAACTTCGAGAAAGAGGTTAATCGTCGAATCCGACTCGGCTGGGCAGCGTTCGGGAAGCTACGTCACATCTTTTCGTCCAATATCCCGCAGTGTCTCAAGACGAAAGTCTTTGACCAGTGTGTGTTGCCAGTGATGACATATGGTACTGAAACGTGGTCGCTTACTATGGGCCTCATAAGAAGGCTCAAAGTCACCCAAAGAGCAATGGAGATGGCTATGCTGGGAGTTTCTCTGCGTGATCGCATCAGAAATGAGGCCATCCGCAGCAGAACCAAAGTGACCGATATAGCCCTTCGAATCGCTAAACTTAAGTGGCAGTGGGCGGGGCACATAGCACGCAGAACCGATGGCCGTTGGGGCGGGAAGGTTCTCGAGTGGCGACCACGTACCGGAAGGCGTAGCGTGGGCAGGCCCCCCACACGGTGGACTGATGACCTGGTAAGGGTCGCGGGTGTCCGCTGGATGCGGGTGGCGCAGGACCGGTCCTTGTGGAAGTCTTTAGGGAAGCGTATGTCCAGCAGTGGACGTCATTCGGCTGAAATGATGATGATGATGATGATGATGGCATGAGGTATTGTAATGGAAGTAAGCAAAAATATTGTCTACGTACGTTCCACAATAATTAGGTGTAACTTTTTATCTAGAAATACGACAGTAACATATTGTCACTACATACCAATCAACCAAAATATGATCTGGGACATTTGAACTCAAAAGAAACGAATAATAGAGTCGAAAAGTAGTAGACCCATATTTTGGTTGACTATACACTACCGTCAAAAAGTTTAGGACCAAACACAAATTTTAGTTTAATTTTCATAAATGATTACGCAAACCAAACAAGGCAAAAAGATTGCAATGGGCTAATTCTCACAAGGATCTGGGGGCACGGTAGTGCCCCCGCCAAGACGAGACAAGCGAAGCGCAAGGGCACTACCTACTGTTTCTCGAAGTGTTTCGGCGTTTTTTTGAACCCTCATAAAGTTGGTTCCCGATGTACCAGATAGTTCATATTCTCAGGATATGATGTCAATAATAGACTAATTAAACATACAAAGTTTCAATTGAATAGCTCTAATACTTTAGATTTTATTGATATATAAAATAAACCGATTTCGACACTGACACACTCACTGACACACTTATGATCATCAAAATGTTTGGCTACTTCCTGAAGTGCTAGAAAGCTGAAATTTGGTATGTAATCTAAGTTTAGTATACAACCAACAAAAAAAATCAACTTATAACTCATAACTTTAACTTATAAGTCTTATAACTTTCCCCCCATCCCCTAACAGGGGGGGTGGAAGTTTATATGAGACTTTCACCAATTTTATGAATTAGGACATGAAAGTTTACACGGGACGGGAGACAGTAACTAAAAAACCTATTAATAAGTACTTACAAGAACCTCCGCTTTACAAAAAGAACTGAAATCCCACCAAAAACATTTCATGTAAAATGTTGCCAAGAAGACCACATAAGGTTTGCCCTGTGAAATAAAAATCAAATTCTACATATCAGTAAACAATGTAGGGCTTGGCTGTTTCGTTACTTACTTCAGATCAGAAACTAAATATTCCCATCACCTCCACGACGGTAGCGAAACGGCGAAGCCATACTCGTACATATTTACTGATATGTAGAATTTGTTGAAGTTATAGGGTCGGTAGAGTTAGGCCGTGTAGATTCAGAAGCTTGGCTCTACATGAGATCTGATATCTTTTTCACAGGGCAAACCTTATGTGGTCGTCTTTGCAACATTGTACATGAAATGTTTTTGGTGGGATTGGACTTTTGCAAACTGGTTGCGAGTACTACGGACAGATGAATCAAAATTGAGTTTATAATCAATCAATGTTGATTATTTGCATATTTTGTGTTTGGTATTAAACTTTCTGACGGTAGTGCACTCGTACATACTTTCGTATTTACTATTCTCGTCCAGCGTCCGATGCTAAACATTACATAAGCACACAAACAAACGGCTCCCTCGTGCAGTGACTTTGGACTTTGTCGCCGGGAGTTATTTTCGCGCGTGACGCGGACAGACAGACACACGTATCTGCTCGTATAGCGTCCGCGAGGTTACCTGTCACTGTCGTGATGGAGTTCCGCTCGTGTTGTTTCCTTCCGTGGACGTTTAATGAGGGTAGCGTTCATAAGGGATTGATGAGTTTCAATCAATATTATTCATCGAGGCGCTTTCTTTCGCCTTGTTAAAAACTGTTTTTATTGAGCGGTGCAATAATAGTAGATTATACAACAAGAGCATAAAACAAGCCATTTTACGAGAGACGTTCATATAGCCACGGCGTGGGTGAAAAAAATGAGTTTTACACTCTGTTTTTAACTTCTACAAGGAAATAAAACCAGTGTTAAGCATATACATGAAAACTTGACGAATTAATAGTATCGCGTCTCACTTTTTTTCTATTTTTTTCTTTCGTATTTTTCAATTTGTAATTTCGATTACGATCAGATCTTTAATGCTACGTTATAAATATTTCCGTTATTTGTTTTTTTTTTTTTACTTAAATGCAAGCCCGTGTAATCTTAAATTTGTATTTACATTCAAGCCGTCGGAAATACATATGTTGTGGTTAAATCGAGCTACCTCATAAAATATATTACTGAACCAGCGAGCAACACCTTATAGGTAGGCCTTGTCATCGCTTTCCATCAGGTGAGACTAAGGCCAATCGCTGGTCAGTATATCATAAATATATATGAAGGTGTATTGTAGGCTGTAAGGCCTAATGCCTTAATCTTAAAAGAAAAAGATACTTTATGCACAAGAGCGTAAAAATCCATTTTATGCAGCCTTCTCTCGACATAAAGAACAACTTCACGAGCATGAGAAGTCAAAAGAGTTTTTAAATTGCATTGCATTGAAAATCTTCAACTTAAAGAAGTTAAGAATTTGGTCTCTACGCCGGTCACAACTTTTGAGGAAGAAGGAAGAAGCATATGTCAGACAGTGAAAGAAGGGATGGATCACATGTGTGTTATCTACCGCTAAACGACAAACCCCGACCACGTTACACCCCGAAGGTCGCCGTTTGTTTGTCCCGACACATCATAACCTGCTTTACGATCCCCTTAATAGCCGTCCTACGTGTATATTTTGTACGATATCTTGGCAGCCATTAGTATTAAGACGTTTGAGTAGGCAATAAAATGGAATCAGCAGCTGAACTTGTGGAATCGGCGGTGGATGTTTTAACGGGAATTTGAAGTAACTTTCATGTAATTTTATTAACTAATCGCCTCACCACAATCTGGACCATGACACAATAAATTTCGGTCTTAAATGACCCTTGACACTTTTATTATTATTACCGACTGTACTTTTCCACAATCATCCACTATTCGTTGAGACGGTTTGAATGAGCCCAGACACGATGGGTTTATCTTGTGTAGTTTAGCAGTTGCTATGGCCACATCCTGCCTCCATCATCTTCTCAGCAGCGTTCTATTTTTACACAAACGCTCGTAGATTTTGCCTTGTATTTGTTAAACTTTTCACGCACCATGTTTTTTCCCTTAGTTATTGTGCAACTTCTTCGGCAGTGTTGTATTTTCTTCTATTGCATTTTAAAAAAAAAAACGTCGTAAACTTTTTTCTTCATAAACACAAATAAAATCCTTTTAATTAGTAATCTAATAGTTTATCAGCTTGAATCATTTCGCTTTCAAATGGAATTTTGGTGGGAAATCAGCAATTTGACACTTCTTGCTTATGATTTGTTTTATTTTTAATTTGTTTCAGTTGTCATCCGAACCAAACTGAATCTGAGTCCGGACCGAATCCGAACTGTTAATTTTTATAAATATTACTAATAATAGATAAAACTTATTAACTTAGTAAGAATATATTTATTTATAGCAGCAAATAATGTAATATACAGCTGTTTGATCTGAAAACTATAAGTATTATTTTGCTTGTTGTTGGTAATACTGTAAGTATTAAAGAATAATTAGGACCCAAGCTTCACAAAAAAAAAAGTTAACAGTGCTTTTATGAAAAATGTATGAACTATTGGCTATGTGCACGTCAGAAACGTCAAACGTCAAAGATCCCGAGACAACTTCAAAACTCAGAGATGTCAAATAATGACACATGAATATTATATTTACTTTAGTAAACGAGAAAGACCCCGTATTGGAAATTTTACTGAAATAAATAAGAGTATAAATAAATACATACAAACGAAACGAATCGTAGGAAACCGTTAAGAAAACGTGAAAGTAAATTTGACAGTGGTCCCCGGTAAGTACACATTTCTGCCATGGTGTGCGCTACGATCGCCTAGCTTACCCCCACCACCTACTTCGCACATAGCCAATAAAAGCACGATAGACAGTGATTTTATAGACTAGAGAGCATATAAGTAGAGTTTTCATCGACATATTATTGATGTCATTGTATATGAGTCAGCGACTATTTAAATGACAGATAAAAGTACAGGAGTAGAAAAATTATAATATATAAAAATAATATATAAAATAATATAATATATAAAAAGCAACCGGCACAGTAGATCGTTAGATGTATAAAAAGTCTGCAATAAAAAATAATTGCCCCGCTCAAAAACGTCATGTGTTTATTATTGTAGCCACTCTAGATCTAGATCCAAGATCGCCGATCGTCAGGATCGCAGTGATCAAAGGCTTCCGAAGCTGGGTCGGCGGCCGCGCCCACGCATCGTGATCGTGACATTTCAGCTGTGGGTCTGTTTGGCTCGACGAATTACAACATAAACATCATCACCATCAAAACTTCTAGATAATTAGTGGTTTCGTGAGCTGAAGACTTCTCCATATATTTTTTAAATTCAATATTTTCAAAAACATTTTAATTCATATCCGTATTGAACCTGCTAACAAAATTTCACAAGAATCGGTTGAGGAATGCGACCTGTAGAGGAGAACAGCCGGACATCCGGAATTCCGGACATACGAAACCATTTCTGGTCAAGGTGAAACGGAGATGGTTCACTCAGCCAATTTGTAGCGTTCCGTAATAAAAAAGAAACTTACAGTTTCACGACGTCCGTCTGTCCGTCTGTCCTTCTGTCCGCGCCTTAGCTCTGTAACCGTTTCGACTAAAAACCTGTAATTTGGCAAACGTATACATGTTCAATCACGCCGACAAAACTCTAAAATGAAATTCGAAACATTTTTTAGGGTAAGTACCTCAACACGTGTAGTGGAGATGCAATTAATGCGCTTGCAAAATCTCGTTTAAAAAAAACGTGGGTTTTCGCTTTAACCATTTTTTGATTCAGGAATCCGTTTGCGTGACATCAAATTTTAAAGTGCTATTTTTTGTTGGAGTCAAGTCCCGTCTGCCAGCTAAACAGTTGGTATTACTTTGCTACGTGAAAAATATCATGGTAGTTATTGCGTTATTCATCATAATTTCAGCCGAATGACATCCACTGCTGGACATAGGCCTCCCCCGTTATTGCGTTATTACTCAATTGCTATTGCTGGACTTTAGAAATATACTTGGAAAAGAACACTTTCGTACAATTTTCATTGATTTTATCTTATGTTTTATGTTATTAGTTGTGTCAAATGTATACATAGTAAATATAAGTTTTTAACATTTTTATGTAGGCATAATGTCACGAGTGGACGGCCAGGGCACCCTACATTGCGCGAGGCCCGACACGGATTTGGCCGCTTTTTACTATACGATTTTAGTCGCCCGCGCTCGCTGTCTCGCGAACTTGAGGTGGCAAAAGGAGAACACAAAGCACTTGGGTGGTGATATAACTGATATAAAAGTTATAAATATTCAATAAAGTACTTTCTTTTTTAAAACATACATTTGCAAACGAAACGAAAACGAGTGATGAAAGAAATGTGTCTTTATTTTCACTAACCATTTTCACACTTTCGGCCAACATAAATAATGGCATTTACTAACAAAAGAAATGATGTGCAAGTGACATGAAAATAATGTGATATTTTCGGGAATTCACACCTGAAAATTCAACTTTTATTGAAACCATTTGACAAGATGATTTTCGTCATAATTCAAGACAAGAATAAATTGTAATCTCCATCATGACTTTGGTTGTGCGCAGGTTCCAGAATTTTAACAGTAAAGGCGGACATAAAGGCTAATAATAAAAGAGCATACAATGAAAAACTACGTTTAAATGAAACAGTTGAAACACAACATCGTTAAACGGATGGTTACCAGCGACGGGACTCCGGCCATAAAACTTCAGTGAATCGCTAACAGTGGTTCCGTGGTTCAGTTGAGCAATACATACATACTCTCGCCTGTTTCCCAGAGGTATAGGCAGATCACGGATTACGGATTTCCATTTGCTACGATCCTGACATACAACTTTCGCTTCATGAACTCTCATAAAATTCTTCATGCATGCGCGCCGATTTAGGGTACTCCTGACCTGGCCTTTCTGCAGAATGTCTCCGGTTGGGTCGGAGTACGTTCGCCGAGGTCTTCCCCTACCAACTTTTCCATCCACTCTTCCTTCATACACTCGTTTTGTCAATGAAATAATAGTTATTTGTTCAACAAGAGAGCAAAATAAATTTTTGCTGCGAGTGTTGATGTTGTTCCGAGCAACAGAAAGATTCTATAATTGAATCACGAGCATAGCGAGGTAGCTGGGGATGTTTTCTATGTATTTAAGTACGTATTTATCTATATAAGTATGTATATCGTCGTCTAGAACCCATAGTACAAGCTTTGTTTATTTTGCGACTAGGACGATTTGTGTAAGATTTTCCCACAATTTTTTTATTTATTTATTTTAGTATGATTTTGATTTTACCGTGTTAAGCACAGCGCCATATCTGTGTTTCCAGACTGGAACTACTAGATGGCTTAGTTAGTTAAAATCTTAGTTCCTCTAATAGGAACCTAGTTCAGGAAGTAGTTTAGGATGAAGTTGATAGAGGTCGCTATAATTAAAATGATCTTCTTTGACCTCGGTGACTTTTTGTAGATGATGGCCCCAGCTACGAAGGCTTGGCTACGCGCTACGCCGTAGCACTGCTACGAGTCTACGGCCTTGTTAGGAAGGTCAACGGCCTGAGGTTCGATTAAAAGTACATTTCGCATTCCAACGTGAACTCTGGTTAATATTATTCTTAGACAGCTTTATGATACTTTATATCAAAAGTTAGGTTCTTCTAGTGGCAGAGGTTTATTTTTCCGAACCGGTGCTAGTTTATTGTCATATGCCTCAATTGAAAGATAAGAACTTTAACTTTGACTTTTATATTCGTCATGCCTTCTTAATTTTGTCTGCTTTGTTTTCCCGCCCCCATGGATCCCTAACGAGCTCACGCGGTTATTTTCGCCTGACAGTGCGCAGCGCCTGCGCTGTTTGCATTTACCGCCGCGGTAAACGTTACGCTGAAGGTCTTCAACTTTTCTTTTTACTTCTTTAGCGACAGCTTTACAAACGGAATGTCATCTCTCAACTTAACTGTTAAGAATGACTTGTGGTTGTTGACTTCATCATCATCATAAATTTAAGAGCCTTGCACTTATCAATGGAGTAACCGCCATTCCGTTCTGCTTTGTGCTGCATCTTTGAGTTCCTGATACGACATAAAATAAACCTTCTCCTTAGCTTGATCTATAAACGCACGTCTTGATCTTCCCCTGCCTCTTCTTCCCTCTATTTTGCCTTCTATTATAGTTTTTGTTGACTTTTAATCCTCAAAAAATAGACAAGTTTCAAGTTTTTACTTGTTACTGTGGTGGTCACATTTTTGCCTCTTAGTGTGTGTTGTTTAAACAGTTTAACTTCTCTCTGATTTGACTGCGTTGTTAGTGTAATTTTCTATTTATTTTGGTTTTCTCAAAAATGAACATAAAAGTGGACGTTTCTTGCTACATATTGGAAGGCGATGTGTACAGTTTATGGTCAGTCATAAATTAAGATTAGAATAGAATAGAAAGAATAGAAATATATTTATTATCACACAACACATACAAAAAAAAGGCAGTTACATGCATTTGGTTTCATCAGTAATGTGACAACAGGAACGAACTCAGCATGTGTTGTGCAAGCTATAGTGGCTGCTGAGCGCTGGTTTTCAGGTCGTCCCTCTTTTTAAAAACTTAAACTTTGCAGGCTCGCCCCGTTCGATTACAATGTTACATAAAATTTGTTTTATTTGTCGTATTTAACTTTCTAAAACAAACAGCCACACAAAAGATGGCAAAGGTCGTATACAGCCAATTCAAGTCGATTTTTTTCTATTGGGATCTCGAGGTTTTTGTACGCTTCTGAAATAATTTGCGGTTTTCAGTGGCAATTTGCCACACTTCCGATTCTGTTTAAAAAAATAAACGGTGGGCTGGGATGGCTCTATACTCAATATGTATGCATCATTTAGCACTTTAGCATTAGCCCTACCTAAAGGTTGTCCGGAAGAGATCGCTAATTAGCAATAAGACCGCCAATTGTCTACCGTTATTTTATTATTTAATTACTGTTGTGTCTTTTGGTGAATAATAAAGAATATTTTTGACCGAGCGAGCGAAGCGTCTCCGTTTCAGGTTTCGACAAAAATTCTTTCGTATGTCTGTCTGTCCGGATGTTCTCCTCTACAGGTCGAATTTCTCAACCCATTCTCGTGAAATTTTGTGAGCAGGTTCGATAATAATATAGAATTTTTTTGTCGAGTAAATTTTTGGAAATATTAAAAATTTGAAAAGGAAATTTTTCTAGGTCTACAGCTCACGGAGCCACTAGTTGTATTGTATTGTATTTTAAACTGTGGAAGTACCTCCTCCTTACAAAACACCGCAGTTATAATTCCCCCGTGTGGTGCTGGGTTAGAATAGCACCACCCCCTTTGACTATGGGAACCAGGTTGAAGTGTGTTGTGGGCGATGGGCTAGCAACCTGTCACTGCAATATCACATTTTCTCCATCTTTAAACCTACAATAGCTACAAATGGCACTGAAATTAATTTTCGTGTGCCCTGCTTCCCCCTTTTGGTAATATGTATGTATAATGGCTCCACTACATACTCTAGAGGATGTAGGTACGTGATATTGTATCCCTAATGGTGAGTAAAGTCGCCAGACCCCCAGAGGATGCGCTATACAGGGATCTGCAATTCTGCATTTGTCTATTAGTGTGAACGCAACAGATTCTCAAATCCATAAGAGCCTAAAAGGCCATCACTGATACTAAGGCGATATGTGTTGTAATTGGAATGCTGATAGTCAAATCAGCAACTTTTAATGAAACGTCAAAAACGCTCCATTCGTATGAAGTTTGTATGGAAATAGCAACAAGTGACGTCACGCTTTTTTATAGTCAAATAGCGTCCATTTTCAATGTTTAACGTTTTCTTTTAATGTAAATATGATATGATAGCTAAAATAGGTTGAAGCGTGATATTCGTTGGAGATGCTGCGATCGCAAACCCACATGCCAAGTGTGGCGATTGCATTTACTCCCCATGAAATCGGGGGAGGCCTGTGTCCAGCTGTGGACGTCCTTCGGCTGATGTGGTGGTGATGATATGCATGTCAGCCGAAGAACGTCCCCTGCTGGACATAGGCCTCGCCTAAAGGGAGCCACAATGACGTTCTGCATGGGGGGTAAAAAGCGTGGTATATTCCGAGTAGTTTTGTCATATGTTTATTAGTAACAAAAGACAAATTTGTTTTTATTGTAGTCAACATCCTAATTAGGTGAGTTAAGTCGTCTATGTTCTTTGAACAGTTAACTGAACTTTGCTTCGAATTTCTCTAACTTTTTTTCAAGTGTATGTATACACGATCGGTTCATTGAAGCCTGGCAGCCTGGCGCCACCGGGGAACCCCCGCAATTACGAAAAACCCCACGACACGAACGCCACATATCCACCAATAGCTATTACAGACAAGGGTGTGAATACACGCGGCTATTATCGTTTTACTTGAATGAAACAGTATATGTTATAATAAGTCTTGGGTGCAACTCATGTACTGTTGAGTGAGAAATGTCGCAAATTGGGAGTGACTGCCTATTAAGGCATCTGAAAAAGCTATTCTGAGCGTAGATCGTTATCATCTAGATGAGTAGTTTTTTCTTTGTATAATTTATGTATATATTTGTCTAATTTTTTACCATAGTCATTTATTTATTTTTTACAAATCTCTATTATTAATCTGTAACGATTAAAATTATGAAGCTATTTTATGTAATAGGTATATATTAGTATGGCGTTCCATGTGACACTGACGGTAATGGCTGAAAATCAGTGCTGTAGCGACATACAGACGACCTTATATCTCAGCATAATGCTGAGCCAGTGTCCGGTTCACTGTGCCTGTGAATAAATGTGTCTTCTGTGTCTGTGATTAAATGTTTCTTCCATTCTTTCTTTCTTTATTTCTTTCTTAAAGTAGGTACCTGATCTTAACTAAAACACCAATATCTCGATCTGTACCAAATTTAAGGTCGTTATTATGTACGAACAGAATTAATAAGGCTCACTGGCTAATCATTGAAAAAAATCAGTAGTTTTGTAACCATTTTACATATATTAACTACTAACTATTACACTCCGAATACTAGAAAACAGTGTATAAAGAGTACAGAAAGAGTACACGAGTACTTATAAAGAGTAACGTGGTTTTTTTTTAAAGAGTTTTTGTAAGTGTAAAGGTCGGCAATGCGCATGGGTGTCCCTAGAGTTGTAGGCGACCATAGGCTGCGGTGACCGCTTAACATCAAGTGGGGCGTACGCCTGTTTGCCACCCTCGTGGTATAAAAAAAAACAGGTAAATGTTTTTGAGTCGCTCTTGTACCCGGTAGATGTGACAAATGTACGTTCACATATATTTGTCACATCTACCGTGTAGGTATTTTTGACCTTGCGCCGGACTTAGCCATGATTGTGTTGTGTGAGCTATTAGCTAACGTAGGGTGGGTCGTGTGACGTCACCCGATGAAGACTTCCTAATCACACTACTTGATCTTCGTCAATATTATTGACGGCCCGTCAATAGCCATGAGATATGAAGTTTTGAAGCCTAATTGGCTTAATCGTTTGTACTCACCTGTTTTTTTTTACTCGGTACGTTCTCCTTATGTGTCTACATGGTTAGCTTTGTTGGTAACCTGACCTGGGTATGTATGTACACAAAAGTTGTTTCTTCCATACTCTAAATCAAGTGATTCCCAATGTCGAACAAACCGAGCCCCATCTAACAAGAAAATCTAAATTTTGGGTCTGATGTATAAATACAGAATTGTTCCAAAATCCAATACTTGCTATAACCATAGTTTGGGAAATTCTCCCCTAAATAGTGTGTGAAATAATTGACCGAGCGAGCGAAGCGTCTCCGTTTCAGCTTTCAACATAAATTCTTTCGTATGTCTGTCTATCTGTCCGGATGTACTCCTCTACGGGTCGCATTTCTCAGCCGATTGTCGTGAAATTTTGTGAGCAGGTTTTTTAATTATTTATATTCGCATTTCTCAGCCGATTGTCGTGAAATTTTGTGAGCAGGTTTTTTAATTATTGAGTTTTTTTTTGAGGAGCCAGTTTTTGGAAATTTGAAAAAAAAAATGCGGCTTCTACAGCTCACAGAGCCACTAGTATTAAGTTATGCAACTGTTACATAATGAGAGGCACCAAAACATAACTGTGGTTTTATGAAACGAGCCGCAGGCGAGTTCATAATAAGATCATACAAGTGTTTTAATGCCTGATTATGTACATGCTGCATTGTAGTCTGCGGTTAAGAAGTCAATCTTGACAACTGTCATTTCTGTACAGTTTATAACCTAAAAGTCACTGAGGTTATAAACTGTATGGAAATGACAGGTGTCAGGATTGACGTCTTAACCGCCGACCACTATAGTATTATCTATTAAAGCATTAAAGAGGATTTGTTATATGGGTATAGATAAAAATACATTAGTCATAAAATGCCTTAGACTGCATTTTAGTCGAGTTTATATTGCAGAAATCTGCTATCTATATGTGTATGTAATTACTATTACTGGCTCTGTAATCACGCGACTTTTCTTCGCGTTTTTAAATTTTTATTGATTTCCGTTCCTTGTAGCATATAGCCGTGTATAGCCAGGGAAACGACGTAGCATTTTAGTTTTTCAAAATTCTAGATTATTTTTTTCATTTTCATTTAAAATATTTAGTTATATCACCATATGCGAATGAAAAACAGCCTTAAGAGTTAACGTGGAGTTAAGGAAAAAGTTAATGTCAAGTATGACAATTCGGAATTCGAATGACACGCACGTCAACATCGGGTCGTCGTCCTGGACTCGGGTATGTCCTAAAACTACGACCAAAGCCACCGGGGGATGGGCAGCAGCATCCCTGGAAAGCGGTGGAGATACTGCGATCGCCAACCCGCATGCCAAGCGTGGCGATTATGGCATTTACCCCCCATAAAAGTGGGGGAGGCTTATGTCCAGCAGTGGACGTTTATGGGCTGATATGGTGGTGGTGGTGGCACGTCAACATTGTTTCATTGTTAAGGATCTTATATATTATACTAGGGGTGTTAATTAACGAGAATGAATTCTTGAACATCTTCGAAATGGCACGAATTGGGGTACAGTCGAGTTCATAAATATATGAGCAAATCCAAGCCTTCAAAAATAAATGTACATCCACCACCACCATATCAGCCCTAGGACGTCCACTGCTGGACATAGGCCTCCCCCAATTTCATGGGGGGTAAATGCCATAATCGCCACGCTTGGCATGCGGGTTGGCGATCGCAGTATCTCCACCGCACTCTAGGAATGCTGCTGCCCATTCCCCGGTGGTCTTGGTCGTAGTTTTAGGACATACCCGGGTCCAAAATAAATGTACATAGGAACGTACAAATACATCTGAACAGATTTATCATACGAAAATATATACACGTGTCATCCGTCATATTCGTCTGAGCAAGCCTCTCAATAATATTTAAGCAACTGAAACATAATAAATATCTGTACAACGATTTTTACGAAATTATTTAAACGAGTGGAAGCACATGACTATTGAGACAAAGGGTTATTTTCAAATATTTATAAACAGGCAGTGGCACATAAACATATGTAGTAACGTTTTTCAATTTGTTGTGAACAAGTAGGAGCTCATAAATATCTGCACAGATAAAACATTTCACTTAAATATCAAATTCTGCAATAATGTTTGCCAAAATTATGTGATCATGTAAAAACTCATAAATATCTGAACAAAACTGACAGAAAAAAGAAAAATATTCAGAAGCCAGTAATAAATGTTGCCAGTATCAAACCTCTTTTAAACCGAGTATAAATCACAAAATAGTAAAAGATTAATGACAGCTCTATGACGTGCCACTAAAACTGAAAGAGACAAATGTATCATATGACAGTATGGTACTCTTTTCGATGATTGTCATTTGTGAAAATTCAAAATGTGTTATCTGTTATAATGTTTAAATGTTTAATAAATAAATATTGGGGGACAATCTTACACAAATCGACCTAGTCCCAAACTAAGCAAAGCTTGTACTATGGGTACTAGACGACGATATACATACTTATATAGATAAATACATACTTAAATACATAGAAAACATCCAAGACCCAAGAACAAATATCCGTGATAAATGCACAAATAAATGCCCTGGCCGGGATTCGAACCCGGGACCTCTAGCTTCGGAGGCAGAGTCACTACCAACTAGGCTAAACAGGCCGTCTGTACAGATGTTTATGAGATCCTACTTGTTCACAACAAATTGGAAAACGTGAGTACATATATTTATGTGCCACTACCTGTTTACAAATATTTGAAAATAACCCTTGTCTCAATAGTCATGTGCTTCCACTCGTTTAAATAATTTCGTAAAAATCGTTGTACAGATATTTACGATGTTTCAGTTGCTTAAATATTATTGAGAGGCTTGCTCATATGAATATGACGGGTGACACGTGTATATAATTTCGAATGATAAAATTGATAAATCTGTTTGCGGCGCTTGCGGTAGAGACACTGGGTCCCTGGTCGGCTGACATGAAATCGTTTATGAGAGCCATGTCGTCGCGGCTGGTTGACGCTTCGGGTGACCCCAGGGCTGGCGCTTACCTCTCGCAGAGGATTTCCCTCGCCGTTCAGGGAGGTAACGCGGCCAGCGTTCTGGGAACCATGCCGCAGGCAGACCTACTCGACGGAGTGTTCTTTTTATAATTGGGGTTACCTTTTGTTTTGTTATTTTTTATTTTATTTATTATTTAGCTTTTAAATTGGTATATTTTAAGTTATTTTTAATTTCGTTTGTTTTTGTTGTAACGTATCTTAGTTAAATTTAATAATCTATCTTGTAATTACTTTATCTATATATATAATAAATCTCATATGAACTTTAAATCTGTTCAGATGTATTTGTACGTTCCTATGTACATTTATTTTTGATGGCTTGGATTTGCTCATATTTTTATGAACTCGACTGTATCAGTGTCCTAGAGAAGATTACTTTATATCATCTCAGAATTGTACCCTCGCAATTAACGGAATTCAATAAAAACATCCTGTATAATTTGACGAGAATGGGTTGAGAAATGTGACCTGTAGAGAAGAAAAGCGGGAAATCCGGAAATGCGATAGCATTTTTCCGAAGCTGAAACGGAGACCTTCGTTTCACTCGGTCAATTAGGAACATGAAGGGTTTATTATTGATAAGACAAAGAGGGGGTCATGCCACTTAAACATTAACAGGGCGCGGTACGTGGCAGTACGCTAGGTTCTCCCTACAAACGTATTTATGCTCTCATTTTAAAACGCCATGCTAGAATAACATGAAACTTTGTATACACAATGAGATCCGGCATATCTAGGTCGGAAATTAGTTTCTGTTGCTAGAAAATGTAAAAGAAAAAAAATACAGCGATTTTTTCAGTTTTTTACGGCTTGTATGAAAACCTTAATAATCGTTGTATTTTTTCTCCATTATAATTTCAAGCAACAGAAACTAATTTCCGACCTAGATATGCCGGATCCCATTGTGTATACAAAGTTTCATGTTATTATAGCACGGCGTTTTGAAATGAGAGCGTAAATACGTTTGTATGGACAACCGAACGTACTGCGCACTCTTAAGGCCTATGGTAAATTAGCCACTAAATCTTTGTCCTGCATTCACATCTTTCCCAGGAACCATTCATTCATAAACGCGTAGACTAAACTTCGCTGAAAGCAATTACCTTCAGTAAACAAAAGAATGATACTTCCTTCAAAACCAACTGTTCTTTGATCGTAGTTTGTTTTGGCGAAATCGCAGACATTTTGCAATAACTGTCGCTGCGATCTGACTGAGCTAGAACCTCGCAATGTAAAGCTAGAAATCGCATGATGTTCGTGCATGTCTAATAGGGGATGGGTGTCTGTTCGACAAGTGCCAAATACTCGTATTCTTTGCATGTACTCTTGTTTTTTTTATTAAACTTAGTGGGAATAATAACGGCACCAAATGCTAATATGAGTAATGACTGAGAAGTTTAGACGAGTTGAGAAATAAACTGTAAATACTATCCTTGCTACTCTGATCAATTTCACTTACGAGTATACGGTTGTATATGTATGTGTTGTTTTGGTTTTTGTTAAGCCCACTCGTTCTGAATCGTTAGAATTGGCACGAGTGGAAACGAACCTGCGTGGGAAATACGAAACTGATCCCGATTCAATACCTCAAGTCAAATAGATCCCTGGAGGTACCGGTGGTGTCTCCTCGTTACCTAGTTTATGATGTTACGTGGCCTCGAGGGTCACAGCTGAGGGCGAGTGTCTGTGCTGTTTACAGTCGAATTGATGTTTATCAATTCTTTTGTTTCATAAAACGACTAAAATGTTTTTACCCGACTGCACCAGAAGGAGGGTTATGTTTTTGAAGAGTATGTATGTATAGGTATGTATGTAGTTTTTTATAATTGTTTGGCACGTTCTGCAGCCTGAACGGCTCGATTGGTTTTAGCTTGAGAGGTGTCGTTAGATGCGTATTTACTGTGAGAGTGACACTGGGTATATCAAAATAAAAAATAATAAAAACTGGCGGATTTTTGGTGCCAAATTCCAAATTACACAGAAACGCAGTCGGGTTTTTAAGTTTTTTAATTAATACAATACAATACAATATGCTTTATTGCACACCTCAAAAAAGAATTACAGATAGAAACAGCATAAAGATACAAGCAGAGGTAAACAATAGGCGGTCTTATCGCTAAATGAGCGATTTCTTCCAGACAACCTTTGGGTAGCGGAGAAAAAAGTAAACAAACATGATAAGTGGGTGGTGCAAACAAAAGGAATAACTACTAGAAATAAAAAGAAATATAATAATAATAATAAACACATAAAGCACTATATATAAATATATATACAATAAACATACATAAATAAGTAAATAAATAAACATACAGTATATATACCCCAAACTTAAGTGAGACCCAAAAGTAAACTACAGACCAGTATCGAAAAATATTATGGAAGAGACAAATAGTGCTCTTTCAGACTAGATTTAAAAGATGCACTAGATTTAGCCCGTTGTACATCAAGGGGCAGAGAGTTCCATAGTCGGACAGTTTGAAAAGTAAATGAACAGTTATTAATCAGTCTTATTCAAATATGTGGTTATTATGAAAACAATTTTGAGGGTGTAAGATATGATAATTTATAATGTATAAGTATTACTTATTTAATTGCCCTGTTATCTTAGCGATCAAACATGAGTGTTGTGGTCCTAATATTAAAATACAATTAAATCATAAAGCGCCTGTTGATCTACTAACAATAACTTACGGATGTATGCAACAAGTTGTAATATTTACATCTCATCAGGCCGACGCCGCCTGAAATGCCTGATGTACTGAAACATCCACTATACTCAGCTGAAAAGTACATGGGTCTTTACGTGACATTGTAAAAGAAAAATACTTAATCAAATTCGCTTTTTAAAGAAGAGCAGAGAAAGATAATGTGTAATGTGTATACATATATAAGTACTCTGCGGGCCAATTTCAGTTTTTTTTTAATACAGGGAGGAACAGTACCACGGACTTTCCTGAAAGTATGTTGTCATTTAAATGATATACAATCGACTTGTTATCATAGAAACTTTTGTTGGAAAGAAAAAAATAAAATAAAAATAAAGCATTATAATATTAGTAACAACCCTATTGTTTCAACATTAGCATTTAAGTATTTATATTATATAAGTGACTTATAAGATACTAGCTTCCTTATAAGATAGGGTTGAAATATGCTGTTTTTTTAATTGATGTTTAAAATCCTGTAATTCGAAAATGGTTACGAATATTAACATAGTTTATTTGGCAAAAGTATAGTACCAAGGCTAACCTGTTCCCTGTTTGCAGGAAAGTCCATCGTTCTGTTCCACCCGGTATACAACGGCAGCAATCAAGCTTACGGCCTTCCACCATCAGGTAAGCAGACACCGTCGCCTATAGACGCTTGCGACTTTAGAAGAACCACAAGCCGAAGCAAGAATCAAAGTGCCGACACTTTATCAACTTGAGGAATCGGTGTATTGACAGCTGGAGACATGTAGCTCCCTCACTCTCAATACATCGTATCGTCGGGAGCTCTGGCGACCTCACTCACTCCCAGGAGCGCAACACCACCTAAGAAGGAGAGGTACCTACTTCCCCAACTGGGCTGCTCCAAATCTGACCGAGATGACGTTCCGCTGTGCCTGCCTCTCTTAGATAATAAGTGTCACGTAAGTAGAATTAAAGACTTACCCTCTTATTCATAAAACTTAACAAACCTCTGTTAACTAAAAGTTGGTTTGTCCCTTTCTCACAAACATAAATGTCAAAGTGACAGATAAGGACAAACCAATTTTAGCGGCTTGTTAACTAATAGAGGCTTGATGGACGTTTAAGAAAAAGGGGGTTAATGATTTAACTCTCAGCTTTGTTGATTGTACGACCATTTTGACGCTTTTCATATTTTAATCGGAGTGAATAATAATAATATTTACACCACACCACTTTTTGGCCAAGTGGTGACGAAAAATTGTGTACAAAACACGGGTCGTAAAACAGAAAGCGCTCTCTCGCATATTTATGACCCTCGCCTGCGGCTCGGGCCTCAAACATCTGCGATATCGGCCTGTCTTTGTTTTACAACCCTTGTATCGTAAATACCTATGGGAGACAATCTTACACAAATCGACCTAGTCCCATCTTGTACTCTGGGTACTAGACGAGGATGCGAATAGATAAATACATAGAAAACATCCAAGACCCAGGAACAAATATTCATGCTAAATATACACAAATGATGCCCTGACCGGGATTCGAACCCGGGACCTCAGGCATCGTAGGCAGGACACAACCAACTAAGCCAAAGTGCATCAATTTATACTAACTTGAAACATATTAACATTTATAGAAAGAAATACGGTTGACACCATTTGCGACATGTTTTGTTGTGTGTGTGTGTGTGTGTGTGTGTGTGTGTGTGTGTGTGTGTGTGTACATTCAACAGCAAAAGTAGCATTTGCATTTGAAAAGTTCAAAAGTCTTTATTATAAGAGAATAAGAGCTTTTGACGCCTTCATATAGGCAGCTACTTTTGATGCTAACTGTACGGCGCGGTTAGCAACCGTGCCGACACTCATCCTGATGAAGGACTCCAATTGTAGTCCGAAACATGTCGCAATTAGTAACTATACAAGTGAGTTACAACAACTGTATTTCTTTTTAGGGTTCCGTACCCAAAGGGTAAAAACGGGACCCTATTACTAAGACTTCGCTGTCCGTCCGTACGTCCGTCTGTAACCAGGCTGTATCACCTATATAACCGTAATAGCTGTTGCTGTTGCCGCTATAACAACAAATACTAAAAATAAAAAAAATATTAATAATTAAGTGGGGCTCCCATACAAAAAACGTGATATTTTAGCCCTTTTTCATGGCTACCACTCGCCGAGCTAGATCTCAAGAACCGTAATAGCTAGACAGTTGAAATTTGCACAGATTATGTATTTTTATTGTGGCTACAACAACAAATACTAAAATCAAAATAATAATAATCATTAAGGGGGGCTCCCATACAACAGAGTAGTTGTTGGCGTTTTTTTTCTGGTACGAAACCCTTCGTGCGCGACTCGCACTTGGCCGGTTTTTTTAAGCCAAAGTGGTCGTCGAATGTCGTGAATACAAGCTAATCATTAGTATACTTAAAGACATATTTAATGACGTAACTCCCAGCTTTGTTGGTTTCAGGACCATTTTATCGCATGGTCCTCTGTACATGGTTTTGCGTTTGCTGAGGCGTGGCCAACAAAAACGCCCCAAGTGACATCGCCATTTTGTTGTTAATAGCAATCACTAAAGTTTATTAACTGTTATAACGACTACAGCTAATTGTCGAGAGGCAAAGGCCACGGAGCCATTAGCTGGCCTTGGCCGGGGTGTGGCCGGCCACGGGGTATTTTCAGACGGCCGTAAGGCGGCTGCAGGGTGCAGTTACTGTTCACCTTGTTCGTGCTTAAGAGGCGAGCATCATCATCATTCACCTGCCCTTTTCCTATTTAGGTAGTTAGGATCGGTGCTGCAAAAGGCAAGTACGCGATGGAAATATAAAATAGTTATCTGGGGCACGGTATGTCCTGTCATGATGAGCCAAGCAAAGCGCAAGGGCACTACCTACCTTTACTCGAATCGCTTTTTTTGAACTCTCATAACTTGGGTTAGGATTATATCAGACTATATATACATACTAGGAGAATATAAACAAAATTCTCGGGGTATGATGCAAATAGTGGACTTATTATTTAAATATACAAAAGTTTGAATAGTATTAAATTGCTTATATACTTTGATTTTATTGGTATTTAAAAAACCCCGATTTCGTCACTGATGATCATCAAAATTCTTAGGGTACTTCCTGAAGTCCCAGAAAGCTGAAATTAGGTATGGAAGCTAGTATATGTCGATTCACAAGAGCTGGCGCGGAATATCTATGAAATTATTGACAGTTTCATACATTTTCCGCGCCAGCTCTCGACCGACCTCTATCGAACCGACCTATATTACCTATAGTACACAAACAACAACAAAAAAAATCTAAAACTTGGAAATTCTACACCCAACCCCTTAAACTAGAGGATGGAAGTTTGTAATGGACTTCCGCAAATTTTGATGCTAAAGGTTTCAAAATTTATATAGGGACTTCTTGTTATGAATAATAAAATACATGTTCCAGGATTTCTAACTCTTCACGCCCTAGCTCTACAAGCCCAAACTTCACAAGCTCTACTTGTGGCTTGGTCCTTTCGTTACTACAAGAAGTATTGTAAAACGGAAAACAGTGAGTCCATTTTTACCTTACGCCCATGTACGAATTGTACGGTGATAGATATTTCACGGATAAAACCCAGCGAACTAAAAGTTATGTTTTAAATAATAAAACGAGATGACATACAGACTGGGATGCTGATGATCTATGATGATCATAATGATACAAACTAGACAATACAAGTTTATCACTATCTGTATTTGGCTATTTATTATGATTTTACAAATTCAGGACAATGACAAGTTACAATGGCAATAAAAAAGTTTTTTATTTATTTTTAAACCATTTTTACTACCTACTAAGTACCCAAAGACGTGAGAGTTTATTTCTCGAAATTTTAATCTAGAAATATTATTATTGCGCAGGATAATTTCAGATAATGTTTAGAATCATATGCATACACGTACAAAAGGAATCATATGCAAAAACGAGTATTGATCGCCTTGAAAGATACCATTATGACTATAAATGATATATAACTATAGAAACACTCAGTTTCCACATAGCAACGCATTGTTTTATTAGACTAGTATAGGTCGATTCACAAGAGCTGGCGCGGAATGTCTATGAAATTAATGACAGTTACATACATTTTCCGTGCCAGCTCCTGTGAATCGACCTATAATAAAATAATGTATGCCCACCTTGACCTTGACTGACTTGTCGAGACGGATCGCCCTTTTTTGCTCAGTCCCTTTAAAGTCATTGTCATTGCCAATAAATAATCATTGAACAAACTCGTTCTATCCATATGGTTAGGTTATACCTGCCTGCTTATTTATGCTTTAATGTTCCTTTTTTCTTAATATGCATTAAAAACTGTTAACTGGGAGAGATTGAAGAGGAATAAGGACGCCTTTGTAGTTACCCTTTCTTTAATTGCATTGTATTCTTTTTTAATCGTGTACAAACAAAAAAATTAAACATTTGCAAAATGAATCACCAGTCACCTAAAATGACTTTTTTACGCTGAGTAAAAGTATACACTATACATATCGACTTATTTTAGAGATGATGAATTGATGATGGTAAGGTTAGGTTAACAATATCATAAATGTTCACAATGTTACCACCATATCAGCCGGAGGACGTCCACTGCTGGACATAGGCCTCCCCCAATCTCATGGGGGGTAAATGCCATAATCGCCACGCTTGGCATCCGGGTTGGCGATCGCAGTATCTCCACCGCACTCAGGGGATGCTGCTGCCCATCCTTCGGTGGTCTTGGTCGTAGTTTTAGGACATACCCGGGTTACTATGTTACTGTGCCATTTAAAAACACAATACTCGTGTATCGTATACCATACCATACCATCATTTTTTTAATACCATCTCGTATTTTTTCCAAAACTCGCTGATCCATTCGAAAATGCTACGCAATCATGCTGCAACTATGATTCAGATGTTTGCATCAATGTTATAAACTAATTAACGATTTTCCTTTGTTTGTTACACCGGTATGACTCAGCGCCCTCTCAAAATCTTTTTACAATTGTTATGAATTGACAGTAATGAATAGTGATTTTCCTTGTTTCTTACCGGCATGGTGCAACGCCGTCTCGAAGGGCGCCCGGCGAACGCGCTCCTTGCTCTCTGCCAACAGACAAATATAGATCAGAACATCATTCACACACATTATATATAAAGCCTAGCTTATCTTAAACCCGAGATTAGTAAGTGTTATGTGTAATCAAAGGCCAGCTTATACTGGACCACTGTGTCGCGTGCGAGTGTCGCGAATGAAAGATCTGTGTGGTGCCAATAAGCAAACAAAACACACTCACACGTTTTAGGGGACAAATTGTAAACCTATTTTTGCAGACCATAATATACTTGGGAATTGTAGTAAACGCACAATTATTCTTAGTTGTTGATCTATAGATATATAATATTATCCGTAAGAGTTTTGCCTTGGTGTATTAAAAACACAGATGCAGCAAAAAAAACTTGTATAATTTATTGTATTACATTACAGAATGATCAAATAAGTTATTATATTTTATGACAATAAATATAATCAGTACAAGATAATAACGCTTTCGTCACTTTCTGGACCTAAGAAATACAAGGATCATTGCTTTAGTTTATCTTTAACACATGACATAAACGAGGCCAGAAATAACAAAATTATTTGTAGGTGGAGGTAGGCGACCGGTTGCTTGAACCCTGAATGAGCTGAATGAGCAATTCGAGTAACATAATCCAGATTTTGGGAACAATAAGTATAAGAAAGTAAACATCACTCTGCGATGAATGCGATGCGCGTACTCGTAGTTTTGTCCTATAAACTGGAGGCGAAGAGAATTAGTTAACGTACTCAACATTATTGGGTTATGGGAGCTGAAATACAATATTTATATCACGTCTGGACACTTGTTAATTATGACCTAACGAGCATCGTTAACATCATTTAGTTTCACACCATTAATTAGACGTTACGCAGTTTTTTGCTGAAATAATTGGTGTTAGTTGTGGTGTAGACTAGACCAGACAAGTGCACTGGATGACTCCTCAATGGTAGCAAATCAAAAGTTCAAATAATTTGCGTACAATTTAAGTAAAATACATGACATTATTCGAGACATGCGACGCTTAATGTTATAAACCGCCGGTCTCTTGCCACCGTCAATGTGCCCGCTCTTCTTGAGCCGACTGGCATGGTCAGGGACGATGGCAAGAGACCTGATGGGGTGTCTTTAGTTCCTTGGAGCGTGGGACGGATGTTGGTGAGGGATGCTACCTGTGTAAACACACTGGCACCGTCTCACCTCCAACGGAGTACAGTAAAAGTGGGTGCAGCGGCGGAAAACGTCGAAATTCTAAAGCGTAATAAATACAAGGGCCTCGGCAGAGAGTACATGTTTGTACCTTTTGGCGTCGAAACTCTAGGTCCATGGGGTTCCAGCGGGCATAAGTTATTTGCAGAAATTGCGAAGCGTCCGGTTGACGTAACTGGTGACCGAAGAGCTGGCGGTTTCCTCGCTCAACGTATCAGCATTGCGATACAGCGAGGAAATGCCGCCAGCATCCTCGGTACAATGCCCCAAGGGCCCGTTTTAGATTTAAGTTAGTTTTAATTTTCTTTATATTAGTTTTGTTAAGTATTCTTGTATATATTTTCGTTGTACATAAATAAATTATATTTAAATAGTAATAGATTATGAAATTATTGGATGTAACAAATAACTTGATAACAATAATTCATAAGCCGTAGTGACTATATGCTCAGTAGTTCTACGCATTCGCTGAAAGTTGTGGCCCTGCACTTGACCACAATGTGCAGGATCACCACGACCTGCCCTCTATTAAATAACATATTAGAGGGCAGGTTTGGTATCTGTCGGCTAATAGTGTGCGTGCTAATAGTATGTGTAAAGTGCTTTCGAACAAACTTTCGTCGCGTTAAAATCTGTCGCACTAACGTTCATCGCACTTTCGTCGCGTTAAAATCTGTCGCACTAACGTTCATCGCAGATCTGTCGGCTAATAGTGTGCGTGCTAATAGTATGTGTAAAGTGCTTTCGAACAAACTTTCGTCGCGTTAAAATTTGTCGCACTAACGTTCATCGCAGATTAATTATTTGCAATTCACTTGTAGAGCCCTGCGTGCGCTTTTGGATGAATCCAGTGGCTGGTGCTAACGTATTTTCGAGCACAGTCCAGCGCTAATCGTAACACATCTTTATGTGTTGCCATGAACGCTGGACTGCAAGTCCTAGCACTTGTGCTCTGGCAGCTGGATTCATCTAAAAGTACCTTGATACTCTCTAATGCACTCTGAAGTTATGACGTGACGTGCCGGCGCTTTACATGACTGTAACCTTACCATACTAAATGTAAGAAATCGCATTCTTTCAATCGCGTCACGATACGTCTCGTCACACATTTGTATACATATTTTTGGTATAGATTGAAATTGTAAGTAAAAATTTTGCAAGCGTTTGTTTCTATGTATTTCATATTCGTGAATGCGGCTTCACACCTAAACTTAAGATCTTTTTCCCTTATGCAAAACCGTTTGCACTTATCGTATTTTTTTTTATATGTTGATAAACTGCCAGACGCCGGTCACGTGGAAGGGAAGAATGGTAATAGAAGAGCCTACCCGGTGGATAGACTCAGTGAATAAAGGCACTCAGTGAGTAAAGGGTGAATGCGAGCCAGCGAATGGCACAGAATAGTGCCTGGAGGGACGTGGTGTGAGGCGTTTGCGGTACCCCCTCGAGCTCGAGGGTGTCCACCCTCGAGGGGGTACCGCAAACGCCTTACCGTTTTTCCTGATTATTATTATTTATTATTTTGATCCACCACCACCACCACCACATCAGCCATAGGTTTTTTTTTTCAATATTTTTAGCTTTTTACAGTAAATTATTGTTATTATTTTGATAGATCGATGTTTAGTTATAAAGGTAATTAATAACTAAACATCGATCCCTACCCCCTGCGAAATTGGCGGGGCCGTTCCGCTGAAACGGCGTTGGTGGGGCCGCAGAGGAAGAGAAATGCTTTCCCTATCCTCTGCGGCCGAGGTGTGATTCGTGGTGGAACCATCGACCTGCTCCGCCACTGGGTGCCGGAAGTTTATCGGCACCCATGACCTCCATGAAGCAGACTTAGGGGGGCCTGTTACTGTACAAAGGAGGAAGGCACGCCAAAACTCCGAGGGCCTCCGGGCACCCGCGGTGGAGCGGCTGTCGCCGGCGTGGTTGCGGATGTGTGCGCAAGCGTTCCCGTGACCTCGCCACAAGGCGACGAGGCGGCAGATGGGGGGGTAAGTAAGGAGCTTTCTAAATTCAGGTATTTCATACCAATAAGCAAGTGACAGAAAAGTGCTAACAAAATATCTTAGGTGAAATTGAAATGAAACTTTCACTTTGGAAAATTACACTCTGCTCATTGCTAATCTTGACAGGGTCTTAATCACTGATAAATATCGCAAAATATGAATATCCCAGACCCAAGAACCATCATAAATTGTGCAAGTTATAGAACTCAATCATGCTTCGGGAGTGGACAACAGAACAATTAACTATTTAACAGCGTGTCTACAAATTGTTAGCTCAATTAACGAGTAAAGCAATCGCAAAGTCTGGTTATGGCGGATAAAACTCGCTACGCTCGGTCGTCCTAATCTCGATGCCGATTAGCCGCAATTGTAACTAGGGGCTTAATTGTTCGTAAACATTCAGTTACAGACCTGTCACCGACAGAAATAACATTTTTTGTGTGGACTTACTAGCACTTTACAGCAGCCGCGGTGGCAAGCGTGATGGATGTGACTAAAACTGCCAGTATTCGCTACAAACATGACATACCCAAGCAACAAGGTGGACCGATAGTCAAATTAGTATAGGGACAAAACCGTTGACTGTGGAGATCCTTGGCTTTTTGGCTGTTATGATGACGTCTTTTGGCTGTTATGATGAGAGTTCGCGACCTATGTCTGTCCTTCGCATCGTGAAGTGGTGTTCAGTGATGGGCGGAATTAGTCTGATCATCTGAACGAACGACCACCACTACACTAAGTACCATATTGATAAATTAATTTGAACCATTAAGCTATTTATATCGCAATTCGCAATAGTCATGGTCCTTGAATTTCGTCTCCCGCGAGTGGCTATCAGTTATCACGTGATAGTGATAATGATAATGTTAGATTCATCAGAATATCGACGTCACGGGGACCGGCTACCGCCGACGTGTGCTTTATCTATTTAATAACGTACGGCGCTCGATTTAATATCAGTCCAGACATTTGTCAATGAGTACTACGAGTATTATGAGTTCATTATGCCTAGGCTGTTTAGCTAGTCAAGGAAATAAATTCAAATAAATATTTATATGAATTAATCTCTACATTTTAAAGAAGCGATATTCATTTTAGTTCTTATTATTACATATTGAACGTATATTTTCAAAACAGGACAAAGAAAACTTTTGACTGGTGACCGTGAAAATGAGAAATCTATAATAAAGTTTGAAGTACGCATTTTTGGCGGTCATTAAAATCGTATTTACGAAATTGTTTTTTAATGAATAGAGCTGTATATTGAAGCTATTGAATGTTACTTCAATAAAAAAATGAGCAGCCCAGTTTAAATGCAAGAGCTGTGATAAGACAGGTAGTACCTATCTCTCTATACCGAGGCAATTACATCCATTGTATCATTATGCACTCGTATCTGGGTGATACCGATTACGCGTAGTTAGTTCGTTGATCTATTATCGATGTGTAGATTCTACGCAATCGATATCAATGTACTTATAGAAGATGCAAGTTCAAACTTACTTACTTAATGGGCAAGTAATAAATATATTATATAATAACAGAATGTATGTACTTACGTTCATACCTTAATCTATATTAAAAAATAAAATAATATATAATAAATATTGGGGGACAATCTTACACAAATTGACCTAGTCCCAAACTAAGCAAAGCTTGTACTATGGGTACTAGACGACGATATACATACTTATATAGATAAATACATACTTAAATACATAGAAAACATCCAAGACCCAAGAACAAATATCCGTGTTAAATGCACTAATGCCCTGGCCGGGATTCGAACCCGGGACCTCTAGTTTCGGAAGCAGTGTCACTTCCAACTAGGCTAAGCAGGCCGCCAATTTTTTATTCTATCTATGTTCCTTATTAGGTGGGACACGGGTTATATTATAATATTTTATTCCTGACTCACATTCAAAATAATGTACATAAAGCTTAATTAATAAGACACAAATGATCTCCGTTCCATCGAATACCAAAAAATTCCATCCCCATCCACACAATAATCCAAACACGGGCACACTAATTCTTAAAACCATCTAATTCTGAGTTTTACTCACAAACAGAACTGATCGGTCTCCTTATCCGTCGCAAAGTTTTCTCTGCTCATTATCACGTACCTAACAAAGTGGGTACAGATGGAAACGAAAATAATTACGTGTCAAACACCATTCCCTTGTATACTGGTGCTAGCCGGATTTGTTGGGCGACCCTGGCATTGCGAGAATAGACTATCTTGCCCGTGGCATGCGAGTCCATATCTAAATTATGTTTACTAGTCAACGCACAAACTAAAAGGTAAGACCAAGGGGTAGGGGGGGGATGGGGTTTATTTTTTACTAACGTGGATTAATCGACACTTCAAGGAGGTTGTTTATTTTCATCGAAAAGTATGTTTAGAATAATAAATTATCAGTGGCAATGGAACGTAGGTTGGTAGGGGGTGCCCTCGGTGATAGAAAGACCAACAAGTACTTGAGGAAACAAGGTTTCAGACATAGTAAAGCAGATAGCTAGGCTAAAATGGCAGTGGGCGGGTCATGTGGCTCGTAAATCAGACTCCTTGTGCAAAACTCTGGGGAAACGGAGACCGTGGAAATATAAAAATTCAGTTGGCAGATCCCAGATGCGATGAAAAGACGAAATGTTTTGATAGCAGGCAAGAATTGGATACTGACAGCCTAAAATAGAAGCTATTGGGAAAGATTGAAGGAGGTCTTCACTAAAATAGAAGCAAATGGAAAAGATAGAAGGAGGTCTTCACCAAAATAGGAGCAAATGGAAAAGATTGAAGGAGGTCTTCACCAAAATAGAAGCAAATGGAAAAGATTAAAGGAGGCACACAACAAAATGGTAAAAGAAGGAAAAAGAATGAAGATGAAAGGGAATGGTGATGATGATGATGAAATTATGAGTGAACATTTTAAATTACGTAGATTAAAGAAAGGAGAACTATACATTTTTTGCATATTTTTCACTCAACAAAATCTAACCTATATTAACTAACATTATAAAAGTTAGGTACCTGTGTTTACTCTTTTTTATCTACGTTACTAAATTAAAGAAATTTTGGGCTTGGAATAGCTCTTTGGAAAACAATAGTTCGTAAAAGTACGATGTCGTTTTCATACGCTTACATACGCAATTGGCATTTTTGTTTGTATTCTTATGAGCTCGGCATATGAAGTCCTCCCAACAAGTGTGTATGTGTCAGCAATTTACATTAGTAATAATAATAAAGACACTTTACAATAGTGTGTGGACACGTTATCACTTAACCCTGAATCGAACAGCGCAGCCGAAGCTATCGCGGTGAACAACCCGTATTGTGACGGGTGTTATGTCAACAATAACATACCTTGTTTACTATAAACCTAGAATATATTCTACGTATTATTTTATTTAAAATATAGATTACGATTTCGGTTAGTTTAATTAATATGCACCGGGTACAGTGGTATACGTAGTACCTATAAATCTAGCGTAATTACTATAAGTAATTAGGTATAAATAACACTTATGTTTTCCTTTATTTTTATACGTACAATTACTTGTGTCACTGGTAATTTGTTATGCATTTTTTAAACTGAATTTGATACTTTGTGTGTCCTCTCTGCTCCGTGCTGAAGAAAATACTTTCGTATTGGTATTTACTTCGACTGTAATTGTATTAATCGCTCAAATAGCTACAAACGATGCTCTAAAGCATCTCGCAAGGTAATTTTGACTACGAGGATAATATTTTTTTTTATGACATAGGTGGCAAACGAGCAGACGAATCGCCTGATATTTAAAATATATTTACAATACCAAAGATTATAATCTTACTTCTCCATGTATTTTTCTCAGTTAGTTATTTTTTTTAAGTAAACGTAACCTGTGCAAAACCTCACTTCGTCATTCGTTTTAGGAAGCTTTTTCCGGCAAAAAATGGGAACGCATAAGGTTTTTATTATGGTATATTACAATTCAACACTATTTTCCCCATCATTCCAGAACTAAAGACTATCCAAGTTGCGATCAATTGGCCGCACACTCAATAAAATTTATTGAGGCGCCAATAACGACGCATTATTATCGTGTGTTACGCGTCTTTATTTATTTTTTGTTGTGCAAGATGCATGTATGGATGCTAAATGCGAGTTGTGTAATTAGAAATTGTAAAATTCAGTTCACGGACTACAATTGACTAAAAACATATTGCAAAAGTAACTGATGATTATAATATAATAGTCTTCAAAGAACAGTTTTAACAAATGATGTTCCTAAACGTCTGCTAGTATAAAAAAAACTACCAGTTTCAGAACAACGGATTCTAAAAATTATACGAATGAAGTTAAGACCTTTAAAAAAATTCTACTAAATGGCTATCAGATATATTTGATGATTTTTATACTTTTCTACACCTTAGGTAAACCCGCTGTCCCTAACCTACAAAGTCACTGCCACGGTCGACATTCGTAGCCGAGTCGAGGGCCACCTCTATTTTTTGTTAATACTGCGACGGTGTTAAAAGGCGACGTTCTGCCTGATGGTAAGCAGACTGCATAACAATCACACACGCTGCCGACTCTTTTTTGATGTGAGGATTCGTTGTATTGACCGCTTGAAACACATGCAGGGGCCTATACTACAAAAAATTACAAGGGTACAATTTCACATAATCGTCAACTTTTTCTATGGAAAGCTAACAATTTTGTCCAATTATAGACTTTTAAAGCTTTGTGGTGTAGGGGTTTTATCTCTCTCGACACAGCTCATCCCCGAGAGCTCTGGCGACCTCCCGAGATCATTCCCGAAGTTCACAAAATGGCAACAAGTCGACTTTGACCCGCCGGCGCGTCCCCGGGCCTACGTATCTTATCCAGTGAACATGCATTGTTTTCCTTTTCGACCGAGTATTGTTAACCTCCTTTTTAATTTACTGCGGTTTAGTGGTTAACAATCAAGAGTTCTTGAATTTAATTAGCTAATTATCCTTCTTGATTAAAAATTAAATATTTTATTCAATCTTAAGATGTCTATCATCCTTTTACCCGACTGCGTATGTATGTTTGTTCCTTTGTGGCACTCTAGAGACCAAACGCGTCGGGCGATTTTGATGATTCTTACGTCAATCGATTCGTCTTAATTGTCCAAATGTCACTAGACCTTTTTTACGCAGTCTGTTTTTTTTTAATTTGTATTGTCGCTTGTTAATTAGACAGGATAAATCTTTGGCCACTCATAATTTTAGTGGTAGAAAATAAAATAAAAACCCTGTATTGGTTTGCAAGTTAAGAAGCACATTTAAATTTTGCGACGAGTAACGTCACGCTACTTTTATTATACTTTATATTTTAAAATTAAGTATTGTCATACATACCTCCTTGCTCCTCCATTGCTCACTAAACACAAAAAATCACAACACTACTAAAAAACTAAACTTAAAAGCTAATATCACACTAAAATGACCTATAAAATAAATAATTAAAAATCGAAAGTCACTTCACGTCTTTTCAATTTCAAAGCGTCTTTTATAAAAAACGTCCGATTATCCCATTTGTTTTTAGTTGTTATTTATTTGTGGCGTTTGAGGCGTATTTTGAATCTGGGCGGCATTGGTCGGACGTGTGTCGCGCGCGAGTGGTCATGGGCGAGTGTGGTGGCTGCTGGGTCGCGACTGTCGCGGGCGGCTGAAGCGTAGGGCGGTTCTTAGGTTGCTTTTCATCCGTCAAAAACTGCACTTTTATCTAAAAGTATTTTAGGTATGGCTCCTAAAATCTACAATAAGCTACCTTAACATCTAAGAATAGTAAGTGAAATTGGTAAATTCAAGACCTATGTGAAAGAATATTTGATCAAAAAGGCTTACTATTCCTGTAATGAATTTCTGACAGATAACTTGGAATAATTCTATGACATTTTATTATAATATACATAATTTTTGACTGAACACTTTATCAACCTAATGTAATGCACTAATGGCATTCAATAACTAATAACTTGACAATTGTAGTTATATTTTAAGACTGACATAGGTAAACAATTGTTTTTAATTAGTCCATATTCATGTATAATGTTTGAGTGCATGTATAATTATCTTGGTATGCCTAAGGGTACGACATAGTGAGACAATACTGATTTTACCACCATCTGCAATATTATGTTGATGACCTATGATCGACGAATAAAGGATTCCGTCACTTAGTTATGTATCCGATTTGGATTTTTTTACATGTTTATAGTACCTATAACAGAATGGATTTATTTTTATACATGACATCCATTTTTCATCATCACAAATTTCAACTGATATCCTATACTTATTAAAAACTTACAAAATAAATAATTTAAAATAAGTAATAAATAATTTAATAATAATTTAATTTAATACGAATAAAGTATTTGTATTTGTATTTTCCGCCCGGCCACTCTAGACTCTTGTTGCGTTACTTTAAGGATACTCGAAAAGAAAAAAAGCGGCCAAGTGCGTGTCGGGCTAGAGTTCCATAGCTGTCCACCTGTGACAATATGCGGATTTATAAATGTCCCTAATTTATATTTACTATATGTTAGAGACCTAGACCTTTTTAAGGCACGAGTGAATAGGCATCTTCTGGGTGAACTCGCTTCGTCGTCGGCCTCATCTTTGCCCCCCGGCTAGATGCTGGCCAAGAGCAATCCCATTATTAATAAAAAAAAACAACTACAGGGCATGCTCCCGGGAATTCCCGGTACAGAAATTTCCCGGAAATTCCCGGTATTTTTCCTACTAGGTACTGAGGAATGGATTCCTGGGACAATTCGATAGGGTTAATTCCAAATTTAAAAGTCACTAGAATCAAATACCTACTTAAAGATAATGATAATTATAATAGTACAGTTTAGTATTATTTATTGATATTTTTATACCACTTCGGTGGCAAACACGCTTACGGCCGGCCTGATGGTAAGCGATCACCGTAGCCTATGGACGCCTGCAACTCCGGGGGTTACACATGCGCGTTACCGACCCTTTTAAAACGTATACACTCCTTTCTTGAAGAACCCCATACTGTGTGTCTGAAGTTCATTCTACAACCGGGGCGTTACTTTATCCGTCTGTAAATAAAAATTTTCTCTGAAATGTGTGAAGATTTTTTTTGTTTTTTTCTTTTATATTTATGTGTTTTCTGCTGGGCAATCACTTGATGGTTCAATCGGAAGTTTAGCGCTGGTACTCGCGCCAGCATTCCGCTGAGATGGAACCATTTCGTGCAGAACTGTTTTTACCATTTCTCTTTAGTTGTGTTGTATTGTTGTATTGTCACGAAAAAATGTTTTCTGTTTCTATTTAAATTAAAATCAAACTTAACACAATTAATGCATTCAAACTAGACGGCCGATTATGCCGCATATTAAGAGTCCGCAGTAAGCTCGTTTCTCCATACAACCGTAGTTACGCTCTCATTTTAAAACGCCATGCTAGAATAACATGAAACTTTATATACACAATGGGAGCCGCCATATCTATGTCCGAAATTAGTTTCTGTTGCTTGAAATTATAATGGAAAAAAAATACACCGATTATTAAGGTTTTCATACAAAACGTAAATAATTCAAAAACCCGCTGTATTTTTTTTTATTACAATTTCTTGTAACAGAAACTAATTTCCGACCTAGATATATGGCGGCTCCCATTGTGTATGCAAAGTTTCATGTTATTCTAGCATGGCGTTTTAAAATGAGAGCGTAACTACGTTTGTATGGAGAATCGAGTTCAGCCGAGCGTACTGGGGACTTTTAACACATATTTTAAAACTCCCAAGGGAATCAAAGTCTTGCAATGTTATAATTGTAACGATGCGTGTATCGTGTTGGGGAGGGCCTATGTCCAGCAGTGGACGTCCTTTGGCTGATATGATGATGATGTATATCGGAACGTTACACACAATTATAAATAAATTCTATTCTGGCTGATCACTATTCTAAATTTTGAACTACTGTTTCCAAATTACACGTGACACTGCGCAGCCATTTTCTGGCAGTTCAGTTCGATCTTGGATTTCGATCTATAATTACCTATGCTGCTACATAAGCTGTTCATTGTTATAATTCATAAGATAACCTAATACCTACAAGTTTTTCTTCATTTGTTTCTAAGTTTCTAAATTTAAAAAAAGCTAGGTGTGCTCAATAGAGCGAAGCGAGTCTTCACCCCGGGACAGAGACTTCTTTTATACAAGTCGCAAGTCCGTCCCTATATGGAGTATTGCTGTCACCTCTGGGCGGGAGCACCTGGATACCAGCTTGGGCCTTTTGACTCGCTTCAAAGACGTGCTGTACGAATCGTGGACGATCCCAATCTCACGAGCGATATTGAGCCCTTGAGTTTAAGGAGAAATTTTGCCTCCTTGTGCGTGTTCTATCGCTTATATAATAGGTTGTGCTCCGAAGAACTGTTCGACATGATGCCTACGGCCGCGTTCTACCATCGCACCGCTCGCCGTCGGCAGGGCATTCATCCTCACACCTTAGAACCTAAATGGTCGCGTACGGTACGGTTTCAGAGGAATTTCCTCCCTCGGACGCTCCGATTGTGGAATGAGCTCCCTGCCGAGGTTTTCCCGTCGGACTACAGTATGGGGTTCCTCAAGAAAGGAGTGTATAAATTCTTAAAGGGTCGGCAACGCGCATGTGACACCCCTAGGAGTTGCAGGCGTCCATAGGCTGCGGTGACCGCTTACCATCAGGAGATACGCTTGTTTGCCACCGACGTGGTATAAAAAAGAAAGAAAGATATATTCGTGCAGTACAATAGTTATTTAGTGTTTTAGTTGACATTGCACTTTTTATATTACTGTGCCTAGGCATATTTATTGTATTTTATTCTGTGTTACCCTTAGCTTACCAAACATTAAGAACTACGGCTAAACGCAGTCTGTATCAGGTGCAGTGTGTGTCAGGTGCCTTATCTTTTATCTAATTATTAAATGCCCTCTGGCCTGGTCTTCTGGTTTTCCTTCATCCGAACCCCACCCTGTTGGGGGCCTCCACTGAACCCTCACAATATTTATGTTTTTTTTCTAATTCCGGCCCTTAGAGTTGCAATTAATATGAAGGTGTCGACACTTTAATATGTGTTATTTGTTGAATGTACTATATTTTCTTACGTCTTGTGTAAGCGGTAGGCGATTAGCCACACAGATAATTAGGGCACGCATGCTAATAATAGTTTTTGCTTCGACACTTTTTGACGTGATAACGTCTTTAAAATCGTTTTAGTCTGGTGACATGTTCAGAAACTTGTGTCACACCAAAACCTCACGAGCGCGATCGCAGGTATAAGTGAAGTGCAAGTGAAGTAAGACGTTATCACGTAAACATCTCGATCGTAAACCTACTTTACAAACAACCAATTTTGATTCTGTATCACTATGTGGTGCCTTGAGCACACAAATATTTTTGTGACATGCATTTACACGCAGCGTGCTACACAAACTATCATAATATGCGGGATCTCCTGTCACAGTTATTTCAATATTTACTAGGAGATCCCAACCTATGTGATCTGAAAACCTATTGTTAACCAAAATAAACATTCTTCATTTTTCATAATGTCTTCTAGCAGCATATAGTTTTGTATTCTAATATATTTATAAGTATAGTACTATAAATATTAATTCATTGATCCGTTAAAATTTCTTGTATGAAAGCTTTACCTATCAGAAAATCTTTGAAGAGATTAAAATCAAGTTCATTTTCTGCTTTTCCAACAATATCCTGTGGTAGTTTGTTGTAGTTGTAGACCATTCCAAGTATGCTTATTTGGAATGAAGCTGTTTTACTTGCCATCGCTTTTAATTTGTTCTGGAGGCGTGCACTTATATATTTTTTTGCCAAATAAGCTTAAATTAAGTAGCAAATTTTATGGATCATAAAATTTACTAGTTCGTAAATACACAAACTAGGCATTGTCAACATTGTAAGAACTTTTACCCCAATGAAATGTGTTTCACTTAAATAGCTCTGTTTGATGCCACAGCACGAGCTCAAACACTGTTTTTGGTTTTTAAATGTATTTTCTTTATTCGTAATTTTTCCCCAAATAAGAAATAAATAAAATAAATAAATATTAGGGGACATTTTTACACAAATCGAACTAGTCCCACGGTAAGCTCAATAAGGCTTGTGTTATGGGTACATACTAGACGACGACATATTTAATAGATATATACTTAAATACATAGAAAACATCCAAGTCTCAGGAACAAATGTCTCTCTGCTCACCACAGAAACAAATGCCATTACCCGTTACCTTAAATACCATACCTTAGAGTTGATGTAATATGCATGGTAAACCGTTAGTGCAGATGCCTGGTTAGATGTTTTCCTTAGATTGGATAAGGCGTATGAAAATTTGCTTAGTTTCTCACATAAAAGCAGTTCTACCTACCTACCTATCCACCTTACTTTTACCTTTTAATTGCCAATAACCACCCGATTAGGCACAGGCCTAAAGCGGGTCCACTGACAGCCTTGGATGCCAGCCCTGGACTTGTTAGCTATACCCATTTTGGACAGGGCCACGCACCGCGTCACCGCCGCAAATACGGCGTGTTTACCGTAGCCGCCCTCCGACAGTGTGACCTTGGCTTTACGCTTCCCTGCCCTCCTAATCGAAGTATCTATCCGCCTATCTGATAATTCTGATTGTGTTTATTAAGAATACAAAAACGTTGGAACGGTCGTTTTAAATAATCACAGAAATAAAAATGATGCGGGACACGGGATACTCATGCAGCGCTGAATTAAATAGAAGTTGACTTTGATGCCTACCCACATAAAACTTAATTGGCGTATAGCAATTGTCTTTTTTTCAGGGGGGAATATCCTTTGTGGATACCACCGCACCGCGGGGACAGTGCGGTGGTTATGTCGGACTTGCACCGACTAAAAACCCCCCGATCGTCCTCCTCAACTCATTTCGGGCGGCTCTGGGATTTCCTTCGGAACGAACCAGTGCCGCCCTAGAGTCTGTGGGTCCCACCATCTGCTTTCATAGGCGATCACAGCCCCCAACTGTGACCGTCGTCTACCCCAAGGACCCCCTTTTAGTCGCCTTCTAAGACAGGCAGAGGATACCGTAGCCGTATTCTATACCCCGGTTACAGGGCGCATAGCAATTGCCTAACGAAGTTAAATGCAAACGATGAGTAATTAAGTGTTTGTTGTAAAATGGAGTCCAAGAATCTACTACAAAGAGTACAATATATAAACTGAGAAGCTACTACCCCATACAAACTACCCATATTTAACATCACTCCTGAGTTAACATAATTTTATACGTGTCGCAACATAAAATTAAGCCTACGCAGCTATTAGAGGCAACGAAACATGATCAAATTGGTTAAATACCTGTAAGACAATCGATGTGACAGTAAAGTGTCATGTTCTTTACCTGAAACCCCTAACCTTTTCACCGCCCCGCCTGTATAATTACAAGGTTAATGTGAAGAGAATGCTCTAGAAGGCTCTCACCTACGCTGCTCCCACGCCATTTGACAAAGACATGTATGGTACAGAAAGTGTCCTATGAGAATAATGAATAGCAAAATTAATCAGAAAAAGTGCCTACTTTCACCATCATAATATCAGCCGAAGGACGTCCACTGCTGGACATAGGCCTCCCCAAAAGAGTACCACAATGACCTGTCCAGCGGACTCCCGCAACCTTCTACGGGCCTTCTTCTATGGTTGCCGTTTTATCACTTATCGTCGTGGATAACACGCCTGTCACTCTCGCACTCGCATACTTGTCAGAACGTGACAAATGTCTTATCCACGACGATAAGTGACAAAATGGCAACCATCATAGGACCGCAGGTCATAGTCCACCTTGTGGGGGCTCTATCCACGCCGCGCCTTCCAGTACATGGTAGACACTCGAGAAAATTTCTGCCTCAACAGCCATCGGTTCTACGAGCAAACCCAACTACCTACCTACTTTGATAGATCTTTAATTTCTAAGTTTTTATCAATCTGATGATGTCGCTAACCCTCGAGTGCAACCATGTATTCATTTCACAAAGCAACAAGTTACCAGTTACAAGTCGCATCTGGCAGCAAGACGCCGCTTGACTAATAACGACTGAGAATTTGATCAGTATTGCCAGTTTATAGATTTGGACAATTGTAATTTCGTGAAATTGGCCCCAGCAAGATAACCATCGCTATCTTCTAGTAAGACTTGAAATATGTCTCTTGGACTAAACAGATACATCAAGGAATCAAGGTATCTTTATTAAAAGCCTATAACTAACACCATAGTACAGTAATGGAAAATCTGCAAATAACTCAGATATTCTATACAATGTCTGATCTCAGCGTGACGCCTGGAGCGTCCATTAGCAGACAAAGGGGTAGAACAGGATTACTCCAAGCACTAAGAGCCCTGTGTGTCTCGTAATGACGTCATTGATCTAAAAGGTTATTTGAGACGTGTCAATTGTGCCTGTAATGATAATATATGTGTGTAAGCACTTTATTGTACACAATTACAGGTTGAAATAGGTAATTACAGGTTGAGAAGATGGTAGAGTAAAATAATCTTGAAGTGAATGGAGTTTGATTGAAATAAAGGTACCTGCCCGGCAAGTATGATAGCTTATACCGTCACGTTTTATGTGACGTTTCAATATATTTTGGCCATATAACGTGACGGTATAAGCTACCATACCTACTAGCCGGGCTGCAGGCCTATGATGATTGCCATTTTATCACTTATCGTCGTGGATAAGACATTCGTCACGTTCTTACAAGTATGAGAGTGCGAGAGTGACGAATGTCTTATCCACGACGATAAGTGATAAAACGGCAACCACCATACGCCCGCTGGAGGGAGAGAGGAACTGCTCACACCTAACGTGCAATACACAGACATTGACACTTACTTGAAATAACGGCCATTTTGAGCTTGGTTTTACTCTACTCTACTCGTAGTAAATACGGTTTACTTTAAGGCCATAGATTAAACTAGAGTTACTTTTATTCGAGGGTTGACTTTGATTTTTATTCCAGGGCGACTGGCACACGACCGCGTCCCGCGAACATCATTTTATGCAAAACAATGTTATTGCATGTGCATGAAGTTATTTAATAAGTTCCAAACATACAACAATTGCCTTTCAACATGTTTCGAAGGACCATAATAAAACTCTTGCAAGAAAAACAATATTATAATATAAAGTTGTTCCTTTTAGATAAGATTTAGATAAGTAGTAATTATTTGCATGCTAGTATTATTTGTAATACTTATAGCAGAATAATGCTCCTCAATATCATTTTATCATCTCTTTGTATATAATTATTCTATGCAAATAAAGAAGTTTGAAGTTTGAAGTTGACCAAATTCAGTGAAAATATTAATACATTATACAATTTGCTTGGTGACTTGGTCAAATCTTCTTAATTGCTGATAGTTGCTTTTATGCTTGCGACGATGCAAGCTCGACGCACGGGATGAGACGCGCAGGGGACTGAGGCAACCATTGTACCGCGCCGCCCGCCGCCTCACCGCCGACACGCATATAAGGCCCCGCGCGGCCGCGCAGCGTCAGAGTCCGGCCGGCGCTCCGTAGCGCACCCGGCTCTGCCCCCCGCCTACCCTTCCTCCTCCTGATTTCCCCTGGCCGGTAAGGTTCCCGACCGGCCGAGAAGTCCCTCTCTCCCCGCCACCCCTGGCAGCTCGGAGTCCCCGAGTTAGCCGTCGTGGTGCACCCGTCACTCCTGGCAGCTCGGAGTCCCGAGTTCGCCGTCGTGACGTATCCGCCCTCACCGGAACCCGCTGGCGGCTTGGCTCCCGAGCCTGGCCCTCGTTCCGGCCCCCGTCTGTCGCGTGTAGTGCCCGCTCCTCTCCCGCAGGCAGCTTGGTTCCCGAGCTCGCCGCCGTTGCTCCTGGCAGCTCGGAGCCCCCGAGTTCCGCCGTTGGAACGTATTCCTTGCGCCCCTCACTGCTGGTAGATAGGACCCCTGAGGTCACCACCGTAGCGTCCCGTATTTCAGCGTACTATTCCTGATAGAGAGTTAGGATAACGTAGGCCCCGTACTGTTCCCGTCTAGATTTAGTATCAGCCAGGGTTTACTTATTAATAAACGGGCATAAAAGACCCAGTATTATATTTAATCGTAATTGGCGTTCTTATTTTCACCCCTACTCCCAGATTAGCGCTCCTGACCCCGCTGAGCTAACTAGGAAACCTCCCAAAGCCCTTCAGGCGGGAGGATATGTGTGTGTGCCTAAAACCACACATCACATTTGGCGCCCAACGCAACAGCTCACACGGGAGTCTCTAGGTACTCTAGGAGCCGGGAGTAGGCAACTAATAGTAGTTTAGCGATTTTAACATTAGCATTTTAATATAACGCACGCGTAAAACCTGCGCATCGCGTCCCGCCCACCCGAATAGAATAAGCATCAATCCGACCGGAATAATCACCCCGTAGAAACCCGCGCCGCGCCGTAAATTCCAGAAATATTTAGATACAGATGCAGACCGCCTGGATATACCAGTTACGTAAGGAGGAGCTCATTAAGGAAGCTGAGGACAGAGGTATCCTTACCGAAGGCTTAACAGTCGAGCAAATCCGGAAACTACTCGCAGAAGCACTTAAAGCAACCGAGGAATTCAAGACACCGATTAAACAACAACCCGCAGAAATGGCGGACGAAGATGAAAAATTAAAACCGGACCGAGTCAACCGACTCATCAAGGAATGGAACCTGTCCTTCAGGACAACCGACAACCCGGTGGAGTTTATAGAGCGATTAGAGGAACTCATAGCGGCTGGAGGAATAGACAACGAGGACGTTCTACCAGCCCTACCGCGTATCCTGCAAGGAAAGGCTCTACTGTGGTACAGGAACAACGCCGAGTCCTGGGAGACATGGGACCAGTTTATAGAGCTATTCAAGCTTTATTACTTCCCAACTAACTACGAGGAGAATCTCATAGTGAAAATTGTCGCTAGGAAGCAGAGGTTTAAAGAGAGCTTTACGGATTACCTAACAGACCTGCAAACCCTAATAAGGCGATACGGGAACATGACCAACAAAGAAAAATTACACCGTATACACGAGAACATGCAAAAGGAATACAAACTCTACATAAAGAAAAACGAATATAAGGACCTGAATGGACTCCTGCGATTGGCGGCTGAGTACGAGAACATTACAACCGCCTCTGATAAAACATTTGGCCACCATGAACCGCACACACATGGGCACGTAACGAACGCATACAGGAGACCGCAATACAACTGGCGACAGACACCGGATCCAACACCCACAAGACCACACAGAGACTTTAATGCCCCAGAGCAGCCATCAGGCAGCGGCAGACCGAGGAACGACGCAACGACTAAAGTACACCCAGCATATGATTCCAGGATCTGTTGCTGGACCTGCGGGAAACCAGGCCATAATACACGAGAGTGCAGATCGCAGGGCCGACTCTTTTGCAGCGGATGCGGCAAATTAGGCGTGCTGAGCCGGAATTGTTGCAGGAGCAGGGCCGGACAGCAACACGAGTCACTAGGGGCAGCCGGAAACCAGCAAAGGGCCGATAACAGAATATACGAACGTGCCACAATATTAGGAAACGAATATAGATGTCTCATAGACACGGGCTCCACAAACACTTACGTGAATAAAGAAGTGTACGAAGCAAGTAAACACCGGGGAGCGCTCGCAAAACAAACACAAATAGGAGTCGTACTAGCTGACGGCACCAAGACAACCATTGACACATGCGTACTAGTCGACATGAAGATAAAAGGGAACGTGATAAAACACTGGGTAAGGGTGCTCCCAACAGCCACCCATACAATAATAGGAATGGACGTACTGAAAAGTATGGGGGCGACCGTAGCGTGGCCTACCGACGCCACGGCACCAACACATTCTCCACAGAAACCACAACAACCCCCACAGGCAACCAACGAAGAAGCCGTGACAGTACCCACCGATACCCAACAAACCCAAACCAAGCAAAACGCAGACGAACGAAAGCTAAAGAAACCACAAAATGAAATATTACAGACCACACCACAACGAGAATTCAAACTAGGTGAACTAAGTCCAAAAGGAAATACGTGGGTCAAGCATAAAATAAAGTTAAAACACAACGAGCCCATTAAACAAAAATACTATCCTCGCAACCCGAAGCAACAAGACATTATCGACACACACGTAAAGGAAAATACCTATAAAACATCCTACCGTAAGAACCACAACGCAGATACACCGGCACACCGATTACACAGCAGAAAACTACCTCACCCGAACGACCAGAACCGATTTCCTATTCCGCGCCTGAAGGACTTAGCAGCGTTAAAAGAAATACATCATAAAGCCCGGCAAAATCAACGTAAAGCGTCCGCCACACGAAAGTACCGTTACGATAAGCAAAGGCGACATTGGGAACTCACCACAGGAGATCTAGTACTAAAACGTTACTACGGAAGAGCCAGCGCGAACAAAAATATCAGAGCAAAACTCATGACGAAATTCGTGGGACCATATAAAATCATACAGAGAACGTCACCGGTAATCTACATACTGCAAGCCACGAGTGAACCCTACAGAAGAATTACAGCCCATATAAAAGATTTAAAACCGTACAAATATTAAAAACAGAGCGATACTAAGCTCCAATTTAGAATCCCGCCTTACCCAGAACAGAAGTAGGGCACAGAAAGAACACCCGCAAACCGTCACCACAGCCTCAGTAAAACGGCAAATTTTATTTATGTATTTATTGAATCCTTTTCTTTTTACATTACTTTAACTCATATACTTGGTTAAGTTGTAATAGATTTTAACTTTACACGTCCCTTTGACAATACAGTTCTATTTTACCCTTACCGCACCCTTTCAATAAGAAAATATACCCAAACCGAAAGATACCAAGAAACACACGAAACGTGCGTTCATTTTAGTACCAACCATTTCTTGTAAATTATAACGAGGGGTTACAACCACAAATGTATCCGAAGAAAAAAAAGATATTAATTTAATTATTTTCCCGAACCTACGACTAAAGGCGATTTTTCCCCAGGTAAAAATCTTCACACGTGGAGGGGGAATGCGACGATGCAAGCTCGACGCACGGGATGAGACGCGCAGGGGACTGAGGCAACCATTGTACCGCGCCGCCCGCCGCCTCACCGCCGACACGCATATAAGGCCCCGCGCGGCCGCGCAGCGTCAGGGTCCGGCCGGCGCTCCGTAGCGCACCCGGCTCTGCCCCCCGCCTACCCTTCCTCCTCCTGACTTCCCCTGGCCGGTAAGGTTCCCGACCGGCCGAGAAGTCCCTCTCTCCCCGCCACCCCTGGCAGCTCGGAGTCCCCGAGTTAGCCGTCGTGGTGCACCCGTCACTCCTGGCAGCTCGGAGTCCCGAGTTCGCCGTCGTGACGTATCCGCCCTCACCGGAACCCGCTGGCGGCTTGGCTCCCGAGCCTGGCCCTCGTTCCGGCCCCCGTCTGTCGCGTGTAGTGCCCGCTCCTCTCCCGCAGGCAGCTTGGTTCCCGAGCTCGCCGCCGTTGCTCCTGGCAGCTCGGAGCCCCCGAGTTCCGCCGTTGGAACGTATTCCTTGCGCCCCTCACTGCTGGTAGATAGGACCCCTGAGGTCACCACCGTAGCGTCCCGTATTTCAGCGTACTATTCCTGATAGAGAGTTAGGATAACGTAGGCCCCGTACTGTTCCCGTCTAGATTTAGTATTTAGTATCAGCCAGGGTTTACTTATTAATAAACGGGCATAAAAGACCCATTATTATATTTAATCGTAATTGGCGTTCTTATTTTCACCCCTACTCCCAGATTAGCGCTCCTGACCCCGCTGAGCTAACTAGGAAACCTCCCAAAGCCCTTCAGGCGGGAGGATATGTGTGTGTGGCTAAAACCACACATCACATGCTACATTCTAATGTACAAATATATATTCCTACATAACTCCAGTTTATTAGTAGTAGATATTGTATGTTTACCCATTTGTGAATAAGGACTTGCATTCGATGTTAACAATATAAAGTATGTCGCCGTACCTCGAGCACCGTCGGTATGTTTCTACATACTGCCAATCCTACTGCTCATTTCTAGCTCATCCACGCTGATGGTAGCCACTGTGGAGCATCTTACCGAGCATTATTTGGCGACGCAGTTATTAAAACTTATCCCTGAAATATCTGTCATTCCGGCCTTGAAATAAATTACGAAATTATGATCAGTTTTAACTGATTTTTACTGCGAACAGTTTTTTACTGCGATCGCCAACCCGCATGCCAAGCGTGGCGATTATGGCATTTACCCCCCATGAAATTGGGGGAGGCCTATGTCTAGCAGTGGACGTCCTAGGGCTGATATGGTGGATCAGTGTTAATCCTTTTACAATGTTTTTGGTCACTTTATCAAATACACGAAGAGTCCCTCAGCTCGCATGTCCCGTTGGTTCACATATCAATGTGTCGGATACATTTAAATAAATAAATAAATATTAGGGGACAATTTTTACACAAATCGAACTAGTCCCATAGGTACCTAGTAAGCTCGATAAAGGCTTGTGTTATGGGCACTAAACGACGATATATTTAATAGATATATAGAGTGTGGCCTGTAATAGGAGCGAAAAATTAAACGGTATACTATTGAACTCTCCAGTAATTATTTCCAAAAAATTTCATTTGGCAAAAAAGTTTTTTTTTTAATTTTTTACGCAAATATAGCTTACCTATATGTACTTTTTTACTTTACTGGAGTATACTAATAAAAAATCCCAAAACTCTTCTTTCACACAAAAAATGCAACAACGATTTTGAGTCATAACTAGATGCTACCTCAAAATCAGCATTGACTGCCGCGCTATAATGTCTTGGTGCCAAGATCCATTACTTTGAGGTCATAACTTTAGATCGATTCTTTTCCCAATTGAAAAATGATAAAAAAAATTTGGGACACAAGGGGTTACTGTAGATGCTCTAAGGAAGCTTCCTTTAAATTTTCTTCTCCTATTACAGAATACCTATGCTCCTCTCCTATTCCCTGTATACTTAAATACATAGAAAACATCCAAGTCTCAGGAACAAATGTTTCTGCTCACCACAGAAACAAATGCCCTTACCGGGATTCGAACCCGGGACCTCTAGCTTCGGAGGCAGCGGATTTAAATGAAATGAGAATGGTAAACATGTCACACATCAACCAACTGTACCTGAAACATCAAATCAAACATTACCCGTAAACAAGAAGTCCTCAGCGCACGCGGTTGCCGCGTGAGCACTCCAATCAGCACTTGTGCAGATTCTTACTAACCACCAATGTGGCCAGGGCTGCCACTACCACAACGTCAAACTAATCTAATAAATACTGATAGACGTTATTTGAATCTGTAAATTTCTGTGTATTGCACCCATGAATAGTTACTTCAGATGTATGTCTGCCGGCCTGTCTGCCTGGCTGGGCTGGGCTGTCGGCCTGTTTAGCTAGTTGGTAGTTACACTGCCTCCAAAGCTAGAGGTCCCGGGTTCGAATCCCGGTAAGGGCATTTGTTTCTGTGATGAGCAGAAACATTTGTTCCTGAGACTTGGATGTTTTCTATGTATTTAAGTGTATATCTATTAAATATGTCGTCGTCTAGTACCCATAACCAAGCCTTATTGAGCTTACTATGGCACTAGTTCGATTAGTGTAATAATTGTCTTATAATATTTATTTATTTATGTATGCGTACGTGCTATGTTGCTATGGATGCCTTTGAATCCACTAATCATATTCATTGATCCACATAACATAGCACTGGTGGACACAGGTTTTCGTAGCGTAGCTTTCACATTCTCGCAGCATAGCACATCTCTGGTGGAAAGGCGCCCTAACATACAGAACAGAAGTTACGTTCAGTATTTAGTTTTAGTTTAAAAGTGCAGGTCAATTATGTATAAAAGACCGACGCTTCTTTTATACATAATTAGGTCAATTATGTATAAAAGAAGTCGTCGGTCGTCGTCCGTTCTTAGGTCGACGATAATAGAATGACCTCGTGTAATCCTGAATAAGACGAGCACAGGAGCGGTATGGGAGCCGTGGTCGAAGAGAAGCCTAAATGATTACGATAATATGCAGACTAACATATGTGGGGAAAAAAGTCAAGAAGACATGTTCAGTGTCAAAGAAAAACTCTCATAAGGCGCTATCTAGCTCAATTCTCCTAGCGTAGGATCTGGTAGCATCTAATCCCAAAATCTGGCAGAGGCATTAGTTTTAATAAAAACGATTGCCATCCTTACCTTTTAACCCAGCTCTAATGAGCGGTTCCTCATGATATTTTCCTTAAGCGAAAAGAACTGTTAAATAATATTTTTTAAGAAAAACAAACCGACTTCAATGGGGAGGCCGGTGAAAGATTATTATACTTAGATGGTGCACTCTTAGATTCCATACAATAAAATAAATGGCTATAAGTATGTTTATAATGGTAGAAGACTAAGTACCCTCAATTCCTCATGGAATCATGGAAAAACCTTGTTTGCTAGACAAACTAAACGAAGAGAACAAATCGCCAAACGTGAACCCGCGTCGTTTAAGAGTTCCGTTCTGATCATCATCAGCAGTTCCACTTCATCAAATGTCACATTTTTGTATGATAATGCTCGATTTGTTAATAAAAACACAAAAATCACTATATGTTTGCCTTTAAGATTTAAGGAGTTCCCTCAATTCCTCATGGATCCCATCATCAGAAATCAAGCATGACAAAAATTAATCGTGAAAATAGAAATTGCTTAACAAACACAGCTAGGAGGACAAATCGCCAAACGTGAACTTTTCGTCGTTGAAGAGTTCTGTTCTGATCATCATCAGCAGTTCCACTTCATCCAATGTCACATTTTTGGATGAAAATGCTTGACTTGTTGATAAAAACACAAAAATCACTATATGTTTGCCTTAAAGATTTGAGAAGTTCCCTCAGTTCCTCATGGATCCCATCATCAGAACTGCGTTTTGACTAAAACGGGACCAACTTGGATATATATACTTACAATCAAAAAAATAATTTTCCAAATCGGTTAAGAAATGACGGAGTTATGGAGTAACAAACATTAAAAAAAAAAAAAAAACGTACAACCGAATTGATAACCTCCTCTTTTGAAATCTTGAATTCGGTTAAAAAATATAGTATTTCTTACATAACTCTATTTGAAAAACCCAGTAGTACTAGCCAGGGTTCGAACCCACGACCAGATGTTTCACTACCCGGCTATAGTAGCTCTTCCAGGTAGAGATTATTCTAACCCGATATAATAGATACTGAACTCATTGAACCAAATAATACCCTGTCCATGATATCTGACTGGTTTGCTGCCAATAACTTAGTGTTGAATCCGAAAAAAACTAAATGTATGAAATTCTCTCTAGCGAACTCGTCAAATAGAAACTTAGATACAAATATTAAACTTAATGGCCAAACATTAGAATTTGTTACGTCAACTGTATTCTTAGGTATTACATTGGACTCAAAATTGCAGTGGGGTTCCCATATAACAGCGATAGGAAGTAGGTTGAGCTCTGCTGCATTTGCAGTCAGGAGAATAAGGCAGCTTACCAATGTGGCAACGGCACGGTTAGTTTACTTTGCTTATTTTAATAGTATAATTACTTATGGTCTAATCTTGTGGGGATCAGCTGCAGATATTGAAACTGTTTTTATTTTGCAAAAAAGGGCTATCCGGGCAATTTATAACTTGGGGTCGCGTGACTCATTAAGAGAATTTTTCAAAGAAATAGATATTCTAACCCTGCCGTCCCTATACGTATTTGAAATAATAATGTATGTTAGGAAGAATTTGTGCAATTTCCCAACGAACGCTGATAAACCAATAGCCACCAGAAACACTGGGAAACTGAAAATAACCTTCTATAGACTAGTAAAGGCGAAAAAGTCGTTCTTGGGAAATTGTATTAAATTCTACAATAAAATTCCAAAACACATTACTGAACTTAGCAATTCTAAATTCAAATCTGTAGTAAAACAAACACTTATTTCAAAAGCATATTATAAGGTAAACGATTACATCATGGACAGGGATGTTTGGCAGTGATAGTGTCCTGCACGGCTAATCTATCGCGAAAATAGGTTTTCTACTGTAGCTTGTTATTTTTGTAGTAACTGAGACTGTAATTTTATATTTAACTATACAATGTATATTGTTTTGAAAAAATGACACCTCGCCGAGTTTCTTACGCCGGTTCTTCTCGTGGCAGAGGTTTATTTTTCCGAACCGGTGGTAGTTTATTGACGTTCATAGGTGCATGTAATATGCCTAATTTGAAGAATAAACTACTTTTACTTTTACTTTTTTACTTTTTTAATATTATTACCATATTGAGATAAAAATCAGTTGCGTACACTTATTGTCGCTCACGTTAGCTTAGCATCCACACGCATGGTCGAAAGCATGCTTCCGACCATCGCATATCAATATGACATCCTTAGGCATGTCAAACCTCCTGGTTTATATTTTTGTTCTAAGTACCTACATAATCTTATCTGCCATTTGCCTATCAACTGTTTAAAACTTATGGAAGATAATCTCGCTTCCTAGAGGAATTATATTAGTGTATTGTTCATATAGGTATTCGTTTAGCGTAGTCGCTTTGTTCGGACCACGTGCGTCGAGCTAACATGACAGAATAAGGCCGCTTGTTAATTGGAATCCGAAAGTTATAAACCCATACAAGCCAAAATTAAAATTTAATACTTATCTGAGTATATGTAAATATGATCTAGAAATCTATAAATAATTTCATGACATATTTTTAAAAAATGAAAAATTCATTGGCAACCCTGATTGGACTTTGATCAGGGTCGAAAGTCCACATCCAGAACAACCAACTTACTTGTTACACATCCAGATCCTTAGTACTTTGATTCAAAGACTATTATCGTTTGTATTATATCGCAAAAACGTTTGCCAGAGTTCCCGATAGATGGACAGTGCGGAATCATATAAAATGGTCAAGGTTTCATTCCATGCTCAAATCAATGAACAAACTGTCGACTTTGCTTTATTAAGATTTGTACTGTTGACATTAAAGATGTGTAATAGGGTAGTTTCCTTGTGGTAAACTTTATAGCATAATGCCGTTATATGGATAGTATAGTATACCATCAAATAACATAAACACTAAACTACAATTAAATGAAAATAACGAAAAAAAAACAGGATATTAATAAAATACGAGCCTCGAAAGTCTCTAAAAAATATGTATTTTTTAACATCTAAAAGTAAAATAAAGGCTACCGTAAAACTGGGTGAGTAGGTTTCTCGGGGGGAGTTGGGTTATGAATGGGGAGAGAAGGTTTGAGAGGGTGAGAAGGGATTTTAAGGCTACTGCTACAAAAATAATGTATTCTAATTTAAAATGGGGCTATAGTAATACGCATAATAAAAAAAATTGATCCAACAATCTTCCAAAATCACCTTTGTATGAAAAACCCTCTCACCCCAAATGCGAGGCACTACGGGGTGAGGTGGGTTTTCCTCTTTATCGTCAAAGTTATGAAATGGAACTACCGAAAATAAAATACAAACGTCCGAACCACTTATTGTAAACACCATTCAGTTTTGACATGTAAAAATAAAAATTTATCAAGGTTTGAAAGTCAAATTTCACCCAAGTCACTCCATTTTACGGTACCAATAGAATCTACAAGATATTAAACCAGCCTAGATATAGACGATTCAATAAAAAAGAAACGAAGGGCGCTGGTTTCAGCGAATGTTCCGTGCGTGTTGGCACCTTCGGGCCTGAGTAGATCAGACGGCAAGAGGCCCGATGGTTTAACATTGGTGCCTTGGCGGAGAGGGAGGTGTCTGCTCTGGGACGCCACGTGCGTTAGTACGGGAGCGGCTGCGGAGGCGGCAGCCTTGAGAAAGCGCGAAAAATACGCCGCTCTTACAAATTATTTGTTTGTCCCTCTGGCGGTCGAGACAACCGGTTGTTTGGGCTCAGAGGCTAGAGTTTTCCTCAGGGAGGTTGGGCAGCGTCTGCGAGAGAGGGGTCATGACCCCCGCTCCGGCTCTTTCCTGGTGCAGAGGCTGTCCATTGCGATTCAACGCGGGAACGCGGCGAGCGTAATGGGCACCTTTGCCCCTGGAATGGCACGGGGCGGGTTATTTGACTAATTTTTAGTTTCTTATTGTTTTGTATTTGACTGTACAATTTTATTGTAATGCATGAAAAAGAAATTGTACAATTGGCTATGTTTATTGATAACCCTAAATGTCTCTGATTCCTACGATACAGGCTTAGCCTAGTGTGGGAGTCGCCGATAATAACTGTTAAACGTGTAAAAAAATTGTTTTGGTAATAAATATTTTTTACTTTTTACTTTACTTTACAACAACTGTGTATTTAAACGCAGTATTTTACGATTTAAATAGCAATATTGTTTTTCCATACAACGTTAGTACGAGACTCGTGCGTTGTGACGTCATAATTTTATGTCAATTAGTATGGAGCGTTTTTGGTGTTCGGGCTTTTGCCGGCCGGGGTTTTTTGCGCGGAATGAAAGATTCGTCACTTTACAACTTTAACTACATTAAATAGAGTTGAAAAGTGACGAACCTTTTCATTCCGCGACTGTACTTTAACCGTAATGGGTCCCATACAAACATGTGATCGCTTTAAAAACTGGTTCAAATGGCATAGTTAATATTTTTGGAATTGGAATTGGAAACTAGCCTATTATATGGAATACGGTGCAACAAAAGAAAACATCTGCTGTGGCGCCCGCCCTACCAATGAAGACACTTAAGAGGGCGCAGTACGATCGGTGTGGATCGGTTCTCCATACAAACGTATTTAGGCTCTCATTTTAAAACGCCATGCTAGAATAACATGAAACTTTGTATACACAATGGGATCCGGCATACCTAGGTCGGAAATCAGTTTCTGTTGCTAGAAATTGAAAAAGAAAAAAAATACAGCGGTTTTTTGAGTTTTTTACGGCTTGTATGAAAACCTTAATAATCGCTGTATTTTTTCGCCATTATAATTTCAAGCCACATAAACTAATTTCCGCCCTAGACAAGCTGGATCCCATTGTGTATACAAAGTTTCATGTTATTCTAGCATGGCGTTTTAAAATGAGAGCATAAATACGTTTGTATGGAGAACCAAACGTACTGCGCCCTCTTAAGTGAGCGATTATCAACCTATGGAAAGAAGTGAATTACGGTAAGATCTACTCGAGATCACAATATATGGTAATTATTCGTACCAACCGTACAGGCTATGATCATCAACTTATATATGTATAGTGGAACTTATGAGTAGTTGGACACTTATTTTTCACGCCCGTTGGAAGTTTAGTATGACAGTTTAAAATAGTTATTTGTTATACAAGGGTGCAAAGTTGTATTTTACCCGCGAGTGTTTCAACACACGAGAAGTAAAATACAACTTTGCACCCGTATGTAACACAAAACTTTTCTCCTCACTATAGCGAGGAAAGTGCAACATGCAAAAAAACACAATTCCACAGGCATGATTTTCATCACTGGAATCACTGATTTTTTTACGATATTATAACAGAAAACTCTGAAAGTTGTGTATAATATTTACGCGGGTCGGAGTCGGTGACAAGTTGTGTATATTTTAGTTGACATTGACAATGATGACATTTCAGACGATGCGTTTTGAAATTGCATCGACTCAACTTGTGCGTTTACAATTATACTCAGTCATTATAAAAAAAATGATACTTATAGAATTAAATAAACGAACCATAAATATGAGCGTTTTACTACGAAAATGATTTTTCCCCTCACTAGCTCGGAAAGCCGTCTTTTATCCTTTGAAACAAGCGGTTAAAAACGCATTTTATCCACAAGTGGGGAAAGTAATTTGACTTTGGAGCGTGTTTGAGTAGCTTTTGACAGATAACAAAACGTAAAACGCTCATAATAATGGTTAGTTTGATAGATTTAGATTTAGATTTATTTATTTCATAATATAAATTTACATTATAAATTAACTTAAGCTAATTTACACGAAATTACATTATGATCGTCAAATATGGAATATAGTAATAATTATGTCAAGTAATACAACTAATTGTCACAGGTACACAGCAATATCATTATGAAAATATATTATAAAAAAAAAAAAAACTGAATAAGGAATTAAATATCAATATCTCAAAATGATCGTCAAGGTGAAAAATAAAAATATGGTTACATTAAAATTAAAAATAATTGTATTAAATTAAACAATGTTATTATATTATATTATATCATTATATTATATTTCCATATAATCACAAACAGAATACAGTGGTTTTTCCAATAAAAAGGTTCTCAGTTGACTTTTGAATGTTTCGTCAGATGGTTCAGTTCGTAATTTGACGGGCAGACGCTCGTAATAGGTTGGTCCAATTACTCGTGGGTTTTTTGCTGATATTGCCATGCGGCGGGGTACTGTTCTGAGTCTCCCAGTGGATCGGATCTGCTTTCCCGTGACTTCAACTCGCTTAAACGTTTGCAAGTTAGTCCTGACAAACATAAGCACCTCAAACATATATAGGGAGTAGTGTGTCATGATGCGGTGGGTTTTGAATAGTTCCTTACATGGATATCTGGGTTTTACTCCAGCTAGCAATCGAAGCGCACGTTTTTGTAATATGAACACTCGCTTGGAATTGGTTGAATTGCCCCAAAACACTATACCATATGACATTAGCGAGTGAAAATGTGAAAAATAAACAGACTTTAAAGAACTACGTGATATCAATGGTTGCAGCTTTTTCAGGGCAAATACAGCACTACTCAGCCTATTACACAGTTGGTCAACATGGCTCTTCCAGTTTAAGTTGGAGTCTAGTCTGAATCCGAGAAACTTGCATTCGTTGCATAATGGCATTGGACTATTGGTTATACATGGGGGCAGTGCAGTCGTCCGACCCGAAAAAATCATTATCATCGACTTTGAGACGTTAAGGAACAAGCCATTTGACGAGAACCATGTTTGCAGTTGACCGCAAGCTTCATGAATTTTCAACGCAAGCTGCTCATAAGTTTTTGCGCTCACTATGACTGTGGTGTCATCTGCGAATAACACAGATAAGCCACTCGCGACTGCCGATGGAAGATCGTTAATAAACAATAAAAATAGGGTATTTCCGAGCGCTGATCCTTGCGGAATACCCAGATTAACATGTCCAGCATCAGAAACCAGTGTTTTGCCGTTTGTTTTCATTTTTACGACTTGTTTCCGGCCGTCTAAGAAAGACGCAAACAGTTTGTGGGCGCAATCTTCGATACCGTAACGTTTTAATTTGGTTAATAATAACTTGTGGTTTATGACATCGAACGCCTTAGATAGATCGCATAGAATGCCGGCTATTTTTTATCTTTCATCAAGTCCAGTCATGATACAATCCGTGATTTTATTAGCCGCCATGGTTGTTGACTTTTTTGTCTATAAGCATATTGATTATCTGCAAGCAATTGGTTTGATTCAAGGTGCATCATAAGGTAAGACGATAAAATTGACTCGATTAATTTGGAAATGGTGGGTACAATGCTTATGGGTCTATAGTTATTTACATCGGACCTATCACCTTTTCCTTTGAACACGGGACATACTCTGGTACTTTTTAGCACACTAGGGTATGTACCAGTTTTAAACATATCGTTAATTAAAACCACCAGAATGTTTGATATAATAGGCCAAATACTTAAAATTATATTCAATGTAATGTCATATACATCAGCTGTTCCGCGAGTTTTTAACATTGACTTTATTGTTTTGTCCAAGACGTCACAAGTAACAAAGGGAAACTGGAATATGGGAATGTCGGAATCACCCAGGTGTTGGCAAACGTACCGTTGGGACAATGTCTCATCACTATTTACAACATTTTTCACAGCTATGTTTAAAAAATGCGAGTTAAACGCATTGGGAACTTCTATATGACATACGTCAGCGTTTGTGATTGGGTCTTTCAAACATATATTTTGCGCCTTCGTTTTTAATCCTATTTCTTCATTAACGACCTTCCATATTTCTTTTGAAGGATTTTGACTTTCCTTCAACCTAGTCTCAATGTATGTCTGACGAGCTCGCAGTGTTTCTGCCTTTATCAGCTGAGAGTAATAATCAATGCAGTCGTATATAATGTAGTTATCAGGATATTGACGCCTAATCTCATGGAGGTCATTGTGTTTTTGCATATAGTCTAACAGTTCGTCAGTCACCCACGGAACTATCGACTTCTTTTTTAATTTTATTTTTTTAATCGGGAAGTGTATATCAATATAGTATGTCACTATATTAAATAATTTATTAAACTTACAATCAATATCAATAGTACTATTATTTATAAAATTAAAATTGTAATTATAGATGTCAGAATAAAATAAATATATCGATTCGCTATTAAATATTCGGCGTTCTATCATATTATTGATTTTGGTTTGTTGACCCCTTTTTTGCAATGCTATCTCATATCGCTGTGCGTTATGATCACTGATAGCAGTGTCTAAAGGTGATACACATACATAGTTACAAGGACTGTTTGCTATTCCACAGTCTATTGATGATGCAGAATCAGCTGTTATACGAGTGGGGAAGTTCACAGTGTTTACACAACCATAGCAATGTAGTACGTCGTCAACCCGCCGCCTCAAACTGTTATTAGTTAAATAGATATCAATTGTCATTAAATAAATGGTTTGAGAATTTAATACAAAATACCAAATTTAGCTTTATTTAATGATTTAAGTCGTAAACCTTCAAATTCTATAAATAACATTTGTTTTATAATGATATTGAGTTTAATTGTAAACGCACAAGTTGAGTCGATGCAATTTCAAAACGCATCGTCAGAAAGAAATGTCATCATTGTCAATGTCAATTAAAATATACACAACTTGTCACGGACTCCGACTCACGTAGGTTCCGCTTCCGGCGTCCTGGTTGCTACACGTGCAAAATTTTCTTGTTGATAAATATTTCAATAATTGGTTGAAAATAGGCCGGTGGACGGTGTATTTTGTTGTATTTGGTGGTGGTTTAATTATTAACTGGTAAGTGTTTGTTTTGTGAGCGTGTTTCTGTGTGGGGAATGAATGGGAAGGAGCCCCCTGATGGGGGCGGTTCTTTGTCAGTCCCCATGGAAGGGGTGATTTCCCAGTCCGTGGATACATATACAGACAAACGTAAGTGTTCTGATGACAATACTAGTTTTACTTCAAAAAGGGACACTAGGATTCCCGCATCAGCGTCTATTCAGCACACTTACACAGTGCCAGAGTTCGCTCCGGGCACTAAACTAAACTATGGTGCAAACGACATAGGCCCATTTATAGTGCAAGTGGTGAAAGGTGAGGATTCTTCTCCCGGGTCACCATTTAGAATCCTTAAATTCTCCCAACTCATGCACAAGTATTGCGTAAAAGGAATCGTTAAAGGTGGAATACAGGCTACTGGTCGCAGTCGGGTTACAGTTAAATTTGAGAATGCAGACGCTGCCAACCAATATTTGTCGAATGTGTTTTTTACAGAGAACCCACAATATACTAGCTCTATCCCTATGTATAGTATAACACGATCAGGTTTGGTAAGAAATATTCCTATTGAATGGTCTCTGGAGGAGCTTGTAAATTCCATTGAGTGCCCCAATAATTCCAAAGTAATCAAGGCCCGTCGACTTAATCGGAAATCTACCACTGACGGTGTTACCTCCTGGGTTCCAACACAAACTGTTGCACTTACATTCCTCGGACAGAAGCTTCCAGATAGGGTATTCTGCTTCTTCACATCTCTACCGGTGGACCTATATCGTCTTCCAACCATCCAGTGCAATAAATGCTGCCGATTTGGCCATATTAAGGCAAACTGCCGCTCTAATGCTAGATGCTTTAAGTGTGCCCAACCTCATGAGGGGGAAAGTTGCCAAGTGTCAGAAGAAAATGGGTCTTGCCTCTTCTGTTCGGGTCCCCACTTTGCCACAAACCCATCTTGTCCTGAGCACTCTAGACAAAAAAGTATTAAGCTTGTAATGTCTGAGGAAAGTATTTCATACTCAGAAGCAGCCCGTCGCTTCCGTGCTGTCCGCCGTTCATTTGCGGATTCTTCACGGTCTGCAGTCTCAGCTTCCCCAATTCCTAATAGTTCCCAAAATTTCACTCCTGTTTCTCCCCAATCATCGCATCCTCAATCCACATCTTACAAGAAGACAGTCTTTATACCCCGGCGTCAGGCTCCGGTCCTGGACAAAGGGTATGACAAAAAGGCTCACAATGACATCACCAGCACTCCCCAATGTTCACAGCCTAATGGCTGTTGTCTAAACCCTGGAATATCAAGTGATGATAATCTTATGAGAATCTTAATAACGGCTCTAATGAATTTCTTCGCAAAGTTCTCAGACACACTACCGAACAACGTCATGGATATGTTGAACCAGCTCATGAGTTTTGTGGACTCCTATAATGGCTCCTTCAGCCATTCAGTGGAACTGTAGAAGCATCCGGCATAAAAAATCTGAAATTGGTTTCCTAATTAATAAGTATAACCCTGTATTATTGGCCATCTCTGAGACTTGGCTGAAGCCTAGCTCCCGTTTTAGGGTGCCTGGTTTCTCTTGTCTCAGGGATGATAATGATGATGGATGGAACGGTTGTGCCATCCTCATTAATCACTCCCTTCCCTTTTCCTTGATTCCCATCCCACCTCATTCATCAGGATTTAACATAGTTGCTTGTAAAGCATTAAACTTAACCTTTGTTTCTTTGTACATTCCTCATCCTAATATCTCTATCATTTCTGAGCTTGATTCTATTCTCACCCTCCTCCCTGGTCCCTTGGTCGTAATGGGCGATTTTAATTGTCACCATACCATGTGGGGTTCTCCCTCCTGCGATTCAAACTCTTCTCGCCTCATTGAGGTCTTTGACAACATTAACCTATGCCTGATGAATGATGGTTCTCCTACCCGAAGATCATCTCCCCTTCAAAATCGTAGCTCTGTTGATCTAACTCTGGTATCTCCTAGGTTAGCTTCTCGATTTGTCTGGAAAGTACTTACTCGCTCGTTTGGCAGTGATCACCTTCCTATTCTAATATCCCTCCCTGCTGATTTGTCAGTCCCTGTTCGTTCACCATCTCCCCTTCTAAAATACAGACTGGACAAAGCAGATTGGCCTGAGTTCTCTTCTTTAGTATCCAATCAAATCAATACTCTTCCCCCTGTTTCGGAGGACAACTTCTTGTTGCTGTATTATAAATTTATTACAATCCTCTCTAAGGCTGCAGATTCTTCCATCCCTCTTAAAAACTCCGCTAATGGCAAAATCTCATCACCTCCTTGGTGGGATGCTGAGTGCACGGCTGCTATTAAAAAGCGTAATGAAGCTGAAGGCCACTTTGCTAGTGATCTGTCTAGCTATGAAAACTACCTACAGTTTCAGTCTACTAACGCCCGTACTAAGCGCCTGCTATCTGCTAAAAAGCGTCTCGGTTGGACTCGTTTTTGTGAAAGTTTGTCTCCACGAACCCCACCTGTCGTGGTTTGGAAGAATATAAAGCGGTTCCGTGGATCCATGTCTGATTGCAACATTTCTTCCAATGATCCTTCTGCGTGGCTTGATCCCTTCCTCGATAAACTGGCTCCTTCTTCTGTTCCATCTGAGAATTCCTTGCCATCTTTTTCCTCTGGTGGGACATCTAACGACAGGATGGATGATCCTTTTTCCTCCTCAGAGTTATTTTCCGTACTAGATCATCTTCATGATTCGACACCAGGTATAGACGGGATCCCTTATTCTTTTATCAAAAAGTGTTCTGATTCCTCTAAATTATTTTTTCTTTCCATTATTAATCATATTTATATCTCGGGAATTATACCAGATTCTTGGAAAAATCAGATTATTATCCCCATTTTAAAACCTGGTAAAGACCCTAGCGACCCTTCAGCATACAGACCCATTGCCCTCTCTTCTGTTCTTGCTAAGATCTTAGAGCACCTGATTAAGAATAGGCTTGAATGGATTCTGGAAAGCCGTGGAATTATTCCGGATTCTCAATTTGGGTTCCGGAGAGGAATGGGAACCATGGATAGTTTAAGCATTCTAACGTCAGACATTCGACTAGCTTTTTCTAGGGGCCAACATGTTGTGGGTGTGTTCCTTGATGTTACATCGGCATATGACAACGTCCAGCTTCCGCTACTCAGGCAGAAAATGCAACAGCTGAGTTTGCCGGTAAGGATGGTCAACGTCATATGTAACCTCTTTATGGATCGTTCCATATGTGTCCGCTTCCAGGGTTCTTTGCTCCCCCCCAGGCGTATTTGGAAGGGTTTACCGCAGGGCTCAGTATTGAGCCCCATTCTGTATAGCCTTTACACTGCCGACCTTGATAAATCTGTCAATTGCTTCTGTGACATTCTCCAATACGCGGACGACATTGCATTGTATTATGCCTCGGATTCTGTCTCTGAATGCTCTGTCGCCTTGAACTCTGGCCTTAGCTACTTGAATGCGTGGCTCACAGATCATGGTCTATCTTTGTCTGCCCCCAAAAGTACTGTAGTAGTCTTTACACGTAAGAGACGTATACCAGACATTGATATAGTACTGAATGACGAAACAATCCCTGTATCCAATTGTGTGAAGTTTTTAGGGCTTTTCCTTGATGCTCGTCTAACAGGAATCCCACATTTAAATTACATTACAAATAAATGTGAAAAAAGCGTTAACGTTTTGAGGGCTCTATCTGGTTCATGGTGGGGCTCCCACCCTTTCTCACAAAAGCTCCTCTATAACGCTATTATTAGGAGTCATTTTGATTATGGGTCTTTTTTGCTTGAGCCCTGTAGTAAGCTAGCCCTGAACTGCCTTGATAAGATACAATCTAAATGTCTACGCATTATCTGTGGTGCTATGAAGTCCTCTCCTATTAACGCTCTCCAGGTTGAATGTCTAGAGCCTCCACTGAGACTAAGGAGACAATTTTTGGCTGACCGCTTTTTCTTTAGAACGGCCCATTCCTCCAATCATCCTTTAATCTTTCGAATAAAAAGCCTGGCGAATATAATTCCTTCCTCCAAATATTGGACCCATAAAGACCTCCCGTGCCTCATCAAAAGCTTTGAAAAGCTTTCGGATGCTCCTCCTCTTATGACAACTCCTGGCAACCCTCTGTTTCAGTTTCCATATGACGCTTTAATATTTAGACCTAATGTTGTTTTCTCCCTGGGTTTACAGAAGTCCTCCCCCGAAACTAACAAAGCCTTCTCAAAAATATTGGCTGAGAAATGGGATGGATGGCTCCCCATATTTACAGACGCCTCCAAACTGACTAAGGAAGGATATGTAGGTTCTGCTGTTTGGATACCTCACTTTAAACTAGTCTTAAGTTTTAAAAACCCTCCCATTACTTCAGTATTTACAGGAGAAGCTATTGCTCTTTTTGAAGCCATTTGTTTCATAGAATCCCACAAGATCACTAAAGCCATTGTATTTTCCGACTCCCTTAGCTGCCTCCAGGATCTGGCTAAATGTCCTCTCCGGTCTAGAGATAATCTTTTAGTTACCCTTAATTCCCGTGAGGTTCTATATCGCTGCCACACTCTCGGCTTGGAAGTAGTGATGGCTTGGATCCCGAGCCATTCTAATATTGATGGCAATGAGCAAGCCGATGCCTGTGCCAAACAGGCAGTTGAGATTGGATGTACTTCTCATTTTGGGTGCCACAGTCAGGATTTGCGGGCTTCCGCCAAGCGCCATTTAACTGAACATTGGTCGGAGGAATGGGATATTACTCGAATTTCTAAGGGGAAATACTATGGTGGTATTCAGCCGAACCTTCCAGTTAGACCTTGGTTCTTTAAATTTCAAAAAGCAAATAAGGTTGCTACCTCGACAATAATCCGATTGCGACTGGGGCATATCTGTTCTCCATCATTTCTTGCCAAAATCAGAATTCGTGACCATTCATTATGTGAATGTGGGCTGGAGGAGGGCACAGCAGACCATATTTTTTTTAACTGTGCCAAAATTCCGTCTTCCCTTTATGACTTTCTCCCTGACTATATCCACCGTCCTGCCAACCTTAGTTACATCCTCACTTTTGTTAATACTCCCTTTGTGTATATATTAGCTAAATTTATTAATAACTTTAATATTAAACTTTAGTATCTTTGGTGTTTGTACAGTTATACCTGGGCAATCCTTCCCTTTTAAGGGTTTTTATTCTATTTTTTATATTTAACAAAAAAAAAGAAGAATAAGCTAACCATGTGATTGTTGTAGTTAGTCTAACATTGTGTTGTCTCCTTTGTTCTAGGTTTTTTTCAACCGATTGCGCGTCTTCGCCCTTTGGACAGTGTCTATTAAGACTTCCGTGTAGCATCCAACCTTGACGCTGGCATAATTGTCCCACTGGACAGTGCCAATAAAATTAAAAATCGATCGATCGACTCACGTAAATATTATACACAACATCCAGAGTTTTCTGTTATAATAGCGTAAAAAAATCGGTGTTTCCAGTGATGAAAATCATGCTTGTGGAACTGTGTTTTTTGCAGGTTGCACTTTCCTCGCTATAGTGAGGAGAAAAGTTTTGTGTTACGTGTGTAACACAAAACCGTACCGTACCGTACCGTAACCGTACGTGTGCACCCGTGTGGGTGCAAAGTTGTATTTTACTTCTCGTGTGTTGAAACACTCGCTACGCTCAGGATTCTATTTTAGAACCACTCGCTTCGCTCGTGGTTCAACTATAGAACCTTTTCGCTGGCTCGTGCTTCAATTCCACACTCGCGGGTAAAATACAACTTTGCACCCTTGTATAACAAATAACTATTGATGCCACAAGGTAGGTACTTTGATGCGACAGGGTAGGTCCCACGGCTTCCTTTCATCCATGAAAGCAAGCCTATAGGGAATGGCGCTTAATCCCGTTGACACTCTTTCGGTATTAAAACCATAATTAAGTGTAATTTTTATATTTATTCTCATGAATATACAATAAACGTACGGTCGAACTTACGAGAGCCTTAACACCATTGTACCTTGTCGCACAATGGTGTTAAGGCCATTGTAAACATCATGTTTAAACTGTCATACTAAATTCTTAACAGGTGAAAGCGACAAAGTATCATAGTATCTTATGAATTCGATTGTTCTTATATTTAGACATTTTAATTCTATCGGTATCCGGTATGAGTGACAATATCCTATTCGATCAGGCCTATTTTAATCGAAAATGGTGTTTTTGAAAAAACAAACATTATAATTTTTTGAGAAAAAATCAACCACCTGCCCCACGAATCGTATCGATTTGATGTGAATTATTATCCGGACATCCTGGATAATCATCGTTTGCAGAGATTTTTCTTCAAATGCCACGATAAGTCACAAACGCAACGTCTAAGTACTAACGTATGAACTTACGAGAAACCGTCGGTCGTCTCACATTTTCATCGGCTTCTTGCAACCTACCACACCAACTTGTGAGATCCGATCCACACGCTATCGGCCAGTTAGTGAGTCACGTTTATTTACCTTTTTTCTCGTGGAAATAACCTGAGATCCTAATACCCAACCATCGGGGAATGACTGGGCTGTGTGGTATTTCTATCCACTAAAAACTCCACGTTGACCGCCATCTGCGCTCCAATGCGGAGGACTCTGGTATCTCACTACTGAACGCACTGGAGCCCCCTTGCGCTTCACTCCTTTTGTCTCCTATCAACTCTTCCCTGGGGTTGATAGTCGGGTACTGTAGTCCCCGCCACGTGGTGTCCTCGCAACCCTGGTGACCCCTTTAGTCCCCTTTTACGACAGGCGGGGGAGACTGTAGACCTTTTTTTGCCTGAGTCTACACGGTTGACGTTTATTTACCTAGCGCTAGGTATTCCTATAGTAAGCGCCCTTTAGCCCGGGTATAGAATATGGCTACGGTATCCTCGGCCTGTCGTAGAAGGCGACTAAAAGGGAGTCCTTGGGGTCGAAGACGGTCACAGTTGGGGGCTGTGAACGTCTATGAAAGCAGATGGTTGGCCCCACAGACTCTAGGGCGGCACTGGTGCGTTCCGAAGGAGATCCCAGAGCCGCCCGAAATGAGTTGAGGAGGACGATCGGGGGGGTTTTTAGTCGGTGCAAGTCCGACATAACCACCGCACTGTCCCCGCGGTGCAGTGGTATCCATAAAGGATTTTCCCCACGAAAAAAAAAGGTATTCCTATAGTTAATTTGGACATGAAACTTTACTCTAAAACACGTGTATGAATGAAACAATACATTCTTCCCGCAGCCAAAGTCCGATGCACTTGTTTACATGGCAGGTTGGACGTCTGCCCACTTCGGTCTCGTCGAACTGCACAGACACGTCACTTACATTCTCTAATATCATATTATATGAGTTATATACTTAGAGTTAGATACCTTTTAAGCCAGACGGTTACCGCGAAACACCGAAGCACTGCGTAATAAAGTAATTCCACCTTACCCTTGTTTTTGGTTTAGCCATAGTTGGATTTAAGGTTAATATTGACATAGCTCATACCCTATTGTGTAATACAGGTCAGTGCAGAATTTATTAAGCTTCAATGTTGCCTTTGATCATATTTCTTCAATAGGGTACGCAGATTTCGCACAAAATGCGGATGTAGTACATTTTCCAAGATAGCGACGGTTCTGCGGTACTTTTCTTAGCGGGACTTTTGGGAGACGAAAACAAGCCTGACTGACACTGACAAATGAGACAGTCGCCTTATAGAGATGAAAGAAATAAATAACCAAGATTGCTACACCAATGTGACTCAAAAACTATTGGACAGGTTGGACCGGCTCTTAAACAATTGTATTAGATTTATCTTTGGACTTCGCAAATACGACCACGTGTCTGCATATCGCAGGCAACTACAGTGGCTTCGCATTCGTGAGCGAAGATCACTTAAGATTCTGACTACCCTTTTTAGGGTTCCGTAGTCAACTAGGAACCCTTATAGTTTCGCCATGTCTGTCCGTCCGTCTGTCCGTCCGTCCGCGGATAATCTCAGTGACCGTTAGCACTAGAAAGCTGAAATTTGGTACTAATATGTATATCAATTACGCCGACAAAGTAGTAAAATAAAAAGTGGAAAAAAATATTTTATTAGGGTACCTCCCCTATATGTAAAGTGGGGAGTGATTTTTTTTTTTCATTTTAACCCTAACGTGTGATATATTGTTAGATAGGTATTTAAAAATAAATAGAGGTTTACTACAATCATTTTTTGATAATGTTAATATTTTCGGAAATAATCGCTCCAGAAGTAAAAAAAATGTGTCCCCCCCCTCTAACTTTTGAACCATAAGTTTTAAAAATATGAAAAAAATCTCAAAAGTAGAACTTTATAAAAACTTTGTAGGAAAATTATTTTGAACTTGATAGGTTGAATAGTTTTTGAAAAAATTACAAAAACTACGGAACCCTACACTGAGCGTGGCCCGACACGCTCTTGGCCGGTTTTTTAGATTTTATATGAACCTGCTGCTCCCGAATACCTCAATTCTAAATTTAAATTTGTAACTCCCCGCCCGGGCTGTGAACTCCGCTCCTCCCGTAGTCTTATGCTATCTGTCCCTTATCACCGCTCCAATTCCATGTCCAGTTCTTTCACCGTGCAGGCTATTCGACTGTGGAATGCTCTCCCCCTTACCATTCGACAGGCTCAGAGTAAGTTTTCATTCAAACGCAAGATGCGCAAGCATTTATTTGAAACCTCTCGAGACTAAGGCTCCTCATAGTTTTAGTAGCAGGTATTTTTATGTATTGTATGTATGGTATATTGTACTTATGTTGTATTATATTATATTAAGTATGTAGCATGTACTGTATCCTATAACTATTTTACGTATACTTATTTAGGCATATAAATCGACCAATAATTTGTCCGCTTTGTTCGTCTCTTTATTCTAGTCTTGTCTTGCACCTACTATATTAATTCTCTGTTTGCCCTGAAGGTTGACTGGCAGAGAATGCCTTATGGCATTAAATTCGCCTTTTGTATCTGTAACTTGTTACTGTGCAATAAAGTTTAAATAAATAAATAAATAAGATTTAGAGCTTGTATTGATAATTATCCGTTGGTAGTATAAATACAGACGTATACTGGCCTATGTAGTTATTCGCCCTCCTCACTTGTTGCGACTTCCTGACTTGGCGGGGCGGGATCGATATGTGGTAGGTATTTTGTTATTTGACGTGAAGTTTTTTTTTTTTTGGGAAAGTACTGCATTCGTATCGGTTGACACTGACAGCTGACATTATTCTCATTGACCGAGTGAAACGAAGGTCTCCGCTTCAGCTTCGACAAGAATGCTTTCGTATGTCCCGATATCCGGATTTCCGGTTGTTCCCCTTTACATGTCGCATTTCTCAACCGATAATTTTGTGAGCTGGTTCGATAATTATATTGGCGGTTTGAGGTTGGTTGGTATTGGTTATGGTATATAATTATTATATTTTTTTTTCCTCGAGTCAGTTTTAGGAAATATTCAAAATCATTTTTATTCCAATGATTTCCTTTATTTCTGCTGGTGGATTTCGGTTTGTTCGCCTCTAGAAGCAACATTTTTCAACTGATTCTCGTGAAAATTTCTGAGCATTTTCAATAATTGCATAGATTTTTTTGATAAATATTTCAAAATTACAGCTCACAGATCCACTAGTATCGTAACGCCTCCCCATCGACAAATCGGTAAATCCCCTTACATATTTCTGTCTTCGAACTTGGGACCGTAGCTTCCCGCGCAATACTGCAACCACAACCAGCCCCCCGCCACGCAACCACGACGCAACGCAAACAAATAACTCTCAAGTGGGACTCTTATTTACTTTATGTTTAGTAGTGTTTGCCCACGAGCAACACAGCTCATTGTAAATAACTATTTTAATCAACAATCTTGTGAAGGTATTACTTTAACACCCGGAACTTCCTGAAAAAAAAACTTACAACCCCTCTGGTGTTGCGAGTGTCCATGGGCGGCGCTAATCGCTTACCATCAGGCGATTCGTCTGCTCGTTTGCCACCTATGTCATAAAAAAAAAAAAAAATAACAACGTATACTTTGACATAAATTATAAACCACAATTGCAAGTTCTGCAACTGTCTTATTTGGTTTTTAACCACTTCAAAAAAGGAGGAGGTTCTCAATTTGTCGGAATATTTTTTTTAATGTATGGTCACCGATTACTCGGAGACTAGTGGACCGATTTAAAAATCCCTTTTTTTTTGAAAGGGTATGTTTTCTAGTTGGTCCCATTGTCACTAAGTCTGGATCTGATGAATACATCTTGGAAAAATCGAAGGAACTCCTCAAATTATATACCAAGAGGATGGGGTAAGGTTAAATCGAAGGAACTCCTCAAATTATATACCGAGAGGATGGGGTAAGGTTAAATCGAAGGAACTCCTCAAATTATATACCGAGAGGATGGGGTGAATAAGGCAAAATCGAAGGAATTCAAATTATATAGCAATTATTAATTATTAGCAGGAGGATGGGGTCTGGCAAAGTTTGGAGTCGGTGTTTTTTTGTTAAAAATTTACTTGTAGTAAATTATGGACATACATATATCGAAGGCCACTTTAGCCTATTTGGCCGGGACCCTGCCTACGAAGCTCGTGGTCCCGGGTTCGGATCCCGGTCAGGGCATTTATTTGGGTGATGAACACGAATATTTGCCAGCTATTACATAAATCTACCAAGGTTTCCGATAGTGGCTAAGAATATTATATTTTGTAAATTACATACATGATTTAATAAATTTAAAAAAAATCTTCATGAGTCTTGGGTGTTTTCCTCGCCTGCGGCTCGGGCCTCAAACATCTGCGATGTCGGCCTTTCTTTGTTTTACAACCCTTGTATCGTAATGTACTATTATAGTCGTATGGCTCTTTAAAGTGTAATGTGCTGATTACCGCACTTGTGCGGTAAAGTAGCTCGATATGTACTGTAAATTTCTATATCACATTAGGCATAATTAAGGTCAAACGATGAGCGTTTGTTTTATGATCCAAACTGCGCAACCTAACTTCTATCACATAATATTTTTATTGGTCTTTAGGTAGCTGAAACCATTCAATATATTTTACAGACAAACGGACGGGCGAAGTCAAACAAACGTCCTAGTAAACAAAACGCATGTGATTTGAAATCAAGATCACATTAACACGATATTTGCGTCAATATTTATTCATCGTATTAATAATTTCCCCTGTTGTGCGCTGGCACAATCGAATGTTTTAAATGTTTGCGAAGCCATATATAGCCGCGTCACAGTGATAGAAGAAAAGGCTGACGATTGTTTATTTATTTTTTATTTAAGAAAACGTACTGTACAGTATCATCATCAGTCGTTCCCTCAATGCTGAGGATCGTGACATCATGTCCTTTTATTGCTGACCAGACTTCTCCATAGGCTCCTATCACCCGCCTTGTGCATGGCCTCGTGCAGATAGATGTAGTTGCAAGGGTGCAGTGATTTGGGTGCTCCATCTAGCGGGTGGTCTACTGTACAGTATACCTATTAATATTTTAGCGTTGATGTACATACTCGGCTTTTGTTTCGTGGAGAACATCTGCGGACCAGGTAACCCAGCCATCGGAGGATGGCTGCTTTATGCCGTATTTCTGTTCACTAAACTGTCCTACGCTCCCACTAAATTCTACACCAGCCACCATCTATGCTCTCATATGTCGTTATTCTCTTTCGGTGTCGGTTTGGTTGATAGATACTTGCAGTAGAGACCCCCAGAACCCAAGCACTGTGTTGACAGTGCTTGGGTTCTGGGGGTCTCTACTGCAATCATATGCCTAAGTCACATCCATGGTCTATCTCGCTAGGGTGGGTGTCCTGTTGATATCTTCACCCACGATAGGAATCATTTACACATTTTCCGGTCAGGAGTAATAGAAATAGGGATATTTTGGTATACAAATGGATATTTAAAATAAATTATTCTTACTACGCTGATTTTGTTTAGATCTGGATTATACCCTAAGAATCAGCTTATTTTCAACTTAGTTTGCTATGTTCTGGTTTTCAATGATTATTCTCATGCTTGCAAATACATTGATATTTTTTTATACAACGTCGCTGGTATGTACACCTGTTGTGAAGCGATCAATGTAGATGGAAATTGCACACATAAAATTCTACACTCCTTCCTTAAATCACGACATGAAAATAAAAGAGCAATATAGTGAGTTTTTTTTCAAGAAAAGAGCGTACTCTCATATTAAGAACCAGCAACGCAAAGCTAAAAATCCCTCTGGTGTTGTGAATGTCCATGGGCGGCGATGATCGCTTTACCATCAGGCGATGCGTCTGCTCGTTTGGCTCCTTCATAAAAAAAAATAACCTCGGCATCGGCTCATTCCACAACCGGAGTGTTCGAATGCGAAAATTCCTCTGAAACCGTACCATACGTGACCCTTTAGATTCGTTTATTTAATTTCAACTTTATGAATAATCAACCTACTTTTCTACTCTCACTACGGATGGAGGAATACTGGCAAACTGACTATTCACACACGAAAATCCTCCAGCAAACAACGAAGATATACCGCCGAGATATAACATACCGTGCGATCAGCTGTGATCTCATTGCCTCCTGTATCAAGAATGCCTCTGGACACTTTACTCTCACACTATCTAAGTCGAGATTTACTAAATTCAGTTATTACTGATTATTGATCCAAGATGGTGTCTGGGAATGACGTGGAAGCGTCCGGGAGGAAGGAGGAAATCCCTCACGACCATTTGTTCAAGGTCACTGGGCTGTCGTCGACCAATTTAGAGAAGCTGGCACATGGTATGTGATTGAATCTTACTGTATCATTTTTGTAAATATATAGTTCTACTATAAATACTAGTCATAGACCTCGGTTGATCTTGAATCTAATATTTGTATCGTTTAATTCTGACTATCTGTATGGTTTCCTGACGTTACGTATACACTTCCGTAACGTTGCACCCGTGCTATGCCTGTAATATGTTGTCATTTACTTACGATTTATAGCGAAGGATTTTGTTTCTCATCATTATCATGTGGTTGATTGTGACTGTGAACACTCATCATCCTTCTAGCGCTATGCTAGTACAGTTGGATCCTGACGGATGCCCAGGTCCGCTACCTCCAAAAACTAGTTTTTACAGAAGTGACTGCCATGTGACCTTCCAACCCAAGGGGGAAAATAGACCTTATTGGGATTGGACTTGAAATGAAATGAAAAATTTATTGGTAACAATTGTTACATGTCTTTGAAATTATACAATTTTAAATTACAGTATCAATATAACATAACAAATAAATAAAAATATAGTATAAAAATAAATAAATAGTATAAAAATAATAAATAAAAGAGGTTTTTTAAAAGCCACTTCTTCATTCTATATTTGAATCCAGCGGTGGAAGCTGCATTTCTGATGGTCTCAGGCAAGCGATTATATATAGATGGTCCAAGGCTGTAGACCGACTTTTTCCTGACTTCGCTAGACGTGTGTCACGTGAGTAGGCAACTTGGTTGTTAGAAGTTCTCAAACCACCCGAAGGCCTCTAAATACTGCTGGCTGTAAATACTATGATGTAATAAATAATGCAGATTATTACGGTGATATTTTCAAGGGCTTCAAAGCCGAGTGGGTAATCCACTGTAGCTGAGTGGTAAGGCACGCGACTTCCAGGCTGGCTAGTATCACAGGGTTTAAAAAAAACTAATGCTAGAAGCACCATTTGACATTTAGAAGAAGCTTTTCGATGACGGAAAATTTCATGAGGAAATTGTTAAAATCCCACCAAGATCTAATGTCCCAGAATAGAATAATGTTTATTGCTGAACTGTGTACAAAAACGTTATAAAATTTAATGTACATATCGAGGGTTGCGTGGTGGTAAAATCCGATAAATCGAAATAATTGCTTTTTGAAATAAAAACTCTACATCCCTTACGCATAGCTCATTAATGTGCGTTTGTGTAAAACTCATGCAATAAAAGGCCTTATTGATGAGCCAGAGTTTCATGGCACTTTTGAACTCTTTACCCTTCTATTGCCTTAATTTCATTAAGTAAGTTGTTAAATACTCGCATGGCAGCAATAAAAACACTTTTGTACATAACTTTATTGTGAACCTTAGGAATACGGTAATTATATTCATACTGAGTGCGCAGATTGTGATTTAGTGATGACATAATAGTGAAATACTCTCCATTACGTTTTAGAATGAAACACAGCTCAAGTATGTAAATTCCGATAAGTGCTAAGAACTCCTTTCCCTTGAATACATTTCTGAGTGAATGCCGGCAATGCAAGTGGTACATGGTGCGTAAGCATCTTTTTTGCATCCTAAATGTCATAACGTTACGGAATCATCCCAATAGATAATACCATACATGAGTAGTGAAAATACATTTCCGTAGTAAGTGCTCTTCAAGACATTCTCAGAAAGTACCGATGAGGCATAAACGGCCGTATGAGTATAGTGCCTACGCCATATATCTTATAAAATACAAAATCGTACCTCGGGTTCCGTAAGGATATCGGGACAACCATAGGCGGATGATCAAGGACTTACGCCGAGAATAAATGCCGCAACATTCGGTAAAAGTATCACTTTTGACGCATATACTCGTAATTATGTCGTCGCAAGAATGTTATTGATAACAAAAATACACCGAAAGTGAACGACCTGCGGCCTGACACTTGGTTGGACAAGGTCCCAGGAGCTGGAAATAGCCAGCGGTGGCCATGATGCGACCTTCGTACGGAACCCGTGAATTAACCGCGACGCTTGCCCAAGGCCGGCGATGGGAATATTTCGATGTGACGTGGGAATCTTAATGTAATTCAGTATTTTTGTTCTATCAGTATTTTAGTTCTTTTGCTACAGTAACTTAAGTACTAAATTCGGCTGTGCGGACGGGGAGTCCGCTGAATGCGGATGGCACAGGACCGGTCATTTAGGAGACTTTTAGGGGTCCAGCAGAGGACGTTTTTCGGCTAATATGATGATGATGACTAAATTAAAGCTAGTGGCTTTGGGAGCAGCAGACCACGCGTATTGTTTTAAATTTCATAATTTTCAAAACCTGTACCTATGCACTACAAATGTGATCTGTGTGTGTGTGTGAGAGAGGGGCTGGTGGACATCCGGACATACGAAAGCATTTTTCCCAAGCTGAAACGGGGCGCTTCGCTCGTTCGGTTCAGAGATCATCGTATGAGACTTTAACTGCCTCTATTATATTTTTTCCGCGCAACAGCTCTCTCATTCTCATTTCCTTCTTCGTTGAGTGATATTTTTTCTGTATGGTGATTCGAACATAATAGATAAGATTTTACTCCTTGTGAGGTGTTGTGGCGACAAGAAAGTGGCGTGTAGATTGTAGCCTTAGTTATTTAAATATTAGATCACCAGCTTAGATTTCATTCCTAAATATCCGATGAAAATTGTCAAACGCTAACGACGTTGCCTCAAATAATTGACCCATAAAAAGCGCGTTCACATCAAAACAAAATACCTACGTCTGAAGCTGGTCTGGTTAAACTCTAGCTTATAAATTAACGCATCTTTTCGTTCATCGTATTCCCTCATTCAGTTTGATGTTTATAAAGTGTGAAAGGGACAGATTGATCTATATTCGAAGTGTTGTTGGTATGGGACGGTCTGGCGCACTGCCAGGCTGTAATCTGTGCGAATGTCACTTCTCGCGCTTTATGGTCCAATAGTTATTTAACGGCAAGTATTTATAAATTATAATGCCGAAAGTGCCCTGTTCGTGCACATGACGTCAAAGTATTTTCATTATTTACGAGTAAAATAATGGCTCCGCGCTTTGTTGCCTTTTTATTGGCTTTTAAAACCGTTGCGATTTTATTTCAGTTGGAGAATAAATTGTGTCCATGGATGCCGTATTTCTGTAAAATTTAATTCATTATTTTTTTAAACCTATTCTACAATCATGTCATGACAGACAGGTTTGGAAAATAAAAGGCACTGAAGCCTAATATAGGTTTTATCCTTCTTGAAAATCATCGCAATCCGTGGGTAGGCATAAAATGAGTTTATCAAAGTGCATGTTGGCATATTCAGTCCAATTTCGTCTATCATTCTCCTAGTCGAAAACAAAATTATTTAAACGCACTGTGAGTAAAACATATTAGTATTACTTACTTTCCTTATATAATTAAAGTGTTAAGTTCTTGCAAGTATATTACGCATTGTAGCGCAACGAGGGACGTAGGAGTCATCCCGATAAGAGTTCAACATCATCTCGGGCAAGAAACTGAATCGGCGGCGACCTCAACCATTCGGTTATCATTTGACGGTGTAACATACTCTCGTCTCAAAGTCGAAATAATGTCACCTTTGACCCACCTACTACTTTTACGGTGGAGGTTAATCCATAATGGTCATCTTAGGCAAAGTATTCGAACATTTTTGGCTTTGATTGCAAAATTTATTAGGTATAAGGCATGACTCAGAGCTACCCCATTACTAAGTACTTACATCGGTAATTTTTTTCTCCGGCAGACAATGACCATTTAAAATTCATTACACGGATGGAAGACAGTGGACTTGTGGAAGACAGTGGCGACTATTTATTTCATTACCTAACACGATATCCGTGATACATTCGCGAAGGCAAACAACGCTCCATTTTTCGACAGCTTAATTTCTAATAGTTGAAACATGACGTCCACTGCTGGACATAGGCCCGCCCCAAAGAGTTCCACAATGACCGGTCCATTCCGTATCCAGCGGACACCCGCGACCTTTACCAGGTCATCAGTCGACCTGAGGGGTTTGCCCAGTGCCCACTCTACGCCTTCGGGTACGTGGTCGCCACTCGAGTCGCCAACCTATCCGCCCCAACTGCCATCGTTTCTACGAGTTACATGCCCCGTCCCCTGCCACTTAAGTTTTGGTTCCTGTACCTCTATTCGTATGAATTAAGATTGATAATGTCTAGTATTGAAACTTTTTTTCTTTTTTTGTCGATAGTTTCGACCCCCTAACTAGGTAAGAGACCTGTAGCTCGGGGGCTAGAGTTATCTCTCCTTCAGTGTCAGATAACAGAAATACAGTTCGTTACATTAATTAAGACCCAGAAGAAGTTTGATTTTGTTTCAATTAAAGCGACTTTCTGTCTTGGTTGGGCGGTGGCGCTATGAGATTTTTTTTTCTTTGACTTGAGCGTACTGACGTTGCACTGATTTTATTACTTGATGGGAAGCTGACAGCATTTATTCATTTATTTAAGCTATTACACCAAAAAAACAAATGTTCAAATGGCGGACTTAGTATTACATTTGCGTAATAATAATAGTGGGGCAGTACTCTGTTCGTATCGCCCCGCTTCAGCGGATACCGCGGTCAGGAACGAAGTTATTTATAAGTTGGCGTGCAGTAAAGAAACCGTACTCGACTGACTGTTCACACTGACAGCTGACAGCTTTCTGCCTCCGCACTGATAAGATAAGATTCATTTATTGAATAACTGTGTACAGAGATGTTGATAATACAATTCAGAATCAACAGTTTATCCATCACGGACGTACAATACAATATTATGAGTTACAATATAATATTATGAGTAAAGACAAGCCAGGATGTCACCTAAGTGTTGACATCATTAACATTTTAATTATCTTTAGTTGATGAATACGATCGGGCGGTTAATTCCCAAAAATAATATGTAATCAGCGGATCAGGATTGCTATCCAACGTGGCAATGCGGCCAGCCTTCTGTGTACACTACCCAGCACTGAAGACCTAGGGCTAATTTTTTATTTTTAAGTTTTTTATATTTATTTATTTTATTATGTTCTATCCTTGTTTTTTTGTTGTGTTATAAATAAATTAGTTTATATGTAACATACCTATTCTATCATTAACTACAATCAATTACACACGCATTGAGACAAAGACATACCATGATAATTATAGCAATATTGCGCCACCACGTAATCTGAAAACTATCGAATTACTTACCGGTAATGTTGTCTTAGTAAACGAATTTCTCTGGTCAGTAGCGAGCAAATCTTTTGGGTGACTCACACGCAGATATGAGGACAACACGACAATAATATTTTTGTTTTCGCGCACTGATTCGGCGGAATACATACCTATTTAACGTTCCTCCTCGACGATAAGTTTATTTTTTGCCACGGTTTCTTTTAATCCAAACCAGCAGCGTTTTGGTTTTTTAACTGGCGCAATTGGCATTCTCACTTAGCGTTCCATGGTTTTTGCTCAGAAAGTGTTTGCTATCATTCGGTAGTTTTATCTCGGTTGTATTAAAATAAGAAGCATCTTAGTTGAATAGTCAGAACGTACGACATCAGGTTATTTTAGAGATCGGTAGAGTCCTAACTTGTACAAATAAGTCAAACATGATGAACTTTTCGGCGAAGGATATAAAAAAAAAAACATGAGAAAGGCGGTTTTTAATCCCGGTTTATATTGTGACATTTAATGTCGGAAATAGTTTCCAAATATCCGTAGACAAAATACTAGCATGTTGAGAAGAGTAATTGCGAAGCGTAAGAACAAATCAATTGTCATTTTCCCTTACAAAAAAATATATTTAGATCTATCTGACGTACGTGCGAAATGTTACCCAATCGACGTGCAATAGCGTCCAACGCAAGGTCCTTAATCCTTCTAGCACAGTGAAGGAAGGATCATATAATATGATAGATTAAACATGATAGCGATAACATAAACGCTATCATCATCCTAGGCAGGCAGATGTCAACGAAACATAAAAGTAAACACATCGCGCTCAGACTTTCCTTTTTCTATTACCAGTGCAAGACCCGCCTTCAGACTTCGAAGCAGCCATCGCCGCGACTAGCTCTGGGCGCTTCAACGTGGCGCTGATGCTGTGCACCTTCCCCGCCTTCTGGAGCGCCGTGTCCGTCACCAGCTCCACCTCCTACATCTTCACGCGTGCCCAGTGCGACATGCAGCTCAGCCTGCTTGACATGGGCACCGTCAACGGCATCACCTACGGAGGTACCACCCTCATCCTAGCGTTATCTAGATGCATCCAACACTGTTATGGGCGCCGGGCGCCTCGACGTGGCGCTGATACTGTGTAACTTCCCCGCGTTCTGAGTACCTTGTTACAGTACTACTTAAGTAGAGAAGAAAGAAACGGAGAGGAGGAAAGGTGAAAAAAACACCAAACAGCGCGCTCCAAGCAGCCCAAGCGAAGTCGCTTCATTTGAAAAAGTAACATTTTTATCAAAAAAACTCGTAAAATATATCACGAGTGAGACACGAGTCAGCGATAAGGTTATTAATTGATATTGAAGCATTGTTGTGACTGATGTAGTACATCAATAACCGAGACAGGGTCGCAACCTTCCACCTATTTATACAATAAACATCTTTTTCATTACCGTATTCGTACATAGTATGTGGATGTCAAGAATAAATTAGGGCAGGATACAATTGCGTTAATTCTACTACACAACTCACCAATTATTAGTTACCCATGTCGAAGTTACGTATGATTCAATTATCCATCAATTTCCTAGCTTTAACCCAAAGGATGCCCGGGGTCCTCTACCTAATCCCAAAAAGTTGGCGTAGGCACTAATTTTTACCGAAGCGACTGCCATCTGACCTGCCAAGGGGAAAACTAGACCTTTGTTGCCCTTATGGCCAAGATTCAGTAGATATAAATATTAGGGGACATTTTTCACACAAATCGAACTAGTCCCACGGTAAGCTCAATAAAGCTTGTGTTATGGGTACTAGACGACGATATATTTAATAGATATATACTTAAATACATAGAAAACATCCAAGTCTCAGGAACAAATGTCTCTGCTCACCACAGAAACAAATGCCCTTACCGGGAATCGAACCCGGGACCTCTAGCTTCGGAGGCAATGACACTACCAACTAGGCTAAACAGGCCGACGAAAGATATATTGGGATAAGACGGTCTCGTTTCACATATAATTATATTATAAGTTTCATCATTAAATTCAATACTATCAAAAATGGCGGCATTCACGATTCCTTTAACCAGTCCATTACTAAATCAAAAGTATACTGTTTGGGTTGACTTCAAATACAATTATCGACGCTGCTATCCAATAAAATATAAACGTATTATTTTTAGTGTGAGTTTTTATTTTAATTCGTATGGATCTATGATCTGAAATAAAGTATTATTATCAATATAAATGTATGTCTTATGTATGTACAAGTATGTCCTATGCCCTACTTGAATATATATATGTCATGTAAAGCATTGTATCTCTTTGACGGTGTCAATATGCCGCTATTGTATAGTTTATGTACATTCTATGACTTCATTTCTTATTTTGTGTATGTGTGTTTATAATGCCAACTGTTCTTACTTTTGCTAAGTACTTATATCCAGTTCCGCATACAAGTTCATGATATTAGATCTGTCAGTCCCATGCCTCGAAACCGATAACGCATAATAACATACGTACGGTAACCCAAAACCCGACCCGTGGACCCGGGTATGTCCTAAAACTACGACCAAGACCACCAGGGGATGGGCAGCAGCATCCCTGGAGAGCGGTGGAGATACTGCGATCGCCAACCCGCATGCCAAGCGTGGCAATTATGGCATATACCCCCTGTGAATTTGGGGGAGGCCCATGACCAGCAGTGGACGTCCTTTGGCTGATATGGTGGTAAGCCAAAAGGGTGGGTACAACTTATGAACCTTAATGTTTAAATAATACAGTCGGAAACAGCTCGACATATTTCTTAGCTGACTGCTCCTACTTATATGTATCTGTGCGTAAGCGACCGGAAAGTTTGCGAAGCCAGCGTGTGAGTGACGTACAAATCCTCCTCCATCCTCCGGCAAACGGCCGCGACACAGCTGCGCAAACGCAGTGACGTCACCGCCCGGGATGTCAACTAACTGAGAAAACAAAAACACACAACTTTACCTTTTAACTGGGACCGTGGTTATGACGGGATAGGAGTGCACCTATCCGTTAAGGGGTAGACCAAGATAGATACTTGTAAATTAAAATATCTGTGTACAACATTTACAGCCCAGGTTGTAGGATTTACTCTCTTTCTTCCACTGATAAAAACACAACATTTTAAGCTCGTTTCTGGTGGCTCATTGATTTATTTTGATCAAATTATGACGCTAACAAAATAATAAAAAGACTAAATACCAGACATATAAATAAACTATGTACCTATAATACCTATACCCCACCCAGTTCACCCGCTTAAATCATGGCCCCAAACATGCTGGCGGCATTGCCTCTTTGCACCGCCAGAATTATCTACCCGCTGAGCAAAGAAAGAGCCAGCCCAGACGTCGCATGAGACGCCTGAAATCGTACCGACACCTCTTTTGATGAACCTTTCAGTTGTGTTAACAAAATATTATTTTCTGTGAAGAAACTTTCCAAAAAACAATCACAAAGTATTAACAAACATTTTGCTGTAATACTTACAGAAATATTTAAATAATTAGCACATTAACTGCCTAAGTGACATAAAGCAAACATAGTGTTTACCCACGATCAACACTCCAATAATGGAAGGTAATTGGCAAAGTCATACAAAGTAAATATTGCTGAAATTATCTCGGGAAAGTATGTTTACTGATTGCCGGTGTCTAATAAGGACGTTCGTTAACATTGTATTATTGTCTAGTGTTATTTCAATTACGTCAAAGTAAGTAAAATGTAAGTAGGTACTGTTTTTTCGGTTTTTTCCAGGATTGTGGGTTTCGGAATGGATTCTGCTTTTCGAATATAATTGAAGAATCTAAGTAGCAACAAATTACGAAAATAAATCTTAAATAAGATAATTGCGGGAAAGGGAAATATTATAGAACTGATTTAGTCCAATAAATCGTACCTGTTCTCATCAGTAAATACAAAAGGAAGTAGACTCGTAAAATCACAGACATAGGCTGGGTTGCACCGACTTACGATCACAGACTGATCAACGTTAAATATGGCGCCGGTAGCTGTCATCCCATGGAAACTTGACAAACTTTTTTGAATTTTTAACGAACACAGCTTACGATTACAGAATTTTTGGTGCAACCCAGCCTAAGTCGGGTGCGTTATTACAAGTATGCCGATGTTGAAAGCCAAAACCTAGATCTCCTCCACTGACGTTCTGAAACAGATCAACAGAGGTGGTCGATATTTTTATTTTAGGTTGGTTTTGTCTAGTATCATCTTATGATGTTATGTTACTGGCGAGGTTTAAGGTTCCCGAGGATATATTGCGTTAAAAGTCCCTACCTGACGACACAAAAATCCTTAAATCAAAAAACCGATGTCGCCGATGAACATGTGACTCTTCTGGAGTCGCAAAGGTCCATAGGTCATAGTTTATGCTTGGGTTACCATCAGGTAGTCCTTGTTTGGCACCATCGTGGTATAAAATCGTACATTTCGATGCTAGTGCGGAAAGTATGTCATTTCTTCACGAGTACCGAGGGATGCCACGAGCCGCAGGCGAGTGGCAAGACTCGGGACGAGTGAAGAATGACATTTCCGCACGTGTATTGAACGACGTTTTTTAATACAGTTGCGAAAAAATAAGAAAAACAACAAGTAATATTTATAAAAACAATATCGAATGATGCCTTTAGAAACTTAAAACATGCTTGCAGTAAGTAAAAACGCCTCTTCTTTGACAGGCGTTTCGGCAGCTATTCCGTTCCACTCAGACAACTTATTAAGAACGGTTTTTCAATATTAAAAAATAAACGTGTTATAATGATGAAGAGGTAAGTAATAAAATATGAAATGTGTATATTTTTCGTATTCTGATATTAACAGTAGGTTTTTATGTTGATTACGACGTTTAAAGGAAACTAATATTTAACACCCAGCAATAAGGAGTCATGCATTGGAACAAGCATAAATTTAAAAAAATTGGAAAAGTGAAAAGCACTAGTGCGCGAAAACCAACTTTCCGCACGCTAAACAGCTACGTAAAGTAGCACTTTTTGAGCAACTGTATTAAAAAAAACATTTAAACTATTTTTTACTTGTTACAGGTATGATCTCATCAGCCATGATCTGGGGCTTCCTTTCGGACACGCTGGGGCGACGGCGCATCATGGTGTGGGGCTTCTTCTGTTCGGGGCTAGTGGAGCTCGCAGCTAGCATGAGCCAGACCTTCCCCATGCTGCTCGTCACCAGGTTCATGAGCGGCTTCCTGTAAGTAATTTTCATAACTACCAGCTCTAGTTTGCTTTAAGCAGCAACCAAAGACAACAGTTGAGGATTCAATGTAACTGAGCATATTTCTTAACATCAACGACGATACAAACAAAGACGACATCCCCTACGACGACGATTCATTCTGTTTACTCAGTCATCTGTAATTGGGTGAACATAATTAGCTACATTACTTCAAGTTCTCAATAAAAGTGACACAGATAAGTAACTGTCCAAATCCATCCAATATAGTAACTAATCGTTTGTTAACACTTCTCTCAAATAATTTTGGAGTTATGAAGGGCTAGGTTATTTTAAATATTCCCACGCATCATTACACTGCTATAATACTGGCGAACTTGAGTTCTTTTATCACCTTTTTCGGCAGGTTGGATAGTTTGCAAGGCTACAGTGTTCACTTTTAAAACTTTAACGCAATTTGTCTCCCCAGCTTCAACGGCCCGTTCGCAGTTTTGATCTCGTACCTGGCGGAGATGCACCGCACGGAGCTGCGCGCGCGCGTCATCCTGCTAACCAGCCTGTTCTACACATTCGCCAACACCACACTGCCGCTGCTAGCTTGGGCCGTGCTTACAAGGGACTGGAACTTCTACATCACCGATAAATTTGGTAAGTTTTGGTTTATATTCATTTTATTATGCAAAAATCAATCTAAAATAATCATGTATAAATTGATACTACGTCAAATCAAATTGAAACATGATCTGGCAACACTATTATATTTTGTAAATGGCAATTCTCTCGCTACCCTCTTTGATTCAGTACGGACGTATACTTGCTTCCAAGTGGTGTTCAATAAACGTTCATTATTCAATTATGCTCAAATAATCTTTTATTTGCTTTCCATTGCGCCAAACCTCTAATAGTAAGAACATTGAATACGACCATGTTAGAAGGCAGGGCACAGAGGAATGGCACCTCACTCATATTTGGAACAGTTCAACTAGGGATATACCTCCAGATACGAGGTGTTTTGTTTCTGGTGGTGAGTAAGGTCACTACAGCTGCCGAGTATGCGCTTCTGTCGAGAGTGAGGGAACTGCATTTCTCCCTAGTCAGTGTCATCACAACTTATTCTCAATACTGGATCGGCAAGGTGTTTATGATTCTTCTGGAGTTTCAAGCGTTCATATTCTATGGGGTTTGCTTACACAGGCCGTAAGCTTGTTTACCACCGTCGTTGTCTAGTAAAACATAACGTCTGCTTAACATATTTCAAGGGCCTTCAATGACGAAGTCTTGAAACTTGTTTCTTTGCTTGTCTCTACATATGGAGACAAGATCTTCGTGTAGACAGTGTAGGTAGTATCACTATCGTCGTTTATTTTAATTGTTTATCAACAACTATTTCCCCTCAGTGATACACTCGTGGAATCTGTTCTTGCTGGCAACAGCGCTGATGCCACTTCTCACGGGGCTGGCATTCCTCTGTCTGCCGGAGAGCCCCAAGTTCCTGATGTCGCGGGGCCGCAACGAGGAAGCCATGGAGGTGTTCCAGAAGATTTACAGGCTCAATACGGGGAAACCAAAGGAAGACTATCCGGTATGAATCATCATGTTTTGAATTCATTTTAGGCACTTACTCAAGTACCTATATTATTTTAAGGATGGCTACTCTCTGTACATCGGCTCGGACTGACGACATGTGAATTCAAAACTACCAATGTAATACCTAAATGTAAAGACCATGGATGCAATAAATGACGATTGAATGATTACAACAGTCAGCGACATATAGTGCGTAGCAGGCATAGTGCCAAGTACTTCGGTACAGTACACCATATATTTTGTATCGTGTACCGAACTATATGGTCACTTTGGCTGACTGTACATAAACAAGGCAAAATAATTCTTTATTTGTCATTTGTTTGCTTTCGTTTTCTTGTACTAGACTCTTCTTCCGTTTCTCACACTGTTATCGGAAGGCGAGTTTCCTCCTCCTTCGCCTAGTTAGCTTATGGCTGGGAGGACATTTTTCCGCTAGGTTTTTTTTATTCTCGCTGTGTCCAGGTCAAATGTCTAGTGGAAGAGAAGACAGAAGAGCAGGCAAGCGGCGTGGCCGCACTGCGGGGGGGATGGGCGCAGCTGTCGCCTCTCTTCAAGGTGCCGCACGTCACATGGCTGGCGCTCATCTGCTGCATCCACATTGGCCTCATGTTCGGGTCAGTACAGTCAGAAAGACATATTCGATCAAATCGTACCGTATATATGTACAGTATCACTCGAGTTATATACAATCGACAAAGCTAATAATCTCGTGTTACTTAGACGACTTCCTGTCTTGGCGGGGCGGGAGTGATATGTGATAGAACTGATAGATATTTTGTTCTTTGATGTGAGTTTACTGATGTAAGATTTCCTCCCTTGACGAAATACTATCAGAGGCCTCTTTACCTATGGTGCAGGGTATGCGTTGCGCGTGGGCGCAGCGGTCCTAGGGGGCGCCGCTCGCGACGGAGCCCCACTTACTAGGGGGCGCCAGGGGCGCCACTTACTAGGGGACGCTAGGGGTTTGCACACGGGCGCTACATGGGCTAGAGAGGCCTCTGAATACTATCAGTATTACGTTTGCGCAGTAGTAGCACCATGCGCAGAAGCGGGGCAGTAGGTACTGCATCCGTATCGGTTGACACTGACAGCTGACAATTTTCTCATATCGTACCGCTTCCGCATCGACAAGCGCGCGGCCAGGACAAGCTCCTGGTTTAGCATGTCGTGCGGTCTTATGCTAGCTGCGTAGCTCAAGGAGCAATAACCGACCTTTGATTGCAGTACTCATTACCTTAAAATGTCAATTCCGTCACCCACAGGTCCAACACACTCCGCCTTTGGTACCCCCAGCTCGCAGCAATGATCAACTCGGACACCTCCGAAAGCCTGTGCTCGGCCATCGCGCCGTCCAACGTCACGGTGGTGGACGACGGCTGTCAGCCGATACAGACCGACATGATGACGTACGTGCAGAGCGTTATCGTCGGCGCGGGGTCAGCGCTGACCTATGGGATTGGGGGGATGTTGGTCAACAGGTTTGCAATGCTTCTAATTTACGAACTGACGAGTATGGAACCTGGTCTCTAACGAAAATAAATAAATAGTTTCGGTTAAGAAATTCCGAGGCTTATGCTTGAAGAAACAATAGATCTGATTCTCTTGGAATTGCTCCTTATCCACAACAGTACCTACGTGGATCAAGCCGCCTCATGGGAAGCCAGTTTTGTCAAGCTCGTCTAATTTGACAGACATTCGGATGCTCTCTTTAAATGATGATTTCAAGTTTAATATTGAGCGTATACTTTTGTAATAAATGTAATTATACCTTTCTCATTGTCACGTCGTTAGGAAAATTATGCTAGTACGCATTATTTATGTACTCAAACTGTTAATTTTAGATGTGGCAAGAAGCTAGTAACCGCAGTGTGCAGCGTCTGCGGCGCTATCATTGTGATCCTGATGCCGTTCTTCGGGAACAGCGCCGATGCGGTAGTGGCGATGATGACTGTTGCCATGGCCTTCACCGCTCTCTGCTCCGCTTCGCTCTCCAGCATCACCGTGGACCTGTTCCCTACATCGCTCAGGTAGGCGCTATGTGCTGGCATGTTGTCATCATGATCATGATAACAGGCCTTTGATGTTGTCAGTCATTCAGTCTCCACTGACCAGGACCAGGACCAGGACCGGTCATTGTGGCACTCTTCAGGGGAGGCCTACTTCCAGCAGTGGACGTCCTTCGGCGTATATGATGATTGATGATCATGAAAGCCTCCACTAGGTACTCCACTTTCAAATTCTTTCACTAAAAGGAATGATAACTTATAGGTACCTACTTAAAATGAACCACGCCACTCCGCCTAAAAAGGTAACCGTACTGTACGGTATGGATAGTTGTTATAGCTAATTGACCGTAACCTCATATGCCAGGGTGTACGGAGCGGGAGCGGAATTAAACTGTGATTATACTTGGTGCTTTATTCGGTGTGCTCGGTTCGGCGTGGGGCGATGGACTGCCTGTGGCCGCGTTACTTGCTAGCCATGCGCTATCGCGAAATGCCTAGCAAGCATCTGTATTCCCACAAAGGTTTTCATGAAGATGCGCTGCACGAATATGGTGGGTGAAGGATCTCGTTTGTACTTTAAGCTTTAAATTATGCAACGCCCATGAGAGATCCTTGTTGCAAACGGCCTAAGCTACATCAGATTATCATCAGGCAGATAGTAGACGTCTTGATGATAATGAAGAGTAGTAAATATTTGTGAAATTAAATGAATACCTTTTGAAATCCATCGTGGAATTAAAATAATATAAAATATCTCTTTTCAGGGTAATGGCAATGGCGACTTTCCTAATGACGGGTCGCATGGGCACCATCACGGGCACCGTGACGTTCCCGGCGCTCATCGACTTCGGTTGCCTACCACCCTTCATCACCATCGCCGTTGTCTTGGCTGGTGAGTATTTCATCATTGTCAGTACCGAACCTGGAAGAACGGTGAGACGCTAATGCATGCGGTCATTAGAGCTCCCAAGAGGTACAATCAAGGGATGAACTTACCATCGGGAACTTTACTGAAACCATACCTTAGCGCGCTCAAGCCCCTTCAAACCAAGTCGATTCACAAGAGCTGGCGCGGAATGTCTATGAAAGGCCGTAGCAGGATAAGGGAAGAAAAAATGCCCTTTTATGATTAAGAGCTGATTTTTTTTTCTACAGTTACTTACATTTGGTAGTACTATTGTGCCAAGTTTTGTTGAAAAATTCCCAGTGGTTAAGCCGGGAAAAAATAAAATCCGAATTCATGAAATATGACTTTTCTCTAAAACTATTAAACTTTATCATACTATCTTTTATTCATTTTGGTTAGTTAAATAGTATATATGTCATGTAAGAAAATTGACTATCTATCTTAAACATTGCTGTAAAAAAAACGTAAGTGAAAAGTAAAAAAATAGAAGTTGAAATGAGTACAACTGATATAAGTATATTTTCAAGCTAATATTACCTTAAATGTCAAAAATTGTTTTTTTTTTCAATTTATTTTTACAAAGAGGATTTATGATTAAGTTCTATGGCGGTGTTAGAATGGTGTAAGAAAAAAAAAGTAACATAACACAAAAAAAATATTTTTTTTTATTTGACACTGTTGCTTTTCGTTTTTAAATATCAAACTAATACGACTGATAGAACGTTAAATAAGGCTTATTTAGACATGACATTTAGAGTGGTCACTCCTTCAGAAATGTAAAAAAAAAATCTTTGAAATTTTCACTTACGTTTTTTTTACAGCAATGTTTAAGATAGATAGTCAATTTTCTTACATGACATATATACTATTTAACTAACCAAAATGAATAAAAGATAGTATGATAAAGTTTAATAGTTTTAGAGAAAAGTCATATTTCATGAATTCGGATTTTATTTTTTCCCGGCTTAACCACTGGGAATTTTTCAACAAAACTTGGCACAATAGTACTACCAAATGTAAGTAACTGTAGAAAAAAAATCAGCTCTTAATCATAAAAGGGCATTTTTTCTTCCCTTATCCTGCTACGGCCTTTATGACAGTTACATACATTTTCCGCGCCATCTCTTGTGAATATTGGCTATGTGCGAAGTAGGTGGTGGGGGTAAGCTAGGCGATCGTAGCGCACACCATGGCAGAAATGTGTACTTACCGGGGACCACTGTCAAATTTACTTTCACGTTTTCTATTGGTTTCTTAATGGTTTCCTACGATTCGTTTCGTTTGTATGTATTTATTTATTCTCTTATTTATTTCAGTAAATTTTCCAATACGGGGTCTTTCTCGTTTACTAAAGTAACTAAAATATTCATGTGTCATTATTTGACATCTCTGAATTTTGACATTGTGTGACCTTTGACGTTTGACGTTTCAGACGTGCACATAGCAAATACATTACGTATATAAGTTTCGAAAGTTCGTTAATATTCTCAAATCTATGGTAAATACGGTATGGCCATCATATACTTATAAAAATGTGCATTTGGCAACATTAGTAATTTTCAATGTGGCCCCCTGCACTGCATAAATAATAGACCGAGCGAGCGAAGCGTCTCCGTTTCAGCTTTCGACAAAAATTCTTTCGTTTATCTGTATGTCTGTCCGGACGTTCTCCTCTACAGGTCGCATTTCTCAAACGATTCTCGTGAAATTTTGTGAGCAGGTTCGATAATTATATAGATTTTTTGTCAAGTCAGTTTCAGGAAATTTTAAAATTTGAAAAAAAAATATTTTTTTGCTTACAGTTATCAATTGACCACAGTTGATATTTACAAAGCGAGGTTCCCCTTTTTAATTTTAGTGAACTCAAACTAATCTATTCTACGTGGAGGCTTATTCTTTCCTAATGTTATATTGGAAAATAAGGGGATTCGCCTTTTCGTAATACATTGAATATAATGTAAGCGTTCCAGTGCCCGACACTGAACAATACATGATACTATCAATCGAATGTCATAATAATAGGTGTGAACAATAGTTGTTAATGCCATCTATTGGGTATTAAGATGTCAAACATTTCTGTACTCTGTGTTTCTTTCTTTATCTCAACGTAATAAAATAACGTACAAGTTAGCGAAAGAGTTCGTTTCTCTTACTCAACTGAGCAAGCAAGTTAACGGTCGAGCAAGTTTAATCCTTCTATGGTAGATGGCGCTGTTTTTAATTCGACTTTATTTTGTTTTCAGTATGCGGCGTAGCTTGTTTCCTTCTGCCAAATACAACACTGAAGAAGTTGGAATAGCCAAAATAATCGATTGTATTTCTGTGTGTATTTGTACTGCCCGTACTGCCTAATACTTTGTCAGTTTTTTTTCTATTGTTATAAATTTTAGAGAATGTATAAATTATGTATACGTGAATTTTTGTGTGTGTAAATATGTTTGAGCTGTATGAAAACTTATCATTCCCCTTTGTTGTACATTCCATTTAAAAATAGTTTTTGTGTTTTGTCTGTAAGTGTGAAGTGTCCACGTTAGGTATGATAGGAAAAAATGAAAGGTCTCGAATTTAAAAATAATCTGTTCTTTTATTTTATTTCCGTTTTGATCTCAGGCGCTCACAACTTGGGTCTCATTCAGGGATAACAATTACTACCTATCTACATTATTTAAAATGTATATTATTTTTATTATCAACATATTTTTAAGTAATGTATCGATTAGTTGTGAAAGCCCCCTGCACTTTGTGCTTGGGGATAACATACATTGTTTAAAAATACGTGTATCTGTTAAGGCGATACTTCAGTCTAATGCAATGACTAAACAGCACAATATAATCTTTTTTTTTAATAAGTTCATTCGGTCCTACCTAATCCATTAAAAACAGAATTATGGTGGAAAACATTTTGTGACCGTGTTTAAAAACATAGGCATTGTGGATAGGCTCAATTTTACAAAATCAACATCTAAACAATCATTTTCATGTTAAATAGAGTGGCCAAGATAGTTTATATTTATTCCATAGTCATTTCCGTCAGAAGATAGAGCAACCAAGTTGTTAAGGCGAAGGGTAGGGCAAGGCTTCTCCATACAAAGGTTGTGCAAGTTTTTTCGTTAGTTTTGACACTACTGCATTTAATTTTATTATTTGTTGGTACTTATTGGATATATATGCAGAACTTGATGTAGAAATTTTGTTTTATAAAAAAAAAACTTCTAATTAAAATAGAAAATCATCAAGTCATAGCTAACAGAGAAATAGGCATATTAACCAAAAATAACAACTGTAGCGCAAACACAAACAAAGAAAAACGTGCACAAAGTTTGTATGGAAAGAGCTTGCCTACCCCTTCGCCTTAACGTCAAAATATCTGTATGTCCATATAAGTTTTCGTTGATAAAAACTACTGTATGTAAGGGTACATGCAACAAAAACCATAAAGGCCAATAGTCCAAACATGTAACTTGTGGTATATTTTTGGGCACGTTTTAACTCCGTGTTAGTTTTAAATATATCATCTGCCGTCGTCTATTGTATCGGTAACAGATAGCATTGCAGGGATGTGTACTCTGACATTATGTTTATGGTCATTTAAGAGGACAAACAACACGGTTTCTGTACTCTTATCTGTTTTCTTTATAATCAGAAAATTTGTCAGTAATTATAAAATTTTGTTAAACATAAATTGGTCTAAAATACTCTATTTCAGCTATGAAGAGTCCGGTGACAGCTGTCAACCCAGTACAAATTATGTCATTTTTGACGTATAATGACATAATTTGTACTGGGTTGACAGCTGTCACAAATTATGTCATTTTTGACGTATAATGACATAATTTGTACTGGGTTGACAGCTGTCACCGGACTCTTCATAGCTGAAATAGAGTTTAATGCCTTTACAATTTCGAAATGCAGTCACTGAACAAAAATGGAATTATAACCGTAAGTACGTCACTAACCGCAAAAGCGTACAATGGCTCAGAATGGATCTAAAGCGAATTGTGATCCCATAGAGCAGTGCAATTTACACTGACATCGCAAAATAAGGAGCCTCAAAAGTAATTGGACGTTTAATCGTTGCCATTTTTATGAATTACACTTTAAATACAAACACTGCCGGATAACAGCTTCCATAAATATTAGTACTGACTTATTCACCTCGTGAAGGGTTAAAAACTAGAACCATTAACCTTTTGAACGCCACGGTCGGCCATAGACGTCAACGTAAAATCGTCACCCCGACGCCAAAGACGGCACTGGCTGACAATTTTTTTTAATGAAAAACTACTGAGAAGCTGCCCAATTTTATATTGGCATTATTTCTTTACACATCATTTTTTTACCGTTGTGGCGTCAGGGGCACGGCGAATTACTTTGCCGTCTGGCGGCGAAAAGGTTAAAATTATGTGTTCCGTTTAACATCCAAAATCCGATGTTTTGAGAGGGCGCCACTGCGCACGAATGTCAATTTCTATACATATCTGTTTATGTGGAAGCTGTTAGAAACCACCACCTGGTTTGACTACAAGATGACACGAGATATTAATTTCTTCAATAAGTTTACTGCGTGTTTTTGAAGACAATGTCAGTGATTCCGACACTCAATTCTCCTGGAGTTTCTCCTGGGGTGGCAATTGGCATCTTCCATATACTAAGTAGTAAAATTGCAAGCATTGCTACATAAATCTGGCAAAAGAATAAACGACCGGCTACTTTTGAGTTTGTACACAAAATTTTATTACCAAATCGGCCGAGATGCTGTAAATAGGTATGTTGTGATTGTTTCGTCGTTTCACATATAATTATATTATGATTCTATTATGCAATTCACCATGTTAAAATACTATCTAAAATGACAGCATTCACGATTCCTTAAACAGTCCATTACCAAATGAAAAAAATGATGCCGTTTGGGTTGTGTTCGACCCTCAGAACACTTCCACTTGAGTCCATCTTCGACTGTTGGTTCGTACAAAACGAGGTGAAAATGTTTTATATATAGTAAAATTAAATATGAAACTGAGGTTTGAGGAGTCTGCACCCGGCCGAGACGGCGGATAACTAAGCAAGACCTTTAAAGACTAGATAAACCTTATTGTCATCAACTCACTCGGTCCTAAAGCGTGTTATGTATACTTTACCCTTAAATTCGAGCTTTCCATTCAAACATTTGTATATCTATGTAAAGACTTAACTTTATAGGCCAGTGAAATTGACAGTAGTATCCTACGTAAATTTTGGATTAATAGGTACTTGAATACAACGCAAGGCACAATGTTTATGTAGACATTACATCTATTTAACAAGTTTGATTCATAATTGGCAGATCTTCGTAGATTAAGAATACGTAGTTTCGCGGAGTGTCCCTGCGGTGGCTGACACGGAATGTCAACAGGGGGTGTACTCTGAAATACGAAGTTCGTATGGTGCCGTCCCTTTCACTCTCCTGTCATACACTATATGAGTGATAGGGACGGTACCATACGAAGTTCGGAGTAGACCACCAGCACTGTTTAGTGACATCGCCATGCGTGCACTCCCGGCGTTGCTCGCCCGGACCCTCCCGGGGCCTCTTAAAAATGCTTACACAGCCTTCACATTTTTAAACAAAAACCTTTCTCGCAATACATGTCAATTACTGTACAAAAAGAACCCTATACACTAACTTAAATAATTGTACACTCTAAGGTAAGGCATATTTTAAAATATAAATAGTTTAATTACATATTTATAGTACATAATTGTAAGTATTTTTTTTATTATTTACAGTCTCGCATTGTCTTAAGTCGAGTGCTATACATAATACAATCCTTGTAATTGTGTGGGTGACTTTATATGGTAGGTACACGCAGCGTGGACATAAGGCCTCATTAATATCATGACTTTCAAAGGTGCCGTGTATCACATCACTTACTACTGCAAATATATTATCTCCTGTATAAACAGATTATGGTAATTTCAAAATATTTATGTTAAAGTATTTTGTTATAACAAAATGCCGTGTTTACAACATAAATAATAATGGCAGGTGAAGTACCTAGCTGATATATTAGTAGTATTAAATAATGTGACACGAGGCAAAACTCACACAAGATGCAGCAGCGTAGGGCATTTAAGTCGCACTCCACAAAAAAATTGGCTACTCCAATCTAAGCGAGTTGCTTCACGAATATATGACACGGTAATGATTTGAAGTGACATTGGTAATGATAATGATAAAGCGGTAATGAAAAGAAACGAGCCTCTAACGCTCCGCGTCTCCGTGAGCTCCAACATTCATTCACACAATAAATTCATGAAATGCCGCATCACATTTAAATCACTGGTTACAAGGCCCCTCATCGTGTTCATAAACCTGTTAAAATTTTAACATCACATAAATAATTGGTTAAGTTCATCACTCGACACCGGAGCGTTCGTAAAAAATTTAAAAACCCCAAAATCGTCCAACACGAGCAGTACAAAAGGTTCCAACACTATAAAACGTCCGTCCCGCTAGCGGGGTCAGCTGGGCGGCGCGAGCAGCACCTCGAGCCAGCAGGGGCAGGCGGTGACGTCGCGGCGCGAGTACTTCGGGCCCCAGCCCTTGGCGAAGGAGATCCGCATGGAGCGGGGGTCGACGGGCCCCACGTGCGGGAGCGAGGCGGCGGGCGGCGGCGCGGCGGGGTCGAACACGCGCAGGCAGTGCCCCGGCGCCACGCGCCACACCAGCAGCGCGCGCGCCGCCGCCGCGTCCAGCGCCGGCGAGCTGCAGAACACCGGCTGCTGGCTGCGGTTGTACACCCACACGCCGTCCGCCTCCAGCGACAACGTTACGCCGAGACCGATCTTGGATCGGATCTTCCGCACCTGAAGCCAAAGATACTTGTGTGAGAGAAACTAAGGACATGGCTGTCTTCAGAAATACTGGGAAACTCAAAATAACCTTCTATAGACTAGTAAAGGCGAAAAAGGGAAATTTCGTCCGTGGGAAATTGTATCAAATTCTACAATAAAATTCCTAAACACATTACTGAACTTGGCAATTCTAAATTCAAATCTGTAGTAAAACAAACACTTATGTCAAGAGCATATCTATATTAATAATTTCGTGCAGGGGTACGGTAGACCCGAACGAGACCTGTCTCAAATTGAAGAACGTATAAAAATAACGATTTTTGAGTTGAACATATGTATCCGCAAAATTCGGATTGTCGCGTATTTTGAATTTAAAAGTGTTAATTTTATGACGAAAGGTCGGCCATATTAAATTCGTTGGTTGACAGCGTCGGGTTGGGTACGTTCGGAAATTGTTAACTATGTTTGCGTCCGGTGTGTTGGCCAGGTTGCTGGGCTGCGTTCTGGGTGATGGGCCATCATCGCCCATTGTGTGGATTCGGCTAGCCGCGTCTGCAGCGTTTTGTTTTTGTAGTTTTCAAGCGTTATATACACCTATCAGCCTAGCTGGCACGATAACTTATACCGTCACGTTATATGGGAGAAATGTATTAAAACGTCACATAAAACGTAACGGTATAATCTATCGTGCTAGCTAGGCTGATTGTCACAACAACCGCCTTCAAAGCGAATGTATGGGGCCTGTTACATGGTTATTATTATCACGTGATACATTCATATCACGTGAATATTGAAGCAGAATCCATAAAAATTTGAAAACTGCGATAATATTGACACCCCAGTATTGTCATAATATTAATCGTATAAAGGACACCACTTGAATGTTTGCCGAGTCTGTCCGCCATCTTAAAGCTGCGTCTCTCTTTTGTTGTGACAAACTACTAGGTGACTTATGGCTTTTAAACGTCTAGCAAAATTCTATCCCTATCTCGCTCTATCTTATAACTTAGTGGTGCTCATGCCGTTCGCCGCGCTCGGATGTTAGAGGCGCTACCGCGAACCGAAAACGAAGTATCTGTCTCTTTCTCGCACATGTATATTCGAACGACAGAGAGGAAGATAGTTCGTTTTTGGTTCGCGGTAGGCCCTCAGGCGTCAACTTTAAAACGAATAGGGTATTTTACTATAAGAGAAATAAAATTCAAAATGTAATAAAAACCAGCCAAGTGCGTCGGAGTCGCACACTGAGGGTTCCGTACAACTAAAAAACAAATGTGATTTATCAATATATTGATATTTTTGGTAAAATATACTTCATAATAAACATTATCACCTAATTTCAAGTTCATAGGTCGATGGGAAGTTAAAAAATTATATGTGTGACAGACAACACACGGAATGTTCTTTGACTTTCTTCGACCGTCCGCCGCGCTCGGACTAAAGTGCTACCAACCGAAAACTAAATATATATGCCTCTCTGTCGCACTTGCATATTCGAGCGCGGAGAGGAAAATACTTCGTTTTCAGATCGCGGTAGGTCTGACGGCTCCTATTCCTGGATGGTGCGAGTATCGGAATGTGAAATACCTTTGGCAAAACGGAACAAGTTGTTAAATAGCTTTCATTATGATCTATAGGAATAGGAGGTTAAATATAGCATTCATAGGTGCATGTAATATGCCTAATTTGAAGAATAAACTACTTTTACTTTTTACTTTACATTAATGGGACAAAATATTACCAACTGTTATTATTATCACGCGAAATACTGAATATTGAAGCAACATCCATAGGGGCCTGTTACATGGTTATTATTATCACGCGATATACTCATATCACGATCCGTATCACGTGCAATGAATATTGAAGCTAAATCCATACGATTTTGAAAACCACGATAATATTGACACACCAGTATTGTGATAATATTAAGCGTTTAAAAGACCCCATACAATTTTAAAAATCGTGATAATATTGACACATAATATTGAGTGTAAAGGGCCCCACTTAATAGAATTTGGCGGAGAATAGAGAGCTGCTACCGCGAAACGAAAACGAACGAACATCGTGTGTTTCCCTCTGTGTCGCTCGATTTTGCAAGTTCGACAGAGAGGGAGATACACGAACTTCATTTGTTTTCGTTCGCGTTAGCAGCTCTGACTTCGCACCAAAAATACTGACTGGCACATCAATATGTAACAATTGCACATCTGAACTGAATTTTAATGAACGATTAGTATTTTAGCTATACAAATCAGTACTGATTACGGTGTCAAATTTTTTATGTGCTTTTAAATACTACCCTTATAAAAATGCTTAGGATTAACTTGCAAAGATACTAGCATTTGCCCGTGACGTCGTCAGCGTAATCTTTTACTCCCTATTCCATATGTTAATCCAGACTACAGACTATATTTCTATAGGTATACGAAGTTTCATCATAATCCGTTGTTGTAATGTTTTTATTTTATACATTTTTGTACACTATTTCTTTCGTCGTTTGCATAACTGTCACGAATAAATGTTTACTTTATTTCTTTCTTATTTATTTCACCCGAGCGAAGCCGGGCTTTCATCTAGTTATAAAATAAACGATTACATCATGGATAGGGATGTTTGGCAGTGATAGCGTCCTGCACGGGTAATCTATCGCGAAAATAGGTTTCTACTGTAGCATTGTTATTTTGTAGTAGCTGACACTGTAATTTTATATTTAACTATACAATGTATATTGTTTTGAAAAAATTACACCTCGCCGAGTTTCTTACGCCGGTTCTTCTCGTGGCAGAGGTTTATTTTTCCGAACCGGTGGTAGTTTATTGACGTTCATAGGTGCATGTAATATGCCTAATTTGAAGAAAAAAACTACTTTTACTTTTGTCGTATATCGACATAAGCCCAGTGTGATTCGAGCATCAACGAGACAACGCAGAATGGACTTGTAATGTATTAAATTATATTACCGGCACCTGAATTCTAGTCCCTCACCACGCAACGTATCCGCCTCGCGGTCCGTTATCTCTCATCAACGCTAATCATGTTTAAAAAATATTTTTATTACATAAACCTGATTTCTCTAAATGATTTTTACCATTTCGTTAATTGTTGCTTTAATTAAATGGAAGCTATATCGATGTGTTTTAACAATTTGCTCCTGTTAGATAATAGTTCAAATAGGTTTGCCTATTAAATTTTAATTGTGCTAATGTAAAGAAATGTTGAGATATTTAAGTTATTTCCTACTAGGTACATTATGTAATAGTTATTTTGCTTCTCTTATCTTGAAAACGAAAAAAACAATATACAAGATAATAAAGACGCATACTATATACATGTACAGTAATACATATGTACAAGTGTATCTCCAATCCAGTACCAATCAAAAGGTTATCAGCCGCAACCCGAACAGCGCGGAGTATTGAAATCAGTGCTAAAATTAGATTGATAAAGATTTAATGTACAATTTATATGATTCTCTGTAACTATTTTATTTACTAACGGCGTGCATTCATGTAAACAGTTACCTATAATATTACTGAAAGGCACTTTCACCAGGTCATCCTTTTCTTACATTTGTTTATGGCAAAAACAACGTTTTTTCTATTTAAGCAAGTAGACGTAAGACAATTTACAACGTTTTTGATTACTCTAAAATATAACTACGAAAATTTTAAACCATTATGCGTGCCTATTTACGTATCTAATATAATAAATTGAGGGTTAATCCAAACTCTAGGTCACAGCGAGCACAAGTTATTTACTGAAATTGCGAAGCGTCTGGTTGACATAACTGGTGACCGATGAGCTGGCGACTTCTTCGTACAACGTATTGCGATACAGCGAGGAAATGCCGCCAGGATCCTCGGCACAATGCCTCAAGGGCCTGTTTTAGACTTAAGTTACTTTTTATATTATTTAATTGTTTTGGCGGTATGAGAATTGAAGATTTATTCTTTGAAGGCAGTAATACAATAAATTTAAAATCACGTCATATTTTATGTGTTACTCTTCATCACTTGAAGTAGTCATGCTTGAGAAATCACAGTCCACGCTCCAATTGCTGCAGCAGTTCAAACGGACCGAACAATTACTGTGATGTGATAATTGTTGACGATTAATTCCCGTAAAAGGCTACAGAGTGCTTGGATTGCATAATTTGTCCATACTTTAGTTACACCTTTAGATGTGTACGAGCGTGTTTATTAAAATATTTCTACGCCTGCAAACGCAGTGGTCGGAATCATTAGATGTTTTTATATGTGCGTATTTGTCTTCTTAGAATATAGAGAGTAAAAACGGAAGAAGAGATAATGATTTATCTTGGTTCTATGTAACACACAAACAGACAGGCTTTAGAATAAAATACATACAATTAGTGATATGATTACGGTCTATGGGGAACAAATTCGACAGTTTCGGAAGGATCCAATATGCAAAATCGCCTCCACCCCGCAGTGCGCCGCGACGGCTCTGTATTTCAAGCTTAAGCGAGACCAAGCCGTCGGATAAATCAGCGATCATTACCTGGTCAGCTTTAGCGGCGTCAGGTTGCTCGAGCGCATCCAGACAGAGGCCCACGCGACCTGCGCCGTCGCCGCCGAACACGTCGACGCAGCGGTCACGCACGCCGAACTGTCGGCCCACGCGCCGCGCCAGCTCCCAGTACGCCAGCCGACACCACTCCGTCTCCCACGAGCCGCGCTCTGGAACACACGAATAACATTGTAAACAGGGTTGATCTCACATATATCGGCCAACGGGCCAGCCGGGCGGGGCATATAACATGTAGAACCGACGGCCGTTGGGGCAGAAAGGTTCTCTAGTGGCGTACCGGAAGGCGTAGCGTGGGCAGGCCCCCCACGCGGTGGACTGATGACCTGGTAAGGGTCGCAGGTGGCGCAGGACCGGTCATTGTGGAAGTCTTTGGGGGAGGCCTGTGTCCAGCAGTGGACGTCCTTCGGCTGATATGATGATATCGGCCAACGTACTCTTATCTTAAAACGTTTTAGGATCAAACCATTTCGTGGGAAACAAGTCCTGTCAAAGTGGTCCAGATCAACAGACACTTACTTATTGAGTAATTATTGTTGAGCTCAGCTCGGTAAGGCGTCTTATCTACTTGTTAATATACATCGGATTGTCTTGCGTATTAAATATATGTTCTTGCTCCCTGCTTGAGGAGAGCACCCCAGATCGGAGATATTTGAAGACGAACGAAGTAGCCTATGCTAATTAGGTAACTACACAAACCAGCATTGCCAGCCTTCCTCCTAACCTAAAACAAAGTCGGCCGAGATATCGCGTAACATACCCAAAGAAAACAGTCCAATTGGAAATCCGAACATGGTCGGTAAGCTATTGGCATTAAAATAGGATTTCTGGATTAGTTTACAATTGTTGAGAATGACCTGTGCTCGTGTCACACTACCAGCTCACACACAGTTGAACACCTAGGTACTTAGACAATGCCCTAGATATAGAAAAGGCCTTAAACTAAAATCGTGTGTAATAATATAATATATAAAGAGAACCGATAAATAGTTTCATAAGTAAGTAGTCATGGGTCGCAAGATCTATCACCTCCCAGGTGACATTACCTCTTCACAAAGTGGTCGAATATTCGAATTTGAACTCAAAAATGGCTTCTCGAGCAGGTGTTCTATGACTACAGAGAAGTATTTTTATAATAAAAATTAAGAGTATTCAATGTTAATGTTGTAATTGGTATCTGTAATTAATGAAAATTTTGACACGTAATTGTATATAACAAGTAAAAATTAATATGAATTAAATTTTGTTTCAGGAACCTAAATTCGCTCGTAATGCTCGCGGGGTCTTTGGCTTATTTAAATATTAAAGTTCATAAAAGAAACTATTCGCATTTGAGTTCATGAATTTAATATTAGTACTAAATGAGCAATAAGCAACTATTACAGCAATACATTGGTTTTACTAATCCGGTTGATATAACGAAGCACTCTCGTTAAGGAGTTGTGTGGAATAGTTGGATAAAAAACTTAATACAGCTGATCATTAATCGATGAAAGAATCAGTGGTGTGGATGTATCGTTGCAATTTTTCCACAAAAGCCGATATAAACAATCAAGCTTGTGATCATTTCACAGTAATTCTCCGTTTAACTGCCAAAACATACAGAATCAATCGAACGATCCTTTTTAAAACTTTCAAACAATATTCCATGGTACTTTATTGGGAAAATTTTAAAAAGTAAGGAAATATAAACATAACATAGGTACTTATTTGCAGTTTAGTTTCTGGAATGCTCAGCGCGAGTAGTGTACAAAGCAGGTGAGTTCAAATTTCTTATTTATAAACGTTGCAAAACTAGAGGAATTCCTGGCCGTCAGTCACACTGTGCATCCCAGATGACACCAGCATTAATATTAGGGGTTACATCACTCATTGTTCCAGAAGCCGTCGCGAGCCAAGCCAAGACGGCTAGAAAGTCCAAATTAACTGCGTGTAACGCGATATGGAAAGCGTCTAGATATTCTTGTATATTGACGCCGGTTTTCAAGTTCTCAGCTGAGGATCTGGCGAAACGTATCCAATAGCGGAAATTGGAAGAGATATCCGGTGTTTTACGAACGAATTATATGACAATTTTTTTTTCCACGCATTACGGCTTGTATTATGACAATGACCACATTTTACTGGCTACACCGTCGCAAATATACGAGTATAATTAGCGAAATTTGGCATCATACATTGTATTTATCGTAGATAACGAAAGTATAATTTATCGGAATGAATGAACTCAACAATAATGTATCTGGGACAATAATATCGTAAGCGTAACTTAAGAATTTAAAAAAGATTTATTTCTCTCAAGGAACCAACTTTTTATGCCTACTCGTAGGGGAGCAATCTTTAGTCCAAAGGGAGTCACTGTGAAATCACATTTCCCAGTCAGCTTGATAAAACGGTCCCATGGCGGCATGGTGGTGGCGTGGTGGCGCCGGCCCGGCGCCGATCGATCGTCAAGGTTACACACGTGGAACCACGGCCCTGGGTTTTCTACAATCATACTTTTATTCGCGTAAACTTCTTTCGACAGTTACAAGTTTTATAATACCCTGACATGTCTGCCCTTCAGAGGAACGGTTGAACAGAAAACCAAATAGAATAATACGTGTGGAGTTTGTGTATTTGTTACCATTACCATTAAATCAAGTTGTTGTTAGATGACAAATAGATATGTGTCAATTTGTAAAAAGTCAAGATGTTTTTGGCTTTTACAACGGCAATTTGATGACTCGAGCCGATTAGACCATGAAATCAGGGCACTAAGACGTTTATTGTTAGACCAGCAAAAACATATCTGCTGCAATTCCAAGTGCAATTTACTGCTCATATTTATCTGTATACATGTGCCCCATGTTGACAAAAGGAGTGAGTAGCAACTTCAGTGCAACTTACACCTAATTCTCTCCAGGTACCTTCGTCCTATCAGGACCGTAGAGCCTGACCCAGGCCGTCGCCCCGAGGTTTAACTTTACACTGTTCATGTTTGTCCACGATACAAAGGACCTTATCTGCTTTACAATAGGTTATAAAGGGCTAGTTACATAATAGATAACAGTTTAATTAATTAAAATCTGTGACCACACCCGAAGGAATATTTGATAACGTTTTCTAGGACACACAAGGTGATTTCGCTTCGACTGGTTATGTAATAGATTTCCTTCGTTATATTTAAGCCAGATTCTTTCCGAAATAAAACTCAAGAGACAAAAGGAGAGTTTTGACTTGCCACTAGTGATATGAGTAGTAAGATAATAGACTGTTAGGAGAAGAAAGAGACTAAGGCTTTGCTACGAAATGTTCTGTACATGAACCGTGGCGAAAACTGCGTGCCGAGAGATTTGCACAACTGCACAAGTTTTTCCATGCTGTTCTTCAAGATATAGATCTTGTTTGTTTTTGGTACTATTTGAAAGGTCGTCTTCGTCAATGGTTTAGTCTTGTCTAGTGCATCCGTCTGTGCTGTGTGGCTTTCGGTTGAACACTATAACTCTTGTCATTGTCTCATTTGTCTTTCGTCTTTGTATTCAGTCAGGCAGTCAGTTAGCCAGTCAGTCTGTGCGGAGAATCGGAGATTGGACGAGCTGACAATTATTGAGCACAGATGAGGTTGATAGTTACCTTCGCCGTCAGTGGCGAGTGAGCCCGCGGTTAGCCGCTCGTGGTCGGTCCTCCGCGCATCAGCTGTGCTCTCTCCGTGGTCTGTAAACAACCAAACGTACATCGTTAATTATCTATTCAAACCATCTCAATATGACTTCAGTGTAAAACGATCACGAACTACGAGGAGCATCAATTAGCTAAAGTGTGTCCTATCGAGGTGATAATAGGGCACTCTCGTCGGATATCGGCAGTTTAACATATTTTTAGAATGTAGGACTCCAGAGTCTGCATGGATTCACAGCGTCGGTTTGTTATGTCGTATCAGTAACTCAAAGATGTAGCACAAAGAAGAACCGAATGGTTACTCCACCGACAAGAGCAAGGCTCTTAAATTTATGATGATGATAAGCAATTTATTTACCTATGACTAATGTTTTGATAAGGTAGTAAAAAAATAGTTATTTTTGATTATGATTACGTATAAATCGGGGCCTCTTTATGGCTTTTGGCTATCAATGATTGATTTAAATAAAACCTAAATACGTCCAAAAAAACTTAAGGAAAAATCGTAAGCAACAACCAAAAAACAATTCGGGCCATTATATATCGGCCATAGGACCTGTCTTGTGATGACATCACATCTGGACACCTGCGGGGCAGCGGCGCAAAAACAAAAGACCTCGCGTCAGTTTGATTCCGTAGGAATCTATACCTAATCGGGTTTATATAAGACTGAAATTAGGCCGGGTTTGATTTTGGAGATATGTCGTTAATAAATAAGCGCACGTGTGGTGGTGTGCGCGCACACATGCGCGGGCGCAGACGGTTTTATAGCCCGCGTTATATTATACTTGTTTATTCGGTACTGATGAATGATATTAGTGACGTGTGATTTTCTAATACATTAATAATATGGTAGGCATTTTACATGAGTAAGTAAACGAGCATTTAAAGGGCTTTGACCTATGGACACATGTGTAAGTATTCAAATTCCAGATATGTTGCCAACTCTGAGGACTATTTGGCATCACAGTATATGATGGGAAAAACAAACCAAGGAGGTGTATTCATAGTTATTTCAGACCTGGCTATGTTATGTTCAGAATCTGAAATAAATGTAAGGTAAATGCTCCACTGTGTGTCACCTCGATCAGGTGAAAATTATTAAAATTGCAGAAAAAATAGACGTTTAATGATAAACGAGTGGACAAAAAATATTTAATAGTTTTAGTTTTTATTTCTGATATAGGAAAGTAATATTTTTATGCACTTAACTAGAAATACTTACGTGTATTCGTGGTTATAAAAATGTGCAGCATAACAGCATATAGCCTTATATTTTACAGTATATACCCAGGCGAACACACACAGGTATATTAGCATATAACGACCAAACGAAGGTCGCGGGCCAGTACATATCACTTATATATCGCTTAGATAATAATATGTGTTTCTAATTAATAATGGAAACTATAGGTCTAGAATTAAGTGAAGGGATTGTAACAATTTCTGTTGTGTGACCGTTTGTTTCATATTTAAATAAATAAATAAATAAATAAATATACATACATAATAATTATGTAAAGCCAGACCACACCTATTCCGCTCACAAAACAATAATTAATTTAAACATATAGTTCGATACATATCTTAATCAGCCACATAATGTAACATACATAACCAAACTGTTGTGAATTGGTGATATTTTTATCTTAATATAGTATTTAAGTTATAAAATGGCTCTTGTATATTTTGATTCAACTGTTAATTAACCTAATAAATATGATTATAGGTGTATTATTCAGTAATTATCCGTTAATATTGTCATATTTTTTAAACATTTAAGACCATTAATGAAACTGGTCACGAAAAGTGGATTTCCTTTCAGCGATGAGAGGCGATCTGTACCCAAGTCATAATACAAATAAATTATTTTTAAAAAAACCATTGATATTTATGCTCTGATCCTTATTCCATCAACGTTCAACTGTAAATAAGATTTTTTCATTAACAAAAGCTTTTTAAAAAAGAATCGCAACAGAATAGAAAGCTATAGTGCCGCGAAAGCAATTTACCTATATCTTCAACCTATATCCGATGAATATGTTTCGGAATGGCCACACGTGTACGGCAAGTACCCAGCCACATCGCGCGCACACCGGAGAACGCGTTTGTTTAACAACACCGTCTCACTGTTTCTAACTAAACAATAATCCACCAGGAACTTCTCTGCTTTGAGGTGATCATCAGTTTGTTTATTCTAAGTCTCTCTATCTCTCTCATCCCAGCGGTAATCTAATTGACATCTCATCTCATCTCCGGCTTGGGCTTCAGTTTATAGGACCACTTCGGGGACGGGGTCTATATCTTGCCCCTGATCCGCCATTATTTTCTCCACACGATCATCGACATCTCTTGTAGTAAAGCCATTTGCCACAAAATTGTTCAATATATGTCTATAACATTTGGAGTTGATTGCTATATAGTACTGCGATTGTTATTGACACAAGCTAGCACATGCTATAAAACGGTATTTTAAAAGATTACTAATACTAATCAGTTATTGTATAAAGATTTGCTTCGAGGAGACTGTACATCTTAGCGGTTCTAGAGTGTTGTATAGCTGTGTTACTATGCTGCATCGACGGCACTAGCTAGCGACGCTGTAAAAAGGTATCGCGGGCATTCCTCAGAGGGCCGGCGGTGTCATTGAGCTTTCAACTATCCGGCGCTTGCGCAGCGCGCAACGCTGCAGGGCTGCCAGCGACAAAACTATTATACAACATCTTTTACGAGATATAGCTAAGCAAAACAACAGACGCATACTGTATCATAATTATTGTAGTCACTATGGTGCTGTGTGTGTATAAACACCTATACAGATGTTCCGAAACAAGTATGTAGTAAATTTGAATTTAAAATAGTAACCGTCTCATTTTCATGAAAAAAGCTGACGGCTTCAAATTTCGTGTGGCCGTTGCACAGGAAAGTAGTTTGTTTGTGAATGTTTGTATGATAATACAGCAGACAATTTGGATATTTAAAACGTTTTCATCATAGTACCTGGAAGCTCAGTGATCTTACCTTTTAGCGGGAATCCTAACAAGCTTAACATCTACAATTTTATTCACTTAGGTAAGTACTTATATGACTTGTATTATACCTAATCTACAATTAAATTAAATTGGTATCCACATTCACTCAACCAAGCAAGTATTTAATAGTAACTAATTTTAGTTATCTATAGAAAACTAGTAAACACCGACTCAAGAAAGTCCAACCTACCAAAATCCCGAAAACCTTGAAAACGACAACCCTGCAGGTAGCGTGTGAATTTCCTTCGCGGCGTGGAAGTAATGGATACTTAGATCAAAAAGTAACGAGTGACCAATTTATAGTTACGTTTTGGTCAACTCCAATAATGCATACAAGTTGTCCCTAAAACCAACCGCAAAACTAAGACGACTGATACCTACAGCAGCTCATAAGCTATCAGATTATGAGCTACTCTATCGCCATCCTTTTTCTTGGCGTTGGTTTCAGACACACAACAAGACTTTATAAAAACTTCTTTCGCCGCTAAAATATAACGCTTACCAACTCTTGCGACTTCTTTCAAACTGCAATCCTTCAAAACAATTCAAATCCCATTCTTATCATTCGTCGTCATCGTGTAACGCACGGAACAGAAAAAACAGTGTTACGTACACCATATCAGCCCAAAGATGTCCACTGCTGGACATAGGCTTCCCCCAATTGCATGGGGGGTAAATGCCATAATCGCCACGCTTGGCATGCGGGTTGGCGATCGCAGTATCTCCACCGCACTCCAGGGATGCCGCTGCCCATCCCCCGGTGGTCTGATCCCCGGTGTGTAACGTACAGAACTATTAAAAAACCGGCCAAGTGCGAGTCGGACTCGAACACGAAGGGATCCGTACCATTATCCATAAAACGGCAAAAAAATCACGTTTGTTGTATCGGAGGCCCCTGAAATATTAATTTTATTTTGTTTTTTTAGTATTTGGTGTTATAGTGGCAACAGAAATACATCATCTGAGAAAATTTCAAATGTTAAACTATCACTATCACGGACGGACAGACAGATAGACACAACCCTAAAAATACCAATCCTACATCTATAGTATTTATCACAAAGCTACTATAATATTTGACCAAGAGCGTGCAGGCACCGATGTTATAAAACTAGGTGCAGATATCGTTTGTTACTTTGGTATCGTACCCATACATATACGACTGCATCGTCGGCACTCAAACAATTCTTCCGTATAAACGAGTAAGTGTGTCAAGTTGCATGTCATATTAGGTATTATGGCAGTATTGTAATCTGTCAGTGACCCCTTTATACATTTATCTATCTACTCATGCGCGTGTTACACATCAACTTTTAACGGAATCATGAAGTTTAAAGGATGATTCACAGTAGACCGTTCCGTGTACGGGCCGGCCCGTTTTCTATGACAGCAAACGCAACGGCCGGCGTATTTCTCTAGAAGGAAACGGGCCGGCCCGGACACGGAACGGCCTACTGTGAATCATCCTTAACTGTAAAATGTGACTAAGCATATTAGACTGTGCCTGTTTTAGATTATTATACAGGGTGTGGCCTGTAATAGGAGCAAAAAATTTAACGGTACACTATTGAGCTCTCCAGCAATTATTTCCAAATGATTTTAATTGGAAAAAAAAGTTTTTTTTTGGATTTTTTTTTCGCAAATGTAGCTTATCTGTACTTTTTTACTCTACTGGAGTGATATTAATAACAATTTATTCAAAAAAGACTAAAAATGTATATTTTTTTTTAAAGTCCCAAGAATATTCTTTCAAACCAAAAATGCGACAACGATTATGAGTCATAATTTGAAGCAACCTCAAAATCAGTATTGACTGCCGCGCTATAATCTCTGGGTGCCAAGATCCATTACTTGGAGGTCGTAACTTTAGATCAAAATTTCTCCCAATTGAAAAAAGTTAAAAAAATTTTGGACACAAGAGGTTACTGCAGATGCTCTAAGGAAGCGTCCTTTAATTTTATTGCTCCTATTACGGGCCACACCCTGTATAGTCGGTCACGCACAGAAAAGTAAATTATTATATTTCACCAAAACATAGAACGCTGATGTTATAGCAAATATTTTAACATTGGTATTAATTACATAAATTAAAATCGTTATTACAATTGCATTACTCGTGACCCGTTTTAGTATATAACTAAATGGAAGTAGGTAATGATCATAAATAAATATAAGTACTTGTAGGTTATTCGATATTTCATTTGGAAGTATTGTCAATTTTGTGACAGCCCTTAAAATTCATGCTGAATAGGCACAAGTTCTTGAGATATCAAAGGCTTGTTACTTTTTTCCGCAAATAAATTACGGTTCCAGAAAGCGTACCTACAACCGACATCAACAAAATATATTCAGCCAGTTGACACCTGGCCTTGGAGTTTAAAATATGGCATATAATACGATAGCCTATCATAGTCTAGCCCGGATAGACGACGTGTTAGTCATCGTATGTAGATTGTAAAAAATAGTTTGATTGTTAAAACTACATAAGTACTAAATCGACAAAAATGTGCAAAGAGCATGTGAAACCTCCAGGAGTTTCTAATCGATATTTCATTGTACACTTATTACACTATGCTAATTTGGCAGAAATTTAGCTATCGTCATCATCCTACCGTTATCCCAGTCCAGTTGATCCTAATGGATGCCCGGAGTCCGCTACCTAAGCCCAAGAACTGGCTTGGGCATTCGTTTTTCCAACCCAAAGGGGAAACTGGACCTCATTGGGATTAGGCTTCTGAAGTCCGTGGGCGACTTGACTGTTAGAAGTTCAGAAGCCGCACGAAGGCTTCTAACTTGGCTTAACGACTGCTGTCATAGACCCCAGTCAAAGCGGCCACCCATCCAAGAGTTGACCCCGGCCGACGTTACTTAACCTCGCATACCGCACGCGGTAAGCGGGCGCCGCTGGGCCACGTGCGCTCCGCTTAAATTCAGCTATAATTTTTATAACAGATTGGTGTTCCATTCTTTACGAAGTCGAGTACCAGCCTAGACAGGCTGACACACACATCACATTTTTTTTATTTATCTTCTGGGGTGTTATTCGCAACCGAATCGACCTCACCTTTCACCTCACACCTCACCCGTTTTTATATAGAAACTGACAAATGACATTTGTCAAATTTTGACAGTTTTCAAATAAAAACGGGTGAGGACGAGTGTGTTTGTGAACAAGAGGGCTGTTACTTTAGGTCCATTCATGACAACATTGACAACCAATAAAGTTCGTGTGCAAGTCACGAGAAATTTTCCAATATTAAAAGCAGTGAACCGAAGTTACTTAAGCACCTTAGCTCGAACCACCGATAATTTTGATAAGTTTAATCTGGTTAATGCACAGTTTTGACGAATCTCCGGTTACGTGGTTTAGTTGTGGCCATAAATCAGCTGCGACGTGTCGAGGCGGCCACACCTCACCTCACGCGACCGACGAATACCGTTCCTTGTGTACGGTTCCGTACATTTGGCGATTCCACCCACCGAGGCAACCGAGACGTTTTCATAAATCGAATATCGGAACTCGACCAAATTATGTAATCCCTAGATATCAACTAAGGTAAAGTGCCGGTGATCGACAATGACTCAATACAAGACACATGACACTTTAATATTATGTCATAATAATAAGGGTGAATAGATGTCAACTACTGGCTGTCAATTGTTGACATGACACATATTGGGACATGTGCCTTATTTGTAATTAGAGATTTCAAAGCTGAGTTTCTGTGACTGCCTTATGGACTCTGCTGAGTACCATAAAACTCAAACTCAACTAGTTGTTTACTTATACAATTATTTATTCTGTGCTTATACAAAGGTATGAAATAATACTATCGGTCAGTGACATATCACATAATACTAGTTACCTACGTTGGTTGGAAGTGTAAATGGCAGACAAAAAGTAGAGATGTAATACATATTAGGTAAGAGGTTAGAGTTAGAGAACTCTACTGCTGTGTGTGATCATTAAAATATGAGACCATAGTCTCGATACTTACGTACTTATAAAAAAGTAACGTGTAAAATGGTTAAAAGTCTTTGTATCCTCTGGCTGTGTTTTTAAACCATAAGGAAGAGATATGGGTAATATATTTTTAGAAATAAATTAGCCGATTTTTTTTATTGACATTACTTTATGTGATACTCAGTGAATAAATAAAACTAAGACAATCACCCTAAGTAACAACATTTTTTATGCAAATAAAATTATCGTTTCATCAATTAGTAAAGACCGCTTTCTTTTTGGTGGGCAAGAAGTCAATTTCAGATAATGTTTATTGAAGTTTTTTAAGTAGTTTCATAAAAACACAGTTAACAAATGATACCTAAACGGAAAACCACTATTGCTTTATAGTGTAACTTCACTTATATTTATCAAACCCCATCCCAAACTTAAAAGCCCTCTTAAGACAGAAACGCACTCACATGCATTACCGGTTCCTAAACCGATAATGGACAGTTTTAAGGCAATATCGCCTCCGTGACGAAGTAATAAAGCCCATATCGCTTTGTAAAGTTAGGCAGATGTTTGATACACGGCAGGAAGGTATAAAACATGCTTAATTGTGAAAAAGGTTTGTAATCTAATGTATGATATACTCGAGTTAAGATTTTAATGTTCAAAGCACTTCCCTCACGAAATGTGACCCAAAATAAATACCAAATATAGTATAATATAAGTACTTTTTGAACTGTGAATTACGTTAAAATAAAGATTCCGAGTTACGTCACGGAATATTGAGTCTCTAGATTTTTGAAGACATGAGGATGAAAACTATGAACAGTGAAGAAGGGAGGTTTGTAATTCTCTGCCGGCGTCTGTATTTCCGAGTTCATATAACCTGGACCTTTTTAAGGCACGAGTGAATAGGCATCTTCTGGGTGAGCTCGCTTCATCGTCGGCCTCATCTTTGCCCCCCGGCTAGATGCTGGCCGAGAGCAAATGTATATGGGTGACATACAGGAGTGGTCACATTTTCAATTTTTACTAGGAAGTTTCATCCTGTATAGTCGAGAGCAAAAGTAACTTAACAATTTTGCATCTTATTCCATGGTGATAAGGTGAAAAAGTGTTAACTTACTTTTTCCCTTGACTGTACTGCTCCAGCTGAACTTCCCGGCGATCAATATCAATAAGTATTTCGTCATAAAAACCGACGTTTATTATTATATTCATTATTGTTTGTGGAAATCCGCTCTTTCCTACATCAACTCGCCTACTGACGTGCCTCGATCAGTCATATGTTTAATGCATAGTGCTTGAGACTAGAGGAAGCATTTATAATTTATATTTATACAGAATATCAATGGAAGAGTGGAATTCTTACACTCCCACAGTATATTATGCGTTAATAGTATGATGTTTTACCTGCCAGTCGAAAATAGCTTTTAGTTCAAGGACTAAAAGTCAGTAATCGAATTTTTGAAAGGGCGTAGGAACACCTACAGCCGGCGCCTCGATAGCACGATAGCATTAATGGACTCTTATCATGACTGATACGAGAGCACTTAGCAACAGGACCTAAACAACCCACACAAGCTAAGTCAACTTTGTGACAATCAAAATAGGACTCAAAGTCCAACTCCACATGCAAAAGTCTGCATATCCGAACGAAGCAAGCACGACGGCTCAAATTCGAATAGCATTCCATTTTCAAAAGCCGGAGATGTAAATGAATGAATTCGAAGAAACATACGTGAGAACAGAGAGTTTTATGCGGTTTGATAACTCGGAAATCGACTCTAAGACTTTGATTTAGGAGTGACTGTAAGTGCATATTCTGTAGTGTGCGCTAAAGACATCGATTTGCATGTGAAGTTTTCAAAATTGAACTTTAACGGCTATTCTTAAGGGTGTTAATGAACGCTTTTGTTTCACTCACACAGCTCTGGTAGTTTTTTATGTATGCGTTGGGCGTGTTCCAAAATCGACTTAAATACATTGACTTAAGGTGACAAGGGACCGCATGATGATGCTGTCGCCGTAATGGACCCGATAGGAATTCCGAAGTAAAGAAAAAAAATAAAGGTCCATTGAGAGGAAACTGCGTTCCTATCTATTGAATCAATTAGTTTTCGTAATACGATAGTGGGCTAAGTGTTTTTCAAGATTTCGTCAGAATGCTGGCTTGTTGGATCTCGTTTTGAATGATGTTATATTTGTATTGAACTGAGGTCTGTTCCAATCAGCAATAGATACTTACCTGTGTGTTTAAGTATTTCTTTAAAAGTGAGGACAACATCATGGATCGGTAATTCGATATATGCCTAATTACCTCTCATTTATTTATGTTTTTTTTTATTACCTATACCGAAAAATAATCCTCATTATGAAAAGAAACTAACTATTCGTAGTTGATATAACTTATTAGAATAATACACACTGAGGGATTCCCCTATTTTTAAAAACATTAATAAAATGGCAAATCGGGGCGTCTAGACTCCAGAGGGGCGGAAGGGCGGAAAACCCTATGATGAATCCTGGTTTCCCCGGACTAGGGATTCCCTGTCCTGGCCACTGTGATCATCAATTAAAACTACATAGTTATTACATTTTACTGACATACTTAAGACCTATAACCTGTGCAAGTGTGCCTGTGCACGATTGGACGTGGCTCTGAAGCATTTTGCTGTGAATTTAACAATGATTGAACATTTTGAAAATCATACAGAAACCTCAAGGTATTTTAAGAGACTCGTCCGCCCATATTATGGTACAGTACAGATGTTCCTCTTAGTTAGCTACCTAGATAGTAGTACCACCTATGTACTCTAATTTGTAATCACATTGCATACATCCTACAAAATCTAGAAATGTTGAGTACCTCTCTTAAAAGCCCAGTATATGCTTAACAGGCGTTCATAGGCTACCAGCCTTCATCAAGCAGCCTGTGTGCTTGCTTCCAACTAAAAAAACTAGACCGTATACCGGCAGATGACCAAAAGCGGGCGAGCCGCGGGCCGGCAAGGAATCCGCCGGCGCCCGAGCTTCCCGGAACACCGACTAGACATACCCACTGTCGATAAACGGCACGATAAAAAATATTAATGCCTTTAACGAAGGTACAGACTCGAATACCGGCATGACAGGTCAAATCAGTTAAACTTTAACCGGATTCCTAATCTTGTATTGTATTTGGAAGTGGCTGAGAATTTTATGGAACTAAATTTTATCTAATTTAGTGCTATATATATTAATATCGCAGAATTCTTAAAATCGTAGATTCAAGCTTCAGACGGTAAAATCTGTGTATTGAAATCTTTATATGAACAGCCAAGTATAGGGTTCATTTACTTCAATCGATGTTGGCATATATTGGGAAAATACAGGTAGAGTGGATGTTAAGATATTTGTAGCGTGTTAATAGTGAAAACTTGTCTGCAACCGATTGAATTATTATCGTGTCAGCTACAGCTCCTTATATCTATATCGTAACTACGACAAAACAAAATATGTACCTAATCAACTCGTATGTACGTCCGACTGCATCTGCAGCCCTCAGCCTCCAAACAGTATCGCTTAGGGCCTGCGCACTGAATACCTATGCTGAGGCGAGTGAATCACGCGCAATACCGATAACGTTTGGTAGCTAACACTGCTTATTAAGTATTCAGTCCTCAACTCCATCGGACTGTCAATATAAATTTAATCTTCTATGTTTAGGTCTTGTTTGGTATCATTCAAAAGTGAAAATACTCTAAAATCGTTATTAAATTGTATTCTCTAGAATGGAATTGTGGGCTTACTATGGCCACGTTTGTTATTAATATTAATATGTACCTAATCAACTCGTATGTACGTCCGACTGCATCTGCAAACAGTATCGCTTAGGGCCTGCGCACTGAATACCTATGCTGAGGCGAGTGAATCACGCGCAATACCGATAACGTTTGGTAGCTAACACTGCTTATTCAGTCCTCAACTCCATCGGACTGTCAATATAAATTTAATCTTCTATGTTTAGGTCTTGTTTGGTATCATTCAAAAGTGAAAATACTCTAAAATCGTTATTAAATTGTATTCTCTAGAATGGAATTGTGGGCTTACTATGGCCACGTTTGTTATTAAACTCTTTCTGACACATGGAAGAACGACAGAGATGGACTTAAAATTAATACACATAGGGATTTACATGAAGCATTCATATTTTGAACTTCGATACTTGCTGTCTAACGCGTCACCAATCTCCGATCCAGCTGATGACGTCAAAAGATAAGTAAATACGGATCTGCATTTCTAGACAAAATAATTCCCATGTACAAAGAGTACCTAATAGACGGAGAGCTAGCGACCAAATCGGTCATGTGGCTTCAGCTGTATTGAAACTCCGTTAGCTACTTCCCTGAACAACCTTTTCCTATAATCTTTGTGCTGGCAGGCCGCGGGCGATGGGTGCGGGTGTAGTGGGGTGGAGAAAAAAAAATGTGGGCTCAGCGACTTAATTTTTTTTTCAAACAGTTGCTCTGTACTCCCTGTGCACCCAAAAAAATCGATCGGGTGGTGAGAAGGGGTTGCCAGCGTTAATTAAAAGACCAAAATAATAATAATTTTCGTGTGGTCTCTGGGACTCTGCTGTATTGGCTTTTTTTCTGACGCGAGATTAATCAATATGTAAGCCTCAAAAAAAAATAATGCAAAAATATCGGTAGGAAGGTATCTTTTTTTTCCCCACCCCTCTACACCCTCACCCACCGCCCGCGGCCTGCCAGCACGAAGATTATAGGAAAAGGTTGTTCAGGGAAGTAGCTAACGCAGTTTCAATACAGCTGAAGCCACATAACCGATTTGGTCGCTAGCTCTTATACTATAAGGAGTTAGGTATAGTTTAAACAGTCATTGCTTCTTTTAAGTATCCGTGTGGGTGCATACTTATTTAGTTTATCAGTCGCCTTTGTTCGTTTTTAGGATTCCATGAGGAATTGAGGGTACTTAGTCTTCTACCATTATAAACATACTTATAGCCATTTTTAGGGTTCCGTAGTCAACTAGGAACCCTTATAGTTTCGCCATGTCTGTCCGTCCGTCTGTCCGTCCGTCTGTCCGTCCGTCCGCGGGTAATCTCAGTGACCGTTAGCACTAGAAAGCTGAAATTTGGTACTAATATGTATATCAATTACGCCGACAAAGTGGTAAAATAAAAAGTGGAAAAAAATATTTTATTAGGGTACCTCCCCTATACGTAAAGTGGGGAGTGATTTTTTTTTTCATTTTAACCCTAACATGTGATATATTGTTAGATAGGTATTTAAAAATAAATAGGGGTTTACTAAAATCATTTTTTGATAATGTTAATATTTTCGGAAATAATCGCTCCAGAAGTAAAAAAAAATGTGTCCCCCCCCCCCCCCCTCTAACTTTTGAACCATAAGTTTTAAAAATATGAAAAAAATCTCAAAAGTAGAACTTTATAAAAACTTTGTAGGAAAATTATTTTGAACTTGATAGGTTGAATAGTTTTTGTAATTTTTTCAAAAAAAAAATGTGACGGACGGAAAACTACGGAACCCTACACTGAGCGTGGCCCGACACGCTCTTGGCCGGTTTTTTCTCATTTCCTCGGAGGAATGAGGTATAAGTTCGCCTTTATACTTAAATAAATAAATATTGGGGGACAATCTTACACAAATCGACCAAGTCCCAAACCAAGCAAAGCTTGTACTATGGGTACTAGACGACGATATACATACTTATATAGACAAAACATCCAAGACGCAAGAACTAATATCCGTGCTATATGCACAAATAATGCCCTGGCCGGGATTCGAACCCGGGACCTCTAGCTTTGGAGGCAGTGTCACTACCAACTAGGCTAAACAGGTCGTCACTTTTATATTATGTTATTTAGATTTTTTTGCAAATGTTTTCTTATGTGCTATAAAGTATCATATATACATAACAGTGCTAAAGTCCAAGAAAGCGGCCCCCGTTTCCAGAAAATTTGTGGGGCGCAAAAGGCAGTGTCGACACCATTTAGTGCCACTGCCGTTGGTGAGGGTTGGTGAACCACTTAAGATATTAGCTACGTCTTGACAGGGTTATTTTGTACTTCGCAAAGAATCCCAGATAGACCCATTATAAACTGTGTAAGTTATAAATGCATCGAAATCGACTCTTGCGCATCCCTAGCGCGCATTCCAGCGCCGCCATCTTTAAACTACATTATTAATGTTCACTGCCTCGGTTAACATCAAGTGGTGTTTTTTAGGCCCGACCCGGCCAGCGCGCACGCTGAGCCTGATATATTTGTTTTTAATCAACTCTGGGCTAGGGATGTGTCAATCGGATATTTCGACAATGGACACGTGGGAACGGGGGTTATTGTGATTTATGAAAGGGATGTGGGATGATAAACGTCCATTTCCACAGGATATTGTAAATATTCCGTCAGTACAGTACCTATTCGTAATAAACGCTCTCTTCTTGGGTTGCTATAGGTTGCATCTTCCGACACAGTTCATTTGTTCATAGAGCTTCCATATTTTTTTTATAAGGAATGAACATAAGTCTGCTCAACCAGCCTTACTATAAATAAAAACTCTAAAATATCAGTAGCTAATTCTACTAAGTATGGTAAGTGTAAATGTTGTAAAACTCACCCTTACGTTTAACGTCATCCATCGCGTACGGCGTGTATGGCGGGGGAGGGGTTTCTGTAACAAACAGACAGACACATTATAGCTAATGCAAACCAATATTGTCCTTACCGAGATTGTAATAAGACATTTATTCGAACGGCAGCAGTAATGCATACTATGCGCATTCTTTGAATGGTCGAATCGACTTGCACAGCTCTGTTCTGCTGAGTTTATGAAGAGAATTGTTAACTATACAAGAATAAAGATATAATCTGAGTTTTAACGTACCTAATACTTACATGAGCTAATTTTTAGAATAAGCTCAATTTGAATATGCGTCGTTTTCTAATTCAATTAAGGAATCAATTGCCATGAAACAAATGTGAAGAGCATAATTAATCAGATTTGAAAACAATAAAAGTTCAAATTTCGAAAACTCGCTCAACCGGTCCGATTGCCAACTGCGTTACTCAAAAAAAAAAAGAAAAACGGTTAAACAAACAAGCTGCGCCGACGCAGGTAGGCCCCGCCGTAATTACAGCCCGGGACCCGAACCTTGATCCTCCGTAACGAGCACCCAACCTATATTTTGACCTAGTAAAGACAATTTTATGGGCATTTTGAAAATTGTCCAGATAACTGTCATTTTCAAAGTAATTTCGGTCGTTAAAGTTGAATCACAGAAATAAGTTGGGAACGTAATGACGGAAATTTGAGAAAAGTGGTGTTTTTGTATTGTCTTTAAGTTTAAGTTTGGTGCGTCTTCTTCCGAAATCATATGAAATCACTGTAATAACTTCAAACCCATTAGAGTGTACTTACATAAATTTTCTGATTGGTACATATTATGATTAGTATTAAATATCAATGTTATAGTAAAGTTATATTTTAACTGTAATTTTACTTCACAGTATTTAACGTAAACCTCTCTAAGCATGCATGTAAATTTGAGGGCGAATATACTTATTATTTAAAATGTCCAACATTCAATACCTAAATTTGATTTGGATCGTGTTAAGTGAATTTTAAAGTTACTTTCTTAATAGTCAAATTTGCTTAGGGCATGTAAAATTCCCTGGAAACTTCATACAAATCGGGACCGGGACTGCAAACCCTAAATTTGCTATAAATCGGCCAATTCACATGATTTTAAGTATATATAATGGTGAATCTTTATTTTGTACCCGTTTAAAGTTGTGACACTTGCAACATTGTTGAGGTCGATACAAAATGAACCTATTAAATAAAAGACGAGCCGCAATTTTGAATTCCGAGCACGCAAACGGCGATTTCCAATTTGGCGCCACCGGGTACGTGTGGCCGACAATTAGGGTTCCTCGTGTATGAATGGACCTTTCAGGCTTTCACATCATTTGACATGCGTATACTTACAATTGTGGTGCCTATATATCGGTAAGGATCAAATTTTAGGATTTTTAATTCGTCTACAATTTAATTGTTTCCATTGTGACACCGTCATTTTTTATACAGGTTATATGTAGCTTTCGTGTCACAGCGGAACGATGGTCCAAAAATTTGGTTCTAACCCATATACTAATGAAATTACCCAACTATTTGACTCGGTTTACTTTCTGTTACGTGTAGTGTGTAGTATAAAGATATTTAATTATGTAAATAAATAATGATGCTATTTCAAGATCTCATCAGCAATGAGATAATTGTTATTAGCGTTGTGAATAATGATATTATTCCTTTATTCATATCATATCTAATGTTTTTATTTTTGTATCTGAAAATGTTCGAGTTGATAAATATTATGTACATTGTACACAATTCCCGAAAGACACTGTTGAATTCAACTTTACACTAAATATGGTTTGCATTGCCTAGGTATGCAACAAAGTCTTTCAAAAAGTTCGGGTACTTAATAATGGTGTAATTCAATTATTTACGGAACCCACATTAAAAAGGCGCTACATGCTTCATTGACCCATAACCAGAACCATCATAAGAACATTGCATACAAAAGCATTTGTAAATTCAATGAAAAGTCCCTGAGACTACCACAACAACTTGCTTTACATTACATTATTTGACATTTGAAACACATTGAAAACATGTGGGCCTATTGCGAGTCCTTGCGGTACAACTCTAACATTGGAGGAGAAAATCGCCAACATCCATTCGATTTGAAAAGGCAAGTTTACAAAAACAAAACACGCTTGCATGCCCTAACTCAGCCTGTTGTTCCTCCCGACAGAACATACAACACGACTGCATTCAATAAAATACAATGTGACTCAGCGCACTGAAAGCAGAAAAAGACGAAGTAAATGACCCTAAACGAGCATCCCTGTTATAAATAATATCAGTTCTAACGCACCAGCTATGTGAGTGAACTGCCTATTCACTAACCGTACTATGTCTTCCTGTATTAGTTGAACTTGAGATTGGCAGAAAGCCTGTTGTAGGCGGAGGTCAAATTTACAATGGCTCGCCTGTGACGGGTCGGTGAGTGTTGGGAATAAGGCAAGCGTAGCCGAGAGCCGAGGTTGTCGTGCCCGCACAGCGATATTGTACGTTCGACGAGATTGCTCTTACACATAGTAATGTGTATAAATACAAAGTGGCGTGACTGAAATTACTCCTTAAACTATTACGCCATAACCACCTAAAGAGGACTAACGAAAACGTACTCTGTTTGACGGCAATAAAGCGCAATCTCCTAAACGTCTTAATTACATGTCATTAGCTCATTCCGCTTTAAATTTTAAACCGAAGCATTGCAATCCAGAATGTATTCTAAACAGTTAATTTCAAGGTTCAGAATGCACGCGCAGATGTGCTATATCGTGTTTCAATTATTGAAGAAATCCGTCAAAGAAGAATAGGTTCTGTTTAAATTTAGATAGAGTCTAAATTAGATAGGCGGGTGCAGGAATGCTGGCTGATGAGAGAGAACGGTGGCGAGTGGCGAGTATGGCGGCATGTGTAATTAATCTGAACGTTGAATCTATAGCAATAAATACCGGCGTGTCCTTCGCTCAAGAGACCGGCCTGGTCAATCTGGACGGCTCCCTTATTAAGTGCTTTATCGATGGAAAACTGACGGTTCGTCTGGCTGTTGCCAACAGGATACCTCGGACAAATTGTATTGCTACAGAGAATGCAGTTTCTATTATTACTAAAATATTTAAGCAAAACAGGTACACATCATATAGATTGCATTATTTCAATCCTTTTGTGTATAAATGGATAAACTACTGATTTTTATTCGAAAGTTCTATCTAGAACAATCGAGTAGCAACGTGTAAGATGCCTTTACTATAAAACATTATTTTATAATAATACTAGATGAAAGCCCGGCTTCGCTCGGGTGAAATAAATAAGAAAGAAATAAACAAAACATTTATTCGTGACAGTTATGCAAACGACGAAAGAAATAGTGTACAAAAATGTATAAAATAAAAACATTACAACAACGGATTATGATGAAACTTCGAATCGTATAGAAATATAGTCTGTAGTCTGGTTGGGAATAAAAGTATAGAATGGAATTATATGGAATTGGGAGTAAAAGATTACTCAAACGACGTCACGGGCAAAGGCTAGTATCTTTGCAAGTTAATCTTAAGCATTTTTATAAGGGTAGTATTTAAAGGCACATAAAAAATTTGACACCGTAATCAGTACTGATTTGTATAGCTAAAATACTAATCGTTCATTTAAATTCAATTCAGATGTGCATTGTTAAATATTGATGTGCCAGTCAGTATTTTTGGTGCGAAGTCAGAGCTGCTAACGCGAAAAACAAATGAAGTTCGTGTATCTCTCTCTCTGTCGCACTTGCAAATTCGAGCGACACAGAGGGAAATACATGATGTTCGTTCGTATCCGTTTCGCGATAGCAGCTCTCTATTCTCCGCCAAATTCTATTTAGTGGGGCCCTTTACACTCAATATTATCGCGATTTTTAAAATTGTATGGGGTCTGTTAAACGCTTAATACTATCACAATACTGGTGTGTCAATATTATCGTGGTTTTCAAAATCGTATGGATTTTTCTTCAATATTCATTGCACGTGATAGGGATCGTGATATGAGTATATCGCGTGATAATAATAACCATGTAACAGGCCCCTATGTATGTTGCTTCAATATTCAGTGTTTCACGTGATAATAATAACAGTTGGTAATATTTTCTCCAATTAATGGAAGCTATTTAACAACTTGTTCCGTTTTGCCAAAGGTATTTCACATTCCGATACGCGCACCATCCAGGAATAGGAGCCGTCAGACCAGAGGGCCTACCACGATCTGAAAACGAAGTATTTTCCTCTCCGCGCTCGAATATGCAAGTGCGACAGAGAGGCATATTATTTTGGTAGCACCTTAGTCCGAGCGTGGCGGACGGTCGAAGAAAGTCAAAGAACATTCCGTGTGTTGTCTGTCACACACATTGACATAAGATATAGAAATAGACAGACATAAATAACTAAAAATGTGGCGAAAGATGACACTGACATTTACATTCCAATAGCTGATAATAACGCTTCTTTATAGTCCGAGTCGAGATAAAAACTTCATACAAAAAAGAACTTACAGACATTAGCGTCAAGTGTCAAATTTGCAAACATAAGAACCAACATGGTAAAAACTTTTTAGTAAAATGCCACTGTCGTATACTGACTACCAACGTTTACTTTATAAATGTCAAAAGTGAACAGTGAAAGTACCTAATGGAGTCGCTTTGGTTATTTAAATTATTTTTATATTAATAATTTTTTGAACATATGAATGAAACATTCCATCACAACATTCACACACATTCTGTGATTGTTCTTTTTCTGTGTTAGACATTAAGATGTTTACCTTCATGAAACTCTTGAGCAAGACTATAGGTAGTTATTTCAAAAGTACTGACTTCAGCCATTGGAGCAGCATTTGTAGTTTTACAACTTTTGCTTTGCAAGTCATCGTCATCTATCTCTGACATCTATAAAACAAAGATACCGACTATGAACTTGAAAAATAAATTATTTAAATATATTAACGTTAAATTGATTTTATTACATCAATTCATATAACTATATGAAAATGTTTTCCTCTGCATGATTTTTTACGCTAAAATTATATGTTAAAACAGAATTTGAATAATGTAGTTTGAGTCGGGAACGAACGGACTTACGTTCAAGACAGGTTTAGCAGTTGCAGGTAGTCGATTTAAGCCTTTATTGGTCCTGTATATGTCGGAAATAGGGAAATAGGACGAACACACAACACTCGTGTGGCTTGGTTTATAGAGTGTATCACGTTTATTTTACGCTAAAATAGCGGTCCATTCTGAACGTCGCTGAGGATGTTGTGGAAATCTTGAATTAAAACATAAAAAACACAAATTTATTCCTTATAAATTTAATTTTAAAAAATATTGACCTAATAGCGACTCCTTACATTTTGTTTCTTGATAATCTTTCATTTGAACTAACAAAATTATTTACTCAAAACCATGAATTTACCAGGATTTTACATAAATTTTGTAACTGTATCAAAATAACTAACCTAAAGAAGTATATTCCGTCTTTTCCCTTGTTTTTTTGTAGCTATTAAAGCAGTTTTTCACAGCAGATTTCGTCATTGTTGGACAACTGTCACTGTCCGCGGTCCAAACACGACTAAACAGGAAAGTACCGCCCGAGTCGTGCGGGCGGTACTTTCACGGTGGACATTTTTGTGGGCTGATTATGAATCTAGTTCTATAATAGTACATCAATGGTCACACATATAATTTTTTAGCTTCCCATCGACCTATGAACTTGAAATTAAGTGATAATGTTTATTATGAAGTATATTTTACCAAAAATATCAATATATTGATAAATCACATTTGTTTTTTAGTTGTACGGAACCCTCAGTGTGCGACTCCGACGGACTTGGCTGGTTTTTATTACATTTTGAATTTTATTTCTCTTATAGTAAAATACCCTATTCGTTTTAAAGTTGACGCCTGAGGGCCTACCGCGAACCAAAAACGAACTATCTTCCTCTCTGTCGTTCGAATATACATGTGCGAGAGAGGCAGATACTTCGTTTTCGGTTCGCAGTAGCGCCTCTAACGTCCGAGCGCGGCGAACGGCATGAGCTGAGGGTCTACTCCGAAATTCAAAATCCTAACTTCGTATGGTGCCGTCCCTTTCACTGTCCTGTCATAGACTATATGAGTTAAAGGGACGGCACCATACGAAGTTCGGATTTCGAATTTCGGAGTAGTCCCCCAGTACCACTAAGTTATAAGATAGAGCGAGATAGGGATAGAGTTTTGCTAGACGTTTAAAAGCCATAAGTCACCTAGTAGTTTGTCACAAACAAAATAGAGACGCAGCTTTAAGATGGCGGACAGACTCAGCAAACATTCAAGTGGTGTCCTTTACACGATTAATATTATCACAAAATACTGGGGTGTCCATATTATCGCAGTTTTCAAATTTGTATGGATTCTGCTTTAATATTCACTTATCGTGATATGAATCCATGTAACAGGCCTCATACATTCGCTTTGAAGGCGGTTGTTGTGACAATCAGTCTAGCTAGCACGATAGATTATACCGTTACGTTTTATGTGACGTTTTAATACATTTCGCCCATATAACGTGACGGTATAAGTTATCGTGCTAGCTAGGCTGATAGGTGTATAGAACGCTTGAAAACTACAAAAACAAAACGCTGCAGACGCGGCTAGCCGAATCCACACAATGGGCGATGATGGCCCATCACCCAGAACGCAGCCCAGCAACCTGGCCAACATACCGGACGCAAAAATAGTTCACGATTTTCGAACGTACCCGACACTGTCAACCAACAAATTTAATATAGCAATATAGTCTGTGGGCAATATGGCCGACGTTTTGTCATCAAATTAACACTTTTAAATGCAAAATACGCGACAATCCGAATTTTGCGGATACATATGTTCAACTCAAAAATCGTTATTTTTATACGTTCTTCAATTTGAGACAGGTCTCGTTCGGGTCTACCGTACCCCTGCACGAAATTATTAATATAGATATTACTTGAAAAACATTGACTAATATTTGTCCCTGGCTGAAAACAAATGAACTGTAGGTGAAAATAATCTTTTCTCAAACATGCAATGAAATATTGATGATATGTTCCTTATAATAGGCTGCGAAGTATGACGTTTCAGGTGCGGCTAGGACAAAAGGTCGTTAATGGAATTTCATACAAATCTTGCAGGCCTAGGCCGGCAAAGTCCTCTTTTTTAATTTCCATTCCACATAAATTGTGGCACAGGCACCATGACATTCTGCCACTATGCGTATTAAAAATTTAACTTTGTTTTTTTTTTTGTTTATTTCATTGCATGTTTGAGAAAAGCACTATACATACCTCTGCGGGAAATATGGGGTTGCCCGCCTTAGACCTATCCGTGTATATGTCTTCGGCCGGCAACCCCTTCCGTCCCGGCCTCTGTAGTACTACTATTGAATTAAGTATAAAGAACATTTTTCTGTGTTCCCAGAGTAGCTAAGAGTCAAATTTAGCTAACAAAGTAAATCCTGTTAGAAATAATGATGAGTCAAATCAAATGCATACCACACTGTTCATCACAAATCGAAGCACTGCAACGAGAGAAAAGTGAAGGAAACCAGACAGGAGAACACAGGATCAGGAGGACAAGAGAGAGGAACTTATCCTACAAGAAATACTATAGTTTTGACAAAATACGGTGACTAAAGGCGCAAACTCTTGGACAGATTTGACTGTGGCTAAGTGAGGCTAAGTGATCACAGATTCCTAAACCATTTCTCAATTCAATTAAGAATGATAATATCGCTGAATTCACTTACTAAAAAAACAATGAATGACTAACAGAGAATGCATCAAGTCCACCACTTGTTTATTTGCTTTGTCCAACAGCCAGAAGGCAATCTTGTGGTGTTTTTTTTCTGATGTTCTATTTCCCCAAGTTCTAGATTAGTCAGACTTAGACGTAAGAGTCTAACGGTCTATAAAAAATAAGAATAATAATTTAATTAGAAAATAAAAAACTATACGAAACAACGTGCCTACCACAATTTTAAAATTAAAACTGTTTTGAGACAGCGTGGATATAAACACTAACCCCCTTATTCATAAAACTTAACAAACCTCTGTTAACTAAAAGTTGTTTTGTCCCTTTCTCACAAACATAAATGTCAAAGTGACAGATAAGGACAAACCATATTTAGCGGTTTGTTAACTAATAAAGGCTTGATGGACGTTTATGAATAAGGGGGTAATTATTTAACACAACGATGTCTAGTCTTCAAATTATCATAGGCAAGACGCAAATGTGAGTTGGTATTCAAAGCTAAATTAAACAAAGTATAAATCCAATTTAAAATGCCATAAATCACGCACAGAGTATGCAAAATATTCCGGGGTCTATTTTAACACTAAATTTCAATTTGAATTTAACTCGTGTGTAATTTGCATACTGCTCTTGCTAGTGTTACATAGATATGTATTTGGTTAGGCCTACGTGGGTGAATCGCTATCAATTTAATATTAATTGGATTTTAGCGGTGGCGGTGGTAGAGTTCGGTGCGCGGAAAGCCCTCGATCGATCGAGAATCGATGAATTGATAGTGACACACGTAACATCTTATGTCATTTATCAGCCCGGCTAGTATGATAGCTTATATACCGTCACGTTATATGGCCAAAATGTACTGAAACGTCACATAAAACGTGACGGTATAAGCTATCATACTAGCCGGGCAGGTAGCATTTTATTGACCACATAGGTGATACGACACATTAAATTGTGCAATTAAGCTTCATTGAATAACCAATTAAACTTATAACCTTTGACTCGAAAATCTGGAACGGTAACACAGTTACAATAGCATTACATAAAGTAAACCGAGTTGAAAACAAGCGGTATCACGGTAAATTAAACAATAACCCCACCTAAAGCTTCTAAAATTCAAAAAACGACCGCGCCGCGTGTGAATCGCCCGAAATAGCCCACCCGAATTATAACATGGGTGGCGCCAGCAGCGGCGCCGGCGCCGGCGCGCCCACGCGGCCCCGGCGCGGTGCTGCCACCTGCCGGCACACCGCGACAGCTGCCGCCGTCTAGCCTGTCTCATTCAGGGCTTCACTAACATGTAGGTATACGGGAGCACTGTGACTTTAGATTAATTTCCCACCGGTGAATTCATGAATTTCATGATTGCGTAATTGGCGACTGGCTCTAGTCTGTGATAAAGCCGTAGGTGTAGACTGGTGCAGCAATAGCTTATTTTCCTCGAAGAGGCGTAAAAATGGCATACAAAGTATTTATTTGTTAAGGAAACTTGTGGAGTTCTGAAGTATAGTTTTTGTAATTTTCTAACTTTAGTTTTTTGCCAAACTTCTATCAACAATCTCTACATGATTCCCTTGCGAGTGTCCAAGTCCGGGCCCGGGATATGATAATATATATAAACATTAAATAACATTAGTCAGTAATGAGACTTTAAACACTACTCAAAGCTATAGTAAGATTGATCTTGTATTTTGGATAATTTTTAGGAAAAAAAATTAGATATAGATTTAGTAGACTATTCTTTACGATACAACAGGTATTTTTTATACTACTCGTAATATTAGGCAAATTCAGGTTGCTAGTCATACGTCGATTCTAATGTAACAAGTTATCTGCACAATGATGTCACTTCCCACAAAAAATATAAGATACATATTTTATAATCAAAATGATTTTTTTAATCGAAGCTAAACACTGACTCAACTTAAATACACAAATACTTCCAACAGTTCCAACAGCAGTAATGTAATGAATAACTCACAAACACATTAAATTAAAAATGTCATTACGTTACTCTACTATAAATGTCTGCTTGATTTCCAGCCAGATTATTACGTGTGCAGAAACTGAAATATTACAGGCAGGTTGGTCTGGTCGGAGTCCAAACATTCGCGGCGATCGTTGACACTGCGCAGCCGGTGACAGAATGTAAGTAATGGGTGACGTGGACCTTGCGGCTAGTGCGCGTGCGCCGGAAGACTGTGTTACGGAAGAGGAATTAACCGCCATGTTAAAATAAAGGTTAAGTTATTTTCATTCTGCTTAGATGTGAACAACGATCCAAGAGGTACAGATGGACGGACAGTGGCAAATTGGGTATCCTTGAAATTGAGGACCATTATCAGCAAGAACATCTATCGAAGAAAGAGAATATTTTAAAATCTCGATTGATTCACAGGATGAGGTAAAATAATATCGGATCGATATACGTACTATATAGGAGTTAACAGGAGCAGAGAGATTATTTAAATTCTCCTCACAAATCCAGCAAATATACAACAAGATGAGGAATCACTGAATTTATACAGGTTTCGCATTGGGAACAAAACTGCAGTTAACATTAATTCCTCCATTGAATTTTAATGTCAAACTATGCAGGTTTCACGTGGAGATGAATTAGTAATTAAAGCTAATTAAACTGAACTGGGGTCATTTACGTCTCGGCGGTTCTTTAGAGGAATTAATTAACACTCATTAGTAAAACATCAAATGAGCAGAAATTTTGTTTCGACACAAAGTCTTGTTTTCTTGTGGATATGAGTGAGTGGGAAGTGTTGATTGCGGAATCTAACTAATCATCAGACAAATACGCTTTGTATTAATGTGCGAATTCTTGCATATTTGAACTAATACCTACCTAATTCACAACTGCATTTTTACGAAGAAATTATATTTAGTTTTTAACATATTTATGCTAAGTCATGCCTTGACAACTTTTTCATTAAGTAATAATACTGTTCAAAGATTTTAAATTGACTTGTTATATACACTCCAGACGTTTTCTAAAACGACAGCAAGGGAGGACACCAGAAACATAATTATTATGACACAGACATGTATTAGATAACATAATCTATAAACCAAGTGACGTGTACAGTACTAACTTCAAAAGCCAACAAGAGAAAGTATAAAAGATTGTATCAGACAATGTCGAGTGCTCAGGAGCGTCACGTCACGTCGAACATGTTGCTTTTGTTAAGGACTCTAAGTCTTTCCCCGGAAGATCTAATTTGACTTGATTTAAGTGAATGGTTTTGTTTATTTTACGATCAGTGTCTCAGGGCCTCTCGGATCGCTTTGCTAATAAACACGATATTTTTTCCAGTCTTGCAACTACAGGAGCAACCGGTTCTGCGCAGACGCCTGTCAATGGGCCGCGCTCAATGGATCTATCTAAATATTTGACCGACAACCGTCTAGAAAATCTTGGATTGTTGTTTCTGATGCCTAAAAAACTCTAAAAGCTGAAGCGGCGCCGGACGCCAGACTTCCGCGTCGTCAGTCATAAACAACGCATTGAAACGCTCCGATAATAAGACAGCCATTCACAAATCCAACAAAACCCAAAAACATCGGACAATACACAAAAAAAAAACCCAATCACGAAAATCGAGTTGAGCTTACGCAGTGAGCGTACCTGCGTGTGCGCGCCCCCTCCCCGCGCGCCCCGCCGGCCATACCGCCCCCCGCGACCCCGCGCGTGGCGGCTGCGCGGCGCGCCTGGCGCCGGCGCCAGTCAGCCGACAAGCAATTATGGCTAAATAAATATCGGCCATGCCGCCTCCGACGCGTCGCTAACAGATGGATTCTTATACGGTTATATCTAGACGACATCATTAAATTTTGGCTGTTGTAATGGCCAGGTGAAATGGCGTGTGGGCTCGGAATTACTTGTAAATGGTGGTTACGAGACGATAACGTCGCCGGCTAATTGCCGCCCGATTTGAGTAATGGGTACTGATTCCGAGGTATCGGATTAGCGGGGCACGGGATGGTGTCGAGGAGCCGGTACCGAGCCGGCAGCGTCGCGGCGTCGGCGCCGATAAGATAACGATCCCACGTCGCGCTGACGCCGGTCTCATAAGAACATTTACAAATAAAGGCCGCCGGCGCGCCGTGATTGGCGCCGATTCGCGAATAAACGCCTTCAGCATAAACTTACGATACGTTCGAGCGATTCATGCGAGAGTTTTGAATTTGCGAATTGATGTCGGCAATAAAACCGCTGGGAATGTTGCAGCCGCAGCAGGTGCGGACGTAACAGCTGTAAAAGATGATACATCAAGGATTGAATAAAACACACAAGTAAACGTAGCCGTTTGTTTCAGTTTTCATGAAACACGATGACATAATAATTTAAACGGCTCTGCCATAAGCCGAGATGACAAATGATCGGCTTGTCGAAGACTCGGAAAAAAACAGAAACAAAAGAACGACAGTTAAAAAAGTGCACGCAAGTCGTAGGAACGATGATTAAGACGGCGCCGACGGTATATTTAGCGGTGTCTGTGGGAACCGCCGCGAAAGTTGACAAAAACAGTGGCGGCAGCCGCGAGCGCCGCAAAAAACGGCGCAGGTGAGGTCTGACATTACGGCGGATGTGCTTGCTGCAGACATAAAGGAAATTTGAGACTAGATTACCGAGAAGATTCCGGTCTGGCGCATGCACCTAAGCTATTAATGATAAATCAAACATATCCGTCAATAACTCAATAGAATTCATATTTATCTCTCATGATTAATGTAAATACACTAGACAGACCACCATTTATAGACTGCGCACAAAAAATGAAATTTTATTGAGCACTGCGTTCCAACAGATATCAGATTAATTCTCACGGACGTCTGTCTATATAGAGAAGCATTAAGTATATTTCCTCGGCTTTCTTCTTAATTAATATGCTAACAGGCATTGTCAACACACCTACGTTGCTCCTAAGTACCACTACACGTGGTGTAGGCGGCGCCTGCGCGTTGATGTCATGGCCACTCATTACATACGAACTGTTACTGTCGAGATTTTTGACACGACAGATAGGTTTGGAGTTAAATTTCTGGCCAGTCTAATGCTTTGAGCGGGATAAAACTTCTAGGAATGGACGACAGATAGATGTAGATATTATCTGTAATCCTAGATGTTTTCCATTGTACATGTAGGTTGTAATGGGACGTTCTTGTTTTGAATACTTAATAGTACATTACTGCAGAGGCCGTGAAGTAAGGGATTGCTGGACGAGCTTGGGATAAACGGCCGAGTCGTAGACGAGGCCGGATAAAACGAGTCCTGCAATCCCTGTTCCGGCCGAGGATTGTATAGTACTTTTCTCAAACATGTTAGAAAAAAAAAACAATAAAAAAACTAGAATATAAAAAAATACAAAACGTCCAAAAATAGCAAAGCATCACAACAAAAAAATAAAAAAAAAACACGAAAAATGCTACAAAATACAAGCACAATTAAAAAAACACGAAAGAACTAAAAAACCAAAAAACACGTGAAAAACAAAAAAAATGTCGAAAAGTACAAAAAAACAAAAACTTTTAAAAGTCCAAAAATATCAAAAAACACAAAAATACTACAAACTAACACGAAAAACCTAAAAAAAATACATAAATACCCGAAATATTCGAATAAATACAACAAAATACAAAAATACAAGAACGATAAAAAAGCCGGAAAAACCTAAAAAATACCAATTTGCATAACAAATTAAAAATATATATTGTATATTCAAAATCGTGGCGGTTGGCTCTATGTAATATTTCCTTTATCAGTTGATTTTAGTAAGCAAATTTAAAAAGTTAGAGCAGCGGACAATAATGTTAGTTTCATACATTCTCCATACATTACTTCTTGGCCGCCGGCCAAGAAGTAATGTAGGGAGCCATAAACAGGTAACTTCATGTCCTCTTTTCGTGACATTAATGCATACATTTAGGTGCATGTTTGAGAAAAGAATATTGTGGGTGTTCAATATCAGGTTGTTTTGAAGGTCTTATAGGCAGCTATTAGTACTTCAAAATGTTTTTTTTTTTTTATTCAGATATTTTCGCGAAAATTTCGGCATCCGGAGACGAATTTGTATGATAGTTTTAGCAATTCCACATAATAACAGAAATGAAACCGAAATAAAACACGAAATGGTATGTAAACAACTAGAACTAGTGAGCAACCGAAGTCATTATATTGAATACAATTTGTTTCATGACCATGCCGCATTCCAGAGCAATGAGAAACCAATGAAATATGTTGAGATGTTAAATTATTATGTCACATTTGCGAATCAGCATACCTAATGACAATGTTTCTAACAGTTTCCAGAATAGAATCGCTACTTTCTGAAGAAGTATGTTACTGAAATGATTGCTTACCGTATTTGTGGTGATCAACGATTTCTGTATTACGAGATTTCATATAGGTATTTTGTAATATGAATTATACCTAAGGAATCTTGATAGAGGATGCTTTCTGAATTCCTGATCCCTATCTGATGGCACTGACAGCGTGGGCAAAAAGGGTCTAATGTGGGCAACTTATCCGATGAAGGTTTTGTATGGTAACTAACGTAACACTTTGTGATTTTAAGCTGGTATTAAACTAGATTACTCGTCGTTTTATTTATTGTCCCTTTTACTTCTTTCTCATTTGTTTTATCGCATATCTATTTACTACTAATGTGTTATTCTTTTCACACATATGCCTTATCTTAGATGTGATAGACAGTTTGATAAGTAAGATACACCGAAAATAACAACCATTATGTAAAGTGAAAAACAATATCTAGATAATTAAGTACAGGATAAAATATTTAATTAAGCTGTTCTAGATGCAGAAACCCGAACGTATGTGCTCTGAGTCTAATTAGATTTCAATCCTTGCCTAGAAAGAACGTTTGAAAAAGAAAGCTGATTGTATTGTAAAGGTACACAATTGGAGCAAAAAAGGACCAATAATAAGGTAACTTGGTACAGGCCCGTCTCGACATGGTAGCATATTTAAAACAAAAAACTCATGATTGCACAAAGACCGGCCGTAAATTCTTGGACGGGGAATTAAAAACTTGAATCATGCCAGACATTGTAGCGAACAAGTTCTCGGTTGTTTTTCATTTTGTTGGTCGTCGTTTTCAATTGGCATTCCTGCTATTACTTCCATTAGTTTAAGCCGTCCAATAGTTTTCAAGGAACTGAGTTAAAACAGGAGACAATTATACCTTCTTTGCGATGCTTGCAACTAGACGTTCTTTGTATACCGCTGTAGTTTTCAGAGTTTACCAAATCAATAATTTGATTATTATATTGGAAGTGAATGTAGACGAAATTTATGCTACAGATTACGAAAACTTCATATTTTACGAAGCTTAAGCTACTAATCATACTTATATTCAGTTATTGAATTGGTCAAAATAAAATTACTCGTAACATTTCCTGGTTCAAATCAGACGCCATCGCAACATAAGTATCGTCAACAGCGGTATTAAAATTGAGATTGCTCACACGAACGTTTATGTTTTCGCCATACGCTGGATATGCGCGCGCGGCGCGTCGCGGCGGCGCCGGCGCGACCTTGCCTGCTATCGCCGAGTGACCCTCGTGCGCAGATTAGCTGATACTGCTGGGTTGCCATGTCATCTATATACATGGGGTGATGATGGTATTGATATTTGAAAAAAAGCTGTAATTTTTGAGGAGATTTTGGGCAAGGCCTTTTGAACCAGTTTCAATGAGGGACTAAATAAAATATTTAATCCGAAAAAACACAAGGGGTGATATATATCCTCCGCGTCTTATACGTGGTGGGTGCGTGGTGGATTGCAACAGAAAGTTGCCTTGTATGGATCAAATGCCTTAAGATCTTCCAGAATCCCTTTTAGCTTCATTTCCTTAATTAAATTAAGCTATGGGGATTAGGGCCGTAGCCTTTCTGTTAATGCTGACTAACTTTCGTGCAGGTTTGAACATGGGAGATGATAGTGTAGGCTTACTTAATGATTAATTTTGCAACATGCATGCATTACCAAAATACAAATTTGAAAATTGGAAACTGTAAACCATGCTGTTGAATTGCATACAAATGATATTGCGGTAAAATTAATCAGTGGCAGTCAAAATAGTTACAAAACAAAATAATTGGATTGTAAAAATTCATTGAACCATCTTTTTACAAGGGAAATTCGGGGATAAATATTTTGTAGCATCGATAGGTCACCTATAGTGTGACATCGGCCACTGTCAAGATTCAACAATCAACGGCGTTAACGAGGATAAGTCAACCATAGTTGCCTTTGGAAAAATGAAAGCAAAGAAAAATGAAAGTACCAGAAAAAAAAACGCCAACAACTACTCTGTTGTATGGGAGCCCCCCCATAATTATTATTATTATTTTGATTTTAGTATTTGTTATTGTAGCCACAATAAAAATACATAATCTGTGCAAATTTCAACTGTCTAGCTATTACGGTTCTTGAGATCTAGCTCGGCGAGTGGTAGCCATGAAAAAGGGCTAAAATATCACGTTTTTTGTATGGGAGCCCCCCTTAATTATTATTATTATTTTGTTTTTAGTATTAGTTGTTATAGCGGCAACAGAAATACACAATCTGTGAAAATTTCAACTGTGACAGACGGACGGACGGACGGACAGCGAAGTCTTAGTAATAGGGTCCCGTATTTACCCTTTGGGTACGGAACCCTAAAAATTAAACTTGTAAAGTGTCAGAAATGCATAGCTAACTAAATTAGATATTCTGGTAACCAAAAATGCTTAGCTGAGAGACTGTTTTCAAGCGGATGCTTAGAAAGCATCTGCTGAGACAATTATTCCTATAGTGTTCGTCATTACAGTGTTGGAATTCAAACCCAACTTATTTCCGTATCCTGTGGATATTTTTTTATCAATCAATTATGTAGTTACATGTGGTTCATACCTACATAGTGTACTTTCTCATAGTTTTATCTTTTTATTTGACGTTTCTGAAGTGATATTTTTTTTAATGTCCTATAGTTATTCCCATATTGGACCGTATCAGTGTGTCCCTTGAACATATAGGTATTTTAATTTTCTATGTAACTAAAATGAAGTTTGGATTTGTGAATATGTATTGCATAAGCAATTTGAATCAAAGTTGTAATTGTGTACGTGCATTCGAATGAATGACGTGATTTTAGATGACTTAGGGAAACGTGAGACGTTACAATTTGATGATAAATGTGTTACAGTAAACGATGAATGGATCTAATAAAACGATTAATAGAAATAGTGCTGACAGAAAGTTTTTCTTTTCGTAGTACGTTAATACAGCAGGCAATAAACAACACATGAGACAGTGATCATAACTAGGCAACTTAACTCAATAAACGAATTTAAATATAGAGATAGAAATTATTTTTTCGTGATAAAATTACTATGTCGTAGGCGAGATGTTATAATAATTATTAAAAAGTTTACGACGAAATGGTCCCGCCTCGGCATGGTGCTGACCCAGGAGTCATTCCGGCAGCACACATTGATGGCTCACGATCTGTGTAAAGTGAAATACAACTTCGGAATTCAATAATATGATAAATATTACCAATGGCAGTTATGACTTATGATATGATATTGGCACGGATAGCCCCCGCAATTAAGTTTCTTATAGACGTCTAAATGAAGTCTAATAAGAAAGTAAATTTGGTAGACATAGAATAAACTGGGTGCCGGATATATTTTTGTTGGTTTGTACTGTTTGTTGTTAAAGTCACCGGTTTATAAGCAATTAATGAGCATGATTACATCTTATAAAACTTTCAACCAGTTCTATAACAATGGTAATCAGCATAAAAAAGATACTTGGAGGATGGAAGAATTTAACAAAGTCCGTTAAGTTGATCAGAGCTATTCAACAATCATTCTGCCTGAATGTTTCATGGAGTAAACTTCAAGTCCAATGTAAATTAAACCAGATACTAGATGGCATTGAAAACGATGTAATCATAAAAACTGGACCCTTTGGATTTTGTTTAGAAGTTTTAGAACACGTTCAGACGCTGATGTAAGCCGCTAAAAATAGACACCGACGAAATGTTTACTATCCCTCGTAGTTATAACGAATGTAACTAACTACTAGAAATCAATGGTGCATCTATTTAAAACATTACTGCAATTCTGCAGCATAATTTCACAGAAACCAGAATCTTTAAAAAATCTCAACGACAAAACTCAGCGTAGTGTTAGATGGCAGTGATTTTACTGGTTTTAAATATTCCTAAATACGCTTCATTCAGTTATTTCACTTTGAAGTAACTAAAACTTACGTAGAAGATGGCAACACTCAAAACTACCAAACTGAAGAAAGCAATGATGGAAACCGTGACGTCATTTTAACGTAACGACACTGATACAGAGACAAACAGTAGTGATAAGTGGTGATAACGATTTGCACTGATATCGATGCAAATGGAACGGAGCACGTGAAGACACCAATCACAAAATATATCAGAGGCCTATCAAGAAGCTACCAGCATCGCAGCAACACATCACTGAAACACTACACAATCCGGGATCCAACACTGTTTAGTGTTTACTTCACTTGTTGCGCGGGTCAACGGCCGTCAGCGTCACGTACCGGGCTCGGACAGGCGGCTCCAGTGGTGCGGGTTGCAGCAGTGCTGCTCGCGGCACAGGGGCAGCCGCCGCAGCTCGGCCAGGTCCTTCAGGTCGGGGAACCGGAACAGCCGGGTGACCGCGAGCCTCAGCCCTGGCAGTTCCGCAGGGACGCATTCCGAGGCCGCTCCCGTGTCCAGTGCCCTCGAGAGTGTTCTGAGCGTGTCGTCGGGTATGGTAGGTGCGCCGGCGGCCACCAGCCGCCGCCGCAGCGCGCGTCTCCGGAACATCACATGCCGGCGCCGGCGTCACGAGGCGCGGCGACGCCACGCATCACTCGCGCACGACATAGCTCGCCGCGTGCGGCCGGTCGACTGCCAATCGCCGCCGCGGCCACTGACGCGGCCGACGAGTGTTGCCATTACTAAACTTTTAATAGCCCCCGGAATACTAGTTTGATGACTTTCAAGACGGTCTATAACTCTTGCTTTAAATTGAAGTGATGTTGTTTAAATATCTCGAAAGACCATTTATATTTTCATGAAAGTCTTTATTAATTGCGGTTTATGGTAAAAGTGAAATCAGGATAGTTGAATGAAAATGAGTCTAAATGACTAATAAACTTTCAGTCCGAAAATGAAACTTTTTTTTTTTTAGGGTTTCGTAGTCAACTAGGAACCCTTATAGTTTCGCGATGTTAGTCTGTCTGTCTGTCCGAGGCATTGCTCTGTGACTGTTAGTGCTAGAAAGCTGCATTTTGGTATGGATATAGAAATCAATAAAACTGACAGTCGTAAAATAAAATCTAAAAAAAATTAAGGGTACCTCGCCTACACGTAAAGTGGGGATGATTTTTTTTTGCTTCAACCCTATGGTGTGGGATGTTGTTGAATAGATCTTTCAAAATGAATAGAGGTCTTCATCTTCGTCTTTTTGATAAAGTGAATGTTTTCGGAAATATTCACTCCAAAAGAAAAAAAATGTGTCCCTCCCTCTAACTTTTGAACTATGGGTCCAAAAAATATGAAAAAAGTCATGAAAGTAAAGTTCAATAAAGACTTTGAATGAAAACTATAGCTAACATGATTAGTTGACCAGTTTTTGAGTTATCGTAAAAAGTCTTCCCTTCTTAGTAAAAGACGTATGAAACGCTACACTGAGCATGGCCCGACATGCTCTTGGCCGATTTTTGTTTCTATAAAAACTTAATGGTTTTGATTTAGAAAAAGTGTCCTTGTTTTATTTATTTAACGTAAATTTCATATTATTTGACTTAATAGAAACCTGTTGAAATATATTTGGGTACTCTTTTGTAATAGATTCAATGGTGCCCATGATTTGGAGTAGAAAAAATTCAACTTCTGAAGAAAAGAAGTAGATTTTTTTTTTATATTGGGGGACAAGTTAAAAATAAATGGTATGGGGAAAATTTTGATATTGCGCGGCTCCTTCCCCTCTCCCCCCTCCCTTGCAAACCTCTCTCCCGCTCTCGGGAAGCAGATTTTCATACTCTTCCCCAACTTCCTCCTCCTAGTAGGGTCCAAGTCGTACTCAAAAGCCAAAAGTCCAGGCAGTTCCCGCGGGCGCTCGCGCCCCTGGGCTATAGCTTTACTATCTATTTATCTAAATGCTAAACCGAGCACCTTTTATCACATTATCATCATAGCGTAAAATAATCAATTAAAAGAGTAGAAATTTAGAAATCAGCCCATACCTACAAATTATGTATTTAACGTAAGTAAAAGCTCATGGATAATTTACCTAGACGCTTCTTCAGCTTCATCAATCAGCGTTTTTCATGGCAAACCATTTTTAGTACTAATGCAAGATTGTATTCGATCCATACTGATGCAACCCCGCAAAAATTGAATAAAAAAAAACGAAATTCCGCGCGATCCCCTTAGGGCTGGTCACCCTGGCGCGGGTGTAGGCGCGCCGGGCGCCGCGCGGGGGGGCTGGCGCCACCGGCGGCGTCAGGTGCTTACTCTTGTGTGCGTGCGGCGCCAGCCGACTGACAGAGCGGGGCGGCAGACGCGACACAGTGGCGGTCAGTTGGTGCCCTGTGTTTTTAGAACCTCTAAGAGGGAAGAAGGTCTGTCGGCCTGTTTAGCCTAGTCGGTAGTGACATTGCCTACGAAGCTGGAGATCCCGGGTTTGAGTTGGATGTTTTATATGTATTTAAGTATATATCTATTAAATATATCGTCGTCTAGTACCCACAAAACAAACCCTATTGAGCTTAGTATGGGACTAGTTCGATTTGTGTAAATTTATCCCCTAAAATTTATTTCTTATATTATATTTATTTATTTAGTTATCTATATAAGACATATATTCTAGGGAACGCAGTGAGTACGTCTTCTAATATAGGTGGAGAAGATGGTTGTGGTGAGAGAGCGGACCAACAGACGGTACAGGATAGGAGGAGGAGTAGACTCCACTCCGAAATTCGAAATCCGAACTTCGTATGATGCCGTCCCTTTCACTCATATAGTGTATGACTTGAGAGTGAAAGGGACGGCACTATACGAAGTTCGAATTTCGGAGTAGACCCCCTGGACAGGGTAGCCGTCGGTTGGTGCAGTATTTTGAGTGCCTCTGGCGGGACGGAATGACCGCGCTGTCATTTATAGAAGCAGAACAATTGTCTGATGCCCAACGGTGATGCCAGGGGCTTACTCTTGCGTGCAAGGAGACAGACGTTAAAGAGTGGATGACCGTTAGAGCCTCGTGCTAAGAGCCGAAGATACAGGCAGAACATAAGTCGAAAAAATTAACCACGCTCATTTCTATTTACAGAGATTACCATTATTAATAATGATTAGATTCTCTGAGGATATGTAATGTAGAGCCACAATTAGATATAAATTGTCTTAAACGCAAACAACGCTACTGTCATATTTACTAGCAACATCAAGAAGTCATTATTACAAAATTTGTCTAAAAGATAGCTACATAAGTAACATAGGCACATAACTGCCTGTTGCGCCTTTGTAACTCTCTACATTTTTGCTCTTTGACGCGTCCGTCGTCCGGAATGCGCGGCTAAAGACACATCAAGTTAATAAATATCGCTGCTCCTTCAAGATAGCGGCGGTCGCGGGTTCGATCCCCGCGCTGGCAATGGCAATTAGGCACTTTGACATTTTAACCCAATGTCGCCCGTTATGTTCACTAGAGTAGAGCCTCAATCTTGGCCTCCATTCGACAAGAAAACTAACGAATTTTTTATCTATAATCAAACTTTACTTTAGAATCGCTGCCTCGTAAGTTTTTCCTAGCAACACTACTTGGGTCCTAAGACATAGAAATCATATTTATTGGGTAAAGTCCGCTTCGGGAAAGATTCCGAGAACAAATACACTTGTCATACTTAGAAAAAAAAGAAACAATGATGTATAAATAAGTGTGCCGAGAGAGCGAAGAGTTGTGGCGATTCATTTCGATAATGGGTTCATTCAAGACGCCGGCTGTTTTTTTTTTCGAATTTTATGTTACATCACACCATAAGTAATATACTTAGTCAAATTAGACAGGTTTAAATCAGAGTTATAATTGGTTATGTCGGAATACATTGGTAGAATAAGCGGTAGAGTATGTAAGCGTCATAAGTAGGTAATACAGTCAATTAAAAAGGTTAAAATCGGTGTTTTGATGTTGGTAGAATAAACGGTTAAGTGAGGTAGCGTTCGTACATTTTCCCCGGTAATAATACGGACAAAGAGATATCTAAATGAACTCTACAAATCTATCTGTTACTAATAATATTGAACTCTACATATTAATAATTTGTTAATAGGAGTCTTGAGTATTTACAATAAACCTTAAAACGGTTTGCATTGTATTCGTTTAGTTTGGAAAAAATCTTGTCGTTCTTTAGCAAAATACCTCAACCTCATTGACACAATAACTCATTGTACAAGAGCATTTTGGTTGCCAATACATTATTTATTATTTACGTTTTTTATGTTATTTATTCAGAAAGTATTCATTTAATATGGTAGTTTTAAGTTAATTGAAGTTTATCAATTAGGTTATAGTAATCTAACAATAATAGTACGTTACTTACCTAGGGCGGTAAAACAGAGAATGCCTCCGATCGCGAGTATTTAACGCCCTTGGCTTCGGATTGGATCTGAGGCTTTCTTTAATACCGCCCGTGGGGAGAACAAAATGTTTTATGTCTCTAGGCAAGGAAGTGGGATTTTCCGCTCGCGAAACGGGCGATATTTGCTACTTTATGGCCAGGTCAACCAAAAAATATCTTTGATGATTCATTATCTTCGACCATTTTTTGCACAGTCAACGTTTAACTATCAGAACAATTTCAACTAACCTAAGCACGATTGAATTGAGATATATTTGCATATGTTCCCGATCGCTAATTTTGAGCTCCATCACAAATCAGCTCTAGCCTAAGTGCTATATAATTCCAACTAAGCTGAACCCCGGGAAATCGGTCAAAATTCGGTCGGTATTGTTGTCGATAGTGGAGCCATGGTGAAGTTAAATAAAAATTGGTAAAGTTAAATAAGTTTATAGTTATATATGTGCGTATACTAAATGATTTTACATAATTTGTAGTTTATTACATAAAATGTATAGTTTCAGTTGATATCCAATATTTACAGATACACCCACACACACACACACACACACACACACACACACACAAAATGATGTAAAAAAAAATGTTATGTAAGAATAGATAGTTATTTGGGTTAATATAATTGTACCTAAACTGTTATGGAGGAGCGGAATTTCCTGCCACATGTGTCTTTTCACTTACTAGGAAATTCCAACCTTGACAAGGATTGTTACTTCTTTTGTTACCTAAATAAATATTTTGATTTGATTATTTTTGATTTGAATTTGCAGTACTCTCCCAGCCTATGTGGCAAACGGAGCGACAGCGAGCCTTTCACGTTAGCAAATCAGCTCCGGATCTCGGTCTGTAAGTTTGCCGACTTCTTGGTAGTTTCGGCCACTTCAATTCATCTACTCATAATGTAATGACGTATTTATTTTCAATTTTATAGTATGAGCGCTGTTCCCCTTTTTGGTTAAGTCACAGAATAGTATAATAGCTACATGTTCAGTATTTACATAAATTGAGAAAGTGATTTTGTTTTTATCGTAGGCTTTATTATTACTGATAACTTTCCTGCATGTATTTACAATGGTTAGATTATCAGCAAAAAAATATTTATGGAGTATGTGGCAGTTTAGTCGGTATTAACCTTAATTATCTACACGGAACAGAAAAAATAGTCCTATTTTTATTGTTCCGCTGTTATCTGTCTAGATAATTTAATTAGCTTAGTGTTCAAAAAGAAATCTCATCGTTTTTTTTATATGACAAAAGTGTTTTCATAACATAAGTGAGTGATTTAGTACAATTGGCCAGTAAATAGCATAATATAATTTGCAATAATATGATAAGCAGAAAATATCATCATCATATCAGCCGAAGGACGTCCACGACGATATAGGCCTCCCCCGAATAGTTCGACAATGACCGGCCCTGCACCACCCGAATCCAGCGGATTCCATTTACCAAGTCATCAGTCCAGCTTGTGCGTGCCCTGTCCAAGTACCCACGCTGCCGGAAGGCGCAGAGAATATGAATGAATTTAATAGCATAAGTAAATCAAAAAATCAATGTCGATGTCGAACTGTGGAAGAACTTCAGATGACTGAGATAAAATGAAATAAATAGAATAAAGAACTGGAATACTGTTTTAAGGTAAACTTTCAATTTACTTAATTATTAAACTCTTTCACTTGGAATATGATCCAAAAGTTACTACGAATAGCAATTCATGGATCTTTTTAATGTGGCGCCCAACTTTGGGGCCCTGGATTTTTCTAACCTTTACGGTTTAACTCGAGAGTTTATTGTTAGTAGTAGTATAGTTGAAAATATTATAGCCCAACTGGCAAATTAGAATAGTCTGATAAAGTTGATGTAATATTAAGAAAATAATCTATTATTACATATGTACGCACGTGTACGTTATTTTATTACGGTTGTTTTAATTTGTTGTGTAAAATTAAACATGTAATGAGTTAATTCTAATAAATGTACACACAATTTTTACTATTCGTACGTCTATATATACGTTTTTAATTATTGCAGGTATATACAAAGTTAATCCATAATTAATGATTTACACAGACAGGTGCCCAACTTGGGACTAATTTTAATATATTTTTTGATCATCGTTTTAATCATTTTTAAATAAAGTACTAATATTTCTTTTCTATATTATTTCGGAGAATACTATCGATTTGAAAACGTTTTTTTGCAAATGCATTATTGCATCTTTACAACTGAAGCTCCCCCAAAGTTTCTCAAATTCATCTCATAGTACCTATCATTAATTTGCCGCAATAACTCTCCGGTCAGGCCTCTTCTTTGTCTTTAAATCTTATTATTTAGTTTCAACCAACTTAATTAAGTAAAAAATTCAAAACATACAGTACCTTTTTTCACTCCGCATAATAGTCTATAAACGTCAGAAAAAACATCACAAACAACATCACAGTCGAAAATCCTCGAAAGTTTATAAACATCCAATAGTTTTAGAAACGTCATTTAATAACACTAAACTTTCTAAAATATACTAATCTAGTAACTTGGCATAAACATTTAAAGCTTACTTTTTCTAATATTGTCGCGGAAAATTCGTAGAGTAAAGTGGAAAACGGCGTGCGCTCCGGCGGGAGTCTGCAGGGAAATGGCGGGAAAAGCGGACGCGGCCCTATTTATGGCTCGTCTTGTGAATGAAACCTTTATGGAGGCTGTGAAGTTGGCGCGTTAAACAATTCTGAAGTTGTCTGTGGTCGTTGATGAGTTTAGACTGCCTTTGCCCATATTGTTTAATGTTTATAGTTGTTGTTTCGAGACAACTATGCCACCTTTTCTGAACGATCTGTCTTGTTATTATTCGTTTTGGCTTTGCTCAATTAATAATTTTAATTTTGATATTGCTGAAGACTACTACCACCAAGTTTAGGCTAAATCTTTCACATTAATTTTAAAATTTTGGATGTCTACCGAAAAAATGTAGGTCCTGTTCTAGACTCCGCTACTTTGGTTTTACGCTGTTTTTTCGTCTTCAAACGATAATCTTAATATCTATGCCCGTAAATTACCTAATTAATAAATAGAAGTTCTTAATCATGCTCGCAGGCATATTGGAATTATGAATTAAGCCACAATCATTAGTGCGAAACAAACGTATTATGAACATAATAATGACATCATAATTGTTCTTCAATTCTATCAAGTTTAGAGATAGCAAAACACTCCGTTACTGACATATTGTCTTTAAATATCATTAGGCGATTTGACGTAAACAGAAAAATTATACTTAACAGCATCACAAAACATGCATTTTAGTAAGTAACAAAGTTTCCCATAATGAAGTATTTAAGTAAGTAGATATAATAGTTTGTTGGAAGACAACAAACAAGACGGAGGTGACAGCATGGCGCGGCGCGGAGGCGCCCGCCGGGGCCGGAGCCCCAGGCGGCGCCGATCCGAATAAATCCATACAAATATCGACTAATAATTAAACAACTATATTAGAAGGGGTAGATGGGTGATTGAGATGAATAGTTTTGATGTAATTTGCATGTTTGTATGATCTATTGAATGCGTTAAAAATACATCGCCGCCGACAAGGCGTCGCATCGGTCTTAAATTTTAATCACGGAGTATTCTAAATAACTGGTCCAAATAAATCCATAAAAATATCTATTTTTTTATATTTTTTATGACAAAGGTGGCAAACGAGCAGACGAATCGCCTGATGGTAAGCGATTAGCGCCGCCCATGGACACTCGCAACACCAGAGGGGTTGTAAATGCGTTGCCGGCCTTTAAGATGGGAGTACGCTCTTTTCTTGAAGGTTTGAAGGTCGAATCGGTCCGGAAATACCGCAGGCGACAGTTCATTCCACAGTTTAGCTGTGCGAGGCAAGAAATTTCTGGAGAAACGCACAGTTCTATTAATGATTAAACAACTACATATATAAGAAAGGGTATGGTCATTGAGATGACTAAGTAATTGGGTTAGATAAGCATATTACATGATTAAAGGGTTCCCCGCATGCTTGACTGAACTCGAGTCTCTATACAAAAGTAGTTTCGTTCTCATTTTAAAACGCCGGGCTGAGATAATATGAAAATTTGTATACACAATGGGATCCGCCTTTGGGAATAAGATTCTGTTGATAGAAATTCGAAAAGAAAAACTATACAGCGAGTTTTTGTTTTTTTTTTTTATTTTGTCTCCATTATAATTTCAAGCAACAGAAACTTATTTCCTACCTAGACATACCGGATCCCCTTGTGAATACAAAGTTTTAAATTATTCCAGCATGCCGTTTTAAAATGAGAGCTAAACAACCTTTGAATGGAGAACCGAGCTTACTGTGCGGATTCTTAACCTATGCACAGAATCAAAAGATAACACGCCGACGCGGCGGTGGACGAGTTTTCAATTATCAACATAAAGTATTGAAGGCTCAGTCCGCTTTTATAAACATCCGTGAGAGTGAGACCTTCTCAAAATTTACTGAGTTACCAAAATTTAATATGACATTTGATTTAACTAAATTTTATGTAATAATTTTTTATGTAATTAACTCCGCCATAGACGGTCCCAAGCCCGGTTGAGAAAGGAGGAGGGTTGGTCTGCGAACAGCGTACACCCAACATCATCAGGGAGAAAGGCAGCTGTAAAATACGCCAACGCCGAGCAGTAGGCGGCGGTTAATTAACCTACTCCTGATAGGCCACGGAGACCTTGAGGATTAAATACCCTCTAAAAGACCCGACGTAGAAGGCAACGGGAAACCACTACGATTAATTCCCAAGAGAACTCTATGGATAAAGTCAATAAAGAGTTTGGTATGTCGGACGACCCGGCTGACCCCCGGCGCTCGTCGATACCCGGGTCGACGGGTGTGAAATATGCGACCGAAGACACTACGACAGCTAGTCATCAGGCTGCCGTAGCTGTAAATACTACTGAAGACATAAAGAAACCTTCTATGCGCGCTAAACAGAAGATAGGGACCTGGAACGTTAGAGGACTGTTAAAACCTGGCAAACTCGAGATCGTCGAGAAAGAGGTACATGAATACAGACTCACATTATTAGGACTTTGTGAAACACATATGAAAGGAAAAGGCCATTTCGCAACATCAAATGGTAGCACGATGTTCTTCTCTGGTCACGAATCCGAAAGTATCAACGGTGTAGCGATAATAGTACCTGGCAAGCTGTCCCAATTCGTTACAGGATACAACACAGTAAATGACAGAATCATGACTATCCGCATAAACTGCACCCCGCTACCACTGAACATAGTACAAGTCTATGCACCAACAGCCCAGTCATCGCAGGAGGACATTGACAATTTTTATACTGTCTTACAGTCAACATTAGATAGTATATCTAAGCGCGAGATAACCATAGTTCAGGGTGACTGGAATGCAAAAGTGGGAAATACAGAACACGACGATCACATACGCCACATAATTGGTAAACATAGACTGGGCATAAGAAATGAGAGAGGTGAAAGATTCATCGACTTTTGCATTAGTCACAATTTGTCTATTACCAACACCTGCTTTGACCATCACAAGAGAAGATTGTACACGTGGACCTCTCCAGGTGACCGCTATCGTAACCAAATAGATTTTATTACTATTGCAAATCGATGGAGGTCATCAATAACTAACGTCAAAACATATCCAGGAGCGGATTGCGGCTCGGACCACCAACTGCTGGTCGCCGACTTGCGGACACGTCTAAAAATATGTCGCAGGAAAACAGGTCACACAGTCAAGCTCTCAAAGTCTGAATACGAATTGTTCCAGAGAAAGACCGAACCTGAACTTGCGGAGCTGATTGTCAGTACAACAGACCTGAAGCCAAACGAACACTGGGAACTCTTCAAGACGAAAATCTCCGATGCACTGAAGTTGTTGGCAAAGAAACCCGAAAGTAGGAAGGAGTGGATGTCAGATGAGGTGTGGGCAAACATAACTCTACGCAAAGAACTGAAGAAAAGAGAACAGCCTAGCGTTGACGAGGAAGAATACTCCAGACTCACCAAATTAATCCAAAAGCAGTGCCGAAGGGATGAGAACCAGTACCTTGATAATATATGTGCTGAAGTAGAGCGTCACGCGGAAAAGAACCAAGCTGCTGACCTCTTTAGGAAGGTGAGACAAATCACGCGAAAATCTACCCCAGCCTCATGGACAATAGATGACAGGAATGGAAACCCGATACATGATGTTAAAGAAGCTGCGGAGAGATGGAGGGAATATTGTGAGGAACTTTACCAGGAGCAACTACCTCAATCAACTTGGCAGGATGACATCAACTGTGATCTGGAACCTGATATACTCCGTGTAGAAGTCGAAGAGGCAATCCGGAAGCTAAAGCTGAATAAGGCACCGGGGTCTGACAGAATCACAGCAGAAGTTCTGAAAGCCCTGGGGCCCTGTGGAATAGCTAGTCTTTATGACATATGCAATGAAATATGGAGAACCGGACAGTGGCCATCAGACTGGGTGCATTCCTCCATTCTCCCGCTCCATAAGAAGGGATCAGTTAGAAACTGTAACAACTACAGGACGATCGCGTTAATATCACACGCGAGCAAAGTCCTTTTACACATTTTGAACGCAAGGCTACGAGCATATTTAGATTGGCAAATACCACAGGAGCAGGCGGGTTTTGTCAAAGGGAGAGATACTAGAGAGCAGATACTAAATCTTCGCCTGCTAGTAGAAAAATGCTATGAGTACAATTCCCCAACGTTTATGTGTTTCGTCGATTACCAAAAAGCGTTCGACTGTGTGAAGTGGGATAAGTTGTGGCTAGTGCTTAATGAGACCGGAGTTCCGCCACACCTGGTATTTATTATTCGCAAGCTATATGAGTCTGGATATGGAACAGTCACGATAGGAGATATAACATCAAGCCGATTCAGTTTTCGCAAGGGAGTCCGTCAGGGATGCGTGATCTCACCAATCCTATTTAACATTTATGGCGAGTACATCATGCGCCAAACCCTGGAAGGCTGGAAAGGTGGCGTAAGGGTAGGTGGAGTTAAGATCTCTAACCTCCGCTACGCCGATGATACTACCCTGCTGACATCAACCGAAGCTGAAATGGCGGAACTTCTTGACCGTTTAGAATCTATTAGCCTGAATATGGGGCTTGCTATTAACAAAAGCAAGACGAAACTCATGGTGATAGACCGGTTTGCAGCGGTCCAGCGAACTGACCTGTTACAGCAGTATGAAACCGTAGACCAGTTCCAGTACCTTGGCTCCGTAATAACAAACAGAGGGAGCTGCGAGATTGAGATACGCCGAAGAATTGGGATGGCAAAGACAGCGATGACCCAATTGAGCAAAGTGTGGAAAAACAGAAATGTGACCAACAGAACCAAAATACGCCTGGTTCGCGCACTAGTCTTTTCCATTGCCCTGTACGGTTCAGAGACATGGACACTCAAAGCCGCTGATAGGCAAAGAGTTGATGCTTTTGAAATGTGGTGTTGGCGACGTCTACTGAGAATACCATGGACAGCCCACCGTACAAACGTCTCTGTACTAAAGGAATTAAAATTGGAAAATGCACAGCGTCTGTCGTCCACCGTCTTACAACGCATAGTTCGCTACTTTGGTCATGTGGCGCGCAGAGGTTTAGATAATCTGGAAAGACTGATGGTGACCGGGAAAATAGAAGGCAAAAGACCTAGAGGCCGAAGTCCTACAAGATGGTCAGATCAAATATCCGCGCAGCTCGACATAACAGTCAGCACCGCACTTCACCAAGCGACCGAGCGCGACAAATGGAGACATCTTGTTGACAAAATCAAAAAGAGTCACGATCCTCAGCAGTGAGGGACCGACTGAGAAGAAGAAGATGTAATAAAAATCTGGATTTAATTATGTTATCAATTAAGTAGGGGTACCTCCTCTTCATGTAAAGTGGGGGTGTTTTTTTTTGTGCTTCACCTCTATGGTGTGCGGTGTTGTTAGATAGGTCTTTCAAAATGAATACAATACAGGTCCTCATCAAATATTTTTTGATAAAGTATATATTTTCGGAAATAATCAGTCCAATACAAACAAATAATTGTGTCGCCCCCCTTTAACTTTTGAACTATAGGTCCAAAAAGTATAGAAAAATCATGAAAGTAAAACTTAATAAGGACTTTCAAGAAAACTATAGCGGACATGATCAGTTAAGCTGTTTTTGAGTTATCGTAAAGTCGTTCCTTCTTAGTAAAAGACGTATGAAACGCTGCGAAGGTATTCCTTTTTGCTTGTAATTGATTTTTTCATTAAGTTCTTTGGGCAACTACGGAACCCTACACTGAGTATTTTTTTGCATAGATTAGAGCAAAATACACTAAAAATGGCTAATACATTTTGTATTGAATTTCCATACAAAGAATAAGCATTTATGTTTTTGAGTGTAAATGAGACTATTAAGAGTAATATGTACGTATGTATGTAAGCACTTTATTGTACACAATAACAGTTTAAAACATATACATGTCACACAGGATCAGAGTACAAAGGCGAACTTATCCTTCCCTTATTCTTCTTATTAGTAATGTCAAGACGAAAAAGCCTTAGTAAGCTCACTGCGCCAGAGGATCCTGATTTGAGGATTCTTGGTTTCCACAGCAAGAGAGATCCAGAGCCTGTTTCTAAGCTATGGAGTTACAATTTTCGAAGTCTATCATCTGTTTGCACCATCTTACGATAACTGATCGAATCGTTAAATACGGCGCCGGCAGTCGTCCCATACGAGTATATAATTGACAAACTTTCCATACAATTAGATTTGTTACGAACACCGCAATCATCCGATTACAGACGATTTGCGCAACCTCTCGGCTTCCTCAGGCGCTCTGCGAGCTTACGTGGGTAAGGACCAAATTTTTGGCTTTCAATTCGCATACAATTCATATATAACGCATTTGCATACTATAAAATTGATTCCGTTGTGATAAGAGAATTTGTCATGTAATTTATGGACTCGGCCATTTGGAGAGGATGGGAGACGATCGGTCAGTGGAGAGTATGTGGGCCGGCCCAATGGAAAACATCCGCATGGTCGTCCCAGATACCGCTGGAATGACGAGGCCCTCAAGGACCTGGCTAACCTCGGAGTATCCGACTGGCGTGAGGTGGCGCAGAGTAGAGAAGAGTGGCGCTCTCTTGTGTCGGAGGCCAAGATCCTCTTCGGGTCGTCGAGCCAGCCTAGTATGGAAACGTTGTGCCTTAACCCTAATCATGAGTTTAATTTTATTAATTTATTATAAAACTAGAATTTCGACTTCACTTTCGAACAATATTTTAATTTCTCGATTTAAATCTCTAGTATGTTCCAGTTTATTTTAGCTGTTTACTTTTTCTTTTTTTTTTAGTTAATGTTACTGTGACATAATGTGGGATACTTGCCTGAATAAAAAAAACTTATTATTATTAGTTGCCAGCAATGTACAGCGAAGTAAATTTGTCAAGACAGTACTAATAACAGCCCTTAATGTTCAAAGGGCCTCCTCCGAACTTCGAAAATAGAACTTCGTATCGCGCCGTCCCTTTCCGTCATATAGTGAAAGAAAGTGAGATTCGTGAACTTCGTGTCGTGCCGTCGACATTTTCGAATTTCGGAGTAGGCCCTCTGTTTAATACGACGTCATCTTAAGCAGTGCACCTAGTACTAAAAAAAAGTAAAAAGTAAAGAATAGAGTTTGAAAGTGCGGATAGAAATTGAATTGTACAGTTAATTCACATAATTATGATTTGCTAAAACATACAAATAATTGCTAATGAAACTTACTATTATCCGTTAACATCATACGGTTTTCAAACCTGAGACAAAATTCAAAACGTCGTTAATTGATCTCAATATTAAGGCGAAGGGGTGGGCAAGCTCTTTCCATACAAACTTTGTGCAAGTTTTTCGTCGTTTGTGTTTGCACTCCAGTTACTATTTTTGGTCCATATGCTTATTTTTTTGTTAGCTATGTCTTGATGTTTTTCTTTTTTATTTTATTTTTGTTTTTTTTTTTTTAGTAATGCAAAATTTTAACATCAAGTTCTGCGTATATCCAATATGTACCAACCAAAAATAAAATTAAACGCAGTAGTGCCAAAACTAACGCAAAAAACTTGCACAACCTATGTATGGAGAATGGCTTGCCCTACCCTGCGCCTTAAGAAAATGTTTGGTACACAGCTTCCCTCTTTTTACTAGAATGTTTTGATGCGCGGTGTAATGGTGTGTTTACACAGTACCGTGACGTAAGCCGGGAGCCGGGAGCCGGTCCGGCCGGAGATGATAATTTTTCATGCGTGCGGCATCGGCACCGGCGCGGCGGATGCAACCCTAGCGTTCGGATACTCTCTTCACTGCTATTATATTACATCAACATCTTATTTTTTTGCATTTTGTGCATGAGTTGCTCTTCAAACTGTTCGAGGGCATATATTAGTTGTCACCTTAATACAATTTGTAATACGTATTAAATCTAAAAGATATCATCATGACCAGGTTCAAGGAAAAAGTATGGCGGGTAAATAATTCACTAATCGACGTTGTCATACTGATGGATTTAAGAGATTATATATTATTGGATTGGATATATTATTGGATGTAAGAGAGTATGTATGTGTTTGACGCACCTATTGGTTGGCGTGTGTTGCAAGAGGGAACTCTCTATGTCAGGATGTCGCTGGTTCGAATCCTTATCCTTAAATAATAATAATAATATTGAGGGACAATCTTACCAAACCGACCTAGTCCCAAACTAAGCAAAGCTTGTACTATGGGTACTAGACGACGATATACATACTTATATAGATAAATACATACTTAAATACATAGAAAACATCCAAGACCCAAGAACAAATATCCGTGATAAATGCAGAAATAAATGCCCTGGCCGGGATTCGAACCCGAGACCTCTAGCTTCGAAGGCAGAGTCACTACCAACTAGGCTAAACGATCGTAAAAAAAAACGGTCGTATAAAATTTTATTTGATGTTAATATAACACCTAATAGTTTTCCATTACTAAAACCATACGAATCATCCTAATTCCTCGTCTCTGGTAAAGGAACTATGTGGTTAAGAATAATATATAACTTAGAATATAGATTTACCACCTACAGAAGACCTAAACTTAACACTTAAAAATTTCCTTGTTTATCTGGTTCATAAGATATGCTTGAAATACCAATGCTAACAAATAAATACTTACTTACTTACTAACCATGTTGGCCTGAATAAAACTTACAAATAATAGATGTGGCGCAGAACGCCTCCATTCGGCAGCATTCTGGGCAGAAGGCTGGCTGCATTTCCACACTGGATATCAATGCTAACAAATAAATACTTACTTGCTTACTAACCATGTTGGCCTGAATAAAACTTACAAATAATAGATTTCGCGCAGAACGCCTCCATTCGGCAGCCTTCTGGGCAGAAGGCTGGCTGCATTTCCACACTGGATATCAATGCTAACAAATAAATACTTACTTGCTTACTAACCATGTTGGCCTGAATAAAACTTACAAATAATAGATGTGGCGCAGAACGCCTCCATTCGGCAGCATTCTGGGCAGAAAGCTGGCTGCATTGCGACACTGGATGTCAATGCTAAAAAATAAATACTTACTATAGTCTGACAATAAAGAGTAGAAATTAAATGAGGTCGCCACTGTGCTTTAACGGGCAACATTTATACTAGGACTCGATCGATATTGATACTTGTTTATTATAATAATTAAATACCAAAAAATATAATACAATATATTCAATATTTTATAGTAATATATACATGTTTGTTATAAAAATTAATATGAAAATGAAAACAAATAATCTTTTATTAGTTTCGTCCAATTTATTGATTAAAAAAGTCATATATCAAAGTCATTGTTTTTGAGGAAACCCTTTTCTGTGCTTTGTGCCGTTATTCTTACGTACTTCTTTCATTCACTACTTTCTTTACAGTACTGACTTCCCTGAAACAATGTACATTTTAAAGTTTTATACATATTTATGATCATATCAATAAGTAGTACTCAAAGTTATTTGGGTATCAGATGACAAGTGGATTAGTATCTATGTACAGTCAGCTGCAGAGAAGCGTGACCCCTCTACATACAAAACTTCTATGAAGGGGGGGTCACGTTTCTTCGCAGCTGACTGTACAAGTATAACTATTTACTTGTTTAGGTCCTACTACATTTATTTAGTAATATTTAATCTTTACAGGCTATATGTAATAAATCGTTTTACACTGATAAAGTTGCAGCCTATACAAATGATATAAAGATTATTTTGTTCGTCTCATTTGCATCCTTTATGTGATCGAGTAGTAAAATATCAAGAAGTCGCATTTACGCTATATGACATTTCAACATCGAACATTATTTACCTAATCTCAAATTATTTACAATAGCGAAATTACATCCAAATAAGGATTATTAAGTCAATAGCTGTACATCTTTGCCTCGATTTACAAATATAAAACTAAGTTTTTAGCAGTACATACCCGTTAAATTAGCAGTTCGTTTGTAAACTTCTTCTAAATCCAGCAATAACTTTCCAGCTTCAGGCTTCGGAAAATCACGTTAAAAACACCTAATATTTTACTTCCCGTGCTTCACTGCGTATTGTTTTATTCGTTTTCACTTTATTTAGATATTTTCGTCGAACAAAAACTGGGTAAACAACGGTAATACTCACCAGCAGCAGTTCAATGTTTATTTACGGGCCAATATTTGACATCTTTCACATGACACCTGGTGCTGCCATGTAACGTTCTATGTTAGTTCCATTTTATTTTATTTCTACTCTTTATTGTCAGACTATAAACATGCGGGCCTAAATGAGAAGTGTGGTGGAATCCGAACGCGCCGCCTCTTCTCCGAGCGGCGGCGGCAGCGGCGGCGCCGCGGCTCCGCTCGGCCGCGCCGCCCGGTCACCGCTGTTTGCGTCTTCGCCCACTGACACGATATCGATCATAAACACCTTCGCCACCGTCTGTCTAATACCATCTATGTACGTAAGTGACAACCGTCTAAAATTACCTCGTGATGTCAGTTGGTAGCCGAGAGATGCGGCTTTCAACATGTCGCGGACTCTAACCCTGGCTCATACACTTGATATTATTATACCTATTAACTGGTACATACATACTGGTGTGTCCGTCTACTCGATACTTACCGGTGGGCCTCCGGAAGACCTGATCAATTTAAACGACGAAGCTGTTAAGTGTTCTTTTGTTTAGGGGGGAAAATGCATTATACGCATACCACCCGGGTGCAGGGGGTGACCCGAATGGTTATGTGGTACTCCCGTATAGGCTGATGAGACCCACGGTGTACCCACCAATAACCTCCCCATCTGCCGCCTCGCCGCCTTGTGGCGAGGTAACGGGAACGCTTGCGCACACATCCTCCTCATCAATACCGGCATTCCTCTTCCTCTGCGGTCCCACCAACGCCAAATTCGCAGGGGGTAGGGAGAGTGGCGCACCGTAATACCATCAAACCTCTCCCCCTGCGATCCCACCTCGGCCACAGAAGATAAGGAGAACCCTTCTTTTCCCACCAAAACGCATCCTCAGCGGGATAAGTATACGTAAGCCCGCTGGGAGCGCCCTCCTTGGGCCAGTCGGCAGCCCAAACAGACCAGCCCTGGGTGCCTCTTAGCTTCACCGTGGATGGATGACCCAGTCCAGTGGAAGGAACTGTAAAGGTGGTTATACAATTTTTACAGTACCATCAACACAATAAGTTTCTTCGTAAGTATGTATAGCCATTGATAGTCACTGCAACTGGCAAAGACACGTCGAAAGCGTCGGTTGCAAGGTAAATAATTTCACATCACTAAAGGCAATTCCTCAAACTGTTTCTATAGAAGCCGCTTTAGTTGCATATCATGGCCATGTGAACTGTACTTTTCACTATGGAATCATTTTATGGGGGAAATTGCACTGATAAATACAAAGTGTTACAGCGCAAAAACGTTGCATGAGAGCAATTTTTGGAATAGGCCTTAGGCAATTATGTCGATCAATACTTCGTAGATGACGATGCCCTCACCGTCCCTTGTCTCTATATTTTGGAAGTTTTGGCATTTGTGCATAAGTACAAAAAAGTACAAAAAGTTTTAGAGGTGTTCAGTAGGATCGTAATTCAACCATAAATAATAATAATACTGTTGCCAAATTAGCACTTACCTCTAAATATTCTTTTAACATGTGCATCAAAATCTCTACAATAGTTTTAAGAGTCACAACTTAAAAACCTTTAAGAATATAATTTTTAAGAATTGTCTCATAGAGAAATGCTATTATATTAGTGGTGATTTTTTAAATTATTATATTTAACCTGTAATATAAGCCCAGAGTATGTCTGAAAAGGTGAGGATTGGTGAAACAACCAATTATATAACCGCAACTCGGGCTAAACTCGTAAACTCACGTCAAAGAACATACCTATTACATATCGCTCCCGCCCGGCCAAGTCAGGAAGTCGCCTAAATCACCTTGATTGCATAAATCCTATAGCATTAGCAACGGCTTTGAACTTCATCACTGCAGAATAGATATGCAGAGTTGCGTTGCGTTGTGTTTATGAATAGAATCGCCCGATGTCGTGATCCTGCTGTGCTACCGCGAACTTCGAAAATCGAACTTCGTAGCGTGCCGTCCCTTTCACTCTCGTGTTATACACTATATGAAGGAAAGGGGCGGTACGATACGAAGTTCGATTTTCGAAGTTCGCGGTAGCAGCCCTGATTCTATTCATAGACGCAACGCAACGCAACGCAGTATTATGGTCCGGCTCTTATTGTAATAGAAAACCACGCTTCCCGACGCGTAGCAGAGCTACGACGCGATGCGATCGCTACGAGTGTTTGCATTGCATCTAAGGGTGGTATTAAAGTAAAAAAGTAAAAGTAGTTTATTCTTCAAATTAGGCATATTACATGCACCTATGAACGTCAATAAACTACCACCGGTTCGGAAAAATATACCTCTGCCACGAGAAGAACCGGCGTAAGAAACTCGGCGAGGTGTCATTTTTTCAAAACAATATACATTATATAGTTAAATATAAAATTACATTACTACAAAATAACTTAAATAACAATGCTACAGTAGAAAATATATTTTCGCGATAGATTACCCGTGCAGGACGCTATCACTGCCAAACATCCCTATCCATGATGTAATCGTTTATCTTATAATATGCTCTTGATATAAGTGTTTGTTTTACTGCAGATTTGAATTTAGAATTGCTAAATATTCCACTCGTCCAATATCTTTGTCCAATCTTTGATCAAATTTCTTTGACGGAGACCCATTCCACTTACCCAATATCTTTGTCCAAGTTTTTTTTTTCATGCGTAGCCATATTGACTTAAATATCATCAGAAGCTTTGAGCAAATGTCGGGGTCCCTCCAAGTTTGATGAAATCATCCAATTACTTTGAGCAAATGTATATTGGACAAAGGTATTTGGCGAGTGGAATACCACCCTTACAGTTTCGTCAGATCCTAGATATTTCTAGAAATAAATTCCGATACAGAATTTTGCAAGTCAGTCTAAACCAATGCTTAACACACTTTGAATAGTTAACATAATGCTGTCACACTTATTGCCATGCTACCTAATCTTTGTCTTTAAATGTGATATAATTACTCTCGCGGTCAAAAATTTCGGTTCATCCTGAATTTAATAACCGCATAAGGTTTTTTTATTGTTGTACATAATATACTATTACCAACTACCACCCAACCCAACTATACCCAACTATGTAAGTAAATTCCGGGATCCTATCATAAAAATATCAATATAAAAACCGGCCAAGAGCGTGTCGGGCCACGCTCAGTGTAGGGTTCCGTAGTTTTCCGTCCGTCACATTAAGTTGACATATTAAGTACAGAAACACAAAACCTTTGAAAGCACGTCATTTCATTGTGATTTTGTAGAAATGACAGGTACAATAAACACCTATTTATACGGTTAAATTACAAACTTAGTTCAGAAATTATTTTTGTAATTTTTCAAAAACTATTCAACCTATCAAGTTCAAAATAATTTTCCTACAAAGTTTTTATAAAGTTCTACTTTTGACACATTTTTTTTTACTTCTGGAGCGATTATTTCCGAAAATATTAACATTATCAAAAAATGATTTTAGTAAACCCCTATTTATTTTTAAATACCTATCTAACAATATATCACACGTTAGGGTTAAAATGAAAAAAAAAATCACGCTCCACTTTACGTATAGGGGAGGTACCCTAATAAAATATTTTTTTCCACTTTTTATTTTACCACTTTGTTGGCGTAATTGATATACATATTAGTACCAAATTTCAGCTTTCTAGTGCTAACGGTCACTGAGATTATCCGCGGACGGACGGACAGACGGACGGACAGACATGGCGAAACTATAAGGGTTCCTAGTTGACTACGGAACCCTAAAAAAGTGACGCTTTTTGCGATATCTCGCTTCATTAAAGTTGTTTTTTTCATGATTCAATTCAATTCAATTCAATTTATTTATTTTCATAGTAGGATTTTACAATCTCTTTATGACGTCAATAATAATAAACAATTTACATATTCGTTAATAAATTACTAAATATTAAAACATACAATTTAATTCCACGGGTCGCGTTGATTGAGATTTTTTTTTTTTATTAAAAATGGGATTGCTCTTGGCCAGCCAGGGGGCAAAGATGAGGCCGATGATGAAGCGAGCTCACCTAGAAGATGCCTATTCCCTCGTGCCTTAAAAAGGTCCAGGATAGTCAAATATTTTATAATATCCCTTTTTGCGTAATGTTTCTTTTATCTTAAATTTAAATTTATGTAGAGGCAATGATTGAATGTCTAATGGAACCTTATTATAATAACGTATACATTGACCAATAAACGAATTACTTATTTTATGGAGTCTGCTGTAATTGACCACAAGTTCATTTTTATTCCTAGTATTTCTAGTATGTACGTCACATTTCCTCTTAAAAAGATTTTGGTTTTTCTGTACGTACATTAGATTTTCAAAAATGTATTGAGAATCTAATGTACGTACATGAGTTTTTACAAGTCCAATTTAAACCTGACAACGATTTTTTTAACTGTTATTTTTGCAGTTTAAATGTAAAATTAAATTGAGATTATGACAGGACTAAAAAACTGTACAACCTTGTACTATTTTAGGAATACATGACGGTATTTTACCGACGCGTTTTCTTTGTCTGTCAATGACATATAGATCTACTTTACACAATCCTCAAAAACGTGAAATTACCCCGCTGTTCGTATTTAAGTACAAATAAGTAAGCGGTCCTCAAATTATTTAAAATCCTGGATATCTGCAACATGGTGTTGGCTTTCCCTCATTCTAGGGAAGCTTAGTCAAAGTCAAAGTTTTTATTCACGAGTATCATGGTACAACAAGGATGACAAAATACCAAATATGAACTACACAATTCACCATTACAATGACATGCAAAATTTACAATACTAGAATCGGTACATTTGATATTCCAAAATAAGCACTTAATCATTCGTTTTGACAATCTAGGGAATGTCATATTGACTGTAATCATTTCTTAAGGGGGTGTAAAGAAGGGTTTGTATCATCATCATCATCTGAGGCGCTATAGCCGCGGGTGGAGCCTGGGCTAGCCTGGTCAAGCAAATATCTCCAGTCCGATCTATTCGTGGCTTTCCTTCTCCAACATGTCACCCCTAAGTTCCTGGTGTCCACCAGAGCTTGAGAAAGATTGTATGGGAAAACAAATCATTCTAAGGCGAGAACGAATTATACGTGGACGAAGTCGCGGGCAAAAGCTAGTTTACAATATTAATTTGAAATCAGATATATGGAATATATATTACATTGTTATGTCAGTACTAAAAAAATTGTATATTATTTATAGTAAGTGTATTTGTAGTAAGGCTCTAGGGCTTGGTTCTGGTGGGTATCCGCAGACGGAAATCAGTACCGACTGATGTGGTGTTAGGAATTTCAATTGTAACTACTAATTAGTTAGTAAGTTGCACTATAGAGTATACATCGTCATATTAACAAAACACTTTTTATAAAGATAAATAAAAATTTATCACAATCTAATTTCAGCCGCTTGCAAGTATCCTATTGGGGTGAAATTTGGCATAGGTAGGCGAAAATTTTAGGTAACTTTCGTGTCACAACGGAATCAATTCAATTGTAAGCGAATTAACCCTTAAATGCATGATTTTTTGTATAACTTTTTAATAAATTGAAATAGATGCGTCATGTTGTATAAAAGTAATAAATGTGATTTTGGATAGCTGCATTTTGAGCCACGGACCATCAAATATACGATGCATATATACATCATTATGCATTTAAGGGTTAAATGCCTTAACGATGGTCCAAAAATTTGGTCCTCACCCAAATCACAATCTAATTTCAGCCGCTTGCAAGTATCCTATTGAGGTGAAATTTGGCATAGTTATGTAAGTTCGATGGCAATGCAATATTATGGTTCCATCAAGCAAATCTGATGGAGACAGATGCTGGCCACAGCAACTCCTTATCAAGACAAGGTAACCCGTTGTGTTTGACCGCATTGGTATGGCGAATTTTTGTCAGACACTATAAACTCAGTGCCACGGAATAAGTAATAGTACAATTCGGGTGCTTCGAAACTATGAACTCCAGTTTTAAAGTAATCAATAAATAAATAAATTTTATGGATTTTTTTACATGGGGAAACCATCCAGCGCGGTTGAGAACTTCTAACAGTCAAGTGGTCCAATCACTTGACAAGCCTAATCCCAAAATAAGGTTTAGTTTCTCCCTTGCGTTGGAATGTCAGATAGCGGTCGCTTGCGTTAAAACTAGTGCCTATGCCAATTCTCCTCTCCTTCGGGATGCAACTGTACTGGGATAACACTAGGAGAATGATAAATTGGCAGGCCGTAAGTTTGTTTGCCGCCGTCGTAGTATAAAAAAACACAAGTCATCATCATCCTAGTTAGTAACCACTCAAAGCGGTCACCCATCCAAGGACTGACCCCGCCCGACATTGCTTAACCTCGCATACCGCACGCGGTACGCGGGCGTCTCTGGGCCACGAACGCTCCAACAAACATAAAATTGCACACCACATAAACAACCGCCCTTACCGGGATTCGAACCAACCAATTGGTCAATAACTAAGTAGTATACGTATTAATCTAAAACAAATGAAAATGTTAGGCATGATTTATCAACGACCGGCGCTGATTTACGACCCACAAACCGCCACTCACGCGCATACATCAGCGGTTGCGCTCAAATATTTATGAGGGACATTAGGAACTCGCGATTTGAATAAGAACAAACAAGAATACTTTCGGGGTACTTAATCCTTATCAGTTTAAAAGGACAACTGCTTAAGGTGTTTTCCTTATGAATCGAATCGTATCTTGACACTTTCTTATTGTTACTATCTAGGACACTATTGCTGCTTGCATAAAATATTGTTTGAAACTTGAAACATCACTTTAAGTTGACTATTTTCAAGCTAAAACCTGTTTTTTTCGTTTAATTCTACTACACACAATAAAATCAATGAATGGCTTATTCACTAAGGAAATGCTTGACAGATGAAGAATTGTAACTGTTTAGTTTAGGATGCTTCATCTTGACTCAGCATATTCGTATTTGTATGGCATGGCAAAACATAGAGATACAGTAATAGTACATTACTACAGAGGCCGGGACGAAAGGGGTTGCCGGCCGAAGACATATAGAGGACTAGCTTTTGCCCGCGACTTCGTCAGCGTAGAACTCATTTTTGCTTTAGAATTATTTGTTTTCCCATACATCTTTCACCCTTTTCTTTATAAATGCTCTTTACCGCGCACGGAAAAATTTAATAGTAATCCTTTTTTCAAAACGAATCATCATCATCATCATATCAGCCGAAAGACGTCCACTGCTGGGCATAAGCCTCCCACAAAGAGTGACACAATGACCGTTCCTTTGCCATCCCCATCCAGCGGACACCTGCGACCTTATCCAGGTCATAAGTCTACCTTGTGGGGGGGCCTACCCACGCTGCGCCTTCTGGTACCTAGTCGCAACTCGAAAACCTTTCCTCCCCTACGGCCAACGGTTCTATGTGCAATATACCTCGCCCACTGCCACTTAAGTTTACCGGTTCGGAGGGCTATGTTGGTTACTTTGGTTCTACTGCGAATGGCCTCACTTCTGATGCGATCACGCAGAGATACTCCCAGCATAGCCCTCTCCATTGATCTTTGGGTGACTTTGAACCTTCTTATGAGGCCCATAGTAAGCGACCACGTTTCAGTGCCATATGTCATCACTGGCAACACACACTTGTCAAAGAGGCTCGTCTTGAGACACTGCGGAATATTGGACGAAAAGATGTGCCGTAGCTTCCCGAACGCTGCCCAGCCGAGTCGGATTCGACGATTTACCCCTTTCTCGAAGTTGGACCTACCTAACTGGACAGTCTGTCCGAGGTATATATAATAGTCTGACAACTTCAAGTAAAAGTGTCCGATTGTAACTGTCTTGGTGCTACGTGCTCGTGCTTTCAAAACGAATGATTAAGCTTATTTATATCAAATGTACCGATTCTAGACGAATGAAGCCCGTAAAATATTGCATGTACAATGATAAAAGTCTCGCTACGCAGTTCTTCCGTAAAACGTCCCAACAGAGCGGGTTCTTCATGTCAGTATGATGGCCGAAGGCCGTAAGCAGAGTGGCAAAACATGCAAGGCGGAAGGCCGAGTATTCACACAAAACGGGCTTCTTATGTAAGGCGAGGCCGAAGGCCGAGCTTCTCAACAGAGTGGATTCTTCATGTAAAGTTGATGACTAACGGGCCAAAACGGAGTGGCAATGCATGCGAGGCCGAAGACCGAGCATTCAAATAGAGCGGGCTCCTTATACAAGGCTGAGGGCTGAAGGATGGGAGCCGTGTGGCACGCACGCGAGGCCAAAGGCTGAGCGTCCCAACAGAGCGGTCTCCTTATGTAGGGCCGAAGGCCTGAAGCAGAGTGGCAATTCACGCAAGGCCGAAGGCCGACAATCCCAACAGAGCAAGCTCCTTATGTAGGGCCGAAGGACTGATGCAGAGGGGCAAGGCATGCGAATCCAAAGGCAGATCATTCACACAGAGCGGGCTCCTCATGCCGATCATTCACACAGAGTAAAGTGTAAGGCTGAGGGCCGAAGGCCCGAAGCAGAGCGTCAATGCACGTGAGGCTGAAGGCCGAGAGTCACAATGCCTAGACATATAAACCGATAGACAAACAGACACGAATTATTAAAACTGTTGAAATGTGTTCTGTTTCGATGCCAAGGGCCCTCCAATCACTCCATTGATTTAGCCAATATCTTCAATGTACAGATTTTCGACCTTCTACAGCTGTATTATATGTATACGGATAAGCATAAATCCAGGGGCCTTTCAGCTCGAAGTACGATTTTTTCTATGGAAATTTTAGTTCAACTTGTTTGTACCAGATGTCACTGGGTGTTATCTCTATCGCACTTGCATATTGAAGTGACAGGGATGCAGCGGTCGTGCGGTTAGTTCTTACTAAATACACAACGGCGCTACGATCTATGTGGAGTATTTCACTGGTATCTCTATCTCAGTATATAGATTGTAATTTGTGCATAGATCTAAGGTGCTTCAACCGTCAATGTTGACGATTGGGCTGCCCAGCCCAAGTGATCTCTTATATCAAACAGTTATTATAGTGTGAAGAGTCACCAATTACGTAAACAATAATACACGACAAAATTAAATTGTACACTGACGATACAAAGACTGCATCGAAGCAGCTGTTTTTGTATTTAAGCATATGAAGACAAACAATTCCAAAGTATCGCAAATTTATTTTGACTTACACGCAATAATAGACCTAATTGCTAAAAGGTTATGCTCAAAAATAGCGTCATCAATCAGAAGGAATTATGATATTTCGGCTTTGACATATCGAAAAGTCAGCTTGTTTACAATACGTCAAATTCTGCTATGGCTTACGTTAAAATTATTGACACGCCGCTATACTCCCAATTGGCTGAAACTTAAATCCTTATAAGCCATTATAAGCTTATGAGGATTTAAATCACCCCGATTCATAGACCATATTTGCACCCCCGATTTCATCCCTTTGAGGGTGATTATCGGGACAAAAAGTATACTGTAAGTGAATCCAGATTACATACTGTTAGTATACAAAAAATCATCCTGATCTGTTCAGCCGTTTTTGCGTGATTGAGCAACAAACATCCAAACATCTAAACTTTCGCATTTATAATATTAGTGGGATAAGTCTGAGGCGGGTAATCCCATATTTCCCGCCGAGGTATGTATAGTGCTTTTCTCAAACATGCAATGAAATAAACAACAAAAAATCATAGTTTTATTTTTAATACGCATACTCGTAGTGGCAGAATGTCATGATGCCTGTGCCACAAATTTATGTGGAATGGAAATTAAAAAAGAGGACATTGCCGGCCTAGGCCTGCAAGATGTCTATGAAATTCCATTAACGACCTCTTGTCCTAGCCGCACCTGAAACGTCATACTTCACAGCCTATTATAATGAACATAACATCAATATTTCATTACATTTTTGAGAAAAAGTAGTTTTTTCTTCAAATTAGGCATATTACATGCACTTATGAACGTCAATAAACTACAACCAGTTCGGAAAAATAAACCTCTGCCACGAGAGGAACTGGCGTAAGAAACTCGGCGAGGTATCATTTTTTCAAAACAATTATTACAGTGTCAGCTACTACAAAATAACAATGCTACAGCAGAAAACCTATTTTCGCGATAGATTAGCCTAGTAAGCTCAATAAGGCTTGTCTGATGGGTACTAGACGACGATATATATATAATATACTTAAATACATAGAAAACATCCAAGTATCAGTAATAAATGTCTCTGCTCACCACAGAAACAAATTCTTTTACCGGGATTCGAACCCGGGACCTCTAGCTTCGGAGGCAGTGACACTACCAACTAGGCTTAACAGGCCGACAAAATACTAACACAGGAAACATAGGTACCTAACAGCAAGCACAGTAGTGGGTACAGAGCAATTAAGTTGGTCTTCTGTAAGTATGGTAATTGGTGGGGTAATTCCCCTTATGGGATGGAATTAATGAACCCTGCGATCATTCAATCGGGATAAACTCTAAGTAGTCCGAAGTTTTACAATGTCGGGTCGGTTGACCGGTTGCGCGACCGACGTCAGTTTGCGACCACATGAAGGACACGGTTTTTTAGACCCTAAAGCAACGGTGCGTTGTATGTTTTTTTTTGGTACCTACTTATTGAATGGGAATTAAAAGAACAAGAAAATATCCTTTCGGTTCCGTAACTTATCCAAGTGGTCGCAAACCAGCACACCAAAGTAGCTGGTCGCTAACCGGCCCGGCCTATCGATCCTACCTATGTAGGTATGCACGTCAGTTGCAGCAGGTTTTTATCAGCGTGGCAAAAATAAGTAATTAATATTTCTTTCTCCCATATTATAATCCCTTCACGGTATTGCACCCACATTGTAAGTTGACACTGAGTAGGTATTTAAGATGTTATCTGTCGTAACGCGTGTTTATAATAAAGAGCACGCCGCGGCGGCGCCGGCGACGGCGGGCGCGCCGGTGCGGCGGCCGCCTTGCCACGGGGCCAGGGAACCAGCGGGGAGCTTCGCGGAGCGGGCAGCGGGCGCGCCACCGTGGCAGGGAACGATTGGAAAGCTTTGCAAAGCGAGCAGCGAGTTAGTGGCTGCGTTTGCCACGAGAGGGGTGGGAAGCGCTTCCGGCGGTTGACTTGCTGCCGTGCCACGTAATTAGGGGGGCTTTGAGCAGCGAACAACGGACGGGGATCATAAGTGTCGTAAAGAGACTTGCTGCGACTACGATACAACCAAAGGATTTCCTATAACCTGCCTACGACTTGCAACGAGATATTTTTAAGTTTATCCGAGCGCTATCGCGGTTGATAGTAACAGTCATCATTGCTTAGCTATCACACACGTACCTACACATTATCGTAACTAGCATCGTGCTAGTTACGATAATGTGCAAACGTGACAATCATAACTAGACAAATGAGCGCGTGCAAAGCGCTATTCTTCGTTATTCGGTCTATTATTTTTCTTTGTTCTCCCTAAAGGTTGTCTGGAAGAAATCCGTTCTGTTGTCAACCTTTTAATACATGTCATTGTTTTTAATAACTAATTAAATGTGAGGTGTGCAATTGTGCATAAAGATTATTCGTATATTGTATTGTATCGGTTCTGCAGGCAGTGTACCTTCTGTACCTACTGATCCATTACGGGTACATTTGTTATTGTGTGTAGGTATATTAGCGGAACCAATGGAACCATCCATCTTCCATCATGTAGACGCAAGCGTCATAGATCCTCCCCGCTCCGCTGTTTCCCTGGCCGCACGGCGCTGCCCAATAGTTTTTGAGTGTTTGGATTGCATAGCAATAGTGACACTGTTTAGGGGAGCTTTATTGATTCCCCTGTATTAAGTCTAGGGCAGTTACACTGGGGAAAGATTTGACGAGTAAACAAGACAGTTGTGGATATTACTGTCTATGCTTTGGTCTCGATGTCTGTCATTCTGAGCCAGTATAGCAATCACCTTCTTTAATTAATTCATTAACTTTTAAATTGAAAATAATACAACCGTCTTGCGTTCATCTTATTTAGTTCTTATGAATTGGTAACTATAGTTATACCTGATAAATGCCATAAAATAAACTTCACCTTTTCTACGTAATATTTACGTAAGTAATAAGATAATTCTAGAAAATGGTTTTTTTTTATACTTATAGAAACAATTGCGATTTAATTTTAATAGGTACCTTATTTTAGGACTTCGAGTCCAAAAGATACATTGGTAGCATAGTTTAGCCATTGATAGAATTCCTAATTACTTTAGGTATCGTTAGAGTAGAATAATAAAAATGAACTTTACTACCATGAATCCAGAATAGCGAGAAGCATATAAAAAAAGATTATAACACTTTAATTTCTTGCGCTGTGTGCCTGTGAAGATTAATTTAGAGGAATCTAATGCTATCAACGGATCACCCGATCCGAGACCAAGGCCGGTGGACCTCGTCTCGAAACGTCATAAAAGTAAATAAATATGACATTACCTACGGTGTACAACGTAATCTTTTAAATAAAGACAAAATGTTACATGTGAAATACGTCCGCCGATTTACTGAATATTTAATTAAATTTTAACCATTAGATAAGTTTCACTATATTTCGGAACTTGAAAGTGCTTTATCGTTACTTGTTTAATACATAAGTGAACTACTTGATGGATAATATAATGTTCTCAAGAAACAAGTTGCCAATTCGCCGGCTTATGAAACTATCGCAATATTATTTGTAAGCAAGCATAAAGGTGTAGTGCCTCTTTAGCCGATCCGGGCCTGGCGGATTGTTTGCGAACAGTTAATTCCTATTTCCCGCCCCATTTGGCCTTGCGAGTTGCCTGCGGTGACCAAAACAAAGTTCTTAGTGCTGCCAGACGCGACCTACAAAAAAAAAACCGAAAATTATCTTCCCGTATGTATAAGTATAAAATCGGTGATTGATTTAGAGATCAAAAATGTAAACAAGTGAGTTGCCACCATAAAAAAATTAACGTATGCAGTGGGTAATTGAAAATCATTGGAATAATTGAAAAAAAATACCGCGTTCAAAATTTATGCGTAATAAAAATAACCACTCTGAATTAAATAGTGTTTTTAATAACGTATTGGTGTTGTTTTAATAAAATATGTAAAGATATGATTTATGCTACTGGTAATGACAAGAGGTTTTAAAAAGTCATGTCAGATTGACAGTTGTTTGTTTACGTTTTTGATCTCTTATTCCATCTCAGACCTTAATTAAGTAATTCATTTTTCGGTTCTTTATTGCACAAGAGAACAGAAAACATGTAAAAGGCGGATTTAGTCCGGGATACTCAGCCAGTTTGTTCAAATAAGCAATGAGTGATTTTCCGGTGCCTGCGTAATGTATGCATAATTGATCCAGGGTTTTTTGGTGGTGCCTGTATGGCAAGGCAAAAACTACAATAGGTAATTAGTTTTGTCTCATTTTAATCAGGAACTAAGTAGTCAATTATTATTTTATAAAATACTAATATAAATAAAATAAAAAGCCCTTTTTTCCCATTTAAAATGTTTACGTTATATCTATTTTAAGTAAATCCTATTTAATTTAATGAGACAACCATTTACTGGTGAAGGCCTCCTCCAGCTGTCGCCACAGTGCCCTGTCGGCAGCCTTTCTCTTCCATCTTCTGGCGGCAACTTCCTCAATGTCGTCCTTCCCCCTTATTTTATATAAGTACCTACATAATTATTTTCTTCGTACATGAATGTCGGGATTGACAGTCTGGCAACACCGGGCGGCCGCGCGGCGCCGGAGCGGCCCGCGCCGCCGCGGCGGGCGTCGGTCGCTGCAGATCCGATCGTCCCCACGTTCCCCAATTCGGCGCTTGGGCCTCTGTTGCATTAGCCGTTATTACTCAAACATGTAAACATTGTAAGTATATTGATTTAAACTTGCACAATTTTTACACATTATTGGTAATGGTATTATTGGTAAACGGGACTTAATCGCGTAGGTACAACTGAAATTTATTCACCTGATGTATGCCCGACGACGAATGTATTATAACATCCGTGGTCACGAGCTGACCGGCTTAATCGGGTATGAAGCGGGTATCAACATTTTCTAGTAGCACAGGTTTTCCGAACTACAAGCACTTGGTCACAGAATAAGTAATAGCACACTTGGTCTTTATTATTAAAGAAAGAATGAAAATTATTTATTCCATAAAACACACAAAACAAGACTTAGATGCTACCTACAACTATACACATTTACACTAAGGTTGTCACTTAGGTTGATATGTAAATATAAGTTAGAGACAACTGTCAGCTCAAGAAAGTAATATATATGGACTCTTGAAGTACTCTTTACAATTCAAAGTAGAACTAACGACTTTAAAAGTAGCTACGTTACCATTACTTAGGTTAGGTACATAAGCTGACTAACTGGGCTGGCACTAGGACCCAAAATGCGTACGCCACTAGTCTGTCCTGCGCAATTTCTCGCCAGCTTGCACTGGCTCTGACTGAGCTCATGCGGGTCCGCGTCCACCAAAACTTTCCAGCGATAGGTACTTAAGGGTCCTCACGCTCAACTGGACTCAATAGGGAATGTCTGAAATTTTTAAAATTCCTTGGTTATTTTTCTAATGGTGGGAATAACCGTCGACATTAACAGAAAAAACTTTAAGATTTTTCGGTTGCGCCATATATTTTTTAAAAATACAAACATTTTATATCACCTTGCGTCTGCCCCGTATCAGACTACTAATACATTTCTAAGTCCGTCAAATATTAAAAAAAAAACGCCTGCTCGGATCTGTGGTACGCAATGACATTGACAGTTCAAGTCATACGACCAACCCAAGACCAACCTATGATGAACTGTCAATGTCATTGCGTACCACAAATTCAAGCAGGCTTTTTTGTAGTGCTAAAATAACATGAAACTTTGTACACACAATGGGATCCGCCATATCTAGGCCAGAAATTAGTTTCTGTTGCTAGAAATTGTAACAGAAAAAAAATACAGCTATATTTTCAGTGTTTTAGGCCTTGTATGAAAAGTTTAATTAATAATTCCTCTATTTTTTCTTCGTTTGTATGGAGAACCGCGCTTCCTGCGGACTCTTAAGGCTAGTGTTGGTAAAGACTTGAGTCTTTGGAGTCTTCATTCCGAAGACTCGACTCAGTTTACTAGACTTGTCGAAGCTTGTTTGTAGAGACTCGAGTCCTCTAAAAATACTCGAGTCTTCTATAGAGACTTGAGAGTTTTGTTTTCTAAGTGTAAACAAAAGGCTTTTAACTCATTATGATTAGAACTCAACTGTACTTGTAGAAACACGTACGGTTACGCGGGCTACTCAGTGAAGTAGGTACTGCAGAAATCAGTTCTTTGAATAAATAGAAACTTCAAAAGTGAGTCTTTGCTAATAGATTCAAGTATTTTGAGGCACGCCTAAATACTATAAAAGATACAATTGTTCGAGTCTTTTCTAAGACTCGAGTTGTGACTACAGGACTCGAAACAGGAGTAGACTCATAACTCAAAACACTCGGAAGTCTTTTAAGCTTCGAGTCTCGTAAGTATGAGTCGAGTTCTTGAATTCGAGACTCCAAAAATTTGAGTTTTTACCATCACTATTTAAGGCGTCACACTACATAAGGAACACTAATTTTGTCTGAAGCGGTTAAGGTCGAAACGCACAGAGCGGGCGCGGCGCGGTGCGGGGCGGAGGTGGTTTTGCATTTTTGATCTTTCCGAAACTGTCGACTGTCATTATTGCTTCATATGTCACACACGCCGCCTCCGCTCTACCGTGCTACCGAATACTGAGCAGATTTTTTGGTGCGATGTCCCCCGGACCGCGCTCGCTTTACCAAAAAAACCGCTGCGCCGCGCTCTGTGCGTTTCACGAATATTCTACATTTCAAATTAAAGGGGTAAATGAAATTTAGTGCTTCGAGCAGGATTCGAACCTGCTCGGAGCACTCCCGCGTTGTCTAACTGAGGCAATGATGGCAATCCGCTGGTTTTTAGTTGGTAACCTGATGTGCAGGAGTCCTACATCACCGTGCCTACCCCTCGGAAGGCATAAACGGTATGCATAAAGCATTTTCCAGCGATAAAAAAAAGGATTCGAACCTGCGACATCTGGCATATAGCCCGAGAGCTATACGGTTTCACTGTATGAAAAAACAACAATATATAGGTATCAGCAAATTTTGTGCATCAAAAACTTGGTTAAGTAATTATACTAAGTATTCTTTAATAATACACCTACATTTATTAACGCGACGGTAGAAAATATTAAAAACAAATCTATAAAAAATCCGTAAAAATCTAGCGAAAACACTATAAGAATTATTTTCTTTATGATATACTACTTCTATTTATGTTCTTTGTAATATATGAAAATCAACTTATTTTTGTTACGGTAACTTAATAATACAATCAATTATTAATATCGTAAAACATAAAAATGCATTACGCTAATGGCATATAAGGTATCATTACAGTTAGGGTTTTTATATGCCTTTAATATATTTCTTGACACTTTTTATACTGAATCAACCCAAAATACCTAAAGCTGTAATAACTTTTGGAATTAATGTGGCAGCCAAATGCACTCTGTAGACTATTCATGAAGGTCAAATTTACTACTACTACTACCTATTAGATATTTTTTTTCTCATTTCCCGTTGCACATATTGTTCGATTCTGGTCGTAAGTATTAAAATAGACATAAACATAGAAGTACTCATCATAAAAATACTGATACCCTGTTTGCTCCAAAAATTCACCAGTTTTCGGGCACATCATTTTTTTTCCAACTTCCGGTCTTCAGATTCGGAAATTTTAAAAATACAGGTTCTTAAAATCACATAATAGGACCGTATAACAAAAATTGGCCAGTTATTGAATTATTTCCAAAAAAACCGTATCTTTCTCGGGCTAATACGCGGCCAATCGCTCTAGCCACTGAGCTATCGGAACCAATCAAGCTCAGACGCGAAATACTTCACTAGTTCCCTCTTACAACGCCTTAGAGAGGCATACAGCGACATCTACCGTAGAAGACTAAGGCTGGGTTGCACCAAACCGTCTGTAATCGTAAGCTGTGTTCGTTAAAATTTGAATGTATGGAAAGTTTGACAAGTTTCTATGGGATGACAGCTGCCGGCGCCATATTTAACGTTGATCAGTCTGTGATCGTATGTCGGTGCAACCCAGCCTTAGGCTGGGTTGCACCAAACCATCTGTAATCGTAAGCTGTGTTCGTTAAAATTTGAATGTATGGCAAGTTTGACAAGTTTCTATGAGATGACAGCTACCGGCGCCATATTTAACGTTGAACGATCTGTGATCGTAAGTTGGTGCAACCCAGCCTTAGGGTCAGTTGCACCAACTTACGGTGACAGACCGATCGACGTTAAATATGGCGCCGGCAGCTGGCATCCCATAGAAACTTGTCAAACTTGCCATACAATCAGATTTTAACGAACACCGCTAACAATTGACAACATTTCAAATTTTTAAGTAGTATGAAATCTTAACCCATTTCGTTAATTTGGGAACAAGAAACCCTAAAATATTTTTTTAATATTTTTATAGCCATTAGTTTTTTAAATATTCACGAAAATGTGAAGAAAGCCCATATCGTAGTAATGACGTCATTACTATGAAATTGTGACAGTCACAGCGCACAAAAAGAACAGCAGCTCACTTTCTTTAGTAAATTTGTCTTAGTAACAGTGCTTCTGTATGATTTGTTACGCTGTGACGCCTTACTTGTCACTTACTCTCTTTTAGAATGACGAACTTTTGAAATTGATTTATTTATATGGAATGGGGATATTTTCGAGAATTTAAATAAAATGTGATTTTACGTAACTTTTTATCCTCTATTAGATTTCATCGAAAAAAAGCCTGCTTAAAAAATGAAATGTTGTCAGTGCAACCCAGCCTTAGCCTTCTTTTTAACGGCACCAACTACATTGAGAAATCTTCAGTAACGACACGTAACGATGAGCCAGCTCATACGTATACTAAACTAATTGTATTAAGATGTTACGTTGCTAACGAAAATTCTAAATTTCCAATTAAAAAGAAATATTGAAAAAATTTGTGCTCAAAACACCTATATCAACCTTCAACATTTTTGCAGACTCACAAAATCATACCATATGCATTTTATTTGCCGGTTTTTTAATTAATATCTTATCTACAGATATAATATCTTAGGAAATGATTATAGGTCCATAATCCGAACACAATACCACACGCGAGGACGTTCTAACTGTAACTTGTTTACATTATTTATTTAAATAAATGTGGGTATTTATAGAAAAACAAAAGCCGGCAATGGGCGTGCACCGGCAGGACCCCAAAATCGGCCGGCCATAAAAATGAGCTCCCAAATAAATCATGAACAATCATTAGTGGAGCTGCGGTGATGGCCCGAGTTACAAGCGGCTGCATGGACATTGTTTTTATAGCTCTACCATTATACAGCTATGAATCCTATGATTAAGAGCGTTCGTGGCCCAGCGGCGCCTTCGTACCGCGTGCGGTATGCGAGGTTAAGGCACCTTCCTGACTTGGCGGGGCGGGAACGATATGTGATAGGCAGGGGTCGGACAAAAAGTGCGGATGACGTAAAAATGACGTAATCTTGCACAAAGGATGTTTGTATTTAAACTTCCGTGCGACATGTAGTAACGAAGTAGTATTAACGAATTAACAAAATAATCGTAAATAAATCAGTGGTTTTCACTGAATAAAATAATTCTCACGAAACTTGTTACCATAAGGTACGATTATTTGAAATTAATTAGGACAAATCTGTGGGAACCAGATAAATAGGTTTAATACTCAACGGTGGGAACAGTGGTAAGATTACTAAAAATAAAAAAGATAATTAGATTTTAGTGGATATACTTATTATTTAATGAAATTATGCATATATTAATGACTATTTTTCTAACAAGTCTATTATTTAAAACGGATAATTGCCACAATATTCGAGTAAAGATGACAAGTAGCAGCGTTTTTTTATACATCAGTAAATATAAATTTTAGCTAAATATAATCGTGAAGATACAATAGCCAAACAATAAGTCAATTTATTGTTCATCTGATTGGCAATGTGTCTGTCAAAAACGTAGGTACTTACTCATTTCAAGTGGCGATATCGTTTAATAAAGAGGTTGATAAATAAAATTATAAGTGATAATTGTTTATGAAAATCAAAAATACTATTTGAAATCACCTATAAGTGGTTTGACGTCGACCCCTGGTGATAGGTATTTTGTTATTTGACGTGAGTTTACTGATGTAATGAGTATTGCTGTCACCTCTGGGCGGGAGCATCTGGATACCAGCTTGGGCCTCTTGACTCGCTTCTGAGACGTGCTGTGCGAATCGTGGACGATCCCAAGCTCACGAGCGTTATTGAGCCGTTGAGTTTAAGGAGAAATTTTGCCTCCTTGTGCGTGTTCTATCGTTTATATAATGGGGTTGTGCTCCGAAGAACTGTTCGACATGATGCCTACGGCCGCTTTCTACCATCGCACCGCTCGCCGTCGGCAGGGCATTCATCCTCACACCTTAAAACCTAAATGGTCGCGTACGGTACGGTTTCAGAGGAATTTCCTCCCTCGGACGCTCCGATTGTGGAATGAGCTCCCTGCCAAGGTTTTCACGACGGACTACAGTATGGGGTTCTTCAAGAAAGGAGTGTATAAATTCTTAAAGGGCGGCAACGCGCATGTGACTCCCCTAGGAGTTGCAGGCGTCCATAGGCTGCGGTGACCGCTTACCATCAGGCGGGCCGTACGCTTGTTGGCCACCGACGTGGTATAAAAAAAAAGTGAAATTTCCTCACGTGAACTACTACTGTCTGTACCTATTACGTTTGCGCAGTAGTAATACCATGCGCAGGAGCGGGATGGGTGACCGCTTTGAGTGGTTTAACAACTGATCGCTCCTGTGCTTTAGAAGCAGTCGTTAAGCCAAGTTAGTGGTATTCGGACGGCATGAGAACTTTTAACTGAGGCCAAGTTGAGGAACTTCACAAGCCTAATCCCAATAAGGTCTTAGAAAGAGGAGTATGGAGTGCCGTCAGTTCATCCTTGAAAATGGTGCTTGCAACAGCGCCGAAATATCGGGAACTCAACAATATTAACATACATGGTAAACACCCCGTTTTGAACAGTAATTCCAATAAGGTCTAGTTTCCCCGTTGGGTATTGTCAGATGGTGATGATGATGATGCGTAGGGACGCCCGGCCGGAAACAGGCGGGCTGTCGATCTCTCGTTGGGATCATTCAGCCCATTTCCCTGGAGTTGGAGCTTTAGGTTACTGCCTCGGCGATGCTCCCACAGCATCTTCCATTCTTCTTGTTTTCCTGCAGAACAGAAGGACATCCTTAAAGTTGACATCCTTCAATTCGCACTCCGCTAATGTATCTCGGCCGAATATATCAAACCGCATTGCTGCGTACATGATACACTCCTAGTATAAGTATGCTGGCTAGTTTCTTCCTCCCCACAATATGGGCAGGAAGCATCATTGCTGATACCTATTACCTTTAAGTGTCTATTCAGAGTATTGTGCCCGGTGATGATTCCGGTCAGCAATATCAGATTACTCTTACCCAGCTTCAGCAGATACCTGGTTCTTCTGTGGTCGATACCTCTTAACATAATTTTTGCCTGCCTACATCCAGTTGCCTCCCTCCATTCTCAGCCGAGAAAGGAAGGGCCGGTTCTGGACCCATAAATTCCCTTTCCGCCCCTTCCTTTGCCAGCTCATCTGCTTTCTCGTTTCCCGCTACTCCCTGGTGTCCTGGCACCCATGCCACCTGGGTGTTCTCATATCTCATTGAGCTCTTTCTTGCAATCTCTCACCAGAGCAGAGTTCACGGTTGCCCTGTTTAGTGCCTTCAATGCGGCCTGACTGTCAGTGTATATCACAACACTTCCAGTCTGCTGTCTGTTCTCCTTTACTTGTTTATTGTCAGATGGCAGTCGCTTCCGTAAAATAAAAACGAGTGCCTACGCCAATTCTTGGGATTAGGTAGCTGACGCATATTACAGTGGTAAAACAGCGCCTCGAATGAGCCAAGTTCTTGGCCGGTGGCCTTAAACTCATCACGGCGCCGCTTGGAGACTATGTAGGCAAAACATGTTTATCGCGTCGTGCAGTCAATTGTGTCTCTACTCAACCTACCCTCCTCTACAATATAATCACAGTGCAAGAGGGATGTGATTTGGGTTGGCAAGTCGCGCAGGTAGGGCACCCGCCGGCTCCCGTGGCCGGCGCCGGGCCGCGGGGCGCCGGAGCCGGGCCGGCGCGCCGCGCGGCGCCCCGGGCAAATAACCGGGCGCCAACATACTGTCTCCTCTAGCCTACCTAGACATGATGCCAGATAACGTGCAACACCTATATCATTCATCAGCATATACTTTAATAGTAAATTACGATACAAGTGCAGAGAACAGGAAATTCGCAGCGAGTGGTGATAAATTGAAACACGACCGAAGGGAGTGTTTTAAATCCACACGAGTTGCGAATTACCTGTTCGCACGTGTATCGTACAACGTTTTACAGTACATGGCTCTTTAAAGTTTCGACATATGTACGTAATCTGCTGATTACCGCACTCGTGCGGTAATGTAGCACCATATGTACTGTAAAATAAGATTACTTAATATGAACGACCACTTTAGCTTATACTTGGTAGTGACCCTGCCTTCGAAGCTGGAGATCCCGGGTTCGAACCCCGGTCAGGGCATTATTTGTGCATATATCACGAATATGAACAATATTCTGGGTCTTGGATGTTTCCTATGTATTTTAGTATGTATCGTCGTCTAGTGCCCACAGTATAACTTTGCTTAGTTTGGGACTAGGTCGATTTGTGTTTGTGTAAGATTGTCCCCCAATATTATTATATTATTATTAACGTATACCTTACTAGTGGCTCCGTGAGATGTACACCTCGCAAAAAAATATATCTTCAAATTTCAAAATTTCCATTAAATGACTCGACAAAAAAAAACTATATAATTATCGAACATGCTCACACAATTTCACGAGAATCGGTTGAGAAATGCGACCTGTAGAGGAGAACATCCGGACAGACAGACATACGAAAGAATTTTTGTCGAAAGCTGAAACAGAAGACGCTTCGCTGGCTCGGTCAACTATCTAAATAAAAACAAAAAGTTACATACTAGTGTTTACTTTTTTAATCTCAAAATATTTTTATTGGTTTTATGTATTTAGTTAGGTAATTTTTGCAACTCGTGAGATTTTGGGGCTAGGTCCTTATTTCTATTTCTGTGCCTTGAAGAGCCCTAGCTCCTACATAATTGACAGGGAATACCTACAGACAATTCCCTTATCATCTTGCAAGAGGCTGATGAGGAAAAAGTGCCTACCAAATTTACTAAATTTGATGAGAAGTCTGACTCTACTTAAGAGGGCGCAGTATGATCGGTGTGGATCGGTTCTCCATACAAACGTATTTACGCTCTCATTTTAAAATGCCATGCTAGAATAACATGAAACTTTGTATACACAATGGGATCCGGCATATCTAGGTCGGAAATTAGTTTTTGTTGCTAGAAATTGAAAAAGAAAAAAAATACAGCAGTTTTTTGAGTTTTTTACGGCTTGTATGAAAACCTTAATAATCGCTGTATTTTTTCGCCATTATAATTTCAAGCAACAGAAACTAATTTCTGCCCTAGACAAGCTGGATCCCATTGTGTATACAAAGTTTCATGTTATTCTATCATGGCGTTTTAAAATGAGGGCATAAATACGTTTGTATGGAGAACCAAGCGTACTGCGCCCTCTTAAGCATAAAAATAGGACATCTTGAGTGGATGTGGAAGTAGGATCCTCACAACCGATCGCGTGCTAGACTCGTCCATTGCTTTCCCGCGGTTTAGCGGTAAACCGAACGTGCTCCGGGGCACGTCGCACCAAAAAACCGCGCGGTAATCGGAAGCGCAGTAAAGTGGAGGCGGCGTGTGTGACATAAGAAGCAGTAATCGACAGTCGACAACTTCGTGTCGTGCCGTACCTGTCACTCTCGTGTTATACACTATATGACGGAAAGGAACGGTGACGGTGTAGTACGATACGAAGTTCGATTTTCAAAGTTCCGAGTAGGCCCTCATCGGGAAGATCAAAAATGAGAAACCGCCTCCGCCCCGCACGGCGCCGCGCCCTCTGTGTTTCAAGCTGAAGTTCAGGGGGCCAATTCTCGGTTCGATCGAGATGCATGTCTATCGTGACATCTTTTAGCTAATATTATAACCGGATTAACCGGAACTCTGTTTTGAACTCATTCTGCTTTAAATATTACTAGTTAATTGTTGAGATACACACTTTTCGTCAGTAGCGACATAAGTGACATCTAGTATCTTTATAGCAGTACTGATAATTCCGCTATTTGGCGCTAGATGTCGACTACGAAATAATAAGTAAAAAATGATGTATGGAGTGAAAACTCTAATGCTAATACAAAATAAAATAAATCTGTTCTGCTTATCTTATCAATGATTCTGAACAACTATTGCTATGGGACAAAGTTCGTCCGTGCCAAAAGAAAATGTTCTCCTCCATAAATTTCGGTTAATCGATTGAAGACCTTTTGTTCGCGCGACAACGTCGGTACCATAGTAAAAGTGATTTAGAATCATGGCTAGAATCTCATTTTTTACAGACTTCAATAGAAGGAAGGAGGTACTCAGTTCGACTCCATTTTTTTTTCATTTATGTATGTGTATTCCTCGATAACTCTTGACCACGTTTTCCGATTTTGATAATTCTTTTTTTTGTTTCATAGCCCGACATTGGTCACAAATTTTGGTAAAGATCTGATGATGGGATTTAGGAGGAATCTTTACTACTAATATTTAAAGCAGAATGAGTTCAAAACAGAGTTCCGGTTATCCGGTTTTAATATTAGCTAAAAATTGATGAGCATTCGATTGTTCGTTCGTCACGGCATCTATTGTCGAGTAGCAGTACTGATAATTCCGCTATTTGACGCTAGATGCTGACTACAAAATAACCCGTAGTTTTGATAACAAAACTAATGTATGAATTGAGAACTCTATCTTATTTATTTCTCTATGGTATTAGGTAACGTTCAATTAATCATCCTGTATAAGTTAATGGTGTGATGGCAACTATAGTTGGAAAATAGGTTGTTAAAGTGAAAAATGAATAAGACGAAATATTATAAAACGTATGTAATATAATAAGTTTAAAGCTAGATGACATAAAATACTTATCTCGGGTGTAGTGGAAAACTCGATTTTATCGAATAATATTACATTTTTAATAATACCAGTCCACTTTACTCTTTTATCTTCCTTACGGTTTCCCATTTACTCATCCACTGCCCTATATTTAAATACACAATTAGGTACACAACTTTCACTTTATTGAATTCAGTAGAAAACTGCATAAATTGCTATCGGCGAGTGTACTAGCTGTCTTTAACACATATTGGGCAGAGTTTCCCACAACACCACACATATTATGACAGCAGAATCTCCCTTGGAAGATACCTTGCGGCAATTACATACAAATCGAGTAAGAAACTATTATCTAAAATTAATAACCTAGTCCGTAATATAAACCTTAACCGGTACAAAATACAGCTCGTTTTGGAAGGTTCGTTCCGTTTAGGTGAGTCTTTTGCCGCCTGTTATAAGTTCACACTATTTGGCCTATTATTCAATCTTCTTATTTTTAAATATAACATCATTATTTGCCTATACCGGGTGTACAATCCAAATGGGTCAGTATGGTGAAGTCGGAAACTATGAGAGATAGCGAGATCTGTTCTTAGGAACCATGACGTCGATTTTAGATTTAATTATAATTACATTCAAACTTTTTTATTAACTCTCATACATAACCGGGAATCGAACCTGGTCAATATTTTTAATTAATCTTTGTATTCAACAGAATGGCTACCATTTTGAACATTCACTGAAATAAAATAATTATCTTATTGGTGGGGTTTTATTTCAATTATTTAAACAAGATTCCATTAGTGTTGTGCTTCTTGCGACTTGCAGAATTTATACACATTGATTTTGACCATGTACGATTCCCGGTTATGTATGAGAGTTAATAAAAAAGTTTGAATGTAATTATTATTAAATCTAAAATCGACGTCATGGTTCCTAAGAACAGATCTCGCTATCTCTCATAGTTTCCGACTTCACCATACTGACCAATTTGGATTGTACACCCTGTATATGTCCCAAAGCTGCTGGCACAGGCCTCCCCTTTACGCGAGATGAAAAATATATCTGCTGCAACAAAATTAAGAAGCTTACATTGGATTCTATAATATTACTAACAGGACGCCACAAATCGTAAGATTACTAATTTCATAGTCAGCTTAAAACGGCTGAAGTTAAAAAGAAAAAAAAATAGCATATTTCCTCCAATGTCATCATATTATCTAACTATGGTGCTAATTTGGCTACATTAATTGTATTTAATTTAGTGTCAACTCGGCTAAACAAATATAGAGTATCCAAGGTTACTTAATCCTTAGATTTAAAGTAAGATTCCCACTGACCGGGAGAGAACGAAGCTCTAATTGATGCAAAGGAATTAAAACCGTCTTACTTACTACGCTGGCTCAGCGACCCAAAGTGGATCTTGACCTGCGACACTAAGATACGCCACTGTGCTGTCCTTGGCAGCTTGTCGCCAATCAGCCGGCTGTTTGAAGGCAGAGGTACATTTGGACTTCGTCTATCCAACGATACCTTGGTCGGCCGATCGGGCGTCGACCATTTGGACGTCCCAAGTACTTTGGCAGCACGATCCTCTCCTATCCTCCCAACGTGGCCGAGCCAGAGTTAAATAGAAACTAATTATGACCTAGATATGCCGGATTTCATTGTGTATACAAAGTTTCATGTTATTCTAGCATGGCGTTTAAAAATGAGAGCATAAATACGTTTGTATGGAAAACCGAGCGTACTGCCACGTACTGCGCCCTCTTAAAACCGTCTTACTACGCTGGCTCAGCGACCCAAAGTGGATCTTGACCTGCGACACTAAGATACGCCACTGTGCTGTCCTGGGCAGCTTGTCGCCAATCAGTCGGATGTTTGAAAGCAGAGGTATATTTCTGTGGCCCTAGTGAAAAGGGGTACAAGTCCTATACAATTGTACGGCATTTATACCCTTTTTCACAAGGGTCACAGATTTGGACTTCGTTTATCCAACGATACCTTGGTCGGCCGATCGGGCGTCGACCATTTGGACGTCCCAGGTACGGTCTTTTGGCAGCACGATCCTCTTCCATCCTGTCAAAGTGGCGGAGTCAGAGAACCGAACCGACGGAAAAGTAGAAAACAGTCTTAATAGTTACATTTTATTTTTGATTGAAATTGCGCTCGTCGCGAAGCGCCGCAAGCTGCATTCAAATATGAACTGTAACTACTGCATCATCATATCAGCCGAAGGACATCCACTGCTGGACATAGGCCTCCCCCAGAGTGCCACAATGACCGGTCCTGAGCCATCCGCATCCAGCGGAGCACCGCGACCTTCACCAGGTCATCAGTCCACCTTATGGGGGGCCCACGTCACGCCTTCCTGTACGTGGTCGCCACACGGTTCCCAGTGCAATGCGGCCCGTCCACTGCCACTTAAGTTTAGCGATTCGGAGGGCTACATCGGTTACTTTGGTTCAGCTGCGGATGGCCTCATTCCTGATGCGATCACGCAGAGAAACTTCCAACATAGCTCTCTCCATTGCTGGGTGACTTTGAGCCTACTTATGAGTCCCATAGTAAGCGACCACGTACGTAAAATTCCTTTGCATCTATTAGAATGCGTTGCGGTCCGACCAGGTCGATGAGAATCGTACTAAACTCCTGCTTTTGACCGTTAGTGTTTAGCAAACTCGCCGACAAGTGAACTTAACACTTCGTGCACCTATATCAAAATTAGTGCTAAAATGTTAAAAATTTAAGTTGAAAAACTCCGGTAGGTCATTGAAGGCGGCAATTTAGACGGTATTGTGTGGGGAGAGGGTTCAATTCCGGAAGCTGCGGTTGGATTTGAAGCCGCCGCCGCCGCCGCCGCCGCCGGGCGCGGACTTGAGGAACAGCTCTATGTAGCGGTGGTCCATGTTGTTCTTATCGCGACGCATGGCCTGTTGAAAAACAATCACTTTAATAATTTATACAAAAAAAAACCGACTACAATTTTTGGTTTTTGGTTTCCGTGAGCCAATGCTTGGTTACCTACAGAAAATACCAAAATAAACACGCGCCTATCAAATTCGAAGAGTTCCCTCGATTCCTCCTAGATCCCATCATCAGACCTTCACCAAATTTACATGGGACCAATGTCGGGGTATCTGCTTTGAAACAAAAAGAGAATTATCAAAATCGGCCAACGTGGTCAAGAGTAATCGGGGAACGTACATACATAAAAAAAAACAAACATGCAGAAGAACTGAGTACCTCCTTCCTTCTATTGAAGTCGGTAAAAAAACTCTTGCCATGGAGACCAAATTCATTAATTATATAGGGAATTGTTATTGGGCAGCAGCATCCCTGGAGTGCGGTGGAGATACTGCGATCGCCAACCCACTTGCCCAGCGTGGCGATTATGGCATTTGCCCCCCATCAAATTGGGAGAGGCCTATGTCCAGCAGTGGAGTTGTTCCAGTACAGTTGCATGCTGAAGGATGCCCGGGGTTCGTTACTTAATCCCAAGAACTGGCGTAGGGACTAATATTTACTCAAGCGACCGCCATCTGACCTTCCATTCCAACCAAGGGGGAAACTAGACCTTATTGGGATTAGGCTTGTCAAGTGAGTGGGCAACTTGACTGCCAGAAGTTTTCAAGATTGCCGTAAATGGATTTTAATGGATAACTAAGAGCTAATGTCAAAACTGTCCAATCAAATGATGACTTTGAGATGTACGAGTAAAACAATAGGTTAAAATTTTTGGCACGGATCCGCGAGTGTGTACGGGGCTTGAAGGGTTAAGTTTTCGTCTTTCCCAAGTGTCACCTCACCTTAATTAATTCTATAACACATTTTAGTATGGCATTGTGCTGTGGGGTAGAGCAGAACCGACTCAATGCAGCTCTTTATATAAAACGAACTAGATTAATGCTCAGTGGATAAATCAAAAATGCTGATACGTGTTTATTAAGTGAAGCAGGTTACCAACCCGCATGGCGTCCTCGTGGCACTCAAACTCGACGTCGGCCTCGCCCGAGGGCCGCCCGCTGTTGTCGTACAGGATGTTTATGTTCATGGGCCGGATCGGTTTGAAGAACTGGAATAGAACAACATTACATCATTAATTCGCAAATTACCAATTCAATTGTTGTATGTATGTAAATACTTTATTGTACACAAAACACAGGTAGAAATACAGACAAATTCGGGTATATCGGTACAAAGGCGAACTTATCCCTTTAAGGGATCTCTTCCAGTTAACCTTTGAGCAATTGAGTGACACAGGAACCAAAAGATAGACAAACTAACACGTGTACAAAAACGTATCTATATATATATAACTATTGCCTATATTACAAACTACAAAATAATACTATATATACATATACTACCGACTAATAAAAATAATAAATATATACATAGTACATAAATATAAATATATAATCAGTATCAAACCAAATCACAAGTCATTGGAGAGCCAGAACTTTTTTTTGTTGTGGCGGCGTTTTGCGCTAAACATGCCACCGACCGCCGCGAAATACACGCGATTAAGGACCGCGAAACGGTCAGAAACATGTTGAGCTATTTTCGACCTTAAAGACGTGAGTGACCTTGTACATTATATTTTAATGTCTAAATATCACGGGAGTTTTGTACACCACTTTTTGCTCTCCCTCGTGGTGTTGTGTTCCTGGTGGTCAGTAAGGTCGCCAGAGCTCCCGAGGCTGCGCTGTGTTGGGAGCGAGCGACTTGCGCATATTGCGTCTCTAGCTGTCAAAACAGCAAATCCTCAATTTAATAAGGGCTCGGCAACGCGCTTGGAATTTATATACGAATCAATAAAACGGTTAAGGCGCAGGGTAGGGCAAGCCATTCTCCATACAAAGGTTGTGCAAGTGTTTTTGCATTAGTTTTGGCACTACAGCATTTAATTTTATTTTTTGTTGGTACATATTGGATATACGCAGAACTCGATGTCGAAATTTTGCATTATTTCAAAAAAATATATATAAAAATTCTAAAAATAATTAAATTTAAAAAAGAAAAACATCAAGACATAACTAACAAAAAAAATAAGCATATGGACCAAAAATGGTAACCGGAGTGCAAACACAAACGAAGAAAAACTTGCACAAAGTTTGTATGGAAAGAGCTTGCCCACTCCTTCGCCTTAAAACTCATGTATAAACTGTCACCCCGGGGGACATGTTTCTTGTGTTGTGTACATTGCACCTTCGCGGCAAATGCACTAATTCTGAGGAAGAACTCCGGAACAGTTCGAAACATGTCGCCCGGAGTGACAGTTTATAGTTTCATACGTAAGTTTTAGTTTAAGCACTTGTGATTCTTCTTCAGTCGCAAGCGTCCATAGGTTGCGGCATCTGCTCACCGTAAGTAAGCTTGTTTGCCACCGTCGTCGTATAAGGGTGACTTTCCAGAAAACTCTTTACAGAAAAATCACAATATGATAACTTTTTTCCGCTACTGTACGTTGTCCAATGAATATGATTGGTGGTTTCAAACGCATCCATAGCAACGTAGCATAGCACATCACTAGTGGAAAGGCACCATAAAAGCTATTTTGAAGAGTTACATCCACCACCACCACCATATCAGCCGAAGGACGTCCACTGCTGGACATAGGCCTCCCCAATTTCATGGGAGGTTGATACCATAATTGCTTGGCATGCGGATTGGCGATCGCAGTATCTTCACCGGGATGCTGCTGTCCATCCCCCGGTAGTCTTGGTCGTAGTTTTAGGATATAACCGGGTCCGGGTCCAAGAGTTAATAATAATAATAATAAATAATAAATATTAGGGGACATTTTTTTTTACACAAATCGAACTAGTCCCACAGTAAGCTCAATAAGGCTTGTGTTATGGGTACTAGACGACGATATATTTAATAGATATATACTTAAATACATAGAAAACATCCAAGTCTCAGGAACAAATGTCTCTGCTCACCACAGAAACAAATGCCCTTACCGGGAATCGAACCCGGGACCTCTAGCTTCGGAGGCAATGACACTACCAACTAGGCTAAAGAGGCCGACATTCAAGTCAGTTACATCCAATTTGACCCAAAAAACCTCTATGATATAGGTGGGTATAGGCTGGGTTGCACCAAACCGTCTGTAATCGTAAGCTGTGTTCGTTAAAATTTGAATGTACGGAAAGTTTGACAAGTCTCTATGGGATGACAGCTGCCGGCGCCATATTTAACGTTGATCGGTCTGTGATCCCGGTGTGGACCCGGATATACCCAAGACCACCGTGCGATGGGCAGCAGCATCCCTGGAGTGCGGTGGAGATACTCCGATCGCCAACCCGCATGCCAAGCGTGGCGATTATGGCATTTACCCCCCCCCCCCCCCCCATAAAATTGGGGGAGGCCTATGTCCGGCAGTGGACGTGCTTGGGCTGTTATGGTGGTGGTGGTGGTCTGTGATCGTAAGTTTATTTATTTATTTATGTATTCCTTAGGCTAACACTTACAGTCTAGCTAAACGTATCAGCAGGAGTGAAATTTGTTATAAGGTAAGTTACAAGGTACAAAAACTAAAATGAAGGGAGCGATTCCAAGCTACATCCATGCGTGAGAGATTGGTCTTTAAACTTCTTGGATGGAGCTTGGAGTGGTAATAGACTCCAGGTACCGGGTGCTGAGCGTCAGGAAACTGGATTCAGTACTGTGAAATATATCCAGTTTGCTATCGCTGTTCAGGATTTCGTTCAAAAGAGAGAGTTTTGATGCAAGCCGACCTTAATAAGCGTGAGTGATACTCACATAGGCAACGTCCTGCGGCGAAGCCTTGAAGGGCAGCCCGCGCATGTGCACGCAGTGGCCGCCGCCGCCGCCGCGCCGGTAGCCGCCGCGCCCGCCGCCGCCGTAGCCGCCGCCGCCAGAGAAGTTGTCTCCTGTGCCAAACAGAAACAACACACTACAGGTGGGGATTCTGCATTATCTACACTATTTCTCATCCTCTTTAGCCTTTTTTTTTATACCACGTCGGTGGCAAACAAGCGTACGGCCCACCTGATGGTAAGCGGTCACCGCAGCCTATGGACGCCTGCAACTCCAGGGGTGTCACATGCGCGTTGCCGACCCTTTAAAAATGTATACACTCTTTTCTTGAAGAATCCCATACTGTAGTTCCTCGGGAAAACCTCGGCAAGGAGCTCATTCCACAACCGGAGCGTCCGAGGGAGGAGTTCCTCTGAAACCGTACCGTACGCGACCATTTAGGTTCTAAGTTGTGAGGATGAATGCCCTGCCGACGGCGAGCAGTGCGATGATAGAAAGCGGCCGTGGGCATCATATCGAATAGTTCTTCGGAACACAACCCATTATACAAGCGATAGAACACGCACAAGGACGCAAAGTTTCTCCTTAAACTTAAAGGTATCGCTCGTGAGCTTGGGATCGTCCACGATTCGCACAACACGTCTCTGAAGCGAGTCAAAAGACCCAAGCTGGTATCCAGGTGCTCCCGCCCAGAGGTGACAGCAATACTCCATGTGGGGACGAACTTGCGACTTATATAATATAAGTCTCTGTCCCGGGGTGAAGTACCGCTTCGCTCTATTGAGCACACCTAGCTTTTTGGATGCCAGCTTGGCCTTGCCTTCTAAGTGGCTTCGAAATTGGACGTCGCTGGAAATGTCGACGCCAAGGATCCCAATACTCTAGCCTAGTTGGCAGTGACACTGCCTCCAAAACGGGATCGAGTCCCGGCCAGTGCATTATTTGTGCATTTACCACGGATATTTGTTCCCGGGTCTTGGATGTTTTCTATGTATTTAACCCTTAAATGCATGATCTTTTATTTTTGCCTGAAATTGGTATATGTGATACATTATTGTTTACTGACACCGGGAAAAATTATTGAAAAAATAAAAATGTGATTTTCACTGAATTATCGGTGTTAAAAGTTACATAGGGCCAAAGCCATTTATGTAAATATATAATTGTACACTACATATGTATGAAAGATTTTATTATAATCAGTAAGGTACTATATTTGTGATATACCTATAATAAATCATTTAAATATAAAATAATAAATAAACCCCTAAAAACTCGTTTAAATCACACACCGAAAATCGACAACTAACTACTTTTTGCAAAATTGCCACCCTTACTTATGCTTAAAAACAAGTGTAATTATTTTTTTATACAAAACCGTACAAATCTAAATGATAAATATAAAAATCAATTAGTTTTCCTGACGAAATAATATCTAAGAACAGTTCATCATGTTTTCACATTGAATAAAATTTGATGATTTTGTTATGTGGGCTGCATCATCATCATCAACACTATGCATTTAAGGGTTAAGTATTTATTTATCTATATAAGTATGTCGTCTAGTACCCATAGTACATACAAGGTTTGCTTAGTTTGGGACTAGGTTGATCTGTGTAAGATTGTCCCCCAATATATATTATTCATTTATTTATATTATTCGGTAATGTACCTAGATTGTTTTTCTAAAATTTAAATTATATATTGCTTCTTTTTCCACATTTTACATTAACTTGACCATATCATATCGACTCACTTTCCATCCTGACTTTGTAACAGGTGACTGACAATACATAACTACTATTAATGTCATCATGTCGAAGAGTCATTTTAATCTTTGATATTATTAATGTCCGGCAGCCTGAATATGTCATGCTCGCTTAAAGGGCTTTGCTTACGGCGGCGTCGTTGATCGGGTCGCCACCTTCCCTAACAGATGGTCGAGGGAGGCGATGGCTGAGATACGCGTCATACTCGTGATCGGGTGCTGTTTGTGGAGTCCGGTCTGTTCATGCTTGCAAGGGCAAAGTAAATACCTTAATAACTTGTGTTATTTTATTGTATGTAGATTGACGAGAGACATAATCCTGTTCTGGATTAGTTTTATTGTTATTGACGCTTAGAGACCTTATACATCTCTAACAATATTAAGTTTACTTATTTTAATTTTAGCGCTTAGAGATCATTTACATCTCTAAGGACTTTGAAATAATTGTTATTAATCGTATTTGGACGCTCAGAGACCATATACATATCTGAGATATTAAATTAATTTTGTGTACTTTTTGTTTATTCGGACAGATCGTATTCAATACGTCCTTAATATTTGTATTTTTTTTTATTTAATTGTTAATCAGTATATTTTTTAATCATTATTATTAAGTAAGATTGTCCGTTTTTTTTAATTGTATAAATTGACGCTTTGACCTGTAAAAGTGCCCTTGTGGCCTATTTGCAGAATAAATATTTGATTTTGATTTGATTTTGTGTTTTAATTTTTTTGTATTGATACCTATGTAATGTTAGTCTGTAAGATTAATATGGCCTTTTGTTGCCTGAAGCAAACCATTAATGACGAATTAAAATTCATCGCGGCACTTTCCCTGTGGCCGTTACCTAAAAGGTGTGCTTCAAGGCCGGTAGCCTCACGTAGACCTGAATGCCACATATCTTCTGTCTACTAATCTACAGAAAACTATTTTTGCCACGGTCCCGACTACTAACGAAGCAGTCATTGCGGTCATAAGGAGCGGGCCATTGGCCATGAGTAGACCTCAAGCCGCCATGCCTTTTAATGTCAACTAACCTCTAGAAAAGCCACCTCGGCCACAGCCCGGGCGGCCGCCGAAGCGGTCATTGCGGTCATAAGGCGCGGGCCGGTAACACCGAGTAGACCTGAAGCCGCCATGTCTCCTAATCAACTAACCTCGAGAAAAGCCACCTCGGCCACGGCCCGGGCGGCCGCCGAAGCGGTCGTTGCGGTCATAAGGCGCGGGCCGGTAGCCCCGAGTAGACCTGAAGCCGCCATGTCTCCTAATCAACTAACCTCGAGAAAAGCCACCTCGGCCACGGCCCGGGCGGCCGCCGAAGCGGTCGTTGCGGTCATAAGGCGCGGGCCGGTAACACCGAGTAGACCTGAAGCCGCCATGTCTCCTAATCAACTAACCTCGGGAAAAGCCACCTCGGCCACGGCCCGGGCGGCCGCCGAAGCGGTCGTTGCGGTCATAAGGCGCGGGCCGGTAGCCCCGGCTAGACCTGAAGCCTCCCTCCATGCGGGCGCCGTACGCTCGCACCTCGTCCGCTGAGCTCATGAACACTTCTATGTATCTGTGGAGCAAGACGGATGTCAGATGCTGTGGCGTTGTTGGTGTGTTGAGTTGGGACTCTTCAGACATTAACTATGCTAGGCCAGAGACTGCAACGTTAGCGAATATATGACTTAAAAGCAATACCGACATTTTTTATTGTTCTAAGATGCCTTCAAAAAGTTTAATACAGATTCATAGATTGAAAAACGATTAAAGCAAACGTGTTTCATACTAAATGCAATATATACAGGGTGTGGCCTGTAATAGGAGCAATAAATTCCTTAGAGCATCTGCAGTATTGTGTCCAAAAAAAATTCTTTTTTCAATTGGGAGAAATTTTGATCTAAAGTTACGACCTCCAAGTAATGGATCTTGGCACCCAGAGATTAATGCTGACTTTGAGGTTGCTTCAAGTTATGACTCATAATCGTTGTCGCATTTTTGGTTTAAAAGGATATTTTTAGGATTTTTTTTAATTTTTTAGTGTTTTTTGAATAAATAGTTATTAATATCACTCTAGTAGAGTAAAAATGTACATGTAAGCCACAAAAAAAATTTTTTTTTATTAAATAAAACCATTTGGAGAGCTCAATAATGTACCGTTTAAGTTTTTGCTCCTATTGCAGGCCACACCCTGTATAATTCTGTTGTTTACAAGTCGTAGTATTCGGTGACTCTCTCTAGATACAGTTAATTGACTGAGTGAAACGAGGTCTCCGTTTCAGCTTCGGCAAACTTTCGTATTGCGAGCCGACGGATTTCCCACTGTTATTAACTGGACGCATTTCTCAAGCGGTTCTCGTGAAATTTTGCGAGCAGCGGGCCTACGGTGGTTACTATTTCAACAATCGTGGATAAGACACCTGTCACTCTCGCCCTCGGATACTTGTCAGAACGTGACGAATATCTTATCTGGAAACGTGATAAAATGGCAACCATCAAACGCCTCCTGGTTTGATTATTTCACAGATTTGTTTTGTCGACTCAATAATTGAATTTTTTTTCGCGTTTTTTTTTGTCTACAGGTCAAAATTGTAACTGTATTAAAGTCAAAGTTAAAGGGCTTACTTCTTAATAACACGTCACCGTCAAAATAAAATCTCTTACTAACCAGCATGCTCAGTTGTTAGAGTGAAGTAAATATGTTAAGTTATACTTAATTTTAAGCTAAGCATAAAAAATGAGCGGTCCTCGCCATCAAACTTCACAGTTTGGCGAGTTTTATTGTATGTAAAATTTAATGTATTTTTCTTGAATAAAAAAAAAGAAAGTTATACTAATGTAACTTCACTTATCCATGGTTTTCTACGTTAGATATCTTGTTGTAAGCAGCAATAGCCTTGCGTAGAGGGTGTACGAAGAGTCCAAACGTGGTAACTAACCTTGACTCGGTCATCTTACAATTATTGTTTTACAATGTTATATTCAAAATCAAATGTATGTGTGCTTAAGCTTATACAATGCAAAATGAGAATACGATTATCAATTGTTTTATACAATTCAAATAAATACTAAGGTCGGTGAAGAAATTAGTCATCAATAATGTAATGTAATCGGTTGCCACCATAAGAAAATTAACCCGAGCTGTGCGTAACAGAAAATCATTTAAATATATAAAGAAAAATACCGCGTTCAGAATAATAAATATTAGGAGACAATTTTTTAAACAAATCGAACTAGTCCCATAGTAAGCTCAATAAGGCTTGTGTTATGGGTACTAGACGACGATATATTTAATAGATATATACTTAAAAACATCCAAATCTCAGCAACAAATGTCTCTGCTCACCACAGAAACAAATGCCCTTACCGGGAATCGAACCCGGGACCTCAAGCTTCGGAGGCAGTGACACTACCAACTAGGCTAAACAGGCCGACAATTGGTTTATATTTGTATAAAAGTATAGTAACCAAACGAACATAGTTTCATGTAGCCATAACAAAAAAAAAAAACGAATATGTATTGGTGAGAGCTATTTAGGAAATAAGTGCATGCTTATTGTACATGTCTTTTTAGCTTATTAAGTTACCTTTACACTAGTTTCTGTTTGTTCTTCAATAAAATAAATAAATAGATGAATGCTTACAATAATCATTATCAATTAAATAGAAAATAGAGGCGTTCATAATTACGAACTGGTTGTTAAAAAAAAAGGAGAGACGATGGCATGGCACATGGAGGATGCGTAAGAACGCCGAGGTTGAGGAGTTGGTGGCTGAGCCCAACATCATAGGCGAAATAAAGTCCCACAGACTACGCTGGTTCGGCCACCTACAGAGAATGGGAGAGGATCGCGCCGTCAAGAGAGCATACCCGAGTCGACCGACTGGTCGCCCGCCCAGTCGGGCGACCCAGGCATCGCTGGGAAGAGATAGTGGAGGTGGATCTGCGTCACCTGCAGGTCAAAGATTGGCAAGCAGTGGTGCAGGACCGGGATAAGTGGCGTGCTCTCGTTTCGGAGGCCAAGACCCGTTTTGGGTCACTGAGCCAAGTTAGTTAACTAGTTGTTTAAAAAAGTGAATATATGATTTATGCTACTGGTAATGGTGAGGTTTTTAAAAGGAGTTTTTTAAACATTGACAAGTGGTTGTTTACATTTTTGATCTCTAATTAAATCTCCGATCTTCGGTAACGCTCTGCTCACGATCGTACGTGACATAGGGCAAGGGTCGCAGCTATATATTAAAGTGAGAAGTAAACATCCCATCTTATCATATACATAGCAACGTCTTCCTGGACCGTGAGTATGGCATTAATTCAATATGTCGATTTCCCGTTGACGTCGTACGCCATGCGAAAAGCGGCGTACGGCGTCGATGAAATATCAACGTCTATATAATAGCTGATTACCCACGGACCGCTTTAACCGACACTTTTCACAGACAGTTCGATTTTTACAAAACTACATTTTAGACATTACTAAACGACGTAAGCCATCAGATCCTGGAGATCGCAAGTAGGATAAAGACAGTCGCTTCTATCCTACCCACCTAATTAATAGAACTGTCAGTTAAAACCGACCGTGTGTAGCCAGCTTTACATTAAAAAGTAAACGTCGTCATAGACAAGTGTCATCCGGTACCACAGACAACAATATCCCCGCCGGTCCGTCTTCCCTTCCGCCCGCCGCCGCCCCGCTCCCCGCACCGCCCAACCTTCGACAACTCAACAACCAATCACTTGTGCACACAAATGCTACCTATTTGTATGGGACATTGTGGTGATTTCAGGATTTATAAAACCACGTATCTGAGGTCGCAATAAAGTATCAAGCTGTCGTGCGTATGACAATAAAATGTAAAAAAAAAAAACAATATTAATAGGTGTTTTGGTAAATTTAGCCATCATAGAAGAGCTACACCATCTTCTACATTGCTAATCAAAATTACATTACAAGTTAAAGAGCTATAGAAATTGACATTTATTTTGTTTGTAGAAAAATCGATAACAAGAAAAAAAGACCAGTAAAAACCGAATTATTGTAGTTATGAAATTAGTAAAGCTACACATGACAAGTGGCATATATGCAGTAGTAGCTGAATGTATATACAATATATTTATCAATAGATTCCGTCCATACCACATCTCTAGATTTAAGAGGGCGCAGTACGTGGCAGTACGCTCGGTTCTCCATACAAACGTATTTATGCTCTCATTTTAAAACGCCATGCTAGAATAACATGAAACTTTGTATACACAATGAAATCCGGCATATCTAGGTCGGAAATAAGTTTCTGTTGCTAGAAAATGTAAAAGAAAAAAAATACAGCGGTTTTTTTCAGTTTTTTACGGCTTGTATGAAAGCCTTAATAATTGTTGTATTTTTTCTCCATTATAATTTCAAGCAACAAAAACTAATTTCCGACCTAGATATGCCGGATCCCATTGTGTATACAAAGTTTCATGTTATTTTAGCACGGCGTTTTGAAATGAGAGCGTAAATACGTTTGTATGGAGAACCAAACGTACTGCGCACTCTTAAGAAATTTTTGGTTTGTTCGGCCTCAATCTGGAATTCTTTTCGGGCGTCTGTAATTCCGGAATACAACCTCGACATCTTCAAGATAGGAGTGATTCAGATATTTTGTGGAATTATAAAACATCATAAATAAAAAAAATTGAAATTAACAGTCAACAGCAGAAGAAACGAAGTGAGTAGGTACTCTAAATGATCGTTCCTCTTATAGCCAAGAGAATAACGCTGCAGAGGTAACCAACTGAAAGCTTGTAAAACCACCACAATGTCAAATCATAGGCAGCATTACAAGTGCGGTAATTTAAACCAATTTATGCTATAACATATCCCATACGTTTACTAATTTAATCTCCAATATATTTCTGCAGGCCTTGCTTTGCAGAATTTAATCATTTTTTGATGAGTGATACTTGACTCCCCATATATACAGTGCATGTTCATGTTTTAACTGAATAAAAATGGATGATATTCTGTGAAGCAAGGCGCCAAAGAGGGTCCCATAAATAACCCACTACACCAATACTGTAGTACTGTCGTGGTTTGTTAATGCTCGCGATAGGAGTGTCAAAAACCCCAGTAAAAAATGAAAGACGCTATATGTAAGTATTTGTGACATTGTCATGAATTTTTCACCAATATCTATAAAAACACATAGGGGTCGGAATTTTCGTAGCACTTTTGAGCTGTCATAGGGACTTCTCATTTATCGACTTACGATCTACATATTGTATCGATAAATTATAAACCAAGCCATGTTGATGAAGATTAACAGTAGAGGTAAACAACAGGCGGTCTTATCGCTAAAGAGCGATGTCTTTCAGATAACTTGAGTAGTTGAAATGTGAAATAGAGATATGCATTATGCAATGAAAACAACGACAAGTTAATAGTTAACAATTTCACATTTCATTAGTTCAGTTCAGTGTTTGTTTGTTTGCATATGTCTATAAAACTACTAATCAAAGGTCATCAGATTGATGGCCAGTACCTACTTAACAGGATATCATTAGGTACGATGGCAATTTTTGTTTTGAAAAACATTTAAAATTAAAGCCTCGTAATAAGAAATCCACAAATTATTTTATAAGGAACCACCACCACCACCATATCAGCCCTAGGACGTCCACTGCTGGACATATGCCAGCGTTATAAGGAACAATAAAATATTATTATAATAATTTCTATTTAAAATTTCCAAAAAGTTGGCATCCAAAGGTTATCTCGAAGAGATCGCTCATTCGCGATAAGACTGCCTGTTGTTTACTTTACACTTTTAATATTCTGTATTTATCGACATATATTTATATATCGGAAGTCGATAAATGAGAAGTCCCTATGACAGCTCAAAAGTGCTACGAGAATTCCGACCCCTGCACATTGAAATCTTTGGTGGATGGATAAAATTAGTTATAATAAGAACTGAATTATGTTTTGAAGAAGTTCAATTGGCTTATATTTGGCAGATGCCTGCTATATCATTGCCAAGTATTTTTTAAACTATAATATTACCATGCATTCTAAATTTATCATTCTTGACTGCACAAACAGATTTACTTGATAAACTGATTTTTGGTGACACACAAGAGTACGTTCATGTTGTTTTATGCCGTCTCGTGTCACAATACATAAATTCAAGATTTAAATCATGAGTATTACAAAAAGTCTTTATTATTTGTTGATCATCATAATCAGCTCTTTGAGATTGTTATGTCAAAGGCAGTAATTATAGTGAAGTTATTATATCACAACTTTCAATTCACTTGGTATCCGTGTGAAATGACTTGTACATTTCCAAGTGCTCCCCCCGTGACACTCCCCGCGGCACAAACTCGACAGCGTTTCAAACAACATTCCCCCCACCTGTGTCCTATTTTCTCCCTGTCCCTCGCCAGCGCCTGATCCGCGCTCTCCTTGTCTACGAAGTGTACGAAGGCCTCGCCGGAGGCCCGCCCCGTGGAGTCCGATAGCAAATGCACCCCATCAGTGGCGACGTTCAGCCCTGAGCACCCACGTGGAAATCATGTTATATGGAGTTGACACTTGTATAAGTTACATCGACGATTGAAAGCGCGGGCCAAGGACGTAGCCAGGATTATTAAGAGGGGGGCAAGGCAAGAAAAGCCACGTCCAGAACGTTGTGCAAGCAATAATACATCACGCGGTCGACTGCCATGCAGGACCATTTGTATACGCCTAAACTCTTCTGTTCCGGCCCCCGACCAGGCAATTAAGTCTGATTTAAATCTGCAAGAACTTGCATGCAATTTACATGCAAGTTCCTTCAATTGTAAATCGGCCTTCAACCAGCTTGTACTGCTAGGAAGTGGCTGCTGCCCCCCTCTGCCCGTACCTAGCTGCGAATTCAGTAGACAACGCCACCAAGTCCCTATTGACAGTCGAATTGGCTTGAAGACCCAATGTAAACGAACCATAACTTTATTAAATAAATTCGAGCCAAAAAGATGCTCAATTTTGAGAAGGTTTATCATTGTTTCGGCCATGTGTCTGTTAAATGTATTTGGTACAGTCACCGGCAATAGTATCTTCCTACACGAAGGCCGCAAAAATGTGACACGCTCTTATTTGTAGCGCCATAAGAGCGTGTCACATATTTAAGCGGCCTACGTGTAGGAAGATACTATCGCCGGTGACTGTACGTGTATCAAAAACACGTATGTGAATTTCTTTCACATATAATATGTCGTGTGTGGTGATGATGGTTGGGTATATCGGAGATGATATCAGCAGTGATTGTGATTGACTGTCGTTCCTATTCGCAAGTTTGTCTGCGCGATCATCGTTGTAACTTATATAAGCGATTTTACTGTTAAATGTAAGGGGTGAAAAGGTTTCTCCGTGTTGTTATCCTAGCGTCACGCTCAGTAAGAATCCAATGTGGTACTATCACTGCTGAGCATCACAGTTAACTGACCTTGAACCTTATTACAACCAGCTAAGGTCACTCTTACTTAAACTCATTCTTCCGTTTACGTTTTCTTCTTATGTTTAATCAGGCAATCTAATTATACAGAGTAATAAACTAGTTCAAAATATTTGGTTGTTTCGGGATTTTGAGATTAACCGGTTCCGATTTCCGAATCCGGTTAGCATGCGTAGTAGTTTCGCTCGACTATGGACGAATGCCGATCCCGATCTTTTTAACAAACAAAAAAATTAAAATATTATAACTAAAAGAATTAGGAGTATGCTCCTATGAATTTACTGAACTATCGCCGCTAGCGAAAAAACCATATATTAAATATAAGGTACTTTTGTGTTTAGGACTCGCTCTAAAGTTATATGCATGTAATTTTCTTTTATTGCCCAAATGTTACCTACTTGAAATAAATGTTTTCCATTCTATTGCCAGTATGCTCTGAGCCGGTGCGTGACCCGTAAGTTTGGAGACACGTCTAGTGTCTTATACTTATACTTTAGTAGAGCTTTCCCAACACCATTATTTATCTAACAAAGAATTTGTGACAAACAACGGAAACGCGCGGTAATGTTGCGTGGCGTATTTCATACGCTTGGTCAAATTCAGAACAGCTTGACATTTTACTATCTAATTTTAATCTCTTTGATTTCTGCATAAATAACTATAATAAAAAGAAACTAAGTCTGCTAAATGGTTTGATGACTTGTATGAGTGAGGTTCAGACTACTGTAAAATTGTATTTAAGTCATACAAAGCTGTGAATAATTGTGTACATGGTTAGCATAATTATTATTTATTATTTAAAAATAAATTAATTCAATGCAAGCACTATAATAATTACTTTTAAAAACTAAATTTGAAATCAAGAGTGATATATATAGATAGTAACTGTTATGTCAGTTATTATTATTTCATAATGAATGACCCACTCTGTTTCGTTTAGAAATGTCTTAATTGTGTCACCCCTAATGTTATTTTTACTAAACTGTACAAACAATATTGTTAAAAATAAAAACCTTTTCACCCCTACCACATTGTACAGGAGTTACCCCCAGAAGTTAAATCCATGAATTTTGCTACACAACTTAAGTTTGATGTACAGAAAACTCATTTCTTGATGCATGTTCTTCCAAAAACCATCATTAAAAAAGTTGATATAGAAAATAGACCGATGTAATAGGAATTAAGAGAAGAATAGCAAAAAAACAACGGCCCTGGCCGCAAAACGGCTTTTGGGTACTTGAGAAATGAGTTTCCAGTGAGCCAATATGGATGGTTTCCACGTAACATAATAAACATACCATCAAAGAACTGGACAATTTCTTCCTTAGAGCAACCAAAGGGCAGGCCTCGTAGCTTGACAATGCCCATGTCGTCTGTAACGTTCGGGAGGCTACTGAAGCCGTTCTCGCTTTGGCGCATAGCGTTTAGGGCCCATTCCATGTCTTGACGGTCAGTGGAGAATACTGAAAATGACAAGGTTATTTTACGTCACCCAAATTACTGGTAGTCTGTGTTCAAGTAGGACGGGGTAAGAGGTAGGAATGGAAAGAGAACCATTTCTAGTCCCATTTCTATTTTGAGTATCATGCATGTATACACCTTAAGAATGGTTGTCACTTAAATTGATTCTTTAGTATGGTTTCAAGACTTAGAAAACATATAAGCTAATGAACAGTGTCTACTCAACTATGCCTGACCCTCAAAACCATGAGTTTTCTCAAAAATGAGAACTATCAGATATATTGTAGATTTCATAAAAAAAAAAACAGATTACAGAGAATGTTTCTACAAACAATTATGTAAATATAACTTAACAATTGTATGGGATGGCCTAAAATTCTATGCAATAGTTTATGAAGTATAGTTTTACCTTCAATGTACCGCTTTCCCATATTCTCCTTGTCTTTCTTAAGAGCTTCATCAACATCCTCCGGACTCTCCACTTCCACGAAACACTCTCCCGATGGTCTGCCCGGCCGCACTTCTGTTAGGTGTACACCTGTCAAACAAATAACACATTAAAATTTATCCTCAGCGGATATTTTTTTAATAGATTAATTTAAAAGATTTTCTCCCTGGTGTCTAAGAAATTTCACATAAAATCTATGTAACTGGTCTAGTTTTGGCTTTTAGCATTTTTGGATTAGGAACAAACCATTTCAAACATCAAAAATTTTGACTATAAAAATGTGAAATCATTTCCTCCATATTTTAGACCACTGACTTTATTTTATTTGAAATTTTCTTAATGCAAACATTCCCACCAACTTTCATTTTTCGTTAATAGGACAACAAATCAACGTAATAAATGTAAGAGGGATTTTAGGCCATTTGCGTGGCATAGGTAGCAATCGGCTCTCCCTGCCGGCCCCCGGGCCCCCCGGCAACCAGCAAGGCTGAAATAAGACAATGATCAATCGCCGGTGGCTTTATCACAACGCAAATGAACATACTACTCAATTATTCACTAGTTTTGAATACCGAAAGGTCTCGTCTCACCTTCTTTTCCATTCAAGACATTGACGCCGCTGAGAAAGTCTAGTACGTCTTCAATGGTCGTGGAGAAAGGCAAGCCCCTCAGCTTCACAATGTTGCCGCCATCACCGGACCCCAACATTATCACTAAAACTGCACCAACAGTTTAAATTAATACAAATAGAGTAATACACAAGCACGCGATCGCTAATGAAGGCGAGATTGAAATTTAATTTTAGAAAATTTTGGCGTCGTCGGCCATCACAGCGCGCATGCGTGAAATATGGTAAAAGTTAAAACGTCACTGCGATAGTGATGTAATGTCCAAAGAGAAATGGAAAATTGACATCGATAAAATGGACATGTCTTAAATCTTTATACTTTTTATTTAATTATTTTATTGTTATTTTAATATTACTTTTATTTATTTTGGTATAATATCTTTGTGATAAGTACTAATGGTTTTTTATACCACTTCGGTGGCAAACAAGCGTACGGCCCACCTGATGGTAAGGAGTCACCGCAGCCTATGAACGCCTGCATCTCCAGACGTATCACATACGCGTTACCGACCCTTTAACAATTTACACACTCCTTTCTTAAAGAATCCCATACTCCCTTGGGATAACTTTGTCAGGGAACTCATTCTACAACCGGAGCGTCCGAGGGGAAAGTTCCTCTGAAACCATACCGTGCCGTACCGTACACGACCATTTAGTTTTTAAGGTGTTAGAATGAATGCCCTGCCGACGGCACAGGTTACAGTATAATCAAAAATTGTCATAGACTAAACTCCGATTTCTAATTCATGACCAATATGGGGAACTACAAAAATATATTTTTATTGTGGTATGTATTTAATAACGAAAAACACTACACTTATATGATCTTTTTATTAGTATTTTAGGACTTACGAATTAGACAAGTTTTTTTTACTTATTTACATAAATGGACGTACGAGTAGTTATGCGAAAACGATCCAACCCACGCGATGTAAAATTTGAAATTGGAAGCTCTCTGCTAAAAACAAAAGTCATGCATTTCATTGGCGATCTCTTGTAGATTGGAACATTTTTGCATAACTTTAATAATAATAATGATAATAAACATTTATTGCAACAACGTACTTGAGCTAAGATATAATGGACCCAGGAAGGGTGTAGCAACAATCATATAATATATAACTAGGTACAATATCTTACCTAATTTCGTTCGTCCTAATTCTTTGGGTGACTTTGAGACTTTTTATGAGGCCCATTGTAAGCGATCACGTTTCAGTACCATATGTCATCACTGGCAACACACACTGGTCAAAGACTTTCGTCTTGAGACACTGCGGAATATTGGACGAAAAGATGTGCCGTCGCTTTCCGAACGCTGACCAGCCGAGTCGGATTCGACGATTAACCTCTTTCTCGAAGTTGGACCTACCCAACTGGACAGTCTGTCCTAGGTATATGTAATCGTCTACAACTTCGAGCGTAAAGTGTCTGATTGTTACGGGAGTTGGTGCGACATGGGCATTTGACATGATCTTCGTCTTGTCTATGTTCATCCTTAGACCAACTCGCTCGGAGGCTTTACTAAGGTCTCAGCTAAGACTACTATATCGTCAGCAAACCGAAGGTGAGTGAGGTACTCGCCGTTTATGTTGATGCATAGCCTTCTCCAGTCCAGAGTCTTGAAAACATCCTCCAGTGCAGCGGAGAACAGTTTAGGAGAAATAACATCTCCTTGCCTGACTCCCCGCTGCAACGGAATAGGCCTCGAGCTCTGGTCCTGGAGTCGGACTGACATAGTGGCGTTCTCGTACAAACACTTCAGCACTTCGATATAGCGGTAGTCCACTTGGCACCGCTGGAGAGATTGTAGTACAGCCCAAGTTTCAATCGAATCGAAGGCTTTCTCGTAGTCCACGAACGCTAAACAGAGGGGCAGGTTATACTCCTCAGTCTTCTGTATAACCTGACGGAGCGTATGGATGTGGTCTACGGTGCTAAAGCCTCTTCGGAAACCGGCTTGTTCGGGAGGCTGGAAGTCATCTAGCCTGCGTGCGAGACGGTTCGTAATGACTCTTGAAAACAGCTTATAGACATGGCTCAGAAGTGAGATGGGTCGGTAGTTCTTCAGTAAGGAGTTGTCACCCTTTTTGAAGAACAGGACCAACACACCTCTGTTCCATGCCTTTGGAGTTTTCCCTTCTAGTAAGACGGAATTGAACAACTTCTGAAGGGCCCTAAGGACCGGTTTTCCACCCACCTTCAGGAGTTCCGCTGTAATTCCGTCTTCACCGGGTGCCTTATTGTTCTTAAGCTGTTTAAGAGCCATTCTAATCTCGTACAGGCTGATGTCCGGGATATCTTCGGTATAGTGCCGGGTTAATCTAGCTCTTCGGTCTTCCGCCAGACCAACTTCGGGTCTGCTAGTTGACGTGTATAGCTGTCCATAAAAGCACTCTATCTCATTCAGAAGCTCAGGTTTGGACGAAACGATTCTACCATCTTCAGTTTTTAATCTGGCGAGCTGGCTCTGCCCAATAGACAGATCTCTTGAGAAAACTTTAGAGCCCTTATTCTGCTCGATGGCCTCTTCAATACGATTTGTATTGAATTGGCGCAGATCACGGGTAAGGGACTTGGAGATCTGTTTATTGAGCTGCCTGTATAATGTCGCATCGGCTGAAGACTGAAGAATCATCTCATTCCTTTCCTCAATGAGCCTCTGAGTGGAGATAGAGAGCCCTTTGGCTCTGTGTAAATGTAATGTAAATATAAAAATATACATACAAAAATATAAAAACATAAAACCTAACCTAGGCGCAGCGAGGCAGGGTCTAAGCTATCGGTGGTGAGGGCGACAGAGAATGGAACCTCCTGACTATCTGCGCCGTGTCCAGGAGTACCGCCTTCTGTATCTGACCCTTGACCCAGCCATCTAGTAAGAGTCTCTTAAGATGTTGGTCGAGACTCTTCGCAATTAGACCGTTCCAGGAGACGACTATCGGGACAATGATCGGCGAATCAACATCCCATATGGCTGTTACGAGTACCTCGTGTGCCAGGTCTAGGTACTTGCTGACTTTGTCCTTCTCGGCTTTTACGAGGTTCTCATCATGGCGGATGGTGATGTCGACGAGCACTGCCTGGCGCTTCGATCGATCTGTCAGCACGATATCAGGTTTGTTGGCTACAATAGTCCTGTCCGTGATGACAGATCGATCCCAATAGAGCGCGGCACGACCATTTTCGAGAACTGGCGCAGGCGTGTACTTATAGTACGGCACTTCAAAGTCCACAAGACGTTATAGAAGAGCAAGCTGCTGGTGAATAATCTTGGCTACCAAGTTATGTCTGTGCAAATACTCGCCTTTAGCAAGATGACCACAACCGGAAATTATATGCCTGAGTGACTCTCCGGAACGGCGGCATGCCCGACAAATGTCGACCGTACCGGCCTTCAGGATATATTTCCGGTAGTTGTTTGTCATGATAACTTCGTCCGCAATTGCACAGACAAAACCTTCGGTTTCCGCGAAGAGATCCCCGAAACGTAGCCAGTTCACTGGAGCGAGCAGGTCTACGTCGGGCCCCGTAAGAGCCTTGTTGAACCGCCCATGTAGCTCCTTACTCCTCCACACCACCCTGCGGTCCTCGGCGCTTAATGCTTTAAGTCTGCGCCAGTTCTTGTTTGCCATGGAGAGCGGGGTGAAAGATGCGTCTACTGCCACGACGTCACGATGCATCCCACACGCACTGTTTTAGTAAGTAATCCCTGAGACTGCACACCTCGCGGTTGTGGAGGTCTTTGGCATTTAAGAAGCCGCGACCGCCAAACTTCCGCGGGATATACAGTCTCATAACAGAAGATTGTGGGTGTAACATACGGTGCGCAGTGAGCAGTACACGCACCCTTCGATCCAGGAGATCGAGCTCAGTCTGAGTCCACCTTAATATGCAAAAGGATTATGTGAGTAAGGGCATCATCCAGGCGTTGAAGGCGCGCACCCTATTGCCACCCGATAAAAAACTGTTGAGTACTTTTGTCTGGCGACAAAAGAAGCGCTCCTTCACCGCCCGCTTGATGTCTCCACCCTCGATACCCAATGATTGTGACATACCAAGATATTTATAGGTTTCTGCTTCGGAGAGAGATCTGAGAGCCATTGTCTCAGAAATCTGTAAATTTGTAGAATTTACAACTTATTTACTTAATTATTATTATTTATGCTAGTTACCTCAGAGCTCATTCGTCATTTATAAACCGATTTGGAAAAATATTTTTATGTTTTAAACGGTATACTTCAGGGTTAGTCCCATAGTTATCAGGTAAGAGTCTGTCAGTCTGATAATAGAGTCCTGGAGGAATCGAGGGAACTCTTCAAATATTTGAGGTGCACCTATAGCGATTTGGGTATTTTGTATAGTTACTCGTGCATTCGCTCTTAAAAAGCACCATTTGATGAAATTTGACAAAAAGTAATGATATCCCATCAAAAACATAAATGTGAAAATGGTAGCCAAGCTCAATATGCGATGCGTGGTTGTCGTCTTCACTGACAAAAAAATTGAGATCTAAATGGGTGCCAAGTTCCGTACATTTACTGAAAAGGTGCCAAATCAAGCACTACATTGTTTACAGTAAAACTAATTTACTCCGGCTTAATGTATTTTGAGCCCTAACTTGGCAGTTTTCTATGCAGTATGATATAATGCCATAAAAGCTGTTGGATATTTAAGAAAACTGCCAAGTTAACGTTCAAAATGCATTAAGCCGCAGTAAATTAGTTTTATTGTAAAAAGCCGACCGAGTTTCTTACGCCGGTTCTTCTCGTGGCAGAGGTTTATTTTTCCGAACCGGTGGTAGTTTATTGACGTTCATAGGTGCATGTAATATGCCTAATTTGAAGAATAAACTACTTTTACTTTAATTAATGTAGTGCTGGACTTGGCACCTTTTCAGTGAATCTACGGAACTTGGCACCCATTTAGATCTCAATTCTTTTATCGGTGAAGACGACAACCACGCATCGCATATTGAACTTGGCTGCTATTTTCACATTTATATTTTTGATGGGATACTCATATTCATGCTCAATTCAAAAATGATGTCCATTAATGACAAGCCATAATTGCTAAAAATTGTAAAGGTAATATCGTAAATAACACTCTTAAAGAAGACTATTCCTAATATCGTAAATAACACTGGAAACAATTGTCACCTAAGTTTAGATGTGTCCATATCATCCAAAACACAGATTTGAAATGTATTTTTTTTTTTATGTTGAGATTATAAATGTAAGTTAACATGGTTTTTGACGTATAACAGGGCCTTGTTGCCTATTTGCAGGATAAATAATTTATTTCTTTTTTTGTTTTTGATCTGTAGAGTTTCTAGCTAAAACTTGTACTATAATTAAAAGCACAGTTTTCATTAGACACCTCTTTCAATTTCCAGGTTTTATAATTTAGATTTTGCAGAATTATAAAACACTCTTTTGTATCAATATTTTGTATCATTATGTGTGTAATCAAATGATGTCCAAATTTGTTTGGAGTTATATGAAAGTGAAGGATTTTCATATATTTGTAGTTATCAACACAACGAACCCTACTCAAGTCTATACTGGGTCGTCAGTTGTCAACGCACTCGTGATTATTCTGAAGTCCCAATCGTCCATAGGCTATCGTGTTGCTTACCATCAGGCAGTCCGTAAGTTTGATTACCATTGTCGTTGTATAAAAAAAGAAATTAGTGTAGCTTTGTCGATATCGACTATTCTTGCGTCTATACAACACTAGAAAGGACCATAAACTAAAATATAAATAAAGAAATCTTTTTCTTTTAGAGACCGTTAAATAATAGAATTAGGTAAATAATAATCCAATTTATGATCTTAGAAACATAAATAAGAGTGTAAAGCAGGGACATTAAAAATATGTTTATTATGTTTGTCACTTTCAGTTGCATGCCTCGGCCTCTGTCGGGCACGAAGAAAAAGAACAAAAAAGTTGTCTATGATATCTAAGCTATTGCTGGCTGTCGTTTTTTTCTGGTTACTGCACGGCGAATTCAATTTTCATCAAGAAAAAGGCTTACGTTTCAAAAACTAGTCTGCAATCGCGAGTGTTGAACTACTTAAAATGACGGTGGACGGCGATGAGAAACCGGAGCGGGATCGCGTTTTCATGGACATTACAATCGGAGGCCTACCATCAGGCCGGATTGTTTTCGAGCTTTACAACGATATTGCACCTAAAACCGCCGAAAATTTCCGCGCCCTATGTGCTGGAGACGCAGGGATCGGGAAGGTCACTGGGAAACCGCTCACCTATAAGGTTTGTAATTATATCCTCCAATGGTTATTGGTAGGTACATTTGTTGTTTGTGTGGTTTTAAACACATCAGCTTCAGTAATTAGTAATGGTGATAAAGCTGGCTATAAACCTGGTTATAGCTTAGTCAACATGAGTTCACCAAACATGTTTTGCACATATTGATATTGTTAAGTTAGGTTCCATTTATTATATTATCTTCCACACTAACATCTTAAGAGTCTACAGTAAGCTCGGTTCTCCATACAAACGTAATGAGAACGAAACTACGTTTGTATGGAGAATCGAGTTCAGCCGAGCGTACTGGCGTCTCTTAAATTTGCTTTACGGAGGCATTACTACTGTGGGACTAGTTCGATTTGTGTAAAAAAAATGTCCCCTTATATTTATTTAATATTTATTTATTTATTACTCACACACTAATTTAGTCTATATTTTAAAGTAAATGTAGCATTTTATATTTTTAGTTGGTAGAAGAGCTGGTAATTTTTAATTTATAAATATTTTTAGGGCATGCTCTTCCACCGGGTAGTGAAGGACTTCATGATCCAAGGCGGAGACTTCACCAATGCCAATGGGACCGGAGGAGAATCAATTTATGGAGGCACCTTTGAAGGTATGCTTGTATATTCTGTATTTGGCGTCTGTATTTCCAAGTTCATATAACCTGGACCTTTTTAAGGCACGAGTGAATAGGCATCTTCTGGGTGAGCTCGCTTCATCGTCAGCCTCATCTTTGCCCCCTGGCTAGATGCTGGCCAAGAGCAATCCCATTTTTAATAATAAAAAAAAAGTTTTAGCCTTGTGTATAAACTTTTATTTGTATCTTGCTTTTCTTCTGCAAGTCTGATTCCCCAAGGCAAAGGCCTCTTCCAGCCTTTTCCACTCATGTCTGTCACATGTGACTGTACCATGTATTTCATTCCACCTGACATATGTCCTTGTCCCATCTCTTCTGGAGTCTGCCTCTTCTGTGTCCTTCTTTAGGATGCTTGTATATTGGTCATGTGGTCAATCTTAATAACAGAGATATACAGAACTTTTTAGTTATGGTCTGTTTAGTTTGGTCATAGGCATGGTTTTTAAATATGCTGTTAGTTATAAGTTTGTGTTTGTTTTGGTGCCCCTCCCACGCTGGCTGTTATAAATGTTATATAACAGCAATTATCTTTCTTCAACATTATAGCGTTATATATAGGGTTGCCAGGTGTCTGGCTTTAGCCGGACATGTTTGTGTTTTTAGGGCTGTGTCTGGCCAAATATTCACTCGTCCGGCCTGTCCGGCTTTTGTTAGGCTTTTTGCCTGGCGGCTGGGTAACCCATGCGGGTTAAAACTGGAGCGCTAAGCGCAAGTAAAACAGTGCCGTGCCGTACCGTGCGTGTGTTGTGATGGTCCGGCTTTTAGAACGTAATGTCCAGCTTTGAAAAAGATATAATTAGTGCAAAAAAGGTTCATCCGGCCTTTAGGGTTATATTTCGGGCTTAGTTAAGTGCCGTGTCCGGCTTTTATATTTTTCCACCTGGCAACCCTAGTTACATAGCCTTATCCTTGTTACACTATGTTACATAACATTTATAATAGGAAGTGTGGGAGCACCATTAAATTTGTTTTGTTTGTGGTGTGTGTTTTCTGTCATATCATATCACAGTGCATTTGTTTTGTTACTAGCTTGATGTTTTTCAGATTTGTCACATTTTGTTGTAATACAACTTGCTGGTTGGACTCTCTGATACTTCCAAGATATTGAATCATGTTGATTTCTTATGTTTCTCTGATGAGAAGATTTTATAGTCGGTTTAGTGGTTATTTAATGGACTAATTTATTAATGTTTTTAAGCATAAAAGTTGCATATTCTGTTTAGAATGTTCTTTGTATATTACAGATGAGACATTTGAGCTGGCCCATGACAGGCCATACTTGTTGTCCATGGCTAACCGAGGCAAGGACACCAACGGCTCACAATTCTTCATGTAAGTTCTGCGGCAAATGGTAAGGATGTTCCAATTCATACTTGGTCTCTTTGGCATAATTATGACTTATAACAAGGTACATATTGTTACATTCTACTATGACATACATATATGTACTCACAACTGTATTCAGATGATGATTGATGTCAGACGTAGATAGAGCATATGCAATTGAATATTCAGGTATCTTCTAAGCCTGATTTAGAAATTATTAAAATTGAAGGATATATTACAAGACTACTTGGCTGTTTGTAGTCCACCACCACCACCACGGGGGGTTCACGGGGGGTATATACCATAATCGCCACGGTTGGCATGCGGGTTGGCGATCGCAGTATCTCCACCGCACTCCAGGGATGCTGCTGCCCATCCCCCGGTGGTCGTGGTCGTAGTTTTAGGACATACCCGGGTCCAACGGGGGGTTGTTTGTAGTCATTTGATTACAATCATGGAAAATGTTAAGGTGACCTTGAAACTATGTGTTATTGTTTCTAGTTACATCCCACCTCATTATAATTTGTAATGTTTAAGTTTATAAGTTGTTTCCAGTTTCTATAATGTGTATGCTTATTCCATAATCAATGGCATGTCAACAAACAACAGAAAACCTTACCAAAATTACAAATATGTTGATGTCAACATAAAGTCAATCTGTGGAGTGTCAATCTTACAATCACATGTTTTCCAATAGGTTTCAGCAGTTTTATTCATTAGCCTTATACGAGAGCACTAAAGGCCACATGTAACATACACATACATACATAAACTCACACCTATATTTTCAAAAGGGGTAGGCAGAGCACACGAACATTAATTTCAGTGTCACTTAGCAATTGTAGGTTTATAGATGGAGAAAATGTGATATTGCAGTGACAGGTTGGTAGCCCTTCGCCCACAACACACTTCAACCTGGTTCCCATCCACCATCCACCATATCAGCCGAAAGACGTCCACTGCTGGACATAGGCCTCCCCCAATTCCATGGGGGGTAAATGCCATAATCGCCTCGCTTGGCATGCGGGTTGGCGATCGCAGTATCTCCACCGCACTTCAGGGATGCTGCTGCCCATCCCCCGGTGGTCTTGGCCGTAGTTTTAGGACATACCCGGGTCTGGTTCCCATAGTCGACTCTAACACCACTGACATGTAACAGTACTGAAAATAAGTTTTTTTTTAAACATAAATTCAATGGTGTGGTAGAAAATGCATACACATAATAACAGCTACTATGGTACAACCTCTACACTCTACAGCTCCTTCAAGATATACTCGTACTTAAAATAGATAAAAATGGGGAATATATGAATCGACTTTGACCTCATACCTAAACTCACACCTATATTTTCAAAAGGGGTAGGCAGAGCACACGAACATTAATTTCAGTGTCACTTAGCAATTGTAGGTTTATAGATGGAGAAAATGTGATATTGGAGTGACAGGTTGGTAGCCCTTCGCCCACAACACACTTCAACCTGGTTCCCATCCACCACCACCATATCAGCCCTAGGACGTCCACTGCTGGACATAGGCCTCCCCCAATTTCATGGGGGGTAAATGCCATAATCGCCACGCTTGGCATGCGGGTTGGCGATCGCAGTATCTCCACCGCACTCAAGGAATGCTGCTGCCCATTCCCCGGTGGTCTTGGTCGTAGTTTTAGGACATACCCGGGTCCAATAGCACCACTGCTACTTAAGACTCCAACTAAACTATATTAAAAAAATCCCATCGCCAATCAACTTGACCATAAACATTGCAACAGACTATGCAGACTTGGATACAAGCCTTAGTACTATCTAGTTGATCTAGAGGGGGCTGCGTAAATCAAGTGCATCGTTAAAGTTGCCTTGATGGATCTTCGATCTTGTTTCAAGTCGTCTATCAACAGTACTGATGCTCCTCCATAGTAATATAGTATTTGGTGATACTGGGGGCCTAAACACTGTCTAATAGAAGGAAAAGAAAAACATTTACGCACGCATATTTGTTTCTGTGTATTTAAGTATGTATTTATCTATATAAGTATGTATATCGTCGTCTAGTACCCATAGTACAAGCTTTGCTTAGTTTGGGACTAGGTCGATTTGTGTAAGCCAAATATTTATTATTATTATTATTTGTTCGTGTCATAATATAAAACAAACATAAAAAGAAAAATAAAACAACAACAATAAATGGCACAAAATAGTCCCAACTCAGCATGAAGCTGCCATTACAACCGGCGCTGGTCTTCCGTTGGAACCATACTTTACGTAATAGAGGATACTGCTCATGTTTTAGGCCTCAGGTCTTAGCTAGGTCCTCATGCATCTGGGACATCACTGCTAGGTAAATGTTGCTCATACGTCCGGAGTCATAGTACTAGAGAGGACGCTACGGTCGTTACCAGCAGGCTGTATGTTTGTTTGTCACCGACATAGTATTTGAAAAGTGCAGGGCTTGCGCCCGTGTGCTGGCTCGACGTGTAACGCTCGCTTGTGTTGTAGAACGACAGCGGGCGGCGGCTGCGGGCCCGCGCTCTCATTCTTGTTGTTCTGTGTGTTGTAGAACCACACAGCCGGCGCCGCATCTCGACAAGTAAGTAGACATGATGTATTATTTTTATATTTACTAAGCACAAAGAATTTCGCCATAACGCGGTCAATGCCACTGTGCCAGCGGGATGGCAGTGTAAAAGCCGAGACACACCGAATGCTGTATGAATATGGAATGTCATAGTAGATGACACACCGCTTGTGTGGCGTGCACACAAGCGGTGTCATGTGCTGCGCACGCATTCGGTGTGGCTCGGCCTTAATTATGCGAGTGCGATAAAGGCGTATCTATGTACGAAATTCTATGTGCTTAGCGTCTTTAGTAGTCATTTTCTTTTGCTGCCTGCGGAACAAAAAATGTGGGCCTACTATGGCAGATAATTCGTATTCATGTATTTTATTAATTTGACAATATACATTGTGTTTGAAATTACCATAAACAAAAACTAAGTGTCACAATAAATTATCAACTAATTAACTATCACAATAAATCATCAATAATGTCTTAAGTAATAATGAAAAAGAACTTATAATTTTACAATCATTAAAACTTAACTATGTCAAATAATTGCAATAAATTATTTCATAAATGTCAGTAAATAATATTAACAAAATTAGAAGTTACCATTAAAGTTTATAAATTGGTAAGTGCGACAAAACTGCGATTACCGTTGCACAGCTCCCTTTTACTGTTCCGCAGGGTAGGAAAATTTGTATCACTCCTACTTCAATTGTTGCCATTTACAGTCCATTTATCGCATATGATTTTGCTACTAGTGTCACTTATTTTAGGAATTCTTACCTCTGGAATATGATAACCGCTCTAAAAGGCTCTCGTTTTTTAACAGCGTTGGATACTGAATAGGCCTCTGCGGCAAGATAGTAAATTTATTATGAAAAAGTACTTGTTATTTTCATAACGAGCGAATAGCTTATGTCATTCATTTTTCGGAACACGCCGAGGTACTGAAATGCGTACCATTAGACACATACCTTAAATTTTCACACGAGCTATTTTATTAAAATAAAAATTGATGTAACTGTAAAATTATACTAACATCTAAACGTAAAAATTGTCTTAGGGCGAGTTTGGTCTTGATGTCTCAATGATTAACGAAGTAAAAACACTCGAAGTGTTAATGTCTGCTACTGATGAATACAAATTCGCTAAAGGGGTGGAGTCTGCCTTCTTTGGCACGCCCCATACAATACCGGTTTGAAGGACTTTTACCAGAAGAAATATTAGTACCGATTTGTAGTGTTTGTGTGTTGTCAAAGTAATCTTGATTAATTTATTTGTGGGTTATATTCGATTGTCTATTACAATTTTATATGCGATTTACATCTTGTTTTTTAATATAATGTTCAATGCGTTAAACAGTGTAAATGACAAGTCTTAAATAGATACACTTAATTCCAGTGGTTAGCCTTGAAATTTAATAAGCATACATGTTTGAAGTACCTTTAACATTTTTTTAATGTCGGTTAAATGGTATATGTTCACTGGGTAGGTAACTGAGGTTACGCGATTGAACTTCATTAATTTCAACATACCCCCAAGGCCTCCCTAAGAAGTTGTAAGGGGCAACTAGTGAACGATTTGGTGTCTGATCTTGGCCGTTCCGACAGCTCAGTGGGCTAGAGTGATATGCCAGGATGTCGCAGTTTCGAATCCTGCTAAGAGCCTTTTTTTATAATTATGTCTTTTAATTTGAAATTCAGAGTTTCGTTTCAACGTCCTTCTCGTTGTCTTCAGTGTCCACGTAGTATTCGGAGCTGTGGTGAGCGGCGATATGCTGGTGAGGCAACTGGAGGCGCTGCCGGTCGACCGCAACGCGCGTCCGCTGCAAGATGCCGTCGTGGCCAACTGTGGGCAACTAGTGCGGCTCAAGGGTGAGTGGCGACCGTGACAGGGCGTGTGGGGACGATAGTGCGGCCGTGGATCGCAACGTGACCGTTGTAGCCAATTGCGGGCAACTAGTGCGGCTCAAGGGTGAGTGGCGACCGTGACAGGAAGTTAGGTGACGATAGTGTAGGTGCAGACCGAAACGTGACCGTCGTAGCCTACTGCGGGCAACTAGTGCGGCTCAAGGGCGAGTGGCGACCGTGACAGGAAGTGTGGTGACGGAAGTGTGGTGACGATAGTGTGGGTGCAGACCGCAACATGACTGTTGTAGCCAACTGCGGGCAACTAGTGCGGCTCAAGGGTGATCGCGACAGGACGTGTGGTGACGATAGTGCGGCCGCAGACCGCAATGTGACCATCGTAGCCTACTGCGGGCAACTAGTGCGGTTCAAGGGCGAGTGGTGACCGTGACAGGAAGTGTGGCAACGCGCGTCTTGTAAAACGCTGATGTAGCCAATTGTGGGCAACCAGAAAGGCTCAAGAGTGAGTGGCCATCGTCACAGGACGTTAGGTGACGACGATAGTGCGGTCGTAGACGGCAACATAGTTATTTCGCAAGACTTCATCGTAGCCAACTAGTGCGGCTTAAGTGTAATTGGCGAACTGGCGACCGTGACAGGACGTAGTGTTTACCTAATTTTTGAAATAGACCTGTGCCGTGCAGTGTAACATATACAGGCTAATAACGTGGTAATCATGATATTTTTTAAGATGCAAGCATTACAATTATGTTATCGTTTTTTGCAGCTAAGAAACGCAAGGAAAAAAAGAGCGAGGCGAGCGACGCGGAGTCCGAGAAGTCGCAGAAGAAGGAGAAGAAGCGGAAGAAGGATAAGAAGGAAAAGAAAAAGAAACGGTGAGACACACATATATGTTTTTTTTAACCCCCGACGCGGAACACAAAAGAGGGGTGTTATAAGTTTAACATGTGTATCTGTGTATGTGTGTGTCTGTCTGTGGCACTGTAGCTCTTAAATGGGTGATCCGATGTGAATGCGAATTTTATTACTAGCATATTTTCCAGCGATGGTTCTTAGACTGTATAATCTTTTATTCTTCATTTTAATTATCTACTTTGTATTTAATTTTCATATTTTATTTGTTTGTCATTCATATATGGACTGACGATCTTTTTGTGAATTCATTTTATTTTTATTGACATTTTATAAAATAACATGTAGATTTTCAGAACGAAATAAATGAATCTAATCTAATCTGTATTTTTAAAATCGGTTCAGCCGTTTATGAGTTTTAGAACTTTGAAATGAAAATGTCGGGGGTTTATCAACTTTTCTAAGTATTTGTTATTGAGGAATGACACACTGACAACATTCGCCTTATAAGTATCTATAATCGCAAATTAATTTACAGTCGCCATTCTGCATCTGCCGACGAGGGCGAGATCGTAGAACCCTCCCATCCTCTAGTGCAGACTTCCAAAATAGACCCTCGCGAGATCCCAGAGGTTCCAACCAACAGGTTCCTTATGAGAGGAGGGAGGGACAACGACAGGGATATGGAGAGGCCCGATCCTAGGAGGGATAGAGAAAGGTATAGCACTGATTTACATGTTAATACATAATGTCTTGACGACCTGTTTAGCCTAGTTGGTAGTGACTCTGCCTCCGAAGCTAGAGGTCCCGGGTTCGAATCCCGGCCAGGGCATTTATTTGTGCATTTTTCACGGATATTTGTTCTTGGGTTTTGGATTTTTTCTATGTATTTATCTATATAAATATATATATCGTCGTCTAGTACCCATAGTACAAGTTTTGCTTAGTTTGGGACTAGGTCGATTTGTGTAAGATTGTCCCCCAATATTTATTTATTATTATTATTTAATGTCTCCTAATATTCATTATTTTCAACATAAATAATCAGCATCAAAAGTAGCTACGCATTTGAAGTGGTCAAAAGCTCTTAATCCCTTGTAATAAGGACTTTTAAACTTAAAAAAAAGGTCAGGTCAGAATTAACCGCAACCGACGAGCATGTATGAGGAGATGTATGGATGTAATTGAAGCGAAAGAAGTATGTAAGGACTGTAGTATTTGGCGTTCTTTGGTATCTGCCTACCCCATGGGATAACGGCGTGAGTTTATGTATGTATGTTTTAAACTTTACAATTACTTTTGATGCTGACTGTACAAAAATAAAACGAAAAATGCTCATTGCTGTTTACAGTTTCAGCCAATTTCTAATGTAAGTTCGTTATTTTTCTTAATCAATAATAAGCAAATGTTTACCAAATAACCAAGAAGTGTATTTTGTGTAAGCACTTCATACTATAATACATTGTTGGAGAGGCCTGAAAGTAAGCAATAGATGGACGAGTTAGTGCGACTCGTCAGGGGAGGCCGTCGAAGATGCGATCCATGTATTATCTTTCCACAGAGAATTGTAGTACATAGCGCTTTTCACGTCCTACATAGCGCTTTTCACGTCCACTGCGAGGAAATATTCATCATGAATCTGTCGGCCTGTCATTCAAAGAAGTTTTTATGGTATAAAGCGAAGCGCTTAAAGTATCCAGAAACGCTGCCTATCACAAACTGGCGCGGCCTAGGCCGCGCGGTCAATAGTAAACTTGTCATTAGCCGACAAATTTACTATTCACGCCGCTCCAGTGTGTGACACGCTTAATATAGTTTGAATATATTTTTTAACGAGACCGTTCTTAGTGGACAGACATTCAAAGGCGTCGTCGTTTGAACACGACAACAATATTTTTGTTTATAGAAGTAAGTAAAATAGTAATGCATAGAAGGCCTGTTTATTGAATTTAAAACTATTCGTTGTTTTGGGGCCCCATTTCAGACCATCTTTTGCCACGTTTCCGAGCAGTGGCGTGAAAAATATAATATTAATAAATGATAATACAAGTTCAATTGAGAAAGGATGACGTCGTCGTGTAATCAATAGTATCAATTACACTCGGGAGCAAAACAAATGGGAAATTCAATACAAATTATCAAATTTTCATACAAAGTGTACCAGTTTTATATGCTCTTCAGTGTAGCTCACGGCTCTGAGCGTGTAAAGCGTCTGCAGCTAAGTTCACGCCGAAAGGAACTGGCGAGCAGCAGCCGGGTGTTATTTACACGAACCATTGGGAGCCACTCAATAACTGCAAATCTATTTATCATAAAAACACGAAATTTTGGTTTATGTATTAAAACTAGTGCCTCGCAAATTTTTATTATCAAATTTTAAAATTTCCAAAAAGTTATTCGACAAAAAAACTATATAATTATCAAAATTTCACGAGAAGCGGTTGAGAAATGCGACCTGTAGAGGAGAACATCCGGACAGACATACGAAATAATTTTTGTCGAAAGCTGAAACGGAGACGCTTCGCTCGCTCCGCTTGCTCCGCTCGCTCGGTCAATTAAGACTTTAAGACCTTTTGGATCAACTAGAACCTTAAATTTCTTAAATATAGGTGTAACGGTTATTGAGATATTATCAGTGGATCGGAATTAGGTGAGCTATTCTTCGCAAGAGGACATAATATAGAGTGGTACAACCGGTTAGTTTTTTTTTTTAATACCGTGTATTTGATATTTTTCCGGGTCCTAGTTAAAACCGTACTTAGGTTTAGAAGGTCCCTTTTTTTAAAAAGCGTGACTAAGTAAATGTTCTAACTATATTGTGTATGCTATATTCTGTAACTATATTGTGTTTGACGACCTGTTTAGCCTAGTTGGTAGTGACACTGCCTCCGAAGCTAGAGGTCCCCCGGGTTCGAATCCCGGCCGGGGCAATTATTTGTGCATTTAACACGGATATTTGTTCTTTGGTCTTGGATGTTTTCTATGTATTTATCATGTATATCGTCGTCTAGTACCCATAGTACAAGCTTTGCTTAGTTTGGGACTAGGTCGATTTGTGTAAGATTGTCCCCCAATATTTATTTATTATATAAATAACTTGTTCTCTGTCGAATAACACCTTAACACACCGCAACGGCGCCCATTTACGATTATTCGTGTTGTTAGGGCGCGGTACCACGAGAGGGATCGGCACAACACCTACACTCGCAGTGGCCGCATCATCAAGGGACGAGGCGTCTTCGTGAGTAGCATTTTGCTTATGTACACTCTCCACTCAGTTCCTCAATGGTTAGCTGCAAGAGACTCATAGGGATAAATTCGCCTTTGTACTTTTATCTTATATGATATGTATATATTTTTAGCCTTTAATTGTAGATACCTGTTCAATATTGCCTATATTTCGGCGAATTTAAATTATTCCTATAGCAACACAAAGTTGTCACTTGAACGTCCGTTTCCTGCGTTAAAGTGGCAACAAAGTCAGTCAAAAAAGGTCGAAAAAGTCTGTCGCTATCGGTAGTTCCGTTAAACGTTCTATTTTCGAAAGTAGCCCGACTTTCGTCGCGATCCGGGCTTCGCCGGCCAAGGCAGTGGATCAATAACTTAGTTTAATCAAGGAAACCACAAGATTGCGAGTTGGCTCGACTTCACCTGTGTGTGCAGCATTAGTGGCGGAACTGACGGTGACGCTTAATCTAGATCTAGCGCTGGGCCAGCCTGAGGGACTGCCGCCTCCAGCTGCTGAGCTTCGACTGGAAGATCTCCAGGTAAGCCAATCCGCAATCCTATCCAACAACTGTGGTAACATAAGGTTCGTATGAAGTCACGGGAAGTGCGCTAGAAGCTATCGAAATATACAGTCCACTTAAACTTTCGCTCTCGCATTATCCTTCAGATATATAAACACTTTATTCATAACTACAACATACATGGCATAACACAGTATTGTGTACAACAAAGGGTAAAAAGTGCTCACATACATACGTAAAGACATGTTTTTTTTTTTACCCATAGGCACTGGTCCCACCGCCGGCTGCAAACTACGAGCGATTAGAACTATAAACTACAAACTAGTGGGCGAGAGGCGAGAAGCTAGTATAGTTTTGATAGCTTTGACGCTCGGCTATAAGCTAGTGTTCGCGTGCGTCGGGCGATTACTCGTTCCACCAGCTCAGCCGGGGTTCTATCAGGCATCGGCGAGTACCGCTGAGCTAGTTTTATAGTCGATAGCTTTTATCGCTGCGTTCAACTAGTAAACAGCGGTCCCACCCACTAGTAAAATTCTGTATTAGAAACAATTGACAATCGGCGGGAGGCTAGATACTATGGAATTATAGCTTACTCGCCGGGCGGTGGGATAGTGTCCTCGCCGGCAGTGTGAACAGCGAGCGATTAACTATAAAAATATATCTCTCTCGTTTATTTACACGGAAGCGATTATCTTTTGTTCGTTTACTAGCTCTTAGTTTACTAGCACGCGGTGGGACCAGTGCCTTGACTGTTAGTAGCAAAGATGTTGTAAATATAAACTCTGTGTTTCAGTAGGTAGTGTTGAAAATTAAATTGTGGAGTGCCGTTAGGTTTAGTCCCTGGAACTAACACAAATTCCATACACTTTTTTTTAGAAAGAAAAAGATTTACGTAAATCCGACGCTTTACTTTTTTTCTTACGGCATTTATGCATGCTCTCAGACTACGAACGGTTCACTACAAGAGCTTGGCTAACTGATGGCCCAGAGGGACGCAGATGGCGGGGGGGGGGGGGGGTCAGTCTAAAAAATAAAATAAAAAAAAATGTTATTTCAGCAAAAAAAAAATCTATATATTTTAAGACGAAAACTTAACTTTTAATCTTAAATTATAAAAGATTTTATAAATTAAGGAGTCTGAGTGGGTTGAGGATATTATGAATCGGGGGTATTGGCTATGTGCACGTCAGAAACGTCAAACGTAACGGGTCCCGGGGCAATGTCAAACTCGGAGATGTCAAATAATGACACACATGAATATTTTGTTTATTTTAGTAAGCGAGTAAGACCCCTTACTGGAAATTTGACTGAAATAAATAAGAAAATAAATACAAACGAAAAGAATCGAAGGAAACCAATAGGAAACGTCGAAGTCAATTTGACATATAGGTCCCCGGAAATTGCACATTTCTGCCATGGTGTGCGCTGCGATCGCTTAGTTTACCCCCACCACCTACTTCGCACATAGCCAATAGTCTAAAGCATTTTGAATATCATGGGAGAGCTGCCCCCCTCTGCCCTACATCGGTGATGCCCTTGGTTTGTTAGCATAGATACATGTACTAATATATTTTTGGATGGTGTGCAGCGCTACCGCACGCCGTCTCGCTCGCGCTCCCGCTCGGCCACGCCGCCGCACTGGAGACAGGCGCAGCGACGCATCATCAAGCTATCCGAGTTTGAGGTTAGTAACACTCACTATTCATTTCCAATTTTATTACAATAGAAATATTTTTACAAGTAGAATCGTTTGCTTAGCGGAATTATAGTTTCCAAGCGGTTTGAACCCACGATCTCTGGAATCCATCCATCGCTGTTTCCAACTAAGCCACCGCCGGTATTGCTCGACGCGACGAATCTTTCAATCGGTGCACTCTTCTAATTAGACCTTAGGAGCGTTCGTAGCCCAGCGGCGCTCGCGGACCGCGTTCGGTATGCGAGGTTAAGCAATGTGGGCGCCGGTCAGTTCTTGGATCGGTGCCCGCTTTGAGTGGTTACTAACTGAGCGCTCCCGTACTTTGGAAGGCACGTAAAGCCGTTGATCCCGGCTGCTGTTTACGCCAGCAGTCGTTAAGCCTAGTTAGAGGCCTTCGGGCGGCTTGAGAACCTCTAACAGTCAAGTTGCCCACTCACTTGCCAAGGGGGGTCGAAGTTGCACCACGTCCGTAGGGAGTACCCACCGTTACCCTACACGTGACCCCTGGGTGGTGCTAAAAGTGCAACAAACATGGCAACCGTACTTGTACACCTTAATACTAGTGTTATTTTACAATACAATAAAATACAAATCCTTTTTATTGCACACCTCACACAAATGAATTAGTTACAAACAGAAGAAAAAAAAACAGCAACATGTAAGTAGGTAGAGGTAGACAACAGGCGGTCTTATCGCTAACGAGCGATCTCTTCCAGACAACCTTTGGGTAGCGGGAAAAAAGAAAAATAACATATGCAGTAGGTGGTGCAGAGATTTATATGAATCATATAAATTAATTCGTAAAATTCATACTTATTTTATTGTGGACTAACAAGAAACATCATCCTGTTCAGGATTATTTTTATTGTTATTGACGCTTAGAGACCTTATACATCTCTAAAAATATTAAAATAGTGCTATTTTCTATATTTATTTTAATTTTGTCGCTTAAAGACCATGTACATCTCTAAGAACTTAAGAATAATAATTATTAATTGTATTTGGACGCTCAAATACATCTCTGAGGTATGAAATTAATTTTATATAATATTACCTTCAAATTTTGATATTGTCCGTATTTAATGACATAACATAAGTTTGTTGATCATTGTAGTTTGAAACAATTATTATTTTTGACAGTTTTTTTTTAAAATTGTATAACCAATTTCATTATTATTGACTTGTAAAAGTGCCCTTGTGGCCTATCAGCAGAATAAATTTATGAATTTTGAATTTGTTGAATTTAGAATCTTGTCTTCTCGAAGATCTCACCGTTCGTAAATAAATGCCGTACGATTAATTAATTAATTAAACCTTAGGGAGGCTTGCAGCGACCATCAACCACGAAATTGCTTCAGAAATCGTAGTACAGTAATCGCGGTAGCTTAGTTGGGAAGAGCGATGGACGGGTTCCAGAGGTCGTGGGCTTAAATCCCGCCCGGGGTGATCAAGTATTCATTTTGGTTGGAAATTTTGACAAAATGTCTCCTCAACTTGACCTAGAAACCTACCGCTTTATATATAAGAAATAATATCGACGACCTGTTTAGCCTAGTTGGTAGTGACTCTGCCTCCGAAGCTAGAGGTCCCGGGTTCGAATCCCGGCCAGGGCATTTATTTGTGCATTTATCACGGATATTTGTTCTTGGGTCATGGATGTTTTCTATGTATTTAAGTATGTATTTATCTATATAAGTATGTATATCGTCGTCTAGTACCCATAGTACAAGCTTTGCTTAGTTTGGGACTAGGTTGATTTGTGTAAGATTGTCCCCAAATATTATTATTATTATTATATTATTATATAATAACCTGAAGTCATAACAAGTAATTTCATCTCGTAATTTGTATCATTGTAGCGTGTGGAACAAGAACGCGCGGAGAGGGAACAGCAGGAAGCGTCGAAAGCCAAACCGAGCAGGCCGGACCCCAAACATACTCGAGAGCGTAAGTGCTTACTCAACTACATTAGAATACATTAAAATTTGTTGCTTGAGCCCTTCACTACGCTCAGAATTCTACAACGGGAAACCCTTCGCTTCGCTTTGGATTTAAACTAATCCTCTGTTTCAGGGGCAGACTCGGGCGGCACTCCAGAGGGACCGTATGAGGAAAAGGAGGAGGGCGAATGTGACACTACTGTCGGTTAGTAATTAGTTTTTTTTTAATATTATGACGGTTGCAAACAAGCATACGGTCTGCCTGATGTAAGCAGACACAGTAGATGGACGCTTGCGACTGCAAAACCATCGGAAGCGCACTGCCGACCCATATCTGACTTATAATTTAACGTGAATTTTTGCTTATTATAAGTTGGAAGGGGAAAACCTCAGCGAACGTACTCCGACCAAATCGGAGACATTCTGCAGAAATGCCAGGTCAAGAGCACCCTAAATCGGCGCGCATGCATGGAGTTTATGAAGCGAAAGTCGTATGTCAGGATCGTAGCAAGTGGAAATCCGTGATCTCTGCCTACCCCTCTGGGAAACAGGCGTGATTATATGTATGTTTATTTATTTATTTAATTCAGAAACAAATCGTCTTTTATAGTTATAAGTAAAAAAAAATCATGCTTAAATTCTAAACTTACAGTTTCCTTAATTAGAGTATATCACATTACTCCAATGTACAAGTTAGGAAAATACATCCACAGAGTTGTATGGTATCAAAAAAAGGTATACAAGAAATATATGTATGTATGTGTGTATATGGATACGCCATCACACTTACACAGTGTCACTGTAGAAGGTTTGTGAACCGTAATATACTGCTTACAATTTAACATGGTGTCGCTGGAGGTAAGTTCTAGATAGCTGGAATCAGATCAAACAATCCCTCAGAGCGGGAATAGAGGTTCGGTTCAAACAAGGGAAAAAGATTGCAACGGGCTGTTTCTCACAAGGATTGGACTTTAGCAAACTGATCGAGAGTACTACGGACAGATGAATCAAGGTCGAATGAATAATCAATCAATGTTGATCATTTGCATATTTTGTGTTTGGTGTTAAACTTTCTGACGGTTGTGTACTTAGTTTACACACTTACGAGACTCCGAGTTTCACTACATTGCGCGGTTTGACAGATCTATTGATGTCATATCCCCTTATTATCGCCGCCTTAATAGGCAGTAGGGCACAGCGAAATGTCATCTCGCTCAAATTTGGAGCAGCCCAACTGGGGAAGTGCCTCTTAACGAAGACCGCAGCCACAATAACATGACTACTTGCTCCTTAGTTAGGTATGTGGTGTTGTGTTCCTGGTGGTGAGTAAGGTCGCCAGAGCTCCCGAGGATGCGCTGTGTTGGGAGTGAGGGGCCTGCACATGTCTCTAGCTCGACAGCTGGAGACATCTGCGGGTCCCTCACTCTCAACACAGCGAATCCCCAAGTCAATAAAGGGTCGGCGACGCCCTTGTGATCCCTCTGGAGTCACAAGTGTCTGCTTACCATCAGGCAGGCCGTAAGCTTGTTGGCAACTGTCGTAGTATAAAGAAATATATACCTATATATCACGGTAACCCGCAATATAATGACCAGGGAGCGAAACTTTGGTGCCGGCGACAGACGTATGACGTCAAGCTACATACAGAGTGTTTTTATATGGATTATTGAAGGAATCGATTTTGATGATGGAAGCTTAACTTACAACTATAATTTTGTTTTAGTTGAGATTACAGGCATTATGTACAGTATATGTATGTAGGTATGTATTGTTGTGTTTGAATTCCAAGCGTTCTGCCTATTTTTCGACAACCCAAATTTAATTTGTTGTTTTTCATTTATCCTAATATATTTTTTACAATTACTTAGTACAATATTTTTTTCTTATTGTCTTTGTAATTATTTTAATATTTACATTATTTTAAATATAAATAGTCGTTTCTAATTAATAAAAAATTAAATTTACATTACCATTATTGCATTATTACTAATCATTGGAGTGTCGCAATGTTGTTTATATAAAATCACCCTATATGTGAATTTGCGTCATAATGATGTCACCGGCACCAAAGTTTCGCTCCCTGGTAATTACACTCGCAGCGAGTTTCGCATTTGTGTACAGCGACGAGACCTTTACGGTGTTAACAATTTCACGGTAGCAAATACATATCGTACAATTTTGACGTGGATTTTGTTATAGAGCGGTCCCGCCATGAGAGGATCGATTACAACGCTTTGGATTTTGAAGAGGACATTGAACATGAGGGTATGTGTTGCATAATTTTGTTGTTGTTTCCGTAACTTATATAAAGATATTCAGTTATGATTATGGTTAAAAGAAGTCGTTATCTTTTTTTACAAACGAAGAAATTATATATTTTAATAAATTAACCCCCTTATTTGTAAACGCCTATCAAAGCTATTTTAGTGTCACTAAAGTTCGTTTGTCCTTATCTGTCACTTTGACATTTGTGTTTGTGAGAAAGGAACTAAATAAATTTTAAATTTAAAATTAAAGGGAAGGGATTTAATTTTTCATTATTTCCCTTTAATTTGAAATTTTCGTTAGCAGCGTTACTGCTTAATACAAACTTAATTTCAACAAATTTTAGTTAGTAGAGATTTAGTCAATCACGTAGTAGCGAGGAAAGGAGGCAGAGACGTAGCGTGGCAACGTTACTCGTCATGCTTCATGTCATACCCACTGCCATAGTAGAAATATTGTTTATAAAGGATGTCCCAAAATAGGACGCAAGTTTTGAAATTGATGAAAAACACTTTTTTCTTTATAATATATTTGTATATGTATAAAATCTTGAATACATAAAATAGGGTTATTTGTGGAATAATACGTAAGGCAAATGTCCTCCTAGGCTTTGCTGGCACATACGCACTCTTTTGTCAAAATTTTCTATGACATTTTGCATAGATGCGGCTGGACTATTCCGACCATATTTAGAAATAATTTTCGAACCGTACCCGCCAAACTTTCATACTTTAGAAATATTGTTCAATAATAAAAACGCGTTGATCTTTCGTATAAGTAACCCGCCATTGTTACAAACCCTAAACATTCAGCGGTCAAATAGTTTTTTTAGGGTTTGCCAGCACTGAATATGGCAGCAAATTGAAATCTTGCGTCCTTTTTGGGACACCCGTTAGCAGTAAAACAAACCACACAAACGTCTGAATTAATGCACCCACAACCCACATAGACACACGTCATTACAGTGAACTGCAGCGCAAACCCTACCCTATTGTTCCAACGGAGCGCAGCTCCAAAAAGGTCTTAAGGGACTAGTTGACATAATGCCTCAAGTTATATATCTACTGTGCCACCGCTTGTTCTGTCGGTTTTTGTGCGCGAGTCAAAGGAGTAGAGCGGTGTGTGGGCCATGTGTCTGACACCCCTGTTGCTGCTAGCTCTGCTCTTCGCGCTGCCGCGATGTTGCCCTCTCTCTGTAGTGTAGGCCACGCGGCGGGCATGACGAGTAACGTGTCTGTGCCTCCTTCCCTCGCTACTTCCCTGGCACTCGACGCGCGTGTGAGGTTGTGTTGCCTGCGCAGCGCCGGCGGCGGGCGCGGCGCGGGGCGGGGCGCGGGGCGGGGCGCGGGGGGGGGCGCGCGCCCGACTCGCGCGCCCACATGCTCGCCATGGCGCTCGGCGTCGACCCCAAGCACGACCAGAGGTAATCATTCATAAATAATTCTATAAATCATTTTTAAGAAAAAAAAACCGACTTCAATGGGGGGGGGCGGAAAAAAGTTATTATACTTAAATGGTGCACTCTTAGATAGATATACAATAAAATAAAAATGGCTATAATGTATGTTTATAATGGTAGAAGACTAAGTACCCTCAATTCCTCATGGAATCATGAAAAAACCTTGCTTGCTTGACAAACAAAACGAAGAGAACAAATCGCCAAACGTGAACTTTTCGTCGTTGAAGAGTTCTGTTCTGATCATCATCAACAGTTCCACTTCATCCAATGTCACATTTTTGGATGAAAATGCTTGACTTGTTGATAAAAACACTAAAATTACTATATGTTTGCCTTGAAGATTTCAGGAGTTCCCTCAATTTCTCATGGATCCCATCATCAGAACTGCGTTTTGACAAAAACGGGACCAACTTGGATATATATACTTACAATCAAAAAAAGAATTTTCCAAATCGGTTAAGAAATGACGGAGTTATGGACTAACAAACATTAAAAAAAAAAACATACAACCGAATTGATAACCTCCTCTTTTGAAATTTTGAAGTCGGTTAATAAATCAATATTAGGGACAATCTTACACAAATCGACCTTTTTTTTCCGGGGGAAAATCCTTTATGGATACCGCCGCACCACGGGGACAGTGCGGTGGTTATGTCGGACTTGCACCGACTAAAAACGCCCCGATTGTCCTCCTCAACTCATTTCGGGCGGATTTCGGAACGCACCAGTGCCGCCCTAGAGTCTGTGGGTCCAACCATCTGCTTTTATAGGCGATCACAGCCCCCAAATGTGACCGTCTTCGAACCCAAGGACCCCCTTTTAGTCGCCTTCTACGACAGGCAGAGGATACCGTAGCCGTATTCTATACCCGGGCTACAGGGCGCTACACAAATCGACCTAGTCCCAAACTAAGCAAAGCTTGTACTATGGGTACTAGACGACGATATACATACTTATATAGATAAATACTTAAATACATAGAAAACATCCAAGACCCAAGAACAAATATCCGTGAAAAATGCACAAATAAATGCCCTGGCCGGGATTCGAACCCGGGACCTCTAGCTTCGGAGGCAGAGTCACTACCAACTAGGCTAAACAGGTCGTCATTATAATGTATACAAAAAAAAACCGACTCCAATTTTGTACTTGCTATGCCACAATTTGTAGTTTCCGTGAGCCAATGCTTGGTTACCTACAGAAAATACCGAAATCGGCATATAAGTGCCTATCAAATTCGACGAGTTCCCTCGATTCCTCCTAAATCCCATGATCAGACCTTCACCAAATTTATATGGGACCAATGTCGGGGTACTTGCTTTGAAACAGAAAAAGAATTATCAAAATCGGAAAACGTAGTCTAGAGTTATCGAGGAACATCTAAATATATAAAAGAAGAAACTGACTGACTGACTGACTGACTGACTGACTGACTGACTGACTGACTGACTGACTGACTGACATATCAACGCACAGCCCAAACCGCTGGTCCTAGAGATTCCAAATTTGGCACGTAGGTTCCTTATAAGGTCTAGGGGTGCACTAAGAAAGGATTTTTCAAAATTCAACCCCTAAGGGGGTGAAATGGGGGTCCGAAGTTTGTATGGGGAAACAAGATTAGCTGGACTATTTTATTCGAAACTTCACAGGAGTATTTATAACGATAAATGAGTAAACACGTGTTTCAGGTTTTTTAAAAAATCAACCCCTAAAAGGGGGAAATGTGGTGACAAATTCTGATAATCGACATGGGTATTGTTTTTATGGTTTATTAGGTCGCTGATAACGATAATAATAAGGATTTTAAAATCCCACGTGGAGGACGTGAAATACCATCCCCTCCTGTTGGGGTGCGAGGGGGATGAAATGTCTAAATATTAATATGGGTGTCGTTTTTATGGTTTTTTGGGACGTTAATTACGAAAATGGCATCGGTTTTGAAATTAAATATTGTGGACATGAAAACTTTTGAAAGTTTGTGCCAAATTGCAAGAAATAACTGACTGACTGAGTGACCAACATATCAACGCACAGCGCAAACTGCTGGTTCTAGAGATTCCAAATTTAGTATGTAGGTTCCATATAAGGTCTTGAGGTGCATTAAGAAAGGATTTTTTAAAATTTAACCCCTAAGGGGGTGAAATGGGGGTCCGAAGTTTGTATAGGAAATCAAGATTAGTTAGATTATTTTATTCGAAACTTCACAGGAGTATTTCTAACGATAAATCAGTAAACATGTGTTTCAGGTTTTTTGAGAAATCAACCCCTAAAAGGGGGAAAGGTGGTGACAAATTCTGAAAATCGATATGGGTGTGGTTTCTATGGTTTATCGGGTCGCTGATTACGAAAACAACAATAATTTTAAAATCCCACGTGGAGGACGTGAAATACCATCCCCTTTGTTGGGGTCCGAGGGGGTTGGAATGTCTAAATATTAATATGGGTGTGATTTTTATGATTTATTGGGTCGTTAATTTCGAAACTGGCGTTGATTTTGAAATTTAATATTGCGGGCATGAAAACTTAAAAGTAGGTGCCAAATTGCAAGAAGAAACTAACTGACTGAGTGAGTGACATATCAACGCACAGCCCAAACTGCTGGTTCGAGACTCGAGAGATACCAAATTTGGCATGTAGGTTCCTTATAAGGTCTAAAGGCGCATGATGTGCCGTGAATTCCCTATGAAGATACGACCTTTCTTGAGTCAATGTATTGTAAGTGGTTTTATTAATTAGTGCCGCCCGATACGATTTCGACAAAAATCGATATTTGAGCGTCCGAGAGGACTCTTAATACGACTCCTAGGTAAAATTTGGCAAAAGTGGCGGCCATATTGCTTTTCTTCATTTTCGTCCCGATTTCGTTCAAAATCGATATCTAAGCGTCCGAGAGGTCCCCAAATACGACACCGAGGTAAAATTTGAAGAAAGTGGCGGCAATATTGATTTTCTTCATTTCCGTCCCGATTTCATTCAAAATAGAAATCTGAGCGTCCGAGATGTCTCTTAATAGGAATCCGAGGTAAAATTTGGAAAAAGTCGCAGGCAAATTGATTTTCTTCCCGATTTCGTTCAAAATCGATGTCTGAGCGTCCGACAGGTCTCGTAATACGAATGCGAGGTAAAATTTGGAAAAAGTGGCGGCCATATTGATTTTTTCCCCTTCGGTCCCCGATTTCGTTAAAAATCGATATCCGAGCGTCCGAGAGGTCTCTTAATACGAATCCGAGGTAAAATTTGGAAAAAGTCACAGCCATATTGATTTTTTCATCTTCTTCCTCATTTCGTTCAAAATCGATATCTGAGCGTCCGAGAGGTCCCCGAATACGAATCCGAGGTAAAATTTGGAAAAAGTGGGAGCCATATTGATTTTCTTCATTTCAACCCGATTTCGTTCAAAATCGATATCTGAGCGTCCGAGAGGTCCCCTAATACGAATCCGAGGTAAAATTTGGGAAAAGTGGTGGCCATATTGATTTCCTTCATTTTCGTCCCGATTTCGTTCAAAATCGATATCTGTGTGTCCGAGAGGTCCCCTAATACAAATCCGAGGTAAAATTTGGAAAAAGTGGTGGCCATATTGATTTCCTTCATTTTTGTCCCGATTTCGTTCAAAATCGATATCTGTATGTCCGAGAGGTCTCTTAATACGAATCCGAGGTAAAATTTGTGAAAGTGGCGGCCATATTGATTATCTTTTTTTCGTCCCGATTTCGTTCAAAATCGATATCTGAGCGTCCGAGAGGTCCCCGAATACAAATCCGAGGTAAAATTTGGAAAAAGTGGCAGCCATATTGATTTTCTTCATTTCAACCCGATTTCGTTCAAAATCGATATCCGAGCGTCCGAGAGGTCCCCTAATATGAATCCGAGGTAAAATTTGGTAAAAGTGGCAGCCATATTGATTTTCTTCATTTACAACCCGATTTCGTTCAAAATCGATATCTGAGCGTCCGAGAGGTCCCCTAATACGAATCCGAGGTAAAATTTGAAAAAAGGGGCGGCCATATTGATTTTCTTCATTTTCGTCCCGATTTCGTTCAAAATCGATATATGTGTGTCCGAGAGGTCTCTTAATACGAATCAGAGGTAAAATTTGTGAAAGTGGCGGCCATATTGATTATTTTTGTTTTCGTCTCAATTTCGTTCAAAATCGATATCTTAGTGTCTGAGAGGTCTCTAAATACGAATCTGAGGTAAAATTTGGCACTCCATACATGCCTGTATGCAAAAAAAGTTTAATGTTACTATATATAAGTAGGCGTGTGGGGTATCTATGGACTTGCTTTTAAAAACGACATAGAGGTTTCGATATTTATTTCTATTTAAATCAACAAGTACGGTTGCCAGTTTTTGTTGCACTTTTAGCACCACCCAGGGGTCACGTGTAGGGTAACGGTGGGTACTCCCTACGGATGTGGTGCAACTTCGACCCCCCTTTGTCAAGTGAGTGGGCAACTTTTTTTTTTTCTTTTCTTTTTTAATTTTAGGAAAAATAAATGTTACACGTGATATTGAATTAGCCGTATTTCTGTACTTCAAAGGACCAGAGTTTATGACCACTGCGCGCTGCTTGGTCGTTTACAGACCTATCGGTGTTACTGTAGTACACAGATACTTTTACTAAGGGCCATTTAAGACATGCTTTTATTTCATCGGCCCTTTCCCCTTCGGCCTCTCAGAAATGTATGATAATAGTTTTCGATCCGTATTTTTGGCAAAATCAAATGAAATTCAACAGTTTGCCGGTTCTCAGAATGTATACTGACTTTTCATCTGTTCATCTGTTAATGAATCACAATCACCAAACTTCGTATACCGAAACCCCCAGAATGTAACAACTACTTTTCTGGAGACCGCATCTAAATCGGTTCAGCCAAACGCGAGATAATCGTGGACAAACATACGAACCTGTTTTTTGTAGACGGTCAAAAATTTCGCTTAGTACGCGGGCGAAGCCGCGGGCAAATGCTAGTACATACATAAAACAAAAACAAGCAAACATGCAGACGTGAGTACCTCCTTCCTTCTATTGAAGTCGGTAAATTATAATAAATATGCTCTATTGTAAATATGAAAATCCTTTGCACGCCTTGCGCTAGGTGTGCCTCGGAATAGGCTCCTTACTGGCCTATAATTACGAACGTAACAGGTTACATGAGCATTTTTGAGAAAAATACTTTACAACTGTAACACACTATTGTATTCCTTACTGTGCTGAAATACAATTACAATAATATACAGTTAAATAACACTTGTGACTCCCAATTGAGTCCAGACGAGGAACCCTATGAAAAATCAACTGTTTCCTCAGAAATGCTGTTTGAGAGGCATTCTAGAATACATTCGAAATATGTAGAATCAAATCAAATCAAAAATCAAACATTTTATTCTGCAAATAAGCCACAAGGGCACTTTTACAAGTCAACACATGAATTATACAATTAAATAAATTGACAATGATAATTATAATGTTTTCAAAACAGAATTGCAGAACTAAAAAAAAGTAGACAATAATAATAATGATTTTAAAACTATAGTGATTAACAAACTCACAATATTCAATTAAAATTAACTTATAATACATTATATAAAAATATATATATATATATATACATTACGGTTCTAATACCACATGGACAGGCTCATAATTGATGAACCTCTACATTCTTCCTCTTTCCCGGAGTGAAGAATGTACGGTACTCAGTACAGCGAACTGTAACGAGTTCAGCACCCTTCACAAGGTGGACTGATGACCTAGTGTCGGTCGCGGGAGTCCGCTGGATGCGGCTGGCGCAGGACCGGTCATTGTGCCACTCTTTGGGGAAGGCCTATGTCCAGCAGTGGACGTCCTTCGGTGGATATGATGAACGAGTTCAAGTGTGTACGAGGGCTGCCTTTTAAGTTCTGTCGTTTGCAAACCTCCCGTGATTGCATAAAAAAGAACTAGTGTCATCTTAATTTAGAATTCGAAAACAAAAGAATGACTCGAAATCGGCCCAACCGTTTTAGTACAGCGTTCGTTCAAAGTTGACAAGTCAGTTGTGAAAATGGAAATTTCGAAGGAAAATTTACGTGCGATAATTTTTTATTCTTCGAAGAGTTGACTACGGTTTTCAATGATAAAGCACCATGCTTTCGGACTGTGGAACGCTGGTATTTAGAATTTCAACGTGGTTGCTCTAGTCTTGGCTCTACAGCCGTAACCCAGGAGAACATTGATGCTGTACGGCAACTGATCGTCGAAGATCGCCATGCGACATACCGTGAGATAGAAGCTTCCTTAAGTATTTCAGGGACCAGTGTTCACAGTATTTTGCATGATCACTTAGGCGTAAAAAAGTTATCACACTCTGGATACCGCATTTACTCAGTGAAGACCAAAAAACGCCTCGCGTTCGATGGTTCGATGGAAAACTCTGCGGCAATTCAACCGAGGAAACTCGAAACATGTTTACGACATTATCAGTGGTGACGAATCTTGGATATATGCCTACCATCCCAATTCTAAACAGCAGTCGACTGTTTGGGTGTTCCAAAATGATCCAAAACCGACCAAAGTAATAAGCTCACGGAGCACTTCGAAAAAAATGGTCGCCACGTTTGTGGCGATAAGTGGCCACGTTGCCACCATCGTGCTCGAGGATCGTAAAACGGTTAATGCTGACTGGTATACCACTGTCTGTTTACCAGAAGTTATCGGCGAGTTTCGAAAAAATAACCCAAGACGTCGTATAAGACTGCACCACGATAATGCGAGCTCGCACACCGCCCGGCAAACAATTGCGTTTTTAAAAGTGCAAAACGTCGAAATTCTGGAACACCCGCCGTACAGTCCAGACTTAAGCCCTAACGATTTTTTTACTTTTCCAAAAATTAAGCAACGACTTCGTGGGCAACGGTACCAGACGCCTGAAGAAGCGGTTGAGGCATACAAAACGGCCATTTTGGAGACCTCGACTTCGGACTGGAATAAGTGTTTCGAAAATTGGTTCGGTCGAACGAAAAAGTGTATTACATATAACGGTGATTACTTTGAAAAATAATAAATACCATTTAAACACTTAAATTTTCTTTAGTTTTTCCAAACGACACAACTTAAAAGGAAGCCCTCGTACATAACTGAGAGTGCTATTCAGTGGCTTGTGAATCGCGTATTTATTTATTTAAGCTCACAAAACAAGTTATAGTCTAAATATTAACAATTACAGAGTATGAAGAAAGTTCAGATCTGGATTACAACTCAAAATATGTGTGCACAGAAATGATCTAAAAACACACACACAGACAGATATAGTGTCTACCCGACTCAATATAAGAATCAATAGAAGAATTATATTATAATTCATTTTAGTGCAATACTTTCTCCTTTGCTCGTTGTCATATCTTCGGTTTTTTTTCAAGTTAGTTTAATTCCATTAAAAGTCCATTTTTGTGAACGAGGAACGTAGCATAACACATCTTTGGTAGAAAACGCAGTTATGCGGCAACAGTTGTATTTTTTCGACCACTTACCATTTAGAGTTTCACTAGGACGTCTTAATAGCTAAGCTGTCAGTTTTAAGTGCCTACCCCATCCTTATGTATTGTGTTACTAAAATGAGAATTTTTCTGGCGCACTTTTCTTTTGACACGAGTCGCTGGTGAGACTTACAAAAGAATCCCAACCGTAACAGGGAGTCGGAGGGTCGGGCGCCGCGCCGCCGCGCCGGGCCCGCGTCGGCCGTCGTGTGCGCGCCGCCGCGCCACGCCGCGCCGGACCCGCGCCGTCCGGCTGATGGGGAGTACGACCCCTTCTCCATGCTGAGGAGCACCTTCCGGGCCAACAAGGAGGAGAGCGCCAGGTGAGACTGTCATTCCACTGCTGTTGCCGCTAGGACGAACACGAGACGACCGATGACCGGCAGACGGGGACAACGACCCGTTATTCGTGCCGGAACTTCTTCCCGGCCAACGAGGACGAGGGAAGCAGGTGAGATTGATCATTCGGCTACTGTTGTCGCTAAAACCGGAGACCGGGGAATACGACCTATTCGCCATACTGAGAAGCGCTTCCCCAGCCAGCAAGGAAAAGGAAAGCGCCAGGTAAGACTTGTATCATACGACTGCCTCTGTCGTTGCCACTAAGCCTATGATACACTACCAACAACCTCCAGACGTGGAGTAAGACCCCTTCTCTATGTTGAGGAGCACTTTCCTGGCCAACAAGAAGAGAGAGCGAAATTATTTAATGTATATTATAACATGACTGATATCTTTCAAAACCTTCACCAATAACATTGATCTTTATTATTGTTTTTGCTCGGTGGACGTGGCGCAAGCACCATCTCCTGCCAGCATCTCCTGATGATGCATCGTAGAGAGGCGAAACACGTGTCGAGGTTTTGTGTTTCTGTGTGGTGGTTTTTTTGTATTTAATTGCATGTTTGTGCGTGCGGAGGGAGGGTGGGAGCATTAACCGCATGTAAAAATACGCAAGTGGATACATTGACACTAATAGACCTACACGTTTTTAGCGGAATAGCAAAGAAATATTGTTCAAGAAGATTGATCTTTATGTTGTACGACACAATAGTACATTACTATAGAGGCCGGGAAACGAAAGGTGCAGGCCAAGTAGATATAGACGAATAGGGATACGCGGCCTGCAGCCCAACATTTCTCGCAGAGATTAGTATAGTGCTTTTCTCAAACAGATGCAATGAAACAAAAAAATACTCCAATCAAACAAAAATTTTACAGATGCCATGTTTGACATTTAAAAAAAATCCTATACAGTTCTCCCGAGTCGTTCCGCCTGCAACGTGATACTTTGAAGCCTGTTATTATATTATAAGACACGTAATGACGAAATTTCATTGCATGTTTGAGAAAAAATTATAAAACAAAAAGGTTGTCAATTTTTTTGTTACTTGTGTCAATTATAAGTTTTGTGCAATAGGGCCCCGGCGAGACTGGGTGGCAGTGGCGGCCCCAGACAGGACGAGCGCCGCCCGCCCGATGGGGAGTACGATCCTTCCTCCATGCTGAGGAGCACTTTCCGTGCCAATAAAGACAAGGAGGGCGCCAGGTGAGACCAAAGACATTGCATATAGTGCTGGCCGAACGACTTTTGCGCGACTTCGAAGTTTTTCCCTGAGTTAAAAGCTTTTATTTTTTCAATCGTAGGGAAGATTTGATCACCTCAGGCATCATTTGAACCCACGAGCTCTGGAATCCCTTCATCGCTCTTAAGAGGGCGCAGTACGCTTGGTTCTCCATACAAACGTATTTATGCTCTCATTTTAAAACGCCATGCTAAGAATAACATGAAACTTTGCACACACAATGTGATCCAGCTTGTCTAGGGCGGAAATTAGTTTCTGTTGCTTGAAATTATAATGGCGAAAAAATACAGCGATTATTAAGGTTTTCATACAAGCCGTAAAAAACTCAAAAAACCGCTGTATTTTTTTTCTTTTTCAATTTCTAGCAACAGAAACTAATTTCCGACCTAGATATGCCGGATCCCATTGTGTATACAAAGTTTCATGTTATTCTAGCATGGCATTTTAAAATGAGAGCCTAAATACGTTTGTATGGAGAACCGATCCACACCGATCGTACTGCGCCCTCTTAACCAACTGAGTGAGTGAAGTGGTTGAAAGATTCGTTGCCAGGAGGGATACCCACGGTAGTTCAGTTGGTTAAGAGCGATGGACGGATTCCAGAGGTTGTGGGTATAAAACCCGCCCGGGATGATCAATTTTTTAATTTTTCACTTCGGTAAGAAATATGATTTCAAAATATTTACAAATAAAAGCTATTGCTTAAACTTTAGCCTCGGAGCTATGTCCGGTGTGGGTATTATTCGTATTCTTGTCAGCAGAAAAGAGGAGAGATCTGAAACTCGACGCGAACGGCATCAAGAAAAAGAAAAAGACAGGGACCACGACAAAGAGAAGGAACGTGGCCTAACAAAGGAGCGGGAAGACCGGCACGACAGGGAGAAGGAGCGAGACAGAACCAAAGAGAGGGAAGACAGGCGTGATAGACACAGGAGCGAGAAAGACGAACGAAAAGACAAGAGGGAGGAGCGAAGCGAGAGACGCTCTCGATCTAAAGAGAGAGACAGAACCAGGGACCGTAGCGAGAGGAACAGAGACAAGTCTAACGATAGGCAGAGAAGGAAGGACAGTGAGAGCGAGAGGAGAAACCGCAGCGGGTCCCGCGAGCGCAGGGAGAGGAGTGAGAGGGACAGGAAACGGAGCAGGTCCAACGAGAGAGGGAGAGACAGGCGGGTGAGGAGGGACACGGATCGCAGTGAGACGAGAGAGGACGATAGAGGAGAGAGGGAGAGGAAGAAGCGGACTATGTCCAAGTCTAAGGACAGGTGAGCTATGATCTATCATGTGTACTTTAAAAATATTTAATACTAGCTTTTGCCCGTGACTTTCTTTCGCGTGGAACTCCTCATCGCATCTGTGAAATAATTGCTATTAAATTATTGTAGGCCTGCGCCTTCATTATCACTCTCCCATACAAAGTTTCACCCCTCTTGTCACCTCCTAAGGAATTTTCGGGATAAAAACTATCCTACGTCGTTCCCGGGGTCCCAAACTATCTCTAAATCAAATTTCATCGAAATCGGTTCAGCGGTTTAAGCGTGAAGAGGTAAGAGACAGGCACACTTTCGCATTTATTATTTATTTAAACTTTATTGCACAAAATGTAATTGTACAATTGGCGGGCTTAATGCCAAATGGTATTCTCTACCAGCCAACCATTGGGCTAAACAGTGATTTATAATATTAGTATGGATTTAATTAGTTACTAAAATATACGTTGTGTTACCGGCGTGCAAGCTTTAATGTAACGAAAGGTCATGTTCAATCCAGTTAAATTGTTTTTCATGAACAATGTAAATTGTGTTCGAAATATATATCAATAATGTTTGTTCTTGAGGCAAATTATTTAATTATAACTATTCTAGAATTTTAATAAAATATAAATAGTAAAAATTACAAACTACACTCAACTACAACACAAATTGGGAGGACTCTCAGTTAATATGCCATTTGATATGTAATTAATTAAAATTATGCAAATACCTCCCGAACACTGTAACAGCATGTATTTTATGACACAGATAAAGTACTTTTGATATTTTCGTTTGAGTTAATTTTTGATGCCACTGATCCATATAAAACACAGACGATAGGTAAAGCAAGCAACATAGTTTCTTAACCTAACCATGAGTACATTTTAATTATTTAACTAAAATTGTGACTTAATTTATTTGTAACAAAAATTAAATTGCCAGTTCTGTAGGGTAACACCACTAGTCATAGACAAGGACGAATGATGCGCATTACCTCTCATTTAAAAGAAATGAAGGGTTACTAATTTTTTATATTACAATCAATTTAAAACCTTATCCTCTTTGAATTAGGAGCGTTCGTGGCCCAGCGGCGCCCGCGTACCGCGTGCGGTATGCGAGGTTAAGCAATGTCGGCCGAGGTCAGTCCTTGGATGGGTGACCGCTTTGAGTGGTTACTAACTGAGCGCTCCCGTGCTTTGGAAGGCACGTTAAGCCGTTGTTCCCGGTTGCTGTCTATGATAGCAGGCGTTAAGCCAAGTTAGACGCTTCCGGGCGTACCTTGAGAACTTCTAACAGTCAAGTTGCCCACTCACTTGGCAAGCCTAATCCCAATAAGGTCTAGTTTCCCCCTCGGGTTGGAAAGATGGCAGTCGCTTCCGTAAAAACTAGTGCCTACGCCAATTCTTGGGATTAGGTAGCGGACCCCAGGCATCCTTCAGGATGCAACTGTACTGGGAATAACGCTAGGGAGGATGATGATCATCTTTGAATTAGGACTGAAGTGTCCATTACTGGTGCTTGTCAGCGCTGAATGTACCTAATACATTAAAGGAGCGCATTTAGAAAATTAAGTTGTGCCGTGAATTCATATATTATTATGATACGCTAAAACATGCAAAGAATTACTAATGAAACATACTATTATACGCTGTAAAATGGCCCGCATGCCAATAAGTTATATTATAAATGATTGTATCGTAACGTAGCACTCTGAAATGTTTGCATGCCTGCTTGCAGGCTGAATATATGGAACTAACTATATTTTAAAATTTAATGTATAAGACCTATTTGTGCCTACTGTATTCCAGCAAATAAACAACTTGATTGATTTGATAAAAAAAATATTTTAGGGTTTCTTGTTGACAATTTAATGATATGAAATCGTTTATTCGTTCATCACAGGTGAAAAAAGATGAAAAAAGTAAATGTAGTTACAAAGCCATGATGTGCCTTTTGGCGTACGAATTTCTGGTATTACATGTCGAATTTCAAAATATTAAATATAAAGGCAAATAAATGTCATATCAATAATCTTAAAATACAGATTAAAAAGAAAAAAATTTTTTTTAAAACAACTATGCAATAAAATTATTCAATAGATTTAAATTAGGATATTAGTGTCATTAAGATAATCCTCTATATTATAATAACATTTGTGCAATAACAATTTATAAAGTAAATATTTAAATTTAGACTTAGAGGTTTCAGACTTCCATGTTTCAGGCAATTTATTATACACCTTTGGGGCCATTGTTATTATACATTTTCTCATCAACGTTAGGCATGAAATTAGTTAATATTTCATCATAATCATCATCATCATTTCAGCCGAATGTCGTCCACTGCTGGACATAGGCCTCCCCCAAAGACTTCCACAATGACCGGTCCTGCGCCACCCGCATCCAGCGGACACCCGCGACCCTTACCAGGTCATCAGTCCACCGTGTGGGGGGCCTGCCCACGCTACGCCTAATATTTCATACTACTTGAAAATTTGAAATGTTTACAATTACTAATTAGAAAGCTTGCTGGACTAAAGATAAAATCTTGTTAGTCTTAGTTAGAGTTTTCTTCCGACGTTTGCCATTACTCTATAATAAATTTTAATCGAATTATAGATTTTCAGGAGAAGGTAAGGTCCATTTGTTTTGCATACATTCACATAGTTTTAATGATCATTATTATCATTAATATCCCTTAGGCGTCGGAAACTTACTATCAGGTATGTTATTGCAATATCTTTTCCTTTATTACCTATACTACTTTATACAATTCAAAAAATTACTTTATAAAATCGTTTAATTTGAACCTTAATACTATGACGGTATCGGTTGTTTTTCAATATGAGTGTTGTACTGGCACGTGCTAACTAGGTAGCTAGCGGCTTTGCGATAATAGAGACAATGGCCTTTGTTTGAAAGATTATGGCTCGAAGCGAAAAATTCACCTGAGAAGAGCCGTACTATACTATTTTCGGTTCTATTAGAGACTATCCTGTTGTTATTGCAGGAGCCGGTCGCCCGCGGCGCGACGCGGCAAACGCTCCGACTCCGGGGGCAATTCGCCTCAACACGACAAGAAAAAGGTACGTGTGATTACAGATGTGCAAGCTAAACTGTGGAATGAACTGTCGCCTGCGGTATTTCCGGACCGATTCGACCTTCAAACCTTCAAGAAAAGAGCGTACTCCCATCTTAAAGGCCGGCAACGCACTTACAACCCCCCCTGGTGTTGCGAGTGTCCATGGGCGGCGCTAGTCGCTTACCATCAGGCGATTCGTCTGCTCGTTTGCCACCTATGTCATAAAAAAAAGTTGCGGAAAGTTTTCATAATATTCTATAAATTCTCGGAAATTTCATGAAACTTTCACTAGAAATATAGGCAATTTAAATTTAAAAATGGAACGTTTCAAGTCCCATACAAAAGTGTAAGAAATTTTCCGAATTTTTCCTACATTAAATTTCCGAAACATTTCGCAATTTTGGAAAGTTTCCTTAGGCGCAGTACGTGTGATGCTTTGGAACAGTGCTAGAATTTTTTTATTCACTTGGCACATTCAGCGCCGAGAAACATATTGTCGGGTACACTTCGTAGCTGCTACCGGCTACATACGAGGAATACGTGGCTACGGCCTACGAGCTTACAGCACAGCTAGCATAAAACGGCGCGCGAACTACCTCGCGCGCGAAATAGGTTATTTTATTTTCATTACATACTTTGAAAACCGACAGATACAAAAGATAAACGCTTCCGTGTAAATAAAAGAGAGAGATATATTTTTATAGTTAATCGCTCGCTGCTCACACTGCCGGCGAGGACACTATCCCACCGCCCGGCGAGTAAGCTATTAATGATGCCGTATCATAATGATAATCAGTTACAGACTCAGAAACAAAATGTTTTGGATCACGACCCAAAAGTCACCCTGTATAGAACCCCGGCTGAGCTAGTGGAACGAGTAATCGCACGCGAACACTAGCTTATAGCCGAGCGTCAAAACTATCAAAACTATACTAGCTTCTCGCCTCTCGCCCACTAGTTTGTAGTTTATAGTTCTACTCGCTTATAGTTTGTAGCCGGCGGTGGGACCAGTGCCTAACACATGTCTTCAGACTACAATAGAATTACATAGCCAATTACACTCCTTACCCTCTTATTCAAATACTTGTTTAGTTTCACGATAATGGGGCTAAGCATCAAGTCGCCTTACTTTTTTAACCCCCGAAAGCAAAAAGAGAGGGGTGTTATAAGTTTAACGTGTCTGTTTGCATCTGTCTGTTGTATCGTGGCTCCCAAACGGATGAACCGATTTTCGTTTAGTTGTTTTTGTGTCATAGATAATTTTATCCCGAGCCATGTTTCATCAAAATCTGTTCAGCCGCTTTTGAGATATTGAACTTTGAAATGAAATTGTCGGGGGTTTTTCAACTTTTCTAAGTTGTAGTTATTGACTGACGATCACACCAGAGCCATAAAATAAAGATAAGCCAACAACAATGCCAAAACATCATAAAAGGGTTCTAGGAGTAGTATTTCATAGATTTTGAACGGCACCGACAAGGCAATTATACATACAAAAATGACTCCGTTGCGTGTCACCGGCACCGAATCTGTTAATTGACATCGGTGTCGTCAGTGGCACGATTCGCCGTCTGGCGATCAAAATGTTAAAAGGCTTGTATCGCCGTTTCGTTTGTACATATTTAGAACTCTTTGTGCGGAATGATGATGATGATGTCCATACCTTTTAGGAGGAGGAAAGGGACGAGGCACGTAAGGAGCTGATGGAGATCGTGAGGCTCATTAAATCACGCCAGAAGGACCGCGAGTCCAAGGCCCAAGGTAAATTCTTTCAATCTTTTATATTTAGCACTGAAATAACAAAATATATGCAGCAGCGTTATTTTATGAAAAAAAGGTGCCATTCGAACCAGTTTAGACGATTAAATGTCTATATGGGACCAAATATAATGGGGAATGTCTGAAAATTTTAAAAGTCCTTGATTATTTTTCTAATGATGGGAATAACCGTCGCCATTAACAGAAATAGGTTTCAGATTTTTCGGTTGTTGTTGCGCCATATTTTTTAGATTTATTTTAATTTTATTTAGTATTAGTTTTTAGTTTTAATTTAGTTCTATTCTTTTATAAAAATACAAACATTTTATATCACCTCGCGTCTGCCCCGTATCAGACTACTAAGACATTTCTAAGTCCGTCGAATATTAAAAAAAAAAACGCCTGCTTGGATCTGTGGTACGCAATGACATTGACAGTTCATCATAGGTTGGTCGTATGACTTGAACTGTTGAAACTACTACTGACTTGAACTATCTATATACACCACCTATCATAAATTGCGCAGGTTGGTACAGTTAGCCAAGAAAGCGGCCTAGTACCACTTAAGTTATAAACCTTATCCCACAAATAATTGAGTGGAAAAGTGGTCGACCACTTTCTTAGCTGATTGTACTTTTTACATAGCTACGAAGTTGGTCTTTCAAATATGGATCTTACTGGCTAAGGTACAAGGTTCAAATTTGAATGGTAGTGTAGTGTTAATTGAGGTTTGTGTATGCAGAGGGTCAGAAGAAGCGGCAGTCGTCGGAGTCTTCCGACGCGCGCAGCCGCCGCAGCCCCGGCCTCAGGTAATGGTTCATTATAAATTGATGGTATATTTAGACTGATTATGACGTCTATTTAGTTAAGAAACTTGAGTATTATCTACTTTTCGTGGGAAAATTATATTTTATTTCCAAAGCTTAACATTAAAACAAATATGTAAGGAAAAAGTGCCTTAGCATATTTCCTTGTATAAATAGCTGTGTCCTTGCATTTTATGAAACATGATGCTGTTTCTCGCCGAAGAGTCATTTTAATCTTTGATATTATTAATGTCCGGCAGCCTGAATATGTCATGCTCGCTTAAAGGGCTTTGCTTACGGCGGCGTCGTTGATCGGGTCGCCACCTTCCCTAACAGATGGTCGAGGGAGGCGATGGCTGAGATACGCGTCATACTCGTGATCGGGTGCTGTTTGTGGAGTCCGGTCTGTTCATGCTTGCAAGGGCAAAGTAAATACCTTAATACTAGTGTTATTTTATTGTATGTAGATTGACGAGAGACATAATCCTGTTCTGGATTAGTTTTATTGTTATTGACGCTTAGAGACCTTATACATATCTAACAATATTAAGTTTACGTATTATAATATTAGCGCTTAGAGATCATTTACATCTCTAAGGACTTTGAAATAATTGTTATTAATCGTATTTGGACGCTCAGAAACCGTATACATCTCTGAGATATTAAATTAATTGTATATACTTTTTGTTTATTCGGATACAGATCGTATTCAATACGTCGTTAATATTTGTAAATTTATTTTCATCGAATTGTTAATCAGTATATTTTTTAATCATTATTATTAAGTAAGTTTGTCTGTTTTTTAAATTGTATAAATTCTCACGCTTTGACATGTAAAAGTGCCCTTGTGGCCTATTTGCAGAATAAATATTTGATTTTGATTTTGATTGACTCTTAGCTGGTCAAACTAAGATGTATTATATTTGTTGGCAGGCGAACCCGCGACAGGTCGCCGCGCCGCCGCCGCTCGCGCAGCCCGCGCCGCTCCTCCGAGCGATAGCCAGTAGCCACGCAAGGTCACGCCAGCCACGCCATCTACCGGCGGAAACGAATGTTGACCGTCCCCGGTCGGTCGCGGCTATAATCTTTTACACATCCAAAAAAAATGTTCATCTCTCTGAAAATTTTATGGACTTACTATGGCGGTGAGGCTTATAATATTCATGTTTTAAAATTTTATAAACTGCCTAACCGTTAGATATTCATTATCAGGCATCGATGCAAATTTACCTACACTTTAGCGACGACCCCATTGTTGGTAGTTGTATGGAAGCGGACTGAATTTTATTTTATTTGGTAATACAAATTACGGGATTTCAAATAAACAGAGCACGCCAATACAAATGCATATTTAATTATTTTAACATGACCTACATTACAAGTTAATTTCCTTGTATAAAAACCACAAAATATTATTTAATTTATCTGTAAATCATTCAACTCACGATGTACGGGGAATGGGCAGCAGCATTCCTAGAGTGCGGTGGAGATACTGCGATCGCCAACCCGCATGCCAAGCGTGGCGATTATGGCATTTACCCCCCATGAAATTGGGGGAGGCCTATGTCCAGCAGTGGACTGATATGGTGGATGGTGGTGGCTATGCATCATCCTTAATAATGCGCTTTTCTAAGGTTTGGAATTCTCTGCTGGCGTCTGTATTTCCGAGCTCATATAACCTGGACCTTTTTAAGGCACGAGTGAATAGGCATCTTCTAAGAGGAACATATTGACGCAAAGTTTTTTCCCAAATATAAAATAACGAAAACTAGCAAGTAATATCTTTAATAATCTAACTATATTGCCACATGTAGGTAAATAGGCATCGGAATATCCGACCCCTGGATATTATGTTCTGTAAATGAGGCATATTAAATTATGACAAACAATGATTAGTTGTGTTTTTTATCTTTATCAGAATTTCTTTGTATTTTTTGACTACATTGTAAGCATGTATTGATGATTGAATTGACTGAGTGAGCGGGGTGCGATCAAAGATCTGCGTTTCGGCTTGGACAAAAATGCTTTCTGTGTCCACTCGGATGGACCTCCTCTACAGTTCGCATTTGTCAACTGCTTCTTGTGAAATTTTGTGAGCAGGTTCGATAATTATATACAACTCAATTGATTCAATTTTTGAAAAAAATTAAACTTGAAAATGAACACAAAGCGACTCAAAGCTTGAAAATGAACATGTCTGACAGTCTTAGAAATAACCGCATCCAGTTATTTGCGCATCCGTGGTCACGAAAAACGCTTAGTATGAAGTTTGTAGAGAAATGTAACTGCGTCTTTTTTTTCATGTTTATGTATTTAAAAATCTTTAAAATTGCATACCTAAATAAGCCGAAGTTTGATTTTTGCCCTAGTATTTTCGCGTGATTTGTTAATTGATAACGTAAAAAAAATTAGTAGTGTTGTTTCTGTTACAATCGGCTGCAGAGAAACGTGACCCCTTTTGCGTAGATTTTTGTATGCAGGAGGATTCAGGTTTCCCTGCAGCTGACTGTACGTAAGCGTTCGCTTCGAGTTGGCAGCTCCCTCGGTGACGTCACCTCCGGGCCGCCCCGCCCCGCTGAGCGGGGGGGAGGTGTGGGCACGGGGCGGGAGGAAACTGCCAACTCGAAGCGAAAGGGTATTATGATTTTTGTCCACGACATTCAATTGTGCATTAAGTTGTAAATGTACAGTAAAGTTTGGTTTCATATACAGGGTGTGGCCAGTAATAGGAGCAATAAATTTAAAGGACGCTTCCTTAGAGCATCTGCAGTAACCTCTTGTGTCCAATTTTTTTTTATCTTTTTTCAATTGGGAAAAATTTTGATCTAAAGTTATGACCTCCAAGTAATGGATCTTGGCACCCAGAGATTATAGCGCGGAAGTCAATGCTGATTTTGAGGTTGCTTCAAGTTATGACTCATAATCGTTGTCGAATTTTTGTTTTAAAAGAATATTGGGATTTTTGGATTTTTTTTAATACATTTTTAGTGTTTTTTGAATAATTTGTTATTAATAACACCCCAGAAGAGTAAAAAAGTACATGTAAGCTACATTTGCGAAAAAAAATTAAAAAAAAAAACTTTTTGTTTCATAAAAATCATTTGGAAATAATTTCTGTAGAGCTCAATAATGTACCGTTTAATTTTTTGCTCCTATTACAGGCCACACCCTGTATGACGATAGATTATGCTGCCGATAACCTTTTGGTCGCCAGTAGTTTCATATTTTTTTGTTTTATGTAGTTACTTAATTTTACAAGAGAATGTCATTTATGTAATTGGAACCTAACAGAGGCCACCGGCCAGTCAATGAAATTTGTAATTATTAAGCTATTTAGATAAAGGACAAAATTTTAATTAACATATGGCTAAAATTTGTGCACTAATATAATAAAATACACTGCTTATACGAAGTTGAATCGTAGGGATTTCGGGGTGGCCCGCAATTTCATTGAGTTTTCAGGCACAGATAAGGGAGGCGTACAGTGACATCTGGCTTAGAATACTCAACCCATGCCCACCTGTAAGCCAGAGGTCGCAGGTTCAAATAATGCTAACACAATTTTTTCCCCTTTTTTATTTCGAAATTTCGTTAGCAGCGATACTGCTTAACCTTTTCGCCACCACGCCAAAAAAGTAATAGCGTGCCACCATCGCCAGTCTTTGTAGCAAAAGACTGAAAATGAACATTACTTGGCAGCAAGTAGTTTTTTTTTTTTTTTTTTTTGGCATAGGTGGCAAACGAGCAGTCGAATCGCCTGATAGTAAGGTTGCCTTTACATCACTTGACATGGCTTGATATGAAGTCGTTGGCGTGTGCGGCAAGTCAATGGCGGCGAAAGGGTTAATACAAAAAAATTCACTTTACTATCTCATTAACTACCTACAGTACGATTATATTGAGTTTACCACTGACATATATTATTCCATTGGATAGTCCACTTTAACGCTTATGTAATAGAGTTTCTATTACAAAGACAGTCTTAAAATCGTATGTTTTGTAATAGAAACTCTATTACATACGCGTTAAAGTGGACTATCCAATGGAATAAGAGCATATGTCAGTGCTTAACTAAAGTAAAAAGTAAAAGTAGTTTATTCTTCAAATTAGGCATATTACATGCACCTATGAACGTCAATAAACTACCACCGGTTCTGAAAAATAAACCTCTGCCACGAGAAGAACCGGCGTAAGAAACTCGGCGAGGTGTCATTTTTTCAAAACAATATACATTGTATAGTTTAATATAAAATTACAGTCTCAGTTACTACAAAAATAACAAGCTACAGTAGAAAACCTATTTTCGCGATAGATTAGCCGTGCAGGACACTATCACTGCCGAACATCCCTGTCCATGATGTAATCGTCTACCTTATAATATGCTTTTGAAATAAGTTCAGTAATGTGTTTTGGAATTTTATTGTAGAATTTAATACAATTTCCCAAGAAGGACTTTTTCGCCTTTACTAGTCTATAGAAGGTTATTTTCAGTTTCCCAGTGTTTCTGGTGGCTATTGGTTTATCAGCGTTCGTTGGGAAATTGCACAAATTCTTCCTAACATACATTATTATTTCAAATACGTATAGGGACGGGAGGGTTATAATATCTATTTCTTTGAAAAATTAATCGCACTGTACGACTATTATCAAGTGCCTATACAGGCTGTAACAAAACTGGTAACGATTTTGTTTGTTTTTTGTATAATTTTGCGTCACGCGAGCGTTCTGGCTCAGTCATACGCAACGCTCGCTCTTTCGATCGAAGCGGGAACCAATGTGTTGATACATATTGAGGTTTGCCGTAGTTCGGGCTTTTACAGTGACAGTATATGCATTACGCATGTCATCAGTGTTATCATCATCATGTCAGCCGAAAGACGTCCACTGCTGGACATAGGCCTCCCCTAAAGACTTCCACAAGTCACCCAAAGAGCAATGGAGAGGGCTATGCTGGGAGTATCCCTGCGTGATCGCATCAGGAATAAAGTTATCCGCAGCAGAACCAAAGTGACCGATATAGCCCTTCGAATCGCTAAACTTAAGTGTTATCATTATCACTAAATTCAGCCATATGTGAATATTTTCGCTGACCGCATCAAGGACTAAAGTGGTGTTTTCTTCAAACTGTTCTTTAGATTTAATATTATGTAATTCATTATTTGAATAAAATCTATTGGCATTAATTATGTTTTATTCTGCAGAACTCCTCACACCATGAAATCCTTTAATGTCAAGAACGCATGCGCTATCTTGGGAGTGAGCATAATCCTAAATTTGGCTTATGGTCGCCACGAGCTATCCTCCAATCAATAAAGAGTCTGCACCGGTCTTGTTATTTTTGGAGCCGCAAGCGTCCCTAGGCTATGGTGTCTGTATTGCATCAGACTGTGAGACAGACTGTACGCTTGTGTGCACCGTGGTGATATGAAGGTGGCGATTGGTACCTATTGAAAGGCGATGTGTAGTGGTCCAGCTGTGCTACCGCGAACTTCGAAAATCGAACTTCGTGTCGTGCCGTCCCTTTCACTCTCGTGTTATACTCTATATGACGGAAAGGGACGGTACGATACGAAGTTCGATTTTCGAAGTTCGCGGTAGCCCCCCAGGTGTGCAAATTTGAAGCAGCTCGGTACAGTCGAGTTCATAAATATGAATACGACGACCTGTTTAGCCTAGTTGGTAGTGACTCTGCCTCTGAAGCTACAGGTCCCGGGTTCGAATCCCGGCCAGGGCATTTATTTATGCATTTTTCACGGATATTTGTTCTTGGGTCTCTGATGTTTTGTATGTATTTAAGTATGTATTTATCTATATAAGTATGTATATCGTCGTCTAGTACCCATAGTACAAGCTTTGCTTAGTTTGGGACTAGGTAGATTTGTGTAAGATTGTCCCCCGATATTATATTATTATTATTATTATTATGTGAGCATATCCGAGCCTCCAAAATTAACAGTAACAAATTCATATAACCACCACCACCATATCAGCCAAAGAACGTCCACTACTGGACATAGGATGCCATAATCGCCACGCTTGGCATGCGGGTTGGCGATCGCAGTATCTCCACCGCACTCTCGGGATGCTGCTGCCCATCCCCCGGTGGTCTAATTTCATCTAAACAGATTTATAATTCAAAAATATATTACACGTCTCATCCGTCATTTTTATCTGAGAAGGCCTCTCAATAATATTTAAGTAAGTGAAAATAAGCAATATCTGTGCTAAGATTTTTACAACATTATTTCAACAAGTGGAAGCACAACTATAGATACCAGGGTTATTTTTGAAAATATTTGTAAATATAAGTAGATAGTGGCACATAAAATGTACCTACTGACGTTTTTCAATTTGTTGTGAACAAGTGCTCATAGATATCTGTACAAATAAAACACCAAGATACGCGCTCGAGAAACGGAAAAGCGAGGTGTTATAGTTTAAGGCGCAGGGTAGGGCAAGCCATTCTCCATACAAAGGTTGTGCAAGTTTTTTGCGTTAGTTCTGGCACTACAGCATTTAATTTTATTTTTTAGTTGCTACATATTGGATATACGCAGAACTTGAAGTTGAAATTTTGCATTATTTAAAAAAAAATACAAAAATTAATTAGAATTAAAAAAGAAAAACATCAAGACATAGCTAACAAAAAAATAAGCATATGGACCAAAACTAGTAACTGGAGTGCAAACACAAATGAAGAAAAACTTGCACAAAGTTTGTATGGAAAGAGCTTGCCCACCCCTTCGCCTTAACATATGTATCTGTGTATGAGTGTGTGTGTGTGTGTGTGTGTTTGTGGCATCGTAGCTCTTAAGCGGTTGAACGAATTTGAATGCGGTTTTTTTATTTGAAAGCAGGTTTTCCAACGATGGTTTTTACACATGTTTCATCAACGTTTGAGTTTTAGACATTTTGGGAAATGGTATAATTGAGAAATTCATCAAAACATCATCGTCAAGTTTTAGACATTTTGGGAAATCCGATAGTCTAAATGAATATTAGTCACATTAAGAATACGGTAATTTAAGAAGTAGGCGTAAGTCAATTCGAGTTTTAAACGTTATGAGAATAATCTGTTTTGACATTCTGATATTATAGCAACACGTTATTATGATATTTGGCTGTAATTAACCGGAATCGTTACATTCTCTTTGGTCAGTTTTATACAAAGATCACTGTCATATTAGTGTGTCTAGAAATGTCTCAATGTGGTCCTCATTAGTGAGTATTATATTCTTTGATGTGGTCGCGGTAAGAATAAACAAGCTCAGTATTATTTTCGTCGCGTGTGTTTTTTATATATGCCCGGGTCTGTCCTGGACCCGGGTATATCCTTAAACTACGACCAACACCGGGGGATGGGCGGCAGCATACCTGGAGTGCAGTGGAAATACTGCGATCGCCAACCTGCATGCCAAGCGAGGCGATTATGGCATATACCCCCCGTGAAATTGGAGGAGGCCTATGTCCAGCAGTGGACGTCTTCCGGCTGATATGGTGGTGGTCTGTTTTAAAGCAAATAAGTCAAATTTCGATCATACTTATATAGCCGGAATTCAGCGGAAAGTGGATTTTTTGTTGCAAAAGTTCACGAATCGGAAAAAGACTAACCGGCATGAACGCGCGAGTTGATACTGTAAGTGTTGTGTGTCGTGATCGTGTTCGAGTTTTGAGCGAGAGTGCGGAGGGTGGTAGTAGCACTGTGCAGAAAGCGAACCTAGAAGAGGATAGATCGCTATGGAGTGTGGGTAGACCACAAATGAAACTCGCAGCACGTCAGTCAATCCTTGAAAATGGTGCTTGCAACAGCGCCGAAATATCGGAAACTCAACAATATGGTAATAGCATACATGGTAAATATCCCGTTTTGAACAGTAATTCTAGTGGATTTTTTGTGCCTAACATTGAAAACTTGCGGTGTCTAACATTACCTCCACCCGGATCCCATCACGGCCCTCACTACATTCGGATGAAGATCTTTTTGATACGAACGACGGACAGCTCACATACAAGGTAAATTTTCTCAATCTCTAAGTGTTTTATTACCACTTTCATTGCCGCCTATAGTAGTCGGCGTCACTCCTGAGACCTTGTGAATGACATACAGCGCCTATACGCCAATGCCCAAAAGAGGCAGAATAGTAGATTGTTTAACGAGGGGCGTAAGTGAAAATCTTGAGTTTGCAATTTTCTTACGCCCGAGTTAATCACAATGTTTTTCATCACATTCAGTATTCTTACGGCGCGCGGCCTACTAAATTTGTCAGCTTCAATATTTCAACCAATCACAGAGCAGTATTCTTGTGGAGCGCGGCCAACTAGATTTTTCAAACCAATCAGATCACACAGAAATTCATTACTCCCCAGGGAGTTATGAAAATCCATAACTCCGGAGGTAAATTGGCTATAACTGCTCTATACCCCTGCGTACAATAAGACCCTTTACGAGCAAGTGTGATGAAAAAGCTCATATGCAGCTTAATTGAGAACTTTAAAATGGCTGCCGGCTTACCATAAACGACCTTCTTAACTTGGGTTAATAGTTTGTAGATAACAGATGGTGTCTCACTCAATCGCTCTGATTTGAATATGTATAATAATAGTGGTAGGAGTAAGTATTGTTATTAGACACGCGGCAGCGTGTCCAGCCAAGTTCACCCCAGGAACTGGCGGACAGCAGCCGTGTGTTATAATATCCCATCAAAAACATAAATGTGAAAATCGGAGCCAAGTTCAATTGTCGTTTTCACCGACAAAAGAATTGAGATCTAAATGGGTGCCAAGTCCCGTGGATTCTCTGACAGGTGCCAAGTCCGGCACTACATTGTTTACAGTAAAAGTAATTTACTGCGGCTTAATGCATTTCTGGGAAAACGACAATTGAACTTGGCTCCGATTTTCACTTTATGTTTTTGATGGGATATCATTACTTTTTGTCAAACTTCATCCAATGGTGCTTTCCCAGAGCGAATGCACGAGTTACTATACAAAATACCCAATCCGCTATAGGTTTACCTAAAATATTTGAAGAGTTCCTTCGATTTCTCCAGGGCCCTATGATCGGATTCTAACCCGATGACAATGGCACCACCCCGGAAGTATATCGTATCAAACAAAAAAGAATTTTCCAAATCGGTTAATAAACGACGGAGTTCTGAGGTAACTAGCATCCACCATATCAGCCGAAGGACGTCAACTACTGGACAGAGGCCTCCCCCAATTTCATGGGGGTAAATGCCATAATCGCCACGCTTGGCATGCGGATTGGCGATCGCAGTATCTCCACCAGCCTCCTCCATCATCCTCGGCAGTTTTCTATCTAGTATGTTATAATACCATAAAAGCTGTTGGATATTTAAGAAAACTGCCAAGTTAAAGCTCAAAATGCATTAAGCCGCAGTAAATTAGTTTTACTGTAAACAATCTAGTGCCAAACTTGGCAACTTTTCCGATAATCTACGGAACTTAGCGCCCATTTAGATGTCAATTCTTTTGTCGGTGAACTTGGCTGCCATTTTCACATTAATGTTTTTGATGGGATTACGGTTACTCTATGGATTATGCTGATCGTCAATGGGTCCCGGGTGTCATCCAGGGAAACGTATAGGAGAGTGAGGTAGCAATTTGCCAATTTCAGCACCTACCTATTCTAACAAAATAGTTGCGTTCGAATATTTTGTACAAGTACGAGCAACTATTAGGATTTGTTTCAATAATTTATTTGTGATATACATATTAATCTATGCAAAACCATCGTTTAGGCGCATAAAATTAGCAAAACCAGGACATAATTCGATAACTGTAATTATCTTTTTCTATGATTTGAAGTATTGTTAGTTAGTTATACTTAAAATTAAAAGAATTAAACATTTTAAGGCTCCGCGTCAATGTTAACACTTTTGACGTAGTTATGTGCATAGAGAAGCCGTTTAATTTTTAATAATTTATCACCATATTGCAGATCTCTAAAGTCACAAGTATGGGTAATTATTGGAAAACCAAATACATAACTACGTCAAAAGTGTTTAATTGATGCCGTCAACATTTTATTAGGTAGTACTATAAGAAACGTATTAAACAAAAAATATCCACGATAATTGATTAAATTATATTTTTTCTTATCATAATACAGGTACTTTTACATAGTTATTTATTATGGCTTACTTACAAAATCAAAATGTGTTAAAGATTTAGGTTTTTGTTTTTTTTTTAACATTGACGCGGAACCTTAAAATGTTTAATTATTTTTATTTTAACCATAACTAACAATACTTTAAATCATAGAAAAAGAAAATTACAGTTATCGAATTATGTCAAGGTTTTGCTAATTTTATGCGCCTAGTTATAAAATATGAACTAGCTGAGAGACTCCCACCTTTTTCTCTAACGTAAACCAATATTGAAAAAGTAAGCAATATTATAGCACACATGACTACATGAATGATAAAACACCGTGGGATTAATTGTGACTGAAATATTAATGAATTAATCATTATGGCGTTAGATATTAATATGATCTTTTTTTTTGATATTTTGATTTTATTCTAGAAACTGTCTAGATTTCTATTTTTTATATATTTTTCTATTATTATTATTATTTATTTTTTGACGATCCTATTGTGAATTTTACTACAAAATAATTTCTTACTTTGACATGTCTACAACAACAATATTTATTTTGAAGAATAATAATAGCATCAATAAATTGCTCTAAATAATTAATTAATATATATGTTAATACATGTTATAACTGACGATTCAAAAGTGCTTGTTGCTAGGCCTATTTGAATAAAGAATATTTTGACTTGACTTTGACTTTGACTAAGTTTATCTACGCTGACACGGGTGATCGGACTACATAGTTAGATTAGAATGTTTTTCTACTGCTGACACGGGTGATCGGACTACATAGTTAGATTAGAATGTTTTTCTACTGCTGACACGGGTGATCGGACTACATAGTTAGATTAGAATGTTTTTCTACTGCTGACACGGGTGATCGGACTACATAGTTAGATTAGAATGTTTTTCTACTGCTGACACGGGTGATCGGACTACATAGTTAGATTAGAATGTTTTTCTACTGCTGACACGGGTGATCGGACTACATAGTTAGATTAGAATGTTTTTCTACTGCTGACACGGGTGATCGGACTACATAGTTAGATTAGAATGTTTTTCTACTGCTGACACGGGTGATCGGACTACATAGTTAGATTAGAATGTTTTTCTACTGCTGACACGGGTGATCGGACTACATAGTTAGATTAGAATGTTTTTCTACTGCTGACACGGGTGATCGGACTACATAGTTAGATTAGAATGTTTTTCTACTGCTGACACGGGTGATCGGACTACATAGTTAGATTAGAATGTTTTTCTACTGCTGACACGGGTGATCGGACTACATAGTTAGATTAGAATGTTTTTCTACTGCTGACACGGGTGATCGGACTACATAGTTAGATTAGAATGTTTTTCTACTGCTGACACGGGTGATCGGACTACATAGTTAGATTAGAATGTTTTTCTACTGCTGACACGGGTGATCGGACTACATAGTTAGATTAGAATGTTTTTCTACTGCTGACACGGGTGATCGGACTACATAGTTAGATTAGAATGTTTTTCTACTGCTGACACGGGTGATCGGACTACATAGTTAGATTAGAATGTTTTTCTACTGCTGACACGGGTGATCGGACTACATAGTTAGATTAGAATGTTTTTCTACTGCTGACACGGGTGATCGGACTACATAGTTAGATTAGAATGTTTTTCTACTGCTGACACGGGTGATCGGACTACATAGTTAGATTAGAATGTTTTTCTACTGCTGACACGGGTGATCGGACTACATAGTTAGATTAGAATGTTTTTCTACTGCTGACACGGGTGATCGGACTACATAGTTAGATTAGAATGTTTTTCTACTGCTGACACGGGTGATCGGACTACATAGTTAGATTAGAATGTTTTTCTACTGCTGACACGGGTGATCGGACTACATAGTTAGATTAGAATGTTTTTCTACTGCTGACACGGGTGATCGGACTACATAGTTAGATTAGAATGTTTTTCTACTGCTGACACGGGTGATCGGACTACATAGTTAGATTAGAATGTTTTTCTACTGCTGACACGGGTGATCGGACTACATAGTTAGATTAGAATGTTTTTCTACTGCTGACACGGGTGATCGGACTACATAGTTAGATTAGAATGTTTTTCTACTGCTGACACGGGTGATCGGACTACATAGTTAGATTAGAATGTTTTTCTACTGCTGACACGGGTGATCGGACTACATAGTTAGATTAGAATGTTTTTCTACTGCTGACACGGGTGATCGGACTACATAGTTAGATTAGAATGTTTTTCTACTGCTGACACGGGTGATCGGACTACATAGTTAGATTAGAATGTTTTTCTACTGCTGACACGGGTGATCGGACTACATAGTTAGATTAGAATGTTTTTCTACTGCTGACACGGGTGATCGGACTACATAGTTAGATTAGAATGTTTTTCTACTGCTGACACGGGTGATCGGACTACATAGTTAGATTAGAATGTTTTTCTACTGCTGACACGGGTGATCGGACTACATAGTTAGATTAGAATGTTTTTCTACTGCTGACACGGGTGATCGGACTACATAGTTAGATTAGAATGTTTTTCTACTGCTGACACGGGTGATCGGACTACATAGTTAGATTAGAATGTTTTTCTACTGCTGACACGGGTGATCGGACTACATAGTTAGATTAGAATGTTTTTCTACTGCTGACACGGGTGATCGGACTACATAGTTAGATTAGAATGTTTTTCTACTGCTGACACGGGTGATCGGACTACATAGTTAGATTAGAATGTTTTTCTACTGCTGACACGGGTGATCGGACTACATAGTTAGATTAGAATGTTTTTCTACTGCTGACACGGGTGATCGGACTACATAGTTAGATTAGAATGTTTTTCTACTGCTGACACGGGTGATCGGACTACATAGTTAGATTAGAATGTTTTTCTACTGCTGACACGGGTGATCGGACTACATAGTTAGATTAGAATGTTTTTCTACTGCTGACACGGGTGATCGGACTACATAGTTAGATTAGAATGTTTTTCTACTGCTGACACGGGTGATCGGACTACATAGTTAGATTAGAATGTTTTTCTACTGCTGACACGGGTGATCGGACTACATAGTTAGATTAGAATGTTTTTCTACTGCTGACACGGGTGATCGGACTACATAGTTAGATTAGAATGTTTTTCTACTGCTGACACGGGTGATCGGACTACATAGTTAGATTAGAATGTTTTTCTCACAATGTGTAGTTAAAATCGGGTACATGCTACGCGGTGGCAAGATTATTTCCGTCTCGGGCGTGGCACTTTGAATTCCTCGCTACGCTCAGGATTTCTGGCTAGAATCCTTCCCTTTGGGATTCAATGCGTTATCCTTAACGATACGTGGCATTTTTCTCCCTTGGAGGCTGCGAAATGCCATATACCTACAGTGCTGGCTTGAGAACTTCTAACAGTCAAGTTGCCCACTCACTTGACAAGCCTAATCCCAATAAGGTCTAGGTTCCCCCTTGGGTTGGAGGGTCAGATGGCAGCCGCTTCCGTAAAAACTAGTGCCTATGCCAATTCTTGGGATTAGGTAGCGGACCCCAGGCATCCCTCAGGACGATGATGAAAACAGCCTAAGAATAATTTACTGCTCAGATCACATATTTTTACAAGAAACATCTGACAGTATTATTTATCTTGTAGGTACGTCATGAAACTAATGAAAATATTACTTCAGTTATTATTGAACACTTCTATCCTTTATTTCATGATGTTCGTAGAATTAAAGAGGGTTCTGCGAATGATCATGATACACCTAAGTATTTTACACTCATCATTATCAGTCTATATGCGTCCCACTGCTGGGCTGTGGGCACAGGCCTCCGCTCATAGATGAGAGGGAACGGGCATTAAATGACAGACGTGAAAATCGTTATATTTAAGCCAATCATTCTACTCGAACAGCCCACACCACAGAGGGATTATTATCCCTACTCACAGCCCTCACAGTTAAGATGTACCCGCATGCCCATCGTAGCCAACAGATGTAATACAATAAAAAATCTTATTTACAACAGATAATTTTAACTACTGCTAGAGTATTCACCCAATTACAGGCAAACACGGCATGCATTCAGGATATTGTTGGGACTATTACCTACATGTCGTATCGAGTATGTTCGCCGAGGCTCGTACGGAGGGTTTTGAAGCGATCTTACTTACGCAGAACCGAAGTTTTAGTATGACATACAATATCTAAACATACACTCTAATACCTTGGTATGTTAGTACCTTGACAATAGCGTCGTGTTTAGTTGTTTAAGAGCGCATTGTTCGCTCAGTAATCTACCTGACGGCGGCTGTGGATCGATATCCGATGGCGACTGTACTGTACATATAAAAATTGTATATTAGGTACTTGTAAAATAAATACGTGTATATATTTACTTTAACATACTCGTAGAGTCAGTTCAGGATAAATGTGTCCATGCTTAAAGAACTCCGCATCAGGCAGCGTCTATCTGCTCTAGTGCTAGCCCGCCTGGTACTCGAGTTTTTCGGCCATGTCGAGTGTGCTGAGGAACTGCGCAATATAATACCCCCTGCTCCCTTCTACCATCGGACGACCAGGGATACGGCAAGGCGACATCGTTTTACGGTGGCAGTTCCAAAAACTCGTACGAAGCGTTTCGCTTCCTCTTTTATTGTGAGAACCGCCAAGCTGTGGAACTCCTTGCCAGAATCCTTGTTCCCTGAAAAGTTCCTTGTCTTCAAGACGAGAGTGAACCGGTTTTTACTAGGTAAGCGCGATCCGAGTCCTAGACCACAATATCGCTTACCATCAGGTGATTTGTGGTCAAACGCAAACCTATCCGGAGTTTAAAAAAAATGTCTCCAGGCGAAACAATGACTCCATAGTGCGATCTGTCTTCCAGGGCAGAGTAGAAGTACCGCAAAACCGCACCCGCCCCGCAACGAGGCTGCGCCACGCTCTGTGCATTTCAAGCTTAATAGTACCCGGACCAGATGCAAAAATTGTTAGCCATATCCTCGCGCACAAAAACTTGTACAGTGTTTAAGAGGGCGCAGTACGTTTGGTTCTCCATACAAACGTATTTATGCTCTCATTTTAAAACGCCATGCTAGAATAACATGAAACTTTGTATACACAATGGGATCCGGCTTGTCCAGGGCGAAAATTAGTTTCTGTTGCTTGAAATTATAATGGCGAAAAAATACAGCGATTATTAAGGTTTTCATACAAGCCGTAAAAAACTCAAAAAAACCGCTGTATTCTTTTTCTTTTTCAATTTCTAGCAACAGAAACTAATTTCCGACCTAGGTATGCCGGATCCCATTGTGTATACAAAGTTTCATGTTATTCTAGCATGGCGTTTTAAAATGAGAGCCTAAATACGTTTGTATGGAGAACCGATCCACACCGATCGTACTGCGCCGTCTTAAGGAAGTTATATTATGAAGGACTGTGGACGTCAGCTGGTGGCGATCCGTTGGTGGGTTGCGGAGCCTCCCAAAGACGTAAAAAAAATGAAAATTTCAGTCACTTCCTCTCGACTGCAACTTGTATCAAATGTTAGCTAAGCCAGTAAGCAGCAGCCCTTGAGCATAAAAATTCGTCAGCTGGATGTAGAGCGGTGGAATAGCCGCTGGTCACATGAACATGTAAAAAAGTTTTTCAGTTATTTCCTATCACCCGAAATTTTGTCAGATGATGGTTTATATGCAGCTATTGTTAATAACTAAACTAGTCAGCTGGCTGTATCGCGGTGGAAAACCCGTCAGCTGATGCCCTAGAGATTGTAACGCAGGAACAAGCGAAGTTCTTGGAGTCAACAAAAACAATTAGGTGTTGCTACGTACGTATGTATTATTTTGACGTGTAATGTATAAAATCATTGCAAATAAATGAGTACGAGTACGTATGTTTATATGTTCGTTCGCCAATAACTTCAGTATCCATGGTCAGGATGTCGTGAAATTTGGTAGGCAAATTAGTAAGACGAAAACAATTTATATGTACATATGCACAAAAAAATTCTAGGTAATATGTTGAAAACATGAATTCCCTAAACACCACTATGGCGCCTGGCGGATCCACGATTAAACCGGGAGTTCGCAGTTAGGGGCGCACCATTATTATAAATTCGACTAAGAAGATACCTATACAAAATATAAATAGTACTAAATACTTTATGTCATAACATGTATGTACACACAATGTTACAGTTCAAGTGGAATCCTAAATGCAAGAGAAATAAAATAACATAGCTCCTTTTTACTTGTCCAGTTGTCCATAATACTTTTGTAAAGGGACTGTTATAATAATAGGAATGTGTTTTCTTACTCGCACTCACTTTCTTGAATTTCGGCAAAAATAACGGACGCCTTTGTTTTTCCAAAAACAAGTATGAATATTTTCCCTTGATACTTGTTAAATAGTGAACGAAACCAAAACATGGAATCCGCATCTGAGACCTTAGCCGTTAAATTTATCGGGACAATTAGCACACAAAACCACAGATGATTGTGTTCTGTGACACAAACACAAATATGTATGCATGTATGTATGTATGTATGTATTACTTCATTGTACATAAAACACGACAAAACGATAAGCAAAGAAAAAGTAGACGTACAAAGGCGAGCTTATCCCTTCAAGGGATCTCTTCCAGCTAACCATTGAGCAAATGAGTTTATTAAAAACAAATGGAGGATGACAAATACACTTACATCTAAATAAGACATTCATTGTCATCATCATTAGCCTATATACGTCCCACTGCTGGGCACAGGCCTCCTCTCATAAATGAGAGGGATCGGGCAGTAGTCCCCACGCTGACCCAGTGCGGGTTGGGGACTTCTTTCACGTACAGCTTTGTATTTCTTCGTAGATATATGCAGGTTTCCTCACGATGTTTGCCTTTACCGAAAAGCTAACGGTAAACATCGAATGATATTCCGAAAAACTCATTGTAACGAGCCGGATTCGAACCCGCAACCGCCGCTTGACTGTTAAATATCACATGATAATATTTATTACGTAGACGTATAGTTGAAATTTTCTGAATTGAGCTCATCTACTTAAGACCACAAACAATAAACAATGGCATAGAGTGAGAAACCATAAATTAAGATGACGAGCTCGTAGTCAAAGCTGATTATAACCGCTTTCGTAGGTAAATATAGTTTTGTCGATCTGTTTAGCCTAGTTGGTAGTGACTCTGCCTCCGAAGCTAGAGGTTCCGGGTTCGAATCCCGGCCAGGGCATTTATTTGTGAATTTTTCACGGATATTTGTTCTTGGGCCTTGGATGTTTTCTATGTATTTATCTATATAAGTATGTTAGGGTGGTCCAAAAAAATTAAGTTAAAAAATTTGATTCTCCACAAGGCTCTTTTTGTTTCATATCGCTCTAGGAACTGTTTTACCAATTTTTAGCCAAAAAGAATGATATTTAGGGGTCGCGACGATTTGACACTTCTTTAAATGGGATAATAATATAGAATAATTTTAACATACTTGCATTTATTAATAAAGTACCTAATTATCATAAATTTTATTAAAATTGAAGGGAATCATAATCATTAATCAGCCTATATCTTTATATTCTAAGGGCATCTTCTTTATATTTGATTTTGAAGCCATAGGAAACTGTTTTCTGTGAAGATCGACCACGCACAGGAGGTAATACTTTTGCTATCTATCTTTTGGGATAATAGTATTTAATTTTGGATCAATGCTATCCCATGCACTCCACAGTCATTTTCAACCTTTATTTGGCGAGCTTTCTCCTGCATTTGGATATCAAATTTCATCAAATTTTAACCATTGTGAAGGGTTCTTTCCCAAAAAATCCATTGATTTATCGTGGTCATTTTGGATTAATATTAAAGTCAAACGGGTCGCTGCACATTGTGTATAGAAAGAATGTAATAGCTTTTCAGGATCAACAGTATTACCAATTAGCCTTTTCAAAGTCTTATATTAAGGTGGTTTTTGCAAGTTTAGAACCATTTCTATTTTAGGCTCAACACTAACTCCAGGATTAAATAGAGAAAGTCCTATCAAATGGGTCGGAAAATACCTCAGCCTCCTCAGGTAGCAACGAAACGCTTGTAATCTTTTCGTTTCGATCATTTTTGGTTTGCAAGAAGTTCGTCGTCATTTAAAGGAACTCTTTCGGTCACTGGGTCCTCATTCCAATAGCGTCATGAACGAAACTTACCTACAAACATGCTTAAATTCGTCACGGATTGTTTTTCTGCTACAGGGAGAGTAAATTGATTGTGGAAAAGATATATTATTTTCAGACACTATATTGCTTTGGCCATCCACTGAGCTTGGTGTAAGGCACCAAGAGCACGAAACACTATTTCAGCAGTTTCGTCAGTCCACCCGGGGAGATAGTTACAAAGTTAAAATAATTCGCGGCACTCTTTTCTCGGCTACTGAATTTTGACAGCATTGTGATTGTATGCCTTCATTTTTTGACGAAGTGTACAGAGATAGGGGTATTATATAAATTGTTGTCGGCAGTTATACAATTTTGTTAACTAATTACTGTCGATTTATTTTGAATATGTTAAAAAAGTGTAACCATTAGGTCTACCGCTAGATCCAAACAATGCTTTACAAACCGCGGAGAGAATCACTTCGAAAATATGGTGCATGCAAGCAATCCAAATATAATATTTACTTTGACAGTTTTCAATCATAGTAAACTTACAATGAAGTAATAATCTACTACATTACAATAACACTTGATCCACCACCATATCAGCCTAAGGACGTCCACTGCTGGACATAGGCCTCTCCCAATTTCATGGAGGGTAAATGCCATAATCGCCACGCTTGGCATGCGGGTTGGCGATCGCAATATCTCCACCGCATTCCAAGGATGCTGCTGCCCATCCCCCGGTGGTCTTGGTCGTATTTTGTTCTTTATTTCCATCGTGCATTTTGTCGCGACCTCTAAATGTACTTGGAATTCGCTGATTTTTGGTACATACATAATTTACAGTCATACGAACAGAAAGAGCCTTGTGGAGAGGGTATACTTCAATCATATTTTTTTTCCATACATATGTGGACCACCCTAAAGTATGTATATCGTCGTCTAGTACCCATAGTACAAAATTTGCTTAGTTTGGGACTAGGTCGATTTGTGTAAGATTGTCGCCCAATATTATTATTATATTATTATTATTATAGATTATCGACTCTATTTCCTTGGACAAGACTACAAAATACACCAACAGAATAATAGCGGCTTTAAAGCGGCAATTACACTTCGTCGTTCGCCTAACGCGGTCGCCGAATTCATTTTAAACTACTTAAGCGGCAATTACACTTCGTCGTTCGCCTAATGCGGTCGCCGAATTCATTTTAAACTACTTAAGCGGCAATTACACTTCGTCGTTCGCCTAACGCGGTCGCCGAATTAATTTTAAACTACTTAAGCGGCAATTACACTTCGTCGTTCGCCTAACGCGGTCGCCGAATTCATTTTAAACTACTTAAGCGGCAATTACACTTCGTCGTTCGCCTAACGCGGTCGCCGAATTCATTTTAAACTATTTAAGCGGCAATTACACTTCGTCGTTCGCCTAACGCGGTCGCCGAATTCATTTTAAACTACTTAAGCGGCAATTACACTTCATCGTTCGCCGCATGCTGAATGCGGCAACCGCAAAAGTGTAAAGAACACGTTAGTCGGCCGCATTCGGCGATCGACAGCTGCCAAAGTAGGCGGACATACTAATGTGAAGACGACGTTTGTTGGCCTAAGTGGTTTAAAATGAATTCGGCGACCGCATTATGTGAACGACGCAGTGTAATTAACGCCTTAGGCCAACAAACGTCGTCTTCACTTAATCTGTCCGCCTACTTATAAGCGTTGGCAGCTGTCGATCGCCGAATGCGGCCGCTAACGTGTTCTTTACACTGTTGCGGTCGCTGCATGCATGCGGCGGACGACGAAGTGTAATTGCCGCTTTACTATTACTATTTTTGCATTTTACAACCGCCCGTCAAGAACATATTCTCTAGAAAAAGTTATAGTTATACAGTTATAGTTCTTGATTCGCATTAAATGTGGTTAACAATAGGTCTTATAAAATAAATTCATATACATTCACAGTAACGCCGATAATACCACTACCTTTAACAAATTTTAGATCCCGTAAAATTAAATATGACTTGTTTGGGAAGGTCGAGGACAAAATTCACGACGGTGATCTCAAAGGAGCGACACGTTTATTGTTCTCTAATGATACCCTTGCACCCGACACCCCGGAGACTGCGGCCACATTACAGTCTAAACATCCCCCAGGTCCTTCCACCCCCATATTTCTTGATCCGCCCTCCGATCCTGCAGCTTGTCTCCATGCCACAGAGAGAGACGTATTAGCGGCCCTAGCATCATTTCCGAAGGGATCGGCGTCCGGCTTGGACGGCATCTCCCCCCAGCTTCTTCTTGATCTCACCGCTCATGGTACAGGCGTAGCTGGAGAGCACCTGATTAGCGGTATCACGAAACTGGTTAACCTTATGCTTGTGGGAGATGTATGCCAAGACTTGACGCCGGTCATCTATGGGGCCAATCTCATCGCACTAACGAATAAGGATGCTGGTGTGCGCCCTATCGCTGTAGGGTCTACATTTCGGCGCCTGGCAGCCAAGGTTTGCGTACGTCACACACGGAGCAAGCTCCAAGATATTTTGAACCCGTACAGGTTGGCTTTGGCACCCGCGGAGGTTGCGAGGCGGCAGTCCATGCCGTACGTACCTTCGTACATTCCAACTTGTGTGAGGTTCTCGTAAAATTAGATGTAAAGAACGCTTTCAATTCGGTTAATAGGGACACCTTGCTGAACGAAATCAAAATTCATGTTCCAGAAATTTATAACTTACTTCTGCAGTGTTATCATAGTCCATCCAAATTAATTCAAAAATCTAATGAGAACCTTTCGGCTACGGGATGTCAGCAGGGTGATCCCCTCGGTCCAGCCATATTCAGTTTGGCCATTAACTCCATTATACATAATCTAAATTCCAAATTAAACGTATGGTATCTCGACGATGGTACCCTAGGCGGAGACTCACAGACTGTCTTGGCAGATTTGTCCCAAATCAAGAACAAATTCAGTGATATCGGTCTAGATCTTAATTTTAATAAATGTGAATTATTTATTTCCGAAAATGTAAACCCTTCTCTGCCATCCCAAATCCTACAAAATTTTAATAATGTTGCCCCAAATATTAAACTAGTACGGAAAGACAGTCTGCTCCTCCTCGGTTCACCCATTTGCGACGAAGCCATCCCTCCCTTTCTAAATAGTTCGATTTCTAAATTTAATGACCATTCGGACCGTCTTGTCAAAATTAGTAGTCATTGCGCTTTATTTATTCTAAAATTCTGTTTACTTGTCCCTAAATTCACATACCTGCTTCGCTGCTGCCCCGTTTGGAAATTCCCCCATTTGATGACACCTATTGATTTACTTTTGAAATCACAAATTGAATCCATTTTGAACATTCGTTTTAGCGAGCAGGCATGGACCCAAGCCACTTTACCTATTAGGTATGGTGGCTTGGGGACCCGCAAAATTTCAAATGTTGCTTTGCCGGCATTCTTGTCTTCGATACACAGCACACGCGATCTCGCAGGTAAAATCCTGAAGGCCTCACCGGCTTTAAACTGCGAGATTGCCTGCTTGGTCGAGGGCTCGAATGCGCCAGGCACGGAAGACCGAGTCCAATTCTCCCCACAAGACCAAAAAGACAAAGGGCCTGGGATAATATAGCTTCTGTGTCCCTTCTCAATTCCCTCATCGAAACCTCATCTGGTAGGGAACGGGCGAGGTTTCTAGCAGTGTCCAGACCAGAGTCTGGACACTGGCTTCATGCGTATCCCTCGCCCAATACTGGCACCTTTATTGACCCAGTCACACTTCGTATAGCCGTAGGTCTCCGGGTGGGGGCTGAAGTAGGCGCGGACCACAACTGCGTTTCTTGTGGGGCTCCTGTAGACCGCCTTGCTCACCACGGACTCGCTTGCTCCTCGGGCGCTGGCCGCTTATTCCGTCATGCCTCGCTCAATGACATCCTACGAAGGGCGCTCGTCAGTGCCAACGTTCCCGCGGCTCTGGAGCCCCAGATCGTGCGGAGCGATGGCAAGCGCCCTGACGGGATGTCATTAATCCCTTGGAGGATGGGCCGTGCTCTGGTCTGGGACGCTACTTGCGCCGACACTTTGGCAGCGTCCTACCTCCCAGCGACGCGCCGGAGCAGCGGCTGACGCCCGGGAGCACCTAAAGGCCGGCAAATACAGTTGTCTCGGCGCCCAATACGAATTTATGGCATTTGGCGTCGAGACACTGGGACCGTGGGGTAGAAGCGCACGGGAGCTCCACAAGACACTTGCCAAACGACTGAGGGAGGCAACGGGCGACCCTCGCACGGGCAGCTTTCTTGCACAGAGGATTGCTATTGCAATCCAGCGCGGGAATGCTGCCTGCGTGATGGGTACACTACCGAGGGGACCAAATTTGGATAGCCTTTTTAGGGTTCCGTAGTCAACTAGGAACCCTTATAGTTTCGCCATGTCTGTCCGTCCGTCTGTCCGTCCGTCCGTCCGCGGTTAATTTCAGTGACCGTTAGCACTAGAAAGCTGAAATTTGGCACTAATATGTATATCAATTACGCCGACAAAGTGGTAAAATAAAAAGTGGAAAAAAATATTTTATTAGGGTACCTCCCCTATACGTAAAGTGGGGAGTGTTTTTTTTTTTCATTTTAACCCTAACGTGTGATATATTGTTAGATAGGTATTTAAAAATAAATAGGGGTTTACTAAAATCATTTTTTGATAATGTTAATATTTTCGGAAATAATCGCTCCAGAAGTAAAAAAAAATGTGTCCCCCCCCCTCTAACTTTTGAACCATAAGTTTTAAAAATATGAAAAAAATCTCAAAAGTAGAACTTTATAAAAACTTTGTAGGAAAATTATTTTGAACTTGATAGGTTGAATAGTTTTTGAAAAAATTACAAAAACTACGGAACCCTACACTGAGCGTGGCCCGACACGCTCTTGGCCGGTTTTTATTAATATTTAGTTTTAGTTATTTTAATTAGTATTAGTGTTTTACTGTCTATGTTTTTTACTTGTGTATTTAGTTTAAGGTTTATTTCGTAAATAAATAATACAGATCCTATACATGATCACACATTTAGCAATTTTTAGAATGCAAACTATTAAAACATTTTAAAACATTAAATACATTATTAAATTTCAGTTTATAAACAATATCTACGGCATAAATAAATGCGTATTAAGTACATGTTTTAGAAATAAGTATAATTATTTACTGTTTGTCAAAGTAGTCATTGATATTGTAAAAATACACAATAGGTACGTATAACATGTAATCAAGCTAATGTCGAGTACCTAAAAACGTTTACCTTACGTGTAATATTATATTTACGTAATCTGTTAGTTAAGTATGTACACACTTCTAAATATATACTTAAGGAAACTCCAGGTCTAAATTGTAAAGCAATAGAACCTAGTCAATTTTTGTAAATGACTGTTTGTTTCTATAAATAAATAAATAAATAAAAATTATTTTCCATTAACCATGCATATAATGTCCTTCTAAATCTAATTATATTGGAAATTTCTTTAATATGTAGTGGTAGATGATTAAAAATTTTGATTGACATTAAGTATCATTTTTTTTTAATAAAGCAGTTTTAGCTCTCGGTCCTATTAACTTCATAGGATCTCGAAATCGTAACTTTTGTTCGTCGTTCGTTCTTCGATCTCGTTGGATTTGCTACTAGCTTCGTGAATAGACTGTAATTTGACTTAACATACATACTTATTTCCAAAATGTACAATTCTAGTCAAAGTTAACACTTTAGCTGTCGGAATAGAGGCTTACACGAGTTTAAAGGTCCTGCGCCACATATGGCTCGTATACACTTCTTTTGACTAATAAATACTCTCTTAACATCGGAAGAAGGTCAATCGGAGAAAGGAGTACGGGATACAAACTCCACAGGGAATAATGTTGGAAATTATATACATGCAATGTTCTCCAAACCTTTTTTGTTAGTGACTGGATGGCGTCTACGAGAACTAAAGCAGCTAACAGGTTGTGCATTGTGAATGCAGGTGAGTGGATGGGCTCAGTTCGGAAAATTTCAAGTATACATAAGTTTTTTTAACCCAGTGACAAGTCGGGACTCTAGGTTCAAACTCATGACCATTCAAAGTCGCGTGCTTTCCTACCGCTCGGCTACAGTCTCAGAATATAAAAAGCTACCGCGGCTGTGACTTCTGCAGAGATGTAGAGATTGTAGATTCAAAACCTTTTCTAATTACGTATGCAGGCATCGTACCTGTTATTTTCGCACTGCGAAACCTTTAAACGTAAAAGGGTTGGAGGGATGAATGTTATATTCGAACGACGAAGAGCGATTAGAAGGCCCAAAAAGCGATGGATGGATCGTGTGGGAGAGGATATGAGAAAGAAAGGAGTAAGCGCTGAAGTGACGAATAATAGAGAGGAATAGAAGAAGAAAACATGTTGCGCCGACCCTGCATAAGTGAGATAAGGGCAGGGAGATAATGAAGCCTTTAAACGTCAGAAAAGTTGGATAATCGGGTTTACAACCAAGTACAAGTATAAGTAACAATAAAATTAAAAGTATAAAAGCTAGATCTATGAAACTTACTAAACTGTGTTCTCGAGTGGCGACCACGTACCGGAAGGCGTAGCGTGGGCAGGCCCCCCACACGGTGGACTGATGACCTGGTAAGGGTCGCGGGTGTCCGCTGGATGCGGGTGGCGCAGGACCGGTCATTGTGGAAGTCTTTTGGGGAGGCCTATGTCCAGCAGTGGACGTCATTCGGCTGACATGATGATGATGATGATGATGTGTACCAATTAGCTGACAACTTTTCCGACGGCCGAACACTGAACAAGCGAGTACTTGTTACGGTAGGTCAGTGTGTGAGCTCGACATATTTTCTGGTGACTCGCGATGCTGAAAGGGTGTAATTCGATTAAAAAGTTATTTTGGAAGGGCATTTCGGGGACCCGAGTGGCCGCAGCTCAAGTACCTGTTTATATATCAGGGGGCACGGCAGTGCCCCGCCAGGAAGAACAAAGAAGTAGGCGGGTACCTATACCTATACCTACGTTTTCTCGAACCGTTTCGACTCATTTTCAAACGCTCATAGCTTCGGCTCTGATAACACCAGAGAGCCCAAATTTACATGATAGGATGTAGTTTGGAAACGCATGAAATACACTAAGTTTCATTGTTCTAGCTTTTATACTTTTAATTTTATTGATACCTAAAATGCGATGATTTGGCCACTCACTCACTCATCAAAATCTTTAGGGTACTTCCCGAGCCTAGGATTATACTATATAGGAGGGGAGGGGGCAGGTATGTATACGGAACTAATAAAACCAGGGTATTTCCGATTGCTGCAATTTGGTATAGAGCCTAGGGTTTACATACAAAGAACAGTAAAATTAAGAGGTCTTTAACTTTTACCTAGTGGTTCAAAAAATGATGTTTTTTATATTTTTTGTGGCACCCCTTAAATTAGTTACACGCACCTACTGTATTATCCTCTTAAAATTATCCCATCAAAATGTGAAAATGGCAGCCAAGTTCACCGAGAAAAGAATTGAGATCTAAATGGGCGCCAAGTTCCGTAGATTATCTGAAAAGTTGCCAAGCTTGGCACTAGATTGTTTACAGTAAAACTAATTTACTGCGGCTTAATGCATTTTGAGCCTTAACTTGGCAGTTTTCTATGCAGTATATTATAATACCATAAAGCTGTTGGATATTTTAAGAAAACTGCCAAGTTAAAGCTCAAAATGCATTAAGCCGCAGTAAATTAGTTTTACTGTAAAAAATCTAGTGCCAAACTTGGCAATTTTTCAGATAATCTACGGAAATTGGCGCCCATTTAGATCTCAATTCTTTTGTCGGTGAACTTGGCTTTCACATTTATGTTTTTGATGGGATATCATTACTTTTTGTCAAACTTCATCCAATGGTGCTTCCCCAGAGCGAATGCACGAGTTACTATACAAAATACCCAAACCGCTATAAGTGCACCTAAAATATTTGAAGAGTTCCCTCGATTTCTCCAGGACCCTATGATCGGATTCTGGTCCGATGAAAATGGGACCACCCCGGAAGTATACCGTTTCAAACAAAAAAGTATTTTCCAAATCGGTTAATAAATGACGGAGTTCTGAGGTAACTAGCATAAATAATAATAATAATAAAACTAATAATAAAATCACTGTTTTCCGATTTTTTCTGGTATATACACATAATTACCAAGCTGCATGCCAAATTTCAGCTTTCTAGGTTGTCTGGAAGTGGGTTAGGTTTTTGATTACTAGTCAGTCAGTCAGTCAGTCAGTGTAATGCCGTTTTTTGGAATTTATTATCTCAATAACTATTAAACCTATATTTATGAAATTTCGGGTTCTAGTTGTTCTAACGGATCTTAATATATGTACCAAATTTCATGTTTTTATGTTAGATAGTTTTGGAGTTATTGGGGGGCCAAAAGTGGCTCCAAACGGTTCGTGTAACACACGGCTGCTGTCCGCCAGTTCCTGGGGTGAACTTGGCTGGACACGCTGCCGCGTGTCTTGATAGCTCTCTAAAAAAATTCTAAGCCGGTGCTCAATGAGACTTTATTATAAAAAACAGTTAACGTTTTGCCTTCATCATCATATCGCCGGATGGGCGTCCACTGCTGGACATAGGCATCTCCTAAAGAGTGCCACAATTACCGGTCCTGCGCCATCGCCCCGCATCCAGCGGACTCTCGCCCTTCAGCCCACCTTGCCCAACAACAACTTGCAACTTTTACCCTCCTCCACCATAAAGAGAGGGGGACGGATCTGCATATAAAAATAGTAAAACTAAATTACTTTCCGAGAATTCCTAGTAGTATGCAAGAAGTAGTAGGTATAATTATCTTCTCATCCCCATAAAAGGGGGATCTGTATATAAAAAAATACTAGTTTACTTCCCGACAAGAAAGAAAAATAGGGCACCTTAAACATTTCATGTAAAATTGGCGGCCAAGACCCACAAGCTCATAATCATAACGCTTTCGCTGCCAAAAAGTTAACAGATCGCAGGAAAACCCGAGCCCTTGAAGCCCCTACTCCCTGGAGGCCAATTCTCGGGCCGTTCGAGATGATGTCTATTCAAAATGATCTCGATTGACGCAATGTCTATTGAAAAATCTCACCAAAATGTCGAACACAGCAAAATTTCTTATTCTAGGGCACGATCGAGATTATGTCGAACGACGATCTCAATGTCTATTGTAATACGCGTTCTGTTTTTTCGATTGTGTTAATTTACAATCGAGTGTATGATAAGAAATCATTTTATAAGTTTTTCCAGTTCATTAAATATATCTTATATCAAACTTATTAATTTTTCAATAATCTATACATAATTATGGTGATTTAACACCTCAAACATATTTACGAGTATTTGCTCGTCTATGTATTTACGTGAAAAGGAACGCATAAAAACGGTTTTGACTTGACCGTTTTGAGTCAAAGACAACTTGCAATATTTGAGAGCTGTCAATAGTTACCGTCAACCGCCATTCCACCACTGAACGTATCAAAAATACTTAAAAGTCTTTAGCCATTAAATCATTTAAATGAATCGAAATATTTTTCGCAAATATGTTCATTTTGTACTGCTGTAAACAGTCGATCACCTACTTAAGTTGTCAATATTTCCCGCCACTGACTCTCACTGATCAAATGTCAAAAAAAAAGTGATAAAACCATCTTGATCGCTATCGACCACTCGAACGCTGGGAGTAGACATATCTCGAGTGTGGGATTTTGAGACTACGCAAATGAATTTTCGATCGACATCCGCCGTTTTTTATCGAGATATGTCTAATAGACATTATCTCTAACGGCCCGAGAATTGGCCTCCTGACTTTACTAACCGCACACACCCCACAACGCATTGGTTCCAGAAGTACCTATGGCTTGGCGTTTTCATAGATTACATGTTATAACATTGAAGATCTGCGACGTAATTTCCTACCGTAAATAAGTCCATCGGACCGTCTGGCAAATATGGTAAGAAATTAAGTTAATTCATAATTCATTCATTGCAAACCATGGTCATATATGTAGTACAGTTGTTACAATATAAATTTTAGGCACTTAAAACTAGTTTAAAACTGAATCCGTTATAATTTGTTATATATAATTATTGATGACCTTAATTTTAATATTTTCGCTTATAGTATTTATTTATTAACTTACAATTCTATTGAAAAATTATTAAGCTAGTTCATGCAAAGCAAAGGTATGTCAAAACGATATTAATTAAATTAAGGAGTATACAATGCGATGTTATGCCTTCAATATTGATCTGATGATACATTAATCTTAATTCCTTAAATTAAGTTAATATTGTGATAAAAATAATATTAACCTACATCTGAAATGGTGAAATTCAATTAAAAAGGGTCTATGAAAGGTCATTTCAGGGACCCGAGTGGCCGCGGCACAAGTACCTGTTTATATATTTCAATAATAGAACGGTGGCTACCTAGCATAATGCCTGCCTGAAGGTAAGCAGACACCGTAGCCTATGGACGCTTGCGACTAGAACTATCACAAGCACGTTTCCGACCCTTTTTAGGGATCCGTACTCAAAGGGCAAAACGGGTCCCTATTACTAAGACTCCGCTGTCCGTCCGTCCGTCCGTCTGTCTGCCCATCTGTCACCAGGCCCCTATTTCACCACGGCGACAGGTGCGACAATTGTCACAAAATATGACATATGTAGTATGTACGTATGTCATATTTTGTGACAATATGTAAATAGGGAAATGGTGAAATAGGGGCCAGGCTGTATCTCATGAACCGTGATAGCTAGACAGTTAAAATTTTCACAGATGATGTATTTCTGTTGCCGCCGTAACAACAAATACTAAAAACAAAATAAAATAAATATTTAAGGGAGCTCCCGTACATAAAAACATTAAAAAGTAGCTCGTTGCCTTCATCAGGCGTCGGGTCTCAAAATGTATGGGAAAACTGAAATCCGACTCGCACTTGACCAAAATTGTACTATATTATTAGTTAAATTAAATTTAAAATGTTTTAATAGTGTCTAATGCTGTATAGATGTTGTTGTGTTGTGTAGTACGGAACCCTTCGTCCGCGAGTCCGACTCGCACTTGGCCGGCTTTATTTGATATCGCACCTATTGACAATATTGTGCTTTTTAGGGTTCCGTACCCAAAGGGTAAAAACGGGACCGTATTACTAAGACTTCGCTGTCCGTCCGTCCGTCCGTCTGTCACCAGGCTGTATCTCAAGAACCATAATAGCTAGACAGTTGAAATTTTCACAGATTGTGTATTTCTGTTGCCGCTATAACAGCAAATACTAAAATAATAATAATAATAATAATAATTAAGGGGGGCTCCCATACAAAAAACGTGATATTTTAGTCCTATGGCTATCACTCGCCGAGCTAGATCTCAAGAACCGTAATAGCTAGACAGTTGAAATTTGCACAGATTATGTATTTGTATTGTGGCTACAATAAAAAATACTAAAATCAAAATAATTATAATAATTAAGGGGGGCTCCCATACAACAGAGTAGTTGTTGGCGTTTTTTTTCTGGTACGGAACTCTTCGTGCGCAGGTCCGACTCGCACTTGGCCGGTTTTTTTACAGCATGATTCGGGAATTGTGAGAAAGAGAGCTACCGTTCCGTACCACTATCAGTGAGATTGACGTTATTTCTTGTAAGTGTAGAAAAATAAATAAATAATAAATTATAATAAATATTATGGGACATTTTTTTTTACAGAAATCGAACTAGTCTCATAGTAAGCTCAAAAAGGCTTGTGCTATGGGTACTAGGCGACGATATATTTAATAGATAAATATGTATATATACTTAAATAAATAGAAAACATCCAAGTCTCAGGAACAAATGTCTCTGCTCACCACAGAAACAAATGGGATTCGAGCCCGGGACCTCTGGCTTCGGAGGCAGTGACACTACCAACTAAACTAAACAGGCCGACGAAATGTCTCTAAATCTAATTTAAATAGAATACTTCCGTCAAGTACTCTTATCTTATCTTCACTTTATCTGTGTTACGTCTCAAATTGAATGTTTAAAACCATAATCATTGTATCTCACTTAGGCTGGGTTGCACCAACTTACGATCACAGACCGATCAACGTTAAATATGGCGCCGGCCGCTGTCATCCCATATAAACTAGACAAACTGTTCATACATTCAAATTTTAACGAACACAGCTTACGATTACAGACGGTTTGGTGCAACCCAGCCTTAATGTGACAATTTACTTTTTTCATCGTCGAAGTTCAGTACCTAGGTACACGGTTAAAGAGGTTTTATATTTATTGACTAATTGTAAGCTGACCATGATTGTAGAGTGACCATGATTGAGAACTTTTACTTAACAAAAAGTAAAAAATATAGAAAACGGTGTGGGTGTTTCGCTTAAATATAATGATGAACGATACAATAACATTTATTGTGTGTAGGGTTGGTCCAGCTCACGTGTCCCGAATACATTTGTGTAGCTTGGTTCGATAATCACCAGAAACTGTAATCATCAAAAGCTCTGTGTATCTCATCTCAGCGCGCGTGAAAGCAAGCGAGTGGAACAGATTGAAATGCGACAATACGAAGCAACCACAGAACACCCCTGTGGATGTGGAATCAACAAACAAAAATATATCTCCACGACTCTTCGTATCGCCACAATAGGGTAGTTTCCTTATGATAAACTTTATGACATACCAGCTGTTGCCCGCGACTTCGTCCGCGTCTTCGCTCCTATGGTCGCGTGATGTTACATAGCCTAAAGCCTTGCTCGATAAATGGATATGAACCTGTAGTTTCTGTGATCAGCGCATTCAAACAAACAAACAAACTCTTTAGCTTTATAATATTATATATATGACGGGTGGATGACCGGAGAGAGAGGCGATATGCCTGGATCGTCTTCGGCATCCATCTTGACAAAACAATCTTAAAGTCACGAAATAAACACGTGGTTTTATTGCGCTATAGTTGTTTAATCGTTTACTTTAATCAAATGTAAGAAATATTGTAACAATCAAAGGATGGAAACGGATTAGCTATGAAACGCGGAGAGTTCTGTGCTTGCGTCCATTCGCCATGCCGACCCGAGCCAGATTGTCCTCGCCACTCAATGACGTTCTCAATGTCAAACTGACGTTTACCAATTACCCAACCGGACCAAGCACAGACCACCCCCAAGCGATGTTATGACAGCTGTCATCGCTTGACGTTTCGAATAATGTTTTTAACGTAAATCAGAGCGTTGCCTCGCCGACACGGCCATCCTGCAGCATCACACGTCCTCGTCTGCGTCTGAAAAGAAAATACCACCAAGTAGTTCTTGCCATCGCTCGGTCATTCCTGACCAATAAGAGGCCATTACATAATTAATCTCATTTGTTACAAAGTCTTATGTACAGTCATACCGATTGGACACAATTAACGGCCTGGTAGCTCTTAATGAATAGCCAAGAATTCCTGAAGGTCATACTTTAATCAATCTCACAAGATCATAAACAACTGAACACATATCGCGATTATGTACAGTGCTCCATCGAGCACGCATGCGACACATAAGGCCTCCATCGAGTACATGAACACACAACACCTCCATCGAGCATTGCATGATCGTATCACCTGCGCCTCCATCGAGCACATGAACATACAACACCTCCATCGAGTACTGTATGATCGTATCACCTGCGCCTCCATCGAGCACATGAAAATACAACACCTCCATTACAGTGTTCCATCACGTGATGTGAATGTGCCTCCATCGAGCACACGAACATACAACACCTCCATCGAGCATTGCATGATCGTATCACCTGCGCCTCCATCGAGCGCTACCGTAACTCCTCCATCGAGAGTTACAGTATTTCATCACGTGATGTGTCACTCACTTCAGGAATCTCATCTCTCTGATCAACTAAATCTTCTACAACAACTTGACCTTCGGGCATCCTTCGCAACCTATCGTGTGCGTACTTGTAAGTGCGTCTGGAGTCTAAGGCACTTAAAGTATAACGATCATTGCCTAATTTCTCTCTTAAGAGACGCCAGCATGGTCGATGCTTCATACAGACGTAGCTTGGCTCTCATTTTAAAACGCCATGCTGAAGTAACATGAAACAATGTACTGCGCACTGTGTAAACACGTGATTTGATTCGAAATGAGAGGTAACGAATATCGGTAAGACACCGTATTCCTATTCAGATCACTCTAATCTACGCACATCGCATCATATCCAACACGCTTCTTCACCAACAGACCCGGGTTTGCAAAAGGTGAACGACTGGGACGAATTATATTCACACGTAACAATTCAACTACTCGCTCGCGAATTACTTTTCTTTCTAATGGATCAAGTCGATAAAGACGCACTTGCACATTTAAGTTAGGACCAATTAAACGAATCGCAAGCTTTTAAAACTTCAAGAAGTTCAGATTTTTACTCTGGAGGAACGACAAAGTCTACAACTGTGAAATCATTCAAAAAGGTAACTTATTAAAAACAGTTTCAGTATATTGTAATCGATTTTCGTCGATTTACAATATCAGTGACCATAATGACCAAGTTTATCCCATCATTCCAAACCATAGCACGTGAGTATGCTGTTCCAAAATTCCAATGACATGTGAACTGCTCACCGGTTTGACTGAGTGCCATTGTGTGTTGCGACGATGCGCATGTTGGCCAGAGAGTAGGGACTTCAGATACTGTCACACGTCATGCACGCCAACTGCTACACTACCAGCTCGCTCGCTGATGTTCACCAGAAGCACTCCACTGCGATGACTGAGTACCGGCCTTTATCCTGTAAATTAAATTTGTTTGGTATCAGTTTTCATAAGTTTTTTTTCCAAGTTGTTTGTAAGTTATTTGCTTCAAATTTAATTTAAGCAGTAAGTAACTATCAGTTTTATTGAAGTGAAACCAATAACGTCGTGTTTGCGGTTCAAATTAAGGATACAGATTCTCCGCAAAAATGTTATAAGTGCTAAGAATCGTTTGTAAAAGCTTAGCTATTATCATCAGGCTAATATTTTGAGTAAAAACTACAGGAACGAAAACTGTCCTTTTAAAAACCATTGCCAGCGATGTTTACAGTCTCAGCAACTTGTAGTAGTCCGACTTCCCGTTGAGGGATACTGCACAATCTCGAAGTTGATGCTGGAGTGCATCCACGACTGCTCGATAAAGCATTCACTGCCAGGAGTATTGCTCATAGATGGACAACACTGAAACAATAATTTCATAGGAGTAGCACACGTTTACCATTATTGGTCAAGTTACTTTAACCACCGTAAGCTAAAAGTTTTGTTTTAAATAGTAAAACTCAGCAATTTAAACACTATGCGAATTGGTAATTATTTTCTTTATCGTTTATTACTTAACAAGTTACAAGGCAATTTAGGCTAGAACCCGCCAAACTGTAGAACAGTTTGTTGGCGGAGACATGCTCTCATACAACTATGCCTTTTTAAGGTACTAAGGTTAGGTATCTGACGGACACCCTATCAATCGTTATCAATCTGGAATGCAGACAACAAATCTTGTTTACAGATCTAGCAATGTTCTTCTAAAGCCATCATCAACATCACTGTATCATGCACTAGTAATATTTTACATACTTTTAATAATACTAAGTAGTCGTTTTTGGAGTTTCTTTTTTTTTTTTTTACTTGTTTGTCAACCAACAATTTGAGAAACCTTGTTTGTATTTGAATTAAAGGTGCGTCCATAACTACTTATACCATAAGAGATAATAGAAGCTGCAAGAGTATGATAAACCGTGCACAAAGTAGCTTTGTTTACAATAAATTTCAAGTGGTATTTTTTTTCTAAAGGCAGACTTAGCTTACAACCAAAATTTTCGACATGCATTTTCCATGAAAGGTTGCTATAGATAGTCATGCCCATATATTTGTAACTATCCGCTACCTAAATTCACTGCAACGTAATACGATCGAAAGAGGGTAGCTCACAAATATCATTGTTTGGTTTTCGTCACGTGGAGAGTAGACTCTAAGAGTAGGACAGTGAAACTAAGTGATAACATATCGCGCCCTATCATTACGTCATATTTTAGACATTTCGTTACCATCAATCAAAATATCACTACGAATTTGCTCAGTACTATAAATAATCGAATTACCAATACCAGTTAATTGTATAGTGGAATAGAAGCATGTGCCAGAAAATTTAGGTGCGACACTAAGTTCATTCAGCCACAGAATCAAAGCAAAATGAATACGACTCACCAGCTTTTGGAAGTTCTCCGCAAATGCCTCGAATCTCACTAGCATCAACGCGCCGCTGCTGCTGTTGTGCCGCGGCCGCCCCGTTGTTGCCTCCACTACCACCGGTAAAGCCGTATTTTCAGGTTTATGAAACTGGATCACACGTGGCTAGCTTGGGTCCAGGCGCCAAACATCAGACCAGAAATTTGCGATAGCGCGTTTTTCACGGGGCACTGTTAAGCACTCGTTGTGGGAGTAGATCGTTATCCCGGCTTCTGATGACGGGTGGATGACCGGAGAGAGAGGCGATATGCCTGGATCGTCTTCGGCATCCATATTGACAAAACAATCTTAAAGTCACGAAATAAACACGTGGTTGTGTTGCGCTATAGTTGTTTAATCGTTTACTTTAATCAAATGTAAGAAATATTGTAACAATCAAAGGATGGAAACGGATTAGCTATGAAACGCGGAGAGTTCTGTGCTTGCGTCCGTTCGCCATGCCGACCCGAGCCAGATTGTCCTCGCCACTCAATGACGTTCTCAATGTCAAACTGACGTTTACCAATTACCCAACCGGACCAAGCACAGACCACCCCCAAGCGATGTTATGACAGCTGTCATCGCTTGACGTTTCGAATAATGTTGTTAACGTAAATCAGAGCGTTGCCTCGCCGACATATATATATATATATATAATAGCTTCGCTCGCGTATTACAAATAACGCAATTGATGTCGCGGATTAAAATATAGCCTAATTTTATCCACCCAAAAGGTCCATTCTGTATAGATTCATGATTTAGATTTTTTAGATGTTTCTGATGTTGATGAGTATACACTCATAATAAGTTATTAAAATGGAATGAGACATTCCGGAGATATCTATTTATTACTTATTTTTTGACCCATTTCGGAGGTTGTTCAAAGTTTTTAAGTATGTATATGAAACGTCATTGCGCATAATAATGTGAAAATCCTTGTGATCTTAGTTAAATTGTATTAATAAATATGGCACATATATGAACGATTTACGAATCTATATGTACAAACTAAGGAAAATTTTAAGCCGCAGTACACTAAAATAAATTTTTTAGACAACTGGACGATATCTTAAGTTTTAAAAGCTTATAGATATTACTTTTGTGATACAACGTCTACAATCCGTTTCTGACGCTTCTCCTTGCCAAAAGTAAATAAAGGCCCTTGAGTCTATGCTATTTCACACAATAATTGTCATTACCGAAAGCGTATGTGTACGATGGCCACAATGCCTTCCGACGAATGAAGTGTTGGCTGTGTTGGTCAATTGAGCCTGAAATTTTGTTTATATTTTTATATTCATACCTAGTCAACTCAACCCATGGGTCTAAAGGATTACAATGAAATATATTTTACACCACACCTTGCCAAAAAGTGCGTTTTTACGCACGCTGCGCGTCCGGAAAAACCCACTTTTTGGCCAAGTGGTGACGTAAAATTGTGTACGATACATTTAAGTCAACTTAGAGTGTATCTAAATTCGAAAAAAGAGGGAGATATTAATCAGAATTTGAGACTTCTCGTTTTTTGGAAGTTTGTGTTTTCCATTCAATTTTAGGTATCAAAGTGTACAATCTTTTTATAAATAATTGTGTACTATAGTTATTTGTTATACAAGGGTGCAATGTTGTATTTTACCCGCGAGTGTGGAATTGAAACACGAGTCAGCGAAAGGATTCTATAGTTGAACCACGAGCAAAGCGAGTGGTTCTAAAATAGAATCCTGAGCGTAGCGAGTGTTTCAACACACGAGAAGTAAAATACAACTTTGCACCCGTGTGTAACACAAAACTTTTCTCCTCACTATAGCGAGGAAAGTGTAACCTGCAAAAAAACACAGTTCCACAGGCATGATTTTCATCACTGGAATCACCGATTTTTTTTAGGTATATTATAACAGAAAACTCTGGAAGTTGTGTATATTATTTACGTGAGTCGGAGTCCGTGACAAGTTGTGTATATTTTAGTTGACATTGACAATGATGACATTTCAAAGCGTTTTGAAATTGCATCGACTCAACTTGTGCGTTTACAATTATACTCAATATCATTATAAAACAAATGTTACTTATAGAGTTTGACTTAAATCATTAAATAAAGCTAAATCTGGTATTTTTTGTTAAATTATCAAACCATTTATTTAATGATAATTGATATCAAACGAACCATTATATAGCGTTTTACGTTTTGTTATCTGTCAAAAGCTACTCAAACACGCTCCAAGGTCAAATTACTTTCCCCACTTGTGGATAAAATGCGTTTTTACCCGCTTGTTTCAAAAGACAAAATACGGCTTTCCGAGCTAGTGAGGGGAAAAATTTGTTTTTAGGGTATAAATGATTGTTGTTTATTTAATTTTAAGAAGACTGTAGTAGTTTAGAGGCTGACTGGAGCCGACATCGTTATAATTTTAAATCGTTAAGTCAACTTAGCCCGCGGGCGTAGTAGTCACTATGACATGTTTCTTTTTTCCGTAGTTATTGCAGCCCGCAGAGGCCGCATGTCCTGTAAACATAAAACACAGACTTAGGTGATAAAAACAAACATATTTCCATCATATTTCATTGTATACATTTAGGCCCGCAGGCTAATATGAGCTGAGTAGACCAAACACTTCCGACCTCAGAACATAAAAAAAGGGAGAAGTGCCATACTGCTTCATTACAACGAAATCCGATGTCTCCATTATTCCCCCACCGCAGACCACACACACACATTGAACCGTGTAAAAACAAAACCTCGGGCGGAGCCACCGAACCTACGAGAACATGCAAGCAAGCGCTGTGATTGGCTTCGCGCACCCTTCAAAACAGAGCAATATGCGCAGGGGTGGGAACAAACGTTAAAATGAGTTTTATCGACATCGATATTTTAATTATTATGTTAGGATGTTGGTGAATATCGAAATAGTTAGTTTATATAGTGTTATTTTAACATATAGTTGTTTAAATAAAACCAATCGAATAAATACAGTTACATACAGGCAAAAAAATGCAATGAATGCGATGAATTTAGACCAACAGAAGTATATAAATATAAATACTCGGCTTTTATAAAGCAGCACCTATATACATTCATGATTATGCTTTCATCAATATTTTTAACCTGTACCGGGCTTGTCCCACTTGCATTTTGGCGCGAAACGACACTGTCTGTACTAATTTTAATATTATAACTTTATTATTTCTTATGTTGAAATTGCATGCCACCATGCCTAAGTCTGCACACCTGCTTAAGCATTACAATTTTACTAAACAAGTAATACCATTAATAATTTTCCGATTTTAGTTTAACGGACATTATAGCCTCAGTACCGGATTGGCTCATAGTTTCCTGTGTTTATTTATAGAATATGTAAGTATAATATGTAGTTCCGTTAATTCCTTACCTTCAGTTTACTCATCATCAGTTCCAAAACAACATTTCTATTTGGATAAGCATTAGTTGCTAAGTCAACAAAATCTCATCGGAATCTGGGAAGTAATTACTTCGTTGAGGAGTTCCATTCCTTAACATCTGTTATCATCATCACCAGTTCCTCTTCACCAAATTTGTGGTTTCCGAGAGCAAAGGCATAGTTCACTAAAGAAAATGCCGAAATCACCAAGTGCGTGCCTATCACATCTGAGGAGTACCATTGATTACTCCTTGATGTGATCTTCAGACCTACACCAAATTTATATACAACCCCTCTGAAGATTTATTTTCTAACAAAACATAAGTATCACAATTGGACAACATATTAAATAATTATTATAGCTGTGTATATATAAGTACATAAAATAAACATGAACACGCACTGAGATCCTCCTTCTATCGAAGTCGGTTAATAAAACTACTTGAGAAAATAGTTTGTAGTAATTTGGAAGATAAATATAGTGGTATTAAATTATGATTTTTGATTTAATTGTTGACACTAAATTACTAGTACGACATCCTTTTATCGATAACGCATAAACGGCAATTACAATTGGCACCGCTCTAATAGAATTCGCGCGAATTTCACGAGCAGCGGCGGGCAGCGGCCCGGTTCCTCGAAACAGTTCACGCAACGGCGATAGCTACACTGGTTTGTTACATTGCGCCGTGGTTTAGCGCGGTACGGGTTGGTTGTTAAACTGAACGTTCAATGTACAACTTTTAGATAAAAAATACGCTTTTTCATACGATATCTTAGCTCGAGCATGCGGCGCTGCGTGTACTTATTAAAATATTGGTTTTTAGTAATTTATAAGTAGAAATTCCAATACTTACACGTGGTAAGTGACTCCATTGTTCTTGTAGTTTTTAGTTACACTCCTATTTTTGCAGGTAACGACGCAACAGTTCGGCATTTTACAAACATTTCATCGGCACGGCTAAATTGCGACTAACCGACGGCGGGCAGTGTCACTGCTTTTTGGCCATGTCGCGGCGACACGCGCCACGCCCCCGTTTCATATCTATTCCTTTCTATGATCTGAGCTTCCGACGAACGACGAAGTAGGCTAAAATGAGTTTGTATCAAGTTTGTATTTAGTAAGATGACAATTTAATATTGACAAACAAAAAATCTTTCGTATGTCTGTCTGTGTGTCCGGATGTTTTCCTCTACAGGTCGCATTTCGCAACTGAAATGTGAAATTTTGTGAGCAGGTTTAATTATATATTTTTTTTGTCGAGGCAGTTATAGGAAATTTTAAAATTTGAAAAAAAAAAAATTGCGCGGTCTTCAGCTCATAGAGCCACTACATAAACGGTCTATAAAAGTAATCCGTTAAGTAAATTAAGAGTGCGCAGTACGCTCAGTTCTCCATACAAACGTATTTATGCTCTCATTTTAAAACGCCATGCTAGAGTAACATGAAACTTTGAATACACAATGGGATCCGGCATATCTAGGTCAGAACATAGTTTCTGTTGCTTGAAATTATAATGGAGAAAAAATACAGCGATTATTAAGGTTTTCATACAAGCCGTAAAAATCTCCAAAAACCACTGTATATTTTTTCTTTTACAATTTCTAGCAACAGAAACTAATTTCCGGCCTAGATATGCCGGATCCCATTGTGTATACAAATTTTCATGTTATTCTAGCATGGCGTTTTAAAATGAGAGGGTATATACGTTTGTATGGAGAACCGAGCCAGACCGAGCGTACTGCGCCCTCTTAAGACAGACATACGAAAGAATTGACGAAGCGAAGATTGAGCGAAGCGTCTCCGTTTCAGCTTTCGACCAAAAATCTTTCGTATGTCTGTCTGTCTGTCTGTCCGGATGTTCTCCTCTACAGGTCGCATTTCTCAACCGATTCTCGTGAAATTTTGTGAGCAGGTTCGATAATTACATAGAATTTTTTGTCTTTAGTATTTGGAAATTCTAAAATTAAAAAAAAAAAATTGCGAGGTATGCAGCTCATAGAGCCACTAGTAATAAACGGTCTATAAAAGTAATCCGTTAAGCAAATTAAGACAGACATACGAAAGAATTGACCGAGCGAGCGAAGCGTCTCCGTTTCAGCTTTCGACAAAAAATCTTTCGTGTGTCTGTCTGTCTGGAGGATGTTCTCCTCTACAGGTCGCATTTCTCAACCGGTTCTCGTGAAATTTTGTGAGCAAGTTAGATAATTATATAGATTTTCTTTGTCGAGTCAGTATTTGGAAATTTTGAAAGTCACTGAGCGACTAGTTTATGGGGGCCCTAGTTTATTTTTTACCCCAGGGCCTTTGGTTACCTAGCTACGCCAATGTTGGACCACCACGTTGCAGGTGGTCTTCCTCTTCCTCCGGGGTGGCTTGGGATACTCAGAGCTTTCCTCACTGAGTAGTTTTCGTCTCGTCGCATAATATGTCCATACCTCAGATCATAGAAAGGAATAGATATGAAACGGGGGCGTGGCGCGTGTCGCCGCGACATGGCCAAAAAGCAGTGACACTGCCCGCCGCCGGTTAGTCGCAATTTAGCCGTGCCGATGAAATGTTTGTAAAATGCCGAACTGTTGCGTCGTTACCTGCAAAAATAGGAGTGTAACTAAAAACTACAAGAACAATGGAGTCACTTACCACGTGTAAGTATTGGAATTTCTACTTATAAATTACTAAAAACCAATATTTTAATAAGTACACGCAGCGCCGCATGCTCGAGCTAAGATATCGTATGAAAAAGCGTATTTTTTATCTAAAAGTTGTACATTGAACGTTCAGTTTAACAACCAACCCGTACCGCGCTAAACCACGGCGCAATGTAACAAACCAGTGTAGCTATCGCCGTTGCGTGAACTGTTTCGAGGAACAGGGCCGCTGCCCGCCGCTGCCCGCCGCTGCTCGTGAAATTCGCGCGAATTCTATTAGAGCGGTGCCAATTGTAATTGCCGTTTATGCGTTATCGATAAAAGGATGTCGTACTAGTAATTTAGTGTCAACAATTAAATCAAAAATCATAATTTAATACCACTATATTTATCTTCCAAATTACTACAAACTATTTTCTTAAGTAGTTTTATTAACCGACTTCGATAGAAGGAGGATCTCAGTGCGTGTTCATGTTTATTTTATGTACTTATATATACACAGCTATAATAATTATTTAATATGTTGTCCAATTGTGATACTTATGTTTTGTTAGAAAATAAATCTTCAGAGGGGTTGTATATAAATTTGGTGTAGGTCTGAAGATCACATCAAGGAGTAATCAATGGTACTCCTCAGATGTGATAGGCACGCACTTGGTGATTTCGGCATTTTCTTTAGTGAACTATGCCTTTGCTCTCGGAAACCACAAATTTGGTGAAGAGGAACTGGTGATGATGATAACAGATGTTAAGGAATGGAACTCCTCAACGAAGTAATTACTTCCCAGATTCCGATGAGATTTTGTTGACTTAGCAACTAATGCTTATCCAAATAGAAATGTTGTTTTGGAACTGATGATGAGTAAACTGAAGGTAAGGAATTAACGGAACTACATATTATACTTACATATTCTATAAATAAACACAGGAAACTATGAGCCAATCCGGTACTGAGGCTATAATGTCCGTTAAACTAAAATCGGAAAATTATTAATGGTATTACTTGTTTAGTAAAATTGTAATGCTTAAGCAGGTGTGCAGACTTAGGCATGGTGGCATGCAATTTCAACATAAGAAATAATAAAGTTATAATATTAAAATTAGTACAGACAGTGTCGTTTCGCGCCAAAATGCAAGTGGGACAAGCCCGGTACAGGTTAAAAATATTGATGAAAGCATAATCATGAATGTATATAGGTGCTGCTTTATAAAAGCCGAGTATTTATATTTATATACTTCTGTTGGTCTAAATTCATCGCATTCATTGCATTTTTTTGCCTGTATGTAACTGTATTTATTCGATTGGTTTTATTTAAACAACTATATGTTAAAATAACACTATATAAACTAACTATTTCGATATTCACCAACATCCTAACATAATAATTAAAATATCGATGTCGATAAAACTCATTTTAACGTTTGTTCCCACCCCTGCGCATATTGCTCTGTTTTGAAGGGTGCGCGAAGCCAATCACAGCGCTTGCTTGCATGTTCTCGTAGGTTCGGTGGCTCCGCCCGAGGTTTTGTTTTTACACGGTTCAATGTGTGTGTGTGTGGTCTGCGGTGGGGGAATAATGGAGACATCGGATTTCGTTGTAATGAAGCAGTATGGCACTTCTCCCTTTTTTTATGTTCTGAGGTCCATACCATCTCATCCGGCTTTGTTTGAGTTATCGTATAAAGTCTTCCCTTGTTAGTAAAAGACGCGTATGAAACGCTGCGAAAGTATTCCCTTTTGCTTGTTATTAATTTTTTTAGAGTAAGTTCATTGGGCAACTGCACTGTGCATTGCCCAACATGCTCTTTTTTTTTACAACTACGATGGCAAACGCGCTTACAGCCTGCCTGATGGTAAGACACCGTAGCCTATGGACACTTGCGACTCCAGAGGAATAAGAAGTGCGTTGCCGACCCTTTATTGACTTCGGGATGCGCTGTGTTGGGAGTGAGGGACCCGCAGATGTCTCCAGCTGTCAAGCTAGAGACAGGCCTCTCACTCCCAACACAGCGAGAAATTTCTACAAAACACTATGTAATCAACATTATTAATGTAGGTTACCGAATCTTTCGATAATAGTACATTACGATAAAAGTGCAGAGAACAGGAAATTCGCACCGAGTGGTGATAAATTAAAACGCGACCGAAGGGAGTGTTTTAAATCGACACGAGTTGCGAATTACCCATTCGCACGTGTATCGTACAACGACGTTTTACAGTACATATGGCTCTTTAAAGTTTCGACATATGCACGTAATCTGCTGATTACCGCACTCGTACGGTAATGTAGCACCATATGTATCGTAAAGACAATTTTCAATTTTAATTTCCATTATCAGATGTGACGTTCCATCAAAATTGTACCCATGTGAAAAACTTAACACAGTGGAATAAAAAAAATGGGTTTAGGTACTTTTTTCCTTAGAATCATTATGATGAAGAAAAACCATATGAGAGACTAAAAAAAGCTTTATTGTAGTAAAAAAAAAGTATACTAACACTTTTGATTTTGAGTGAAAACATCGAGGGGCTAGATTCGACATGTATTAATAGAAGCTCGTGATATCGCGGTAACCATAACGTAAGTAATTAATGACATTATAATTGCTTTTCTTTTTTTTTTTGGTCGCGTTCAATTTTAGGCGGAGCATACTAGAAACACCGTCACTTTCCGACCGTATTCACATTATCCGATCGATGTCGGTGTAGAATCCGACACCGATATAATGTGAACACGCTCTTACTTAGGTCTCGCCGGAAGATCAGCGCCGGCTCCCTGAGTCGGCATTTATGCTGAGGCGAGACCCTTTCGTGACGAATTACGATTTTTATTTTATTTTTTTATTGTATACTAATTATTTTTGGTCACGAATAAATATTTTTCTTCTTCTTCTAATTGGGAAAAGAGTAAAGTAAAACATACACTTTTGAGTGAAGACATCGAAGGGCTAAATTCGACATGTATGTAGCAGCTCGTGATATCGCGCTAATTGTAACATAAGTAACTAGTGGCTCTGTGAGCTGTAAACCTCGCAAATATATTTTTTTTTCAAATTTCCAAAAACTGATTCGACAATTTTTTTTTGTCGAAACTGCTCACAAAATTTCACGAGAATCGGTTGAGAAATGCGACCTGTAGAGGAAAACGTCAGGACAGACAGACAGACTGACATACGAAAGATTTTTTGTCGAAAGCAGAAAGCAAAAAAGTAAAACATACATTTTTGAGTGTTAACACCGAAGGACTAAATTCGACATTGTATTATATCAGCTTGTGATATCGCGCTAATCGTAACAATAAGTAATTAATAACATTATGATTAGGAAAAAATTAAACATAAACTTTTCACATACACACTTTTGAGTGAAAATTATACCGAAGGGCTAAATTCGACATGTAATAATAGCAGCTCGTGATATCGCACTAATCATAACATAAGTAATTAATGACTTTCTGGCATAATAAGCCCGATTTAAAAAAAACATCTCTCGTTCTCACGAGTTGCTAAAAGAATATTCCCTTACCGATATACCACCCGAGCGTTTCAAACTTTTTAATTTCATTACACATACACGCACACTCTAAATGACGTCACCAAATGAAATAGTCTGCGCTTTTAAAACCTATTTCGCGGCTTTAGTCCACTCAATTTTTCCTGCGTAGGTAATTTCGCAAGGCTTGTACTAGGTCAGTTATATTTTACTGTGTAATTTCGCTCTGGATATCGCGAAATCGCGACCTACGGCATGCTGGAAGCGCCGATTTATTTAAATGTCAAAAAGTGGGCCGCCAGGCTGGCACCGCGTGTAAGGTTACCGCGGAACACAACAACTCCGGGTTATGTAAATATAACGATAATAATATATGTGCTGCTAGATGTAGATTTTTAATATAATCAATCTCAAATGAGTTAAGAACTTGTGTTTATGTACACATTCGCTATACTGAATGATTGCCATAAAAACTGCCGGCGATTTGTGAGTAAACATCATGTCAAATTAGACGCCGGGCCGGTAGCTCGAACAGAGTTGTGATTTGATCATATTTACATCAGAGGCGATGTCATCGACTTGCATCTCACGTTGCGGATGCACCGCGCGTGCTTAAAAGCGGAAGTATAATGCGATTATCGATTGCTATGACAGAAAATGCGTTGAATGAATGGCGTGCGCGGGGCGCCGGGCGGGGGGCGGGGCGCCGCGCCGCTCGCGCTCGCAGTGTTGCCAGAAGGTTACATTTCTTACATTTTTCGTAACTTTTGACCCCTTCGCGTAACATGTAAGTAATTTTTATACTTAAGGCAATTTTCGTAACTTTTCAATACAACGAGATTTGTCATACTAGATTTCTATTGCAAACGGTTTACGAACGCATCCAAACTGACGCACACTTAAAACTGGCACGTCTTTCACTCCATATCACACTCAGAGATGGCTGTCAATGGAACGCGCTATGACAAAATTATACTTATCCTGGGTACATTTAACTCGATTTTGCTTGACCGTATGCGCGCTCGTTTCTTACTTCGCGAGTTCGCGGTTTCTTATCTACTTAGCTAGAAAAAAAAAAGAAAATAAACATGCCTCATTTTGATTAATTTTGTTTCGTTGTGTTATTGATGCTGTACAATTGAGCAAAGTGCGCTACTAGTATTACAACACAAAATTTAAAAAGAAAACAATGCCAGTTTGGTGGTTTAATCTTTTTTTTGTATAATTTTCTAAATTTAACAATATTTTTAGTTTTTTGTCGCAAATTAAAAACCTGTCAATTTTTTTTTATTGTGTGATCGTGAACAAATATGTATGAATACTTGTAAGAGGGACATTGACTAGTACCTAATTTATAGGTAATACTCAATAAAGAGAGATGACAAATTATCGTGTAAAGTGTTTATCGTTTTTTTTTCTCTTCTCATGCTCCAATAGTGTGACATATTAGATTTACCAAGCGGGTCCAAAGCAGTTCATCTAACCCCTAGGGAAAATATGGATACATAGTATGATTTACAAAACATCGTAACCCGACCAATCAAAACAGTTCACCACATCAAATTCACCAATCACAGTACACTAGTTTACCTCTTATGAAACACAATTTATACTGATATCAATCAACCAGAGTACAGCGACACTAAAAACAAGCAATCGTAACAGAATTCTTTTCTCAAAATTTTAAGGTTGTTTGTTAGGTACTATTTCATAATAATTAAAAAGTGGTTAAATAATAGTAGATTTTATGACTAGTGTCCAAAATAACTACGAGATGGTTATTTTGTTCGAGATATGGCTTTTAGACCAAAGCCCGTCAGTGTCTCCGCTTTCATAACTGTAAATAGTACGTTTGTGACGTTTTGGATCATATATATGGGATTTGACATTTCGGTGTGCTTTTAAATGGAAACAATCCGTTAACAGCCGAAATTGATCGTACTATCTGCCCCGTTCTAACTCTACTTGATTAACCATACGAATGCATGGAGACAACTGTATGAAAAGTTATCTTCTTATCTTGCTTAACGCTACGGATCTGTTGGAATTATTAATCTAAGGGTTGGGAAGGTTGGTTGATATAAAAAAGTAGGTTTTTTTAATGAGTTAAAAAGTTAGTGTTTTGTGATTGGTGGATCCGCCACGGTGAAGTGTTTTGACCGGTCAAACTCAAATATCTTGTTAATCATGATAATGATTTTCCCCAGGGTCCAATGCACCACCCTAGCCCCGCCCGACAAGACCAATATGAGTCATGAGTTCATGATACACTTTTCGAGAATTAGAAGTGAAAAAGTAAAAAAAGTTTGATTTTTTTGGACTTTTATTCGAGAAAGTTAGGCGTAAAACTAAATAGTAACAACAGTGAAAATGGTGTTGTATACAAATCAAACTAGAGTCCGTTTTATCATAACATTACTTCATAGATGCCTTTATATTCCGCGATTTCGCTGAGATCAACAATGGGGCCTTTTATCATGCGATACACTCATATCACGATCCGTATCACGTGGATATTGAAGCAAAAGCCATACAATTTTGAAAACCGTGATAATATTAATCGAGTAAAGCGCCCTAATTTGCCTCCGACCTCCGACTCCGAAAACACGTAAATTAAAAAAAAAACACTAATGTAACTTTTGCAGCAAAAATGTAACATTTCAGGAAACGAAACGTAACTTACGACTCAAGTGCCCTGGCAACACTGCGCGCTCGCTCGCCTCGCCAGTGCGCCACAGGACGCGGGCTGCGACACACGTTCCGCGCAGCCCGCTACGCCGGTATCCCGAGTGCAGTGCAAATGCTTGTGTTTATATGGCGCTCATGTTACTACAAGTGCTCGTGTTGGGTGTGTTGGCGGCAGCGGCCGGTGGTTAGTGTTATGTGTTCTTTAGCCCACGTGCTGTCCCCGGGATGTGTTTACGGCGGCCGACGCATGCGCCTGGATTGTTTGCGTCGTCCGCGGGTCAAACACGTAACCTACAAAGCCTATATCGTTAGAGGCTGCCAAGTAAGTCTAGTTATACGGGGCAGGCGGCTCGAGGACTACATAATCGGCGTGGAAGCGAGCTACAAATCTTACTCCTTCGTCTTTCCTCGTCCTGTTTGTATGTGCAATAGGTCTGTTTGCGAATGGGAATCGTTATTAGATAATACGGCATGTCCTCAGGCTGCATTCCGCAGTTGTTGCTCGTGCATGTCATGTGCTCAAGGTCTACCTGGTTTTTGTTGGAAGCGCTCCACGATTCTAAAAAGATGACCCCTTGATCGGACCACTATATTATTAAGTTCCCTCTGTTATGATTCCTTTCCAAAGTTGTTCAAAACACTGGGCTATTCATTATCTGCCTGTTTCAAAATATTATATTCACAACCGGTTCTTTATTTAAATCGTGGACAGACACTATGATAATCGCCATCTGAAATAGATGCAAAGATAGTTTCAAATACTCAAATGTTTAAAATAATTATTTCTTAACTATTGGATACATTCCTAAGACGAAAAAACTCGCTCTTCAACTTTGAAACAACAATTGTTTACTCATAACGGTAAACTACAATAAGTGGCCACATGCATAGGTATCTAATTACTCAAGCCTATACTAATGGTCACTTAAATGGCAATTAAATATACTCTATTATTTCGGCTTTAGATATTGTACAACTATGGAATTGGTCGTTCTTGCCGTTTCAGGAATCAGGACAATCTTGCTTAGATTATCTTTTATCATACGTACCTACCTTGGCAATTTGCTTGTATTTGTTGCGCTATTTGGGAGACGTAAGCTTTCTTCAAAATTGGAGATGATTACTACTGTACAGACCGGTCACATCCCCTTCTTCAGAAAAGAATTCATATCGTTCTATTAACTTCACTTTCTGACCATTTTTATTTGAAAATAACATTTATCATCATAGTTCTATCAGCCTTATTTTATTTTTCCCATTAACTTGGGTCTGAGCTGCATCATATTTTCTTCCCTCCTTCACTTCGTCATCCATTCCTGCCTCTTTATATAGCATATGAAACAACTTATCCAATTCACTTGGGTGTGCGCTGCTTCAAATTTTCTTCACTTCGTCATCCATTACTGCCTCTTCATATCGTATATGAAACAACTTATCCAATTCACTTGGGTGTGAGCTGCTTCAAATTTTCTTCACTTCGTCATCCATTCCTGCCTCTTCATATCGTATATGAAACAACTTATCCAATTCACTTGGGTGTGCGCTGCTTCAAATTTTCTTCACTTCGTCATCCATTCCTGCCTCTTCATATCGTATATGAAACAACTTATCCAATTCACTTGGGTGTGCGCTGCTTCAAATTTTCTTCACTTCGTCATCCATTACTGCCTCTTCATATCGTATATGAAACATCTTATCCCATTCACTTGGGTGTGAGCTGCATCAAATGTTCTTCCGTCCTTTCCCTGACCTACCCCGTCTCTTAGAACACTATGTTCATATCTAATAAATCTTATAGTCACGTGGCTCTTATACCTCCGTGTTAACATGCATATGAACCTTTCTACAGTGAGGTTTGTTTCACCGAAGATTGTTAAAATTAGAAGGTAGCTTCTAGAAATGACAACGATAATAAAAATTTATAACATATTTCTAAGATTTAGATTGTCGATTAAATAACGAATATGTCAATTATTGTATTCTAGATATGAAATAAATCATTTGATAGCTTGTGTGTTTTTATTCTTTAATGAAAAACAGTATCAGAATCAGAACTAAAGATAGGAAATACAGATAACTATCAGTATAAACACGAAAATACACATTAAATATCAATTCAAACAACATGTAATTGAGATGTTTTTCTTTGAAATCCAGTATAAGCTATAGTTATAGCAATTTTGCTATCTCTTAACCTTGTCTGTGAGGAATCATAATGAAATAAATCCTATACCTTTTGCAATATTCCTATCCTCATAGTCTAATTCCCGGGATACATCAAAGGCACCTAGAGCTATCCTCTCACGTTATTTACGTCCTTAAATCTCATTAAGTGAATCACAAACAAGAATCATTATAGGATGAAATAACTCGTTTGAGATGTAACCGTCTAGACTTAGGGCTTGAAAGCTGAAAATATTTCGAAAAATGGGATTAAAGTGAGAAATTAGCCATCGGAATATCGCCTAATGTTACGGCATATGTATTATATTAGTTGTTTTTTTTTTAAATAGTGTGAAACTTTCTGAATCTCATTTATTTGGACACCTTCAGACTGCTCCAAAGCTCATGAATAAGACGCGTAAAATATTCCTGGGGCCAGCAAATTTATCTAAAAATGGCCAATAATATATAAGCGTTTGTTATGTCGCTCTCGGAGATCGGTCGTAGATATTGACTCGATATTTACTTATCTAAACGATATTTATAGGTTTCGCTTTATTATTATAATATAGTCTACCATATCGATTTAGACACAGCTGCGGTATTCCTTTTCACAAGAACCAAAATACTTACTGGTTCTTTTACTAGAATATAATTTAACGATTGAATATCCTATTTATTTACAAAATTCTGATGTTAAATAAATCTAATGGCAGGAAGAAAGGAAGAAGTTGGTGGAAGCCTAGGATGTAAAGCCCCTTTAAATGTCTGATGAGGCATAAGATCATCATACGCATACCAGTGTTGTGTTGTGACATAAATGCAGGCCGAATTATAAATAAAATATCACCCAGAAAGTGAACCCAAGTTCAAACGCAAATGGATATCCTTGACATTCACCTCACTTACTTACCTACTTAAGTAAGTTCTAGTTTCGCTTTTGTACGAAATTGATGAGAGGACATCCTCCCATAACAGGCGGTAATGCGATCCGCGTTGGATAAGTGATCCATTGTTGTTCTACTTGGGAGTTCGCGGGAAATTTGTGCTATATAGCACGTCTTGATATAGGCGAAAATACATTGGAAGCAATTAAGTAGGTACGAGTAATTGTAATTGACAATTGAGGACAAGAAGAAATGGTGCTATAATTACGAGTAGGAGAGATAGCAAGACCGAGAACTATAGATTTAAAAACAAAAATGGGTTCTAAATCTAATATTAAGAATAATGAATAGCTGATCTTAAACAAGCTTTTTGTTATAGTTCAGTGTAAAGGATGTGGAAATCGTAAACTGAGTACATAAACAATGTTCCCTTTTTCAGGGATTATAGAAAAATAAAGGTATTAACTAAATACGCAAACATATCGATGAACCTGCATTTGGAATTTGACAAATGTCTGTATAACTCAGCATAACGATAGAATAATTGATGATTTGCATAAACGTACAATGTTAAAGCAATAATGTAATGGAATGGCGTAAAAACATCGAGTCAGCAATAATGGAGACAAAGGCATTTTAATCGCATCTGCCAACCTCAATTAAGTCCAGAACAAACTCACATCCACACCGGAGCTCATGTTTCATTTACCGATCTTCAATTATGCTTCGTGGTAGGTCATTTATTGTAGGTATCTTTCGAATACAAATCGTCTAACATGATATGCTTATAAAAACTATCGCCCGTCATATCCATAATAGTATTTTATGAAACCGTTACATACTAAGGGTTCTCGAGTCTTTGATAAGAAAACGAGCGTAACGAGTCTCTAATTTTTGTACCTTATTATGTAACGTTGCATACAATATTTTTTCTATGACAGCAAAATAATTTGATCCTAATAACAAAATCGATATAAACGATTTCAAGCTAACATGGTCACTAACACTAGAATTGAACTGCTGCTGCACTGTAGCACTGTGTGAAAAAAGCGAACCAAGAAGAGGGTAGATCGCTATGGAGTGTGGGTAGACCACAAATAAAACTCGCAGCACGTCAGTTAATCCTTGAAAATGGTGCTTGCAACAGCGCCGAAATATCGGAAACTCAACAATATTAACATACATGGTAAATACCCCGTTTTGTTACAGTTGTTTTAGTACAGATGTGACGGGACGTAAGAGGTTAGAAAAAGCCTGTCTTAACTTGTTAGTTAGACAAAAGTGACCAAAACAGTTCCTAGGCTAGGCTATTTCCGCGATTCTTCGAAACCTTCGTTTATTATTAAATAACATGTATATACATGAATGGACGAAAAGTTTCCGTAGAAGACCCCGCCACTTGTTTGACAACGGTCCAGAAAAACTTGAAAGATGCAGTCATTGACGCCGAAACTGCTAAATAAGGATGAAATAAGGCTGAAGTAATGATACTTCTATGAAGTTTTATACATGGCATGACAATAAAAAATATCAAATTAACGAAAGCAGTCAGAAGATCCTAAATAAACATTGCTCCAACAATCGGAGTAGCAGCCATATTGAATATATCAAATAAATCATTGACGTTACACACGCCTAAACCAGTTTCCTTCTTTCATTAACAACGTCGTTGATAATTCAATGAAACGTCGAAAACAAAGCGCCCTACGACCAAGTAAAGTAGTGGTGATCGCTCACTCATCACGACGGTTTACAGTGTTTCCCAAAAGAGGCCACACTCGTAAGTTTTTTACTTGTGTCCGGTAAAAAAAGTGTGTGATTATAGACTATATAATCAAGGTCAAATGAAACGGTTTGCTAATAGATTGTAGAACGCACCGCGCTTGGCATATGCTCTAGAGGGAGGTCCATTGTTCGTGTTTAGGGTTTTGTTTTATTTTTTGAGAGTTCCTTTTGGTATAGAGATGGGACCAAATAAAAAACTGGGATGGGTAGGGCATGAGCTCTGACGACACATTTATTTCCTTATTATGATTTGGTTGTGGTCACTGTGGTTAAGTCTTCAATCGGTTAAGTAATTTGCGATTTGGGAATAATATGCGCTAGAAGGAAAACCGGATGTATAGTCATTTGTTACAGTAATAATATCATAGAGCACGATGATTTTATCAACGCAATAAATTGAGTCTGTTTTTCTGTCAATAGAGGCGTCCGAATATTTCATTCATAAAAATATCAAACTGAGGGTGAATTTTATTACTGTGTTTATCAGTATGAAAACCATTCATATTAAACCGTATAACATGGCCAAACAAATCAATCATTTCGTTAACACATTTACATATATACCTACTTATCTTATTTTTGGTCCCAAATGAAATAAGATACACGGATAGGGAAGATGCGTCAAAAACGACACTGATTTGCAAACGTACAAGGTAAAATTTTTCGCATGAAGGACCTCGTTTAATAATTTAGGTACTCAATAAGTTAGTCAGCGAGTAAATGCGGAAACCATCTAATTTTAAACGCCATTGATGATTCATTGTGGCTTAAATTTAATGACTTTATTACCAGTTTAATTTAAGATTATATACCTACAGCTATTTTAGATCACTAACCGAATTCAATCAAAATTCAATATCATAGAAGTAAAGAAAGAACATTAAAGCATCTCATGACATGAAGAGTACTACACTGGACTTATGTAAGGTTCCCAAGTCAAAGAAAAACTTGTGGCGTAAGCCTGACTTATTTGAATACGTGGCACTGAGCCAACCTTGCTAATATTTAGGAGGCCTACAAAATTGATGGATGGAGGAAATTGGATGTAAGTGTGTGGTTACAAATGACCGAGAGGCGTCTTTCATAGGCAGAAACTGCTTGAGCATCTCGATTCATTACGACAGTGTGATCTATGACCGTGAAATTGGCTCTTGCGCGGAAGATTCATCAGAACAACGTTTATTTACCGCCGTTTTCACCGCACAAATGAAAGAATTCCAGTGTCCTTGAATGGTGTAATGGCTCAATATTTAACGTTTATTGTTACCGAATTCTCATGGGCGAATTCCTTCGCTCGATAACCAAATCGATACTAAATAAACCTGGTGGAAATCAGAGTAGCGTAGTGCGGGGCGGGAGGCAGGGGGCCGCCGCGTGCGCCGCAAGGTCAGGGGCCCCTGCGCCTGCGCGCGCACTTGGCCGCAAACCTTCGTACTACGCGCAAGCGTCTATTGACCAAAAGCGGTATTGTAGGCAGAATTCGAACGCCTTTGTTTTGACTTAATGAACGTCTAAAGGGAACGTATGCGCTATATCTACATTGACTAGTTTTTGCTAGAACTAAGGCTTAGTTATTCGTTGCGCGTTGAATCTATATTGTTCGAGTACACCTGTTAGGTAGCAATAAAAACAGCCGAATAAGCCTAGCTGGTTCCGAAGCGTCTAGTTACGTTTGAGAAAAAATGGGGCAAAAAAACTGTGGATGCCACGTACGCGGCGTGAGAAATATCTAACTCATTTCCTAAGGTTTAAGCAATTAATAATTGCAAAACGAGTTCGTATCTCATCTCGCTCTGGCATATCGAACGTTGTCTGTTCTCGGAATAGGCAATTACTTGGATTTTGGTATTGGAATTTGATGCTGCTACGCGCGACGTGGGAACTCAACACGGTTTTGCGACATTAGATAGACTTCTGACAAACAGACTACTCAGAATACTTAGACTAGGTATGCTTCAGGAATAATGAGTACATACAACACGGAAGTCGTTATGATCACAAATGATCAAGTTTCGTATTTCCAATTAACGGCATATAGAATCTAATGCTATAAGAGACTAGTGGGTTATTCTTTCTTGGTAGGATATAATATTTAGATGTCTTTTCGTGTGAAAGAACTTAGGCAAAATTTTAACTGTACGTGGGTGGTGGACCATGGCCATATTAGGTAATTCTATAATTATCTAGGTGCTACCTAAGATATCTATTGAACGGATTCATCCACAAATATTAGGTAAAGTATTCTAAACTTCAAGAATCAATGATTTACTCCCTTACGTTTTGGTATCTGAATTCTGAACGTTATTTGAACTAGAATAGCTTCTGAACGTGACTTAGTTTTATACGAAGCATGATCTTGAAATATTTATCTGAGAAATATACTCAATTTTAGAAGTAAATGGGCCATAAACAACATTATCTAGGAATAATGTTCTTGTTCTAAAAACACATTCCTGTTCCCGTTACCAACCTTTCACGTGTACTTACATATCTTCTATCAGCCGAAGGACATCCAATGCTGGGCATATATAGGCCTCCCCCACAGAATTCCACAATGACCGATCCTCCCACCGGCCACCCGCATCTAGCGGACACCCGCGACCCTTACCAGGTCATCAGTCCACCGTGTGGGGGGCCTGCCCACGCTACGCCTTCCGGTACGTTGTCGCCACTATTTATCTACTTAAGTAAGTACATATACGGGTGGGGTGTATGGGGACCTTCGTTAAAATTAGCTAATTCCCCGTACAAAACCAAAGTAAATGTTGAGTCAAAAAAATTTTTACCTACTTATTTTTCAGTCACAATGCGATACCAATTAACAAAACGGATTCACTGCATTTTTGTTACACCCTAGTGTTACTTATTCTCTTCCCATTAGTCACATCACATGTCATATATGTACAAGTATAAGACAAAAATTTGACACAATTCCTTTTAATCTCTTATAACCATTATAGACTAGTATCCGAATACAAAAGGCATTCTTACGATATAAAATGTTTCCAAGTACAATCAGAGTCTTATAGTAGCTTTTGCAGCAAATAATTCGGTACACCATACAAACTATTTGGCCACTTTGACTGCTACGTCCTGTATGACTGTAATAAATGACTTCAATACACATGCGAGCCTTTGGAAACATTCAATGTAGATAGTTGATTACGGGTATTAATATTCTTCCGTGATATTTAGGACGTAGTTTTGCAAATACGCCATTGCCTACGCAGTTTTCAGCTTTATCTGGTTAGAGAAATATGCGACGGTCGATTTTTTTTAATACTTACAACGACGTTGGTATAACATACTTACGAGCTGCCTAGCGGCAATCAGACACCGTAGCCTATGGGCGCTTGTGACTACATAAGAATCGAAGGCTCGCTACCGAAACGTTATTGTTTTAATGATTCGTCGTGTTCACAGCTAGAGCTATATGCAGGTATTTCGCTTTCAACAGGGAGCTCTGGCGACCTTAACACCGGGTACACAACACCACATACTTGAAGAGCAAATAGGGGTATTATCGTGGCTGCGGGCTTCTGTAAGGGGGAGGACTCCCCAAATTGGGCAAAAAAACAACCAAATGTAATACTAGTCAGTCTGGAAATAAGGAAAACCGCAATAGAAAACGTTTTGTGGTTAAAATCACAAACGCGTTATTCATTCTTATTAAAATTTGATTACTAAATTAGTACTTCTGCTTGTCTTATATACGTATAATGGGTAGAAGGGTCTTTCCCTCGACGTAAACAAAAAGCCTAACTTTGGGCATAAAATAAACCTGATTATTTTGCTTTGTCACTAAAACTTTATTTTCAGCAGCTTCCAATTGTGAAGTATGTGTGCACATCACAGTACTCGCTCCCGGAGTAGTTAAATACTGTATTATCAATTTATCACAGATCAAAGAATTATGATAAAAATCCGCCAAGAGCATGTCGGGCCATGCTCAGTGTAGGGTTCCGTATTTGCCCAATTAACTTAATTAAAAAAAAAAACAATAACAAGCGAAAGGGGATACCTTCGCAGCGTTTCATATGTTTTTTGCTAAGAAGGAAAGACTTTTTACGATAACTCAACAACAGCTTCACTGATCATATCCGCTACATATTTCTTTGAAAGTCTTTATAGAGCTTTACTTTCATGTTTTTTAGGGTTCCGTAGTCAACTAGGAACCCTTATAGTTTCGCCATCTCTGTCCGTCCGTCTGTCCGTCCGTCTGTCCGTCCGTCCGCGGATAATCTCAGTGACCGTTAGCACTAGAAAGCTGGAATTTGGTACTAATATGTATATCAATTACGCCGACAAAGTGGTAAAATAAAAAGTGGAAAAAAATCTTTTATTAGGGTACCTCCCCTATACGTAAAGTGGGGAGTGATTTTTTTTTCATTTTAACCCTAACGTGTGATATATTGTTAGATAGGTATTTAAAAATAAATAGGGGTTTACTAAAATAATTTTTTGAAATCTTAATATTTTCGGAAATAATCGCTCCAGAAGTAAAAAAAAATGTGTCCCCCCCCCCCTCTAACTTTTGAACCATAAGTTTTAAAAATATGAAAAAAATCTCAAAAGTAGAACTTTATAAAAACTTTGTAGGAAAATTATTTTGAACTTAATAGGTTGAATAGTTTTTGAAAAAATTACAAAAATAATTTCTGAACTAAGTTTGTAATTTAATCGTATAAACAGGTGTTTATTGTACCTGTCATTTCTACAAAATCACAATGAAATGACGTGCTTTTTAGGGTTTTGTGTTTCTGTACTTAATATGTCAACTTAATGTGACGGACGGAAAACTACGGAACCCTACACTGAGCGTGGCCCGACACGCTCTTGGCCGGTTTTTTTTAACATATTTTTTGAACCTATAGATCAAAAGTTAGAGGGGGGGACACAACCTTTTTCTTTTGGAGTCATTATTTCCGAAAATATTCACTTTATCAACTTTGATCAAGACCTATTCATTTTGATATACCTATCCAACAACACCCCACACCATAGGGTATAAGCAAAAAAAATCATCCCCACTTTACGTGTAGGAGAGGTACCCTTAAAAATGTTTTGGATTTTATTTTAACTACCAAAGTAAAGTAGCATGGCTTTTGGTGTTAGGTGCATGTGCATTTCAGGTTTTAATAGGATTGTATTAGTTCCCTCATTTCCATTTCGCTATCTTAGGACAAGAAATTGAAATACCTAAAAGTATCCTTGTGGTCTTCTTGTTAGCGGGATAAATATTTTATTTAGAATTTTTGTAAATCTTCCGGTCTATATTTCTCTAGTTAGGTCTTGCGCGTTCTTATTAGAGTCCGACAAAACACCATTTTCAGCCGAAACCGAAACTATTTCTTACACTTCTTATGACACTTCATTCGAGACCGAGCACTAACAAATTATTTAAGTCAGTAAAAATTAGAGTCTTTAATATTTAAAATATAAACATTTATTCCACATAGGTAAAAAATAATGGTACCATCTGTCTACTGCGTGGTTGCCTTAAGAGAACTTCTTAGTCAACTCTTGCAGCTAATCTGTGCCTGAGAACTATTTTCAACTGTATTATCAAATTGTGAGCGTATCTAGGAACGCAATACAATACATCTTCGAAATTATCATAATTTTTTTTTATATATATGATAGGTAAGCATTTGACCACTATCTCACCTGATGGTAAATGATGATAAGGTCGAGGGTGTTACATGCGTATCATAATTTTTTGCTTACCATCACTAACTAATTTCCAATTTTATATAACGAAGTTAGGGATTAAACGGTCTGACTGAAGAGCTATTTACGGTTACAGGCGCTTCCAGGATTATAATTATCCCATTTTAATCCAAATCGGGAGATTATGCTTTACGTTGTATATACAATTTGAACATGATAATATAATTTTAAGCTAATTTTAGAACTCCCAACCTACGATTTTACGAAACCCACGCTTTTACGTGAATAACACTTTTATACACGGTTGGTTTTAGTTCTCGCGCTCATACTGCCCTTATTAACTGCTTTTGTTTGTTTTCTGGTTGTTTGACAACAACGGAAATTACAGTATTATTCGTAGCTTAATTAACTTTTAACAAAAACAGGATGCGGCTTGCTGAGTTCCCGTTAGCGAGTTTGCGATGAAGAAACGACTTTCGTTTCGAATTGAGATTAAATATCATTTGTACTTATGTACATCACTATTTTGCACGTGTAACTACATGGAAGCGCTTTTAGATTGATTACGAATTAAGAAATTTATCACAGAATGGAGGCAGGCCCTGAAAGCGAAATATCATAAACACATATACACATTTCGTCCTTATGTCTGCCTGTCTGACCTGATGTTGATTTGTCGTTGAACCCTTACCTTACGTCACAGCTTACGTTGTACAGTCGAGTTCGTAAATATATTTCCAAAGGCTCTAAAAATATATTTGAGTAACCTTATACCCTTAACAATAAAATCGTTTAAACATATTGTTGATCACTTTGCCCGGGCGCATATTTTTGGTCTGAACTGGACTTTAAACTAGACGCAACACGGTATAAAGAGTCCAACGCTGTCAATTTCAGAAGCGTCTCACTGGACTAACACGTCATAGGAGGAAATCTACACCGATGTCAACAATAAAGAATTACTAGGCGTTCCCTTGGCTTTGGCGTAAACAGTAGTAATTGAGGTTCGACGCATTTAAATAGGTATGTGCCTTTAATGGGCCCGGCTGAGTCACCGGCCACGCCCTGTGGAATAACAAATGCGTCGAAGCCAAACAATGGCCACGTGGTACAATTGTAATCGGGTACAAGAAGTAGCATGCGATTTTAATTATATTGCGGGGTTGGAGGTAAGGTAAAGTCGCATGTAAGTTCTTAGTAGTGCAGAAAATTCCTACGTGGAATGGATAAGGAAACACCGTACTTTGGGGGGTCGACGCGACAGTTGATGTGTGGGTTCAATTCTTCAAGAATTTTTCTAAATTCTGGGGTATGCAATACATTCTTTTGGGATAAATGATTCGGAGTGATCATATAAGCAATAAAGAACAGTGAAAACGTATAATACAACCGTTTAAAATTTAATTCAATTATTAATCTTTTTTTAATCCCTCTTGTGCCTATTCTATCAAATGAGAATATGGGCTTCGGTTACATCAACGATGACGCAAGAAAGTGTATTTCAACGTTTTCGTTCGTCTTTATTCCGATTGAACGGGATCAGACCAAATATAGAGTAAAAAACGTAGATAACTCTAATTATTCATTGCTAATTAAAGCCGCCTTTCCCTGGTATCGTTAAGATCTTTCGAGTACTTGTTGTTTTGGATTATTTTCACAAACGATGAAGGTCTAATATATGCTAAAGTTGCTTAAAATCAGCGTGTATTTATGTAAAGTGAATAATGTGGCTTTAATTTTGTGATAAACTGGTGCACGTTTCGTTATGTTTGGGAGTATAATACACATTGGGCACCTTATATTTAGTGAGCTTGCTTTTCAATGTCGCACTAATGAATTGTTTCCCGTTAGCAAGAATTACAGTTAAAGGAACGCTATGTTGTACTTAAATTCGCGGAATGAAAAGGTTCGTAACTTTTTAACTCTATTTTAATGCTGGTAAGGTCGAAAGGCGACGAACCCTTTCATTCCGCGACTATACGAAGAATACACTCTCCTCTAAAAGTTTAGTACAATTTCCGCAGTGGCTCGTCTAATAGGCAAACAGTAACAAGCAGCAGATTACGACAAATAAGTTCAATTTTTTTTTGACACCGGTAACGGTTCGCCTAAATCGATACTTATGGCTTAGAACGGCCGAAAGCATACCTTAGGGCAACCAATCTCGCTTAGGAAGCATAGTTCTGAAGTTTGTGGTCGATACAAGTGTCGCAATAGATAAGAAATTTCACTGTATCGGAATATATTTAGGGAACTCTAAATAATTGGGGAACGATGTAGGAGAACTTTGAGATCCGTTGTAAATGTTTAAGTTTTTTTTTTTCTACTTGTACCACTAATCACTCGATTCAACAGCAGTAGTGCTATGAATGATCGATGGCTGAATATAGGCGCGTGACAATTCATCTGGAGGAACATTTTCCGAACCACGGCGATGCTTTGTTTCGAAATTAAAGGCTGATAATCTCACGGCCCAAAAGACAAGGCGCCCTGTAGGATTACTTAAATTTAACAAACCATTTAAGTGACCATTTTGCACTGCACTAACCATTCTTCTATTGTCTAGGTAAAACCATGGAAGAATGGCCACGGGAACAGCTGTAGCTTTTCTCTGTGTGATATTATGATTCCTTTCAGCACTGATTAAATTGCTGAAATTAAGAATAGCTTCAACTTTGCCAGGGCCCAAATGAAGTTCCATACAATTAACCACACCCAAGTATTTCGGTTCATTTCGAAAGAATACAAATTCTTCCGAATTTATAGTTAAATTGGGTGACTGTAGTTTCCCTAACACCCATATTTTTACTAACCCAAAAGCCATAGTAAGAAACCTGTACATACCGTGAGAGGGCACGAAGGATGCCGTAATATTGCGGTCGTTTTCTGCAATTAGATTTTGCCGGAAGGCCTTAGACGAATCAATATTGCTCAAATACTTTGCATTTTATTCAGAATTACCGATAAATAAGGCAGCTGGTAAGCATATTATATTTATTTTTATTTATTAATTCAAATGAAATTTTAACGAAAATTATATATTTTCGCCAAACTGCTCATACTACACATTTACGGCATATTTACGGGTAATTAACCTAAGTCCTGAGGTTCGATGTTTTATGAGAAGAGTTCCATCAATCATCAAGTTTCTATCAGTAATGGTGGCAAAACAACTTATGAAACTCAATTTTGAAGTGCTTTTTTGACGCTTTGAAATTGTTGGTCTTGATTTGTGCGCTCCTGTACTGATACTGAAAAAAATGTATGTGCCCGTTTACTGGCAAACATCGTCTTTGGGAAATACAGTTTATATAATACATATATCTGGATTAGTCACACACAAGTTAGTAGCGACTCATTACAATAACAACAAACGTAGTAGTGGTTCAATCAATGTACCTATACGTGTCTTAAATCTATGTCTGATAAATAAGGTCGCAAAGTAAAGTCAATTTAGGTAAATTAAAATGACCGTTACACATTGATGTCTAAGCCAGACACAATGATAGCCCATAGGTACCGGTTTTGTGTCTGCCAATATGTTTATTATTACCTCAAAACTGCGAATGATACGATTACAGACTAAGGCTGGGTTGCACCGACTATGATCACAGACTGATCAACGTTAAATATGGCACCGGCAGCTGTCATCCCATTGAAACTTATAAATTTCCATACATTGAAATTTTAACGAACAAGCTTACCATCACAGACGGATTGGTCCTAAGAAGAGACAAAAATCGTTTTCTAAGCGGACCGAAGTACGGACAAACCCTTCAAAAACAACGCAATAACGTTATCCTTAGTTGCCTAGGTATACATTTACTAGCACTGGGCTCACCCTTCGCAATAAAGACCTGACCTTCCGCAACATCCCTTCGAAATTATAAAGATCTAGACAGGGGAAGGCAACCCTTGCAAGGGTTATTGTCAGTGTTTCCTTGCATTTGTCAGTTCGTGCTTAGTTCGAGTTGTGTATTGAATAAAGTCACATGCCAGGACTTGGGGAGGGAATGCGTACATTTCTGACCGGTTTCGTGTTTGAACGCGAAAAATGAAAAAATGGGTCACTAACGGTCATTTAGAAACAGTCGGATCACTACCAATAAGCAGTTATGGCTAAACGTCGAAGAAATAATACGTAGATACGTTATTAATTTTAGGATAGTATTATAATGACCTACACTGAACAATGAAAAGGTTCTCAACGCAACTTTAAAAAATAACTCCCTGTTGCCTAGTGTTGGAAGTAGAAAGTAAAACACAAAGAGCTATTACTAACCCTTAATTAAGAAAAAAATGGTTTCATTGCGAGAAAGTAATCTAACAAGATCAAACTCAAACAGGGGATTCCGTCAATATTGACACATCTAAGGCCATCAGATAAGAGCTCAGACTTAAAAACTGTGTCAATAGAACCAAGGTAGTCCTAAGATAAGATCTAAAGAAGGCATTCAGGCTATTCAGAAATCGAAATAAGCTTTCTGTAGTCGCTAATACTGTTCTTATAAGAATAATAACATCTTAGCAGTTCGACATGTCTTTGATACATTTGTATGTTCCAGTTCCAATACGATCGCATTTGTGATCTCGATAAAAAGAAAGATGTCTATCAAAATGCAATACTCACGACCCTCTGCTTCGCAGTTGGTTGAGAATGAATTTGAGCTTTTACGCTTGAAGCGAATTTAAATGATTTGTATCTGGTTATTTCTAAATGACCGTTCATGGAAACGAGTTGACGGAGATTGCGAATTATGGGAAACGGAGAAGAGCAAAAGTAAATTATCACTTTTGCATCTTATTCCATTCTGATGTTAACTTAAGAGTACCGTAGAGGTAAGATTATACATCAGTACCTATACTTACTCAGAGAGTATCTTATACACATGTACGACTAGATCCGATTTGGCTATCACTTATCGTGATATGTGATTGACAATTTCATGTCTGTTAATGTGAAACTTTATTAGTAAATGTCAAATGTCAGAATGAAAACTGGTAGTATTTTACCATTTGACATGAGTACATGACAGTTGTTAAATAATACGATAATTGATTGACGCTTCTGACAGGAAGAAGTGTCAAACAAGGAAAGTGTTATACGCTAAATCCGTACATAGGTACTATATTATCGGTAAATTAATTGGATTCTTGTAAATGAAATATAATAAAACGGGTCTCACACGTCTTTAAGGTCGAATATCAAGCCAATTCCCGGTTCGTATGTGGTGCGGGAAACTCATGGGAGTTGCCCACAAATAAATGTAAGTTTTTTATCTTTATTTATTGTGAATTTCCTCACGATCTGTGACTTGCATACATCTCCGAAGCAATTCAATGGTATATGTAAACTGGGCTAGCGTGGGAACTACTGCCCGTTTTTTTCCTCTATGAGAGGAGGCCTGTGCCCAGCAGTGGGACGTATATAGGCTGATGATGATGATCATGACAAGTTGATGTATAGCTTATAAGTAGAGTTATGTGATTTGGAATAGAGGTGCACATTTGGGAATGAACTTTTTGAACTACTAGTAGAGTTTCCTTGACGTGATATTAAAGAATTGGGAAATGGAAATAGGTACTTAATTGTGAGTTCGCACTGACTCGATTGCGGTTCGAGTGTAGCGTGAACATGATCTAAAGTTACCAATATCATCCTATCTCAGGATTAGGTACCATTTTAAAAAAAATCTGTGAAAAACGTCAATGATATTTAAAATCGGTCTGAACAAATGTATGACGAACGCATCTGAATACTAGAAATTCCCTGTCGATCGCTAAGCCAGCACACAATAGTCTATGAAGGAATTGTTTGGACTCGTTTGTTATTAGGAGAAATACTAGTTCGGTGGCAATAGAGCCCTGCGCAGTGCACGCGCCCAAGGACGAGCTGGCCTCGGCGTGCGACGCAAGAGACGGATGCGTGATCTATCGATCATTTAATTGATATTATCAAGAAATATATACAACTAGTGGCTCTGTGAGCTGTAAACCTGTAAAAAATATTTCTTATTCAAATTTCAATAGACTGACTCGACAAAAAAAATATAATTATCGAACCTGCTCACAAAATTTAACGAAAATCGGTTGAGAAATGCGACCTGTAGAGGAGAACATCCTCTATATCTCATAGGTGTTATCCAGTCTGGTTTACTAAGGATTATATTCGTCGCAAGGCTCACCTCCACAAATCATGGAAGAGCACCAAGGATCGGACTGTTTATAGTGCGTTTTCAGAATTACGCGCTGACATAAAGCAGCGCATATGTAGAGCCTACGACAGCAACATTACTGGTTTGCAGGGTAACATCTGTCACGACCCCGTGCTTTTTGGAAGTATATAGGCAGCTTGAAATCAAAGGTTGGATTTGAGACCTCTGTTCACTATGATCAGGTCAAGAATATGTTGGCAAAGAGGTACCTGATATTTTCGCGAATTTTTTTGTCAAGCGCTTACTTACCTGATGCCCGTTGCTTGACCATAACGCTGCAATATTTAGCGATAATTCTTGCTCAGCAAGCTTCGTGTACGTTGATTCTATATCTCCGCAAGAAGTGGAAGCAGCTATTAAGAGACTTAAACCTAGAAGCTGTCCAGGTCCAGACATTTATACTGAAAGGCTGTAAAGATATATATATATATTTAACCTATCGTTGTCATCTGGCGTGTACCGAACGCAGTGGAAGCTTACTCGAGTTACCCCAATACCCAAATCGGGAAACACCTCACAAGTGGACAACTACCGATCAATAGCTATTCTCTCTGCGTTGGCCAAACTTTTTGAATCTGTTCTCCAGAAGCTGATTTCTCCGCAATTAAAACCGTTTCTTTGGTTTATTGGACTCGTTTTCTGCTGCGACTTTGCGTTTCAGACCAAGACGATCAGTTGGCACCAATCTTTTGTCTGCTAGTAGTACAATCTCTGAGCACTTAGATAAGGGTACACAGATTGACGTTCTCTATTTTGATTTTAGAAAGGCCTTTGATCAAGTCGACAATGACATTTTGCTCAGTAAGCTGTGCCGTATTGGTTTCTCTCCAAGATTGTTAAAATTCTTTGCAAACTATCTTTGTGACAGACGCCAGTTTGTACGGCATGGCAGCTTTGTATCGCTACCTTACTCTACTAAATCCGGTGTCATTATGAATTGTACAGTGACTTGGTAATACTGTGATGCTGTATACATTTTGTTTGCTATAAATAAATAAATAAAAATTTGGACAGACAGGCATACGAAAGAAATTTTGTCGAAAGCTGAAACAGAGACGCTTCGCTCGCTCCGTCAAGACTTTACATTTAATTACTAGGTAGTGGCTCCGTGAGATGCAGACCTCGCAATTTCTTTTTAAATTTCAAAATTTCCAAACACCGACTCTATAACAAAAATCTATATTATATCCACGAGAATCGGTAGAGGAATGCGACCTGTAGAGGAGAACATCCGGACAGACAGACAGACATACGAAATAATTTTTGTCGAAAGCTGAAACTGAGACGCTTCGCTCGCTCGTTCAATTAGTACTCCTAGTGTACAAAAAATCTACGGTTGTGACAAACAATTAAAACAATTGGGATTTCATATATGAGTAACATCATAAAATGGCTTTAACTTACTCTGCGCGCTCGTCAGAAAGTAAATTTAGTTAAAATATTCAGTGCTACTCCAACTTGGGGCAGCTAATAACAAAATAAGGAAATGACTTATGCAAACAAGTAATTAAGATCTAGAATATTTTCTTAGAAATGCAATCTCAAAGGTCCGTTACTCACGATTTTCGTTACACGAAAGGAGCCTTAAAATAAATTCCGATTGGTAAGTGACTTAGTCGTAGAAAGAACTGAGTACTTATCATGTAGAAATAATCACACACTATTATAGCTTATGAACATTGCCGATCGTAAACAAGGCAGTAATTAATGTTGCAAAGTTTACGAGTTAAGTAAAGGTTTCTAGTCTCGGTTTACGGCCTGCAACTCTGCAAGTGCTAGTTTATTAGCCTGTATGATCCGTAATTACTTAGCTGTTAACGTGTTCATTGCGTTTGAGATTACTGGTGCAATGACTTTCTTTTATTAGTGTAATCATACAACTCTATAATGTAATAGCGGCCTTGTAAACTTTTGCTTTGATTCGTACTTTATTTTATTTTATTAAAAATGGGATTGCTCTTGGCCAGCATCTAGCCAGGGGGCAAAGATGAGGCCGACGATGAAGCGAGCTCACCCAAAAGATGCCTATTCCACCACCCCCACCACCATATCAGCCCTAGGGCGTCCACTGCTGGACATAGGCCTATTCACTCGTGCCTTAAAAAGGTCCAGGTTATATGAACTCGGAAATACAGACGCCGGCAGAGAATTCCAAACCTTAGAAGTGCGCATTATAAAAAAAGATGCAAAGCGCTTGATTCGAATTAGAGGAATTTCGACCAGGTAAGGATGGTAGCCAGCCGTACGTCTGGATGTCCGATGGAAGAAGGGGGAAGGCGGTATGAGCTCATGGAGCTCCTGAGCACACTCACCGAAGTACAGTTTGTAGAAGACGCACAGACATGCTACTTTGCGTCGATGTTCCTTTAACACCCTTAAGTGGATTGGTCAAGACTAAAAACCAACGAGTATACATGTCCGAACACTGTTTTGTCTAGTTAACATCGATACCCATTATCGATAGTGTCGCACCCCTAGCGGGGCGATGGGTTTCCCCTACTCGGCCTGTACTTCGACCTTAGCTGATTAGAAACTGGTTAAATGCGAACTCGAGAGGATGTACAAAAAACCCTTTGTACTGTCACAAAAGATCGCCTGCGATTCTTCGTTTGATATTCAGCCGGTAAATCGGACTGCGTTGGGTTTGAGATTGATTGTGCTTAGTTAACGTGTGAATGTAATTTTAGGTTTATTTGTTTAACCCTTTAATTTTCAGGCTTGTATTTCAAAAATGACAATCTAATTTCAGACTTCAGACTCGTGTAGTATGCGTCGTATGCGACGCGACAGCGATTTTTGAACAACTTGTGGGACTTGTCTGAACTGAGATCGCTGTCGCTAATCGCCCTACCAGTTAGGTTGTCATATTTGACTGTCACACATTGAAATAACAAGCAGCACACTGAATGAATAATCTTTACTTAGTCAGTAAAATAAGTTCCTAAGTTTAAACAGCAATATGTTACAGTATTCCTGGGAATGGCTCATCACATCACTAATCATATTACCTAAATAATGCTTCACGATCTTTCCGACAAGATTAACAAACGTATTGGATTTGAATTCGATTTTTATTGTCAATTCCCGCTCACGTGTATTATTAAAGAGAGTAGCGTACATATTGATATTAATATTCTATCACATTGATCAATATTTCACTATGAGTAGCGACGCAGTTCTAGGTACAAGAAGTTTAAAAAAACAAGTTGCCGTTCCACTGGCCTTGGCCCACAGGAGATACGAATTACGTATCCTCGGGATGAAAAATTGTGCCTTCGTTCGTGCGGTGTTGGCTGATCCATCATTCAAACTTTCCTGCCCCAGAGGCTTCACTCTTCCGTGCAAAAAAGGCGTATCAACCAACAAAACCTACATATATACGACGTTGTTATTTTGAGGGCGATTGACAGATTACAGAGACTTTAGAGGTTATGTTGGCAAAGGAATTAAGTAAATGTGTTATATAGTTTCATTTTCAGCTCTAACTGTTGGTTTCAAGTAAAATTTTCATAGTGACATTTATGAGTTTGTTAGTTTTAATTATAATAATCTTAATATGCCGGTGAAGGCAGCCCTCCAACCGGCAGCCGACCGAAACTCCTGGAGAAGAATACTGGCTATGCTACGTCGGCAGAGTCACGATCCACAGCAATGTGATGATATTTTCGTGTCGATCTATTGCTGAGTTACCAATGTGTATGACAAGATTTCCAATGCCAGTGTGTGACGAATGTCGTTTCCTGGGATTTACACTAGATGCAAATTTAAACTGGAAGCGTCACATTGACAATTTATGCAGGAGATTATGTGGTGCAGTGTTTGCGTTGCGAAGACTAAAACATCTAATCTCAGAAGACATGTTGCGGCAAGTATATTTTACACATTTCCACTCGCTCATGTCCTATGGTACTATTATTTGGGGAAACTCCACAGATGCCAATAGAGTTCTGATAATACAGAAACAGGCAGTGCGCACAATCGTCGGAGTTACGCGTAGACACTCGTGTAGAAATATTTTTAATTCGCAGCGCATCATGACCCACTACTCACTGTACATATTCGAAGTCATTATGTTTGTGAGAAATAATTTGTCAATGTTTGAGAGAACGCTTGCACCGGGAACACAGTCTCGTCGAGCAGGACGGCTCAAAACGTTTCCGCGTCGAATGGCCTTAGCAACAAAAACCCCCCGTATTATAGGCCCAACCTTTTATGAGCATCTACCCGCCGATATAAAAGCCGAAACATGTGACGATACGATAAATTTGGACGCAAACTCAGAAACCTTTTATTGGATACACCAATGTATTCGACGAAGGAATTTATGGAATTGACATTTACTTGAATTTAATTAATTTACCATTGCTTTATTTTTACTGATTTTTTATTGACATTATCTCTGTTTTACTGTAGTTTAATAAGAATTGTTTGACATTTGACTATATCAATATGGTTTATTTTCAATTTTAATTAAAATTTTGACGATCCCAGTAGTTACTGGGAGATAGATACGAAAAGATAATTTGTTTGTTTGTATTTGACATTATGAATTATTATTACTTTGTATTATTGCTATTGTATGTATTTGACGATTGTGATGTAAATTCTTACGATTTTGACATAGGAAAATTTGTATAGCAATTTATATCATGAAATAAATCTAATCTAATCTAATCTAATGAGGGGCCGATTGAGGAGGAGGAGTTTTAATTAACCTGATAAAGGTCGCGGGTGTCCGTTAGATGCGGGTGGCGCAGGACCGGTCATCGTGGAAGTCTTTGGGGGAGGCCTATGTCCAGCAGTGGACGTCTTTCGGCCGACATGATGATGATGAAGATGAAATTTTAATTAATAGAGATAGCTGAAGTTTGTAGTTGGAAGGATTCTGCTGGTAGCCCCGTTAAGCTCGTAACACAGAGCGGGAGCGGCGCGGGGCGGGGTGGAGGCGTTTTTGCGTTTTTGATATTTCCGAAACTGTCGACTGTCGATTACTGCTTCATATGTCACACACGCCGCCTCCGCTAGCTTATTTTATCGTGCGAGAGTAAACTGAAAGAAAGGAATAGAATGTAAAAGAAAATGTTTGAAACTTTGCACCTAAACCACCCTAAACGCAGTATTTTATGACCAAAAAGAGATTTAATTTTCCCATACATAGGTGGATTTCAATATGTTATGTTATGTTATGTTATGTGTTTATTTGTACTAATCATCACACATGACGTCATATTGTTGCATTTTTGCACCACCCAGGGGTCACGTGTAGGGTAACGGTGGGTACTCCCTTCGGACGGTGGGAACTTCGACCCACCCCCCTTGACAAGTGAGTGGGCAACTTGACAGTTAGAAGTTCTCAAGCCGCCCGGAGGCCTTTTGGCTTAAGAGTGCGCAGTACGTTCGGCTCTCCATACAAACGTATTTACGCTCTCATTTTGAAACGCCATGCTAGAATAACGTGAAACTTTGTATACACAATGGGATTCGGCGTATCTAGGTCGGAAATTAGTTTCTATTGCTTGACATTATAATGGAGAAAAAATACAGCGATTATTATGGTTTTCATACGCTCCGTAAAAACTCAAAAAACCGCTGTATTTTTTTTCTTTTACAATTTCTAGCAACAAAAACCAATTTTCGACCTAGATATCCCATTGTGTATACAAAGTTTCATGTTATTCTAGCATGGCGTTTTAAAATGAGAGCGTAAATACGTTTGTATGGAGAACCGTGCGTACTGCGCCCTCTTAACGACTGCTGTCGTAGACAGCAGCCGGGATCAACGGCTTAACGTGCCTTCCAAAGCACGGGAGCGCTCAGTTAGTAACCACTTAAAGCGGTAGTGTTGACGGCTACGGATATATGCAGGTTCCTCACTCTCAGCACTGCGTATCCTCGGGAGTGAATCTTAATACTCACCACCAGGTATGATTAAACTTGATCGTACAAGTATGTCAGTCAATCAGTCAAATTAATAGAATAGAATAACTTTATTTCGCCATTTTACACTTTATATGATACAGTCAGTAGATTAGAAAAAAAAATAGAAAGTACAATAAATAAATTTTTTGTCCATTCGGAGAAAAGTGATATGCTACGTGAAGTTAGCATATCAATTAGTCAAAATCCATATAATTTTTTTTTTCACTTAAAACGCCAGAACTATTGCTAAAACCTATCAGGAAAGAACTATGTTGCATGCGAATAGAACTCCAATTATTTCATGATCTGCTGGTACTTGATATGCCAACTTCACAGACATAAATAAAGAGAGCTTAATGCGAAAACGGAGTCCACTCAGCATAATGTCGATCCACAGAAGGTGAAACGACGCTGGTATTATGTGGTGTACTACAGAACTGCACGTCTAAAAATCGCTATGATATACGCACTACGCGTTGCCTACTTAGAGCTATCATCATAATCATATCAGCCGAAAGACGTCCACTGCTGGACATAGCACACAAATAATTTCACATGCAAAATAATCAAACTTACCACACAATATTAATTTTACATACATTTAAATATAACATACAGTATCTATCACACTGAACTTCTAGAGCGCAAATCAAACTACCAAATATTGAGACACTAGTTAGACTTGGAAGGCTATGCTGGATTAACTTGTAAATGAGGAGTGTCTTTTCAAAAGGGTTTATTATTTCTGTAACTCTACTTCTAATTTGGACCTTAAGTTTTCTTTTGCAAGGTTCTCTTTAGAAGTACCGCTAAGATAAAAATAAGCCCTTTTGAAAAGAGACTCCTCAAATGATAGTAATATAATTTTCTCAAACATGCAATGAAATATTGATGTTATGTTCCTTATAATAGGCTGCGAAGTATGACGTTTCAGGCGCGGCTAAGACAAGAGGTCATTAATGGAATTTCATACAAATCTTGCAGGCCTAGGCCGGCAAAGTCCTCTTTTTTAATTCCATTCCACATAAATTTGTGGCACAGGCAACATGACATTCTGCCACTATGCGTATTAAAAATAAAATTTTGCTTTTTTTTTGTTGTTTATTTCATTTCATGTTTGAGAAAAGCACTATACATACCTCGGCGGGAAATTTGGGGTTGCCAGCCTTAGACCTATCCGGCCTCGCTTCGCTCGGCCGTATATATGTCTTCGGCCGGCAACCCCTTTCTTCCCGGCCTCTGTAGTAATGTACTATTATATAGATAACTCCCGTGAGTTTGTGGCGTATTCAATATAATGAAACGGGTCACTCACGTCTTTAAGACATGTTTGAGACCGGTTCGCGGTCCTTAAATATGAGTACTAATCGCGGCGGCGGTCCTTATAGCACAGCGTGCCCGTGCCCTGCTCGGTGCGGGCGGTGGCGGCGGAGGCGAGAATCTACCTTCATTTTCTTCACAATTTGATAGTAATACTTATACATAATAATCACATCGTAAAAATAACAGAATAGGTTTGTATCTAATTCTAGTCTGTATCTACCTATCTTCAATTTTAGGCTTAGGCAATAGAAGAACTTTTCAGGTCATCAATAACAATGAAAAAATGATTTGTCTTCATAATAACGTGCTAATTTCAGATGTGAATGAATTTGCTATCAGATGCTGTCAGGTCACGCTCAAAATAATGGTTGTTCCACTTTGTTCTCAATTAGTTAGTGACGTGTAATAGATAGTTTGGAAGTAAAAGCTGTTCCAACAAGGGAATATTCGTAACTAATACTCTGTCAGAAGTGTCAGAACAGTTTACAAAGAGAACATACATGTGTTGTAAACAGTACAAACCAAATAGTTCGTAATAAGCTGAATTAGTTAGTTTGAATAGTTTCATTTCGCCCATTTTTAGGGTTCCGTAGTCAACGTGGAACCATTATAGTTTCCGTTTGTCTGTCTGTCTGTCTGTTCGAGGCTTTGCTCTGTGATTGTTAGTGCTAGAAAGCTGAAATTTGGTATGGATATATAAATCAATAAAACCGAGGAAGTCGTAAAATAAAATCTAAAAAAAATTAAGGGTACCTCCCCTACACGTAAAGTGGGGACGCAATATTTTTTGCTTCAACCCTATGGTGTGGGGTGTTTGTGGATAAGTCTTTCAAAATGAATGCAGGATTTCATTCAACATTTTTTGATAAAGTGAACATTTTCGATAATAATTACTCCAAAAGAAAAAACATGTCCTATGTGTTGGACTATGGGTCCAAAAAATATGAAAAGAAAATCATGAACGTAAAGCTTAATAAAGAATTTCAACGAAAACTATAGCGGACATGATCAGTTCAGCTGTTTTTGAAATGTCGTAAAGCCTTCTTTTCTTAGTAAAAGTAGCATGAAACGCTGCGATAGTATTCATTTTTGCTTGTCATTGATTTTTTTAAATTAAGTTCACTGGGCAACTACGGAACCCCACACAGCATGACCCGACATGCTCTTGTCAATTTTTTCAATTAGACGAGAGTTGACACAAGCTGTGGCTGTCTACCTATTGCCACTTGTCCAACAGACCAGCCCTCTTATTCACAAGCCGACTCGTCCTCACCTTCACCTCACCCGTTTTTACATGGTAAATGTTAAATTAACTGCGCGTTTCTCCAGAAATTTCCTGCCTCGCAAAGCTAAACTGAAATGAACTGTCGCCTGCGGTATTTCCGGACGGATACGACCTTCAAACCTTCAAGAAAAGATCGTACTCCCGTCTTAAAGGCCGGCAACGCACTTACCACCCCTCTGGTGTTGCGAGTGTCCATGGGCGGCGCTAATCGCTTACCGTCAGGCGATTCGTCGGCTCGTTTGCCTCCTATGTCATAAAAAAAATTGACAAATGCAGTGCAGTTGCTATCAGATAAATCGCAGCAAACAATGTGTTCAATATTATCTGAACACGACGTTATTGTCAAGGCGTTAGAGTGTATGCAGTAGGTACAGATATATTTGATGGCGATTGTATCTATAATCTATAGGCTATGTGCGAAGTAGGTGGTGGGGGTAAACTAAGCGATCGCAGCGCACACCATGGCAGAAATGTGCAATTTCCGGGGACTTATATGTCAAATTTACTTCGACGTTTCCTATTGGTTTCCTACGATTCGTTTCGTTTGTATTTATTTATTTCAGTTAAATTTCCAGTAAGGGATCTTTCTCGCTTACTAAAATAAATAAAATATTCATGTGTCATTATTTGACATCTCTGAGTTTGACATTGCCCCGGGACCCGTGACGTTTGACGTTTCTGACGTGCACATAGCCAATACAGTCTTCGCGAAAGGCATGAGCGCCCCTCACTTTCCTTTGCAACTTATAATATAAATATACTATTATTTTTTAATTACAAAAATACACATTGAAGTAAAATATAAGAAGGTATCTAGAAAGAATTAGTAGATTATTAGATATCATTTTGAAGTAGCTATTTATACTAGAAAACTGAAGGCACATAATAAACGGGTTAGTAAAAGGAACAATGATTTTTTCTGTGCAATTATTTTAGAGGCAACGAAGAGCTAGGTTATTTTTTTAATATTAGGGTTTTCTACAGTAAAAATATAAAATACTTGATTCGAAGTTTGACTTTTATATGAAAATCTCGGGAGAGCTTCATACCTTTGGCCACGGCTGATCAAAATTATATAAAGTAGATACTGACACGTTATTAATTTGATATTTTTATACAACTCCAATGATGCTTTTCTGCAGTTACTGCTTCGGTTGAGGAATAAGGCGTCCATTTCTGAGGAGATATTTTAGCTACATACTCGTAGATCGAGGCTGAAATGGGTGGCACGCGAGTTAAGCTCTCTGCTTTTCATTTAGAATACGCGAACACTAAAAAAATAATAATATTTAAAAACTTTTTTCTAAACGAATTTTTACGCGTTTTGCTCTAGAGCAGAAATGTACCACTATGCAATTTTAAAGATTATTAAATACGTAAACAGAAACAAGGAAGCAGTTTGATCAAAGCAAACTGTGACGTCATTAGGCATATTTCCTTACAAATTCATTTTATATTAACTGACCGTTTGTGACGTTTCAGTACGTTAGTTCGCTATCTGATCTCGTCTACATTGCGTAAACACGAAGCTTTTTTTAATTCATCAATTTAGGCATAAGCTATTACAGTATTACATGCACATGCACCTTTTTTTTATTAAAAATGGGATTGCTCTTGGCCAGCATCTAGCCAGGGGGCAAGGATGAGGCCGACGATGAAGTGAGCTCACCCAGAAGATGCCTATTCACTCGTGCCTTAAAAAGGTCCAGGTTATATGAACTCGGAAATACAGACGCCGGCAGAGAATTCCAAACCTTAGAAGTGCGCATTATAAAAGAAGATGCAAAGCGCTTGGTTCGAATTAGAGGAATTTCGACCAGGTAAGGATGGTAGCCAGCCGTACGTCTGGATGTCCGATGGAAGAAGGGGGAAGGCGGTATGACCTATGTATGCCAACGTTTCGGAAAAATAAATACTTACTCTATCACGAGAAGAACCGGCGTAATAAATTCGGCGAGGCATAATTTTTTTTAAACAATATAGGTACATTAATTATGTAATTACAGCAAAATTACAATGCTACAATAGAAAACCTATTTTTGCAATATACTCGTATTAACTACCCGCGCAGGACGCTGTGACTGCTACAGCGTTGGGTCAGTCATGGGGGGCGGTAGGGGGCATTTTTAGAAGAACCTATCGCCCAAGCTTATAAGTAATCGTCGCCTGTTATATTTACATACCTGAGCGGCCAAATATAGCTCCTAATTCTTCGCGCTAAGAGTGTCCCAAAACAACATACACATTTGTAATCAAGAACTCAAAACAAAACTAGCGGCGGCCGTCTGCCGTAACCCCGCGTAAGATATAGCATGGAAAAACCAGAAAAACTCCGCGCAAGCGATTATATATCTTATATAGTTGTGTTAAAGTGTGTGGTGGGTGTGTTTTGGTGGTTTTGGTGTTCGCGAGCGTGTGGTTTAATTCACTGTGGAACCCGCGAGGCCCCGGCCAGTGAACTCGCCAAAGATTAGTTAATACAAATTAGAACGTTTCGCAAGTGTGTTTTCTATATGTAGTATGTACAGATACCATTAATATTCGGCTATAATAAATCGATATTAGTGGTAGGGCACAATAACAGCACTACTTGTTCCTTAGGTATTATCTTATCTTATTTATATGAGGGCCCTTGCGGATGCACTTTGACCCAATGGGATCTTTTGTGCAATGGATGTTCCTTAGGTAGGTATGTTGTGTTGTGTTCCTACTACTAGTTACTAGAAACACCGTCACTTTCCGACCGTGTTCACATTATCCGATCGATGTCGGTGTAGAATCCGACACCGATATAATGTGAACACGCTCTTACTTAGGTCTCGCCGGAAGATCAGCGCCGGCTTCCTTCCTATTTTTATTCAAATTTTTTTATTGTATACTAATTATTTTTGATCACGAATAAATATTTTTCTTCTTCTTCTTCTTCTTCCTGATGGTGAGTAAGGTCGCCAGAGCTCCCGAGGATCTGTGTTGACTGAGGGAGCTGCATATGTCTCTAGCTGCCAGTGCCAACACACTGAATCCTCAAGTTAAATGGCTAAGTCTTACTCGCTTTTGTATACAGTACATTTGTTGCTATAAAGTAAACCAAGATTGTCGAGAAACTTAAAAAAACGACAAGGACTTAATATCGACTTTAAGCGTTCATAGCTTCGAAATAGAGTCGGTGTATTGTCTGTGTCTTCATACTGGGTACTTTAATAATTCAGCTTTATGAAATAAATTAGCGTGACCTAGCTCTTCGTGACATCGGAGATATAATATTAAACCTAGAAAACGTGTTAAATTAGTAAAATATGTCAAAAGTACTTACATGTAATTTTAGAGGAATATCAAGCAATACGTCAGGTGTTTTTTTCTAGAATTGACTTCCAAAGAACCTTAAGTTTGCTATTTCTGTTGTTTTTCAAGCAGCGTCAATAAATGTTTGAAGAAAGTTAGTTTCATAAGTTGAGTCGTTTGGAAACAATCCTCAAACGTAAGTATCAAAAGAATCTAAATGTAAACAAAATAAGTTTAAAGGCATGTGTATATTTTGGTATGTCAGCTGCAGAAGTAAAAATACTCAGTAACTCACTGGACCTGAAGATTTAGAATCAGTGATGATACTTGATGACTCTACATACTTACATCTATCTTGTCTTGTCAGTACTGGTGTTTTATAGAAGCGGTATTCTGGATTGATATTCATTTTTCTTTTCTCTTGTTGTTGTTTTTTCTGTTACTTACCCAATTGTGTATAAATGCTTATAATAGCGAATAAATGTTTTTCTATTTCTATATTTGTCAGTCTGATATTACGAAATTTGCCATAATACAGACTTACTTACTTTATCCCCTACAACCCTCTGCACTTCGAATAGTGATATTTGACTCAGCAGTTCATTTTTACAAACTTGTTCAAAATAAGCAGAAAGCATTTTTACTGCGGAAGAGTTTCTACACAATTGAGGAATCTTCAACAAGTAATTGGGTACCATTGTAAAAAAACTATATATTAGATTGATATTCAAGTAGGTAAATCAAGAAACCAATATAATTACATGTTATAATGGTAAAATATTATAATTTTTTCACTCTAATTATTTCTTTGACTTTATAGTTTTTTGACTCATAACTTTGTTAAGTATTATTATTATTTACTTTTTTTTGTATCTTTATGGCGGAGTTATTTCAAGTGGAATGTATATTGTTTCTTGGATAAATAACTATAAACTATGAACTTGTGTGAAAATTGGTAGTACCTACTTATGACTAGAGAAAAATCATCACATGTCAAAAAAAGACATTGTCGCGTGGTTGCCATATCAAAACAAACTCTTTCTCTATCAGCAGTTGCATCCCCAGCTATTTGCTTCGGAATCCGTATACCACTTGGGTACTCTACAAAACCTTGATTTGCTACCGACTGTTGAAAAAATAACCCGCCAAAGGCAATGCCATTTTTTGCAAGGGGTTGTATTTTCTATTTAAAATCCTCGTATCGTAATTAATTCAATAACCCTCCCCAAGACGTCTCCCTCAAACTTATTGATTTCGCATCCACAATTTATATCGCAATAACGCAGCCATCTTTACTACTTTTATACGACATAGGTATCTAATCTAAGCCTGAATCTATGTATTGTATAAGTAAGCATAATGCGATCATCTTGGTTAGCACCATATACTAGAATAAAGTTGTACATATACTTATTAAGAAAGTGTCTAATGGTTGAATGATAACACAAAGTTCGCGCTATTGTAAATGGAAGCGAAAATGAGAGCCCACTTTTGCCCAATGGATGCGGGGAACGAAAGTAACATGTCCTTATGATGCCTCTTAGAGAGGCGATCGAGGAATTTTTATTATTGGCCGTGGTTTGTTGTATTTATTTGCATTTTGCGTGTGCGAAGGCAGAGTGGGGACATTAACTGCGTGCAAGAAGACGCATAGGTACATCTAATTATCACTAAATACCTGCGCTTCCTTAAGTGGAATATTGTTGTAGAAATATTGAGAAAAATCCACAAATCAGCCTGGAGCTATTTCACCTACGAAGTAGATTTTTCAGTTTCGTATAGGACACGGCTGGCTATCTGTTACCGTTTGAAACATATCTGACTAAATGAACCTTTAAGTACCAGACGGACAAACGGAATAGGCTTAATAACCGACCCGCGCCCTTTAGGTACAGAACCCCAAAAATGTATGCAATTGCTTTCAAGGATAAAGAACTTAAAACACTTCCTACGTCCATATCTTTGATGGAATCCTTTCGGTACTAACGACATACGGTAGATAAAATTTTCAGAATATGTCGGGTCAGTTCGGATTCGGACTAAAATGCACAGTGGGATTGGGAAGTGCGCCAATCATTATTCCTATGTAGACCATTGCACAATGGCATACTTTTGAAGCCGAACCGAAAGAAATATTTTACTAAAAATAAGAATAAGAAAATTTCAAATCGATTTCATAAGTAATTCTTGACATATTTAGCAATATGACAGACAGACAGAGCGGCACCATAAGGGTTCCTTATTTACCATTTTGGTACGGAACCCTAATGAACTTTATAATGTTAATGACAAGACTGTTTTTAAATCAACAATAACAACAAGCTGAAAAACAAGCCAAAAAGAGAGTCACTTTGTCTTAGCGTGTCTCTCTCGCACTCATTGCCATATTAAAAAATATGTACATATGTACTTACGTATACATATACATATATATAGTTATTGCCCATATTAGGAAACGACACACTAAGACAAAGTTATTTTCTTTCGACTCACATTTTCGTCCACAGATAGTATGAGTACTCGGACTACCTCTATGACTGTTACCTGCTTATTCTCCTAAGCCATATTGTGGGAACAATGCGCAACCAGGCCACCCGTGTATCAATGACGTCATTTTGTGCGTAGCGTGCTCCTGTATTGCTTTGGAATGGAAGTATCTACCTAAATTTTGATATCAAGCAAATTTGTACCCACATGCGTACGTACGTATACAGCAGTGGGATTTCGGCTTAATGAGATATGAGGTTGTTTCTGCGGGGGATTTGTTTGATCGAGATTTTTATTTTAGTGGACTTTGTGTATCCTTGGACATCTACATAATTAGCTTCTGAAATCACGTGCCTGAATTACAATAGCTCTCTAGATTTAACGATTGTACTAATACTATTAGTTAGGCGCACTTGTCCCATTAGTGCACTAGCCCAGCCAGACATACATATATATATATATATATATATATATATATATATAATTCCTTACTTATTAATTTAAGTATAGTTAATATAAGTAAGTTTATACTACTTATATTATGGCGGATATTTCTTACACAAATCGACCTAGTCCCAAACTAAGTAAAGCTTGTATTATGGGTACTAGACAACGATATACATACTTATATAGACCCAAGAACAGGTTTGCATTACACATACCACCCGGCCGCAGGAGGTGACCCGAGTGGTTAAGTGGGACTCTCGTATAGGCTGATGAGACCCACGGTGTACCCACTAAAACCCCTCTATCTGTCGCCTTGTGGCGAGGTCACGGGAACGCTTGCGCACATATCCCCGACCACGCCGGTGACAGCCGCTCCAGAGCGGCTCCACCGCGGATGCCCGGAGGCCCTCCACGTTAGGCACGCCAGATGTTGTGGCGTGCCTTCCTCCTTAACCTCCTTCTTGTACAGTAGCGGAGTCAGCTACATACATACAAGGAGGTCATGGGTGCCGAAAAACTTCCGGCACCCGGTGGCGGAGCAGGTCGGTGGTTCCGCCACGAACCACACCTCGGCCGCAGAGGATAGGGAAAGCATTTCTCTTACTATTTGGCCCCACCTACGAAATTTTGCGTGACGTAATATGTGGACGGCCCCTAAAGGACCGGCAACGCGCTTGTGACGCTACCATTGACTACGGTGACTATTTATCTGATGATCTGATGACAGGCTGTGAGCTTGCTTGCCAATGTCGTTGTGAATAATAAATAAATAAATAAATATTAGGGGACAATTTTTACACAAATCGAACTAGTCCCATAGTAAGCTCAATAAGGCTTGTGTTATGGGTACTAGACGACGATATATTTAATAGATATATACTTAAATACATAGAAAACATCCAAGTCTCAGGAACAAATGTCTCTGCTCACCACAGAAACAAATGCCCTTACCGGGATTCGAACACGGGACCTCTAGCTTCGGAGGCAGTTACACTACCAACTAGGCTAAACAGGCCGACAAATAATAAAAATATTAATTCGTACGCATATCATTAGTACGCACTGTCGCGTCTGCGCACACGGTCTCTGCCGGAACGTCACGCCGTAAACATTGGGAAGTACTTTTTCTGGCATCTTACGCACAGCGCTAGGCCGAGTGACCTTGTGCGGCGAGCTATTCTAACCCTACGTCACTGCTCGATCATCTCTCCCGTTCCCACGCACAGGCTTTACGGTGCGCGCGAAAAGAAACGCCGTACGCGTCGAACCGTCGACGGATGTGTGTTTTCGGAGGTTAGTAGGCGTGTTAGCCGGCTGATTTAGGAAGTTCGTAGTAGTGTAAGAAGGTTATGTAAGACGGGTGTGTTTTTGATTCGGTCGGGTAAGGAGGCTCGCAAAAGGGCACGCGTGATAACGTTTGGCAATTCTCACGGAAGCTATCTAATTGAGGATGACCACGTGACTTCAAGATGGTTCGCACAATAAATAATATTTAACACAGCGGTACAGTCACCGGCAATAGTATCTTCCTACACGAAGGCCGCAAAAATATGTGACACTACAACATCTAGATCACGTGTAGTGTAATATAATCAATCCTTAACGATATATGTAGCTTTGTTACTTGTTTTGTAATTAGGTACGTACTAATGAGCTTTCTAGCTAAAACAATGAGCATACTGGATATGAAAAAAAAATGCATTTAAAGCCTAAACAATACTCATAAGTACCCTTCCAGTCAACCTTTGGGTAGGTGACAGTAATAATGAAAAAAATTAGGCAAATGCAGCAAAATACACAAAAAGATACAATAAACATACTCACATTCATTACAGAAAACATAACAACATTTACATGTGAAAGAACACTTAGTTTATTAGTAGCTGAAAATTTTGTGTGTAATTCGTAATAATTATGTAGTAATATGTCACAAAAATAAAGCCCCAAATTTCCTCAATAATATAATATTTTTTAAACCTAGGTACTAGTCATAAAAAATATCTTTGGATTGCAAAATGTAAGACATCTATATTATTAGCATAGATATGCGGCCATATTGCTTGCCATGTCACTACTTCTCATTAAAACGTCTTGAATACGGCCCATAGGGCTGAATTATTTTTTCATTGGAGGCATCAATATGTCTGGGAAATATATGTTCAAATGGATACATTAAACCTTTCTAACAAAAAGCCCGAAATTGCCTCAAAAACATAATATTTTTTTATCATAAGAAATAGTGCTAAAAAAACTTTGGATTGAAAATGTAAGACACCTTTTTTTTATACCACGTCGGTGGCAAACAAGCGTACGGCCCGCCTGATGGTAAGCGGTCACCGCAGCCTATGGACGCCTGCAACTCCACGGGTGTCACATGCGCGCTGCCGACCCTTTAAAAATGTATACACTCTTTTCTTGAAGAATCCCATACTGTAGTTCCTCGGGAAAACCTCGGCAGGGAGCTCATTCCACAACCAGAGCGTCCGAGGGAGGAAGTTCCTCTGAAACCGTACCGTACGCGACCATTTAGGTTCTAAGGTGTGAGGATGAATGCCCTGCCGACGGCGAGCAGTGCGATGATAGAAAGCGGCCGTGGGCATCATATCGAATAGTTCTTCGGAACACAACCCATTATACAAGCGATAGAACACGCACAAGGAGGCAAAGTTTCTCCTTAAACTTAAAGGTTCAATATCGCTCGTGAGTTTGGGATCGTCCACGATTCGCACAGCACGTCTCTGAAGCGAGTCAAAAGGCCCAAGCTGGTATCCAGGTGCTCCCGCCCAGAGGTGACAGCAATACTCCATGTGGGGACGAACTTGCGACTTATATAATATAAGTCTCTGTCCCGGGGTGAAGTACCGCTTCGCTCTATTGAGCACACCTAGCTTTTTGGATGCCAGCTTGGCCTTGCCTTCTAAGTGGCTTCGAAATTGGACGTCGCTGGAAATGTCGACGCCAAGGATCCCAATACTCTCTGAGATGGAGAGGGTTGTGCCCTGAAACTGTGGGGCCACACCTAAATATATTTGCATAGATATGCGGCCATATTGCTTGCCAATCTTGCCATGTCACTAGTTCTTATCAAAACGTCTGGAATACGGCCCATAGGGTTGAATTATCATGGGACCTAATATGTCTGGGAAATATATATTCAAATGGATACATTAAACCTTTCTACTAGCTAGTGAGTATTAACACCCCAAAAGTTGGGGCCTGCTTGGCGATTAAACTACCTTTTAAATGATTAAATAACTTCTAGTTATTAGGGAAGATGAAAGGTGAGGGCAGGATCACATAGTTGTTTAGGTATATGTCTGTATGGTAGGTGACAGTAATGATGAAAAAAGTTAGGTAAATGCAGCAAAATACACAAAAAGATACAATAAACATACTCACATTCATTACAGAAAACATAACAACATTTACATGTGAAAGAACACTTAGTTTATTAGTAGCTGAAAATTTTGGGATTTTGGGATGGGACCCGGTTATGTCCTAAAACTGCGACCAAGACCACCGGGGGATGGGCAGCAGCATCCCTGGAGTGCGGTGGAGATACTGCGATCGCCAATCCGCATGCCAAGCGTGGCGATTATGGCATTTACCCCATCAAATTCGGGGAGGCCTATGTCCAGCAGTGGACGTCCTTCGGCTGATGTGTTGGATGTCTGTATGGTGATGTCTGTGTGTCTGGCGTACAACATTTTATATGAATCCTAGTGTAAAGCTGCTGGACATTCTTAAAGTTCGAAATGGTTACAAGTTTTGCGTAATCGTTACCGAAGAGCCTACTTTTACAGTATGATTTTTTAGTCGGAACTCGGTCGGAATAAACCTAGAACCCAATTATTGGGATTGAAATTGTAAGAACACTGGGTCTTTAAGGGCGTTGGGTTAATAATAGGTAAGTTGGTGTATTTATAATACCTGAAGTAAAAGTAAAGTCTGTAGTAAAATGCATTTAAGTATGTAATTTCAGTTATTTTGGGCCGGTTCTCTGTAAAATTAATGGACCAGGCCAAAATTATATATCAAATATTATTATTTACCTATGTGGAATAAATGTTTATATTTTAAACATGAGAAATAATAAACCTGCTCCCGGCTGTTGTTGAATTACGAGAAATCTTTTATTTATAATTTATATTTAGTTTAGATTTAAAATTTTAAAGTTTAACTTTAGTTTTTATTTATAGATATATTTAAGCACTGTACAAATTGTAATTGAATTTATTGTTTGAGGCGTATATAATAAAGCAATGCGAAAAAAAAAAAAAAACCAGTTACCAAAAAAAAAATTAACGTGCGACTAAAATAGGTAGGTTTTATTCTCTCTGAATTATTCGCTAATGGAGTATTCGCACAGTTAGTATTTCTGTCAGTACGTTTTAGTTTTTTGTAGATTAGGTTAGTTTATCTTCGAAGCTTTTATTACTTACCCTTTTAATATTAGAGACTATTAATTCATTCTGACTTTAATTCAAATCGTATAAGTACCCAAAAAATGTAATATTGATGTGATCCGTACGCAGTCATACACTACAGTCATACACGACAGTCAAATACGAGGCAGCAGCCCCGTATTTGGCTGTAGAGTTTCTTTCGGCGTATCTTCTCAACAGTGGTCTTGTTTTTCAGAAACGCTAGTAGATTTTGACTTGTAAAAGTGCCATTGCGGCCTACTTGCAAAATAAAGTTCATTTACAGTACATATGGTGCTATATTACCGCACAAGTGCGGTAATCAGCAGATTACGTGCATATGTCGAAACTTTAAAGAGCCATATGTACTGTAAAACGTTGTACGATACACGTGCGAACAGGTAATCCGCAACTCGTGTCGATTTAAAACACTCCCTCCGGTCGTGTTTCAATTTATCACCACTCGTTGCGAATTTCCTGTTTTCTGCACTTGTATCGTAATGTACTATTACAGTACATATGGTGCTATATTACCGCACGAGTGCGGTAATCAGCAGATTACGTGCACATTTCAAAACTTTAAACAGCCATATGTACTGTAAAACGTTGTACGATACACGTGCGAACAGGTAATCCGCAACTCGTGTCGATTTAAAACACTCCCTCCGGTCGTGTTTCAATTTATCACCACTCGTTGCGAATTTCCTGTTTTCTGCACTTGTATCGTAATGTACTATTACAGTACATATGGTGCTATATTACCGCACGAGTGCGGTAATCAGCAGATTACGTGCACATTTCAAAACTTTAAACAGCCATATGTACTGTAAAACGTTGTACGATACACGTGCGAACAGGTAATCCGCAACTCGTGTCGATTTAAAACACTCCCTCCGGTCGTGTTTCAATTTATCACCACTCGTTGCGAATTTCCTGTTCTCTGCACTTGTATCGTAATGTACTATTATTACATTTATTTAAAACTGCCTCGATAACTTTTATATCACTAACCTTCATTAGAATAAGTAACTCTTCCTTTTTAAGTTTGCGCAAAGAAAATAAAATAACCAATAATAAAAAGGCTAACTGGAAGAGATCCCTTATAGGGATAATTTCGCCTTTGTACCGATATAACTGAATTTGTCTATTTTTACCTGTGTTTTGTGTACAACATACATACATAACCTAAGCTAAATTATTTTCCTATGAATATGTCCGGGGATTATTGATCCGGATGAAAATTTGTCTTTGTTTACAATTACGTTTTATTATGGTGTTGTTACGTGACAAACTTTAGATTATACTCGTCAGCCAAATAGTTCTCTACCACTTTTGAACCTTCATTTACAAATAATTGTGTCGAAAAGTTGTCGATCATTTTATCAGCTGACTGTAGGTACATACAAGGCGCCATTAAAATTCTATTACCATAAATATTACATACATAAAATGAACTTAAACCACCCCCGTCTTAACATTAAAAGCAGATACTAACTTCACAGTTTAACGCAAACAAACACCGAAGCCCCTACGTATACGTGTACTATAAATACAGTTTCAGAAGGAAAGCCGGGTCGATTTGCCTTGACCCTAGCGGTTAAATCCCACCGATTGACATGCGATGAAATGTCGTGCCAGTACAAATAGAATGTTAATTTCAAACTAGCGTGGTACTTTATTGACTATAATACAAGATGGTTTTTGTATTTGTATACTTCTAATAAGTTACAAATCTTGTAGTCTGATTTGAGGTGGGTTTAGCAAATTCTTCCCAGGAACGTAGAGCTAGCGGCCAACTGTTTAGTTTAGTATTCGAATCCCACTAAAACTAACTCTTCGGACAGGAGTTTAACTGTATTTTTTTTGTAGGAGAGGTCCTGACGCTTCTGACACGAGCGAAATGTGCGGAACGAGTACATGCGAATGTAGGTTACGATATCCAAATTGCTCAGCTAGCAAATAACAAAATTGGGGTGTGGACGAAGTGAACATAAAATTGCACATTCTCCGTATCATATCTTTTGCTTGTATATGTAAAAATGTGATATTATGCGTTGTGTATAAATTTAACGCGTGTCACAATATGCGTTTTGGACGCTTCGCATATGTAATTGTGTTTTTGCGGTTAGGTCTCAGGCTGGCAACCGCATATTTCCCGCCGAGGTATGTATAGTGCTTTTCTCAAACATGCAATGAAATAAACAACAAAAAAATCAAAGTTTTATTTTTATTACGCATAGTGGCAGAATGTCATGATGCCTGTGCCACAAATTTATGTGGAATGGAAATTAAAAAAGAGGACTTTGCCGGCCTAGGCCTGCAACATTTGTATGAAATTGCATTAACGACCTCTTGTCCTAGCCGCACCTGAAACGTCATACTTCGCAGCCTATTATAAGGAACATAACATCAATATTTCGTTGCATGTTTGAGAAAAAGTTATTTTCCGCTTACAAAAGTTAAAACCGCCAAAATCGCACAATAGAAACTTAATCACTGAAGAAACCCATTTCAAGACATTTTAATCGGAAACCTTTTTACGGGAAACAATCGAAATGTAATAAGAATTTCTTCAAATGCCAGGTAATAAGCTTAGTTTTCATCTCGTTTCTTAATATATAATTCGTTTCTTGTGTTGGTACACAATTAGCACTGTGAGAACCGAAAGAGAATTGAATTAGTGTGGAATGTCAATAACGTATCAATAACATACCAATATCAAGAGGTTGGTTACTAGTACTTAATTCATGATTTATTTATTGCATCGTAATCATGTGGTGCAAAATAGGAGTTACATTAGGGTTGGATCACACAAACTCAGGCACGGCAAGTATTTCTTAAAATTAAAGCTATAACTTGGAGGTGCAGTTCACAATTGACAGTTCATATATGCATATACATATTTAGCAACGGAAAGAAGTAGATTTTTTGAGTTTTAAACGGGATTAATTTGCTTGTAGTTTGTTTCATTTTCGCGTTAAGTTACGTCACACCAACTGTTATTTTTTGATTAGATAGTTACCCTGCATGTAAGTATGGTATTAGGGTCACTACCCTGCTTGCATATAAAACAAATGTAAAGCCCATTTGTTTTATATGCCCTGCAGCCGGCTAAGCGCACACTTACTCTCCGCGTGTAAGCGTACACTTACTCTAAAGCCTATAGAATGTATATGGACTGATCTACAAGTAATAAAATAAGCCTATTTGGTACGGTTTCTCTAATATCCAGTAAAACAGGCAATAATCTGACGATACTCGTCTTAGGGATTATAGGGTTCCTCAATAAGGACGGGTCGATGTAGACAGGTTGTGGCGGCCATGTTGTTTTGGCGGGACCTGTCAAATTTGATTTCTATGGGAAACAGGAATGCACGACCAAATAATGTCCGGCCCGAGAATACGCATCCACTTTTTTTGACGCGGATTCTCGGGCCGAGCATTATGTACCCGAACAAAAGTGGCTTCCGATTGTTGCCCCGGACCAATATTGCTCGACCCTATAATGCACGGCACAGTAATGTCCGGCCCAGTAATCGGCGTCCACTGTCTTGGACGCGCGGATTCTCGGGCCGAGCATTATCGGCCCGAGCAAAACTGGCTGCCGATTGCTGCCCCGGACCAAGATTGCTCGACTCTATAATGGACGGCCAGTAATATCGGGCCCAGTAATTGGCGTCCACTTTCCACAGGTAACAAATAGTTACTAGGATGAATCTAACTATATTGCCCCGGACCAAGTTTGCTCAGAGCGATAATGCTCGGCCAAATAGAGTCAGACCAGTATATCTCTTCCAAGCAAATGAACTGTCAACCATTTAAAAATTACGTATGGCAATGTTTTATATTTGACGCAGATGTCAAATGTGAATGTGTCATACGAATTAAATTGAATTAATTTGTTTACGATTGTTAGCACTAATTATTGGGAAACCGTATACAAGTGGCGAGCGAGAATGATTATTCCAAATGCTCAATAATTAACCACCGTGAGAGAGAACAACGAGAGGTGATTATCGCAGAAAAGCGGCAATGTTTACATCTCATCATGTCTTTGACCGGTGAGTTTATCAAACAATATTGGTAGTTTTTCAATGTTTGTATGAAATTCCATTAAAAACCTCTCGTCTACCAGAACCCGCAACGAGAATTATGTTGCAGCTAAGCTATACGGGGTGTAATCCCTTTTTTGTAAAAGTTACTAAAATTGACGATTTTTACAACATATACAGGCTGTTTGGTAACTAGGTGCAAATACGTTCAGGGATGATAGAGGAGGTAATTTGAAATATTTTAGACACAACATGCGTTAGTACAAAGTCTCTTAGTTTCCAAGATGTGCACCGTTTTATTTTGAAAATTGTATGTTTTCCATACTACCATACATTTGGAAAATGTTTAGATTTTTTTTATGTATATGTTGAACTTACTTACTTAAAGTAAACACTAAGAGTTATTTTTGTTCAAATTTCCAGTGTTTTACTTCAAACTATTTTCATCCCCTACAGAAAAGAATCTCAATATCTTTGTCACCGATCGACAATTTTCTTCTGGGAAAACCTGGTGTAATAAAAGTAGTGGTGCGTAAGTTGAGTATAATTGTGGTAGTTTTGACATAGGGCAAACAAAACGCACAATAAAATGAAAATTATTTTTAACCAACATCAAAACTACGTGATGCATGACAAAAACGTACGATTCCAGCACACGAACATGCAATTTTAGAGAATGACAGAAGGCTTGTACGAAACAGTGGGGCGTAGGTATATAGGCTGACATACATTATTTATTTATTTATACATACATACATACTAATACTCACTACTACTACTATTATTTTCACTTGTTGAAATATTAAAGATCATACACAAGTATAAAGACTAATTAGTGCCCTATCTTCAGTGTTATCATATACAGATTTACAGACAATAAATTAAAATTGCTGGTGCAGACTTATGCTAGTCAGACTCTAATGCACGACCCAGTAATCCACGCTTGGACGCGGATTACTGGGCCGGACATTCTTGTGGCCGGGCATTATCATGGCCGGACAATATATCCCTATATTCATTTTTATTATTTAATTACAGATGCCAAATTACCGTGGTAAGTTACACGATTGAGCAGCACGTCCAAATGATAAAAAGATACAATCAAAATGAGTGTTCGTTAGTGCCATGGATCCATTTTACGGCAGACACGATGGAGCTTCAAAGTCGACTCTTTGATTTTGAGCGATTTGACCCCACTAGACTTTTTGTGGGGTTTTCTGAAGTTGCAGTGTATGCTAATAAGCCGCACTCCACCGATGTCCTTAAAGTCGTTATAACCCAGGCCATCACTCAAGTTCAGTCGGATCTACATATGCAATAGATGAAATATGTACAAGTTACTTGGTAATCTATGCGGCAGAATTATTGAAACTTTGGGAAGGTTCAGCAGATATTTTTTACGATGTTATATTCTATAAATATGGCATACATGAGGCACCCAAAAAAAGTAGTACTTTACATACATCCTGGTTTATTTATTCCATTTCAACATTGAACCGAACCGTCTTATAAACGTGTCTATATAATCTTTAGAAATACAGAAATAGCAATACCATTAGGCAGTATTAGGTAATTTTATTGTTGCTCTTTTTATACTATGACGGTGGCAAACTGGCATACGGCCTGCCTGGTGGTAAGTACTGGTGGTACTATACGGTGTCGTATAGCATTTTTGACCGAGCGAGCGAAGCGTCTCCGTTTCAGGTTTCGACAAAAATTCTTTCGTACATAAGTCTGTCCGGATGTTCTCCTCTACAGGTCGCATTTCTTAACCGATTAACGTGTAATTTTGTGAGCAGGTACGATAATTAAATAGTTTTTTTTCCGAGTCAGATTTTGAAAATTTTGAAATTTTAATAAACGCTTTTTTTTCTCATATCTTTCCGGATGTTCTTCTCTACAGGTTGCATTTCTCAACCGATTCTCGAGAAAATTTGCGAGCAAGTTTGATAGTTATATATATATTTTTGTCAAGCCAGGTTTTAGAAATTTTGAATTTTGAAAAAGAAAAAAAACTTGTTCTGCATCTCACAGAGTCACTAGTTATCATGGTTTTTCTCTTGTTCGACACTTTTTAGTTCTACGAGTTCATCGTATGGCAGGCATTTTTCGTAGGATACTCTAAAGGGCCTTGTTATTATGTCATGAATACAGGTACACTGACGTAACATAATTTCGTTTCCTGGGCACGTTTCATAGGCATCCAGTCTCAGTCCAAAACGATATTTTCGTATTCAAACTGTATTACACGTACGACTTTTTTGTATCAAGGGCCCACTGGATATCCGCATATAGCATTATCGTTATCATAACCCTTAACGGCTAAAATATTCCTTAACTTTACTGAAATAAAGTTTAAAATTGTTTTACACAACCCTACTTATTATGGACGTACCTAATTAATGTGTGCAAGCCAAATTGAGTCGTCAGTGTTATGGCCGTGAGTCGAGTATCGATATTAAAGAGGCTCGCCAGTGCTGCAGTGGTCGTTCGGTGGTAGTTAGGACAGGGTTGCCACTAATTACACTATTACCGTCTGATAACATATATTAGGCAATATAAGATCTCAAGCTTGTGCGGAAATATTTTAACTGGTTTTGTGAAATATTGAACTTGCGCGATAATTGGGATGTTGATAATAAGTATACATATCAGCAACTTTTTAATAAATTTCAATAATAATATTTAAAATAATAATGAGGTTTGTCGTTAGTGGGCATTGTTAGGGAAATTTCAACAAGTGATGTCATAACATTTCTTCCATCAGACAGCGAACATTTTTGTTCATCGTGTATTTTAAAATCTTTGTAAAAAGGAGCGTTCGTGACCAAGTGGCGCCCGCGTACCGCGTGCGGTATGCGAAAACGCCATGTCATGCCATGCGCTATGAAACTTTGTATACACAATGGAATAAAATCTATACCTATCTATCTATCTATCAATAATATCTAGGTTGAAAATGAGTTTCTGTTGCTTGAAATTATAATGGAGAAAAAATAAAGCGATTATTAAGGTTTTCACACTCGCTGTATGTTTTTTCTTTTATAATTTATGGCAACATAAACTATTTTCCTACCTATATATGGCGGCTCCCATTATTTATACAAAGTTTCATGTTATTTCAGCACGGCGTTTTAAAATGAGAACGAAACTACGTTTGTATGGAGAATCGAGTTCAGTCGAGCGTTCGCGGGACCCTTAAAGCCGCCTTAACACATACGAGAGTCGCATTCGAGTTTCATTAGATTGCGGGTTACCGTGGTATAATGAGTTCCAGCGCCGTCGACGGGATTGGCATACACTGTCGCTCCTCTTCAATGTTTTGTTTACTCCTTCTTCCCCGCCCTACCTTTCAGAGAGGTTCAAATTTATGGCGGATGGTAGCAATCATCGGCTGCGCTCTAGTGCTAATCTTACCTTAGCCATACCGCCTCATAAATCCCGTTCCTACGATAAATCCTTTACGGTACACTCTGTCAAATTATGGAATTCGTTACCCCCGTCACTCGGGCAGTGTCAGAACGTGGCCTCGCTGAAGGGGAAGTTGAGGAAATTGTGGTGGTCGAGTCCTACTTGACTGGATATTTTATTTCGGTATTTATTTATTATAAAAGTAAAAGTAGTTTATTCTTCAAATTAGGCATATTACATGCACCTATGAGCGTCAATAAACTACCACCTTTCTATATATTTATATGTATATTCTATATATTCTATATGTATTTCTAGCTATTTGTATTACGTATTTTTATTTTCTGTTTTTATTGTAAATGTATTTATATTTTGGCTGCTGTGTAGAGGCTTCAGTCTTGTCAAAGTTCGGTGTTATTTCAGCACAACCAATTTATTTATTTTCTCATACATGCAATGAATTATTGATGTTATGTTCCTTATAATAGGCTGCGAAGTATGACGTTTCAGGTGCGGCTAGGACAAGAGGTTGTTAATGGAATTTCATACAAATCATGCAGGCGTAGGCCGGCAAAGTCCTCTTTTTTAATTTCCATTCCACAGGCATCATGACATTCTGCCACTATGCGTATTCGACATGAAACTTTAATTTTTTGTTGTTTTTTTTTCATTGCATGTTTGAGAAAAGCACTATACATACCTCGGCGGGAAATATGGGGTTGCCCGCCTTAGACCTATCCGGCCTCGCTTTGTTCGGCCGTCTATATGTCTTCGGCCGACAACCCCTTTCGTCCCGGCCTCTGTAGTAATGTACTATTTCTCAAACATGCAATGGATTATTGATGTTATGTGCCTTAAAATAGGCTGCGAAGTATGACGTTTCAGGTGCGGCTAGGACAAGAGGTCGTTAATGGAATTTCATACTAATCTTGCAAGCCTAGGTCGGCAAAATCCTTTTTAATTTCCATTCCACATAAATTTGTGGCTCAGGCATCATGTCAATCTGCCACTAAGCGTATTAAAAATAAAACTTTGATTTTTTTGTTTGTTTTTTCATTGTATTTTTGAGAAAAGCACTATACATCGGCGGAAAATATGGGGCGCCTATATTGGCCGTCTATATGTCTTCGGCCGGCCTCTGTAGTAATGTACTATTATTGTATGTTGCATTTTGTTATGTCGTGGATGGAAGACATAAGCGTGTAACCACGTAGAACACACACGTGGTTTACGGAATCGAGGCATCCCCTTAACACAACTCCAGTGGAAAAGCAGCCTTATTAGGGAACCCTTCCGGGTACGAGTATCGCGCTCTGGGGGTCGGAAATCCGAACTTCGTATGGTGCCGTCCCTTTTACTCTCCCGTCTTACACTATATGAGTGAAAGGGACGGCACCATACGAAGTCGGATGTCGAATTTTGTAGTAGACCCACTGGCACAACCAATTATTCTGTTACGGACCAACGCGCAGACGTATTGACATGTATTGATGTCTAACTGCCAGAGTAGGGTTAACACACGTCGGGATTTTTGCTCACAAGCTCCTGATCATTTTGTCTTGATACCAGTCTGATAATTTTTCTGTTTTGCGAGGAAAATGTGGGAACCACGACTTTAGTTGAATAACCACCTGAAACCCCCTAACGCCTTTTTTTTTTTAACGTTGGGGAAATGCTTTTATGCATCCCACCCGGTTGGGGGACCAGGACGGGTATGAAGGACTAACCGCAGCAGAACGCCTTAGACTACCGTCTAAAACCCCAACGAGTGCCGGCTCCGCCTTGTCGAGGACCCCGCGGGATCGCTATCAGCATTCTACCGCGTGCGTCCCAGCGGGCAGCCCACAGGTTAGAGGGCCGCAGACATTACGCGCCAGTGTAGGACGGGCACGTTGGATTCCGTGGGGCCATTTTGCAGGGTATCCCCAACCCCCTAACGCCTGCACCGTGTGCTGTTGTTGTGCGTCTGTATTTCCAGAAGCATATGACCTCGATGTCTTCAAGGTAAGAGTGAATAGGCATCTTCTGGGTGAGCGTGTTCCATCTTAGTTTGTCTTAACTTTCCATCAGGCTAGACTAAGGTCAAAAGTAATCCCATTTACAATAAAAAAAATGAATTTCTGAAGAAAGCGGGGATGAAAGCCATTGTAGCTCGTGGATAAAATATGAATGTGGGTGGAAGCAAGATAAGTGGCATTCCAAAATGGTGTATGGATTGTGTGAGTGACAATAATTAGGAAAGATGTATTGAAGATAAAGATATGCCGCGTCGACTTCAAAATAAATGAGAAAGGAGTAATCGAATGATGTTGAATAGAATTTAACTGTAGATTTCATTATCATCGGCTACTTCCCACTGTTGGGCACAGGCCTACTCATAGATGAGAGGGACGTGCAGTAGTTTGTAGACATTCCCCGGTCAGGATATTTGTTAGACAAGCTTTCCTAGCCGTCAATAAAAACTTCTTAATATTTTTTCTTCAAGCCTGTTTTCATTGTATTAGTGCTCCTATGTAAGTATGTTTACTTAAATTCGCATAAAAAATATTTACTTATAAAAAAAAAATGCCTTAGGTATATGGTCAGCAAGCAATTGCCACGATATTGCACGAGCTTCGATTTTGCCAGGAATCTTTAAAAATTTTGGTAACCCTACATTATATTTGAAATGTTTACAATTTTATTTAAAAATTATATCGTTCACGTCAAAGATTGCTGCTTATTTGAATGTAATACGAGAATAATGTATAAATATATCATATCTTTGACGTCTGTATAAATAAATAAATACTTATTGGAGGATAATCTCACACAAATCGATCTAGCCTCATAGTTCGCTTCAATAAGGCCTGTTTTATGGTCTTTGGGTAATTGGATACTAGACGACGATTTAATTAATAGATGCAAATACACTCAGCAGCAAATAAAACGGGTACACTTTGTATGGAAATTCTACAAAAAAAAAATCAAACAAATGCGTGTTCATCACAAAAATAAAATGCTTACCAGGACTAGAACCCGGGACCGCCGACTTCAAAGGGTCACTACCTACCAGGCTATACGTACACCGGTGGTCGTCTAACATATTATTTGAATGCTTTAAATTTCGTTTTATACCACGTCGGTGGCAAACAAGCGTACGGCCCGCCTGATGGTAAGCGGTCAACAAAGTCTTTGTTGGTCCCAATTATACACGATAATTTAAAATAAATGCTTTAAAGAAAGATGGAACCAGTATCCCGGAGTTACGACTGTTACGAGTTTATGTCTATTAACTTATGAATTAGTAAATAACTCGAAGAATCAGGCAACTCGGCTTGCTGTTTGTTTAAGTTTGAGCAACGACGTAAATGTATGGACTACGTATTCAGTATTAAGATATAATATGATCCTATAATTTCGGTGTCGATGACAAACGACAACCGCAGGCGAAGCTGTGGATGTAGAGCATGCCTCAGATACCTATATATAACATCACAAGCTAAATACGCACTTAAAAACGTGAATATGATTTAATAATCTAACTGCTCATTTGGATTCCTCTATATATAATAAGAAAAAAAAAGCAAGTAAATGGTCTCTACCCAGTTGAAAGCTTGAAACGCGCAGTTCCGGGGCGGAGGCGGTTTTGCGGTAAAGCGAACGCGGTCCGGATAGCGTCACACCAAAGAACCGCGGCGGCGTGTGTGACATACAGGGTACATTTTATTAACTGTTCAATTTTTTCCCAGGCATAAGGTATCAATAAAAGATGACATTTCTGAAAAAAAAACATAGGTAATTTTTTTACAATAGAATGTGCTGTCCGAATAAATAATTAGTAACGTGTGAATAATTGGGAGCTGAATAACGCTCAGGGTTAGCGGTGCCGGGAGGGCCGCGCTCATCTATCTGATCTCGACCAAAATTGCAATTAGTCGCACGCGCATCTCCGCATGACCGGTTGTGTACTTCCGTGTTGTATCTCTCGTAAAGACGCGCGATCGCGAACGTGACTTATTTATTTATTTATTGAGGAGATAACACGGAAAACATACATTGTATAAACAAAACTTAAAGTAACATAAATGTCCTTAAATACAGATGCTTCCAAGTACGTATCTCACTGAGAACATAAAATACCACTAAATCCTTAACTAACAAGCGGGACACAACATTATCAATGTTGAGAGAGACTTATTTTATGTATATATGTATGTGCTTAAATTAATGTTACAGGAAAGAAGCAGTTACCTAGTTATTTGCAATTAAGTTTGTACGTATCTCACGACTTACAACAATGTTTACGAACCGGGAGTAACCCGTGAATGAAGGAAAATTTTCAACTTATGTTTTTTTTTACTAGTTAATATTATTGTAACTTTCATTAAAAAAAAAAACAGTTTTTCGACGCGTAAGTTTGTCTCGGCGTCTCAACTTAGGGGCGGGGCGAGCGTTATTCCCACCTCCTGCACAACGCGCGCTACCGCAGTATCCACGAACGCTTGGTTTTTTAGGATATCTTTCAGCTGCTCTGTCTCAATATTTTAGTACTGAAAGATACTGAAAGAAAAAACACGTACCCTTTATTTTTCGCTTAGGAATCCACTGTGAAAATTTGAATACTCAATAAAATTTCACCCTGTACGAAGCAGTAATCAACAGTCGACAATTTCGGCAGTCACAGAGTAGCCGGAATTGTGGTACTGTACTGCACTGTATTTTTTCTCCATTATAATTTCAAGCAACAGAAACTAATTTCTGGCCTAGATAGGCCAGATATCATGGTGCACTCGTATACAAAGTTTCATGTTTCTTCAGCGCGGCGTTTGAAAATGAGAAAGAAACTACGTTTGTATGGAGAATCGAGTTAAATCGAGAGTGCGGGGGACCCTTATATTCACAGAAATGCCTGTCCATATAAATAAATATTGCTAATCTATGTCCAGGTCAGCTTTGCCTGCCCGATTAGTTTTAGCTCAGTAAACCAGAAAATAAGGGTCAAACATAACATAACAAATATGTATCGTCATTAAGGGACGCTTTCGGACCTGATTCGTTACATTTAGCTTTTGTTTGAGGCAACGGGGGAGAAACGTAATTACCTACGTCGTGAAAGCACTTAAGTAATTTTTGTAGCTATTTTTATGGTCCGGACATAATTATCACGTAATGTAACGACAGGAAAACATCACCTATTATGAGTACTATACGACAGGGCGGAAAGATCTTTTCGTATAACTTCATACATATGAAAACGAGCTCAGGGCATAAATATTATTCGTAAAACCCACAACCGCAATTCTTTGTTTTGAATTTGAACAGCATAGCATAGCATAAAATTAAATATATAATAAAGAGTTTTAACTTGTAGTCACATCTTTATTTAAAAAAAAGTGTGCACCGTGCCTAGGGCTTGCCTCCTAAATTTCATATCCATAAAAGTCCATATATCTTCAATATATCCTCCTGCAGCATTTAAAGGCGATAACAGTTATAATATCCTAAAGCTAGTTTGAAAAAATATGCAATTAGGTACCCTGCTATTTTTATGCTAAAGCTCTTTAAACAACACCACACCAGCATAATTGTAACTACAGCGGCTTTAATAGTTTCCGCTTCGCGACTAGTTTTCCGCAAAAGCAAAAAAATTGCGAAAACCGCAATCTTTTTATAAAAGCAGAAGAGGCAATCGAAATAAGTGCTGTTGGGAGTTGGGGCCGCCATGATGACGTTGTGTCAAAAGGTCGTCGACCCCGCTGCAAGCCTTGCCCAGTCATGCATTGGCCGGCTATTTCGCATTAATGTTGCATAAACGGGAATATATGTGTGTTTGTTTGTTAACTTTTGACGTTTAGTTAGGAGAAGCTTTCGTGAAAAAAGAGGTAATTTAGTTAGGTACCTAGCATACTTTTTATCTCGAAGATCGTTCAGCTATATTTACCACTAAGCTAATCCAGCTTGGGGTATTCCCGCCCGATTCCTTTGGGATATAGGCTGATGAATTGATAATGATGGTAGAGATCACTTTTTAGCGATAAGTCCGCCTGTTGTTACCTACGTACCTAAGTCCTATTCATGTTTTACCTTTGTAATTTTTTCCCTGTTGTGCACAATAAAGTATTTTATTATTATTATTAATGTATTTTTAAAAGACATGGTTTTACAAGTAGGGTTGCGATTCGCTCATATTTGGAGCAGTCCAAATGGGGATGGGGTCTTCTGTTGGGTGGAGTCAACTCCACCTAACAGAAGACCGCACCCTAACATTTTTAGGGTTCCGTAGTCAACTAGGAACCCTTATAGTTTCGCCATGTCTGACCGTCCGTCTGTCCGTCCGTCCGCGGATAATCTCAGTGACCGTTAGCACTAGAAAGCTGAAATTTGGTACTAATATGTATATCAATTACGCCGACAAAGTGGTAAAATAAAAAGTGGAAAAAAATATTTTATTAGGGTACCTCCCCTATACGTAAAGTGGGGAGTGATTTTTTTTTCTTTTTTCCCTAACGTGTGATATATTGTTAGATAGGTATTTAAAAATAAATAGGGGTTTACTAAAATCATTTTTTGATAATGTTAATATTTTCGGAAATAATCGCTCCAGAAGTAAAAAAAAATGTGTCCCCCCCCTCTAACTTTTGAATCATAAGTTTTAAAAATATGAAAAAAATCTCAAAAGTAGAACTTTATAAAAACTTTAGGAAAATTATTTTGAACTTGATAGGTTGAATAGTTTTTGAAAAAATTACAAAAACTACGGAACCCTACACTGAGCGTGGCCCGACACGCTCTTGGCCGGTTTTTTTATCAATAAGACTACTTTCTCCGTAGGTATCTAAATATGTGGGGTTGTGTTCCTGGTGTCGAGTAACGTCAATGATGCGTTGTATTGAGAGCGAGAGGGACCTGCCTGCATCTGATCTGTCTCTAGCTTTCAACACAAAGAATCCTCAAGTCAATAAAGAGTAGGCAACGCGCATGAGATTTTTCTGGACCATTTGACATAGGATGCGGTGTCAGCTGACCAACAGGTAGGCTGTAAGCTTGTTTGCCACCGTCGTTGTATAAACATATATATTTGCGCGTCTTGTTCTGACAGTTATTCTAAAACATGCGAGCGGAGCCACGGTGTCAGTCAGTATTGTAATAAGTGTTTCATAAATATAAGTTTCATTATTCATTCATTCATGGCGGCAAAAATATAATGGCGACCATTTTCCGAGGTGATTCATTGTTTGATTGTTCGCGATGACAATGTTGGATGAAGTTTTTGTTATTTGTTGTTGTGCAGACCGTTACATATTTAAATTTTGGTGATTAATTTATGAAGTGCGTGAAGGTCGGTAATTCAATGTCACAGTTCAATAACAATTAAAGCAATAGGAAGGTAACTATAATAACTGTTTCTTACTCTTCAGATCGAGAGACATGGCAATGGCAATCAAAGCTCTCACTTAATAATACAATTTAAAATGTATTTGTATATTATCTGACATGTGAAAGAGCCCTTTGAGTTGTAAGATTTAATCTTCGTGGAATCCGGTTATTAGTAAATACAAGCGTCAAAATACATAGTCCATTATTTTACGATGTAAGTGTTGTGTGTCGGGCGAGTGACAACCCTAGTGTACGAGTGCTTAATAAAGACCAAGTGTGGGTAGTTCGAAAAACACGTTTGGCTAGAAGATGTTTGATACCCGCATACGCCAGCTCGCGATGCTGTGACATTTCCAAAATGTGGAGAAAACTTAAAAAAAGCGAATAAATCTAATTGTACGCGTTGAAGTCCTTTCATCATCTCCCTGCCCTTATCCCGCTTATGCAGGGTCGGCGCCACATGTTTTCTTCTTCCATTACTCTTTATCATTCGTCACTTCAGCGCTTACTCCTTTCTTTCTCATATCCTCTCTCACACAATCCAACCATCGCTTTCTGGGCCTTCCAATTGCTCTTCGTCCTTCGACATTCAACCCTATTTTTTTATCAATATGACATTCATCCCTTCTCATTATATGCCCATACCATAATTAACCTACTGCTCCTCATTTTCTCCGTCACGGGTACCACTTTCAAACTCCCCCTCCACACATCCATCTCAGCTGCGCGCATTCTTCTTTCTTCCGTCACTTTCGTTGCCCAACATTCTGATCCATACATTACGACAGGTCTTATGATTGTCTTATAATTTTTTCCCTTAAGTTTAAGGGGCATTCGTGGATCGCAAGCTGTTCCAGAGACCTGTCGCCATTTCATCCGAACGCGATGAAGTCCTTTACTAACAATAAATAATGTATGAGCCCGTTGGGCCTTGCAGATTCGTTTAATGGGCAGTTAAAAAAACTGGGGCATTAATATATTTAGCAGAATATGGACTTTTTGGCCATATTCGGGTCATAATCCATAACACTAGCGATTCTAGAATAACAGAAAAAGTGTCGCCTACATAACTCATTTCGAAGTCAGCTTTATTACCGCTATATATAAATTATGTATGCTAAGGTGTAAAGAACAGTATGCATGGCTATAACAAGGGCATTTTGAACCACGCCAACGGTGGCACTGGCTAGAAGTACTACTGGACCTACCGCCGCTTCATATTCATATAAATAAATAAATAAATATTGGGGGACAATCTTACACAAATCGACCTAGTCCCAAACTAAGCAAAGCTTGTACTATGGGTACTAGACGACGATATACATACTTATATAGATAAATACATACTTAAATACATAGAAAACATCCAAGACCCAAGAACAAATATCCGTGAAAAATGCACAAATAAATGCCCTGGCCGTGATTCGAACCCGGGACCTCTAGCTTCGGAGGCAGAGTCACTACCAACTAGGCTAAACAGGTCGTCAAATAGTCAATATAGTGATTAATTCGGAAGCGTGCAAGTCGCTTTACAGACTGAGGCTTCTTGGGCTGTGGAGCGATCTCTTCTTAGTCGCTGCACTACTGACACCTCGCCGAGTTTCTTACGCCGGTTCTTCTCGTGGCAGAGGTATATTTTTCCGAACCGGTGGTAGTTTATTGACGTTCATAGGTGCATGTAATATGCCTAATTTGAAGAATAAACTACTTTTACTTTTACTTTTTTACTCTTTGCAGAGCGGTCGTGATCAACAGTTATCCGTACTATCAGGCGTCGATGTTGCTCGCCGTACAATGTCCCGCAATCTTTCCCGATTTGCGGTCAATCGAGTGCACTCAAGTGCACTCATGCAGAGGTTTGCCAACAGCCGATTTGATCTGGTCGGTCCATCGCATGGGTGATCTCCCACGTGGTCTGGTTCCCTCCACTCTGCCCTGGACGACAAGTCGCTCTATGGAGTCATTGTTTCGCTATGAGACATGGCCGAAAAACTCGAGTATCCGCGCTTCCACTAAATCAGTTATACGCTGCTTGATGCGAAGTTCTTTAAGGATGGAGACATGTGTGGAGTGATAGCAAATGAAAACGAAACACACAAACATGGAAACGGACAGTTCCTTAGACAGAATAACAAACCTAGTTTTTACCACGGAAGTTTGTATGGGAGAGTGATAATTAAGACTGCGCCTACAATAATTTTAAAACAATTTTTTGACATCCATGACAGTTCTTGCAATCATTACTCAAAGAGTACATCTCAACGTCTGTCAAATTAAACCAGCTTGACAGAACTGGTTTACCACGAGGCAGCCTGACCCTTTACCACGAGGCAGCCTGACCCTTTACCACGCATTGCACGCACTTTCTAAGACGTTAACGAGTTCTAGCTGCTCTAGTAAAAGCTGGTTAACAATAACATAGAAATATGTAAGTTGCCCCTATTTTCTTTTGAGTAGTATACTCGTATGTTTACCGTGTTGCAACAGTGTGGCAAACCTGTATGTCCAGTGACCTTTTAGAGCTAGACTGCAAAAACCTAGCGCACCTAGATAACAGTGAAAGTGGCAAGGCGGGATCGCGTAATCGGAACTTTCTTTTATTAGCTTTTATATCAATGATCTTTATCATCAGCCTCAGTGCAGGGCACAGGTGAGAGGGATTGGACAGTGGTCCCCCACGCTCGTCCATGCGGATTGCGGACTTCACATACAGCTCTGAATTTCTTCGCAGATGCATGCAGGTTTCCTGACGACAACTTATGCATAATATACAAATGCCGATTGTTCTAGGACAGTTCGAGAACTTCGCTTGCTTGGCTCGTTCGTGTAGTAAAAAACAAGGGCATTTTGAACCACGCCAACGGTGGCACTGGCTAGAAGTACTACTGGACCTACCGCCGCTTCATATTCATATAAATAAATAAATAAATATTGGGGGACAATCTTACACAAATCGACCTAGTCCCAAACTAAGCAAAGCTTGTACTATGGGTACTAGACGACGATATACATACTTATATAGATAAATACATACTTAAATACATAGAAAACATCCAAGACCCAAGAACAAATATCCGTGAAAAATGCACAAATAAATGCCCTGGCCGTGATTCGAACCCGGGACCTCTAGCTTCGGAGGCAGAGTCACTACCAACTAGGCTAAACAGGTCGTCAAATAGTCAATATAGTGATTAATTCGGAAGCGTGCAAGTCGCTTTACAGACTGAGGCTTCTTGGGCTGTGGAGCGATCTCTTCTTAGTCGCTGCACTACTGACACCTCGCCGAGTTTCTTACGCCGGTTCTTCTCGTGGCAGAGGTATATTTTTCCGAACCGGTGGTAGTTTATTGACGTTCATAGGTGCATGTAATATGCCTAATTTGAAGAATAAACTACTTTTACTTTTACTTTTTTACTCTTTGCAGAGCGGTCGTGATCAACAGTTATCCGTACTATCAGGCGTCGATGTTGCTCGCCGTACAATGTCCCGCAATCTTTCCCGATTTGCGGTCAATCGAGTGCACTCAAGTGCACTCATGCAGAGGTTTGCCAACAGCCGATTTGATCTGGTCGGTCCATCGCATGGGTGATCTCCCACGTGGTCTGGTTCCCTCCACTCTGCCCTGGACGACAAGTCGCTCTATGGAGTCATTGTTTCGCTATGAGACATGGCCGAAAAACTCGAGTATCCGCGCTTCCACTAAATCAGTTATACGCTGCTTGATGCGAAGTTCTTTAAGGATGGAGACATGTGTGGAGTGATAGCAAATGAAAACGAAACACACAAACATGGAAACGGACAGTTCCTTAGACAGAATAACAAACCTAGTTTTTACCACGGAAGTTTGTATGGGAGAGTGATAATTAAGACTGCGCCTACAATAATTTTAAAACAATTTTTTGACATCCATGACAGTTCTTGCAATCATTACTCAAAGAGTACATCTCAACGTCTGTCAAATTAAACCAGCTTGACAGAACTGGTTTACCACGAGGCAGCCTGACCCTTTACCACGAGGCAGCCTGACCCTTTACCACGCATTGCACGCACTTTCTAAGACGTTAACGAGTTCTAGCTGCTCTAGTAAAAGCTGGTTAACAATAACATAGAAATATGTAAGTTGCCCCTATTTTCTTTTGAGTAGTATACTCGTATGTTTACCGTGTTGCAACAGTGTGGCAAACCTGTATGTCCAGTGACCTTTTAGAGCTAGACTGCAAAAACCTAGCGCACCTAGATAACAGTGAAAGTGGCAAGGCGGGATCGCGTAATCGGAACTTTCTTTTATTAGCTTTTATATCAATGATCTTTATCATCAGCCTCAGTGCAGGGCACAGGTGAGAGGGATTGGACAGTGGTCCCCCACGCTCGTCCATGCGGATTGCGGACTTCACATACAGCTCTGAATTTCTTCGCAGATGCATGCAGGTTTCCTGACGACAACTTATGCATAATATACAAATGCCGATTGTTCTAGGACAGTTCGAGAACTTCGCTTGCTTGGCTCGTTCGTGTAGTAAAAAAAAGTTAAAAAAAAAATGACATGTCCTTTAAAATCACAATAATAAAATAAATTTAAAAATTTAAACTAATTAACGGTCAACTTCGTAGCAATTTCACTTAACAAGAATAGGGCTTTTCTAATAAAATATTAGGGGAAAATATTACCTGAATCGAACTAGCCTGTATGTTATGGGTACTAGACGACGTTATATTTAATAGATTTATACATAGAAAACATCCAAGTCTCATGAGTAATCCAAACAATTTTTATTTAAACGTGAGATGTCCTTATTCCTGTTTGTTAAAATTCTGCTTTAGTTTTATATTCTCGTACATCGAATCCCAGGAATATTACCTGTATTAAATCTGTTCTGTGGTAATAACTTGCTGTTTATTGGCCCTGCCGAGCGGCTGAATAAATATGTCATTTCATAGTGAAGGATTTACACCCGGAGACGGGCTCAATAAGAACACGGTGCGGTCTGTAAGCGGTATATTCACTAGAAATTGTCAGCAGATATGTCTCAGATTGGATATTAAGGGGATGCCTCGACTCTGTAAACGCGTTGTTGTACATGGTGTAAGATTGTCAATCTCATTTTTTAAAATCTCCACTCTATCCCTCAAAGGCAGTGTTAGGACACCCGATAATTTCTTTCGCGTACGAGACAAGGAGATGGGAAGACTTCGCGAATAGCTTTCTTGGAGAAATTTGAATAAACATCTGATTTTGTGAAGCTTTATTCGTATTTACTCTTATGAGATTTTAGACGGGGTAAAATACCATATTTTCAACTTCGTTGTTCAATTAGTAGGTAATTAAAATTGCTATTAACATGATATTATGGTCGAAACCAAACAACTTCGGTTTTCGGAACTTGTGTACGAAATACGAGCGCCATCTGATATTTACCATTAGGTTTTCGGTGAAGGAAAACAGCGTGAGGCCGTGTGTGTTAGTGAAGTCTCCTACCCGCATTGGCCCAGCGTGGGGACTGTTCAATCCCTCTTATCAATGAGAGGAACCCTGTGTCCAACAGTGTGAAGTAAATTGGTTGATCATAATGATGACTATTTTAGAAGACTGTACTTAAGTCATGCATCAAACTGTACTTAAGTCATGCATCACTAGCATACTACCAGCATTGCTAGATAACCGGACAAAGCATTTGATGACATAGACATGTTTAAAAAGGCAATATACTGCAAATTTTGTCTGTGCTTGTGCTCACATGGACGTCTTTCAGAGTCGCCCAATCGGCATAAAATGCTTCGGTAAGCCGCTAGAAACGCTAAAAATGGAAAATAAGATTAATACGGCTATGTTATTCATAACACAACTTCCATATGTGGTATTCTACGTACAAAGGGTACCTGGAACGCTACACAAAATATATAGATTCGACTCACCTCGCCTCAGAAAATCGTAATTTCGGGCTATACCCACGAAAATTTTGATTAAAGTATTCTGCCTCCATTGCACTTGTACTTGAGAGAAGAAAAGATACTTCTTCTTAGTAACTTTTTTATTTATTAAAAATGGGATTGGTCTTGGCAGCATCTAGCCGGGGGGCAAAGATGAGGCCAACGATGAAGCGAGCTCACCCAGAAGATGCCTATTCACTCGTGCCTTAAAAAGATCTAGGTTATATGAACTCGGAAATACAGACGCCGACAGAGAATTCCAAACCTTAGAATTGCGCATTATAAAAGAAGATGCTAAGCGCTTGGTTCGAATTAGAGGAATTTCGACCAGGAAAGGACGGTAGCCAGCCGTACGTCTGGAAATCCGATGGAAGAAGGGGGAAGGCGGTATGAGCTCATGGAGCTCCTGAGCACACTCACCGAAGTACAGTTTGTAGAAGACGCACAGACATGCTACTTTGCGTCTATGTGCTAAGTTTTGCAGCTTATTTCCCACTACCGTACTGCCGCCAATGAGCTTCCTGGCTCTGTGGCTTACTTCACTCTTCACATAGTGCTCGTGGTTGTCATGTCGATTTAGTGGCATTGACAATCAGTCCCCATTCGTCTCTCAAGGCTGTTTTTCTTGTGCAGAAATGCAAAAAATATAGATTATATACGAACTTGGATTTTCGAGATAACTATTGCCGCAGACTCGTGCTGTTTCTTTTCAAAATGAGAAGATTCCAACTTCCTATTTATATGTATTTTTTGAACATCCTTGTAGTTAAGGTGGGGTAAATCGGCAATAACTAGCCACTTAAGAAAAGGTTACACGTTACTGTACTATTGCCACCATGTTTTTGTGCAGACGCCTTCAGCAAAATACATGAAGTCGCAAGTCTAGTCTTCATCAAGTTATTTTGATAAAATTGCAGAACTAGCAACTAATTCTGTGCTTTGAAGTGCATATTTTGCGAAGTGGCCAGAAATAGGCAATTTACCCTATGTACTGGCCTCCTATCTTACGTTTACCATTTCGGGGTCCTGAAAAGTATCTCATCTAACATGCGAGGTATTATACGTTTATTCATCTAACCTTAGTATTGTGATTTTAATGGAGCCGCAACAAATTATTTGAAGCGAGTACGCCGACTTTGTGAATACTAGCGTGGGTATTACGGGACCAATCAAGTGAAATTTTGCGGCTGGCAGAATTCAGACGAAGCGAATCAGGCTAGAAACTAGGAATGCATGTTGTGTGCTTGACAACGAGTTACTACTCAGCCATTCTATATTATAATTTATTATCTTTAAATCTACAATCTTTTATAAATTTTCCAAAAAAAAATTCATTTTACATATTCAAAATATACTCTCCAAACTACACGTTTGATGGCCTAATATGGCAGTGACCTAAAATGGGCACTGTCGTTTTAATTATGAATTGATTCCCGAAGTTTTTTTATTGAAACCGTGCAACTCGGTCATCATAACAGGCCTTGTTACCGACCTTTTATTTATTTAAGGATTCGTTGCGTCGTTGGTTAGGAACAAATGGAGGTCCCTAACTCACAACAGTGCATCTCCAGGCAACCTTACATACCAACATTGCATACTTGCCTTACCTAGGCAAAGATCATCACAAATTTAAGAGTTAGATAGATACTATACGGACTGTTTGTCTGTGTAGTTCTCACCATGTGACTCTATCTAGGGCTGCCTCCTTGATTTCCTTATATATATATATATATATATATATATGACTGTAAATTATTCTTTTATTTGTTTAATGTAATTTAACCTTAGTCTTCCGCGTCCTCGCTCGCCTTCAATCTTGCCTTCTATGATGTTATTTATTAAAGACGTATGACCAATCATTTTCCCTCTCCATTTTATAAACTTTTTAACCTTTTTTTTCCTTACCCACTTTCCTCAACACTTCGTCGTCTTTTTCCCTTTGCTTACTTAAACAATACATTGTTAAACGACACAAGCAAATTAAAATGATTGTATTTTGCAGCATCTAAAATGTCACATTAGGAAATATGAATAAAACTTCAAAAAGTCAGATATTTATAGAAATTTGTCCAATTAAGTCATTCCCGAAGAGTGGTGCGTCTCGTGCGCTGAATACATAAAGCGTGTCTGTTACTGTTACACAAGGGGCGTGGTATACCGAATCGAAACATCCCCGTAAACGCCGTCTCAGTTAAGCCGCTCTAGGAAACCCATTCTGTGATAACAGTCGGTTAGTTATGTTGAGCAGTACTGCAATAAAAATAAATAAGCAGTCGATGACGGATGGCGTCGTTAAGAAGGTAATTAGTTGGCGCAGAAGCCACCTGCCGCGCTGGCGGGGCCGCGGCATACTGTGCAATGGCGGCGGGGCGGCGGTGGCGAGATATCTCTTTAAGTATGTTAGTTATTTTATAATCCAGACAAAAAAAATAACGCTGATATGTCAAAAATAACGTCGGACTAGAAAGCGCCGCGAGTGGAGCGAGTGGCATTGTGATACGAGTGCAAGCCTACTAACGGTTCTAAAAAAAATAAAGTGAGAGACGTCAAGCAAGGTTGGACTAAGGTAGAATGGATACTAGAACTGTACTTTATTAATAAATTAATATCTACAATGAGAAGAATAAGTTATTTACTAATAAGTATAGCTGACACACAATAAATAACTGTATAAATTCAGAAGGACTAACAAAAGTGATGTTTGCCAGTTAGAAAACTAAAATTATTCGCATACGTTAGACTAATCACTTGCACTTTCGTTCCTTCCGTAATCTTGTGCATGTAGTGTATCGAGCCTTCGGAAGATTCGGAATATCGGAGGTTCCATAGCGTACAGCAATAGCGTATTGTCGGCTGCCAGCATGTTTCGGATCGTCTTGACTCCTTGGCGCTGCGTAGAAATGTAGCTTCCCTCTGCATTTTCTACCGCATGTATTACGGGGAGTGCTCCGAGGAATTGTTCGAATTAATCCCTGCCGCTTCTTTCCGCCATCGCCAAACGCGACAACATTACCATCCTCACAACTTAGATGGTTGACAGTCCTCAACTGTGCGTTTCTCCAGAAATTTCCTGCCTCGCACAGCTAAACTGTGATGAACTGTCACCTGCGGTGTTTCCGGACCGATACGACCTTCAAACCTTCAAGAAAAGAGCGTACTCCCATCTTAAAGGCCGGCAACGCACTCACAACCCCTCTGGTGTTGCGAGTGTCCATGGGCAGCACTAATCGCTTACCATCGGGTGATTCGTCTGCTCGTTTGCCTCCTATGTCATAAAAAAATATCTACCTTTGAAGAGTTAGGCTTCTTTTAACGGCACCGACGTCTCAAATTGCATTTGTCAATCGTCAGTAACGATGCCCCAGTTGTGTGCAGGTTCAAATCATGCTCGAAGCACTGATTTTTTAATTAATTCCCTGTAATTTTAAATTTATGTTTTATTTAATTTAATCGACCAGTTTTGCACCAAAAAATTGCTTTGCAGTTTGGTGAAACTTAGTCAAGCAGTACCTACTATGTTTTTATTTTAATATTTGGAATAAAATAAATCGTGCGTGTTTTTCAATTACTAATTTATATTTGTTTTCTTTTGAAAATTCGGTAGTGCTCACACACGTTCGGACATTTGATTAACCTTAAAAAAATCTGTCTTGTTATTGTTACAAATGATATAACTCAACTCATAACTCTTCTCTAAAATTAACATGCAATAGTTTAAGACGCATTAATGGCAGTTCGAACAGTTGGCGTGCACGTGCAAATTTAATTTTGTTTGCAATAAATTCGGAACCTTAAAAACGATACAACTTCCGCGGATTCGCTATCAGTGTGCCCAGGCCTTTACTTGTCGTAATACGCGCGTCTGGTCGAGTTGATTATGAGACGTAATAACAAACATACTTACGGACTCACTCGGAGATAGCTGTCAAACAAAAAGTCCAAATGCCAACGCAATGGGTGTAAACATTTTTACTATTGCATGCTAGACATACTTCAAACAAGTCAATCAATTACCCATCATAGTTATCATTATCATCAGACATATTGACAGTTACACTTTATTATTATTAGGTACGTTGTGTATTAATTTATTACGTTGTGTATTACGTGTATCAGTGGAGTACCAGAAATATCCTTGATTTCAATGTCCCCAAATGCGCTGTTATATCATTCAGTCGGTCGCGAAACCCGCTTCTCTACGGATATTCTTTGGGATCGGAATCCATAGTGCGTGTCAGCACTATTCGGGATTTAGGTGTCATCCTTGACACTCATCTCAATTTCCACGAACACTTCAACTCATTGACCCGTAACTGTTACCAGAGTTTAGGATTTGTTATACGGAATGCCAGGGAATTCCGCGACCCCGAAATCATAAAATTGCTTTATACAGCTTTAGTCAGAAGTAAGCTGGAAGCAGCTTGCGTCGTTTGGAACCCATACGAAGAGACTTACATCCTACTTTTGGAGAGGGTACAAAAAGTGTTCTTGCGGTTCTTGTATAAAAAAAATGTACGGGTACTACCCATTCTTATACCCTACTAAATTCCTTTTAGGTATCTTGGGTTTTAACTCCTTGGAGGTCAGACGCAATCTTGCTCTTCTCACCACAACCGGCAGTATCTTGCGTGGCGAGTCAGACTGTGTTGAGTTAGTAGCACAATTAGTGCGCCTGTCCGTTCCCTTTCCAACCAGATTTGATTTCCGGCCTCGTATTCGTTGTCTCTTAGCCGTACCCAAATCGCGAACGGTGTCACGCAGTAAGTCTCCGTTGGTTCGTGCATTACAACTTTTGAACGCACTCCTCGCATCAGCCCCTGATTGTGATGTGTTTGCTAGCAGATGGGCAGTGGTGCGTGATGAATGTTTGAAGTTCTGCGAGAAGATGGATGTACGTCTCTCGTCAGTTTATTATTAGTTTAGTGTATAATTGTTTCTTCATATAAATTTGTATAGTTGATTTGTAGTGTCACAGTGATTTAGTTCATACTGTTATGCTGTGTAACTATTTCTTTTAATAATAAATAAATAAATGAATTACGTTAAAAACAGCTTTTGTAATACAATAACACTTTGACATGGCACCGATGATAGATAGCCAATTATAGGATCTCAATGGTTGTTTTGAAAAGTTCATGTTGTTCATTAACTTTTGGATTTATCTCTCAATATAACCTTATGGGAATCACGCGCTTGTATTCGCAATAAAGATATAAAACTTATTTCTAGGTGACATTGGTGTTTTGCGTCTTGTGAATAGTGGGGTTAATCTTATATTTAATTCATAACATAATACTGGTCTCACAATAGGTATATTATTTGACTCCCAGGAAATGTTTCGCGTGTAACCTTCAAAGCTAGTTATTGTATTTATGTTTTCTATATTGAAAGGAGAAGAAAAGAAAGAAAGAACTGGGATATGGGTCCATAGCAACAACTTTCTTACAAGAAATTGTTCCTGACAACCAGCATTTTTCATATCCGCAATAAAACGAAGAAATTTCGTGCCAGATTGGATCAGGTACGATTCCCGGTCAAATAGGGCTTTTTTATCTTTGAATGGCGTTTTTTTGTATTTTCTTAAGTTCTCTAAACTACTAAATAAATATCCGCACCTATCTACCACTTACTATATTTTCAGATTTTTCCTCACGGCCTCATTTGGGTTATTCAACATCAACATCATCGTCAGCCGATAGACGTCCACTGTTGGACATAGGCCTCCCCCATGACCAGTATTGGGCTATCAACATATTAGTCGTGTTGGTTGGTGGAAATAAAATAAAACGAGTATTTGAAGTCACAATCTATACTAATACATATTATAAAGCTGAAGAGTTTGTTTGTTTGTTTGTTTCAACGCGCTAATCTCAGGAACTACTGGTTCGAATTGTTTTTTTTTTTGTGTTAGATAGTCCATTTATCGAAGAAGGCTTTAGGCTATAGAACATCACGCTGCGACCAATAGGAGCGAAGACGCGGACGAAGTCGCGGGCAACTGCTAGTTCTATATAAGTGGATCATTTTACCTAACTAAATACAAATACAATACAAATACTTTATTTTGCAAGAAAAAGGGTTGTAATGATCTTAGTACAAAATATTCAGCACCTCCTTAATCAGCCATTAAGTATGGCATGCAAAATATTTACAATTTATGCGACTAAGTATTATTCAATTATTATTAACATAAATTCTATCTTAAATTTAATTTTCATGCAATATTTTAAAGTTTTATTTCATTACAAAAATTAGTCATGTTCATCATAAGTCAAAAGTTATTAAATTTCATTAGTTATTATTGCCTATCAAAAAAATCATTTAATTTATAAAATCTATGATCAAGGAGCCATTTATACAGGATCTTATTAAATTTACAATTCGGGGTTTCTTTGATTGGCTGAGGCAATTTATTATAGGTGTTAACGCACATTACACTACAGTTTTTTCTAAACCTTGCAGTTTTTTGCTGTTTATCTACAACAAGACGGTCACAATTTCTCGTATTGCGAAGATATATATCTCTTGTGGTTTTAAACAGATAGCTGTACTTCCTAACAAATTTAGAGACTTCATAAATGTACAAACATGGGAGTGGTAGTACACCTAATTTAAGAAACAAGGGTTTACAGGATTCGAATGGCCCAACGCCACAAATCGCACGAATACATTTCTTTTGGGCAATAAAAGCTCGATATGTATCAGCACCATTACCCCAGACAATAAGACCATATCTTAACACTGAGTCAACATATCCGTAGTAGGCAGCCATGGCTGTTTTCTGGTCAATTGTTCTTCTCAATCTAGATAGCACATACACAAATCTGTTAATTTTTTTGCATACATCATTTATTTGCTCATTCCAATTTAGAACACTGTCAACATATATTCCTAGAAATTTAGTAGTCTTATTCTCATTTAATATATGTCCTTTATGATTTATTTTCAACTGTCGATTAAAATTATTAAAATTAATTAAACTGGTTTTTTCTAAGTTTGGTTTTAAGTTATTATTTTCCAACCATTTGACTACATTATTCACTGTTTTAATAACCTCCAATTCATGTTTATTAATACTGTTAGAATGTTCATTGGTAACTACTACGGATATGTCATCAGCAAACATGACACATTTGTGTTCAATTTTATCTGGAAGATCATTGATATATACCAAGAAAAGAAGTGGTCCTAGAACACTTCCTTGTGGAACACCAAATTTATTATTTCTGTAGCTGGATCTGTAGTACTTAGTTAAATTTTTACTGTCATCACCATCACATTTAATTTCGACACACTGAGTTCTGTTTTCTAGGTACGATTTAATCCATTGCAAAAGTAGTTTATTTGTAAGCCACAGTGGTTCAAGCATGCAGCTGTCAAGGGGCGGTCGTGGGTTCGATTCCCGGCTCGTACCAACGGGTTTAAGTACTTATGTACGAAAATTAATTAAAAAAGATTTTTTAAAGGGGCGGCAAAGCGCATGTGACACCCCTGAAGTTGCAGGCGTCCATAGGCTGCGGTAACCGCTTACCATCAGGCGGGCCGTACGCTTGTTTGCCACCGACGTGATATTAAAATAATAATTTTATAAAAAATAATTAATACCTTAAGTATAAAAAAAAATTGATACTTACTCATCTATGAGATGAGATGAGGCCTGCTGTGCTATCGCGAACTTCGAAAATCGAACTTCGTGTCGTGCCGTCCCTTTCACTCTCGTGTTATACTCTATATGACGGAAAGAGACGGCACGACACGAAGTTCGATTTTCGAAGTTCGCGGTAGCACAGCTGTGCCCTCACGAGGGATGTATATTAATATTATTTGTATCTCCGTTTTTAAACTCTCGCGTCTTTATTGCCCGGTCATTTAGATATAGATATAGATCCAACACGTAGAGGCCTTTGGGAGACGAAGTTTGATGTAATATAGTACACCTATTAGAACCCATTCACGGGTACAACGGTAGATACCCGTGAACCGGTCATTATAACTGTTGTGAGTTATGAATTTCCTGCTACCCAAAGGTTGTCTGGAAGATATCGCTACAGAGGCCGGGACGAAAGTGGTTGCCGGCCGAAGACATATATAGATAGGTCTAAGACGGGCAACCCCAAATTTCCCGCCGAGGTATGCATAGTGTTTTTCTCAAACATGCAATGAAAAAAACAACAAAAAAAAAACAACATTTAATTTTAATACGCATAGTGGCAGAATGTCATGATGCCTGTGCCACAAATTTATGTGGAATGGAATTAAAAAAGAGGACTTTGCCGGCCTAGGCCTGCAAGATTTGTATGAAATTCCATTAACGACCTCTCGTCCTAGCCGCACCTGAAATATTTTCGCAGCCTATTATAAGGAACATAACATCAATATTTCATTGCATGTTTGAGAAAAGTATATTTATTATTATTGTACTCGTATGTCTTTTCCACTCACGGGACAATGGTGTCCCGGACCTTTGGAAGGCGTGCGCGGAGCCGAAGTACCGAGGTACCGAAGTACCAACCGAGTACCACATAGCCAACACGCAGAGGCTCTTTTGACAATTTAATGAAATGCAAGGGGTACACCGAGCGGATGCTGTCCCTGCCCGTGTCATGGGACGCACACAGAGACAGCACCCGCCAGGGTGTACAGGAACTATTGGGTGAATATGATGGACTAATGGCTGGGCTATTGAGTGAGACAACTGACGTCTGCCTAATAAAACTGTCTCACATTTTTATCTCAGGCAGACGGTGACTCGCCCTCTGCTAGATGGGCCCCTATAAATAGCGACATTAAAAATGGCCTAAGGGCAACACCGGTGCAGAGGGCTGGGGGTAGAGAGGTGGCACTGGACTTTAAACATATAGCCAACTCGCCACTTAGGTGACCACATCCACCCCCGAGCAACAGCTCTAGCGATTTATTATTATTATTATTATTATTCTCTTTATTTTTCTTACAACTTAAGTTAGGTTTTATACAAAACATTTATAAAAGTAAAATATAATAGTACACATACAAAATATAAAAGCATTATAAAAACCTAACCTAAGAGTGCCGCCGGCAACGAGGCGGGCCTAAGCTACCGGTGGTTAGGGCGACAGAGAGAGGAACCTCCGGACTATCCGCGCCGTGTCCAGGAGTACCGCCTTCTGTATCTGACCCTTGACCCAGCCATCTAGCGAGAGTCTCTTGAGATGTTGGTCGAGAGAGTTCGCAGAGACGACTATCGTTACTACTATTATTATTATTATTATTTTGTAAATAAAAGCTACTTAGTTTAGGGCCAGAACTCTAGGAAATCGTTGTTCCCTATACAACGCTCATTTTACCAAAGTGTATATATAGAGCCTAGTCGTAAAGTAGCAGTAGGTACCCGCCAGACCTAATTCCCAGCTTTACTAACCCAGACTAAGGAAGCTAATCCCTTCATCTGGCTATTGAGAGCTTACTGTGGATTGTGTAGTTTTAGGGTATAAATGAAATAGGTACTCGCTCGTAATTAATAAACGTATATCCATGGTCGCGTACGGTACGGTTTCAGAGGAGTTTACGCTTCTTTTGGGGATGTTCCCTGCCGAGGTATTCCCGACGCAGAGGAACTCGTGGCCCCATATTAAATTGGTCCAGTTCTGACAATGGCATCCATTAGAAAACCGTATAAGTCTTAAATTTGCATGAAAGGCCGAGCCGCACCGAATGCATGTGTGCGTGGCGTGCGCGTTGTAAATATCGTATGAAATGTCATAGTAGATGACACACCGCTTGCGCTATGACATTTCATACGATACAACGCGCACGCGCACGTGCTGCGCACGCATTCGGTGTGTCTCGGCTTTTAGTATGTGCGAGACATATGGGCGGAAAGGTTCTCTAGTGGCGACCACGTACCGAAAGCGTGGGCAGGCCCCCCTACACTGTGGACTGATGACCTGGTAAGGGTCGCGGGTGTCCGCTGGATGCTGATGGCGAAGGACCGGTCACTGTGGAAGTCTTTTGGGGAGGCCTATGTCCAGCAGTGGTCGTTATTCGGCTGACATGATGATGATGATGATGGGCGCGACAAATGGACGAATAAATCAGTTGACGTCGGTTATTGGTTTGTTAAAATGTTCGATTATTCAATACATAAGCATGAAAAAAGGGACGTATTTTGACCATAAGAAATTGTGACGTCATTAGCATTTCCCTACAAACTTTTTTCACGTTTTGTATAAAAGTTGCTGATTTGAGTCTCAGTAAAATTCCGTATTGTAAATAAATGTGTTTGTAAAAATGAAATTTAAAGCCCTCGAGGCCTACTTGCGGAATTAAACAACATAAGTATATTAGGTAAAACATTTAAGAAAAGGACCTATTGTATGTAGTTGTGGCGTGTTCGAATAGAAATTACATATTTAAAATGTGTAACAAACACGTCACGACTACATACAACAACAGGGTCCTTTTTTAAGTTTTTTACCTATACTTACATTATTTTTTTACTGGGGGGAAAATCCGTTATGGATACCGCGGGGACAGTGCGGAGGTTATGTCGGACTTGCACCGACTAAAAACCCCCCGATCGTCCTCCTCAACTCATTTCGGCCGGCTCTGGGATCTCCGTCGGAACGCACCAGTGCCGCCCTAGAGTCACACCTCTGTGGGTCCCACCGTCTGTTTTCATAGACGATCGCAGCCCCCCACTGCGACCGTCTTCGACCCCAAGGACCCCCTCTTAGTCGCCTTTTACGACAGGCAGAGGATACCGTAGCCGCATTCTATGCCCCGGCTACAGGGCGCACCTAATACTTACCTAGGTCACCTACCTGCTAGGTACTAGCAGGCTCACATTCCTACGTAGTAAACCTGCAGGCAAATGCCCTAGGATCGGAATGGGGTTAGCCGCGGCGCATTCCAGCGAGGCTCCCACGGCCCCCGGCGTCCCGCTCCGCGCCCCGCCCCGCTCCGGAAATGCCCGTGCGCACATGCAAAGCCTAGCTCGCCGCTTACTAGCAAAAGGACGCATGTGAATTGTGATAGGAAATGTGGTCTGTGCTCCGCGCTGTTTGGTTAAGAGGTATTTTTTGAAGGAAGGCTCTGCAACTTTCGCATTTTACTATCGAGTACAGTGAACCAAATTTATTTCTGGGAGATTTCGTGCGTTGTCACAGTAATATGAGTCTCTAGCAGCTTTCATATTGTTTGTCACTGTGACAAGGAATGAAGTGATCACACTGATTGACCGTACATACTGGGCGACCGAGCATAGCCCGGCGTATTGTGAATTTTCCCGGAGAAGAGTTTTTCCGAACATGTGACCTAGCTACATCGATTTATCGCTCCCGTACACCTGAGTTTTAAATTTCATCAAAAACGTTAGAGCCGTTTCTGAAATGCCCGATTTTTTTTTGTTAGAATTAATCACAAGGAAAACATACATATTTAAATAGGCTAATACAGTCGTGGAATGACAAGGTTCGTCACATTTCAACTCTATTTTAATGCCGTTGAGGTCGAAAAGCGACGAACCTTTTCGTTCAGACTATACTGGTACATATGTACATTTGTACATACATATGTAATATGTATGTATACAACATTCCATAACTAGCTACGACGTGCCTTTAAAATGAGAACCAAACTACGCATTACGCTGGAATGCATATTAACGTAGCTTAGTGGCTTAGTGTTGGTTTTCATTTTAAATGTAAATAAAAACGTACTACGTGTACATTTTAGACCACCCACATGACTCCTCCGCATGACGTTCACAGAAATGTCGCTTGTGTATTAGTTCTAGCCAGCAACATATTCTGTGAATATTCAGTTGTTTTTAAAGCATAAAGCCTTATTTACACACGGACTCGAAGTACGCGAGTTTCACTACATTGCGCGGTTTGACAGGTCGCTGGAACTCATTATACCACGGTAACCCGCAATGTAATGAAACTCGTATGTGTGGACCGAGGCCTTAAAGGACAGGTTTGAACTTTCAGCATAATGGTGCCTTGCCACTAGAGATGTGCTATTGCAGCTACGCTGCAAGGATGTGAAAGCTACGATACAGAGACCCGTTCCCACCAGGTGCTATGCTAATATGTAGATCAATGAACATTGGTGGATTCCAACGCATCCATAGCAACGTGCCATAGCACATCTCTGGTTGAAAGACACCCTAAGACCCATACTAGCAAACCCAGCCATATTTAAAGCTTCGTTTATGCTGCGGACAATATTAAAGCTCTGCGGTCTTAAAGCCGAGACACACCGAATGCGTGCGCAGCACGTGCGCGTGCGCGTGTGCGTGGCGTGCGCGTTGTATCGTATGAAATGTCATAGTAGATGACACACCGCTTGCGTGCGCAGCACGCGTGCAAGCCACGCAAGCGGTGTGTCATCTACTATGACATTTCATACGATACAATGCGCACGCCACGCACACGCATTCGGTGTGGCTCGGCCTTTAGTAAATCACCAACACAATACAATCATCGTCATCATCATATCAGCCGAAGGACGTCCTCTGCTGGACATAGGCTTCCCCCAAAAAGTGCCACAATGACCGGTCCCTCCGGAGTCCGGACGCTCGCGACAATATCAGTCGTTTGTTGGTAAATACTCGTATATCAATTGGTCAATTCAAAAAAATTATAGGTCACATAATCTATTTTCTTTGTATTAAAACCATTATAAGCCTTCTAATAACGTCAGTGCCTATGATGATTAATCTTGATCGATGTTAGGTAACAAATCTCGCAAGTCGATTTTGACATCATCTTTCTAAACTTTTCCTGATTATGTCCTAGAAAAGCCCCGGGGGATCGACTTTGGCGTAGGCACTGATTTTACGAAAACGACTGCCATCTAATCTTCCAGCCCAGAGCGAAAACTAGTACCTTTGGGATTACGGCCTTAGTAAATCCCTAGTATATAATAAAATACACGAACACTGTTAAAAAGTCTGCTGATAAGTTTTTTTGGTTCCCGTCACTTAGGGCCACTTTCCTTGAACGGCCACTTCACTGGAACGGCCATAATCCTTGAACAGCCACTTCACTTGAACGGCCATAATCCTTGAACGACCATAATCCTTGAACGGCCACTTCACTTGAACGGCCATAATCCTTGAACGGCCACTTCACTGGAACGGCCATAATCCTTGAAGGGCCACTTCACTTGAACGGCCATAATCCTTGAACGGCCACTTCACTTGAACGGCCATAATCCTTGAACGGCCACTTCACTTAAACGGCCATAATCCTTGAACGGCCACTTCACTGGAACGGCCATAATCCTTGAACGGCCACTTCACTTGAACGGCCATAATCCTTGAACGGCCACTTCACTGGAACGGCCATAATCCTTGAACGGCCACTTCACTGGAACGGCCATAATCCTTGAACGGCCACTTTACTGGAACGGCCATAATCCTTGAACGGCCACTTCACTTGAAAGACCATAATTCTCGAACGGCCACATCCCTGATCCACTTTTCTGTAACGACCACGAAATGGCATGCAACCAACACAATGTACCGGCCAGCCTGATGGTAAGCGGTCACCGCAGCCTATGAACGCCTACAACTCCACGGGTGTCACACGTTGCCAACCCTTTAAAAAATGTATATACTCCTTTCTTGAAGAACCCCATACTGTAGTCCCTCGGGAAAACCTCGGCAGGGAGGTCAGTTCACTACCGGAGCGTCCGAGGGAGGAAATTACTTTGAAACCGTACCGTACGCGACCATTTAGGCAGATTTAGGTTCTATGGTGTGAGGATGAATGCCGACGGCGAGCGGTGCGATGGTAGAAAGCGGAAAGCGGTATGTTGCAAGCCCTGGATTCTTCATTTTGTGAATTTGTTATTTTGTTAGAGTAGGAAATAGGAAACTAATGTGGCCTGTAATGCCTTAATACGTTTTTGAAAGGGAATACAAGGGTTCTTAATTCATATCCGTACTTACAGCATTCTACCACCAGCAGTAGGCGTAGGGTGAATGCTCTCGCGCTGACCGTTGGCTCGGAAATTGCTGGGATTATGAATCACGCGCAGGTATGGCCGCTAATATTGCCCTTCGCGACTTCACGTCATTTTGAACCCTTTTACGTTACACACAGAGTCGCTTTTCACATGTGCTTGTTTTATAGAATTTCGCAATAGGTTTTCATGGTAATATCTATCTGAATAAATTGTGCAAATGAATAGAATACGTACGGTGGAGGTGAAACTTATTAGTAAACATAAGTTCAGGTGAAAAATAGATGATTTGTTTTACAAATGAGAAAAGAAGATGTTTTAAACGTTCGATGCCGGAAATTTGCCGTTTCTCGGAAACACGCCTATTCAATAGTCAAGATATACTTATAAATAATAGCTCATGTGCCCGTTGGGAGTTAGCAATACCCAACAGAAAGAAAAATAAATCTAGAAGTTATATTTTTTTTGTTAATGGGATGCCGACGCTGAAAGATGGTCATTTCTAGATTTTTTTTTTATACTTTATGGTATTCCAATCAATTGTATGAAATTTCAATAAAATCCACCTGCTTTAATGGTGGGATAAAAAGCGGCGTAAGGTATAGGTAAAAAAACTTGAGTGCGCAGTACGTTCGGTTCACCATACAAACAAACGTATTTACGCTCTCATTTCAAAACGCCGCGCTAGAATAACATGAAACTTTGTATACACAATGGGATAGAGGATAGATATGCCGATATCTAGGTCGGAAATTAGTTTCTGTTGTTTGAAATTATAATGTACAAAAAATACAACCATTATTAAGGTTTTCATACAAGCCGTAAAAAACTGAAAAAACCGCTGTATTTTGTTTCTTTTACATTTTCTAGCAATAGAAATTAATTTCTGACCTAGATATGCCGGATCTCGTTGCGTATACAAAGTTTCATGTTATTCTAGCATGGCGTTTTAAAATGAGAGCATAAATACGTTTGTAGGGAGAACCTAGCGTACTGCCACGTACCGCGCCCTCTTAAGAAGTTGACCTGTTGTATGTATGTAGTTGTGACGTGTTCGAATAGACATTACATATTTAAAATGAGCAACTTAAACAAAATAAACGCCTATATGAACACGCTACAACAACATACAACAGGTCATCTTGATTTTTTTACCTATATAGAGTCAACCTTACTTCTCTGGCGCAGCGACTCAAAGTGTCTTGGCCTCCAGTACGAGTGCACGCCACCAATGCCGATCCTGCGTCATTTCCATTCAACAGCGAAAGTAGATGATTATTTTAGTACCTTGTCACTTTCACTAATTGAACGCATTCCAACTGTCGAAGTAGTGTTACGTTAGTGCGACAAAGTACTTTAACAGATAGAGTGCAATTTTATATAGAAAACTCCCGTGAGTTTGAGACATATTAAATATAATGAAACGGGTCACTCACGTCTTAAAGGTCGAATATCGCTCGACATGTTTCAGACCGCCGCGATAGGTGCTCATGATTAAGGACCGCGAACCGGTCTGAAACATGTCGAGCGATATTCGACCTTTAAGACGTGAGTGACCCGTTTCATTATATTCAGATAGAGTGCGTTAAAGTTCAAGAGTGGGGGCTCGTGACGTCACGTCGTGCTAAAAAGCGTAGCACGTTTAACGGGCTATATGCGCACGCATTTGGTGTGGCTCGGCCTTAAGTGACTGATCAAAATTTGATTTGACATTTCGTCTAACGGATCATTACAAAACCAGCAGGGTAGTTATGTAACTTTTCGAACGTACGATAGGTAAATCTAACTGTCATTTTTACTATGAAATTGACATTTAGATCTATGTTACGCTCGCTCGAAAACGTTGCGTACTTAATTTGATTTTGAGGTAATAATAATAATTGAATGGATTATTTTTTGTGAAATAAATAAATATTAGCGGTCAATTTTTTACACAAATCGAACTAGTCCCATAGTAAGCTCAATAAAGGCTTGTGTTATAGATACTAAACGACGACATATTTAATAGATATATACGTAAATACATAGAAAACATCCAAGCCTCAAGAACAAATGTTTCTGCTCACCACAGAAACAAATGCCCTTACCAGGATTCGAACCCGGGACCTCTAGCTTCGGAGGCAGTGTCACTACCAACTAGGCTAAACAGGCCGACATTCTTGCGAACCGTGAGATCTTCGAGAAGACAGTACGGTTGCCAGTTTATAAACGACTTGTGAAGAGCACAGCTGTTATCCTATCGCTAGGAATGCGCAAAAGTCACGAACTAACGGTCGGCACTAAGCCCCCCCCCACCCACGCGGCTCGGACACTATTGCAGTATAAGTCCTGTGGGAAACTGGCATTCCTTACTCGCAAAGTAGCTATATCGATAAATACGCTAAATTGGCTTCAGAAAGCATTTGAAGATGGTTTGGCTGATCGATTCCCACTTTGTGATCAATTGGTAAGGTGGCATAACGAGGGCTATCGCGTGTGTATTCACCACTAGAAGCGCTAGTGTGGCGTGAGGTCTAAAATGTCAAACGTCACCCTTTAAATCGACCTGTTTAGCCTAGTTGGTAGTGACACTGCCTCCGAAGCTAGAGGTCCCGGGTTCGAATCCCGGCTAGGGCATTATTTGTGCATTTAGCACGGATTTTGTTCTTGGGTCTTGGATGTTCTCTATGTATTTAAGTATGTATTTATCTATATAAGTATGTATATCGTCGTCTATTACCCATAGTACAAGCTTTGCTTAGTTTGGGACTAGGTCGATTTGTGTAAGATTGTCCCCCAATATTTATTTATTTATTTATATATATACTATAATCCATACTTATGTCGGCCTGTTTAGCCTAGTTGGTAGTGCCACTGCCTCCGAAGCTAGAAGTCCCGGGTTCAAATCCCGGTAAGGGCATTTGTTTCTGTGGTGAGCAGAGACATTTGTTCCTGAGACTTGGATGTTTTCTATGTATTTAAGTATATATCTATTAAATATATCGTCGTCTAGTACCCATAACACAAGCCTTATTGAGCTTACTATGGGACTAGTTCGATTTGTGTATAAATTGTCCCCTAATATTTATTTATTATTTATTATACTTCTATACTATACTTAATATTATAAATGCGAAAGTCACCCGTCTGTCTGTCTGTCTGTTACCTCTTCACGCTTAAACCGCTAAACTGATTTAGATGAAATTTGGTACAGGGATAGTTTGAGTCCCGGGAAAGGACATAGGATAGTTTTTATTCCGGAAATCATTCCTTAGGGGGTGAAAAGGGGGGCAGAAGTTTGTCTGGGCGAGCGATATTTAAGCCTGCGCATACAACAATTTATTAGCAATTATTTCTATTCTACGAGTTGCACGCGGATGGAGTCGCGGGCAAAAGCTAGTATTCATATAAATGCTAAACCTAAACACCAGGGGCAGGAAACCCTGACTGCGGTAGGTAATAATATTATTGTTAATGGCACAAGAGATATTGTTCTATGTGTCGTAGGCCTAGTACAATGAACAGTTGGCGGATGTCGTTTGAACCTGTTAGGACAAGGGGGGGATTGTGTACAGAACCTATTGAGAGGACAAGGCATCGACTTATTAATTGAAGGTAGCAACGAACTAGGCAAACAATGCCGAGCGTAATTAGGCTTTGTATCCATCACAGATGTTGACAAACCTAATCCCAATAAAAAAAATAAGGACGTAAGATACCGAAAAATAGAACTGTCTCAAAGAATTGTCATTAAGGCGAAGGGGTGGGCAAGCTCTTTCCATACAAACTTTGTGCAAGTTTTTCTTCGTTTGTGTTTGCACTCCAGTTACTAGTTTTGGTCCATATGCTTATTTTTTTGTTAGCTATGTCTTTATGCTTTCCTTTTTTTTTTGTATTTGTTTTTTGAAATAATTCAAAATTTTAACATCAAGTTCTGCGTATATCCAATCTGTACCAACAAAAAATAAAATTAAGTGCTGTAGTGCCAAAACTAACGCACAACCTTTGTATGGAGAATGGGTTGCCCTACCCTGCACCTTAATTAACGGGTAAGGCCTGAATCACACTGGCGCGGCCTGCGGTGGCGGACAATAGTAAATTTGACAGCTAATGACAAGTTTACTATTGACCGCCGCGGCCAGGCCGCGCCAGCGCCAGTCTGTAAGAGGCTTAACACATATCTGCCATAATGAATCTTAGGTATTGCAAAATACTCCCTACATTATTCATCATCTTCATTCTAGCATTATCGCAGTACAGTTGCATCCTGAAGGATGCCCGGGGTCCGCTACCTAATCCCAAGAATTGGCGTAGGCACCAGTTTTTACGGAAGCGACAGCCATTTGACCTTCCAACGCGAGGGGGAAACTAGACCTTATTGGGATTAGGCTTGTCAAGTGAGTGGGCAACTTGACTGTTAGAAGTTCTCAAGCCGCCTCTAACTGGGCTTAACGACCACTTTGGCTTAGTTGGTGCTGACCCTGCCTACGAATCCGGAGGTCCCGGTTTCGAATCCCGGCCAGGGCATTATTTGTGCATGTTTCGCACGTATCTCATTCGTTTCGCTCTCGGGTCTTGGATGTTTTATATGTATTCAAGTATGTACTTATCTACATGTATGGCGTCGTCTAGTACCCACAGTAAAAGCTTAGCTTAGTTTGGGACTAGGTCGATTTGTGTAAGATTGTCTCCAAAATTTATTTATTATTATTATTTAACGACTAATAAATAAATAACAATAAAAAAAAAATTACGGCTGGTATCAAGACAGCAGCCGGAATCAACGGTAGAACGTACCTTACAAAGCACGGGAGCGGTCAATTATTGTTATTAACCACTCAAAGCGATCACCCATCCAAGAACTGACCCCGGCTTACATTGTTTAACCTCGCATACCACACGCGGTACACGGGCGCCGCTAGGCCACGAACGCTCCTATTCCCTACACTAACCTAGCTGTAAGTCTGTTACTAATAAAACAATGGAGTCCAAGTATTCCGAAATAAAGTTTATATTATTATTATTAGAAATAAACCCTTACCTTAATAAATAATAATAATAATATAAATATTGGGGGACAATCTTACACAAATCCACCTAGTCCCAAACTAAGCAAAGCTTGTACTATGGGTACTAGACGACGATATACATACTTATATAGATAAATACATACTTAAATACATAGAAAACATCCAAGACCCAAGAACAAATATCCTTGATAAATGCACAAATAAATGCCCTGGCCGGGATTCGAACCCGGGACCTCTAGCTTCGGAGGCAGAGTCACTACCAACTAGGCTAAACAGGTCGTCGTTATATAGTATATAGTATAAGTATATATAGTAAGTATAGTATGGATTGGGGTACTACGTAAAGAGCGCTATACAAGGGCATACTTCGTAGATAAATTAGGCATTGTGTCATAGCGTTTTGGGAATACAAACCGGAAAACACGTCGAAAACGGGTATAATGATCTAGATGAGATTATCCATGTAGGGATTTACTGGGGCGAAAAACATATCCAGCTAGGTCCATTTTTCGAGAGTTTTTTTTTTTTCAGTCTTTATTAATTATTTTAACATGGTATTGTAGGTTCATCATCATCATCATAAATTTAAGAGCCTTGCTCTTGTAACCGCCATTCCGTTCTTCTCTGGGCTACATCTTTGAATTCCTGATACGACACAATATTAACCTTCTCCTTAGCATTGTAGGTTCTCCCTTTAGCCATAAATGCTTCATTTGACCTAATCCAATTTTATTTTAACAGTAAACTTTAACCTTACCTAATGACTTTCATCAAGCCGACAGACGTACACTGCTGGAAATAGACCTCCCCTAAAGAGCCCATGTCCCTTAATGATGGGTCCTGCGCCACTCGCATCCTATAAAGACTCCCGCGACCTTTACCAGGTCATCATTCCACCTTGTGGGGGATCTGCCCACGCTGCGCCTTCCAGCACGTGGTCGCCACTCGAGAACCTTTCCGCCCCAACCCCAACGGCTACAATGACTTAGGGGCTTACTGACTTTTATTTGATGAATTGATGTTATTCAAAGAAAACCCGATAAATTCACTGTTTGAAAAAAAAATGCATTAGGTCTAGTGAAACATTAAGTCTAATGAAACATTAGGTCTAAAGTTAGTAGGTCCTGTGGTAGGATCCCGGTATTGTAACTTTCTTGTATTTAAAGGCTTTGTCACACTCCGTCGCGCTCGCAACGCGCTCTCAAAACGCAGCGCCGCGCGTTCGCGCCGCGCGCCCGCGCGGTCAGACACAGCCCATCGTTTAGCGCAGGTGTAGTGGAAGTGCGACAAAAATAATTTGAATTGATTATATAATGAAATACCTTATTGTTAGTGTTAAGTTAACATTGTTCTTGCGTATAGATAGTAGTATGTGTAGATAAGCTCATTTCAATAGTTAAAAAATCATAGATTATTATACGACCTTATCTATACAAATTATAATGACTATGAAAGATCTTGTTTGGGCGGATATATGGTGGGAGTTTATAGAGCGAGCTTGCTGAGAGCGCAACGGGAGCGCGATGGGTTCGCGACGCGGGCGCGATGCGGGCGTGCCGTGAGCGCGACGCTAGCGGGGCGCGCGTGGGACAGTGTGACCGCGCGCGCCACGCTCGCGTCACGCCCCGCTCACGCCCCACCGCCATCGCGCTCGAGTGTGGCAAAGCCTTAAGGTTATTAGTGTGTGTTTTATTATTTTCTTGTTTTAGTTACTATTTCGCTATTCCACGACGCTGTTTATTTATTTAGCTAATTCAAGTATCGAATGAGCCTGAACGGTTTAGTGAATCTATTTCAATAGCCTAGCTTGGAAGAGCCGTATACGTCAGTTTGCTTCGGGGCAAAACCGACGTAGAATTGTTACTATGTAAGCGGCTTTAAGAATGTTTCTTGCTTCAACTGGAAGTCAGGTGGACGTGCACCTGCCTCGGATTTAACAGTTTTAACTTTCATTGCAAATAAACGGTTGCTATTCAATGGCTCATATCATTAAATTCCAAGCTAATAGCTTATGGAAGGAGTTTTTAAACAACGATATAAAGTGGCATAAAAATCGCCTCACGTAATTAATGGATGTTCTCTGATATTGGCTCTAGCTTTCTCACAATGGCCTCCACCGTTTAATAAAATAGACATTTCCATCGCTAGATATTATCTACATTCTAGGAATTCCATCTTAGAACAAATCAACGTCATAGGTACTCGCAAGTGTGACAAGTGTCATATTTCTTCCAAACATTCGGCCTTTATTGAATTGCTCCAATATGTCGCAGGTTATTTTGAATTCATAATACTCCCCGTCGGCGTCGGGGGGTCGACCTAATCTCCCGTGAAATTGGCGGCCGATTACTTTGTCTCGGCGACATGGGTTGGCGATCGACAGTTGTCTACGGGTGACGCTGTGGTTTTAGGCTGTGGCTGTTGATTAGCTTGGCGGAGGATGAGAAGCTTTCATAACATACTATTAATTTACTCCAAGCTCTCCTAATCTTGAGGTGTAATTAAATTGCATACCTACATACATGAACTCACAGCACATGAAAATTACTTTTAAATTATCTCATGGAAATAAGCAATGCCATTAAACTGCACGGGATCATCCACAAGATGGCAGCTGTCGAACGGTAGGGATGTGCGCATTCGCGCGTCGATAACAATACATGGTACACGTAAAACTCACGCCATATATTCAAAAGGGGTATGCAGGCAGGACCCATGAAGTTCACTTATGTATGTGTGCGTCGTCATGGCTCCGTGATTTCACCAAATGGTCACAGCCGAAGACCAGCGCTGGCTCTGCCAGCATTACGCTGAGCTGTGACCATTTCGTGGCAAAATGTTATAATGTTTAATGTTTGTTTGTAAATTGTATTGTGTTTGTTATGAATAAAAATTATTATTATTACTTACTTACTTACACTCACAGTTAATTTTCAGTACCACTTCTACCAATTGAGCTTGGATCAAAAGGGTTACAAAAAAAAGTTTGCAAAACCTGTTTGTTTTTTAGGGTTTAAACGGAGCCCTATGGCTGTCACTCACGTGTCCGTCTGTCGTCACACATTTTGTTCCGAAGAATTTTTTAACTTCCCATCGACCTATAAACTCGATATTTGTAACAATTAACATTGTGTGTCATGTTTATTGTTAAGTACGTATATTTTACCAAGAAATACCAATATATTGATAAATCACATTTGTTTTTAGTTGTAGGTACGGAACTCTCGTGTCATGTTTAGTTACGTATATTTTACCAAAAACTTCCAATATATTGATAAACCACATTTGTTTGTAGTTGTACGGAACCCTCGGTGGGCGAGTTCGACTTCAAATCCAATTACAGTTTTATAAAATATCGGACAAAATAAAAAAATCTCACTTATATCTTTCGGCTGTGTCAAAGCCAATAAAGTGTAATTTTCTCACTAAACCAACTTCGAAAACACATTATTGTCATCGACAACACTTTTGAAATCTTTTGTTTCGTTGCAAAAAGCCAAATTATCTAGGTATATCTTAGTGCCTTAAGAGGCAATTACACTTCGTCGTTCACCTAATGCGGTCGCCGAATTCATTTTAAACTACTTAGGCCCACTAACGTCGTCTTCACATTAGTCTGTCCGCCTACTGATAAGCGTTGGCAGCTGTGGATCGCCGAATGCGGCCGACTAACGTGTTCTTTACACTGTTGCGGTCGCCGCATGCAGTATGCGGCGAACGACGAAGTGTAGTTGCCCCTTTACTCATCCAAGACGTTTGCATTGATCTCGCTGTATTCTTAGCCCCAGCCTTAAATGTATTTACACCAAGAAATATCGAATGAAATTGAATTAGCTGACCAACCTCTGGCCAAATGCGTCCAGAAATGTCGATTCATCTCCCGATATCGAGAGTGGTGTGGAGGAAAACGCTCTCACGTTTCGACTATCGATTTAGGTACCTCAATTCGGATTCAAAGGGATTTGGCGCTTATCATTCGTTTATTTATGAACGTTTTTATCCAATATATTCAAAGATGAAACGGAATAAGAAAGTCATTACTCAGACATATAGTCAAAGATTCCCTATACAGCATGTTAGTAAAATGATAGAATCTACGTCAATGAAAAATTCGTGCCTTTAAAGCAATAGGTTTTATTTAATCGTATGGCATTTATTTACGAGCCGTGAGATCTTCGAGAAGACAAGTACGGTTGCCAGTTTTTGTTGCACTTTTAGCACCACCCAGGGGTCACGTGTAGGGTAACGGTGGGTACTCCCTACGGACGTGGTGCAACTTCGACCCCCCTTTGTCAGGTGAGTGGGCAACTTGACTGTTAGAAGTTCTCAAGCCGCCCGAAGGCCTCTAACTTGGCTTAAAGACTGCTGTCGTAGACAGCAGCCGGGATCAACGGCTTAACGTGCCTTCCAAAGCACGAGAGCGCTCAGTTAGTAACCACTCAAAGCGGTCACCCATCCAAGAACTGACCTGCGCCCATATTGCTTAACCTCGCATACCGCACGCAGTAGGCGGGTGCCGCTGGGCCACGAGCGCTCTAGCAATAGGTTATTGGCAAATAATGTTATGTGGCATCTCTCCCATATATTTTAAGGATCTGTGTTTGTGTGTGTTCACAACGCCATCTACCAAAATAAAATAAGTTTTCTGATGCAGTCGGGAAATATCTACCTAACTAATCAACTAGAAAATATCCTGCCATCGACTCTATAACTATATTCTCAATAATTAACAATTTTAAAAGTATTAAGTATCCTCAACTCAGTAAAGGGTTTTCCCGTGCTCACTCGTTATTGAGATATTGAACTTTGAAATGAAAATGTCGGGGTTTTTCAATATTTCTACGCCGGTCAGTGGTCGCTTTGAGTGAATACTAACTGAGCGCTCTCGTGCTTTGGAAGGCACGTTAAGCCGTTGATCCCGGCTGTTGTCTATGACAGCAGTCGTTAAGCCAAGTTAGAGGCCTTCGGGCGGCTTGAGAACCTCTAACAGTCAAGTTGGCCACTCACTTGACAAGGGGATTCGAAGTTGCACCACGTCCGTAGGGAGTACCCACCGTTACCCTACACGTGACTCCTGGGTGGTGCTAAAAGTGCAACAAACACTGGCAACCGTAGAGGTAAATTACTTTCGAGACGTTTTTACATTTGTAGTTGTAACCTCTGTAACCAGCCTCACACACGTATACGTGTGTCAATGTAAATATACAAATACTACTACAGATGCAAAATTATTATTATATAATATTAAAATTAAAAATATTTCCAGCAAATTTGCCTTCAAAAAAGCTGTACGCGTTTTTGTTGCTGGTAGTCTGCGAAATTCTTAGGGTGTCTGTTTAGTAGGTATTCGTCATTATATAAGTACTATATTTATTTATTTATAATAATGTATTTGTATGTATGTGGGATTGGTACTTTTTGATAGCTGTGTAAGGTGCTGGCTGATAGATGATGAATAAAGGACGTTCGAATGTAGTTTAGAGCGCTCGTGGCCCAGCGGCACCTGCCTACCGCGTGCGGTATGCGAGGTTAAGCAATGTGGGCGCAGGTCAGTTCTTGGATGGGTGACCGCTTTGAGTGGTTACTAACTGAGCGCTCTCGTGCTTTGGAAGGCACGTTAAGCCGTTGATCCCGGCTGTTGTCTACGACAGCAGTCGTTAAGCCAAGTTAGAGGCCTTCGGGCGGCTTGAGAACTTCTAACAGTCAAGTTGCCCACTCACTTGACAAAGGGGGGTCGAAGTTGCACCACGTCCGTAGGGAGTACCGACGATTACCCTACACGTGACCCCTGGGTGGTGCTAAAAGTGCAACAAAAACTGGCAACCGTACTTGTCTTCTCGAAGATCTCACGGTTCGTAAATAAATGCCATACGATAAAAAAAAAATGTAGTTTGAATTGTTTTGGAATGTCGAATGATTTTACGTATGATTTAGTATTAAAGATGACTCGAACGAAGAAAGGTGATTGATTTATATTATTGCTTTATTGCAAATAAAGAAGAAAAATATTAAGTTCATTCGTTGTTTTCCTGCGCCGCTCCCACATGTATGTATGTATGTATTACTTTATTGTACATAAAACACGACAAAACGATAAACAAACAAGAAGTAGACGTACAAAGGCGAACTTATCTCTTCAAGGGATCTCTTCCAGCTAACCTTTGAGCAAATGAGTTTATTAAAAACAAATGGAGGATGACGATAAACAACCTGTGAATTATGCACCGAACCAAAGTTAAAACAAAACAAATTAATTTTGAATACACATAATTTATAATTGAATACAGAAAATACAATTAAATATCCTATTATTACTTACAGCTCAAGATATTGTAAATGTGTGTGTGAGAGAAAATAAATAATGTTTATATACTACGATAACTACGATATACTAAGATAAATAGGTACATATACGAGAGTAAAAAAAAAGGTTTTTTTTTTAATAGTTAGGAGTCGGACAGCCATAATCTTTTCAATGTAGCTTTGAAGGACGCTACAGATTGGGATTGTCTCACAGAATATATTTGTGTATGTCTATGTAATGAGTATAAATAAGTATAAGTATATGATAGATGTATATATTTGAATCAATATTTTGTATGCAAGCTTACCAAATTTGTTTTATGCTATTTTATAGTTGCACCGCTTACAATCTTTCTTTTTTGCCTGAAGGTTGACTGGTAGAGAATGCCTCATGGCATTAAGTCCGCTTTTTGTACGTTAAGAGTTCTTATTGTGCAATAAAGATTAAATAAATAAATAAAGATCTCACGGTTCGCAAAATAAATGTCAAATAACGATTATTATTATTTAGTAAAGGGTTAGCAACGCGCTCGTGGTTCATTTGGAATCGCAAGCGTCCATAGGCTACGGTGCACGGCGTCTGCTTACCATTAGGCAGGACGTAAGCTTCTTTAATAATAATAATATTAATAATAATAATTATATTGGGGGACAATCTTACACAAATCGATCTAGTCCCAAACTAAGCAAAGCTTGTACTATGGGTACTAGACGACGATATACATACTTATATAGATAAATACATACTTAAAGAAAACATCCAAGACCCAAGAACAAATATCCGTGAAAAATGCACAAATAAATGCCCTGGCCGGGATTCGAACCCGGGACCTCTAGCTTCGGAGGCAGAGTCACTACCAACTAGGCTCAACAGGTCGTCAACCGTAGTTGCCACCGTAGTTGTATAAAAAAAAGTATTTAAAATATAATTTCATACTATTATCAAGTAATACTACTAACTACCTACTAGAAATAGATAAAAGTGCTCAAAAAGCCTGATGCTTAATTCCGCCAACACGCTTGCACTGGGAGTGTGACAGCTGTCAAACTGACAGCCTCTCCCTCGGAGGGGCCCGAGTGTAGACGAGTTAATCTGCCTTTTAAATCGAAAAGTCATTTTTAAATTTGGCTATTTACTTTCTTCCCCACCCCAGTCTAATTTCAAAAATGATACTAGTCCTCAACATTCTAATTTTGAAATGATACAACTGATTTTGAAGTAATTTTGCTCTGTTCATAAAATAATTCAGAAAAATAGTCTAATTGTAGCCATATGACATAGATAATGTAAAAATTCAGGCGAATTGAGAGTTATCTCGTATCAGTCGGTTGAAGGAGTAAAGTACAGTTATTAGCATTATTACCTGTCAAAACAAAGGAGGTAAAGATATCTAACACGCGGTAGGTAATAATGATGATCTATGTGAATTTTCTAAGTCCCGAAGGGATGCTGCGGCGTTCGTGCTGACATGAAGGATACAATCTATAAAGGTGGTCTAAGTCGCAAAACATAAAAATACTAAAAGAATGTGCCATTCTACCATTAAGTTTTAGACATATTTGCTTAAAATGCATAATTGTTGAATACGGTTCCCTCGCTTCAATTTCCTAATAGAGTGATTGTTAACGATAGTTTTGATAAATTTTATATCTACACATGTACTGTTAATCCTATCCTATATATTATTTTATAATTATTTATTATATTATATTATTATATATAACATTTATTTTTTATACTATTAAACGAGCAACATTTATATATTTATTTGTTTGTTATTGAAATCTCGAAAACCGCTCTAACGATTTTAATGAGGTTTACAATATAGGGGTTACCGGGAACGAAAAATATATCCAGCTAGGTTTCATCTTTGGGAAAATTCTTATTCTCCGGGAAAACACGAGCAAAGCTCGGTCGCCTAGCCAGCCGTCTATAAAACGAGTAGCAGTGGTCATCAATTTTTATGAAAATTGTCTCTTACAACCGGGTTACTAGTTTTTTACGGCAATAGATATTTATCGGGGTCTTTAGCCTAGTTGGTAGTGTCATTGCCTCCGAAGCTAGAGGTCCCGGGTTCGATTCCCGGTAAGGGCATTTGTTTCTGTGGTGAGCAGAGACATTTGTTCCTGAGACTTGGATGTTTTCTATGTATTTAAGTATATATCTATTAAATATATCGTCGTCTAGTATCCATAACACAAGCCTTGTTGAGCTTACTGTGGGACTAGTTCGATTTGTGTTAAAAATGTGCCCTAATATTTATTTATTTATGCGTTTTTACCACTGAATTCCTTTTAAATGGTTCAGGAACTATTTCGAAATACAATTTTTGTATTCTAGTTCAATGCGTGTCATATTATTATTTTGCAAAAAAAGGCTATACGTATTCAAATGAGAATCGCCCAGCAGCGATTGTACATAACTTGAATGAATAGTACCTGTGGGGTTCAAGAAAGGAGTATATACCTAAATTTTGAAAGGGTAACTGTTAGGCTGCGGTGACTGCTGACCAACAGGCGGGCCGTACGCTTTTTTGCCACCGACGCGGTAATAAAAAAAACCGTGGAAATTACCGATTCGACTCTGAAACTTACGTTATTTTAACCCCCTTTATAAGTTTCAGTCTTCTTAATTGTTATTCATATGCCTACCTAGCTACCTATCTACGACGTATCAAATTTAATCAATTCAACCTTGACCGAGTCTATCAAAAAATACGACTGAAATAATTCAACGTTGCAAAACGTTATTCTTCTTTAGTGGCTCTTCGTCTTCTTCTTCAAAAGATATATTTTATACAACGACGGTAGCAAACCTGCCTGATTGTTAGCTGACACCGTAGCCTATGGACCGCCGATGGCGTAGACCACCGGGGGATGGGCAGCAGCATCCCTGGAGTGCGGTGGAGATACTGCGATCGCTAACTCGTATGCCAAGAGTGGCGATTATGGCATATACCCCCCGTGAATTAGGGGGAGGCCTATGTCCAGCAGTGGACGTCTTTTGGCTGATATGGTGGTAGTAGCCTATGGCGCTGGCCGCTTGCGACTCGTTGTGTTCACAGCTAGATACATATGCAAGAGACATCTCCATACTTAACTACCACCAGTGGCGGCTGTACCTTGAGTGCGCTCGTGCGTTGCACTACCAAAAAATTTGCACCATCTATATCATCGTCAATATCGTCATCAATAAAACAATCTCAATTATCTGTAATATACATACATATATTACATTTTATAAAAATATGCAAATAAACCACTACGCTATGTAGTAGTCTTTAAAACTCTTTTTCGCTTAGTCTCAAAAAACCTCTCCGTGCGCTTCGTGGAGCGCACGCACTAGCCAGTACAATTTCTATGGGAATCGCGTTAGAACGCCGAGCGCGTGAGACGGAAGATACTCCGTACAAACTCTATGAAGAAATAGGTGAATACGGAGCGCCGCACGAAGCACGCGTGTGCCCGCGTAGCCGAAAATATCCGAGAATTGCCGACTATACACGAGGCGGCCGGCGGAGTGGATGACTTGACTCATGTATTTATTACCCGACCATGCGAAGTTAACGCTGAAAATATAAAGCTTTTCTTGCGCGCTTTTATTAACCAACTAAGCGAACTTGACAATTGAAGTTCGCTTAGTTGGCTAATAACATGTCTTGTGCACTTTTCTTCGACCTTGTCCGTGCTGCGCGCTATTATTCGTTTCGTGTTTATTGTTTGTCCAGCAGTGTCTATGTCCAGCAGTGGACATCCTTGGGCTGATATGGTGGTGGTGGTGGTGGTTTATTGTTTGTTTTTGTAAAGTAAGTGTGCCCGTCTTTTATGAAGTGACGAACTGCGTGATTAATGGAAAGAATAAGTGTGAACTCAAATGTCGAGAATATTAAAAACAATAATACTTAAAACTTTTAGTGATTGATAAATTAGAAATAAAACAGCTGGACCGCCAAGGTCATGTCTTATTTTCCTAGAGACCAAAATCGACGGATTGAGGTAATACATAAAAAATAAAAAAAATTGTAGGAAAATGTGGTCGTATTGCAATTTTTGAGTTATTTATTATATTCCATACATCCATAAATTAGCGCACCACCGGTTCTCATAGTCAGCAGCCGCCACTGACTACCACATTGACATTTGTATTTTTAGGAAAGAAAATTCATTTCGAATAACATGTTTTGAATAAATCATTACTAAGACTTCGCTGTCCGTCCGTCCGTCTGTCACCAGGCTGTATCTCAAGAACGTAATAGCTAGACAGTTGCAATTTTCACAGATTGTGTATTTCTGTAGCCGCTATAACAACAAATACTAAAAACAAAATAATAATAATTAAGTGGGGCTCCCATACAAAAAACGTGATATTTTAGCTTTTTTTCATGGCTACCACTCGCCGAGCTAGATCTCAAGAACCGTAATAGCTAGACAGTTGAAATTTGCACAGATTATGTATTTTTATTGTGGCTACAACAACAAATACTAATATCAAAATATTAATAATAATTAAGGGGGGCTCCCATACAACAGAGTAGTTGTCGGCGTTTTTTTTTTCTGGTACCGGAACCCTTCGTGCGCGAGTCCGACTCGCACTAAGCCGGTTTTTTTAGTTATTATTATTATTTATGTTTTATTAGTCCCCCGCACGCTCGACTGAACTCAATCCTCCACACAAACGTAGTTTGGTAGTCATTTTAAAACGCCATGCTGAAATAACATGAAACATTGTATACACAATGGGATATCTAAGTCGGAAATTAGTTTCTGTTGCTTGAAATTATAATGGAGAGATAAATTGTTTTATTCTCTTTTATTGTTTGTTTTAATTATTTTTGACATGTAAGACTGTATATTTATGTGGTGTGGTTCATTTGTTTTGTTATTAATGCGGATAGATTTTGACTTGTAAAAGTTCCCTAGCCCTAGTAGCCTATTTGCAGAATATTTTTTTTAGAAAAAATACAGTGAGTGTCAGAGTTTTTAGGTATTGGTATGAAAACCATTATAATCGCCGTATTTTTGTCGCCGTTGGCGCATAACGTAAATAATGCATGTGTATATAACCGCAGTGCAGGGTTACTAGCTATTAGTTTCAACTACCCGCGAGTTTAACAGGCGTGAGTAAAAGTGTCGCGTGCCTCCCCTCGTTATCCTTTCAACTCGCCGCCCACCTGCCGCAAAAACAGATCCTTCCAGGGTTCATCGGCCCCTACTACGCGCATGATGCCGCTGCATCGTAGTGTGGCGTTGTTATGTGGGGGCCGAAGGGCTTGAGATAACGTGTTGTTTTAGCTATATTTTACTAACTTATGACCGGGATAGACGCGGCTTGTTTTTCATGCCAGGATAGCAAGCTGGTGCTAGTAAGCTAGCAAGCTAATGCGTCTATCTTCGTGTATACAAATATAGCTTATTTCCAGTCTAGTACGCTAATGCTCATATCGATCCTGACCCGCCTAGTCAGGAAGTCGCCTAAAAAAACGGATGAAAAAAATTGGCGGTACCACCACGGAAAACATTTCACTTTGGTAAAAGGTAAGCTTTGATCCAAGTATCTTATTTTGATCCAATTCAGGAAAGCTTCATTGAAAGGATTATGTACCTACCGTTACAAAAGAAATGACTTGGTTTCGTTTATGTAGTCGATTCAAATACTTATTACAATTCTGATTGACTGCACTAGATACTAGATAGTGTATCTATACTCGACATATTCGTATCATCTCAATAAAATCTAATCGACGAAAAACTGCCCTATAATACCGAAATAAAATAAAACAATAAAACATACCGATAAAACGTTAGAATAATCTTGTTTTACGACGGGCAACACATTTAAGCGGAACACCGGAAATAAACCCCCCCTGCCCCAGCCTGCAACGTCTGTTTCCGGTCTGAATATTTCATGAACTCAAGAGCCCTTAAGGGGTAATATTTTAGTAATAAAGTATTTCGTTACAAAGTAGGTGGATGAAATGTATTCGGACGTGGCGCTAGTCGCTGTTTCGAGGGTTATACTATAACCCTCGAAACTATAACCGTTATACATATTTGAGTGGGGGTATTTAGTGTAGAGAGAGATGGAGAGAAAGTTGTAAATATTTACTTTACCAAATGGAAGCGTCTGGTAACGAAATGCATCATCACCATCATCATCGTAACGTTATCCCATTAATCTTGCATCCGCAACCTGAAGGATGCCCGAGGTCCGTTACGTAATCCCAAGAAAGTAAGCACTAGTTTGATTCGATGTAATGTAAAATAACTGACAACTTAAAAAAGTTAAAAAACCCCGACATTTTCATTACAAAGTCAATATCTCAAAAACGGCTGAACCGATTTTGATGAAACATATCTAAGAATCGGTTCATGCGTTTAAGAGCTATTATGTCACAGACAGACACACAGAGACACAGATACACATGTTAAACATAACACCCCTTTTTGCGTCCGTGTCGGTGGTTAAAAATGATGAATGATTATTTTAATGAAATTTTCAAGATTTGGCAAATATGGACATATTAAAATTAGCCAAATATCCACTTTGCTACATAGAAATTGCGAGCTCCTTGCATAGAGTGTGTTCTTTCGTCGAATCATACAGTATTTAAACGTTGTTTTCTATAGACCTTTAGAAAAAACCAAAATAAGTCACATTTGGAGACCTCGAAGGTTATTTAATTTAATCGTATGACATTTATTTACGAACCGTGAGATCTTCGAGAAGACAAGTACGGTTGCCAGTTTTTGTTGCACTTTTAGCACCACCCAGTGGTCACGTGTGGGGTAACGGTGGGTACTCCCTACGGACGTGGTGCAACTTCGACCCCCCTTTGTCAAGTGAGTTGGCAACTTGACTGTTAGAAGTTCTCAAGCCGCCCGAAGGCCTCTAACTTGGCTTAACGACTGCTGTCGTAGACAGTAGTAGTAGTAGTAGATTGGTTGACCTCGAAGGTCAACCAATATTACCATTTTTGGAGATTTGTTGACCTAAAAACGTTTCCTTTAATTTTGACACGATGTCCTGTGATGTGTTTTGTGAAGCCGTATTACTGTAATAAAAGTCGTCCCTTCGCTTGATACTGGGCTGGGCTTACAAGCTCGGAACAGTCAGAACATTTAATGTCCTCTGATTAAAAGAATCATGAGTTTTTCCGCCAATAAAACAGATTAACCTTTTGAACGCCACGGTCGGCCATAGACGTCAACGTAAAATCGTCACCCCGACGGCAACGACGGCACTGGCCGACAATTTTTTTTAATGAAAAACTACTGAGAAGCTGCCCAATTTTATATTGGTATTATTTCTTTACACATAATTTTTTTACCGTTGTGGCGTCAGGGGCACGGCGAATTACTTCGACGTCTGGCGGCGAAAAGGTTAAAAGTGTAATACCTCTTATTTCCTAGTGTCCAGTGCCCACCCTGTAAAAGTCCGCTGAAGTTAGGGTAGCGTGACATTTGCGTGCTCGTCTCTGCCGGGGGCAATGACCGTAGCGGAGTTAACCTAGGTCATGGCAGCGCAGTCTAGATTTAGGCTTGATCAAATTAAGGTGTTGTTTGCCTGTGACTGTTCATTCGTGCGTGGTTATGAACGTTTTGTGCATAACAGACAGAGAAGTAAATATCAAATAATACTAGTGGCTCTGTGAGCTGTACTTACACCTCGCAAATATATTTTTTTTAGGTTTCAAAATTTCCAAAAAGTGTCTCGACAAAAAAACTATATATGCTCGGCTCGATGGATTTTAGCTTGAGAGGTGTCGTTAGATTCGTATTTACTGAGTATATCAAAATATAAAAAAATGACGGATTTTTGGCGCCAAATTCCAAATTACCCATTAAAGGATGATTCACAGAAGGCCGTTCCGTGTCCGGGCCGGCCCGTTTTCTTCTAGATAGAGAAATACGCCGGCCGTTGCGTTTGCTGTCATAGAAAACGGGCCGGCCCGGGAACGGAAAGGTCTACTGTGAATCATTCTTAACGCAGTCGGGTCTGTTAGTTTAATTTTATTTATTCATTGATTTGTAGGTACAATAAGTCTTAAATTACTCGAATTTAGGTCATTTCCACCACAAACCCTGTCAGGGCGCACCGTACACTAACATTAAGTACATTGAATAATGGTTTCCAATCGGCTAAATTCAGTATTTGACTAGACCAAAATCAAAATCAAAAATTTATTCTGCAAATAGGCCACAAGGGCACTTTTACAAGGTTTGTATTAAAATGATTAACAAGTTCATGTCTGTTGTGAAATATTAGTCGATGTCAATTGTCAGAATGAAAATTGCTGGTATTTTGCTTTGACTATGGAATTCAGTGGACCGGGCGTATTGTTCTATTTGTACCAGCTACTGAGGCTCAAAATCGCCATGTTACGTTCCCTGGTACGTCAATCATACGTCAATTGAGCAGTACACGACCTGTCAGTAAGTGGAATAAAAATTGAGTAGTTCTAAAATAAACAGTGTTATTAAAATAAAAACCGCTCAAGAATTTAAAGGAATGTGAAGTTAAATGCTGCGATCATGCCTGTGTAGCATAACAGGATGTGGCTTAAGACAAAGCCAGAAACAGAAAAGTTTGTCGTTGCATAGCTTTGTTATGTTTTTCTATTGAAATATTGGATGATTTGAACATTGTCGAGAACAAGGCACATGTATCATAGCATAATTAGTGTACAGATTAAGATAATTTATATTTTGTAGTGGGATTTAGCTTTTTCAATATATTCGTACTAAAAGTTACCCTGAAGCAGTAGCTAGGGTTGTTCCTGAATATATCGATAATGAATTGTGATGACTTACTATACCTACTCATGATTCGGTGATTTATATTTTTAAAGGTTGCCAAGAAGTGAATTTCAGAAGAGAATATGGTTAGACGCTATTGGAACTGAGAATGAAACTATTGGTAGTTGTTTGAATTGAAAAATAGAGACCTGTGTAAATTATTAATATAAAAATATCCTGATCTCACGTTGTTTCAATAGTAACCTTTTAATATACATAATTTGTGGTTATCTCTTGGTTAGTTCTCCCCTAATCTGTGGTGGTGGTGAAATGATAAGACGAAAGAACATCTATACAAAGTATATAGTATTATTAGCATATTCCAAAACTAAACTAATGGGATACATCCAGCATACTTGAGGGTGTTTCGTAGGTTTTTATTATTGGTGACGGGCAGATCTATTTATGCTACATGCCGTTATTGACTGCATGTAATTAATACATGATGTTTAGCGAAATAGCAAAGAAACTCTTTACTAGTAACTTTAATCATGAAATCCCGTAAAGTACTCGTAAATGCCTGTTTCATAGAATCATTAAAGAAAACTGCATAGAAAAGAGGTCACTATTATTCATATATATCTAATAACATCCTAGGAAACCAATACGTTAAGATCTGTCTATAATATCGATAAAAATGTTGATTATCGGGACAGCGCTATATCCGCCATGTTTAGTTCCAATATGGCCGCAAAATGGACACGCTCGTAATGTTGACAGTTCACGTCCAGAGTTTCCTTAGTCATTGGTATTTTGCCAAAAGACATGACTGATGTTAAATACACAGACATCGGAGAAAAGCAGACTCGCAGTATTAAGCCTGATGTTTTTTTTATATAGTTGTCTCTTTAATCCTTATGGTGCACCAAAATGAGTTAGATTGCGACAGATATTACGATCATTTTCGGCTGTTAACGAATTGTCTCCATGTCATTTTTGAATTTGAAAGCACACCAGGATGTTAAATCCCGTATAAACTTAACACACCGCAACGTCAGTTTAGTACAATTTTATGAAGACACTGACACGTGATGGCCTGTCAGATGTCACTTGTCTGTCTCTCTCAAACTTTCTGATTTGTGCATTAGCGAGAATAGATCAGATGTATAGAAATCGTTCAACTTAAATGAGCGGATCTGCTTTACTCTGATATCTGTAGTTAAGAGGGTATGAACGAGTCCACTAGCGCCACTCATAAATATTGTGATTATTTAAATTTAACAATAGATATTTAAAAAAAGGGACTGCTATGTACTATATTTTGTATTTTAATACCTTTTGAATACATTGAAACAGTTATTACGTTGCTAGATTCGTCAATCCTTGCGTCGAAAGAAAAACTTCCGTTTAATTTTTCAACTCAAAGATCCACAAATCTCGCAACGTAATTACTAGTTTGATGTATTCAAAAGGTACTTAAATACAGTACATAGCAGTCCCCTTTTTAGGGTTCCGTACCCAAAGGGTAAAAACGGGACCCTATTACTAAGACTTCGCTGTCCGGCCGTCCGTCCGTCCGTCTGTCACCAGGCTGTATCTCAAGAACTAGCTATTACGGTTCTTGAGATACAGCCTGGTGACAAACGTTGTAATTTTCACAGATTGTGTATTTCTGTTGTCGCTATAACAACAAATACTAAAAACAACATAATAATATTAATTAAGGGGGGTCCCATACAAAAAACGTGATATTTTAGCCCTTTTTCATGGCTACCACTCGCCGAGCTAGGTCTCAAGAACCGTAATAGCTAGACAGTTGAAATTTGCACAGATTATGTATTTTTATTGAGGATACAACAACAAATACTAAAATAAATAAAAAAATATAATTAAGGGGGGCTCCCATACAACAGAGTAGTTGCCGCTAAAACAACAAATACAAAAAAAAACTCAATAAAACAAGTGTTTAATGGCACCAGCTTTTATCCTTTTTTCTGGTACGGAACCCTTCGTGCGCGAGTCCGACTCGCACTTGACCGGTTTTTGTAATATCTATCGTTAAATTTAAATAATCTAAGTTTTTTACGAGTGTGGCGCTAGTGGATCCGTTGATACCCTCTTAAATAATAATCGATCGACAGTATCGACACTTCTTCGGTTTTGATCGTATTCCGAGTCCAGCCGTAGGGAAAGCATTATTGTTTTTCAATTATTGGATGTTTCTTTATTAATTGGAAAGGCACTTACTATTCACTGAATTAATAGTTGCGAAATGTCGACCCTAGTGTTCACGATCGCGGATTCGAGTCACGGGCGAACCATTGTTCGTGAAGGAAGTCCTTCCTAGGCACCGCTTTGAGCGGTTCCGTTTTGAGACCTGAAAACGGATATTTGTCAGCCGCTGTCGGTGCTTGTGAACCTCTCAACTATTAACAGTTGAACTCGTAAGTAGCAGGGGACTCAGTACTTCGTCGCTTTAACCTGTTGGAAATGTAGAGAATTCAACATTCGATCATTTATTCGTACCAAGCACAATATTAACATTAAACAAAGGCATAGACAACGCATAAACAAAGGCGTTTTTTTAGGAAAGAGAACCTACTCATCATATGCAGGCTTTACAGCCGCCGCTAATCTTCCGTAGATAGGGGGGGGGGGGTTACACGGTGATTATGAAGGCGTCTGATGTGATGTGATTCAAACCGCACAATCGAACTCAATTCTGAATGCTATGAGTATTTTAACTTAAAACGGAACGCTCATATACTCGTAGTATTCATACAATCCAATTTTAATAAGCAAACAATTGGAAGCCGCAGGCATAAAATGTAATTAAATAGTGTTTTATTTTGTATTATATTCTTGTATCTCATAGAATTTAGTTTAGTGTTAGTTATTAGTGTTGTTGTTTTTGGAATGTATAAGATAAAAAATGAGGGACGAACTGAAAACCAGCGCTCTGCAGCCACTATGGCTTGCACAGCACATGCTGAGTTCGTTCATTTTGTCACATTACTGATGAAACCAAATGCATGTAACTGCCTTTTTTTGTATGTGTTGTGTGATAATAAATATATTTCTATTCTATTCTATTCTATAAAAAAAAAACAATCAATCAATGATAATGGTAATATACTCCTGTTTCCTGGAGCTCGGCAGGTGTAGGCAGAAAACATGGATTTTCACTTTCATGACATTCTTCAGACAGGTTTCGCCTTTATTTATTTAAAATTTATTCCACAAAATAAATCAGTAGAAATGACGGACTTAATGCCTCAAGGCATTCTCTACCAGTTAACCATAGGGTCAGACAGAAAATTGCGAAGGTAGGTGCAAGAGACAAACTTGTTTGGAAAAACAAAAATCCTTAGATAGAGCTCATTATCATCACAATAAATGTATTTACATACTACTTAACCAAACCTTACCCTTTACTCTTACTAATTACCTTTCTTTCAATGTTTTTGGTATGGATATCACTTTCAAGGATTTTTTTTTATATTTTAGACTGAATAAAGTAAGCAGGTGTCATATTTTTTAAACGTGCTAGAGCTTCTAAATCCAATTAGAGCAAATACGGACCGGAGTTTAGTCACAAGAAAAGTTTACTGTTCTAAGTTAACTATTCATGAGTTTTTAAGGTACACTGCAAAAAAAAAGGATAGCTCAACTAGTTTGGCTACTTGAGAAATAGCCAAATTGTGCTTAGTAGTAACCTAAATTATGCTAATTTTCAACAACTAATTTGGTTACTAGTAAACTCTCAGTTTGCCAGTCCTCCGATTTACAGCCCTATTCATAAAAAAACCTTAACAGAGGCTTGATCGGCCTGTTAGTTAGCAGACTGATTAAGCCTGTTTGACGGTTGTTAAGAAGTATGATTTATAAGCGCTTGCTAGCCGTCTGTTAGATAATCGGTTGCTGATAGGTGGATTAGACACGTTATGTTGCCCATCCTGACAAATCATAGACAAAAACATGGCCACATCGTGAATTAAAAAAAAAGATTGACTGCAGTGACAGCTAATTAGCGGGAAGCTAGGTAACCTCGAAATAGTCGAAATTTTCCTGCTCGTTAATGTTTCAATTATTGAATTCCACCAAAAAAAGGAGTGATAATTGGATATCGGAGGATAAAGTAAGAAAAACAATTCATTTACTTTTGTTTGGTGTGATATGTGAAGTGGATCTTTGCTAACCTACCTTTAGTGTTCCTATTGAATCTAAACACTGGACGTCCTTTTCAGATGTTGCTTCAAGAGCTAGTAAGTGAGAGTAAACATAATAGAAGATAAAAATACGGACACAAACACGTACAGCCGCAACGTCGCTGCGTGAGCGGACCTTCTTAAAAGGCAATCAAGTATTATATGGTACAGCTTTTTCCTAATGAGTGTTTATTATAGTTATGAAAGTATTGTTCTTGTAAATGAAACAATACGTATAACAAATTATTTTGCTTTTCGCTTTTAGTTCAATATTATGTAAAACGGCGCGGAACGAAAATAAAATCCGCCGAGAAACGCAAAGTTAGCACGGAAAAAATGACAGGTTTTGGGAGCCTCCGCGAGAGGGCCCCACAGATTCCAACCCCTTAAGAGCCTGGTTGCCGCAGAATTCCAAACAGATAGCAACAAGTTTGATTCGGACTCAATAAATCAGGTTGGTATGGTTATACACTCGTACCTATTTTTTACATTTACTTATGTTTCAATGATGTAAATGTCCACAAGTTTCAGTTTAAATACATGGATATAAATATCATGATATATACTTCGCTTCAGGGTCGGGGTCAAATTATAATTTATGTTTTGATTGTGTGATGTGTTTGATTGAGATAAAAAGTAGTATCTGAACCTAGTGAACCTGTTGAAGTAAGTTCAAATTGACACCCATGAGCCCAATAGTATGAAGCTCTGTTGTATAAGTATATGATAAATTATTATTAACAAACAATAATCATTTAATATCATGTTAATAAAAATAATCAATAAATCAATATGGTTAGATAATGTGCATGTAATCAAACCTGAGGTAGGTTGGATGTAAGAGGTAACTTGTATTTGAAAGAGGTTTAGATAAGGTTACTTATCTATAGAGGATGGACGGAAAATATTGAACAAAGAGTAGCAAGTTAGCAGGATCAAAATAAATGTACCCAACCCAAAATGTATGGTTACCATAATAGACATGACATTTAGTTAGTAACTAACTAATACAGATGACTAATGTGAATGTAACTTAAAAATAAAAGCATGTCACCTCATAAAATATTTTATTTAAACATATTTTATTTTTTCATATACTGCTTGTACGAATTTCAGCTACTGCCCCTGCAACTGGTGAGGAGTCCTGTTCGTCAGTCACTATTGAAGCACAGGAAGCTCTACTAGTTGTACAAGAAGCCACACCACCTCCCATGAAGAGAGAAAAAAGACAATGAAGAGAGGAAAAAGAATCCAGAAATTAAAAGAACAATTACTTTTAGCTTTTAATCAAAATGGAATATTTTAAAAGTAAAAGGAAAGGTAGTTCAATGTGGTTAAAAGTAATTGTTCTGACCCCAGATCATTTCTCTTATCTCTGTCTTCATTTTCTTTTTGGATTTTGTAAACTTTACAAAATAAATGTATTTATATGTCATTAAGTTTTTTTAATTAAATGTATGTTATTTTTTCTTATAACTTGAACACTTCCTTGGTAATTAACATTATTAAATCATCAACTTAATGAGGTACTTTGTATAAGTACATCATTAAACATATGTAAGAAATACTCATTCGAGTAATTCACTACTACATGCCATGAAAAGGGGGTTTACTCAAGTTACTTACCATTTTTCTTATTAATGAAATAAAGGTCTTCGGGCGACTTGAGGATTTCTGACGGTAAAGTTGTTTACGCATTTTACAAGCCTAATCTCAATAAGGTCTAATTTCCCCCTTGGGTTAGAAGGTCAGACGGCAGTCACTTCCGTAAAAACTAGTGCCTACGTCAATTCTTGGTATTAAGTAACCCTGGGCATCTTTTCGGGTGCAACTGTACTGGGTTATCGCTAGGATTCATGATGATTAATGAAATGTAAACACGTACCTTTTTATCCCTTCTTCTCATTGTAACAAGAACGAAAACGGTACGTGTTTCTTTTTCCTTGGCTGTACAGTACAGCCACCAGCATAATTTTGTATACATTATTTCTTGTGTTTTATATACTTTGGTGACCTTGAGGTGTGCAATAAAGAGTATTTGTATGGTAGGTATTGTATAGGTACCTATTTATGCCGCTGTATCTACTTACTGTTACGTAAATGATTGCAATTGACGGCCCTTATTAAGGGTTTCCACCATACCAGACGCGCCATAGTTTTCTTTTGACTCAAGTAATTAAGGCAAGCTCTTGTTGAAACCACCAGGTTCGTGGAAATAGTAATTATTGATAACCTTGTTTATTGGAAGTGGCGATGAATAAAAGCACGAAGTTGTGCATTGTTTGCCGTCCTGTTGACTGCTCCTGTGTCGGAGCAGCGCGTAACAGGTCTCTTCCCTCTCGGCTGCGTTAGAAGGGATTTTTATATAATGGGCAGAGTCACGCATCAAAGTGATTCGCCATTAGTGCTCGCGCCGAGAGTCCGAGAAGCTCTCAATTCCTCAATAATTTGGGCCGTCCCCTTGTCAAACCAGTACCGGAGCCGAAATTCTACATCGGGCAGATCCCCTATATAGGTACTCTCTATAGGATCTGCCAATTTGTAATACACATTGCGACGCCGCGGTTGTGGTAGTCCATTAACAGCTTCCACATCCCGTATAACCCGGATAACTTGCATTGTCACGAAAGTAAAGATAATGATAGACGATCACTTAAGAGTCCGCAGTAAGCTCGGTTCTCCATACAAACGTAGTTTCGCTCTCATTTTCAAACGCCATGGTAGAATAACATGAAACTTTGTATACACAATGGGAGCCGCCATATCTATGTCGGAAATTAGTTTCTCTACGGAGAAAAGTTACAGCGATTATTAAGGTTTTCATACAAGACGTAAAAAACTCAAAAACGCTGTATTTTTTTCCAGTACATTTTCTACAACAAAAACTAATTTCCGACATAGATATGGCGGCTCCCATTGTGTATACAAAGTTTCATGTTATTTCAGCAAGGCGTTTTTAAATGAGAACTAAACTACGTTTGTATGGAGAATCGAGTTCAGCCGAGCGTACTGGGGACTCTTTATACTTGAATCATAAGATCTACATCCCACAAAGCCGTGACTATGTTAATCATCATAATTTTATTTAATATACGACTATACGTATCTTCTTAAGTACCCAATTAACAGAATTTATAAAACAACATCCATACAGAATCCCTTCGCCCTTCAATAGAAATTTTCTCATGGGTATGGTTTTTCTCTTGTCGCAATCAGCTGTTCAAATTTGTGGCGGCCATTTTGTGACTTAGCAGAGAGATAAAGAAGGGTCTACGGGCCTCTAACTTTCGAACCATTTAACAGAGCCTTGAAGGACCGATTAGCGTTGACAGAGGATTATGAATCATGTTTTTTAGCATCGGGCCTTCAAGGAGCCTTCAAGGAGCCTCTAACTTTTTATGAATAAGGCTGTTAGTTACTAGCAGCTATCATTTGGGCTACTGTTAACAAATCTTTTTTTTTCAGTGTAGATACACTGAATTTAAACTTAGGTGCCTACTTTTACTATTTATGCTTTGACTCAAACTATAACATTACGATGACATACGAGCTTTATTTTGTACTAGCTGCTGTCCGCGACTTCGTCCGCGTCTTCGCTCCTATTGGTCGCAGTGTGATGTTATATAGCCTTAAGCCTTCCTCGATAAATGGACTATCGAACACAAAAATATTTTTTTCAATTCGAATCAGTAGTTCCTGAGATTAGCGCGTTCAAACAAACAAACAAACTCTTCAGCTTTATAATATATTATATAGTATAGATGATATTTTTTTATTATCCACCACCACCACCACCACCATATCAGCCCTAGGACGTCCACTGCTAGACATAGGCCTCCCCCAATTTCATGGGGGGTAAATGCCATAATCGCCACGCTTGGCATGCGGGTTGGCGATCGCAGTATCTCCACCGTACTCTAGGAATGCTGCTGCCCATTCCCCGGTGGTCTTGGTCGTAGTTTAAGGACATACCCGGGTCCGGGTTTTTTTATTATAATTTTCAGCAAATGATATCTAAATATTACATCTACTATCTAAATCTTCTTAGGACCTATGCTGACCACCATTTATGTAAATATTTTCTTCAAATGTACATACTGTATAAAGAAATGTCCTAGACATTGTTATTATGCGTCGCTCGGCCCATGTCTGTTCTGCGAACGACCCCGCATTTCCTATGAACGCGATTAGTATGACATGTGGCGTGGCTTCTTTATTTATGTAATGCTTTATGCTTTCCTGCCAAGTTAAGCATCGTGCCGTGCTGTCCTTCACTAGCAAGAGCGTAGGTAATTACGTATGAAAGGGATGAACCCATAATTATTTCGGACAACCTCGCAGTATTAAGCTAGATGATTTTTTATATAGCTGCCTCGTTAAATCCTTATGGTGCACCAAAAATAATACGATCATTTTCGGCTGTTAACGAATTGTCTCCATTTGAACACGACAACGTCAGTTCAGTTCAATTTTCAGTTATGAAGACGGAGATACTGACAGGTGAAGACCTGTCAGATGTCACTTGTCTGTCTCTCTCAAACTTTCTGATTTGTACATTAGTGAGAATAGATCAGATGTACAGAAATCTAACTTAAATGAGCGGATCTGCTTACTCTGCCACTGTGGGACAAGGACAACCCGATGATTCTGTCAGTGCGGTCGCACAAAATAATGATATCATAGTTGTACTTTTTGAAAACGGACACGTTAACTACGATTTCAGTTTGAGTCTTTTGGCTAAGACAATAGATTAGGTATTTGAATGTAATGTTTAGTGACAAGTCGGCCCAGTGTAATGTCCGGTATAGGTACAGCTGTCATACTAATTTGAGTCTTGTTACCTGGATAATAGAGTAGGTATTTGAAAGGGTTGTTGTGCTAAGTCGGCCTAGTGTGATGTCTAGTAGGCGCAGTGTCAGACAGCCTTGGGCGCGTTCGTTGGCTGCGCGGTGCGCGCGCATCAAAAGTAGTTGTTTTCGCGCTTTTCCGGGGCTTACGTAATCTGGGCCAGTTGTATGAATTGCTTTATTGTACATAAAACACGGCAAAATGACAAACAAACAAAAAGTGGAAGTACAAAGGCGAGCTTATCCCTTTAAGGGAACTCTTCCAGCTAACCTTTGAGCAAATGAGTTAAAAAAAATGAAAGATGAAGATTGTGATTATGCACTGAAAAAGAAATTTCAAACAAAACAAATTAATTATGATTTGAATACACATTACCTGAACACCAAATAAGAATATAAAAACGCGAATCGGTGTATACAATATTGAATCAATAAGAAAATACGACAGAATCTTGAAATCGACAAATGTTGTCTGAGGCCTGACGTGTGTGGTACAGCACGGCTAGCCCAAGACGGCGCGCGAGCTATATCGCATTATGTGCAGCAGTGGACGTCCTTCGGCTATGATGACTGTAAGATAAATCTATATATCTGAACTCCGACGTTGCGGCGGAACACTCTAATCTCGCCCAACGCTTGTAACTAGCGACATACTCCCTTACAATTATGTCACAGAATTCCTTGCTATCGAAGACAATATCCACTGATTCACTTATTGATGAACAATGAGTTGAACTAACACGATGACAAACATCCGGACTCCAACGTTGTGGGGAGGCACCCTAACCTTGCCCAACGCTTGTAGCGTTGCAGCCGCCATATACGTAGCGATCTATATCCTCGGATCATCTTCCTTACAATTGGCTGAGTAAAGTTTTTGAACAGGTGCAAATTATATTTTTCTCCGATAGTCGTTGTCTTAAGGGTTGAGAAACTGCAGTTCTCATATTTTTATGCCCTATAGTTTTTTAGAAATTATTTTTTAAGTGGACGAGATGACATTTGGCCGATTTAATGGCGGACAAACTTAGTACCTTTGTACTTCACAGAATAGTATTCCTTGCAAACGACAATAATGTCCACTGACTCACTCATTGAAGAGAGATGAACTGACACGATGACACACCCGAACTCCAACGTTGTGGGGAGATACCCTAACCTTGCCCAACGCTTGTAGCGTTGCAGCCGGGAATCGGGATACTTAGTGTCCTATCCCTCGTATTACGTTCCTCGCAAACAACTACGATTTTAATTGATACACTGGTTGAAATGAGTTAAACTGACATTTCAAATGTTACGTAGCTCTGCAACACACCGTAAAACCTATTCCTTTGAGATATAATTATAATGTATCAAGACTTATACCAAACACATGCGAATAAACCCGAGTGACGCACAAAACTATTAATTCAGTGTAGCGGAAATTATAAAACTATTATTTTTTTATCCTGTTAAGAAAGTAAGCTGGATGGAAAATTACTTTTCCTGCTTTAAGCCGGGAAGCTCACTAACCTGAGAACATAAATGAACCTTTTTATTTTACTTATTGTTTGCAGTGGTCACAGTGACTCTGTTCCTTTAGAATATAATGCCGCAGCCGCAGCTTATTTTCACTTTATAAGTAGTAGTGATGCTGTTATGTTTTGTAAAATACACATCTCAGTTGAAAGCGTTGATACATTTATACCAATATCCAATACCAAACGTTTCCTAAATGGTAATGTAAGTTGCTAATGTCCCAATAATCTAATATAGAAACCTAATATTCATAGTTCATAGTAGTCTTTGATAGAAACTAGAAACTCAAGCATTCGCATACAGAAGATGCCTATAGCTACCAGGCAAGCATTACCAACCAAGAGGTTCGATAAATTCCACAACTCGCGCGACAAGGCAGCCGCTGCGCCCCCCGAGTGCGACAGAGACAGCTATGACCTACATCAATAGCCGGCCGGAATGTTGCCAACGGAATGCGCATAGATGGTGGATGCAGTTTAAATTGGTTGCAGTTGCAACTAGAGTGACGTAATGGTTTTATGAGATAATTTTAATGGCCGACTCTCAGGGCACTTGTTTTATATTTAACTGGGCTCGCTCGGGCACTCTTGCAACAAGTGTTCCGATAATTTTCGACCAGTTCCGTAATAAAGCTTTTCCTCAGACATGATCTGAAATGGTCGTATTTTGTTTGATGTCTTTTTTATCCGCCCAAATTTAAAAAGTTTTTTTTTTTTTTACAAATGGGATTGCTCTTGCCCACCATCTAGCCGGGGGGCAAAGATGAGGCCGACGATGAAGCGAGCTCACCCAGAAGATGCCTATTCACTCGTGCCTTAAAAAGGTCTAGGTTATATGAAATCGGAAATACAGACGCCGGCAGAGAATTCCAAACCTTAGAAGTGCGCATTATAAAAGAAGATGCAAAGTGCTTGTAAAAGTAAAGTAAAAGTAAAAGTAGTTTATTCTTCAAATTAGGCATATTACATGCACCTATGAACGTCAATAAACTACCACCGGTTCGGTGGATATAAAATAAACCTCTGCCACGAGAAGAACCGGCGTAAGAAACTCGGCGAGGTGTCATTTTTTCAAAACAATATACATTGTATAGTTAAATATAAAATTACAGTCTCAGTTACTACAAAAATAACAAGCTACAGTAGAAAACCTATTTTCGCGATAGATTAGATTAGCCGTGCAGGACACTATCACTGCCAAACATCCCTGTCCATGATGTAATCGTTTACCTTATAATATGCTTTTGAAATAAGTGTTTGTTTTACTACAGATTTGAATTTAGAATTGCTAAGTTCAGTAATGTGTTTTGGAATTTTATTGTAGAATTTAATACAATTTCCCAAGAAGGACTTTTTCGCCTTTAATAGTCTATAGAAGGTTATTTTCAGTTTCCCAGTGTTTCTGGTGGCTATTGGTTTATCAGCGTTCGTCGGGAAATTGCACAAATTCTTCCTAACATACATTATTATTGCAATTGGCTTGGTTCCAATTAGAGGAATTTCGACCAGGTAAGGATGGTAGCCAGCCGTACGTCTGGAAGTCCGATGGAAGAAGGCGGAAGGTGGTATGAGCTCATGGAGCTCCTGAGCACACTCACCGAAGTACAGTTTGTAGAAGACGCACAGACATGCTACTTTGCGTCTACGTGCTAAGCTCTGCAGCTTATTTCCCACTACCGTACTGCCGCCAATGAGCCTCCTGGCTCTGCGGTCCACCGAGTCGAGTTAACACTGTTCCCTTCCTAAGGAGTATAATATTCCTACCAAAACATAATATATGCACATTTCCTGCTGCGTCAAACTTAAAAAAAAAATGACAGCGCCATATTAAAGAACCAAGTAAATTTGAATGAAATAAAAAAAATGTTGAGCGTTTTCCAGTGTACCCCTTTATTTAATTTGTTTTTTGCTTTTCATTGTCTATTAAAATGAGTTACAATTTCAGTGATTTGAGCATGAAACTCACTAAATGTGTTAATTACTTTCAAAACGGAGTTTGATTGTAGAAGGCAGTGTGAAAACTTAAACCGCCTTTCAAAGAAGTCTTAATAAGAAAGCTTTCAGGCTAAATAAAACGTTTTTTTGCAATAGCTTTCGTTTATTTCCTCACATTAAGCGTCGGGAAAAGCCTCACCCCAAGGCACCTCTTACTTTTCGCGCCTCGGTAACAATATACTTCTAAGTCATACATTTTTAGTTTTCTATGATACCTTAGCAATCTTAGCATGGAACAAAGATAATATAATACTATGATAATAACACCCTACGTCAGCTTATATATAATCTTTCTACCTCGCCTTTGTACGAGGGATAAAATTCGCCTTTATACTGATATAAGCGGATTTTGTCTGTATTTTTACCTGTGCTTTGAAATAAAAATAGAAATAAACCTTATTGTAGGTATGTTGTACTGTATGGCGGAAACAATCAAATACAGTATAGTTGATACTGAATTTGAAGTTTGCCCGTCTCGGACGTACAATAGAAAAATAACGTATCCCTAATTACAATACAGTTTTTACATACATACAATACATAAAGTGACATTTATATAAAATAAATAAACTACTTACAAAGGTACATAGCCGATTAACCAAGAAATACCGTACATCTTAGTGAACTTCGTAGGACTTCAGTTTAGGAAGTCAATCGGACACCTATTAATTTAGAAAACAATGCGTTTTGAGGTCTCGTTCCCATATTCTGCAATAATAGTACATTACTACAGAGGCCGGGACGAAAGGAGTTGCCGGCCGAAGACATATATATATATATAGGTCGGATAGGTCTGAGGCGGGCAACCCCAAATTTCCCGCCAAGGTATGTATAGTGCTTTTCTCAAATATGTTATGAATAAACAACAGAAAAATCAGTTTTATTTTTAATACGCATAGTGGCAGAATGTCATGATGCCTGCGCCACAAATTTATGTGGAATGACAATTAACAAAGAGGACTTTGCCGGCCTAGGCCTGCAAGATTTGTATGAAATTCCATTAACGACCTCTTGTCCTAGCCGCACCTGAAATGTCATACTTCGCAGCCTATTATAAGGAACATAACATCAATATTTCACTGCATGTTTGAGAAAAATCATAAGGCTTTGTGTGCGGTTCGAAAAGAAAAAGTCATTTAAAGCTTATTGTGAAAACATACTAGGTTAATGTTCAAACTATATTTACCATCCAGGTAAAACAGACGAGTACCGGATAACAAATATGAAAAAGTTAATGTTTTTTCACATCAAAAGGAAATACGAACCAATAAGACAATAAAGTTATAATCAACTACACACAAACATTCCTTTCTCCAGGGGCATTGGCAGAACGCGGCTGTTTATTCACATTATACAGTAAGTTATTACTGGCTAACCAGTTAAAATTGGCCTCCAATTTAACGTTGAGAATTTAACGCGTGCGGTATGCCAGGTAACCACCGTCCGCCCAGGTCGACTGTTGGATTGGTGACCCCTTTGAGTGGTTACTAACAGCGCTCTCGTGCTTTAGAAGGCACGTTAAGCCGTTGATCCCGGCTGCTGTCTATGACAGCAGTCGTTAAGTCAAGTTGGAGGCCCTTCTGTCAACTTCTGTTAAGTCAAGTTGGAGAACATTAACAGCCAAGTTGCCCACTCACTTGACAAACCTAATCCCAATAAGGTCTAGTATATCGCTTGGGTTGGGAAGTCAGGTGGCAGTCGCTTGCGTAAAAACTAGTGTCTACGCCAGTCGCCAGGGGCATCTTTCGGGATGCAGCTGTACTGAATTAATTGAATGGAGGTAGAGTACAAGGAAATGTAAGAGGGCTATCGTTCGTGCGCTCTACTTACAAATTTTTTTTTTCTTAAAGACAATTAAATTTTATTCAACAAACAAGAAAAAAGGATAATTAAAACAAAGATAATATTTTTTTTATTGCATAGCATATAGTATAATATTGTAATTGATATGTACATTTTATGACTTGTTAATTATTGTTATGATTTACCAATATAAATCTGAAATCTGTGCTCAACAGCACGCGTCACTATCGAGTCTCGGTGAAATCGGTCGCCCCTAGCAGTGTTGTCGACCTTTTCAAATGGTTTCGATTGATCTCATGGGCCCTGTCACTCGAAAACAAAACCAGTAATGTTCTAGAAATAACTTTCTGGCGGGGACGTCCACCGCGTGATCGCGACAACACAGACACATGTAGGCCCTATTCGTCCCGGTACCGCCGCATACCAGGTAGAGTCAGCCCGACCCAGGTCGGGTCTAGCTAAGTTTTTTTGCTGGACTCTTCTCAGATAGGCTAGGTTTAGAAGAAGAAGATAAAGAAAAAGCATTTATTTATGACAAACAGAAAACAGTAATAAATGTTTAGTGAACCAGCGACAAAACTCCCAGTAGCTCGATTCCACTCACACCCCAGATTCGGTTGAAACCGTTTAACCAATCTCGCTGGAGCGCGAGTATTCCAGTGCTTAAACCGCCCACGCGGTCGTGTCGGAGGTTTTCCCCTGGATTTTCCCCAGGCAATTCTCCCACCGCGTATTCCTATCGCTTTAATGGGCACAGTCAGGTCCAAAAAAACTTGTTCTTTTTAAAAAATTTGCCTTGTTTTCTCTATTCGTAACACGTATCGTTACGAATAGGGAAAATCAGGGGCGTGTTATGTAGGCGTGAAAAAGTTTACATTTAAATCGTACCGAGATCAAATCAAACCGTACCGTAAAATATCGAGCACCCCGCGCGCCGCAGTGTTGCGCATGCGCAGTCCCATTGTATTCGGAAGAAAGAGGACGAAAGTTTCTGAGAGTTTTTTTTTTTTGAAAGTTTCTGAAAGTAAAAATTGTCTCAAAGCAATTAATTCATTGGCCCGTAGGAGTATCTCAAAATATTAACCCACCGCCACCACCACCATATTAGCCGAAGGAAGTCCACTGCCCATCCCCCGGTGGTCTTGCTCGTAGTTTTAGCACATGCTCGGGTCCAAAAAATTGACCACACCATTCTAATTACAAATACTCACAAACAGTGAAATTTGACATTTCGCAGACACCTGAGGATGTGTGTTAAGAGTGAGGGACCTACGTGTATCTTGCTTGCAACGGTGAATCTTGGATCCCAGGATCGAGCTTACGACTCGTTTCCTAGCATGATCGCGTTCATGTCAGTTACGTATATAGCATTCGTTTACTTTTGCACTTAAGTACTTGCTAGGGATTATTCTAGCTAGACGTATCGTAAGGACCTTATGCTTGTTTAGGTACTTTACCACTGTCATGGAATAAAATGGATGACCAATTTTGTCATGGATGGATGATCATGATCAAAATTGATGACTGGATGTCTCCGTTTCAGCCTGGAAACAAATGCTTTTGTATGTCTCTCTGGACTGCCTGGCTGTTCTCTACAGGTAGCATTTCTTGAACGATTCTCGTGAAATTTTGTGAGCAGGTTCGATGATTACAAGTATGTGAATTTTTTTCAATATGGCGGATCCATGGGGGTTGTATATGTAAAAATATCACTTGCGAGGTCACAGATTCATTGGTTAATATGTGATGAACCTTGAATAATTAAATAAAAAATAAAAAAAAACACGAGTAAGTATTTGTTCCGAAGTCTTGAATGTGATATGTACGAATTATTATGTAAGTATGTACGTATTTAACAAAAAAACCTTACTAAAAGGGAGTTGGGAGATAAGTGGCAATAGCTAGTGAATACGTACGCCGCAGGCACATCTTCCCTTGTTCCGGAATCTTCTCAATTCACTAAACGTTGTTGTCTTTGATTTTTTATTTAGGTATATAAGGAGAACCAACAGCTGTATCTATTATTATTATATTGTTTCTAGTATAAGTTGATACCTTTATTAGTAAGAAATAAATAAACATGGAGAGTGTACTGAACTAACCAGTGGGCGTCGTTGTGAATACGGTATAAAACAATTTTAACATTAAACAAGGCTCACGAAAATATTCAAATTTAAAGATTTTTCAATAAATACAAATAAAAGAAGATTCAGTATGACCACAGAAAATTAAAATAAATAAATAAATAAAATAAAATAAATATTTGGGGACAATCTTACACAAATCTACCTAGTCCCAAACTAACAAAGCTTGTACTATGGGTACTAGACGACGATATACATACATATATAGATAAATACATACTTATATACATAGAAAACATCCAAGACCCAAGAACAAATATCCATGATAAATGCAAATATCAATGCCCTGGCCGGGATTCGAAACCGGGACCTATAGCTTCGGAGGCAGAGTCACTACCAACTAGGCTAAACAGGCCATCCAATTGTGGTCTCATTAGTCATATTTCCCTAAAAACATCATACTGACTGAGCGGTTACGACTTTTCCAAAAAAGTTGACAAATATCAGTAAAATACGGTATTACCTTCCAGTCCAGAAAATACTCAACATGAGGAACATTTAATCTGCTTACGTACCAGCTTTGTGATAAAAATAGAACAGCTTAATTTGCCATTTGCTTTGCCGCAAGTAACATGTTTTTTACCTCAAGATCGTTCCTCCACTTGTAATAAAATTTCGTCTTATTTTCTAATTATAATTGAATTTGCGTCGGAGCGTTCGTGGACCAGCAGCGCCCGCATACGTGGTTAAGCAATGCCGGCAGTGGTCAACCCTTGGATGCGTCCTGCTCCGAAGAGTAATTTAAAAATCTACGTATCCTAAAATTGGCCCTGAAATCAAATTTAATGTGATCTGTCTCCCTTTTTTAGAAAACAGGCATGTGTTTATGTCTGTAAGATATCGCACAATAGGGAGCATCTCAGGCAGAATTCACTACAAATCCCATTTAGCTAAATTCAGTTAACTCTAGGTGTCACGAGAGCCGCGCTAATCTCATAAGAGTCATAAGCTTACTCGGTAAAGAGCGGGGTCATGTGAAATGTCTGAAATTGTGGATGAATAAAGCCTTATATAAAGTTTGAAAGTGAAGCCAACTCGTGGTTTACACGATCGAGGTATGTAATACCTGCCCCACACTTCGTTATGTGAGTGGGCCGTATTTTTGGGAAAAGATTTGTTATGTGCGCGGACAACAAACATGCCTAACCTATTTTTTTTAAACCACTTCCTTGGTATACATACGTACGGCCGTGATGATAAGCAGTCACTGCAGTCTATGGACGCGTGCAATTCCAGGGGTGTCTCATGCGCATTGCCGACCCTTTAAAAACTTATACACGCCTTTCTTGAAGAACCCCATACTGTAGGCCCTCGGGAATACCTCGGCTGGGGGCTTATTCCACAACCGGAGCGTCCGAGGGAGGAAATTCCGTGAAACCGTACCGTACGCGCCCATTTAGGTTCTAAGGTTTGAGGATGAATGCCGCTTACGGCGAGCGGTGCGATGATAGAAAGCAGTTGTGGGCATCATGTCGAACAGTTCTTCGGAGCACAACCCATTATACAAGCGATAGAACACGCACAAGGAGGCAAAGCTTTTCCCCCAACTTAATGGTACAATATCGCTGGTGAGTTTCGTCTACGATTCGTACAGCACGTCTCTGAAGCGAGTCAAAAGGCCCAAGCTGGTATACAGGGTTCGTGCCGGTATGCCCATTCGATTTACGCGGGTCCTTTGATATGTGCCAAGAACCGACAATTCCACGGATATTCGCTGTTCGTGCTTATGGTGTCATGCGTGCGAAAGCAAACTTAGAGGAACAAACCCTCCACACTTTGGATATTTGTGCAAATATTTGAGTTGCATCTCTTTCTTTAATATCGCAAAAGGCAGAGAGGCGAACACGCAACACGAAGTGTGGTTCCACCATAAAACACTTTCTTTAGCAATTCATTTGATGAATTACCATAATGCAATTGTTAAAAAATCTCCACGTTCTTATCTGCAGCCGTAAGAAATCAGGGGGATGTGCAGTCGCCAGATATATTTGAACTATAATGTGTTCCCAAATTCCACGACAATCGGTTGAGAAATGCGACCTAGAGGAGAACAGTAGGAAATCCGGATATCCTCTATCGCCCCGCTGGACATACGAAAGCAATTTTGTCGAAGTTGAAACGGAGACCTTTGTTCGATTCACTTGGTCAATAAGGTTCTACCAAACATAACAGAGTGGAAGCAAAGTTGCAATCTCGCAAGCAAAACAAGATACCCAACTTGACAACGTTAACTAATACTAACTTACACGCCCTCTAATCTCACTGAACACTGTAATTGGAAAAGTAACCTTAACAAACCGTAATAGAGTACACAGTTGAAAAACATCGCGATATGAGCGATACTAACGTAATAATTTATAGGTGAAAACATTGTGTGTGAACGAGCGAGGGATACGGGTGTCAAGTGAGGGGGACTGAGACAGTTGGACATGCGCAGTAGGAATGGGGAAGCAAAAACCTGTTTAACTTGTGTTGGAGAGGTTAGGTTCCGCCATAAATTTAAATAATTTATGGGAAAAGTTCGATTCTATTTTGTGTTGTTATGACGGTATATTCCAGAAAATCCTTGAATGCATGCTATCATACTTACATATAATAATCTCAATAAGTTAGAGAAATAGCAAAGCTGTTTAAGTCGCGCGTTAGAAATCCTTTTCGACATGATACTGATATAGGTACAATTTGAATTGCTACACGCTACATGTACTACGTAGCGTGTGGCATCATTTTTCCGTCTTGTAGCAAAAATCGCACGTAGAGACATGACGCATAGGTGTCCCCATGTGCCTTAAATGGGTCATGTCGTGCCCAGGGTTCCCAAGTTGCGGAATCCTCCTCGCGCGATCTTTTATTGAGTTAATTGATCTTGTTTACGCGCGGTGCAAACCGTGTTTAAAGATTACCAAGTTCCGATATTTAAAAGGTTTTTTTATTTTAGATTATAAATGGGATTGCTCTTGGCCAGCATCTAGCCAGGGGGCAAAGATGAGGCCGACGATGAAGCGAGCTCACCCAGAAGATGCCTATTCACTCGTGCCTTAAAAAGGTCTAGGTTATATTAACTCGGAAATACAGACGCAGATAATTCCAAACCTTATTGTTAGAAGTGCGCATTATAGAAGATGATGCAAAGCGCTTGGTTCGAATTAGAGGAATTTCGACCAGGAAATACGTGTACTATGTGGTCACTTGGAACCTTCAGTTAAGCCTAAAGTAAATTAGGTAGTATTCGTTTTGAATCTTGATAAAAACTATATGTGAATGTCGCGCTATAAAGTAGTGTCTACAACTAGTCATAGTCACCTTTTATGTTAATAGGTCAGGTTATATTTTTACTGACTTCAATAGAAGGAAGGAGGTACCTACTCAGTTCGTCTGCATGTTTGCTTTGCTTGTTTTTTTTCTTTTTTTATATGTTTGTATGTTCCCCTATAACTCTTGACCACACGTCGGCCGATTTTGATAATTCTTTTTTTTGTTTCAAAGCGGGTACCTCGACATTAGTCCCATATAAATTTGGTGAAGGTCTGATGGTGGAGTCTAGGAGGAATCGAGGGAAATCCTCGAACTTGATAGGCACGCATATGCTGATTGACTTTTTTTATAGGTAACCAAGCATTGGCTCACGGAAACCACAAATTGTGGCATAGCAAGTACAAAATTGGAGTCGGTTTTTTTGTGTAAATTATATAGGTATCGGATAGGTTAGATAGTCAGCGCCCTGTAGCCCGGGCATAAAATATCCCTTGCTTGTCATACAAGGTGACTAGAAGGGAGTCCTCCGGGTCGAAGGCAGTCCCAGTTGGGGGCGACAATCGTCAATGGAAACAGATGGCGTCCGAAATGAGTTGAGTACCGTGGGGGGTTTTTCGTCGGTGCAAGTTTGACATAACCTTCGCTGTCCCCGGGGAGCAAAAATACCCATAAATAATAAAAAAAAAGGTTAGATAGTCAATTGTGACCACGTGCACATTATCCATTCATAGTTATTAGAATTTTCATAACTTGGGGTTTCTTGGAATCGTGAACGTGTTCCATCAAAGGTTCATGTTCTGGGATCTCTCGAGCATTTAGAAAAGACTATACACGTTTTATACATTTTACTTTTTACTTACACTTCAACTTCGTCACAAATGTCATGCGAAATACAACGAACTAGCGGTGTTCAGATACTGTCACACCAACTCCAATTGTCCGCCAGGAGCCTTCGTCACCTCTCCGAGACCTTCATAAATGACAGAGGAATCCAATAAATTGAGTACGGGACCGTACGGTATGGGTTGTACAGCCGTGACATTGTCTAGCTAGGCCAGCCAAACATCATCATCATGTCAGCCGAAAGACGTCCACTGCTGGACATAGGCCTCCCCCAAAGACTTCCACAATGACCGGTCCTGCGCCACCCGCATCCAGCGGACACCCGCGACCTTCACCAGGTCATCAGTCCACCGTGTGGGGGGCCTGCCCACGCTACGCCTTCCGGTACGTGGTAGCTACTCGAGAACCTTACAAACATAACTGCCAGCCAAACATAACTGTCATCAATATTTTAGACCTCCTTGAACCTAGGTGGAGCATTCGCCACGTTTCACTGCTCAGAAGACACAGCTTTTTTCCCTTCTTCTTGTGTTGTGCCTTATCAGGTGTCCTGTCATTTACCATGCTTCCCCTTTATTTGTCTCCCTCAGTCCTCCTCTAATCTTTCTAGAACGACGGCATTGGTTAGGGTTTGCATGGAACAAGCTTGATCAAAATATCCTGATAATCTCTTAAATCCTAGTCATCAACATCAATATCATCATCATCCTAGCGTTATTTCCAGTAAAGTAAAGTAAAGTAAAGTAAAGTAAAGTAAAGTAAAGTTTATTTGCAAGAATATGTAAATAAGATGTTAACATTATATTGTGAGTCGCAGTATTCAGCCTTAAACGGCATGCAAATATTAGCATAATACTCTATTAATAATTACAAATAAAAATATTGATGAACTAACTAATGATATTAGGAATACAATTTAAGGTTATAAATTAATTTAGTTGCGTGCAATGTCCAAAAATTCCTTTACGGAGTAAAAACAATGTTCATAGAGCCATTTCGTCAATTTTGTCCTAAATTCTATATTGCACAAAAGTTTAATTTCGTCTGGTAAGTTATTGTACACTAATATGCAAGAATAGTAGGCATTGCGTCTATATATATCAGCACGACATCGAGGTTGATACAAGAGATTTCTGTACTGTGCCCTTTGTGTTCCGGTAGACACATCGGAACGTAATTGAAAAGTAAAAAAAAAAGTAAAAGTAGTTTATTCTTCAAATTAGGCATATTACATGCACCTATGAACGTCAATAAACTACCACCGGTTCGGAAAAATAAACCTCTGCCACGAGAAGAACCGGCGTAAGAAACTCGGCGAGGTGTCATTTTTTCAAAACAATATACATTGTATAGTTAAATATAAAATTACAGTCTCAGTTACTACAAAAATAACAAGCTACAGTAGAAAACCTATTTTCGCGATAGATTAGCCGTGCAGGACACTATCACTGCCAAACATCCCTGTCCATGATGTAATCGTTTACCTTATAATATGCTTTTGAAATAAGTGTTTGTTTTACTACAGATTTGAATTTAGAATTGCTAAGTTCAGTAATGTGTTTTGGAATTTTATTGTAGAATTTAATACAATTTCCCAAGAACGACTTTTTCGCCTTTACTAGTCTATAGAAGGTTATTTTCAGTTTCCCAGTGTTTCTGGTGGCTATTGGTTTATCAGCGTTCGTTGGGAAATTGCACAAATTCTTCCTAACATACATTATTATTTCAAATACGTATAGGGACGGCAGGGTTAGAATATCTATTTCTTTGAAAAATTCTCTTAATGAGTCACGCGACCCCAAGTTATAAATTGCCCGGATAGCCCTTTTTTGCAAAATAAAAACAGTTTCAATATCTGCAGCTGATCCCCACAAGATTAGACCATAAGTAATTATACTATTAAAATAAGCAAAGTAAACTAACCGTGCCGTTGCCACATTGGTAAGCTGCCTTATTCTCCTGACTGCAAATGCAGCAGAGCTCAACCTACTTCCTATCGCTGTTATATGGGAACCCCACTGCAATTTTGAGTCCAATGTAATACCTAAGAATACAGTTGACGTAACAAATTCTAATGTTTGGCCATTAAGTTTAATATTTGTATCTAAGTTTCTATTTGACGAGTTCGCTAGAGAGAATTTCATACATTTAGTTTTTTTCGGATTCAACACTAAGTTATTGGCAGCAAACCAGTCAGATATCATGGACAGGGTATTATTTGGTTCAATGAGTTCAGTATCTTTCCTATTTACCTTGAACAGTAATGAGGTGTCGTCTGCGAACATTACAATGCCTGATCTTCGGCTTACCATATATGGTAGATCATTTACATAAACAAGGAACAGGAAAGGGCCTAGAATAGACCCCTGAGGTACTCCCATCTCTACCACTGTCTCTGACGAAAGGGCTTTATTTATCGCTACCTTTTGATTTCTCTGTGTTAAATATGATTTCATAAGATCCAATGCATGTCCTCTGATACCATAGAAATTAAGCTTACAAATTAAAGTTCCATGATCTACACAATCAAAAGCCTTGGAAAGGTCACAGAACACTCCAATGGCGTCATATGACTCTTCCCAAGACTGCAAAATAAATTTTATTAAACTTGCACCTGCATCAGTAGTTGATCTACCTTTCGTGAAACCGAACTGCTGTGCGTGCAAAATATTGTGTGAATTAAAATGAGAAACCAATTGCGTAAGCATTATTTTTTCGAATATTTTGCTAAACGCAGGTAGGATAGAAACTGGACGATAATCAGAAGGATTATCTCTATGACCTGATTTGAAAATAGGAACTACTTTACTACACTTCATTAAGTCTGGAAAAATGCCATTGTCTACACAACTATTAAAAATGAGAGCTAGAGTGGGTGCAACGACCTCGAGAATAGATTCCAGTACCATGACTGACACGCCCCATAAGTCCTCAGTCCTCTTTATTTTTAACATTTTAAAAGACTTCAGTACATCTAGAGGAGAAACATGATGAAATTTGAAAATATTTAGTGACTCTAATTTTACGTTCTCATTCAGAAGGGATTCTGCTATTGTGGTAGATGATGCCAAACTTTGAGTCGTGACTATAGGAATTTTGGAAAAGAAATTATTAAATTCATCGGCTACTTTTAGTGCATTAGTAATTAAATTATCCTCTATTTTCAAAGAAATCGTGGACTCTTTATTACTTCTCTGCCCAGTCTCTGTGTTTATTATTTTCCAGACAGTCTTGGCTTTGTTATCTGAGGACTTTATTTTATTATTCAAGTGCATTGCTTTTGCCTTTGTGCACACTGTTTTGAATAATTTGGAATAATCCCTAACATACTGATGGAAGCGTTCGTCAGTGGTGCAAGATCTCCTTTCATAAAGTTGGTATAAGTTATCTCTACTCTTTCGAATTCCGGTAGTTGCCCAATCATTAAATCTCATTTTATTGTTTATTTTAATACGCTTTTTACTACAAGTCCTATTAAATTCGTTACACACTGTATTCAGAAGCATTTTGAATTGATCATTCGGATCATTTGATTCTACCTGGGTGTTCGGCATGGCGACTAGTAGATTTGACTTTAGTAGTTCTAGTCTACTTTTACTCAGGGGTCTTATTTCTATAACGCGATCTGGAGGTTTTACTTCGCAAGGTAGCCTGACCATCTGAGCTTTATGATCCGACCGGACTCCATTCACTATGCTTCTGTCTAGATGAGGACAGTTTAACCAAATATTATCTATGCAAGTGGCAGAGGTCGGAGTAACTCGGGTAGGTGCTTCAAATAAGTAGTCAAAATTGAACGATTTAAAAAGAGTGATGTACTTATCTTTTTCGACTGATTGTGATAAAATATCGATATTAAAGTCGCCACAGACCACTACTGGTTTTTTACCACTTATTGCTTTACTAAGTACATCCTCCATAATTTCTATAAAAGATATTAAGTCACCTGATGGTGGTTTATAAATGCAAAATATCAGATACTGATCCGTCTCTGCACAAGCAATCTCACAAACACGATCAACAGAACAACCTGAGAGGTCTTTACGTTCTTTAAAAGTTAACCCATTTTTCACTAAAATAATAGAGCCACCACCCTCTGCGGTAGTTCTGTTGAATGCGCTGGCCAATACGTAATTATTTACATTAAATTTCATCATATGATTCTTTAACCAAGTTTCTGTTAAGCAGACTACATCTACATTAAGCTCTTCTGTAAATAATTCTAAATCTAGTATTTTGCCAGTGAAGCGATTTATATTTTGGTGTAATAAAATTACACTATTGTGCTTCTCCATTGTCCCAACAGTCAGTTTAAAGACAAATCCGCTATTGGAGATGTCGTCCTATCCAAGGGGGAGGGGGAGCTTATATTTCCAAAAACGGAATTAATAAAAGATGCTAAAGATTTAGCAAGTCTGTCAGTTGTAATACGGTAATCACTAATAGCATTATTAGTGTCAAAAAATATAACGTCACTATGACGGCACGTCAGCTTATACATAAGCTTATTGAGATTACACGCATGACTGTTAGCACTGCAAGGAGAAGCAGAATAGGGTAACGCGCCTATAATAACATTTTTAGCACCTAGCTTTGACAGGCATTCGAACTCAGTCTTCATCTCAGAGTACCTAATATTTGAGCCATCACCTAACATTAATACAATTGTGGTCTGTTCATTTATATGGACATCTTTAATATTATTTATGATTTTTTCAAATGAGGCATCGGGCATACAATAATTTATAACACAGCTGTTCTGAATATTATTACATAAAATTTTGCCCAATCCTCGTCCTACCCTATCTGAGAAAACCAGAGTTCTATTTACATTATTACAGGCTGGGGTTATTTTTTCCGGTGACACCGGCAAGCTGCTGTTCGACACAGATGAGTAAACTGCATCTCCGGGCAGAGGGTGAGCCTGCCGGAGCGCAGTAGTCCCTATAATCCCTATAATAAAATAGTCCCTATGATCTTTGACAAACAGACAGGCCTTTCTAATATACATACATGCCAAAGTCAGTATATTGTATTTCATTTTTGTTTTTGTACAGTTGCATCATGAAGGATGCCCGGGGTCCGCTACCTAATCTCAAGAATTGGCGTAGGTACAAGTTTTTACGAAAGCGACTGCCATCTGACCTTCCAGCCCAATGGGGAAACTAGACCTTATTGGGATTAGACTCTGAAATGTCTAGTATTGGCTTAAATAGGCTTGGCAATTTAGGATTTCATATGTTACGGATTATGGAGCCCCTTATTATATGACGACGGAGGTCTACGCACGTGTAGATATCGCAATTAAGTGGAAATGTTCTCGTAGGTTCAAAGTGTTCTTTGAGTATTTCATATTAGTATTCTGGCACGCTGTGTGGGAGTACGTTTCGTTTTTTGAATCGGCCACTCAGGACAGATTTCAGGTCAGACACTCGAAGTTTTCTGAAGGATTCAAGTGTTTTGGGGCCTTCTTCATTATTAAGAGGGCATTTCTGTTTGAATGTGGTTTGTTTATTTTATGCCATCACACGAGGATAATTTATATAATTGACATTATGACAGAGATTTTTTTATATGCAGCTAGGTGCTGGGTATCATTTACGATGTTCTTCCTCTTCTTCAACCTTGAGCTACCCAATGCTGTTGAATTTTTGCTACGTCGTTCAGTTTTGGTCTGTGGTTGAGCTGTCTAGTCATTTAATTAGTCTTTTCTCCAGTACATGAAAAACATCGAGCAAAATCACTCATCCTGGGATACTAAGATTTCGTTATAAATTTTACATCACCCTCAGACAGTCGTAAAGAAAGCCTTAGATAGTAAACTAAAAAAAACACTAAATTTTTCAGGGGTGGAGGGATTTCTGTTTTCACCTTCAGTCACAAGCGTCCATAAGCTAGGTATCTGTTTACCGGCAGGCAGACTGTATGCTTGTTTGCCAACGCCGTAATGTACAGAGAACAGAAGATAAACGCAACCACCATACGTCTTCAGATTTATACTTGATCTCCCGAAACTGTGGTCTAAGGACAGCTTTTACATATATTAGTACTTATAATTTCCAGGGACCGGAAAACCCGTTCATCCGCTTAACCCGTTCGAAAGGGTTACCCTTTCATACGATAACCCAATCGTTCGAGTTACCCGTTCAGCGGCTTACTTAACAATAATGATAACCCGTATTATTCGGGTTAACCTAATCGTAACAAGAGGTAACCGCTTACACCGACTTATTTGGTTTGGGTTTTTCACGTACTAACCGCTTAACGGTTAGGGAAACCTAAGCGTTCGGGTTAGGGAAAACTTTATTCTCGTGCACACTGCCCAAGGCCATTGCGTGACTAATTTCACAGTTGAAATGTGTGTTGCTTTGTTTTGTTGTTATTGTGGCACAATACTTCGGGTATTTGTGCAAACATTGGTGCAAATATTTATGTCGCAAAAGAGACTCAAACACGCAACTCAAAAATTGGTTTCGGCATAAGATTGTCGCGTAAATGAGTTTTCCATTTGGGAATGTACTGGCGCGGTGATAAATTCACTCTGTGGGCAACCATTGACGCTTCTCTGTTCTTTGGATAGGCAACGGAATTGTTTAGGAAATCATTTACCATTTTATCAGACCCTCCTCTTATATAAAATTTAACAAACTTCTGTTAGTTAAAATATGTCATTCCTTTACCACAAATACAAATGTAAAAGTAATTGCCAAAGACAAATGAATGTTATAGGATTTTTTGCTAATGCTGCAATACATCGTGAACTCGAAACGCACATAGCGGGCGCGGCGCGGTGCGGGGCGGCGGCGGTTTCGCATTTTTAATCATACCGAAACTGTCGACTCTACCGCGCTACCGAATACCGCGCGGTTTTTTGGTGCGACGTGCCACGGACCGCGTTCGCTATACCGCAAAACCGCCTCCGCCTCGCAACGCCGCGAGTTTCAAGTTTTAGTGCCACTGCCTACAAAGCTGACGGTTCTGGGGTCGAATCCCGGTTAAGGTATCCCGGTAAAAGTATTTGCGTGTTGAGCATAAATATTTTTTTCCGGGTTATTGATGTTTTCTATAATTTAACTATTTACATCTATTAAGTATATCGTCGTCTATTACCTATTCACAACGAGCCTTATTTAATTGTCAATTTATGTAGCCTGTAGTGTATATATTTGACATGTTTATTGTTTATTACGATATATAATCAATGCAAATAAATTATATGATATGATATTACGCTTACTATGGGAATAGTTCTTACTTATATTACTTAATTATCTGATTTTTAACGTACCACGAAGATATATACAAGAATACTTAACCGAAATAACCTAAATTATAAAAATAATAGTACATTACGATACAAGTGCAGAGAACAGGAAATTCGCAACGAGTGGTGATAAATTGAAACACGACCTAAGGGAGTGTTTTTAATCGACACAAGTTGCGAATTACCTGTTCGCACGTGTATCGTACAAAGTTTTACAGTACATATGGCTCTTTAAAGTTTCGACATATGCACGTAATCTGCTAATTACCGCACTCGTGCGGTAAAGTAGCACCATATGTACTGTAAAATTACTAACTTAACGATTGGTAGTGGCCCTGCCTACGATGCCGGAGGTCCCGGGCTCGAATCCCGGTCGGGGCATTATTTGTGTATGTTTCGCACGGATATTTTGTTCCTGGGTCTTGGATGTTTTCCATGTATTTAAGTATGTAGGGCCTCAGGCCACGACGACGCGACCTGCTGGCCGTGCGCCGGCGTGCACCGTGTCATGCAGGAACTCTCCGCTGCCCCGCGCCCTGCAACAGCTCAATGCGCTTCTGGCATCAACACCTGAGTGCGACTTGTTTGCGTGGCGATGGGCGGCAGTGTGTAGCGAATGCTTGGGATTCTGTGAGGCGATGGATGCTAGGTGCTCAACTGTTCCAATTTAATTTATTTGTTACATGTTATTGTGTAGACAAATTGTTAGTCTAAGTTTCGTGACGAATTGGTTACACTGTAATGTCATTAAACGTTTTAACAATAAAAATAAATAAATAAATGTATTTAGATGATTTAAGTATGTTTATCGTTGTCTAGTACCCACAGTACAAGCTTTGCTTAGTTTGGGAGTAGGTCGATTTGTGTAAGATTGTCCCCAATATTTATTTATTTAAATCTAAAACAGGCCCTTGAGGCATTGTACCGAAGATGCTGGCGGCATTTCCTCGCTGTAACGCAATGCTGATACTTTGTGCAAGGAAGTCACCAGCTCCTTGGTCACCAGTTACGACAGCCAGACACTTCGCAATTTCTGCAAATCTAGAGTTTCGACGCCAAAAGGTACAAAAATAGTACTCTCTGATCTGATTTTAATTAAGATATCAAAATCAAAATCAAATCAAAAATTTTATTCTGCAAATAGGCTACAAGGGCACTTTTACAAGTCAACACATGAATTATACAATTAAATAAATTGACAATGATAATTACTATGATTTCAAAACAGAATTGCAGAACTAAAAAAAGTAGACAATAATAATAATGATTTCAATACTACAGTGATTAACAAACTCACAATATTCAATTAAAATAAACTTGATACAATACATTATATAAAAAAAATAGTGACGAATATTCAATACGTCCTTAATATTTGTAAATTTATTTTTATATAATTGTTAATCAGTATATTTTTTTAATCATTATTATTAAGTAAGATTGTCAGTTTTTTTTTAATTGTATAAATTCACGCTTTGACTTGTAAAAGTGCCCTTGTGGCCTATTTGCAGAATAAATATTTGATTTTGATTTTGACGTATATATACGGTCTCTGTCCGAATACACAAAAGTATATACAATAAATTTAATATCTCAGAGATGTACATGGTCTCTAAGCGTCTAAATAAAAATAATAATAAAAATACCTAGAAGTAACTAATTAACGTAAAAAAGCAATTCCAGCTACTAAAAGTACCTAAATAAATAGCAGCAGTTTCCGCCTTATCTTCAAACGGTCTAATTGTTTTCAATTACGAGTTTTATATAATTATGAAAAAAAGAAGGTAATTTGCAGTTCACGCGCCTACTTACTTTATATTTCCGCGGACGTCCCACGGGTGCCACAGTATAAACAGCAAACAGCATGATAACAAAACGTTAAAAAACTTTTCAAATTTTCAAGGCGAATTACGAGTAGCCTCTGTTGTATTGACTGGCAAATGACTATGCGTCAAAATGGTCCTAAAACCAACAAGCTGAAAGTTAGGTAATTAAATAGATCTTTAAATATACTATTAGCTCGTATTTTCTCTGACTAAAAAATTACTTGCGTCAAAATGATCCTAATAACAACAAAGCTGAGTTTTAATCTGCTATTACCTCGTGTTCACCCTGACTAAAATATGAATATCTCAGTTCTGCAATGTATTTTAACTAGGTGCCCATATAACACAATGAAATAGATTTAAATACCTATCAAATGACCCAGCTGTCAGCTTTATTGGTTTTAGGACCAGACTCCGTACAAAGTTGCCCATGGTCTTCCACTACATTCCTTACGTTTCATTAAACTAAACTTTAGTATCTGTGTGGCTAATAGATGTTGATGATGTTGTGATACATTCGAAACGTCGGGAAAACCTCAAAAATGGTGAATTAATTTCATGTGTACGCGATTCCAATAACAATCGGCTTTACTAGGTTGGTTGTTCGTAATGCTCCGTCTATCTTTTTATTCTAGGTCTGAATACAGATGGCAATTGCTTTCATTGAACTATAGGTAAAAAACTTAAGAAAATGATCTGTTGTATACGTATGTACCTACGAGTAGTTGTAGCGTTCGATTAGAAATTACATATTTAAAATGTACAATAAAAACAAAACAAACGACTATTCGAACATATCACAATTACATACATTAGGTCGTTTTCTGAAGTTTTGGCTTATGGCAAACTATTGATCCCGAGCTCCGTTAGCATTTATAAATGGGAAAATGCTCGAAAAATGATGAGACAGGCTAAAGAAATTTCTGCAAATTTTTAATACATAGAAAACATCCAAAGCCCAGTAACAAATATTCGTGCTAAATATACACAAATTATGCCCTAAACGGGATTCGAACCCGGGACTTTCGGCTTCGTAGGCAGCGTCCCTCCCAACTAAGCCAAAGTAGTGGTCGAATTGCGCCTACATGCTCACGTTAGATGTGGGCACACATTTATTTATATATTTTATATATTTATTATTTAATTTGTTTACACGACCTTACAGTGAAACAATACGTCGAGAAACCAGATTCCTTAATTATGTACACTACAACAAATTACAACTAACAACAGTTATTTAGCATAATATTGCACATATATTTTACGCGTACACGGTGGATTGCTTATCATCCATCGCCTCACATAATAGTAGCTTTCACATTAAGATTAGTGGTGGTTTAATATACTGCTAGCTCCTTATACTGTGGGGTCGTAAACAAGAAGGTATTTCAATACGTGTTCACCGCTCCCAGTGGGAACATTATTTTATTTCATATTTGACGACGTGCGTGTTGTACAGTCAAAAGCAAATGTAGATGATCATTTTAGTACTTCGTCGTAATAACATAACAATACGGCGACAGTTGATTTGCGTCAGAGTAGTGACAGTGACAAGGTACTAAAATGATCGTTTACTTTTGCTGTTGACTACACAGTCGACGTCAATGAGATATTATTATAATTTATACACTAGCAGCTACAAGCTGATGCGTGTATATCACTGCACTTGTTATTTAAAATAATGTTTTTTTTTGTTTTGTTTCAAATATTTGTCCAGTCTATTTTTGAAGCTATTTACTGAAGGGGCACTTATCACTGTCTCTGGTAATTTATTCCACTCACGTACTACTCGATTTGGTAAAAAATGCTTCCTAGGATTGCTTGTACTGGATCCCCGAGTAATCTTTAAGCTGTGTATATATACACTTTTACACCTTATTGCATTGTGATAAGGTCTATATTGTATACCACCACCACCACCATATCAGCCCTAGGACGTCCACTGCTGGACATAGGCCTCCCCCAATTTCATGGGGGGGTAAATGCCATAATCACCACGCTTGGCATGCGGGTTGGCGATCGCAGTATCTCCACCGCACTCAAGGAATGCAGCTAATGTATACATCTCTTTGTAATTGACTGTACAGAAGATATAAGTATATGGCTTAGCTTAGATTTGACGAAGCATGTTGCTGATAAAGTTTTGGAAAAGGTTTGTACCAGTTATGTATTTACGTTTTTTTTTGTTCCCGATATACGCGCGAGTTGGTACTGTTGTGTGTCGTGATGGTGTTCGAGTTTTAAGTGAGAGTGCGGACGGCGGTAGTAGCTGTGACGTTGTGCGAAAAAATCGAACCAAGGGGAGGGTAGATCGCTATGGAGTGTGGGTAGACCACAAATAAAACTCGAAACACGACAGTCAATCCTACAAAATGGTGCTTGCAACAGCGCCAAAATATCGGAATCTCACTTCACTTCACTCTATTGTGCAACTTAAGCACAATTCTGCCAGTATCAAGTGTCGAGCTTTGCACGGTATGAGTTGGGGCAGACGAAGGATTTGTGAGGAACGCAAACTCGGGTGATTCCTGAAAACAAACACGAAACACACACATATGACAATAACCATACCCAGTTTAAATTAGAACATATGATTACTATATTAATGTATATGCAGGATGAATACAAAGACATGAACTACTATAATTTTATGTTATTTTTTGTTAGAAATAACGTTACATAGGTACATGGTAAATACGCCTTTCTTAACAGTAGTTCTAATTGCTTATACGGTCTTTATACTATAGAAATGTTATAAAGCAGAATAAAATTAATATAGATAATATAAATATATCTTTTAAATAATAAGTGTACAAGAACTTCGCTGGCTAGAAGTTTAAAGGCAGTAGAACTTGGCTAAAAGGCAGAACAGGCGGTAATCCATATTTAATCCGCGGCTAATTACCGGCCATCCCTTAATCCCGGGTTATGATCATAATTAGCAACGCGATACTTCGCCGAAATAAGCGCTCTTTAAACGTAATCCATTTAAATTTGGGAGATCCTTGAATAAACTTTGTTTGTGAAGAAACTCGTAAATTGTTGACACGCCGTCAAACAAGGACAAATAGCATAGACCACGGGCAATGACCAAGGTCCTATTGAATATAATGAAACGGGTCACTCACGTCTTTAAGGTCGAATATCGCTCGACATGTTTCAGACCGGTTCGCGGTCCTTAATCATGAGCACCTATCGCGGCGGCGGTTTTCTTAGCACTGCGTGCAATCGTGAAGAAAACGAGGGTAGATTCTCGCCGCCGCCGCCTCCACCCGCGCCGAGCAACCGAGCGGACAGGGCACGGGCACGCAGTGCTAAGAAAACCGCCGCCGCGATAGGTGCTCATGATTAAGGACCGCGAACCGGTCTGAAACATGTCGAGCGATATTCGACCTTAAAGACGTGAGTGACCCGTTTCATTATATTTAATATGTCTCAAACTCACGGGACTTTTCTATATAAGACCAAGATCCTCTCGCACGATAACTTGTAAGATGCGTCAGAGAGTTGCATTATGGATCCCCGTGGATCGTGGTTGCATTGGTGAATTTGGCAGTTTAATCTTCTCAAACATACACTACCGTCAAAAAGTTTAGGCCCAAACACAATTTTTAGTTTCATTTTCATAAATTATTACGCAAACCAAACAAGGGAAAAGATTGCGATGGGCTGTTTCTCACAAGGATTGGACTTTTGCAAACTGGTCGAGAGTACTACGGACAGATGAATCAAGGTTGAATGAATAATCAATCAGTGTTGATCATTTGCATGTTTTGTGTTTGGTGTTAAACTTTCTGACGGTAGTGTATAAGAAATGTTTTTATTTTCTTGTAATTACCTCTCAAGTAACGTTGTTTTTTCTTTAAAGTATCAGGGTAGCTTGTACTTGAGAGGGAAAACTGTCATATCCACCTGACGTCCACGGTGTGTATGATACGGTTTGTTTGATATCATATTAGTGCGAGGTACTATGCAGATGTCTATTCTAATATCAAGTTACCTTCCTTCGAATGTTCTCGAAATAAATATCGTGTTAACATAATATTCAGGGCTATTCAGGCATACAGCGTAGGAACGTGCAACTTGTAGGTGGGAAGTGAAACATGATACTTTACATGACATTTCTTGTTAGTCCAAATATTTTTTAGTTAGGTCATGTTTCAATCCCAGGAAGTCATTTAGTGACTACAAGTAAATTTTTAACAAAAAAAAACGCTGACGCCAAACTTTTCCATACTCACACTCCTTCCTGCTATATAATTTGAGGAGATCCCTCGATTTTTCTAAGATCCCGTCATCAGATCCAGACTTGGTGACAATTGGACCAACTAGAAAACATACCCTTTCAAACAAAAAAAAGAATGTTTGAAATCGCTCCACTAGTCTATGAGTAATCGGTGAACATACATAAAAAAATCCGACGAATTGAAAAAGATAATATAACATCAATGTACGCAACTAACGTATAAGAAAATATCTAAAATAATTTATACCAAAAAAAAACAGACTCCATTTTGTACTTGCTATGCCACAAATTGTGGTTTCCGTTTCCTCGGCATATGCGTGCCTATCAAATTCGAGGAGTTCCCTCGATTCCTCCTAGATTCCATCATCAGACCTTCACCAAATTTATATGGGACCAATGTCGGGGTACCTGCTTTGAAACAAAAAAAGAATTATGAAATTCGGCCAACGTGGTCAAGAGCTATCGGGGAACATACTTACATAAAATAAAATGAAAAAAAGAACAAGCAAATATGCAGACGAACTGAGTACCTTCGTCCTTCTATTGAAGTCGGTAAAAAACTCAATCTGGCAAACCAGCTGGCCTTTATTAACAGAAACCTTCGCCCTAAACTTGGCAAATTAAAAAATAAAGAGGTTAGCACAGAAGCCGTTCTTTAAAAAATTCAAAAGTGTGGCTTAAACGCGCCACAAAATGTTTAAAACGTATAGTGGTCGGTGGTTAAGTAGTCAATCCTGACACCTCTCATATCCATACAGTTTATATCCTCAAAGTGACTTTTAGGTTATAAACTCTATGGAAATGACAGGTTTCAGGATTGACTTTTTAACCGCCGAGTGCCGAGTACTATAGAATAGACACGTTTAAATACACAGTGCTAAGTATACTACAATTGTACCTTGTTTGTTGTATGTATTCTACGCAATAGGACTTAGGAATATTCCTTGATAAATTATGCTATTTCGTGCTTGGCTACAAGCAATATCTTTTCAATTAGAGTTGATTTATCTCTGACATGAATAAGAAAATAATCTTCATAGGTTTGATATCGTGACTGGCGAATACTTATAATATTTGGAGCCATCCATCAGCGATGTGAACACAACGCAGCGATATTTCACCGCTGACAGGCGGACCCCAAATTAAAACGGGTATTTGCGACGCAACGACTTGGCTGTAATTCGGGCAAGGTTGCTTCATAATGTTGTTTAGAGTTCCAATTACATACGATACAATCTCTATTTAATGAGATTTCGCCATCCGTGTAAACTGGGCCCGCGTGTAATACTCGTAGATACGTTTATGTTCACGCATCAGAAAAAGAGATGTAAAACTCTTCTGGAATGGCGTTTTTTGACTAATTTCGATAATAATCCAAATTTTTGAAGTTTTAATAATGTTTCCTTCTATCAAGTATTGGACGAGGTAAAATACTTACCGTAATATTTAACTTGCTTGTGCCGTTTTATATTGTATTTTTGCAGTAGGCTTTGGTAAAAAATGAAAATTACGCCCAACATTGTTTTTTTTCTATCGAGGTTAAGAATCACCGCACGCCCGACTGAACTCGATTCTCCAGTTTCGTTCTCATTTTAAAACGCCGTGCTGAAATAATATAAAACTTTGTATACGCAAAGGGATCCGCCAAATATAGTCCGGAAATTAGTTTCTGTTGCTGGAGATTGTAGTAGAAAAAAAATACAGCTAGTTTTTGAGTTTTTTAGGTTTTGCATGAAAACCTTCATAATAGCTGTATTTACTCTCAATTATAATTTCAAGCAACAGAAACTAATTTCCGGCCTAGATATGACGGATCCCATTGTGTATACAAAGTTTCATGTTATTCCAGTATGCCGTTTTAAAATGAGAGCTAAACTACGTTTGCATGGAGAACCGAGCTTCCTATTAAGCTATATTATGTTTCAACTATAATCAGAGAAGCAATATTATGTATACTATTTATGGTTGATATCGTTTATCGTAATATCAGCCCTCATTGTTTTCCAATCTACTCATTAGGGCGTTTAAAAAAAAGCGTAATTTCCCAAGGCACCGTTTAAAATATTGTTGGTGTTGCTCGTTGTTTTGTTGCAGAACTTCTTTACCCAATGCATCAATTCAGTTCCATATTAATACATGATAGTCCCTGATGCAGTTTCCGAAGATACATAGTCATTCATCACAGAGTCGTTTTTGTCTCAATTTTTTACAGTAGTTCAAGTTCTTGCAGAAAATACTGACAGTTACTGCCCTTGAGGTGAGTGAACTCTCTATGTGATTTCGGCAGAATTCTGAAGCCTCCGAAATGAGGTTTGATATTATCACCACATATTTTAGAACGAGTACAGTCAGCATCATAAATATGTATACATATCGGAATTAATGTCTGGGGAATAAGGTTCAAAATTGTATACATATTTATGATGCTGACTGTACCTATAGAGCGATATAAGCAGACCAAGCCAATACAGAATTTTTCAGACCAAGCCAATACAGAATTTTTCCTAAATTAGATGGTATATACCATTCGTTAAGGATGGGTTAAGGTCACTATCATACTTAGGTACTAATAGCCTCTGATACTAAAGCCATTAATTGCGAGTACATAACAACCACAAATAACCAATAGCCCTTACGATAATAAGATATATAATGGTGTTTCAGTGTCCGTATGTCTCCGAAGTAGAGAACCGGCGCGGAAGAAAAATTAATACATTTCTATTTGGCTTGGTTCGCTGGTTTACATGACGACGCGTTCTTGTTGTCCGACATGCTCGATCATGCTATCTAGGCTTATTAAACTGACAGTAAGACCTCTGCCTCACTGACGCCATGTCGACGTCGCCTGGTGAGTGAGCCACCATGCATTTCAGTACAAATTATCCGGCTACTGCAGTCGGCGTCGCCATAGCGTCCCAGTGAGGCAGACGTATAAATCGACGATACTCAATGACCCCCTTCGTTGCAGATGTCCCGCTAACATGGTACGCGGGCGCGCGCACGCTGGTGCCGTGCGCGTTGCCGGACGCGGCGCGCGCGCAGCACCGGCGGCCGCTCCCGCTGCACGGCTCGGATGATCCGCCGCCGTACGCATGGCGGCGTGACGGCGTCAACTTCACACACAAGTAAGTGTCGTCCGAGGCTGCTTACATACAATACAAATAGGTACACTTTTCTAAAACATGCTCAGAAATGGTCTTATTTTAAAAGACTAATTTTTGTTTGGAAAATTATCATGCGAAGTGCCTAATTTTTTTAGCCCGAATTTAAAAAGTTTAAACTCTTTCCTGCATAGGAGTGCGAGTATAATAATCCTACAAAAGAAATTATTTTCGACAGCGATACGATTTTAAAAATCCTGTCAGCGCCATATTAAATTTACATCCAATCGACTTGGGAAAAAAGACATTCAGCCAAAGAAAACCGCCCGCAATCCGCGCGTTTTCCAGTGAGTGCGAATCTTTGTAAATTTATCATTTTTTTGTTTTCATTGTCTATATATAAGAAAAAATAATTAAAAAAAGTTAAACTAAACAATTTAGAAAAATTGAAAAATCCCCGATATTGTCACTTAAGAATTCAGTATCTCAAATACGGCTTAATAGATTTTGATAAAACATGATATGCTAAAAATCATCGCCAGAAAATCTGCTAATTTAAAAAAAAACGCACTCAAATCGGTGCGTCAGTTACAGAACTACAGGGCCACAGAGACAGACACACATAATATACAGATAATTACATAGAAACACGTTGTGTTCGGGGTGAAAGAGTTACAAATTCATTGATTTGAACACTAAATAAACCAAATGTGTTATTATTATTTATACAGCCGAATTTGAGTGCAGAACATAGTGTGAAAAGTAATATCGTCTATGAACGAAGTCAAGTGCTTTCAGCTAAATCAAAGTGAAAATATCACCGCGTTATTTTATACTGATAACAATGATAACTCATAAAATACGTATCTAACAATAAAAATAACACTAAAGCAAAATTAAACGTTATCACTAAAATTAAATTAAAACTCAACTAAACAAAGTAACTAAGTTATTTTATTATTTACATCACCAAACGTGATTTGGAATCTTTGTGTAATAAATAAATAATAAATATTGGGGGACAATCTTACACAAATCGACCTAGGCCCAAACTAAGCAGAGCTTGTACTATGGGTACTAGACGACGATATACATACTTATATAGATAAATACATACTTAAATACATAGAAAACATCCAAGAACCAAGAACAAATATCCGTGAAAAATGCACAAATAAATGCACTGGCCCGGATTCGAACCAGGGACCTCTAGCTTCGGAGGCAGAGTCACTACCAACTAGGCTAAACAGGTCGTCTTATTTCGTCACATTGTTTGGGAAAAGCGATTTTTTCCTTGGCGGAATCCGGAATTACCTAACTCGGTCCCTTAGTCAGGCCTGACAACCACCTCGTCAGGCAATCCCTTACTTTCCGACCCTCGGCAAGAATGTAGTATTATTGCAACCTCAAAAAAAGAACAAAATACAGAACATAAAGCTAGTAAACAATAAAATGAAAGCTAAAGTAAACAACAGACGGTCTAATAGCTAAAGACAGATTTCATTCAGACAACCGTTGCTGCTTAATTTCTATTCTATTTTGTGTTTGTTTTTTTTTTTCTCTTTTTTCGCCTTTACAATTGTGACGTGTTGCCAACAGGATCCTGGCGAATGGTACGCTGGAGCTGCGCAGGCGCGAAGCTGTCGACGGCGAGTACCAGTGCGCAGCGGCTCTGCGCCGCGGCGTTCTACTGGGCTACCCCGTGCGACTGAAGGCTGCCCGTGAGTACCTTACCTAATCATAGACAGTAGAGAGCTGGTTACGTAACTCTTGCCACACTATGCTCTTCGCGCGGCTATCTTTGCCCACACACTGACTCTACTCGCGCAATTAATCGCGACGCTCCGCACTGGGCCCTTTGACTCGCGCCCAAACGAAAGAAGATACATATATACTGCCCAAATACTGACAAACCAGGGAGCGGTCTGCCGTGTCATGACAAAACTTTCAATCGATAATTGAGCGCTCGTGGCCCAGCGGCGCCCGCATACCGGGTGCGGTATGCGAGGTTAAGCAATGTGGGCGCAGGTCAGTTCTTGGATGGGTAACCGCTTTGAGTGGTTACTAACTGAGCGCTCCCGTGCTTTGGAAGGCACATTAAGGCGTTAATCCCGGCTGCTATCTACGACAGCAGTCGTTATGCCAAATTAGAGGCCTTCGGGCGGCTTGAGAACTTCTAACAGTTAAGTTGCCCACTCACTTGACAAAGGGGGGTCGAAGTTGCACCACGTCCGTACGGAGTACCCACCGTTACCCTACACGTGACCCCTGGGTGGTGCTAAAAGTGCAACAAAAAAACTGGCAACCGTACTTGTCTTCTCGAAGATCTCACGGTTCGTAAATAAATGCCATACGATTAAATAATCGATAATTGAGCTTTTCGGGTTCATATCTATATATTATGCATGCTAACAGACAGACCACTCATTTTGTACCATCAGAAACAATTAAAAACCCCAAAGCACTTTACACTGTATATGACGTGCGGCATCACAAGTAATGTTGCCACACTACGTCTCTGCCTCTTTTCCTCGCTACTCCCCACTCGAAGAGGGGGTGGTAAAGAGTAAAAGATTGATCTGAATCACACTTATTACACCTAACGTAAGTTTGACGTATCACATGAATTAGCAAGACCTTAATTCAAACTGTTTCAAATTTTAATCGTATTTGAAGATATTTCGCGCGCGAGTACATATAGGTTAGTTCGGCGCACGGCAAAACGTTGATAGTTGTTGTGTTCGGAAGTGGACTAGATAACGAAGTAGGATTAACGCAAATGCACTCGACAAGTATAACGAGCAAAGTAATCGTATTCCGCTGCGCGCTTTTTCTTCGCGCGGGAAAATATAATCATGGGGTGAAATACAATCATCATCATAGCCCATAGTAGTCTACTGCTGAACATGAACCTCTCCTGAGCACCACAAAATTTCAGCTACTCAAAAACAATTAGACGCGAAAGCGAAATTGTCGATTTGGACTGATATTCCAAACGAGACACTTCTTAATGAAAAATCCTAGAAATAACTACGTGTACAATCTATAAACTAACGCCGCAACAGTCCTGACACAAAGATAGCCTAAATAGAGAAGCGTGTTTAACTCTTAAGGACTCGTAAAGACTGTTCAGATATATTTGAGTAATTCAGGACGAGGAGCAAGTATCAAAAGCAAGTTTCACATAGGTAATTTTTCCTCAATGGACCAGTGTTTTCCATTTCGTATAATGGCGGCATGATGCCATTATACGAAATCACTGTTTATTTATGGAAGGCTACTGTGATTTGCAACCGAAGTATTATACTAACCGGACGTATACCTATCGAATACTTCGATGTCCCCAAATATAAATGATTCAGGTCTATTTTCGAATCGTAAACAAGTTTTTCTATTTCGTCCCAGTTTGTCTTGTTAATGGATTCGATTCGGCTCCTGTTTTGTTTCAATTTGTTTTTCCTTATGGTATTTTGTAACTACATTATATAAGTTTACTGGATATCTACTTATTTTGAGTGATTTAGAAAGGCGAGGATAATTATCGCGTTGCTTTAACAAACAGTTTAGCCTAGTTGGTTGTGACTCTGCTTACGGGTGCGAATCCCGGTAAGAGCATTTATTTGTGTGATTGAACACGAAAAATTGTTCATGAGTCTTAAAAGTTTTCTACGTGTTTAAGCATGAATTTATCTATTTAAGTATGTATATCGTCGTCTAGTACACATAGTACAAGCTTTGCTTAGTTTGGGACTAGGTCGATTTGAATAAGATTGTCCACAAATTGTTAGCATTTTCGAGATGTCGTGAAGCAGTAAAGGTAAGGTGGAGTGGATGGTGGTAGATATCCAGGCTTAGGTATTTATGGAATGAATAATATTATTATTATATATCAATATTATTAATTAATATTGATCTATGTATGTAGCTCCTCAGTAAACGTTCTAAACTTCTGATATATAAGACCGTAATCCGCCCCATCTTAATGTATGGGTGTGAGGCCTGGACGCTAACACTTAAGGAGGAGCGCGGCCTGTTAGTAGCAGAACGTAAGGTGCTTCGAAAATTCCTGGGACCAGTGAAAAGAGACGATGGGAATTGGAGGATCCGTAGAAATGCAGAAATAGAAGAGCTGGTGGCCGAACCATATATTATTGGTGAAACCAAAGCGCATCGTCTTCGCTGGCTTGGCCACCTCGAGAGGATGGGAGAAGATCGACAGGTGAAGAGAGCATACTTGGGCCGACCGACCGGACGACGTCCTGTGGGTCGCCCCAAGTATCGCTGGAAGGATATGGTGGACGCGGACCTGCGTGAGCTCGGAGCCGGTGCAAGCTGGCGAGAAATAGCGCAGGACCGAGAAAAGTGGCGTGCTCTTGTCTCGGAGGCCAGGACTCATTTTGGGTCGTCGTGCCAGCCTAGTTAGTTAGTTAGTTATGTATGTAGCGTTTCATTATTTGTGTCATGTCATTAACAAGGAAAAACTTCCCTTTGTCAATAAGGACAGTTTTTGCGTAATTGCTACAGTAACGAAATGGGACCTTTCTGCTTGAACGACACTTTAGTTCTCTTTACAGTCCATACGCAGTATATGCGTGAGTGATACATTTGTACTAGGTTTTAATGTACATCGCATAGATAGTATTATCTCGTGTTCAATGGCAATGAATCCTGGCAAATTCTACGGTTTGATAACGGCATTCAATGTAAAATATCTACTCCGCTTCCACCCGAGCCACACTCTGTCTATTGTTAGGTTTTCCTAGCGTTTATTTTGTATTATTGTATTAACAATTTTGTAATTCATTTGTTTCACCAAATGAACGTCTGAATATCTTCATGAATCTCATTTATTCAACCACTGAGTGAATTTTATATTTTCAGGCTATAATCTGGACACGTCGGTGACAGATTTTCTTCTGTCCGGATTAGTGACGCTTTACTGTATGACTAATTCATTGCATTTCCTCATATTGACCCCTAGGTCTGACGCTTACTACTCTATCTGTTCTGACTGAAAGCCTATCATAATTCCCTATTAAATTAAATGCGCGCGTCGACTATCAACTTCAAAAGGAACTGGGCAGGTGTAACGTTTGTAGGATCAAAGCGCTGTCTGCCCGCCATCTTTGAATCTTTTGTTCCGAGAGTTCTGAACCTGAATAAAGTGATTTCAGAGGAAGTTACAGGTGTCGTGTCTTGATGGGAGGATGTAATGTTCTAATAATAAAATTGATGTACAGTCAGGGGCAAACATCTTAAAGGTTTGTTTTTATACCATGCCGGTTTTCGCCTACCTGCAATGGTTAACAGACACCGTACCCTATAGAAGCTTGCGACTCGAGAAGAGTCACAAGTGCTTGCCAACTTTTTATTAACTAGTGGCTTTGAGAGATATATGTATAAGTAGATGTCGCAAAAAACAATTGTTTCTCGTTTCATAATTTCCAAAAAATGTCTCGACAAATTAATCTATATAATAATCAAACCTACTCACAAAATGTCACGAGAATCAGTTGATAAATGCGACACGTAGAGGAGAAAAGCGGGAGATCTGGAAATTCACCAGCCAATCATACGAAAGCATTTTTGCCAAAGTTGAAACGGAGACCTTCGTTACACTCGGTCAATAAGACCCTTTGAAATGTGAAATTTAAACTAAGAATTGTTGTATATCTATTTATTTCGGGGATCTTGTAAAATGTATGCTGCCTTTGCGGATTGACGGGGGTAAAAATCGATTTGTAGCTAGGTGTCGTCCTTCGGTAACCTCGTACTTGTTCTCCGGAAAACTACGAAATATACCGAGTTAACTCGGCCACCTACGTACTATTTTTAATGTGGAATTAGGTACAGTCGATTACAAAAAAATTATCTATTCCTTAATCTTAGTTCTTTGTAATAAAGTGATTAAATTCACAGATACTTCTTTTGTAGTCCTCTGTACAGGGATTCTGCCACATTTCTCATATTTCAATAATTAAATGAATGAATAAATGCGGATGATGGGCCCAAGATTCCTTACCCCAATTTCTACCAGATTTCTCTTCAATAGGTATTATCTAAGGATCCATTGATATACGTATACCTCGGCATACTGTGGTAATATTTCCCCGCCCATCCCAAATTGTAACCAACAAATAAGATTGAAGTGTTAACTAAAACAATGTAGATCCAAGTTCGTCGCCACCTTGTATTCCCCGGGGGCATTATTGTTATTCGCTTATTGTCCAACTCTGTTTGTTGTGGTAAAAACGGGCCGTCTTTGGGCAGGGAACGGTGGGGTTTCATTTGTAAACGGGTTGTAATTAAAAACTTATTAGGTAATTGAAACGTTACTACTAAGTAACAGAATTCCTTGGTATATTGTCCCTTTTACCCATTCGATAATTTCGTTTTCTGAAACATGTTCGGTTTCGAACGAGCAGTGCCTAATTTTTCATCAGCCCAAATTACAGAACGCACACACATTGCGTATTATTAAATGGGAATGACTGAAGGAAAAACTATGTACGGCAAAAAAAAAACCGCCTCGTAAATCGCGCTGTTTCGAGTGTGTGCGCGTGGTTATTATAGTACATTACGATACAAGTGCAGAAAACAGGAAATTCGCAACGAGTGGTGATAAATTGAAACACGACCGAAGGGAGTGTTTTAAATCGACACGAGTTGCGAATTACCTGTTCGCACGTGCATCGTACAACGTTTTACAGTACATATGGCTCTTTAAAGTTTCGACATATGCACGTAATCTGCCGATTACCGCACTCGTGCGGTAATATAGCACCATAAGTACTGTAAATATTATTGTTTCTTTTCTTGCTCTTCATTGTTGTTGATTCATCAATTTCATCATCATCTGTCCAATTCGTAACTTTTAAAGCCATACCATAGCGACTAGTGTGACAATGCGCCGAGAGATGGCGCTGTCACTAGCGCAAATAACTAAAACTAGCGAACGTCAGTTCGTCGTAGAATATTATTAAGTGCGTATTTTTTTACATTTTGTTGTGATAATTTTTTTGGTGACCAAGAGCATTATAGCGGTTTAAAGTATTACCGGCTTTAATTTCGAGACCCTGAGGTACAGTCGAGGACTTTAATTTGGGACCCCCTTAAGGTTGACAGTCCTGTCAAACGGTATAGACATACAAAGCAAAATTTTACGAATTAGGTCACAAATTAAAAAACTCGACTGTATATCTTTGTACATCATCCTAGCGTTATGATATTTGGAATATCTATGTATTAAGTATTTCCTCACATTGTTTGAGAAAAGCACTAAGCATATTTACCTGGGTGGAAATCGGGGCCGTCCGTTTACGAGTAGGCTCTTGGCGGGCCACGGCAAAGCCTCGCTCTACCAACCACCGCGTCAGGGAACCCCTTGCTACAAGTATTCTCGACAGTAATTGTGTTCTCTGTGGTGAGTAAGATAGCCAGAGCTGCCGAGGATCTGCAGTGTTGAGAGAGTTGAGAATGCCCGCATTTTTATTAGCTAGCTACATACATTAATTAAATGATCGGCAACGCCCTTTCACTTCTCTGGAGCCGTAAGTGTCCATATGCTACTCATGGTACATACTCACGCTTTGTCACCTCGCTTTGTTACCATAGTGATTTAAAACAAGACAAATTAATTAAAAAACTAAAAATCCCGACTGCGTTTCTGTGTCATTTGGAATTTGGCGCCAAAAATCCGCCATTCACTGGAAATACGATTCTAACGACACTACTCAAACTAAAATCTATCGAACCCTTCAGGCTACAGAGCGTGGCAAACAATTATGCTATACATGCTACATACGTACTCTCGAAAAACATAACCCTCCTTCTGGCGCAGTCGGGTAAAAATGATGTAAACAATACTGTGCAAATTTAAAGTATCTATTGAATATTTACTTTCACATTTATCTTTATCTGATCTATTGAGCATATGAACTGATACAGTGACAATGATAAACCAGTGGATTTACCTAAAAAAACAATACGTAGTTTATCAGCCATGCACAACAAAATATGTGTTGCAAATGATGCTGAACTGATAATGTTATCCCATATCTTACGTTCATCGGTCGTTATTGGAGGACATCTAAACAGTTGTAGATTAGATCAAAGTCAAAGTCAAAATATTCTGTATTCAAATAGGCCTAGCAACAAGCACTTTCGAATTGTCAGTTATAACATTTTATTACTAAACCTTATTGAGAACAGGCCTGTCAAGTGAGTAGTCAACTTGACTGTTAGAAGTTCTGAAGCCGCCCTAAGGCTTGTAACTTTTCTTAACGACTGCTATCATAGACAGCAGCCGGGATTAACGGCTTAACGTGCCTTCCAAAGCACGGGAGTGGAGAATATTATGGCGGTAAAATTATGAGCGTATATAGATTACAATCGCCGCGATAGGGTAGAACTAATGACGACGTTCAGTGGTTGGAAACAATTAGAAAAAAAGCGCCTAGAGAGAAAGCAAGCGGCACCCCCACCCAACGCCGTATTTGTTTGCGACCGTTGTGGCAAGCAGTGTAGAGCCCGTATCGGTCTGTTCAGACACAAGAAAAGATGTGGCTCCCGAAACACAGCAGCTGTAACAAGCATCTGAAAAGATGAAAAGGCAAATGATGATATAGATCACTATTCCAATCCAATAACCTACACAGGCCAACCATAGCGCACGTCTGAGCTATTACACTATTAGGCACGTGACTTGTTTTCCCAAAATATACAGTTGGCAAGTTTTAGCACGCTACCAATCCAGTAAAGTCGTTACCATTGTCGCTAGTTCGGAAAACAAAGTTCCCGCGTAATATGTGGCCCGAGTAGGGTCACCAGGAATAGGGTAGTTGCCTCATGTCAAACTTTATAACATATTGCCGTTATATGGGTAGTATAGTTACCATCAAATTAACACAATAAAATGAAAATTACAAAATAAAATTGGAGTTAGTAATTTCAAAAAAATATGTATTTTTGTATCATCTAAAATTTAAATAAAGGCTATCAATAGAATTAACATCCACCACCACCATATTAGCTGAAGGACATCCACTGCCGGACATAGGCCTCCCCCAATTTCATGGGGGTAAATGCCATAATCGCCACGCTTGGCATGCGTGTTGGCGATCGCAGTATCTCACTCCAGGGATGCTGCTGCCCATCCCCCGGTGATCTTGGTCGTAGTTTAAGGACATACCCGGGTCCGGTTAGTGCCCAAAAAGTCTCAATAGGCCTTTTTTTTTACCTGGGGAAATGCCTTTACGCATCCCGCCTAACCGGGGAACTAGAACAGGTATGACGGACTCCCGGGAAATCGCCGGACTATCGTCTAAATCCACCAGGGTATGCCCATCACGCAGCATTAGTGGCGGTGACACGGGATCGCCAAGGCACACAACCGCGAACACCGCCTGCTGCGACAGCCGGAGCTGTCCCCTCTCGGCAGAGGCTTGCGCCCCCCACCCGACGGCAAGCGTGCAGGGCGACACCACACACTTGCCGACCAAAGGACCTCCACGCCAGGAGAGAGTGAAAAACCCCGGATTCACTCCCTCAGGTCCCCTTGTAACTTTTTATAGAGGTTTTCTCCCTCGCAGCCACCACCCGGCCCCGGCCTGACAGTGACAGCCCCCGCTCCCGACTATAGCGGCCCTCTGCGGAAGTTAGGGTTACGGGTCTGTAATTCTTTAAACAGGCATACGGCATGGCCTGTCCCTCTCGCTCTCGCTCATGCGGAACCCCCCCATCCCCCCATTGGTCGCATCTGGAGTGTCCTCCGCTAAACAGAGGAACACCCAGAGCGACCCCGTCTCCGGGTTATTGGTAGCACCGGTAAGCGATCTCTCCGAAGATGAATCACTTACCGTTGCCTCCAGGGCGCACCGGCCAGAACCCTTCCCCTTCCCCAGACCCGCGAGGGTCCAGGGGAACTGGAAGAGCCCAGACACTCGTGGAGGTTACCCGACTAGCGCCCCAGTCTCAATAGGCCAGGCTTCTGGGCAGTTTGGTGGATTCACGTGCTTAGGCACGTATTTCGACTTTGTTTTATTTATACCAAGCTAACGTGGTCTTGGAGTAGTGCACGGATGCCAATTCCGGCCAAAATAGAACAGGTCCATCATGCTCGCGAATCATAGGCAGTATACAACGATTTAAGCACTCGGTGATGTACGTATCGGACTTCATCGTTTGCGTAGTGACAAATGGCTTGGATTATTTGCCGCACTCACAAATAGCTTGCCGAACCATTGCTTTTTTACTGATTTTTTCAGTAAAGATGGATTTGACGTCACTGATATCTTGGCCCTCGCGTACGGTATAAAATTGGTCACCCGGGAGCACGTGTACGTCTCGTCGTCCATAATAATGCATGCTGATTTTCGGCACAAGAGAGTATCATAAAACTTGCGAGCTCTTTGGCTTCACACTTTTGGCCTTTGTCACTTCGTTTTGGTTTTTTGTATGTTTTAAGACCAATTCTTGCTTCGGCTCGATGTACATTGCTTGCCGATGTTCGTAGTTTTTTTGGCCACATCCCTAACAGATAGATCGGGTTTTCAACTGAACGCTTGAGCGATATTTCGGTCTACAGATCCCGGTTTTCAGCTGATTTTCGGTGTTGACTCCCGATGCTGACTCCCAGCTTTTTTGCCAAATCTTTCAACGTTAGGGATTGTACACCATTTGTGCACGATAACTTTACGCTTTTCGCGAGAAATGCCTCGCATTTTGTGTATTTTAAAGAAATGCACTTCAAATAATAACCGCATTTGTTAGCCACCATTGAAACAGAGAACCTACATTCAAACTTTTTTCTTATCATATTCATATTCATTTATTCATAATAAAATTACATGTCAGAAGATTATAGTTATTAGGAATCATTATTAGTAAAGACATGGGAGCACTCCTAATACGTGCTTATACTTTCGGGAACACCCGATATACAGGGTGGGCCCTGTAACAGGTGCAAAAAATTAAACGGTGGACTATTTAGCGGGTCAGCAATTATTTCCGAGAAGTTTCAGAAGAAAAAATATTTTTTTTTCTTCAAATATGGGTAGGTGTATTTTTATTACTTTTCTGAAGTGACAGTATTCTCAATTTATTTTTAAAAGTCAATAAAATTGAAAAAAAAATTGATAAGTACCAAATATATCCTTGTAAACAAAAAATACAAAAACAATTATAACTCATAACTTGATACTACCTTGATTGACTGATGTGCTTTAATCTCGTGGTGTCAAGATCCATTACTCGGAGGTCATAACTTTAGATCAAAATTTCTCCGAAACGAAAATTTATAAACAAAAATTGTACACCTTCCTTATAAATATTTGCTCCAGTTACAGGGCCCACCTAGTATAGGCTGATGGTGATTCAAAATAATTGTCTGTTACCGTATCGCGCGTGCATGAGTTATAGGGAAATTACATAGCTTACTAACGCCTAATTGTTACAAACCTGGGTTTAAGAGGGCGCAGTACGATCGGTGTGGATCGGTTCTCCATACAAACGTATTTAGGCTCTCATTTTAAAACGCCATGCTAGAATAACATGAAACTTTGTACACACAATGGGATCCGGCATACCTAGGTCGGAAATTAGTTTAAGGTTCTAGAAATTTAAAAAGAAAAAAAATACAGCGGTTTTTTGAGTTTTTTACGGCTTGTATGAAAACCTTAATAATCGCTGTATATTTTCGCCATTATAATTTCAAGCAACAGAAACTAATTTCCGCCCTAGACAAGCTGGATCCCATTGTGTACACAAAGTTTCATGTTATTCTAGCATGGCGTTTTAAAATGAGAGCATAAATACGTTTGTATGGAGAATCAAACGTACTGCGCCCTCTTAAGAGAGACTAGTCGACACCGGTATCGCATATCTGGTAACCCTACACGAGTTAGGATCTTGGCAACTCGTTAAAAACTTGCCCGGTGCTGCTGTAACCTATAAAGTTGGGATTCAAATATTGGTGTTATCGATGTGATGTCAGCGATGGCGCCAAACTTTCGTCCGCGGATTATCTCCGTGTGATAACGGTACACAAAGTTATTTAGGTGAAATGTAGATTTGTTTCAGTGTATCCCAAATTGTTCTTAGTTTTCGGGAGCAGGAGGAATATGTTTAGTGCCCTAAGAGCAGTATCAAACAATTTATTGCTTCCATGTTGTTATACAGGCTGTTTTTATTGATTTCCGTTCCTTCTAGCATATAGCCGTGTATAGCCATAGAAACGACTTAGCATATTTAGTTTTCAAAATTCAAGAAGAAATTTTAATTTTTATTTTCATACATAATAATTAATTATATCATCAAGGGTGAATGAAAGCCGGCCTTAAGGGTTAATGCGGTGTTAAATAAATAAATAATAAATAAATAAATAATAAATTGTTTAATTGTTAAGGATCTATTATACAATATACTAGGGGTGTTAATTAACGAAAATGAATTCTTGAATATCTTCGAAATGGTACAAATTGGGATGCTAGTGTCTTACCCCCTTATTCATTAAACTTAAAAAACCTCTCTGTTAACTAAAAGTGGTTTTGTCCCTTTCTCACAAACATAAATGTGAAAGTGACAGATACGGATAAACCAACTTTAGCGGCTTGTTAACTAATAGAGGCTTGATGGACGTTTATGAATAAGGGGGTTAGAGAAGATTACTTTATTTCATCTCAGAATTGGGCCCTCGCAATTAACGGAATTCAATAAAAACACCCTGTATAGATGATAATGGTTACATTAAATTAAAGTATAAAACATTAAACCCTATTGGCTATGTGCGAAGTAGGTGGTGGGGGTAAGCTAGGCGATCGTAGCGCACACCATGGCAGAAATGTGTACCTACTTACCGGGGACCACTGTCAAATTTACTTTCACGTTTTCTATTGGTTTCTTAACGGTTTCCTACGATTCGTTTCGTTTGTATGTATTTATTTATTCTCTTATTTATTTAAGTAAAATTTCCAATACGGGGTCTTTCTCGTTCACTAAAGTAAATAAAATATTCATGTGTCATTATTTGACATCTCTGAGTTTTGACATTGTCTCGGGACCTTTGACGTTTGACGTTTCAGACGTGCACATAGCCAATAAACCTGCAACCTATCATAAAGGCTTGGTCACACCGGAATGTTAATTTACGGATTGTACGGTAACAGGTTAGCGCCGCCACACAGGCTTCGCGATGCAAGCAGGAGCTTACCATGCATTAATGAGCGCAGCGTTTACGTTGCGCGGCGTCCCGAACGCTGTGTGGCCTAGCCCTAAGACTAACTTAAGGATGATTCACAGTAGGCCGTTCCGTGTCCGGGCCGGCCAGTTTTTTTCTAGAGAAATACGCCGGCCGTTGTGTTTGCTGTCATAGAAAACGGGCCGGCCCGGACACGGAACGGTCTACTGTGAATCATCCTTTATAATGGTACTTTTAGAAGATCTGCGCATAAAGATAAATAACACAAACAAGTAGATAATTTGAAAATAAAATCAATACAGTTTTACTGTCAAGTGGAAGGGTTTAAGAGGCCGCGGTACGTGACAGTACGCTAGGTTCTCCCTACAAACGTATTTATGCTCTCATTTTAAAACGCCATGCTAGAATAACATGAAACTTTGTATACACAATGAGATCCGGCATATCTAGGTCGGAAATTAGTTTCTGTTGCTAGAAAATGCAAAGAAAAAAAATACAGCGGTTTTTTACGGCTTGTATGAAGACCTTAATAATCGTTGTATTTTTTGTCCATTATAATTTCAAGCAACAGAAACTAATTTCCGACCTAGATATGCCGGATCCCATTGTGTATACAAAGTTTCATGTTATTCTAGCACGGCGTTTTGAAATGAGAGCGTAAATACGTTTGTATGGAGAACCGAACGTACTGCGCATTCTTAAAACTCAGATAGACTGCGCGGTTTCTTCTCTAACCGTACCTTTAAAAATCGAAATCATTGCAGAAACTTAATAGTATAGATACAAATGTGCAATTATAATGGGTTGTGCTCCGAAGAACTGTTCGACATGATGCCCGCGGCCGCTTTCCACTATCGCACCGCTCGCCGTCGGCAGGGCATTCATCCTCACACCTTAGAACCTAAATGGTCGCGTACGGTACGCTTTCAGAGGAATTTCCGCCCTCGGACGCTCCGGTTGTGGAATGAGCTCCCTACCCAGGTTTACCCCGAGGGACTACAGTATGGGGTTCTTCAAGAAAGGAGTGTATACATTTTTAAATTGTCGACAACGCACATACTTTACAAAAGGGAAATATTCCTTGAAAATTTAATAGTATTTTTTTTCTCTTTATCGTAAATTCTAGCATACTATATAACATATCTAAATTTATTAAAAATTAACAAAGTGAGTTGAGTGACTGCGCACATAATGTCGAATGTAAAAATGTACTTTCTCTTGAAATAAATATGTAGTTTTGAATTTTAATTTTGTTTTACTTGTGACACCCCTGGAATTGCAGGCTTCGGCGACCACTTACCATCAGGCCGGCCGTGCGAATGTATGCCACCGACGTGGTATAAAAAATATGGTGCATGTGGAGTGTGGGCTGCTCCAGGAATTTCGAATTGACCTAATTCGCGGCTCATTCTGGGAAGCTCATTTAACACGACACGCCTCCACTTAAGCATGACACAATCAGACAGATGTAGTCAAACTCACAAGGGGCTTAACACCTATGTACCTTGCTGATTTACAAGTAAATTTTTAACAAAAAAACACCGACTCCAAACTTTGCCAGACCCCATCCTCTTGGTAATTTGAGTACCTTATTTTTTGCCTTACCCCATCCTCTTGGTTTATAATTTGAGGATTCCTTCGATTTTTCCAAGATACCGTCATCATATCCAGACTTGGTGACAATGGGACCAACTAAAAAAACACACCCTTTCAAACAAAAAAAGAATTTTTGTAATCGGTCCACTAGTCTCCGAGTAATCGGTGAACGTACATAAAAAAATATTCCGACGAATTGAGAACCTCCTCCTTATTTGAAGTCTGTTAAAAAACAAAGAATATCCGAGTTAAATTACATACTATAAGAATCAAGGTGATAAAATGGACAACAAACGTTACTGTATGTTACCCTCGAGATGGTTAACACGTTCGCCGGCGGTACTTGGTCATGGCCGTACTGCCACTGCCAAACAGCAAAGTTCAAACTTGAATGGCAACTACGGCTCCATATAAAGATACAAAGATTCAAAAAGTTTTATTTGTCCATCATAGGTAATAACAAGGTGTTAACAATTTTTCGTATCACTATGTGGTGCCTGTCGGCATACAAATATAATTGTCAAAATCATACATAAATTCATTAAATAAAATTGGAATTGCAATGTATAGGTAGATTATTCCAAAATATCTCATGGTGTATAAAACAGATAAATTAAATCAAAATCATACAATTGTTCTATAACAATTGTATGATTCTGATTCATGCCTATGCATACAGGTCCAGTATCAAATAGAAATAATAATAATAATACATCATAATAAAGATTTACACCACACCTTGCCAAAAAGTGCGTTTTTCCGCACGCTGCGCGTCCGGAAGAACCTACTTTTTGGCCAAGTGGTGACGTAAAATTGTGTACAAAACAGGGGTCGTAAAACAGAAAGCCCTCTATCGCATTTTTATGACCCTCGCCTGCGGCTCGGGCCTCAAACATCTGCGATATCGGCCTTTCTTTGTTTTACAACCCTTGTATCGTAAATAGCTATTGTAGGGTAGGGTACCTACATCAATATTGACTAATTATTTTCATCAGTCAAAAATTCTGCTACAGAGTAAGTACTAATGTTTTCCGACATATTTCTATAGTCTGTGATTGATATCCGCACAGATAACGATACCCTTTAAAGCTCCATGACCGACATATAAGTCATGCGTCTGCGAGCGATCTCCGCTACATAACGGAAAAACGCTGCTTCACGCGACGACGTAGACCACAGTACTGCTGGGCCTAGAATCGGATGGGTTAGCAAAAAAAACAACTTCAATGTTCCACTTCACCTCTCCATTCTATATCCACTCGCTTGCTATATTTATACCTTCTATCTAAATTTATCTTTTGACTATTCAATACATAGGTACCCTAATATCCTATTCATACAGATTTCTCAGAAACATTCACGTGCCAGTGCACAGCTGTTACGTCAAGATAAATTATAGGCACAAGCGCTGTAGACAGCGAAACAATTCCTTATTGATTAGGAGGCTAAGTAATTGGCACATAACTTTAATTTCGCCGAATTGTAATACGAAAGGCTCGAGGCTCACTGAGAAGCGAACAACGAAATCAACAAACTATAAATGAGCCATTTGACGTTTTCATGATAAATGTCGCGGGAGTTCGCTAGATGCGGGAGGCGCAGAACCGGTCATTGTGACACTCTTTATGTCCAGCAGTAGACGTCCCTTGGCTGATATGATGATGATAATAATAATAATAATAAATATTAGGGGACATTTTTTACACAAATCGAACTAGTCCCACATTAAGCTCAATAAGGCTTGTGTTATGGGTACTAGACGACGATATATGTAATAGATATATACTTAAATACATAGAAAACATCCAAGTCTCAGGAACAAATATCTCTGCTTACCACAGAAACAAATGCCCTTACCGGGAATCGAACCCGGGACCTCTAGCTTCGGAGGCAATGACACTACCAACTAGGCTAAACAGGCAGACATGATGATGATGACTTTTTCATGTCCGTTTTTGTAACCAATAATTGTGACTAACTGCTGTAATCTTTGAGAAATATTTTGCTTTGTCTTATGTTCGAAAGTAGGGTTGCAAATACAAAAAAAAAAACAATTTTTTTTTTAAATTATGGAAAAAAACATGAACTAAATTAGGTTTTTTTTTCAGATTAACAAAAATATGCCACAATAACGGTTTTTCGTGATTTATTTATATAAGTAACTTAAAACTAAGTACATTAAAGTAAGTATGTCAGTACAGTATGTCTATGTTACGTAACTAAACTATTTTTAGTGAATGCAAAAAGAACTTGAAACCTATTCACTAGAACTATCAGCAGCACTATCAACACTAGTTCGGTCAGCAACAGAATTTCCTGGTTCTTCTCCTGTCTCGTCTAAGTCTATTATGTTGTCCATTACTGTTTCTGTTTTTGGTTCCTCTTGTATTGCAGACAAAATATTTTCAGATTGCAATTTTAAATTGGCGACGAGAGGCGTTGGTGTTGCCAACAGTAAATAACTACCACTACAGATGGATGATGAACATAAATGATGTTGTTCTTAATCAAAGTTGTTAAATTAAATTGGTTTAATGGTTAACATAAAGTCTAAAACAAGTAAAACAACCGTATAAAAGTATTAACTGCCTTGCAAATTTTGAGTTTACATACTTTTGAAAAAAAAACCGTACTCTAGAAAAATCGTTTTTTTTTTTCATGATTTTTTTCACACCAGATAAAAAACTTTTTTTTTACAACCCTTATCTAAAGTGTACTCGTAGAAATGAAATGCTGGAAATTTTGAAGGGAAGGGAAGGAGTTCCGGCTCAGATTATTGTGTTGCGAGAAGAGTTTATGGGTAGACACATGGCGGACCAGCCAGTGTTCCTGAGAGTCAACACCAGAAGCAATCATAATATTTGCACAGTTTGTCATGACATAACCCTGTCATGACAAACTGTCATATCGATTGGACACAGTCATTAACTGGTTATTTTACTAGCCAATGTGACAGCCGCGTATAATAAGGTTATGACTTATATCACTGGTAAAATATCGCCAATCCTCCAGCACTCACCATAAAGGCCAATTAGTGTCCTTAAACATTAAAAATATGAAACGTATTTTTTATTTTTCCAACTAAAGAACAAATGAAGATGAAGCCCGTTAAAGTTTCACGTGTCAAGCTTCTTGAACAATATTTATTTGCTATTCCGCTAAAAAACGTGTAGCTCTATTAGTGTTAATGTATCCACTTGCGTATTTTTGCACGCGGTTAATGCTCCCACCCTCCCTCCGCTCGCACAAACATGCAAATAAGTACAAAAAAAACCACCACACAGAAACACAAAACCTCGAGACGTGTTTCGCCTCTCTACGAGGCATCATCAGGAGATGTTGCTTGCGCCACGTCCACCGAGCAAACGCTCGTGTCATCACGCCGTGCTACTTTTAAGCACGGCTACAAAATAGTATTACCACAGATTTTATACCAGCCCCCACTTCCGAACTTTGACACGCTTTTCGTATCTAATTGACGAAGTAATAATAATATTTCCTACTAACCCAGAGTGCCTACCGCGAACTTCGAAAATCGAACTTTGTATCGTACCGTCCCTTTCACTCTCGTGTTATACACTATATGACGGAAAGGGACGGTACGATACGAAGTTCGATTTTCGAAGTTCGCGGTAGCGCGGCAGGACACTATCTTATTATGAATGTCCTAAATATGCCTATTCTCTGTAGCATTACACGTTCTCCTTGCTTTGAAAGGCACGTTAAGCCATTGATCCCGACTGCTGTCTATGGCAGCAGTTGCCAAGCCAAGTTAGATGCCTTCGGGTGGCTTGAGAACTTCCAACAGTCAAGTTGTCCACTCACTTGGCAAGCCTAATCCCAAAAAGGTCTAGTTTTCCCCTTGGGTCGGGAGGTCAGATGGCAGTCGCTTGTGCAAAAACTAGTGCCTACACCAATTCTTGGAATTAGCTACCGAACCCCGGGCATCCTTCAGGATGCAACAATACTGGGATGATGCCAGGATGATTATGATAACACGCTCTCCTTCAAATGGTCGCGTACGGTATGGTTTCAGAGGAACTCCCTCCCTCGGACACTCCGGTTGTGGACTGAGCTCCCTGCGGAGGTTTTCCCGAGGAACTACAGCATGGGGTTCTTCCAGAAAGGAGTGTATAAATTTTTAAACGGTCGGCAAAATACATGTGACACCCCTGGAGTTGCAGGCGTTCATCTATAGGCTGCGGGGACCGATTACCCATCAGGCGGGCCGTACGCTTGTTTGCCGCCGATGTGGTTTTCATAAAAGAGCACGCTAGGACTAACACTTTGTCATTGACGTCAAACAATTTGATAATGAAATCCAGTTCAAACACGTCAAAACAGTAGCGTGGGCGTCAGTCGCTATGTGAAAATTAAGTATCGTGTTGTCGAATAGACTCTGATTGCTGTAATTTTATTATTATAAATATTAATTTCAATGATATATTTAGGAATATTGCGTCAAGCTTTTAATGTTTATTTTCTTGCCCCTGAGTCCTGCTGTCTTTGCTGCTAAGTGCCCAACCCGCACGGGGCGTGGGGACTAATACCGATCCCTGTCGTCAATGAGAGGAAGCCTGAGCTGCTACCGTGAAAAAAAACCGAACGAAGTTCGAATATCTATCTCTGTCGCTCAAATATGCAAGTGCGACAGAGAGGGAGATAGATGAACTTCGTTCGTTTTTGTTTAGCGTTTGCAGCTCAGGTCCCATTGATGCCAGGATTGCCAGGGATCGGGAAGTATCCGCCCGGTTAAAACCGCATAATTCATTTATTTATTATTATACGCAAGTTTACCTAAACCGGGAATCGAGCCAAAAATAAACATTGGCTATTTTATTCTACTAATCAATAAGATATTGTTGTGAATATATTTAATTGTTGAAAAAAGTACAGTGTAATGTTTTACTAAATAACATTTAATTTAAATGACAAATGAAAAAAACCACGCTAGTTAAGGTATACCAACGTGCGCAAAAAAACGGATTAAGTCTCTGCAAAAACATAGCATCATCATCCTCCTAGCGTTATTCCCAGTACAGTTGCATCCTGAAGGATGCCTGGGGTCCGCTACCTAATCCCAAGAATTGGTTTAGGCACTAGTTTTTACGGAAGCGACTGCCATCTGACCTTCCAACCCGAGGGGGAAACTAGATCTTATTGGGATTAGGCTTGTCAAGTGAGTTGGCAACTTGACTGTTAGAAGTTCTCAAGCTCCGGGCGGCCTCTAACTGGGCTTAACGACTGCTATCATAGACAGCAACCGGGATCAACGGCTTAACGTGCCTTCCAAAGCACGGGAGTGCTCAGTTATTAACCACTCAAAGTGGTCACCCATCCAAGGACTGACCCCGACCGACATTGCTTAACCTCGCATACCGCACGCGGTACACGGGCGCCGCTGGGCCACGAACGCTCCTTAACATAGCATATCTATCCTATTAGTCAAAGTCATGTCGGTTAGATCCGGACAAATGGAATAAAATTCTTGATACTTTGTTCCATGTAATAAACCTCCAATAAAACGTAGTGGGAAACCCGCGCGTGCGCACTTCTCGGTCGTAGCAGTTACAGCTACTACGCCGTAGCCGTAGCACTGCTACGAATGTTCTACGAATTCTTTGTTCATAGTGTCAAGAGCAAATGTAGATGATCGTTTAGTACTTTATCATAACTATTACACTCACTTCCTTTTCTAGGGTTCCGTAGCCAAATGGCTAAACACGGAACCCTTATAGATTCGTCATGTCTGTCTGTCTGTCCGTCCGTAATAATTTTTTTTCAATGTGTATAGGCGCGTGAGCCTTCGAAAATGACATAGCAGTATATAAAAAAAAAAATTTAAGTCAACCGTTGGTGAGATATTAGCTGTTAAAGTCGTAAAAATAGTGTCCTCCCTCTAATTACCAAACTATGAAGTTTAATAGTACATTACTACAGAGGCCGGGACAAAAGGGGTTGCCGGCCGAAGACATATAGACGGCTGAGCGAAGCGAGGCCGGATAGGTCTAAGGCCGGCAACCCCATATTTCCCGCCGAGGTATGTATAGTGCTTTTCTCAAAAAAATGCAATGAAATAAACAACAAAAAAAACAAAGTTTTATTTTTAATACGCATAGTGGCAGAATGTCATGATGCCTGTGCCACAAATTTAAGTGGAATGGAAATTAAAAAAGAGGACTTTTGTATGAAATTCCATTAACTATCTCTTGTCCTAGCCCCACCTGAAACGTCATACTTCGCATGTTTGAGAAAATTATGAAAATGTACATTAATAAATCCTTTTACCGATTTTTGGTTCGAACAAGATAGGTTTAACGGTTTTTGAGTTATTGCTGAAAAACTCTCGTTGCAAAATAAAAGGGTGTAAGTGTCGTAAGATTCCTATGAAGATACGACCTTTTAGGATTAAATGAATTGTTTAGTGGTTTTAAATGTAAATTAGGAGGTGTCGGTACGGAACCCTTATTGTGCGTGGTCCGACACGCACTTGGCCGGTTTTTATTCTTCTTACTCGCAAGCATCCATACCGTACCCTATGGATAGCTTAATGCAGTCCGTAAGCTTGTTTGCCACTGTCGTTGTATAACGTGTGTCGTGATCGTAGGACAAAACGGATTTTTTTGTCCGGTTTGTCCTACGATGTGAACAAAATCGTAGGACAAATCGGACTACATCGATACAATTGGGATCACAATTCGCACATTTATTTGTTTACTCCGTGAACTGGTTACGTCTCGGAACTGGGTCACCCGTGTTTTTCACAATAATGTCTATAATTTAATGTATACTGGCCTCGGCGTCGCACAGTTTTCCAATATTGCATAGTTTATCGTTGTTATTCATTTTGTAAGCTTCGGGTTTACCGGAAAGCGAAGTGTGGGTAACCCCCCCACACACACCAATCGTTTTACACTCTTTGGGAGAGCCATATGTCCAGCAGTGGATATTTTTCGGCTGCTATGATGATGACGAGTTTTCGAGAGCCTTCTAATGTTCGGTTATAACTCATAGAATAGAATAAAAAAATTCATTGTAAAACTGTGTACAGAGATGACAAGAAAGTTAGTGAATCAACAACATGTCGATGTGATGTGTGTGTGGTGGTATTCAATAAAATGGTGTCAGTGTCACGACCGGATGACCATGTCGTGAAAAAGTGTTTAGCCATGGCTACCGGAAAGAGGGGGAGTGGAAGACCACCGATTACCTGGATGACGAATGTCCAGTCAGACATGAAGGAGATGACCTCAACGCAGAGGACGCGCGGGAGCAAAGCAAGTGGCGTCGCATGATTGGGAAAGCCGACCCCGTGTAACGGGATAAGGCGAGGCCAAAGAAGAAGGTGTCAGTGTCACTACGTATATGTATATGTATAGTAATTGAAACGGGTCAAAAGTGGGTCCAAATGGTTCGTGTATATAACACACGGCTACTGCACGCCGTTCCTTTTGGCGTGAACTTGGCTAGACTCGCTGCCGCGTGTCTATATAACAGTAAATTGTAAATAACAAAGATTATTAAAATCAAGGTATCTTCTTTACAGTATTTAAAGTCTATTAGTAAATATTTGACGGCCTGTTTAGCCTAGTTGGTAGTGACACTGCCTGCGAAGCTAGAGGTCCCGGGTTCGAATCCCGGCCAGGGCATTTATTTGTGCATAGTACAAGCTTTGCTTAGTTTGGGACTAGGTCGATTTGTGTAAGATTCCCCCCCCCAATAGCCGAGTTTCTTACGCCGGTTCTTCTCGTGGCAGAGGTATATTTTTCCGAACCGGTGGTAGTTTATTGACGTTCATAGGTGCATGTAATATGCCTAATTTGAAGAATAAACTACTTTTACTTTTACTTTTTTACTAATATTTATATATAAATATAAGTATGCATATTGAAGTCTAGTACTCATAACAATATGCTCTAGATAGTCTAGATCAATTTTTGTATCATCATCACATCATCATCTGCCGAAGGACGTCCACTGCTGGACATAGGCCTCCCCCAAAGTACCACAATGACCGGTCCAGCGCCACCCGCAGCAACATCGGACTTTCAGGACAGACAGGTTTCAGTTACAACTTAAAGTTCAGTAAATAAACATTATGATAATTTGAAACAATCATACACTAGTGGCTCCGTGAGCTGTACACCTCGCATTTTTTTTTACTTTTGAGAATTTCCAAAAATTTACTCGACAAAAAATTCTATATAATTATCGGACCTGCTCACAAAATTTCACGGGAATCGGTTGAGAAATGCGACCTGTAGAGGAGAACATCCGGACAGACATTCGAAAGAATTTTTGTCGAAAGCTGAAACGGAGACGCTTCGCTCGCTCGGTCAATTAGCCTAAACTATAAATTATTTTATTTTATTTTATTTATTTATTTATTAGGACCTTCAACAATAAGTACACTTTTACATATTTATAAATTACACATACAACTTAAAACTAAGTGCCTTATTACCTAGGTAATTACAGAAGGACACCGCATGCACTAAATTACAGTTAACTTTAACAGAAATGTGTTCCTAGCTCTTGCTATTTATTTATAAAAAGACTACCTACTATCAACCAAACTTAAGTTTGTACAGAAAAAAAAGATAAAAATAATATGTGATACTGATAAGATAACTTAGTTTTTTTTTTTGGGTTATACATAGGTATAAACATTTTTTTCTTATCTATCTATTACTATTATCGTTGTCGTTGAACATGGCACATCGTCGCGAGCTCTGGCAACCTTACTCACCACCAGGAACACAACACCACATACATAATTAGCAAGTAGTGGTGCTATTATGGCTGCAGTCTTCGGTCCTTACATCCCCAGTTGGGCTGCTCCAGATTTGAGCGAGATGACACCTCTCTGAGAATTGACAACATTTCATTTTTTAAGCAGCTTTTTTCCTATGAAATCCAATAGAGGATAAAAAGTTAAGTAAAACCACATTTTTAAATTTTCGAACATATCCCCATTTCATATAAATAAATCAATTTCAAAAGTTCCTCATTCTAAAAGAGAGTAAGTGACAAGTAAGGCGTCACAGCGTAACAAATCATACAGAAGCACTGTTACTAAGACAAATTTACTAAAGAAAGAGAGCTGCTGTTCTTTTTGTGCGCGGTGACCGTCACAATTTCATAGTAATGACGTCATTACTACGATATGGGCTTTCTTCACATTTTCGTGAATATTGAGAAAACTAATGGCTATAAAAATATAAAAAAATAGTTTGGGGTTTCTTGTTCCCAAATTAACGAAATGAGTTAAGTATTGTATTTACTCTGAGGTCGCTCGCATCTCACGCCTCATGTCTAATTAAACGTCACACAATTTCCCGAGAAAACTGAAAACGTGGCAAAAACAATATCGCCTCAGTTTCGAAGAGTCTTTGTGTCTATTATGTGAGTAAATTATGTAGGTAATTTCCCTCTTTGTTGAGTCACAATATGTTTAGTTGAAGGTGCTTACACACCATTAAGAACAGCTTCGGCAGGATAATGAAATTGTTTGTGATGTAGGTTCTGAGAATCCTTTGTCTGATGTGAAGTCTTATAGAGGTTGAGGTCATTTAGGTATTAATGATAGGTTCATGTACTTGTATTTTTTTCTCTTTATTGTAGTTGTCTCTTAACCTAAATCACTAACACTACGTACATTTAGCTGCCTACTGCGCAGTGGCGTACCATACGAGCACTATATTAAGTAATGTATTTTAATATAAATAAGTAATCGAGGTCGGTGCCGCTAGCATACATTGAAATACACCTACATCTAACCTATTAAGGTTAAGTGATTTGATAAACTTTTGCCTATCGCTTTCATTTCGCACACATTATGTTAAGATATGCGAGAACATCTTTCATTCTGTTCTATTAGGTTGGGAGTCGGGAGACGTATTGATACCACCAGATTCTAAGTAAGACTGCACTTTATTCATAATAAGCATGGTTAATATAGCATTGTAATACATGTTCATAACTATCTATAGCTCTATACACTACAGTTCCAAGCTTCACAATTTAGTACTTGTATATAAGTAAACGTCACTCATAGTGATTGTGAGTTGAAAGTGATGTTGTGTTGTTTAAAATCAACAGAATCGTTAACTAGTTAGTTAGTAATAACATTGTACAACCAGCATCAGAAGTAGCTACGCATATGAAGTTTTCAAAAGCTCTTATTCCCTTGTGATAAAGACTTTTGAACTTTTCAAATGCGTACCTACTTTTGATGCTGACTGTACAAAAGATCCCATTGGGACGAAGTGCATCCACAAGGGCCCTAATTTAGTAACAACATTGCTTGCTTCCAATCGCGGTTGTAGGAGAAATAAAGCTATTAAAAAGTTAAAGAATAAGGCTGGGTTGCACCGACATACGATCACAGACTGATCAACGTTAAATATGGCGCCGGCAGCTGTCATCCCATAGAAACTTGTCAAACTTTCCATACATTCAAATTTTAACGAACACAGCTTACGATGTGTAAGTGATCGTAAGTCGGTGCAACCCAGTCTAAGGTTGGGTTGCACCAAACCGTCTGTAATCGTAAGTTGTGTTCGTTAAAATTTGAATGTATGGAAAGTTTGACAAGTTTCTATGGGATGACAGCTGCCGGCGCCATATTTAACGTTGATCGGTCTGTGATCGTAAGTTGATGCAACCCAGCCTTAGGCTGGCGAACACAGCTTACGATTACAGACGGTTTGGTGCAACAAAGCCTAAGACTCCTTTCCTTTGTTCAACACCAACTTATTACGTTTAAATTATATTTTTATCACGCGGATTTATAAACAATAAAATAAATAAATATTGGGAGACAACCTTACACAAGTCGACCTAGTCCCAAACTAAGCAAAGCTTGTACTATTGATACTAGACGACGAAAAAAAAAAGAGAAGACGCTGTTTGCAAGACGTTAAACATAAAAATCCCAGTACAACCAACCTATTCCAGCTGAAATGCTCCTAAAGCTCGGTTGTCTCTATCTGTCACTTTGACATTTGGGTTTGCGGGAAAGTAACAGTACATATTTAAGATAACCGAGGTTTGTTAAACTCACAGACATCAGAGAAAAGCAGACTCGCAGTGTTAAGCCAGATGATTTTCATATAGCTGTCTCGTTAAATCCTTATGGCAAAATGAGTTAGAATGCGACAGATAGTACGATCATTTTTGGCTGTTAACGAATTGTCTCCATTAGAAAGCACACCAGGATGTTAAATCCCATTTAAACTTAACACACCACAACGTCTGTTCAATACAATTTTCAGTTATGAAGACGGATACACTGACTGGTGAAAATCTGTCCGATGACACTTGTCTGTATTTTAAACTTACGGATTTGTGCATTAGTGAGAGTGGGTCAGATGCATAGAAATCGTTCAACTTAAATGAGCGGATCTGCTTTATCTTATCTTATCTTATTTATATGAGGGCCCTTGCGGATGCACTTCGACCCAATGGGATCTTTTGTGCAATTGCCCCCTCCTTTATAGTTACTCCAAGCTGCTCTCCAACATTTCCACAAACCGGATGATGGAGCTCAGCGGGAGTACTCTGAATTCCTTTGGTTCTGCTTTACTCTGATATCTCTGGTTAAACTTCATGACCTAGGCGGTTAGCATATTTAGCAAGACTAAAACTGTGTCTTGTAAATCTGTATATCTAATATGACCTTCTTTGCAGGCTGGGACAAGTTCTCCAAATACCCGGTGAACGCGACGGCCCGCCGCGGCCAGCCGGTGGCTCTGCCGTGCGTTGTCAGCTCGGAACCCTCGGCAACCATCTCCTGGCTGAAGGATGACCAGGACCTACCTGGAGACAACAGGTATGCACGTTTGGATTGGTGTTTAACTAATTTGTATACAAACAAAACTATGAGGCTCAACCAATCAACCAATTAAATGGCCACACTACACTTAGTGTGGTGGTAATTCTATTGCTATTCTATAATATTATATGCTCAGTAATATTTCGAAAAATGTTTTTGAGTATTTATAGAAATACTTATTCATCGACACATGCCTGATTTTAATAATCCAGACTAATATACTAAGCGGCGAATTTGGCCAAAGTCGTACCAAAACCAAATTTTGGTCAAACTTTCTGCCGCTGAGTATACTCGTATTATGAATCCAAAAGAAACTGTCTGTTGGAGTGTCTGTTATCTTTTTACGCTTAAACCGCTGAATAGATATAGTTGAAATCTGGCTTGGATATAGGACATAGAATAGTATTTCTATCTGAAAACATTCTTTAAGGGGATGAAAAGGGGGTAAAAGTTGGAACAGGAGAGCGATTAATTATTAATAAGACGACAATGATTTTTACGCGGATGAAGTCACGCGCTAATTCTAGCGAAATATATTTGTTTCAGATATTATTTGCTGAAAAATCAGCTGCTTATTACCGACGTAAGGGACAGCGACGCTGGTATATACAGGTAAAAATTTCAATGTATTTATATTAAAATCTCTCGAGTTCGTAATGTCTCTAATTGGTAACGTAAGAAGAAGGTAGATAATTAACTGAGTATAAAGGTACTTTCCTTGTATCAAAATCTCCTTAATATTCTTCCAGAAAGTTCGGCATTAATGAGTATTTTTTATTTCCTCGTAATTGGTAGCGTATGTATAAATTCCTCTTCTTTGCAGCGTCAACGTGATTAGAGCGAGATAGGGATGGAAATATTTTAATTTAGTTCTTTTAATTGTTACTGCCTTTGGTTTTTAGACCTTCTTTTGTAGAAAAACTTGTGCTCTGTCAGCCAGGATATTTCAATCCGCTAAATAACATCGCGGTGCAATCTGCGCCTTCATACGAAGGGCTCCAGTTCAGACTAAACGCAATGGAAGCCTCAATATCACACTTCACTAGATCTGGTCGCCCTAACCACCTTTGCGGATGACGACACGTTGAACGCTTACAACACCGGTGGCCTTCATTAAACCTTTTGAACAGCGCCGACTGTGATATTTTCTTGTCCGAGCCGGTTACCGTTTAGACCCTCGCAGCGACTGCTATTTGACAAGTATGTCTTTTTTCAGATGCATAGCAACAAACACGTTTTTGAACAAGAGCCGCACCAGCCACGCTGGACGGTTGCACGTGGCGGCCTCTCAGTCTCAAGAGCTGGAGCTGCTGCCCACGTTCGAAGACCAGGAGCTCATGGTTCCCGAGGGGGGAGATATGGTCCTGCCTTGCCCTGTGGCGGGCTGGCCTAGACCAGAGCCTGAGGTAAGAGCTTAACGTTCACTTCTCTTGCTTGACCATCAGAGCCTTACAGGCTTGTTCGGAGTAGGCTAGTAGCGAGTTCGGTAAAGTAAGCATCTTAAAAAAACTATGGCCAACTCCATAGTTTTTTTAAGATGCTGTTAAAAATTAACCTGACACATTATTATTAAAATCTTTATTAATAATTAAAATTTCAATAAATAATTTTGATATATTGAGCAAAGAAATAACGAATTCCAATGAGATCAACATAAAAAAAAGTTTTATTTTTATCTCATTTGGCCATCTCTCCCGTGTCCGGATGAGATGGCCAAAACGAACGTTTTACATACAGTCAGCCATCTTTTGTGATGGCCATAGCAATGATTTTACCTACTTTTTTTGCATAATTTTTGACCGTAGCTTAGCATCCATGAACAGCCCGAAGTTAACTGAACAGTAAGTTGCGACACCAAGTCAACGGTTCCATGAATTCCTTCGGTGGGCCATCTCTCCCTTATGGCCAAGTACCCCGGAATTACCCTAATTTAGTACCTAAACTATTCGCTACTGCCTAAAAATCGTTCGCATTACAGTCGAGTAAACTTCACAAGTCAGTGGTATCAACTAATGAACTTGACTAAATCGACAGGTCCGGACTTGAAGTCTTGAACAGCCGGCGGGCGAGTGAGCACGGACGCGTGGTGGGGGGTGCTACTCGCTACTAAACTAAAAAAAATAGAATAAAATGGATTGACTCGACTAAATTACTATCTTCTTTTTCTTTGTTTTGTGTTATTTATTTATTTATTATTTAAATTACTTACTAATTTACTCGACTAATTTTTTGGTGTTCAGACACGTTTAGCTACTAAATTACTCGCTACTCGTTTCAGAGGAATCCTCTGCCGGCGTTTGTATTTCCGAGTTCATATGCGTTTGTGTGTCCCGGTGGACCCGGGTATGTCCTAAAATTACGACCAAGACCAACGGGGAATGGGCAGCAGCATTCCTAGAGTGCGGTGGGAATACTGCGATCGCCAACCCGCATGCCAAGCGTGGCGATTATGACATTTACCCCCCATGAAATTGGGGGAGGCCTATGTCCAGCAGTGGACATCCTAGGGCTGATATGGTGGTGGATGCGTTTGTATATTAATTTACCATAACTATTAAAGGGACTATTGGACAAGCGTTTAGATAAGGAATCTAGACACGCGGCAGCGTATCCAGCCAAGTTCACCCCAGGAACTGGCGGACAGCAGCCGTGTGTTATATTACACGAACCGTTTGGAGCCACTTTTGACCCCCCAATAACTCCAAATTGATCTAACATAAAAACATGAAATTTGGTACATATATTAAAATCCTTTAGAACAACTAGAACCCCAAATTTCATAAATATAGGTTGAATAGTTGTTGAGATATTAAATTCCAAAAAACGGCATTTTTACCACTGACTGACTGACTGACTGACTAGTAATCAAAAACCTAACCCACTTCCAGATGACCTAGAAAGCTGAAATTTGGCATGCAGTTTGGTAATTATGTGTATACACCAGAAAAAATCAGAAAACAGTGATTTTATTATTAGTTTTAGTATTAATATTATTTATGCTAGTTACCTCAGAACTCCCGTCATTTATTAACCCGCCCATTTAGATCTCAATTCTTTTGTCGGTGAACTTGGCTGCCATTTTCACATTTATGTTTTTGATGGGATTAAAGATTACATTACTAGTAAGTCCGCTTGCACGTAGAACTGATGGCCGTGACGTAAAGGTTCTCGAGTGTCGACAACGGGAGGCGCTGCGTCGATAGACCCTCCGCAAGGTGGTCTGATGACCTGGTAACGGATGCTGGATGCAGGTGGCGCAAGACCGGTCATTGTGGCACTATTTGGAGGTGGAATATATCCGGCAGTCGACGTCTTTCGGCTGATATGATGATGATGGTGTTGAAGTCCTCTACTATATTTGGTTAGGTTAACTTAAACTTAACAAAGTGATAATTATTATTTTGACTTACAGGTTACTTGGGAGCTTTCGTCCGGTGGACGTGTACGGGCCCTGTCCGACGGTCCGGTGCTCGTCCGGACGGATCTGAACGTGACACAGGACGGCGTCTACACCTGCCGCGTACCAGGGCGCCCGGATCTACAGAAGGTATGTTACTGATAACACACCATATAGAAAATTAAGGATTCAAGTGAACTAAACCTCAGTAATTAATGAAATAAATTAACTTTGCACTATCTACAACTGCACTTTTACTAATTTGACTTGTCAAAATGTAGCGTTTCTGAAAAAGGCTATTATCAAGAAGAAGTGACGCAATATACTTAGTCATTTTGTATAGTTTTAAGATCCCCACACAGAATGGTTATCAGTCTTCATATTGGCCAACTCGCACAGGGCCAGTATGGGGACTGATACCCAGTCTCTCTCATCTATGAGAGCAGGCCTGTGTCCAGCATTGGGACTTCATTAGGATATAATAGTAATAATCGTATGGCATTTATTTTTAACCGTGAGATCTTCGAGAAGACAATACGGTTGCCAGTTTTGTTGTACTGTTGCAGTTTTAGCACCACTCAGGGGTCACGTGTAGGGTAACGGTGGGTACTCCCTACGGACGTAGTGCAACTTCGCCCCCTTTGTCAAGTGAGTGGGCAACTTGACTGTTAGAAGTTCTCAAGCCGCCTGAAGGCCGCCTCTAACTTAGCTTAACGACTGTCATAGACAACAGCCGAGATTAAAGGTTTAACAAGCCCTCCAAAGTGCTCAGTTAGTAAACATTCGTAGCGGTCACACATCTAAGAACTAACCTGGGCCCACGTTGCTTAACCTCGCATACCGCACGCGGTACGCGGGCTCCGCTGGGCCAAGAGTGCTCCACGTCAATAGGATGATGATGAATACTGAAAGGGACCCGGGTATGTCCTTAAACTACGACCAAGACCACCGGGGAATGGGCAGCAGCATTCCTAGAGTTCGGTGGAGATACTGCGATCGCCAACCCGCATGCCAAGCGTGGCGATTATGGCATTTACCCCCCATGAAATTGGGGGAGGCCTATGTCCAGCAGTGGACGTCCTAGGGCTGATATGGTGGAATACTGAAAGGATTGAGTTAAGGCGATCCCGATCCGGTGCCAAGACGACAAGTGTGCATTAACCATAACTTCACGACTTCTTAAAAGGTTTCAGGGTTCTCAGTACCAATCTAATGTTAACGAAGAAGAACACCTGTCATTCGGTAAACGTTACCCCCTTTGAGTTAGCTTTGATCAAAGACTTCCTGTTCCTACGCAGTTGCTGAGCTCTGATAAATTATGTATTACAAATAATGAGGGAAAGATGAACGCCCTCGTTTGATACTTCCTCCTTTTGTAAATTATGTTGTTGTAATTTATAAAAAAAACATCTTTTGCCGGGATCTTCGTCGCGTGGGGCTCATTAATCGCCTTAGAGGATAATTGCTACTCAATTATTTCAGGCGTATTTTTAGTTATCGCTTCCTACACAAGCTTCCGATCCTTGATAGGATTAAATAACTTATGGAGGGATTTGATTGGAGGGAAGGAAACTTAAAAGATAATTATCGGGATGAAAACTATCTTGGATGTTAGAAAGTTTTTAATTTCGTAAATTACCGTTTCATTAATTTTGGTATTGAGATAGTTTAAGACTCTAATAACATAACTGAATAGAATAATTTATTATAAGCTCTTATTTTCAATTATGTTATTATAGCCTAAACTTATCGATAGAAAAGAAGTATCATGTGCCTCAACCTAGGATTATCCCTGTATTTCAGCCAAATGGGCAAAAAAATATTTATAAATCCACGAAATTAATAACGTCCTCACTCTTATAATAGGATATTGTACATCAGACAGACAGAGTTGCTGTCGCATTTGAATGTTACTATGGATACCAATATAAGTAATATTTATAATAATTTCCAATGGCAAAAGCAAGTTCCACGTTTTCCCCTAAATATAGGTACAATCCACTGAAAATCATTAGATGACCATATCATCCTCCTAGCGTTATTCCCAGTACAGTTGCATCCTGAAGGATGCCTGGGGTCCGCTACCTAATCCCAAGAGTTGGCGTAGGCACTAATTTTTACGGAAGCGACTGCCATCTGACCTTCCAACCCGAGGGGGAAACTAGAACTTATTAGGATTAGGCTTGTCAAGTGAGTGGGCAACTTGACAGTTAGCAGTTCTCAAGCCGCCTGGAGGCCTCTAACTTGGCTTTGCGACTGCTGTTATAGACAGCAACCGGGATCAACGGCTTAGCATGCCTTCCAAAGCATGGGAGCGCTCAGTTAGTAACCACTCAAAGCGGTCATCCATCCAAGGACTGACCTCGCCCGACATTGCTTAACCTCGTATACCGCACGCGGTACGCGGGCGCCGCTGGGCCACGAACGCTCCTAATCTCATTAGATGACGTTATGCTTTAACAAGTTTTTTAGCATACTACCCACCGGTTATTAGAAGACAAAGCCGCATGACCCTTGAGACCCCAAAAGAATCTTAGACATCTATGTCTTCCGCGCACTACACGCGAACACTCTTCGGAAATGGATTTTATTGGCCGAGCGAGCGAAGCGTCTCCGTTTCAGCTTTCGACAAAAATTCTTTCGTGTGTCTGTCTGCCCGTCCGCATGTTCTCCTCGACAGGTCGCATTTCTCAACCGATTCTCGTGAAACTTTGTGAGCAGGTTCGTTAATAATATAGTTTTATTTTGTCGAGTCAATTAATGGAAATTTTGAAATTTGAAAAAAACATTTTCACATTCTCACAGAGCCACTAGTCGTCTAATTTGGATAAATATCTAACTTCGTGAAGTTTCATTCATATTTTCTCCTTTAAGATTTTAAATGAATCAAAATAGCATCATTTTAAATTCATTTAGTCGTTCGATGACATATGTTTTGAGTAGACTGAAATAAAAAAAATAGTATAAAAAAGCATTATATGTTGGATGTTTTTCCATCGAGAAAAAAATATGCAATCGTGTTTACTAATGTTAATCAAACAAACAGTCATATGATCATATATTAAAATCGGTACTTATTGTTTCTTAATCTGTGCCAAAGAACAGCTCGCGTGGAGACAAAAGCCCTAGTGACAACCCTATGAAGTTAATCAATAGGCTTCTAGAATAACTCGAATTCTGCTAATCTCGACTACAAAGAAAATACTTGTAAAGTTGTCCTTATAAACAGTATTTAGGTGGTTATACCTTGTTTCGGAGACAGAAGTTTCATCAAATGTATCGCCGGTTGACAAACAAAAGTTACTATAAAATCTGTCATTACTCTTAAAAACCTCGTATCTCAGTTAAGATGCTGAGTGATGCAATAACGATGCTGAGAAACGAGTTTTACTTTAAGTATGTATTTGTTACTTAGTGAGTTTTGATTGTCAGCCGACGATATGTTTCTGTACGTTTGTCTTCGACATTGCCTGTGCTTAATCGGAATTATCTCTAAATGATGGTAAACAAAATCGGAACATAACAGCATTTAATTAGGATCTAATCTTATTAAAATAGGGTGACGGTTACGGAATCGCAGAGAACGAGAGGGAGAAACTTATGAGTTAAAAACGTCACGCGTGAGCCACGTCACTGCGTTTACGGTGCGTCAGTGCGTTTTGAGCAGCGGCGTGGACAGACCTTTACCTGGCACTAATTTAAATATTTGTATTGCGTATAGGTCGAGAGAATATTGAAGAACTCATAAGAGGAAGTTTAATTATAGGAAGCACCTATTGTTATCTACTCGTAATATTATTTTCTCAAACATGCAATGAAATATTGATGTTATGTTCCTTATAATAGGCTGCGAAGTATGACGTTTCAGGTGTGGCTAGGACAACAGGTCGTTAATGGAATTACATACAAATCTTGCAGGCCTACGCCGACAAAGTTCTCTTTTTTAATTTCCATTCCGGCACAGGCATCATGACATTCTGCTACTATGCGTACTACAAATAAAACTTTGATTTTTTTGTTTATTTCATTGCATATTTGAGAAAAGCACTATACATACCTCGGCGGGAAATATGGGGTTGCCCGCCTCAGACCTATCCGTCTTCTATATGTCTTCGGCCGGCAACCCCTTCCGTCCCGGCCTCTGTAGTAATGTACTATAATACCCGATAGTTTACCTATAAGTAAATATCATTTGATATTTAATAGGAGCTTTTTTGTAAATGAAAACATCGTGAGAAGAAAACATCGTTTATGAAAAAACTATCAAGTTCGTTTTTTCAATATTAGTTCTCAAGCCGCCCGGAGGCCTCTAACTTAGCTTAACGACTGCTATCATAGACATCAACAGGAATCAACGGCTTAACGTGCCTTCCAAAGCACGGGAGAGCTCAGTTAGTAACCACTCAAAGCGGTCACCCATCCAAGGACTGACCCCGCCCGACATTGCTTAACCTCGCATACCGTACGCGGGCGCAGCCGGGCCACGAACGCCCCATATTGACAGCTTGAAAGTGCTACGAGAATTCCGCCCTCTGGCCATTAACAACGGACCCTCCGTTCTACATCTATCGCATTCAGTACAGGGCATACTTTACAAATCAGATTAAGTAGAGACAGCAATGCGAATGAATAAGCAACGAATTCTCTTAAACCTTTCTAAGTAGGTGTTATGCGTAATTAATTAGCAAGGAATCTATCAACCCTTTCTTACTTAGTCCTTACTTGGTATCTCGTGCGTGCTAAGTAATTGAGGCTTACTCTCCTATTGTCAGAGCTATGTTTTTGGAACGCGAGAAATTCCTCGTTTCATTGTATTAAAGATAATTAAATATCCACAATTCTGAAATGATCCAGTCATGTTAGGTGTTCAACATCGGAATGAGAGATAATAAGCTAGAGACTTATATACATCTTGATTAAAGCTTTCTACAAGCTGCCGCAAAAGTCTCGTAAATTCTCGTGTCGGGGCTGCTAATTATTCATGATCAAAGAAAGAAAGAAATTAACTTTTATTAACAGACACACAGATACATGACAAAAATGAAAACGTACACACAAATCACATATAATGTGTGTCCCCGCGGCAGTGAACCGGACCCTGGCTCAGCATTAAAAAAGCAAAAAGCAATTGCAAAGTTCACAAAAGTCGGATTTTGGCGATTATCTCGGTTTCGACAGTTCCGATGATGTTAACTGGTATTAATAAATTGTGGAGCATTCAATTTGTTACACATTGTTTCAATTTTTTTTCATACGCCTAACGGTTTTTGAGATAGATAACGGAGAGCGCGCAGCACTCGGCCATACATGCTCAACTGTGAATCTTGATCAATAATACATTGTATAAAGTTGTCGAGTTATTTAAGAATTCTTCTCCATTTATTAGTTACTTAATGAATTGTATTTCATAACGATTTACGCATTGACATTGCCTTTGGTAAAAAATAAAACTTATGATAAAAGCACATTTATTAGTGCCATTCGAGTTTTAATCAGCTTCCAAATGAGTTGAAAATGTGGGCTGACATACAATTTAAACGTATTTTAAAAAGATGGTTAATTAAGAAAGGTTTACTCATTAAAAGATTTTTTTGGATTTTCGATTTAGAAGAAAAATTATGTATAATGAATATATTTGTTTTGTTTCCTTAGTTTTTAGGTACATATTGTACACCCGAAGTGGGTAACCGTTGGAACCTAAACATTTACTATATCAATCACCTATGTAACACGGTTAAACTATAAAGATTTTCTATTCTATTCTACTCTATTCCAATTGTATTCACTTGATCATACTTCCCTACTTAGCTTAAATACTTCTATCCAAGAATATCCCTGTCCATACCAAGCGGTAACTCCGCCAACATACTAGGGACCTTCGACCCGGGCGCTCACGACGAGGAATTTCAGTTCATTTAGTTTTAGTTTAAAAATAATTGTAAATGTACTATGATGATTTAAATAAACATTGTTGGCAAGTACTTCTATTCAATAAATGAAATATTTATCGTATATCTTACGCTTGTAGTTCATGTATTGAAAGTATATTAGCTAGAAAAAAATTATAGCGCCCAACACGAAAAAAGAATCAGAAATGTGGGTACTGGACTCCAACAAAAATTAACTTTTTATAAATGAATATCACGCAGACTTATAGCTACTTAAATAAAAAAAATGATTTTTTTTATTTAAGTAGCTATAAGTCTGCTTAAATAAATAAAGAAAACTCTGTAGGGGAGGTACCCTACGAAAATGTTTTTCCATAATTTTACTATACAGTTTTATTGGCTTCATCAATCATCATCATCATATCAGCCGAAGGACATCTACTGCTGGACAGAGGCCTCCCCTAAAGACTTCCACAATGACCGGTCCTGCGCCAACTTAAACTTAAGTGGCAGTGGGCGGAGCACATAGCACGTATAACCGATGGCCGTTGGGTCGGAAAGGTTCTCGAGTGGCGACTACGTATCGGAAGGCGCTTTGATATGTATACCCATACGAAGTACTACTTTCTAGTAGTAGTAACGGTTACTGAGCTAAGCTACAACTTTGAGGGTTTCTTATTTACTACGGAACCCTAAAAATATTGCTCGTTATAAACGGACGTATATTATACGACTTTGTCTTTGGTACCGTTTAGTAGCCAAGTTATGTAACTCGCTACGAACAGGGATTTTCGGATTCCCATTTTGTAGCTGGCTACCGGATGGGCCTGCGTAGTTCCGTTTCGTAGCCAAATTTTGTAACTGGTAACAGAAAGGGAATTTAAAAACGTGTATAAAACCTGGGGCTGGTTTGTAACTGCGGTTACGAATCGGTAATTTAAAATTCCTGTATTGTAACCAGTTACAATACGGGTTTTGTCCTCTTTCAAAGCTGGTTCGTAACCACGGTTACGAATCGGTAATGGAAAAGTCCCGTTTTGAAGCCAGTTACCGAATGGTTTATTTTCCCGTTTCGAAGTAGGTTACGAACTTTTAGTTACCAAACGGTACCAAAGGGATTTCGTGTGTGTAAGGTTGAAAGCGTTACAGTAGGTATTGAGAATACATTCTACATAGATAAATAAGCTCTACAGGGCCAGTAATATGAGCAAAAATTATACGGTACACTATTGAACTCTCCAGCAATTATTTCCAAATGGTTTGAATTGAAAAAAAAAAAATGTTTTAGGGATATTTTTTTTCGCAAATATAGCTTATATATCCTTTTTTTTACTCTACTGGAGCTATACTAATAACTATTTAGTTAAAAAAAACGATAAAAAAAATAAAAATAAAATAAATAAAAAAAACCCAAAAATATCCTTTTAAACCAAAAATGCAACAACGATTGCGAGTCATAACTAGATGCTACCTCAATATCAGCAATGACTGCCGCGCTATAATCTCGTGGTGCCAAGATCCATTACTTGGAGGTCATAACTTTAGATCAAAATTTCTTCCAAGTGAAATATATATTTATTTGGACACAAGAGGCTAACTGCAGATGCTCTAAGGAAGCAGCCTTTAAATTTTTTGCTCCTATTACAGGCCACACCCTGTATATTTTTTGCTCCTATTACAGGCCACACCCTGTATATTTTCTATGGGAATATACAGCGTCTATCCCAAATTTAGGTAAATAATAAAAAAACCTACACTTATTATTTATCAAAACACGTGCTCCATTTGACTCTTATATGCCTGTTTAAACAGGTTTCCGGTCGCGATCCTATGTTAATATAAGGTATTCGGTATACTCGCCCGGTAAATACCTACTCGATTTATTTGAAACTGTTACAGATATTACACAGAATAGACACGCGATCTCACTATTAGGTATCACCTGCAGGCGTATGATTGTTGCCATTTTGTCATTCAACGTCGTGGATAAGACGCCCGTCACTCTCGCACTCGCATACTTGTCGGAACGTATCGGTTACGTTATTATATTATCCACCACGATAAGTGATAAAATGGCAACCATCATACGCATTCTGAAACCTGTTTAAATTAAAATCATAAATTTACTTTGAAAATTTGGCCTCAAGGACACTTTAACATTTCAAAAAGCAATTTACATAAAAAAGGATTGTAATACCAAATATTAATAAGGGATCACTTCTAGCTACCCTTTGAGCAATTGAGTGGAAGGTAGGTAGAAGTTTATATATAAACTCGTAGCCCGAATAATCTATAGGTAAGCGTATATGACTGGTTTCTGAGCATCCAAGCAGTATTTTTAATAAAAGCTTCGATGGAAGGGACCTACAATTCCTACAAGACAACTGCTGGCCTTGTGCCCCTCGGAGTTGTTTGCTCCAGCTCATTCTCGATGGTTCACCGCCGTGTATGTACCGGGCGTCCGCGGCTTCGCCTGCCATCCCGGCGGCTGCCATTCGAAAGCAACAAGGCAACCATGATCATCATCATATCAGCCGAAGGACGTCAACTACTGGACATAGACCTCCCCCAAAGCGTGCCACAATCTCGCGAGCAGAAAGAAAAGGTTCTCGAGTGGCGACCACTTATCGGAAGGCGTAGCGTTGGTAGGTTGTGGACTGATGATCTGGTAACAAAACATTATTCATGATTAATTACTCAGAGATGCTTGGAGAGTGCTCGTGACGTGGCTGTATCGTCAGTATAGTACCTGTACTGCGCAAACGATAATTAAATTTATAGATTCCTTTACTTAGTGCGTGGTAACAATATTGGTAACAGATTTATATTTTAGTGCAGCCAACAGCTGAATGAATGGTTAGAGGCATTGTCATAATAATAGGCGCATAGCGCAATAGGTGCAAAGCATTTTATCACTTTAGCTACTTCTCAGCGCTGTAGCTATGTATGCCATTTTAGTCGCCAGCTAAGTCACAGTAAGCAGACACTGTTCTTCGTGCTTATCTTGAGTTGTCTAGTTTGTTTATGTCTGTTGATATTTAGCTTTCAATAGCAGAGGTAGGCAGCCTCTTAATATAAATTATATTTATTACGCACGAGTAACTCGGGAAGGATCTATTAAGAGGTTTGGGACGGCGGTGTGAGTAAATACTCAATCGAATTGTACTTTTTCCCCGACTTCCGCAGATGGGAGGGTAATGGGAGGTCGATGTTTGTGAGTGTTCATCCGCGTATCATTTTTATATAAGCGTCATATAAGCGTATTTAATTCAGGCATTGCCCATAAAGTGTTAGTAGACCCAATCTCTTACATAACTATTATTAGGTTATACCACTCTTCAGTCTCTCAAAGGTTACCTGGAAGACATTCCCCATATGGATAATTTCTTTTTACTTTATTCATGTGCCATGTATATTGTTTTATTTTATTTTATTTATTTTAGGGACATCAAACAAGCATACAATATAAATTACAGTTAAGAGGGCGCAGTACCCTCGGTTCTCCATACAAACGTATTTATGCTCTCATTTTAAAACGCCAAGCTAGAATAACATGAAACCTTGTATACACAATGGTTTCCGGCATATCTAGGTCGGAAATTAGTTTCTGTTGCTAGAAATTGTAAAAAGAAAAAAAATACAGCGGTTTTTTTGAGTTTTTTACGGCTTGTATGAAAACTTGTTGACAGAGGACTCCCTTTGTAGTAAACAAGTTAACTTTCTAAGTCACAGGAAATACAAAAAGTATATTAAGCTAAATAGATTTATAAGAAAATCAAAACGACTGTACAGACAGCATATTAATATTCATAAAATTACTACATTGAGAAAAAATCATGTCAGTGTTCTGAAAGAATTAAATTCTTGTAATGAGCAATTATGCTACAGTAGAACCATTTATGAAACTGACACTGAGAAACTGCAAGCCGAACTGAACATATTAGAAAATTCTTTGAGAGATTTAAGTAATAAATATGTAATATCCCAGAAGCAAATCAGTGAACATATTCTGGCAGCGGATGAACTTCTGGAGCTGTGCCACCACAACGAGGAATGTTTGGAAGCACCGCTTACCAAGCAGTCTTCGTATGAATGTGAGTGTGGGCTCCGGCAGGCTCATCCTATGCCCGGACATGCAGTATACTCATCAGTGCCGGACAGCAGCTTGTCGGTGTCACCGGAAACTATAACTCCAGCCTCTAATAATGTGAGTAGAACCCTTGTTTTCTCAGATAGGATAGGGCGAGGATTGGGCAAAATTCTATGTAATAATATTCTCAACAGCTGTGTTATAAATCATTGTATGCCCGATGCCTCATTTCTAAAAATTATAGATAACATCAAACATACCCATATAGATGAACAAACAACAATTGTATTAATGTTGGGTGATGGTTCAAATATTAGGTACTCTGAGATGAAGGCTGAGTTTGACTGCCTGTCTAAGCTAGGTGCTAAAAATGTTATTATAGGCGCATTACCCTATTCTGCTTCTCCATGCAGTGCTAACAGTCATGCGTGTAATCTTAATAAGCTTATATATAAGCTGACGTGCCGTCATAGTGACGTTATATTTTTTGACACTAATAATGCTATTAGTGATTACCGTATTACAACTGACAGACTTGCTAAATCTTTAGCATCTTTTATTAATTCCGTTTTCGGAAATCAAAGCTCCCTCTCCACCTTGGATAGGACGACATCTCCAACTGCGGATTTGTCTTTAAACTGACTGTTAGGACAACAGAGAGGCACAATAGTGTAACTTTATTACACCAAAATATTAATCGCTTCACTGGCAAAATACTAGATTTAGAATTATTTACGGAAGAGTTTAATGTAGATGTAGTCTGCTTAATAGAAACTTGGTTAAAGAATCACATGATGAAATTCAATGTAAATAATTACGTATTGGCCAGCGCGTTCAACAGAACTACAGCAGAGGGTGGTGGATCTATTATTTTAGTGAAAAATGGTTTGACTTTTAAGGAACGTAGAGACGTCTCAGGCTGTTCTGTTGATCGTGTTTGCGAGATTGCTTGTGCAGAGATGGATCAGTATCTGATAATTTGCATTTATAAACCACCATCAGGTGATTTAACATCTTTTATGGAAATTATGGAGGATGTACTCAGGAAAGCAACAAGTGGTAAAAAGTCAGTAGTGGTCTGTGGCGACTTTAATATCGATATTTTATCACAATCAGCTGAAAAAGATAAGTACATTACTCTTTTGAAATCTTTCAATTTTGACTACTTGTTTGAAGTACCTACCAGAGTTACTCCGACCTCGGCCACTTGTATAGATAATATTTGGTTAAACAGTTCTCATATAGACAGTAGCATAGTGAATGGAGTTCGTTCGGATCATAAAGCTCAGATGGTCAGGCTACCTTGCGAAGTAAAACATCCAGATCGCGTTATAGAAATAAGACCGCTGAGTAGAAGTAGACTAGAATTACTAAAGTCTAATCTACTAGTCGCCATGCCGAACACCCAGGTAGAATCAAATGATCCGAATGATCAATTCAAAATGCTTCTGAATACAGTGTGCAACGAATTTAATAAGACTTGTAGTAAAAAGCGTATTAAGATAAATAATAAAATGAGATTTAATGAGTGGGCAACTACCGGAATTCGGAAAAGTAGAGATAACTTATACCAACTTTATGAAAGGAGATCTTGCACCACTGACGAATGTTTCCATCAGTATGTTAGGGATTATTCCAAATTGTTTAAAACAGTGTGCACAAAAGCAAAAGCAATGCACTTGAATAATAAAATTAAGTCCTCAGATAATAAAGCCAAGACAGTCTGGAAAATAATTAACACAGAGACTGGGAAGAGAAATAATAGAGAGTTCACAATTTCTTTGAAAGTAAAGGATAATTTAATAACTGATGCAGTAAAAGTAGCTGATGAATTTAATAATTTCTTTTCTAAAATTCCTATAGTCACTACTCAAAGTTTAGCATCATCTACCACAAAAGCTGAATCCCTTCTGAATGACAACGTAAAATTAGAATCACTAACTAATTTCAAATTTCATCATGTTTCTCCTCTAGATGTACTGAAGTCCTTTGAAATGTTAAAAATAAAGAGCACTGAGGACTTATGGGGCGTGTCAGTCAAGGTACTGGAATCTATTCTGGAGGTCGTTGCACCAACTCTAGCTCTCATTTTTAATAACTGTATAGACTATGGCATTTTTCCAGACTTAATGAAATGTAGTAAAGTAGTTCCAATTTTCAAATCAGGTCATAGAGATAATCCTTCTGATTATCGTCCAGTTTCTATCCTACCTGCGTTTAGCAAAATATTCGAAAAAATAATGCTTACGCAATTGGTTTCTCACTTTAATTCTCACAATATTTTGCACGCACAGCAGTTCGGCTTCACGAAGGGTAGGTCAACTACTCATGCAGGTGCAAGTTTATTAAAATTTATTTTGCAGTCTTGGGAAGAGTCGCACGACGCCATCGGAGTGTTCTGTGACCTTTCCAAGGCTTTTGATTGTGTAGATCATGGTACTTTAATTTGTAAACTTAAGTTTTATGGCATCAGAGGGCACGCATTAGATCTCATGAAGTCATACTTAACACAGAGAAATCAAAAGGTAGCGATAAATAAAGCCATTTCGTCAGAGACAGTGGTAGAGATGGGAGTACCTCAGGGGTCTATTCTAGGTCCGTTCCTGTTCCTTGTTTATGTAAATGATCTGCCATATATGGTAAGCCGAAGATCAGGCATTGTAATGTTCGCAGACGACACCTCATTACTGTTCAAGGTAAATAGGAGAGATACTGAACTCATTGAACCAAATAATACCCTCTCCATGATATCTGACTGGTTTGCTGCCAATAACTTAGTATTGAACCCGAAAAAAACGAAATGTATTAAATTCTCTCTTGCGAACTCATCAAACAGAAACTTATATACAAATATTAGACTTAATGGTCAAACATTAGAATTTGTTACTTCTACTGTATTCTTAGGTATTACATTGGACTCAAAATTGCAGTGGGGTTCCCATATAACAGCGATAGGAAGTAGGTTGAGCTCTGCTGCATTTGCAGTCAGGAGAATAAGGCAGCTTACCAATGTGGCAACGGCACGGTTAGTTTACTTTGCTTATTTTAATAGTATAATTACTTATGGTCTTATCTTATGGGGATCAGCTGCAGATATTGAAACTGTTTTTATTTTGCAAAAAAGGGCTATCCGAGCAATTTATAACTTGGGGTCACGTGAGTCATTAAGAGAATTTTTCAAAGAAATAGATATTCTAACCCTGCCGTCCCTATATATATTTGAAATAATAATGTATGTTAGGAAGAATTTGGGCAATTTTCCAACGAACGCTGATAAACCAATAGCCACGAGAAATACTGGGAAACTGAAAGTAACCTTCTATAGACTAGTAAAGGCGAAAAAGTCGTTCTTGGGAAATTGTATCAAATTCTACAATAAAATTCCTAAACACATTACTGAACTTCGTAATTCTAAATTCAAATCTGTAGTAAAACAAACACTTATTTCAAAAGCATATTATAAGATAAACGATTACATCATGGATAGGGATGTTTGGCAGTGATAGCGTCCTGCACGGGTAATCTATCGCGAAAATATGTTTTCTACTGTAGCATTGTTATTTCAGTTATTTTGTAGTAGCTGACACTGTAATTTATATTTAACTATACAATGTATATTGTTTTGAAAAAATGACACCTCGCCGAGTTTCTTACGCCGGTTCTTCTCGTGGCAGAGGTTTATTTTTCCGAACCGGTGGTAGTTTATTGACGTTCATAGGTGCATGTAATATGCCTAATTTGAAGAATAAACTACTTTTACTTTTACTTTTTACTTTTAAACCTTAATAATCGTTGTATTTTTTCTCCATTATAATTTCAAGCAATGGGAACTAATTTTTCGACCTAGATATGCCGGATCACATTGTGTATACAAAGCAGTGGCGGCTGCTGACTACGAGAACCGGTGGTGCGCTAATTTATGGATATATGGAATATTATATTATGTAACTCAAAACTTGCAATACAACCACGTTTTCCTACTAACAATTTTATTTTTTATGTATTACCTCAATCCGTCGATTTTGGTCCCTGGCAAATAAGACATGACCTTGGCGGTCCAGCTATTTTATTTCTAATTTATCAATCACTAAAAGTTTTATTATTGTTTTTAATATTTTCGATTTTATTGTTCACACTTATTCTTTCCATTAAACACACAGTTCCTCACTTCACAAAAGACAGGCACACTTACTTTACATACAAAAACAAACAATAAACACGAAACGAAATAATAGCGCGCTGCTCGGACAAGGTCAAAGAAAAGTGCACAGGACATGTTATTAGTTGGTACTAAGCGAACTTGACAATTGGTGCGCAAGAAAAGCTTTATATTTTGAGCGTTAACTTCGCTTGGTCGGGTAATACATGAGTCATAGGGGTCACAAAACCGTAAAAAAAATTGAAACCCGGTTTTTCGGCTTTTCTATTGGACCAAAACCGGTTTTCCGGTTTTTTCGGTGATTTCGGTTTTGTTTTTAATGGTTAATGCAGTCACCTTTTGTTTGACTGCATTAACCATTAAACACTCAAAAAACGAGGATCAGTGCAATTGCGTCAAAGTCAAGAAGGGCAAGGCCAGCAACAGCAACGAGTAAACGAAATAACCGCCTTGTACGATCTTGGTAGCGTCTCATTGATAGTCGATAAGTTAATAAGTAGTTAAAGAGTCTAGGTCTAAGCCAAAATTTAAAAGCTCGCTTAAAGGGGAGACAGAAATAAATTCTAGACTATGGTTAAAAGCTATTTATTTAACAACATAAGGCATTCATCATAGCTTTTCTTAATAACAATATTAACACGTGAGATCAATCAATTCAGAGAAAATCAGAACAAAGGCAGTTTTAACTTAAGAAAAAACGAAACATAACACTTTTTGAATAATAATTTTAACACCTGAGATGGCTTGAGATGAGATCAATCAAATCAGAAAAAAAGTATTGAACCCCGTAGTCCGTAGTACGCTCTCTACTCTTCAGTACTCAGATCTCGAAATTATTTAATACATATCATCATCCTCCTAGCGTTATTCCCAGTACAGTTGCATCCTGAAGAATGCCTGGGGTCCGCTACCTAATCCCAAGAATTGGCGTAGGCACTAGTTTTTACGGAAGCGACTGCCATCTGACCTTCCAACCCGAGGGGGAAACCGACCTTATTGGGAATAGGCTTGTCAAGTGAGTGGGCAACTTGACTGTTAGAAGTTCTCAAGCCGCCCGGAGGCCTCTAACTTGGCTTAACGACTGCTATCAAAGACAGCAACCGGGATCAACGGCTTAACGTGCCTTCCAAAGCACGGGAGCGCTCAGTTAGTAACCACTCAAAGCGGTCACCCATCCAAGGACTGACCTCGCCCGACATTGCTTAACCTCGCATACCGCACGCAGTACGCGGGTGCCACTGGGCCACGAGCGCTCTAAATTATTTAATACATATATAAATCTATATTGTGTTCAGAGACTTTACAGTTTGGAAATGAGATCGTAAGACTGAGAGAGTTTCTAAGGTATCGTCATTCAAAGATGTTCTTAAATGGTAGGTAGCCTGCTGATGAAAACACTCTCGGACTCTACGCTTGTAGGCGGAATTCTGTTTAGAGAGTCATAAGCCTGTAAAAGATGTTTTCCCTTGACTCGTCCGTTATCATACAGAGCCATTTCGACTTTGATCACTGATAGTAAATCACTTTCAAATTTTGAATCATTGATGGAAGGCCTCTGGCTCGTTATATCCTCGGACATAGATTTATCAATGGCTTCTTGCAACTCCTCCGCCATTGATTTTGTAGAAGAGGATGCAGTTAATGCTTCGGAAGCTAAAACTATATTATCCTCGACGTCCTCGTCCACTGAGTGCAAAGTAACGTGACTGGGCTGTCGGAGCTGAAATATTTTTGTCATTAAGTGATTCAGCTATTTGATCGCTGTTAAGGTTTGGAACAGTCGCACTCTCGTGTCTATTGTTGTAATATTTTGCCGGGTTCTGTAGATATTTTAGAACTGATGTGAGGCCATTTGTTCGTTGCTTAATTCGAAACGAGAACGGCCGGTCTTTGTGAACGGAATGTTCCGATCTGAATGAGCGAGTGAGCGAGTTAACACGCTAGCATGGCAATAGTGGCAACACTGCATAATGGGAATAAGTTAAATAATGTCATTTGATCATCATAACTGGCAAGTTGTTTACGTTACTATTACTATGCTAAATACTTACTATAGTTACTATGAAATGAACATACAAAGTAAATAATCGAAAACCTCGATAAACCCGGTTTTCAAACTCTCAAACCCGGTTTTGACATGAGGCCGGAAACTCGGTTTTTTCGGTATTTTCGATTTCGGTGAAACCGGTTTTGTGACCCATAATGAGTCATCCACTCGGCCGGCCGCCTCGTGTCTAGTCGGCAAATTCTCGGATATCTTTGGCTAAGCGGCAGTGCCGGCAGTACGCGGGCATACGCGAGCTTCGTGCGGCGCACCGAATTCACCCATTTCTTCATAGAGTTTGTACGGAGTATCTTCCGTCTCACGCGCCTGGCGTTCTAACGCGTTTCTCATAGAAAATGTACTGAATAGTGCGTGCGCTCCACGAAGCGCACGGAGAGGTTTTTGAGTTGAGACTGAGCGAAAAAGAGTTTTAAAGACTACGACATAGCGTAGTGGTTGGTTATTTTGCATTTTTTTGAATGTAATATATGTATGTATATTACAGATAATTGAGATTGTTTTATTGATGACGATGGTATTGATGGTGCAAAATTTTTGGTAGTGCAACGCACGAGCGCACTCAAGGTACAGCTGCCACTGATACAAAGTTTAATGTTATTCTAGCATGGCGTTTTAAAATGAGAGCATAAATACGTTTGTATGGAGAACCGAGCGTACTGCGCCCTCTTAAGAGTTACAGATGTGTGTTACATTAGTACAGTCAACAGCATTATCCACGGATTACTATAAATAAACAATGGTTTTAACCGTACAGTAAAGTGCTACATTTGTACTAATTATTAATAAAGCAAAAAGCCTTGTTTAGGATAATTTAAGGCAGTAGGTATTCTTTTCATCCATCTTAAATCTAAAATTTCTACGCAATTAACACCGGACATCAAAAGGATTCCCGGGATGGCTCGTAACAATTTTAATTTATTCTTTCTATTATATTTTAGTCATTTTATAAACCGAGCCGTTAAAAAATTACGATCTTTGATATAAAAACCTTTACGCCTTAAGCATTATATTATGTTAATTTTATGTAAGTAAATTGGCAAAAATAAACTTTAAGTAAACAAACCCTCAAGGTGGTCCTTTGGTTAAGAAGCCAAAGAGTTTCGATTCTACAAGTTATGGTCAGAATTATTTTAGCGTTTCTGCTGAAAATGTATAACACGCGAAAAGTGCAAACAATCAAAATGTACATACGCAAAATCTATATAAAGTAAAATGTACATAGAATTACTGTTCAAAACGGGATATTTACCATGTATGTTAATATTCTTGAGTTTCCGATATTTCGGCGCTGTTGCAAGCACCATTTTCAAGGCTTAACTGATCAGTCATCATGGTAAATATCCCGATTTGAATAGTTATTCTATTGTTAGTGACCATGTTAGCTTGAAATCGTATAAAATGTACATAACAAATGTACATTACGCAGAATGTACAAACTATTAAAATGTACAATTGTACATATGCAAATTGAACGTGCTGCGTGCATAATGCATGTACACGCAATAGTGATGAAAGAATTTTCGATGAATAAATCGAACTAGTCTCTAAACAGGCCGACAAAAAGGCACTTAGCTTTAAATATCATGCTAGTCTTTAAGCTACTGAACACGTGCAAATGAACTGTATCATGTATTGTATGAAGTCTGTAAAGTGTTCCTTCCTAATAAATAAATAATGTGCAAAGCTAGCCCAACCAACACGCAAAATGTCCAATACGGAAAAACAATACGTACAATGTTTACGGTTTTTATGCTCTACGGTTATTCAGTATGGCTTCGGCAGAACATAAAAATCATTATAAAAACTCTAGTCTCGTATGTGTGTGATAAGGCTTAAGTCAATTTGAACACAATCACATAGTTAACAAAGTCCATATCCAACCTCAAGCCTTTCTCTCAGGGGCCTGTTTTAGATTTAAGTTAGTTTTAATTTTATTTATATTATTTTGGTGGACGTATATAGTTTCTTTGTACATATATATTTTTTTTTAAATTGCCTTTTCTCAAACATGCAATGAAATATTGATGTTATGTTCCTTATGATAGGCTGCGAAGTACGAGTATGATGTTTCAGGTGCGGCTAGGACTAGAGGTCGTTAATGGAATTTCATACAAATCTTGCAGGCCTAGGCCGGCAAAGTCCTCTTTTTTAATTTCCATTCCACATAAATTTGTGGCACAGGCACCATGACATTCTGCCACTAAAAAATAAAACTTTGATTTTTTTGTTGTTTATTTCATTGCATGTTTGAGAAACACTATACATACCTCGGCGGGAAATATGGGGTTGCCCGCCTCAGACCTATCCGACCTCGCTCCGCTCGGCCGTCTATATATGTCTTCGGCCGGCAACCCCTTACGTCCCGGCCTCTGTAGTAATGTACTATTGTCTCCTTGTCCGCAGACATACAACGTGACAGTGACCCGGCCCGTGAACATCACGCTGCCACCTGTATCGAAGGAGGCGATGCGAGCCAGCACTATTCGGTTTAATTGCACCGCCACGGGTCGACCCAAGCCTAACGTCACTTGGTACAAGGACGGAACTCCTTTAACCATCGCGGGGACGGTAAGTTTATTATACAGAGAGGGTAGCCAAGAACCTTACGAGCTACCTGCTGGTAAACAGACACCGTAGCCTATCATGTTTGCGACTCCAGAAGAATCGCAGATTTCAGATTTCTAAACCAATGTTTCTGTCTCGCACTCCCCCACCAGCCACCACCATATCAGCCCAAGCACGTCCACTGCTGGACATAGGCCCTCAATTAAATGGGGGGGTAAATGCCATAATCGCCACGCTTGGCATGCGAGTTGGTGACGGCAGTATCTTCACCGCATTCCAGGGATGCTGCTGCCCATCCCCCGGTGGTCTTGGTTGTAGATTTACGATATACCCGGGTCCACAAGCGCATTACCTGTTATTTACTTGATGGTTCGTAGTGTTGACAGCTAAATACATATGCAGGTTCCTCGCTCGCTCAGTTTTGGTGACCTTACTCACCACCAGGAACACGGTATTCTGTACGGGTGAGCTACTTCCCTAGTTGGGCTGGTCCAAATATGACCGAAATGACGTTTCGCTGTGCCCTAACTGTCATGTCCAAACAAAACACTGTATGCAGCTTCTTCAAAGAGTCGGAGGAAACAGAAATTCACATCCTCTGCTCGTGTGGACCACTTATGCGCAAAAGAAGGGACCTACGGAGGCACATCATGCAACCGGAGATAAAACAAATTGCAGCCCAAAGAGTCGGGTAGTTTTTGGAAGTAGCAGGTATAAGCAATGAACTATAAGAGCTGCCGCCGTAGATCTATTACTGGTCGAAACGGCACAAAAATAACCCACAATAAGCCAGTAATAATAATGATTCACATGTCGGGTAGTGTATTTAAAACCGACTTCAAAAAAGAAGGAGGTTTTCAAATTGTTGGAATATATTTTTTATGTTCACCGATTACTCGGAGACTAGTGAAACGATTTCAAAAATTCTTTTTTTGTTTAAAAGGATATATTTTCTAGTTGGTCCCATTGTCACCAAGTCTGGGTCTGATAACGGGATTTTGGGAAAATCGAGGGAACTCCTCAAATTATAAAGCGGGAAGGGCCGAGTGTGAGTATGGAAAAGTTGGGAGTTTGGGAGTCGGGTGGTTTTTTTTTTAATTTACTTGTTTATAATAGACTGACCAGCGATTGGCCTTAGTCTCACCTGATGGAAAGCGATGACAAGGCCTGAGATGTTGCTCACTGGTTCAGTTATAGCCTATTTACTCTTGGCTTGAAGAGACCCACATTGTACGTATCAGGAAATACAGACGGCGGCAGAAAATTCCAGTCCTTAACTGTTCGCATTAGGAAAGAAAAAGCAAATCGCTTCGTGCGAATAAATGGAAGACTGACAACGTGTGTCGTGTTTGATTAGTCAGAATGTGCGTTTGATAATGTCGCTAATTTCAGATCTCGCCGTGGAAGTTGTTTTCTAAGGAGGATCGAATCGAGCTGGTCATTAGCAGCATCACCTCGAAAGACGCAGGTACATATTATTTGGTATTACACGAGCCCTATTTTCAACCAACTCCAAAAAGAGGAGGACAGTATTTTGATTATGTTGTTAAGTCAGAATTTCGTCATAATGTATTTGAAGGCTTGACCTCCACGTAATTGTCCGTCTCATGTCAGAACTGAGATCCGACGAGGACCTATAAGGCTTCATTTAAAAAAACTTGTTACTTTGCACTCGTTAAGCAAGATCTCCGAAGCTAATCGGATGATGAAATAGTTTTCATCATCATCATCATCATCATGTCAGCCGAAAGACGTCCACTGCTGAACATAGGCCTCCCCCAAAGACTTCCACAACACACACAGCCCCCCACACGGTGGACTGATGACCTGGTGAAGGTCGCGGGTGTCCTCTGGATGCGGGTGGCGCAGGACCGGTCATTGTGGAATAGTTTTCATACATTTATAAATTTATTGGTTATATTTTACATTAGATCGTGGTTCTTCTTCTTTGTCTATAATCTATTAGACCTACATTCTTTCGGATGGTACCATTATCTCTTGAAGCCCACGGTTCTACACAGTTGACTACTTTGGCTGCTAAGTTTCAGTTTGTAGTATAACTAATATAATATAATAATATGTGTTAACTTTCCTAACTTAACTTAGGAGTATTCTTTGATCTGTGACTTAGGCTAGCTTACTTAACTTATCTACCTTTCATGTTAACTTTGTATACTATTGGTTATAACTCTAAACTTGATGCTGGAAGAGCGGGATCTTCTGTCACAAGTATTGCCATATACCTACTAGAAGGTCCCAACCTTTTCTTAATTGTGTAAACACAGTTTGTTGCCAATAAAACTTTTTTCATTTTTTTTTCATATAACGCTGACCGTGCGGGCTCTCTTTCGTAACATTAATGTTTGAAACAGGAACCCTGCTAGGGCACAGCAAAAATATACTTAAACAATAAAAAGTTACTAATATTGAATAAATATAGATTTTTTTAGAGATAAAGGTATATACTGAATACGTAATATAACAATGATATACTGAAATAAAATGTAACACGAAACAATTACTTTAAATATTAATTTTACTTTCTGTATTAAGTCCGTCATTAAACCCATCCATCAGGGGTGTACCAGTGCTTCGCTAGCAACAACGTGACGGTCGCGTCGGCGTGGGCGGTGCTGACGGTGTTGGGGCCCGTGGCACCAGCGCCACAAAACATATCGTGCGCGCCCGTGGGCACCAAGGAGATCGCCGTGCGTTGGGCGCCCGTGTCCACTGACGTGCTGGCGTATACCGTGCACACCACGGCACAAGGTTAGTGTCTAGCCTGTAACGACGTGTACCAACAATAATGTATACGTCGACTTGGACGGTGCTAACTGTGACGGCGCATGGCACACGTGCCACAAGAAATCGTGCGTGCCCGTGTGCGCCAAAGAGGTCGCCGTGCGTTGGGCGCCCGTGACCACTGAAGTGCTGGCGTATACCGTTCACATCACGGCAATAGGTTAGTATCAAATGTATGATATGACGCTGAAAGTGGAAGGACCCCAAATCTGGTGCGGGCGCCCACGCTAACGTAAACTCCACACACCATGTTTATTGATACTAGGTAAGCTAAGGTTAGAGATAGGATACAGTAGGATCTCTGACAATTTTTGGCAGTGCAACTGCGATCATTATACCAGTTGTATCCTAACCTTTTTTAAACGACTTCAAAAAAAGGAGCAGGTTCTCGATTCGTCGGAATATATTTTTATGTATGTTCACTCGGAGACTAGTGGACCGATTTAAAAAATTCTTTTTTGTTTGAAAGGGTATGTTTTCTAGTTGGTCTCATTGTCACCAAGTCCGGATCTGATGACGGGATCTTGGAAAAATCGAGGGAACTCCTCAAATTATAGCAGGAAGGGGCGAGTGTGAGTATGGAAAAGCTTTTAACCGACTTCAAAAAAAGGAGGAAGTTCTCAATTCGTCGAATTGTTTTTTTTATGTATGTTCACCGATTACTCGGAGACTAGTGGACCGATTTAAAAAAATATATTTTTTTGTTTGAAAGGGTATTTTTTCTAGTTCGTCCCATTGTCACCAAGTCTGGATCTGATGACGGGATCTTGGAAAAATCGAGGGAACTCCTCAAATTATAGCAGGAAGGTTTCTTTTAAAACTTTACTTGTTTTGTTAAAAAAATATTTGTTTTATGATCGGATGACCAGCGATTGGCCAGAGTCTCAACTGTTGGAAAGCAATGACAAGGCCTTAGATGTTGCTCACTGGTACAGTAACATGCTTTTTCACTCTTGACCTGAAGAGACCCAGATTGTATGTACTCGTATCTGGAAATACAGACGACAGCAGCAAATTTCACACTTAAATAAATAAATAAAATAAATATTGGGGGACATTCTTACACAAATCGACCTAGTCCCAAACTAAGCAAAGCTTGTACTATGGGTACTAGACGACGATATACATACTTATATATATAAATACATACTTAAATACATAGAGAAGATCCAAGAACCAAGAACAAAATCCGTGCTAAATGCACAAATAATGCCCTGGCCGGGATTCGAACCCGGGACCTCTAGCTTCGGAGGCAGTGTCACTACCAACTAGGCTAAACAGGCCGTCAAACTTTGAGGGTAAACTAGACCTTGGTGAGATTAGACGGGTTATCACGGTATATTATTATTAGAAAGCGGAACTTAATCGCGTACAAATGAAAATTATTCACCTTTTTTTTGCTGAAACAACTGATGCAGAAGAAGTGGGAGTACGCACAGAGCGTTCACTCGCTGTTCGTGGACTTGACAAAAGCGTACGATAGTATAGACCGACGAGCCTTATACTCCATTCTCATTCACATTAATAATCCTAAGAAGCTAGTTGCCATAATCACGATAGCAACAAAGGAGAGTAGGATGCGCGTCAGGGTGGGGGGTGAGCTGACAGACTTCGCGGTGGTGACCGGCCTAAAGCAAGGAGATGCTCTATCGCCTGTGCTTTTCAACTAAGCCCTGGAGTACGTTGTGAGGAAAGTTTTAGCTCTGGACACAGGGATAGAGTTGACCGGCAGGCACAAGGTGATAGGGTACGCGGATGACCTAGCTTTATTAGGGGAAAAACGCGAGGATGTGGCTGAGGCGGCGAGGATTCTTGCTTGACCGTGAGGCCTGTACGATAGGTCTCAGAATCAACCATAGCAAAACAGAGTACCTTCACATGAAACGATACAAGAACACGCGCGCTCGGCGAGACTGTCTTCATGTTGAGGGTACCATTTACCAGGGCGTTGATAAGTTTCGGTACTTGGGCTGCACTGTCACTGATACAAATACGAGAGAGGAGGAGATAAGAATCTGCATCCAGAACACTCTACGATGCAGTGCAGCCCTCCACAAAGTCTTGGTGTCCAGGCTTCTAAGCAGAGGGTACGAAGGTGAGGATATATAAAACCGTCATAAGGCCTATCCTCATGTACGGCTGCGAAGCCTGGACACTAACCCAAAAAGAAGAAAATCAACTCCTGGTAACAGAAAGGAAAGTTCTGAGGAAGACCTGGGACCTGTCAAGAACGATGACGGCTCTTGGAGGATCAGGAGAAATGCCGAGATCGAAGAATTGGTGGCCGAACCGAATATCATCGGCGAAACAAAAGCGCACAGACTTCGCTGGTTCGACAACTTACTGAGATTGGGAGAGGATCGAGCCGTCAAGAAAGCATACTTGGGGCGACTGAGTGGGCGCCGCCCGGTTGGTCGACCCAGGTATCGCTGGGAAGACAGTGTGGAGGCGGATCTGCGGCAGCTTCGGGTCGAAGACTGGCAGGAGGCTGCGCAGGATCGGGAAAAGTGGCGTGCTCTCGTTTCGGAGGCCAAGATCCTCTTTGGGTCATTGCGCCGATAAATTAAGTTTTTTTTGGGATTCCCCGACGTTTCGAATCTATCACACAACACACAACGCACAACATCCGTGGTAACGAGATGACTGGTGTGAGCGGGCATCAACATCTTCTGGTCGCACGGGTTTTCAAAACTACCCGCACTCACTTAGCTCGTGACCACGGATGTTGTGATACAATCGAAACGTCTGGCAATAAAAAAAAGGTGAATAAATTTCATTTGTATGCGATTAAGTCTCGTTTTCCAATAATAATGGGTTATCACGGTGTTAACATCCAACAGAATCATCAGTTTTATATTGCTTTCTTCGAAGCTGGTCTATCGCCCCAATATCAGTACTCTGTACCTAGTGAGCTCTGTACCGAGTGGTGCTGTGTTTTATACGTAGTTATTTACGTTGTTTCCAGAACCGGGTGGAACAGGCTCGCCTCTGGGGCAGCCCGTACGAGACACGCACACTGTGATGCCGGTTCCCATCCCTCTGACTCCGTACCGCTTTCAAGTAAGCCTTACAATATATACACTTTTCAAGTAAGCCTTACAATTTATACACTTTTTAAGCAAGCCTTACAATTTATACACTTTTGAAGTAAGCCTTGCAATTTATACACTTTTCAAGTAAGCCTTACAATATATACACTTTTCAAAAAAGCCTTACAATATATACACTTTTCATGTAAGACTTACACTTTATACACTTTACAAATTTAATGCCAACAATTTCGTAGCGCTAAGATCGTAGTCGATATCGAAAACTCGTATGTAGAGAATAGCGCCTACGACACGAGCGCCCGCCCAGCGAGTTCCCGGCACTGAAAGTGTTAAGCTCTCCTACTCGTACAGTCGACTACAAAAAGATCTAAAAATACACTACCGCTCATAATTATTTAGGCAACCATACCTTTTTCCATACCACCACCACCACCATATCAGCCCTAGGACGTCCACTGCTGGACATAGGCCTCCCCCAATTTTATGGGGGGTAAATGCCATAATCGCCACGCTTGGCATGCGGGTTGGCGATCGCAGTATCTCCACCGCACTCTAGGAATGCTGCTGCCCATTCCCCGGTGGTCTTGGTCGTAGTTTTAGGACATACCCGGGTCCATACATCCATCTTTTTCCATACATCAGTATACAAAAATGACTATCAGAAATACGCTCCCAAGTCAGAGTCCCTTGACAGTTTTGTGTGCATTTTGCATTTTTTATTTGGCTGACTTATTAAGCCTTAAATTGGTGCCAGAGACCCCCCCTTTAAAATGTTAGTTTTCTTTTTGCAATGATTTAAATAACTACTAATTGTTGGTTCATACAAACACACTACACTTTTCTGTGAACCAGCAATTAGTAGTTATTTAAGTCATTCCAGTACAGTTGCACCCTAAAGGATGCCTGGGGTCCGCTACCTAATCCCAAGAATTGGCGTAGGCACCAATTTTTACGGAAGCGACTGCCATCTGACCTTCCAATCCGAGGGGGAAACCAGACCTTATCGGGATTAGGCTTGTCAAGTGAGCGGGCAACTTGACTGTTAGAAGTTCTCAAGCCGCCCGGAGGCCTCTAACTTATGTAACATAACACAGCTAGCTGGTCATGTCACTTTCATATTAAAATAATTTCCCAAGGGACAGCTGATTACATTCATATTTTTTACTTAAAAATCATTATTAAGTTATAAGGCATAATTGAGGAACTTGGCGAGGACACTACCGTGTCCCATATATTATTTTAAGGTCAGTCTATATATCTAAACAAAGTTTACCTAAAGTAAAAACATTTTTGTTAAAGAAACATTTAAAAACAGGATTCATACGGAATAAATAGTTAAAAGGAAGGGAAATGGAAAGTAGTACTAACATTACGTCCGAATACCTTTATTTATACCAGCTTAATCTATAACATAATATAAGTACCACACTAGAAATAAATCTTTTACCTAATCTTTACGTTATTACTTACTTCGCATCAAGCTAAGACAAAACACTCGGTAAACGAATTTCAACTCTATTCGTAAAAACCTAAGACCTATTTCTTTCTTTATTACTTGCCTTCCTTCAAATAAAGATTAAGAACTTGTCGGGTGTCATACGATTTTCAACCTTATTAGTATGGGCATAAGGTGCATCTACTCGTAAGAATAGGGCGTTACAATCTCTTAATGACGGAAGAAGTGGGCGTGGCGCAATCCACCAATAGGAAAATGTCCACAATGTCCACAGTGTCCAGGATGTCCACAGTGTCCAGTGTCCAAGATGTCCAAAGTGTCCAAGGTGTCCACAATGTCCACAATGTCCAAAGTGTCCACAATGTCCACATTGTCCAAAGTGTCCACAGTGTCCACAATGTCCAGAGTGTCCAAGATGTCCACAATGTCCAAGGTGTCCACAGTGTCCAAGGTGTCCACAGTGTCCAAAGTGTCCACATTGTCCAAAGTGTCCAAGATGTCCACAATGTCCAAAGTGTCCACAATGTCCAAAGTGTCCACACTGTCCAAAGTGTCCACGATGTCCACAATGTCTACAGTGTCCAAGGTGTCCACAGTGTCCAAGTTGTCCAGAGTGTCCAAGATGTCCACAATGTCCAAAGTGTCCACAGTGTCCACAATGTCCAAAGTGTCCACAATGTCCAAAGTGTCCAGGATGTCCACAGTGTCCAAGGTGTCCACAGTGTCCACAATGTCCAAAGTGTCCACAGTGTCCACAATGTCCAGAGTGTCCAAGATGTCCACAATGTCCAAAGTGTCCACAATGTCCACAGTGTCCAAGATGTCCACAATGTTCAAGATGTCCACAGTGTCCAAGGTGTCCACAATGTCCAAGATGTCCACAGTGTCCAGTGTCCACAATGTCCAAAGCGTCCACAATGTCCAGAGTGTCCAAGATGTCCACAATGTCCAAAGTGTCCACAATGTCCAAAGTGTCCACAATGTCCAAAGTGTCCACAATGTCCAGGATGTCCACAGTGTCCACAATGTCCAGAGTGTCCAAGATGTCCACAATGTCCAAAGTGTCCACAATGTCCACAGTGTCCAAGATGTCCACAATGTTCAAGATGTCCACAGTGTCCAAGGTGTCCACAATGTCCAAGATGTCCACAATGTCCAGTGTCCACAATGTCCAAAGTGTCCACAATGTCCAGAGTGTCCAAGATGTCCACAATGTCCAAAGTGTCCACAATGTCCAAAGTGTCCACAATGTCCAAAGTGTCCACAATGTCCAGGATGTCCACAGTGTCCACAATGTCCAAAGTGTCCAAGATGTCCACAATGTCCAAAGTGTCCACAATGTCCACAGTGTCCAAGGTGTCCACAATGTCCAAGATGTCCACAGTGTCCAGTGTCCAAGTTGTCCAACATGTCCAGAGTGTCCAAGGTCTCCGGCGTCCACAGTGTCCAAGGTGTCCACAGTGTTCAAAATGTCCACAGTGTCCAAGATGTCCACAGTGTCCAAGATGTCCACAGTGTCCTATGTCCACAGTGTTCAAGGTGTCCACAGTGTCCAAGATGTCCACAGTATCCACAATGTCCAAAGTGTACAAGGAGTCCACAGTGTCCAAGGAGTCCACAGTGTCCAAGATGTCCACAGTGTCCAAGATGTCCACAGTGTCTAGGGTCGGATAGTATAAAAGGCGGAATTTGGGCGGGGCGCGAGTCAGTTGAGTTTGGTCGGTCGGGCTGTCAGTGTCTCTGGCAATGCGTTATCAGTGTATTTTCGTGTTACTTACGGGAGTGTTCCTATTCGTTAAGGTCGAGATTCCCGTGCGGTGCGGAAGCTCTGCTCGGTGGGGAATCTCTCCTTGTTTTTAATTTATTTACTTACTCTTTCTTTTATGTGGTTGTGATTATTTATATAAGCCGGGCAGATCGCTGTCCATGTTTGTGGTATACTTGCGCGGGGTGCACGGTGTCGAGCTGTTTTGCCCTGGAGTAACAGAGGAGTACGAGAATGGAGGTATCGTCTGGCGTCAACACTGCCAGCGTGGATGGCGCGTCTGGGCCCCTCCATGCCCGATGCCGATTGCTGAGTGGAGGTGAGAGCGGCCATGGTTTGGGTTGGTGCGAGGGAGTGTGCTCCGCTCGCAGAGGTTCGCGATATTCGAGGTATGGTCTTGATGTATTTATGTATCGATTACTTTTATATACACCTATAAATGCCCTTGGGTTGTGCGAGGGAAGGCATTTATACAGGCTGATGGTTTTTGCAATCCTCAATTTAGCAGACTGAATTTTATAGTTTAGAGTAGGGAAAACACATACTTATTTGAAGCTAAAATCCAGAAATATTTGGGGTAGAGATTTAGGATTAATTTCACACACTAAAGCTTTGGTAATAGGTTTCTAGTAGGTTAATTTAGAACTTATATTCTAGGGCTATTTAGGTGACCTAAATATGGGAAACAAGTTTATAGGGTGATTTAGGGAACAAATAGGTATGGGAGTAGTAGTGGTAGGGTACATGTGTGTAGTATTCCTCTGATTTGGTATTCTAGGTTACAGTTATGAAGACTTAGGTCTTAGGCATTTAGGTAGTCTAAATATAGGTATCAGAATAAGACTACCAGTTGTAGGGATAAATAGTTACAATATCAGCTAAGATCTTAGGCATTAGAGGTCTAGGTTTCTGGTATCAAGGGTTCGAAGTGCTGAGTCTTCTTTTATTTATAACTAAAGGTGTTCATAATAAATTATAGATAGGAAACCAATTTATTCTGGAATATGGAATAAATTGATTTAGGACCTAATGGTGAGGCGGGGCAATCCATTAGTTGTTGGTTACTGTGAGTAGATGAAAGCTCGTATCAGTAACTAACCAGTAACAGTTCGCTTCTTCACAATCAGACTCAGAACTCCTGACCTTCATATATCAGAATTGGTAGTGTTAGAGCTTACTGGCTGTTAGGGACCCCTAGGGTTCAGAGGTTTTAGCACCTCCAAGTGAAATGGTTAGTTAGAGATGATTCGCAATCATCTATAAGACTTGACTAATGAGCTTATTCTCATTAGGGAGTCTAGATCGTTTTAGCTTAGCATAGAGGTCATGCCCCATCCTACCGGTCCAGTAGCATGGTATGGAAGCCAGAGGTCGCTCCATACCACAATAAGCAATCAAAATTATTCTTAGCTAGCTAGGATATCAAGTACCAGAGTTCTATGTATTAGGGAAAAATTAGGAAATAATTTTGATTTTAGGGAAACTGAGTGGTTTTTAAGGAAAATTTTGCCTTTCTTTAAAAACCCATTGGCTACTGATACCGGCAAGAGACCAGGCTAGGTTAAGGTCGGGGTTAAATTACCACAAACAATAATTATTTATCCTACTTTGAACTCTATGAACTTCGGAATCGCCAAAGTTCAATAATTAGTTTTCCCTGTAGCAAATAAAGTTCTATATGTAGGAAGGTTAGCATTAGTAACGATTATGAGTAGCTAGGTTAAATAGGCTTCATTTTAGGTAGGTCTAGGTAGGCAAGGTGGTTGAGGAGTCCAAGGGTTTGACAAGTAATCACATTAAAGATCATGGGTTCTTACGGTTCACAACACTACGGGGTCCTACCACAGACGATCACATTGGCCAAATCTTCGTTAAACCTTATCTATCTTAGAAATTAAAGACACCATACGTGCATTTATTAGGTACAAATGGATTAGTGAGAAGAGGGGCTTTTGCTGGGGTTTCCGTGGAAAAGAAGAGGGGGGTATTACAATTTGGTGCCGTGACCAGGATGAAGAGTTAGAAGCTTCCGTTTCAAGTTGGTGACGTGACTGTGGATGTAGTCTTTTCCATAACGATTTCATGCTGTAGTCGACCAGGATGGGTGCAGCAGTCTCCGGAGCACTTCTGGGTCTTCGGTTGCGCGTATGGTGTCTGGAATAGGTACAGTGGCTTCTGGCCACAATTTGGTGCCGTGACCAGGATGAAGAGTTAGAAGCTTCCGTTTCAAGTTGGTGACGTGACTGTGGATGTAGTCTTTTCCATAACGATTTCATGCTGTAGTCGACCAGGATGGGTGCAGCAGTCTCCGGAGCACTTCTGGGTCTTCGGTTGCGCGTATGGTGTCTGGAATAGGTACAGTGGCTTCTGGCCACACTTAGCTTAACGACTGCTATCATAGACAGCAACCGGGATCAACGGCTTAACGTGCCTTCCAAAGCACGCGAGCGCTCAGTTAGCAACCACTCAAAGCGGTCACCCATCCTAGGACTGATCTCGCCCGACATTGCTTAACCTCGCATACCGCACGCGGTACGCGAGCGCCGCTGGCCCAGCGGCGCTCCTAGTTATTTAAGTCATTGCAATAAGAAAACTGGAAATAGGTATAGGTGCCTAAATAATTATTAGCGGTAGTGTATACATTCAAAAATACGAGTTAAGAATGATTCACGCAGTTTAATATCTTAACTATGTGATTGTGTCCCCTACGTGATCATGAATTGATCATTGTTTGGAATGTTTGGGTGATATTTGGCCAGTATGGATAATCTTTTTTATTATATGCATTGATATTGAAATAATTATCTGTAACTTGCAGATCCGCGCCTACATAAAGTCAGCCAAAGGCGCCGCCACTGATTTTTCAGATTTCGTGGTGTGTCAAGGACAAGGAGGTGAGAAATCTCATATTCTATATAGGTATGATAACGGGAATTGGCATATGCCAATCCTATCATCTTAAATGTAATAATCATTTACTTCATACAGAAAATAATTCGATCTTGTGTGACATGTATATGGTTAACCTGTTATTGTGTACTATAAAGTACTTACATAAGTACATACCTAAAATACTAAATTTATTTACAGTTCCGATAAACCTGTCGAAACTGAACACGACAGTGCTGGTATCGTGGCAGAACTTCGCGCAGCAAACTCCTGGGGTGGTGGAGTGGATCGTACAAAGCAGGATGCCAGAGCAGCCGGATGACGTCACCAATGTGACGTTAGACGGGCCGGTTACCAGCTACACGCTGGAACGTAAGTGGTCCTTAGTTTTTATGATTAACTGACCAGCGATTGGCCTTAGTCTCAACTGATGGAAAGCGATGACACGACCTGAGATCTGAGATGTTGCTCACTGATTCAGCAATAGCCTATTCACTCGTGTCTTGAAGATACCCAAACCAGATTGTATGTAGGTATCAGGAAATACGGACGATATTACCTGTATTGTTGCCGTTATTGGGATCCTTTTTTTTTGGTTGTGACGCGTTTTATGATTCCTTTTCATTTTGTACAGTGAAATGTATTGGGTATTTTAAGCGATTAATTCTAGGCTTAGAATTAGTAGTCCGCTTGGAAGTTGTTGTTGTTCCTCCGTAGTTGAGTAAGTTCACTTCACTAGTAATATAATAAGATAACTCACACTTGTAAACAAGTATCTAAGTGATGTAACTTGAGCGCGACGCGCCAACAAACTGGTTACTGCAGTTTGGCGCATTTATTGTACTGTGTTTTATAATTGTTTATATGAATAAATTAAATATATAAATTAATAAGTGCTTCGCGGAGACGAGCCGCCGCTGTGGGAAGGCACCATGAGATACACCCAGCAAAGTATTGTTCTTAATATTGTTGTCGTTATATTATATCCCCACAACTAATTATTTTATCCCCAGTCCCCGAAGACGGTGACCTCCAAGTCCGAGTGCTGGGCACCCGCAGCCGACCCTGGCTGCCGCAGAACCTGACCGCCGTGCCCTGGCGCTCGTTGGACCTTAGCACTGGGTGAGGTTCTGATCGCCAACCGACTGAACAAATGAACTCTTATTAACCAAGATCATCGTATCAATCGAAAGGCTTCCACTGTTGAATTGATACCTAGATCTTTAGTAATTACTACAATAGTCGTCCTCTTAAATTTTCTTCATTTGCTATTGGTAAACTCCTCAAATGCTGTGTCAGTTTTTTTTTAAGAATGCTTAATTTGTGCATATTTTACACTAATGAGAAGGCGTCCATAAAAATTACAACTCACTGGGAGTAGATCGACTTGGCTTATTCTAGCACTTTATAAGGATATTTCGTATTTTGTATACTCATAATATTTGAAGAGTTTCGTTAATTCGCCATGGATCCATCAGTAATTGGCCATATAATAGGACACACCCAACAACAGCACGTGTCCAACAAAAAAAATTCATACCGTGATTAAAATTGTCGTTGAATATATAGAAACATGAAGTTGAATTTGATTTTTAATTAATTTCCTGCAGTCAGCAAATTGTACAACGGAACCTACTTTATTTTTCCACATATTAACATTGCAATGTTTCGTACAGCGATCTGCGTGCGACCCCCCGTAACCTGGTGGTGACCAAGGTCGGCCCCCGGGGTTTCACCGTGCAGTGGGAGACTGACGACCTATCTCCCAGGAAGTACAAGTTTCTTGTATGTGCGGCGAAGGTAGACGACCCCGCGACTAGTGAAGACATCTGTCAAAAGAGGTGAGCCAGTTTTCGTTAATAACTACAATTGCTAAAAGTGACACTGAAATTAATGTTCGTGTGCTCTGCCTACCCCTTTTGGGAAAATAGGCGTGAGTTTATGAATGTATGACATGGAAGTATAAGTCATACTTGATTTCGGTTCAGTGGACCCTCGACCCCAAGTCTAATTGGAACATTGGTCTGGTCTTCATTAAATACACCGGCAACAATCAATTGCAAACTCATGCAGCTTCAATCATCACGTCAATAAGCTTGTCAGCGTCAATGTCTCTTAACTTTCTTTTCGCCGTATTGAATTATCCAAATGTCAAAACGATTAACAATGATTCACCACGTCAATCTCCACCATTAATTAATCTCCTTTAATCACAAAATACGGTTGACAATTGCTTCCATTCCGGCCGCCACCATCAAATGCATGTAGCAATCACGTAGAAATTAGTAATACAGCTGCCGGTCTACTGTAGTCTGTCTGATAAACCTGAGACTTAAATGTTCCTTTTCCAATGTTACAGCGATGTGCATTCGGCGACGATAGAGAACCTCCAGCCGAGCAGCGACTACGAGGTGCGGGTGGAGACTCTAATCCAGGACCTCGAGCCTGCGGAGGCGGTGCTGCCCTACCGCGTCTCCACGCTGGCTGAAGAAGGTGATTCACCACTTCAGCTCCATAGAATTTCTCCACTAAATTAAAAACCGTTCTCAAGTAGGAATCCGATTACTTTCAAAACCAGTGCCGAAGAGCAGTTTCTTAATAGTTTTGAAACATAAATATGATCCACCACCACTATTACCATATCAGCCCATAGACGTCCACTGCTGGACATAGGCCTATCCCAATTTAATGGGGGGTAAATGCCATTATCGCCACGCCTGGCATGCGGGTTGGCGATCTCCACCGCACTCCAGGGATGCTACTGCCCATCCCACGGTGGTCTAAAAACCTGGTAAATATGATCAATTGAATAAAAAATCAGTTGGTGATAGTTGAACTCGATAGTAAGAGGGAAAAGGCACGCATGTTAGCACAAATTGCTATTGCCACGCAGGTTTGAGTCCCGCTTAAAGAAAATGAATGTCGAATGATTATTAACTGCACTGCAACATTCGGTTCACTCCTAGATTTGAACCAATTATTCCTGATGTCAGTCAAATGCGTAGTTCTTAATTCAAATTCTATTATATTGATTTAAACTTGCACGATTTTTACACATTATTCAAATTAAAGGGGAAAAAAACGTGGGTGCCGTTAATAGAAGCCTAAGTCTTCTACGGTAGATGTCGCTGTACGCCTCCCTAAGGCGTTTTAAGAGGGAACTAATGAAGGATTTCGTGGACGAGCTTGGTTGTTCTGATAGCTCAGAGGCTAGAGCGATTGGCCGCGTATGCTGGATGTCGCAGGTTCGAATCCTGCTCGGAGCATTAAATTTTTAATTTTTTTCCTTTAATTTGAAATTTTCGTTAGCAGCGTTACTGCTTTAGTACAAAATTAATTTACCCATTATTATTGGTAAGATTTTTTTAAAGACTTATTCGCGTACAACTGCAAATTATTCAACTGAGGTGTGCCCGACGTTTCGAATGTATCACAACATCCGTGGTCACGAGCTGACTGGCTTGAGCGGATATCAACATCTAGCCGCGCGGGTTTGCCGTACTACCCGCACTTAGTCTTTATTATTCACATTTACACCAGGATTGTCATTTTTTTTTTGGGGAGATAATGACTGACTGTCTTCAGTTCCTCTCGGCGTTTCTTCTCGGCAGTGGTCTTCTTTTGCAGAAACGCTTGTAGATTTGGCTTTTAAAAGTGCCATTGCAATGGCCTACTTGCAGAATAAAATTAGTATTTCATTTATTGTTTCCAGCGACTTCGATCGGCTACAAGTTCTTCAACGCAACAACAGTGAGTGTGTCCTGGAACGGACCGGGCCGGTACATCGTGCGACACAGGCAGCAGCTGCCGCCGCCCCTGGGCGACTGGGCCACCGTCGAAGTCGACGGGAACACCGTACTCGTGAGTTAACAACGGTCTCTTTAGAAGTATGCACTCCTGGTAGTTTTATATCGAGTGTTAAGGAACGGGCCTGTGTAACGTGCGACATAGCCATCAGCCAGCAGCTGCCACCCCCATTAAGCCATAATAATGGTGAATAAATAAATAAATGAAAATAGGAGACTGGTCCACCAACAAAACAGATGGGAACAAGTACTCGTGAGTCAACAATCTCCTTTGTAACATATACTCCTGGTATTGGTAAACCGGAGTTCCCTGGACTGGGCTGGTAACCTACAGCAAGTCTCTTCAGCCATGGTCAGCTGAGCCACCGTGAAAACTTATGTGAGCGAACACCGTACTCGTGAGTGTTTACTTAACACATCCCCTCGTCATTTGGTTCTATACTTCCACCACTCCCAGGGACAGACCACCGACCGCTCACCGTCGGCAGAGCATTCATTCTCACAAACCTAATGGTTGCGTGCGGTGCGGTTTCAGAAAAACTTCCTACCGCGCCGCTCCAACTGTGGAATGAGCTCACTGCTGAGGTTTTCCCGGCAATCAGTGGTGCAAAAAAAAGACAAATCTGTAGTTCAACTTATCACGTCTTCTTCCTGCCCTAGTGACCTCCAGTTAACTTGACCTATTGTTGACAGTTGACTGGCATCGATCCCAATGCAGAAACGTACGTGGAGGTGATAAGCCAGGACCTGAAGAGTGCGATCCAGGAGCTCATCATACCGCCGCAAATCAAGGATTTGGGTAAGTACACAATTTTTATGATGATGATTTGATGATAATGGTGTATTCGCCGCCCGCTGTCCACTTCGCCGTCACAGTAAACTGTAGACCTATATGAAGTAATTTGTCAATTTCTGGAATATTATAGTACTGAATCGAAGACTATCGATCTTCAATACTAGACGCGTAGTGCACATGAGGTATACTCGTGCAATACTTTGGTATGGTTTGTCAAAACTTAGGGTTATTATACTTATTATAAATATGATGAGTTCCTGTTTATCCCTCGTTAGGGACATAGGGCTCGCAGAAGAGTTTTTCATTTGTCACGATCTTGCTCGGATTCTCCCAGCTCTTCCCAGCCGAGGCCAGTTGAGCCAGCCTGTATTTCACCTGAGCGGAATACGGGAAAGAAATTCTCTAGATATATTCAAGATGTATTTGAATGACATTTCACCATCATCAGCCGTCCACTGCTGCACAAAGGCCTCTCCAAATAGTACCAGTATGACTGGTCCTGCGCCACCCGCATCCAGTCACCCAAATAGCAATGCTGGGACTTTTTCTGCGTGATCACATCAGGAATTAATGACACCCACATTAGAACCAAAGTAACTCATACAGCACTCCGAATGACATTTACTACACAAATATTTTCGCATAAACATATATCTTTGTGCAGTGTGTGTGTGTGGCGACCACATACCGGAAGGCGTAGCGTGGGCAGCCCCATACACGGTGGACTGATGACCTGGTGAGGGTCGCGGGTGTCCGCTGGACGCGGGTGGCGCAGGACCGGTCATTGGGGGAAGCCTATGTCCAGCAGTGGAAGTCCTTCGGCTGATATGATGATGATGATGATATCTTTGTGTTTCCAGACGCCAAAGACCTGTCCTACGTGTACACGAGCAACGGCATCACGGTGTCCTGGGTGGGCGCGGGGCCGCGCGTCGTGAAGTTCGCGCAGAACATCACGCAGCCGCTGGAGAAGTGGCTCGCCGTCAACGTCACGGGGTCACATGTGCAGGTACTTTGTGTTCAATGGAAGATCTAGTAAGCGAATTTTAGCTATCTTTCAAACAGCTTCAATCAAATTTGACTAATCAAAACTAGAAGACGAGTTCTGGAGTGGAGACCGCGGTTGGGCTAGCGTAGTTTGGGACGTCCTCCAACTCGTCGGATTGTTGGCAGTGGCTGGATGTAGAAAACCCAAAATCGATTATTGTGTAGGCCTACGTTCAGCAGTGGACGGACTATGCCTGATGATCAGGCATCGGAAATTCGGATACTTTTATACCTACAACTAGCAAAATCCCGGAAAAGCTAAGCAAGTATGGAGTCGGCTTCTTAAAATTAATATTTCTATTATTTAGTTCCCAGGATTCTGGAATTGTATAAAACATAACGAAAAGGTTTTAAGGTTATGACTATTTTAAGTAGATTTTAGCAACATTCACGTTGGTTAACAGTTTTAACAACAAACAGGTTGTAATAGAAAAAAAAAATGTGGTGGTCCGTTTAAGGGCGTCATAGGTATTGTGTATTGATTACGGAATATGTATGTGTTTATGTTAACGTAATTTTCGGTATTCCGGGAAATCCCGGCAAATTTATTAGTAAATTTATATTGAGTCCGCCTCCATGCTACTCAACAACAACGCGGTAGCTACTGAGGCCGAAGTATAGGTGTGGCGACAACCTTCTTTGTAAATATGTATATAGTTTGTGACTTATGTTATCGCGCATGCGTATTGTTATTAGTTCTTATTTTTGGTGATGACAAGCATCGTATATGGCTCTTGTCCTTAATTGTATTTTATAATTGTAATATTATGTATAAAGTGTAAATATAGTGTAAATACGAAATGTTGTCTCTCATTCTCGCTATAGTGGACATTTCCCACAAGTGGTGACCTACAGAATCGTGAGTGTTTGAACATTTTGTTACGAATTCAATTTCATAAGAAAAAATATGACAGATGAGAATGACAGCGTTCCTAACATCGGCCGTGTGGCCGTCAAACCGCCTCCCTTTTGGCCTGACAGATCGGCGCTGTGGTTCGCGCAACTTGACAGCCAGTTCATACTGGCCAGTATTAAGTGCGACACGACGAAGTTCCACTATGCAATCTCCGTGTTGGATTTTAAATACGCCGCTGCGGTTGAAGATATCATTACTCAGCCACCGGAAACGGATAAATATGAGACTCTCAAACGTGAGTTAATATCTCGTTTATCAGCTTCGCGAGGCCAGCGTTTGCAACAGTTGCTGTGTAAAGAGGAACTTGGTGATAGGAAGCCAAGTGAATTTTTACGGTATCTCCGGGGTCTAGCCGGCAGCGAAGTTAAGGATGAGTTGATGCGCTCGCTTTGGTCTAACCGGTTACCGTTGTATCTTCAAACAGTGATAGCTATGCAGCCAGAAGAAGCAAATTTAGATACTATAGCGAAAACGGCGGATAAAATTTTTGAGGTAACACCGCGTGTCTGCTCTACTAATGTTTCGGCTGCATCTACATCAAGTGTTCCAGCATCTGCAGAGTTGGATGAACTAAGGCGTAAAATCGATGGACTAGTGACTATCGTTGAAGCCTTATCTGTGCAACAAGGACGTGGCCGTCGTAGTCAGAGCCGTGGTGAGTCGCGTGAGCGCCGCTTCCGCTCTCGTTCCCGCAGCCACGTTGGTCGCGAGTGCTGGTACCATTGGAAGTATGGTGAAAGAGCGGATAAATGTATCCAGCCATGTGAATATTCAAAAAACTTGTAGAACGGTCGCTCGATGCGGCCGACGATAGTAATGCAGTGGCAAAGCGTTTGTTTATTACGGACATTAGTTCTAAGGTGCAATATTTGGTGGATACAGGGTCCGATTTATGTGTTTATCCTGTTAGTTATTTGCGTGCACAACGACGTCATAAGACAGATTATGAGCTTTATGCCGCAAATAATACTACTATTGCCACGTATGGCTGGTTAAGCTTAACATTAGATTTAGGTTTGCGTCGTGCTTTTTCATGGCGTTTTGTAATCGCGGACGTGAACAAACCTATTATAGGAGTAGATTTTTTATCCTTCTATAACTTGCTTGTCGATATTCGAAATTCGCGACTGATTGATGGTACTACGTCGCTAACATCGGCCGCCCTGGTTGCCTCCGCTTCTGTTTGCCCGCAAATTAAGGTTATTACAGGAAACTCGCTATATCACCAGTTACTACAGGAGTATCCTGATGTAATGCGGCCCAGCGGAGACCCCTCAGAGCGCAAGTGTAAGCATCAAACGCAGCATTACATTAGAACTACTCCCGGTCCACCTGTTTTTGCACGACCAAGACGTCTAGCTCCTGATCGTCTTAAAATTGCTCGACAAGAGTTTGAGGATATGGTACGAACAGGCATTGCGCGTAGGTCTGAGAGTCCATGGTCGTCTCCATTACACTTGGTGCCTAAAAAAGATAATGGTTGGCGACCGTGCGGCGACTATCGTGCCCTCAATGCTCGCACCATACCCGATCGGTACCCGGTGCGGCATATAGCCGATTTTTCACACAATTTGAAAGGATGCACGGTGTTTAGCAAATTGGACTTGGTCCGTGCTTATAATCAAATACCAGTTGCTGCCGAGGACGTTCAGAAAACAGCGATCACGACCCCCTTTGGTCTTTTCGAGTTTCCTTATATGGGTTTTGGTTTCCGTAACGCTGCTCAAACTTTTCAGCGATTTATGGATGAAGTCCTAAGGGGTCTTGACTTCTGTTTCCCTTTCATAGATGACGTACTGGTAGCCTCGACTAGCGATGAAGAACATTTTAAACATCTACGTATAGTTTTTGAGCGATTTAGTGAGCATGGCATTTTGCTAAACGTTAACAAGTGTGTGTTTGCTGCTCCGGAGGTAGAGTTTTTAGGATATTTAGTATCTTCCGAGGGTACCAAACCTACGGGTAGCAAAGTTAAAGCAATCGAACAGTTTTCGAAGCCCAAAACTATTAAAGAACTTCGCAGATTTTTAGGCGCTTTAAATTTTTATAGAAGATTTATACCGGGTGCTGCTAAGCTGCAGGCTCCACTGCATTTGTTACTGAGCGGATCGTCAGTCAAGAGTAATGATAGCATAGTTTGGACGCCCGCTTTATGTAGTTCTTTTGACGCGTGTAAAAAGAGTCTGTCTAAAGCAGCTCTACTAGCGCATCCGGACTCAAATGCACCGCTGGCAATTGTGACGGACGCTTCTGAGACTGCCGTAGGTTCGGTGCTGCAGCAACAGGTTGAAGGACACTGGCAGCCACTAGGGTTTTTCTCCAAAAAGTTAACGGCAGCTCAGGTGAAGTACAGCGCATATGATCGAGAGTTATTGGCTATATACGAATCAGTGAAACATTTTCGGTATATGATCGAAGGGAAACCTTTCTTTATTCTTACGGATCACAAACCGATTGTTTCTGCTTTTAGAAAATCTCATGACTCGTGTTCACCGAGACAATTTCGGTATCTTGATTTTATATCTCAATTTACTACCGATATAAGATTCATCTCCGGTGACGATAATATTGTAGCGGATGCGATGTCAAGAGTAGATGTTGTTTTGAGTGGATTAGACTTTAATGCCTTATCAATTTCTCAGTCTAATGATGAAGAACTGCAGACTATATTACGTAAAGGTTCGTCATTAAAATTACAAAAAAAACAGATTTCAGGATCTAAAATATTTTGTGATGTATCCGGTCCCATCCCTAGACCTTTCATTACAACTGAGTTTCGTAGGCAAGTTTTTAACATTTTGCATGGACTAAGTCACCCTAGCGCTAGGAATACCATTAAGTTAGTAACTGAGCGCTATGTTTGGCCCGGTGTTCGAAAAGATTGCCGTATTTGGGCGCGTGTGTGTTTATCTTGTCAGAGAAGTAAAGTATCCCGCCACGTTCACGCACCCGTACACCAGTTTACTGTTCCTTCGGCTCGGTTTGCTCATATTCATGTTGATTTAATTGGTCCCCTGCCCATTTCTAATGGCTATAGGTACTGCCTCACCGTGGTCGATAGGTTCACACGTTGGCCTGAGGTTGTTCCCTTGGTTGATATTACGGCTGAAAGTGTAGCTAAAGCGTTATTATTTTCATGGATCTCGAGGTTTGGTTGCCCTCTTAAGATAACGACTGATAGAGGGAAGCAATTTGATTCTCATCTTTTTAAGCAACTGTCAGTGTTAACAGGTTTTCAGCATTTGCAAACTACGGCGTATCACCCGGCAGCCAATGGGTTGGTAGAGCGTTTTCATAGACAGCTTAAAGCTGCAATTATGTGCCACGCCAATGAAAGCTGGACTGAGTCGCTCCCGGTTGTGCTGTTGGGTGTACGTAGTGCGTGGAAGGGAGATTTATCCGCATCTACAGCAGAACTTGTGTATGGAGAGCCCATACGACTACCTGGTGACTTCTTTGAACAACCAACTGACTGTGTGGTTGATTATGCGGATTATTTGTCTAGGTTGCGCTTACACATCAGGAAGTTACAGCCTTCAATTGTGTCGCGGCATGGTACAGACAAAGTTTTTATGTTTAAAGATTTACAAACCACCTCTCATGTATTTGTGAGGCAAGACTTGATTAGGACATCTTTACAGCCGCCGTATGCTGGTCCTTATAAGGTTGTTGAAAGGCATAATAAGTATTTTAAACTAGAAATTGCGGGTAAAGTGGTTACTATATCGGTTGACAGGCTGAAACCCGCGTATGTTTTTATAGAAGACTCAATTTCATCTCATACTCCTTCTCGTGAAACATCACCTAGTGTTGTTCCGAGAGAGACACCTACCAATGTTTTAACACCTCCAAATAGGACAACGCGGTCTGGTCGCCGTGTACACTTTCCGGACTTTTATCGACCTTAAAGGTCTCCGGGGGGGCTGATGTGGCGACAACCTTCTTTGTAAATATGTATATAGTTTGTGACTTATGTTATCGCGCATGCGTATTGTTATTAGTTCTTATTTTTGGTGATGACAAGCATCGTATATGGCTCTTGTCCTTAATTGTATTTTATAATTGTAATATTATGTATAAAGTGTAAATATAGTGTAAATACGAAATGTTGTCTCTCATTCTCGCTATAGTGGACATTTCCCACATAGGTATAAATGTACCCGAATTTCCGATCCCTGCTGATGATGAATCAAAACTTGTAACGACACGAGTCTTTTTGTTCGTTTTCGTTTAAAGATGCTAGAAACGCTTGATGATTACTACACCAAGGGAGTTCAGCACAACAGGCTGCCAAGTTGTGATTTGCTCGACTCTTCAGCTCCCGTCTCTCGAATGCTATTTATACTCTGTTATATATTCAGAAGGCGACATTTACTCTGTCCACTGCTGGACATAGGCCTCCCCCAATTTAATGGGGGGCAAATGCCATAATCGCCACGCTTGGCATGCGGGTTAGCGACCGCAGTATCTCCACCGCACTCCAGGGATGCTGCTGCCCATCCCCCGGTGGTCTTGGTCGTAGTTTTAGGACATACCCGAGTCCAAGTGTGTCCCTATCAGACGACGACAATAAGTAAAATTGGCCAAGAGCATGTCGGGCCATGCTCAGTGTAAGGTTCCGTAGTTGCCCAATGAACTTAATAAAAAAAAACAATAACAAGCAAAAGGGAATACTTTCGCAGCGTTTCATACGAGCTTTACTAAGAATAGAAGACTTTTAACGATAACTCGAAAACAGCGTAACTGATCGTTATAGTTTTCGTTGAAAGTTTTTATTAAGCTTTACTTTCATGGCTTTTTCATATTTTTTGGACCCATAGTTCAAAAGTTAGAGGGGACACTTTTTTTTCTTTTGGAGTGATTATTTTCGAAAATAATCTCTTTAACAAAAAAATTTTTGATGAAAACCTCTATTCCCTTCGAAAGACCTATCCAACAACACCGTGGGTTTGAAGCAAAAAAAAATTTCGTCTTCACTTTACGTGTAGGGAAGGTAACCTTACAACATTTTTTTAAAAGTTTTTTTGATTTTTCATTGTCAGATTGATTCACTTTGTCAGATTTATTGATTTATATATCCATACCAAATTGCAGCTTTCTAGCACTAACAATCGCAGAGCGAAGCCTCGGACAGACAGACAAACAGACGGACATGGCGAAACTATACGGGTTGACTACGGAACCCTAAAAAAGGGTTGATCCTCTTGCAGATTTCTAAAGTGCCAGAGTAAATTTTCAGTTAGTCTCAACATGCAGTGTGTATATTTTCATCAGCATCAGCCAAAATTCATCCCACTGCTGGGCTCAAGCCTTCTCGCTGTTGGCAGTAGTCCCCACGCTGGGCCTGTGTGCTTACTTCTAATCAGTTGCCATGGCTTTACACCTAGTTTGTCCGCAGCTGGTGGGTCTGGACCGCAAGCTGCCAACGTACGTGACGGTGACCGCCGCGGGCACGGGGCAGGTGCTCACCATCCCGCCCGCGCCGCCCGCGCCCTCCGTCGCCGTAGGTGAGGCCCCAGCCTTGCGTAGAATTTCATTTTTAAAGCGGCTGCATGACTTGCCGACCACGACAGACATTGCGTGTGAGCCCAACTAACCGCAGTGCGTTGCACGTCTCGACTGTGCAATGAACTGTTGAAATGCTTGCCGCGCTGCAATTCGCGCAGAATAATGGCCGGGCTGTTAGTGTATAGTCAGCTGCAGAAATACGTGACCCTCTCTACATACAAACTTCTATGCATGGGGGTCACGTTTCTCTGCAGCCGAATGTACATGCGTACTCAGCGGCTGACCTGCAATAGGACTACCCTATTAGACTCCCTACCTTACTACTTACCCTATAGAATATCCTCATGTTAAACTTAATAAAATTTTGCCGGTTATATTGATAGTATACCATCACAATAACACAATAAAATGAAAATTACAAAATTATATCAGAATAATAATAAATTACAAGACTTAAAATTTTCTATAAAAATATATACATATTGGTATCATCTAAAACTTAAATACCAATATAGAATTTACATGATTCAATAAAAAAATATTTCACGATTATAATACCAATGTTCTTGTTTTTCCGTACTATGTCAGTACGTGCGTTGTGACGTCATAATTTTCTGTCAATTAGTATGGAGCGTTGTTGGTATCCGTGAACAATATCCACTTTTGTTGTGCTTCAATCGTGGTTGGTACCATACAAACATTTAATTCTCTTAAAAACTGGTGGCATCGTTCATTTTTTTTTGCAAACTAGTCTAAAGTCGAGTCCAGAATTAGGCGAACTAACTTGACAGTTCATTGTACACTAATGTTGCCACGGTTTGGCTAGTGCTGTTAATATCGATCTATAAAAAGTCTAGTTAGTCATTACTATTGTATTTGCAATCAAACTAATAATTTTACTAAGCAAAATAATAATAATAAAAATTAATTGGAATTAAAAATACATCGAACATCATTTCGGACATCGTTAAGGACGCTGTCCGCCATTTTGTTTTGTTGACAGTTCGGACCATTGGCCAAACAAAGCAGGCCATTCGGCTTTCGACAACACTTACACGACAATTACTTGATAAAATATAAATAAAATTAGATTTATAGAAGACACAAGGTTATATCGACATATTTGTGTCGACTTAAACCTATCACTATTTATTTTTTCCTATGTCTGGCAACATTTTCCGCTGTCAAGTTAGTTCGCCTAGTTCTGGACTCGACTTTAATGCGGCTGGCCGCACAGCCAGCCGCATTGCAGCTGCCCGCTCAGTGCATATACAGTCCACGTTGGTTTGCGGCCCATCATACTCAAGATCGACGAAGAATTCGCAGCTATTTATTATATTTACGAGCGCTACGTGAAAAATTACTGGCTGCATCCTTATTTGCAAGTACCAGGGCTCGGAAACCGGTATTCTGTCCATACAAAAATACCGGTATTTTTCTACTGTTTCATGTTTAATCAGGCAATCTAACAATATGAAGTAATAACCTAAATACATTATTGAGTCCTCCATAAAGAGCATAAACAAATTAAAAATATTTGGCTATTTCAGGATTTTGAGATTAACCGGTTGCGAGCCCTGGCAAGTACGAGACGATACCAAGCATCTTGAAATATTTTTCGACCGCAACTTTACCGCTTAGGGCGTATAGCAACCGTGCGGCTGGTCAAGCGTATAATAAAATTAAATTAAATGAAAATAATTAATTCCAGAACTAGTCCATAACATGCACTGGTACTGCGTCGAGGACCGGTATAATTAAGTTTCCGTTTCTCTTGCTATTTATATTATATTTGTTAACATTTTGCTTAAAAATGAACCTCCAGGTCTTTTTTTTATTACTGTTTAGTACACTACATGTACACATATGTGTATGTTTGCCTTTGCGACTGTTTGTGTTCTGAATAAATAAATTAAAAAAAACATTGAAATACATTTGAGATACATAAAATTGAAATAATAAATAAACATAAACAGAGTTGTTATCTGGCCCTGGATATCTCCACATCGCGCTACCCCGATCCCGTGACAACAGGCCTATAACTGCGTTTTCATACTCGTATAGGTGAAAAACTTTAGTAAGTCACCTGTTGTATGTAGTTGTGACGTGTTCGAAGAGACATTACATATTTAAAATGTGCAACACAAACAAAAGAAACGCCTATTCGAACACGTCGCAACTACATACAACAGATGACTTACTTAAGACTGCGCAGTACGTTCGGTTCTCCATACAAACGTATTTATGCTCTCATTTTAAAACGCCAGGCTAGAATAACATGAAACTTTGTATACACAATGGGATCCGGCCTATCTAGGTCGGATCATAGTTTCTGTTGCTCCAAATTATAATGGAGAAAAAATACAGCGATTATTAAGGTTTTCATACAAGCCGTAAAAAACTCGAAAGGTCGCTGTATTTTTTTTCTATTACAATTTCTAGCAACAGAAACTATGGTCCGACCTAGATATGCCGGATCCCATTGTGTATATAAATTTTCATGTTATTCTAGCATGGCGTTATAAAATGAGAGGGCAAATACGTTTGTATGGAGAACCGAGCCAGACCGAGCGTACTGCGCCCTCTTAAGTTTTTCACCTATACATGTTTATGATTGCGCTCAGCCGTGCGGCCAGCCGAAATGCGGCTATGTTTAACGCCTTGGGAAAGATCATAACGACATGTATCGCGAAGTTGTTACATCTTAAACGCAAGGCGAGATTTTAATATTTTTTTAATTTCGATCGATTTTCTAATTGACATAAAATTAAGGCTATTTATTTCGTTAGAATGTATGTAAACTTTTTACTTGACTGTTATAATATGTATATACTTTTCTCAAACATACTCGGAAAAGTAGGACTTACGTTCGCGATAACAGACAGCGAAACCTATCGTTCCCGGCGCCACGTATTCAAAGGTCGGTAATGGAATTTGTACAGGAAATTGCCGGCGAGTTCGAACGTTGCCGCCTCTGCAGCGCGTGTTTTTTCCCTGAATCCCTAGGACATATTTTTTATTCTTATAATTTTCTAATTTACTCACATTTTTGGAGAAAAGCGTTCCATATGCGTCCCGGAAGCGAATTTACAAAGCCTATGCTATTTCAGTCGGCATCAGTCAAAACCCTAATCTATTACAGTACAAAAATCGACTGAAATGGCGTAGACTTTGCTAGATTCATACTAGTATTGCAGCTACAAATGCTAGTATATTTCGATCGATGCGCGAAATTGAACTCGAGGAGCTATTTGTCGTGCAACTTCATGATTTGTTATTATTTTAATTTAGGACACAGTGAAAATGTAAATACTGATCTTATTCGGTTAATTTCCTCTGAGAGAGAGAGAGAGTATGAATCTAGCTAACAAAGTCTACGCCATTTCAGTCGATTTTTGTACTGTAATAGCATAGGCTTTGTAAATTCGCGTCCCGGAACAGGGATTGCCTTCCTCGTATACTAAACGGCCTCGCTTTCGGACGTCTATAACACACTTGGCAGGCGATCCCTTCCCGGCCTTTGCAGTAATGTTAACTACTATCAACATCAAAACATCACAGTTCCCATTGGTAGACCTAAACTGTTTTTTTAATGGGTTTGCTTTTGACTCTAGTCTAACCAGATGGAAAGTTAAGATAAGGTCTAAGATGGAACACGCCTGTTCACTCTTACCTTGAAGATATGGAGGTTATATGTTACTGGAAACTGTGATCTAATAGTACAGTCAAGAGCAAAAGTATATGATCATTTTAGTACCCTGATACTTTCACTACTCTGACGCATCCCAAATGTCATGATCATCTACATTTTCTGTTGACTGTACTAGCTAGCTAGATAGTAAAGCGGGATTGACCGCTCATGAGTATTTAAGCACACATCATTTATAACTAACTAACTAACTAACTAGGCTGGCACGACGACCCAAAATGTGTCCTGGCCTCCGAGACAAGAGCACGCCACTTTTCTCGGTCCTGCGCTATTTCTCGCCAGCTTGCACCGGCTCCGAGCTCACCGAACCGAGAAGGGGTGGAAATGTCGGCGAGAACATTGGAACGAGAAGCCGCAAAAGTGGGGCTCAGGATTAATTATGAAAAGACGGAATACCTCCATATGAAACGTTTCAGAAACAGCCGTGAGAAACGAGAAGACCTACTTGTAGGAGAAACTTCTTACAAGGGAGTGTCCAAATTTAAATACCTCGGATGCACTGTCACTGATACGCATGCTACAGAGGAGGAAGTTAACACCCGTATCCAGAACACATCATTTATTCCATACAATTTTTATTTTTATTATTATTTTTTATATTGGGGGACAATCTTACACAAATCGACCTAGTCCCAAACTAAGCAAAGCTTATACTATACCATACTAGACGACGTGACTTACCTAGATAAATACATACTTGAATACATAGAAAGCATCATTGACCCAGGAACATATCCGTGCTAAATGCACGAATAATGCCCTAGCCGGGATTCGAACCCGGGACCTCTAAGCTTCGGAGGCAGTGTCACTGTTGTAAGTGTAAAGCGTACTTAATACTAAACTGTGTAAAGGGTACTTTAATAGATGCCATGTCATGATCTGTGCTTTTTCATAGAGGACTGGCGAATAAAGTGTGATTGATAATGACTCCTTTCATTTAAATAAAATAGTACAAGTTTTACGGTATCTTGCTTAACAACCAAGAATACTACAGTCCCTACCAACTAAGCTAAACAGGCCGACAAATGTATACAATGAATTTATGTTTTGAGGATAATCTTTGTTTATTTTTTCTCGCAATCGAAGTCAAAAGTAGAGTGTAGACATAAGTATATAAAAGTGAAAGAGCCATATTACCCCTCAAACTATTTTTCCTCGCTTCGTTTGGTAAAATAACCATATATTATCGCTTATTTTAGACTCTAGTTATACAAATTATTTTTATCGCTGTAAAAAGAAAACTTTAAATTTAAAAATGATGTCCGCGTTGCTATTTTCATGCACACTATATGTATAAATAGGTAAATAAAAAATGCAACCGGCATCTATCATAAAAGAGTCTACGGGCTCTGAGAGACGACAGTTTTTTTTTTTATGATAGACTGACCAGCGATTGGCCTTAGTCTCACCTGATGGAGAGCGATGACAAGGCCTAAGATGTTGCTCACTGATTCAGTAATAGCCTATTCACTCTTGTCTTGAAGAGACCCAGATTGTATGTATCAGGAAATACGGCAGTAAATTCCAGTCCTTAGCTGTTCGCATTAAGAAAGTTTCATCTGAAAGTCATTTTTGTGTAAAATTGTATGAAAAAAAATGTCTGCCTAAATACTTATGAGCGGTAATACTAAGGTAGGATTTTAACAAAAATATATATATTAACTAACATAGGAAGTAAGACTATTGTATTTAACTAATATAATTTAATGTATGGATTTGTCTGAATTAAATAAATTGAATGTATATTGTGACCATGTGTTTAGTAATGTAATGTAATAGCTTTCTTGACAGGCGTGGGGCTCGGGTGTGCGGCGTGTGTGCTGCTTCTGCTGGCGGCGGCCGCGTTTCTCGTGTGGCGGCGGCGCAAAATGGCCGCCTCGCCCGGCAGGTCAGTCAATATTTTATTTTATTTATTTAATCCTATGGCATTTATTTACGAGAAGATCTTCGAGAAGACAAGTACGGTTGCCAGTTTTTGTTGCACTTTTAGCACCACCCAGGGGTCACGTGTAGGGTAACGGTGGGTACTCCCTACGGACGTGATGCAACTTCGACCCCCCCTTTGTCAAGTGAGCGGGCAACTTGACTGTTAGAAGTTCTCAAGCCGCCCGAAGGCCTCTGACTTGGCTTAACGACTGCTGTCGTAGACAGCAGCCGGGATCAACGGCTTAACGTGCCTTCCAAAGCTAGAGAGCGCTCAGTTAGTAACCACTCAAAGCGGTCACCCATCCAAGAACTGACCTGCGCCCATATTGCTTAACCTCGCATACCGCACGCGGTAGGCGGGTGCCGCTGGGCCACGAGCGCTCTAAGTCAATATATAAACTTTTTCTACTCCAGCATTATAATCTGTCACTTAAGAGTGCGCAGTACGCTCGGTTCTCCATACAAACGTATTTACGCTCTCATTTTAAAACGCCATGCTAGAATAACATGAAACTTTGTATACACAATGGAATCCGGCATATCTAGGTCGGAAATTAGTTCCTGTTGCTTGAAATTATAATGGAGAAAAATTACAGCGATTATTAAGATTTTCATACAAGCCGTAAAAAACTCAAACCACCGCTGTATTTTTTTTCTTTTACAATTTCTAGCAACATTAACTCTTTTCTGACTTATATATGCCGGATCCCATTGTGTATACAATGTTTCATGTTATTCTAGCATGGCGTTTTAAAATGAGAGGGTAAATACCTTTGTATGGAGAACCGAGCGTACTGCGCCTTCTTAAATAACTGACAGCAGTATTAAAACAACAAACTTTTTATACTAATGCATGTCTATATCATAGACTAGTATCAAAGACTACAATTATATATTGCCTAGTATTTTATGTAATAGTTACACAACACACACACACAACAGCAACAGCAACAACACGTGCGTTAACAGTTAATAAGGATTCTTCGAATTCGAGAGTCACTGTCATCAAATAAATAATCAATAAATATTGGGGGACAATCTTACACAAATTGACCTAGTCCCAAACTAAGCAAAGCTTGTACTATGGGTACTAGACGACGATATACATACTGAGGTATATAGATAAATACATACTTAAATACATAGAGAACATCCAAGACCCAAATCTGTGCTAAATGCACAAATAATGCCCTGGCTGGGATTCGAACCCGGGACCTCTAGCTCCTGAGGCAGTGTCACTACCAACTAGGCTAAACAGGTCGTCATCAAATTATTTTGATGTCGTAGAAAAAATATTGTATGCAACGTTACATGATTAGGTCTTAAATTCTCGAATCTTCAATAACAAAATTCGCTATGCTCGTTTTGTTCTCTCTCTTTGACTTTAGACTCTCGAATTTTAAGAACCCGTAATTAGTAATTGACAACAGTTCAAATTTTCATGTAGTATGAAATGTTAACTCATTTCACTAACTTGTCAACAAGAAACCCAAAAATATTTTTTTAATACAGTTGCTCAAAAAGTGCTACTTTACGTAGCTGTTTAGCGTGCGGAAAGTTGGTTTTCGCGCGCTAGTGCTTTTCACTTTTCCAATTTTTTTAAATTTATGCTTGTTCCAATGCATGACTCCTTATTGCTGGGTGTTAAATATTAGTTTCCTTTAAACGTCGTAATCAACATAAAAACCTACTGTTAATATCAGAATACGAAAAATATACACATTTCATATTTTATTACTTACCTCTTCATCATTATAACACGTTTATTTTTTAATATTGAATATTGAAAAACCGTTCTTAATAAGTTGTCTGAGTGGAACGGAATAGCTGCCGAAACGCCTGTCAAAGAAGAGGCGTTTTTACTTACTGCAAGCATGTTTTAAGTTTCTAAAGGCAACATTCGATATTGTTTTTATAAATATTACTTGTTGTTTTTCTTATTTATTCGCAACTGTATTAAAAAACGTCGTTTAATACACGTGCGGAAATGTCATTCTTCACTCGTCCCGAGTGTTGCCACTCGCCTGCGGCTCATGGCATCCCTCGGTACTCGTGAAGAAATGACATACTTTCCGCACTAGCATCGAAATGTACTATTATTTTTGATTTTTATAGCTATTCGTTTTCAAGATATTTCCGAAATTGTGAAGTAAACCTACCATCGGCTATATGACGTCACAAGGCTGAATTGTGACAGTCACAACGCACAAAGAGAACAGCAGGACACTTTATTTACTTATAGTAAATCCGCCTCATTAATAGTGCTTCTGTACGATTTTTTACACTGTGACGCCTTACTCGTCACTTACTCTCTTTTAGAATGAGAAACTTTTTAAATTGATTTTTAGGGTTCCGTAGTCAACTAGGAACCCTTATAGTTTCGCCATGTCTGTCCGTCCGTCTGTCCGTCTGTCCGCGGATAATCTCAGTGACCGTTAGCACTAGAAAGCTGAAATTTGGTACTAATATGTACATCAATTACGTCGACAAAGTGGTAAAATAAAATGTGGAAAAAAATATTTTATTAGGGTACCTCCCCTATACGTAAAGTGGGGAGTGATTTTTTTTTTCATTTTAACCCTAACGTGTGATATATTGTTAGATAGGTATTTAAAAATAAATAGGGGTTTACTAAAATCATTTTTTGATAATGTTAATATTTTCGGAAATAATCGCTCCAGAAGTAAAAAAAAATGTGTCCCCCCTCTAACTTTTGAACCATAAGTTTTAAAAATATGAAAAAAATCTCAAAAGTAGAACTTTATAAAAACTTTGTAGGAAAATTATTTACAACTTGATAGGTTGAATAGTTTTTGAAAAAATTACAAAAATAATTTCTGAACTAAGTTTGTAATTTAACCGTATAAACAGGTGTTTATTGTACCTGTCATTTCTACAAAATCACAATGAAATGACGTGCTTTTTAGGGTTTTGTGTTTCTGTACTTAATATGTCAATTTAATGTGACGGACGGAAAACTACGGAACCCTACACTGAGCGTGGCCCGACACGCTCTTGGCCGGTTTTTTAATATAAAATGGCGATATATAAATTTTTTATCCTCTATTTGATTTAATCGTAAAATAGCCCGCTTAAAAAAAAGAAATGTTGTCAATTGTTACATAAAATAGTACGTATTTAACATGTCGCAGAGATGAAGGTATAGCTGAGCCCTTTATAACCGACATCAAAAAAAGGAGGAGGTTCTCAATTCGTCGGAATATTTTTTTTTTATGTATGTTCACCGATTACTCGGAGACTAGTGGACCGATTTCAAAAATTATTTTTTTTTGTTTGAAAGGGTGTGTTTTCTAGTTGGTCCCATTGTCACCAAGTCTGGATCTGATGACGGGATCTTGGAAAAATCGAGGGAACTCCTCAAATTATATACCAAGAGGATGGGGTAAGTAAGCCTACATCGAAGGAACTCCTCAAATTATATAGCAGGAGGATGGGGTTTGGCAAAGTTTGGAGTCGGTGTTTTTTTGTTAAAAATTTTCTTGTTCAGATTTGTAATTCATAAACCAATATTTTCTGTCTCGCAACCCCGGCTCCCTCAAAATGAGTGCAATGAGAACTTTAAATTATATTGTAGACAACAACAAAACTTCAATGACAATGATGAGTACTAACGGACTTACTTTTGGTTACAGATCCCGACGAAGGACGATGTCGCCTACTGAGGGTCTCCAGGGCGAGAGCTCAGAAATGAAGGTACTTACAGTAAGATCTAAGAGCCCAACCTCTTTGATGGTAAATTAGCAATAACTGGACACTTGAGTCGCCGGCGGGTCAAACAAAAGACGCCTTAAACAAAATACGTGACGTCTCTCTAGTCAGCTTTGCATCAAGTTATTTTAATTTAATTGCAGAAATAGCAAAGAGCGCTCTGCTCTGTGAGAAGTGTTAGGGAGTTATTGGGGAGTGGTCAGCAATATACCCCTGCAATGCAAGTGGGCATATACCCCCCGTGAATTTGGGGGAGGCCTATGTCCAGCAGTGGACGTCCTTGGGCTGATATGGTGGTGGTGGTGGTCAGCAATAAGTGACTTACCCGATTCACATACGGAAATTTGAAGTGTTATTTCTGTGAGGATATCTGTAAGTATGGTTGTGTTGAATTTTCGTATAAGATGTTCTGGGGAGACTTTGTTTCTTCGTATAGAATCGATAGCGTTATTGATTCCGAGTCGGATAAGTCTAAAAGTCCATACCTACTTATTCTGAAAAAAAAAAATGAAATTCGGTATTTTTTTTAAATCCCCGAACTCCGCTTACGTATACAGACCGGTTGGTGCAACCCACAAGTTTTACCGTGTTAGTAGTTTTGGGTTCTCTTCCCCAGGCTATGGTGTTGGTGGATGTGTACACTAATAAATGCGCCGGGCGCCGTTCACGAGAGCGCTGCGCACGCTTAATCGGATAGCGAGCGAGTTAGATTTATCTAATTGAGGAGTGTCTTTTCAAAAGGGCTTATTTTTATCTTAGCGGTGCTTCTAAAGAGAACCTTGCCTAACAAAACTTAAGGTCCAAATTACAAAGAAGTAGAGTTACAGAAAAAATAAACCCTTCTGAAAAGACACTCCTCAATTGTTCTCTGAACGAATTCACAAAAGTCACACTACATGTTTTGTGTTATGGTAAAGGGTCGTATGTAATGTTGGTAAATATTTTTTCACCTCAGCGGCTCGAAAATGGCTGTTTTGCTGCTTGAAACCAGTGAGCAAAATGCAATTAATATTTCGACGACCTGTTTAGCCTAGTTGGTAGTGACACTGCCTCCGAAGCCAGAGGTCCCGGGTTCGAATCCCGGCCAGGGCATTATTTGTGCATTTAGCACGGATTTTGTTCTTGGGTCATGGATGTTCTCTATGTATTTATCTATATAAGGATGTATATCGTCGCCTAGTACCCATAGTCCAAGCTTTGCTTAGTTTGGGACTAGGTCGATTTGTGTAAGATTGTTCCCCAATATTTATTATTTATTATTATTAATTTTGCTGTGAAGTGAAAAAAAAACTTACTTTTTAATTTTTCATATCGTCGGTTACTTTAAGTAACTTCATTCTCTCTTTCACTATTATTTTGCGTTGTATGTTCTCGCCGCTGAGGTGAAAAGTTGTATGTATCACACGAGAATAAAGATATTTGCATCTCGTGTCTTTGAGTCCCTCGCTGCGCTCAAGATTCTAATTATAGAATCTTTCGCTTGCTCGGGACTAAACATCAACACTCGCAGCAAAAAGCTACTTCGCCCTCTTGTTCAACAAATAACTATTGTGTTGTGTTGTTATTTTAAATTATAGTATAGAAATAAGATTCCCCACACTGTCGCATTGGGGCTACCTGTGAAGATGGTTGTGAGTATGAAATGAATAAATAAATAAAAATAAATTAAAAATTGTGTCCTCAGAATATTGGCGGTCGGCTGGCCAACGGAGGCGCGGCGGGGGAACCCCTCCTTAACGGGCACGTACACATCACTGAAAACCCTACGGTCAGTACTGTGAAACATGACTCCCCTAACCTTGCCCTTCGATATTCAACCGTCTTGCGTGTAGCATAAGGTCGACTTCACGTGTGACTAGCGTAGTTAATAACTGGCAACTTATAAAAGCTGAAAAAATCGGCATTTTTGTTTTCGTAAAGCCAATTTAGATGTCAACATTAAATTCAATTTAATATAATAATAATAATAATAGGCGGCACTCTATGTTAGGTTTTTTATAATGCTTTTATACTTTGTACGTGTATTTTTATATTTTACATTTGATAAATTTATTGTAAAAAATCTAACCTAAGAAAAAGAAATAAATAAGGTGAATAATAATAGTATTGGGGGACTATCTTACACAAATCGACCAAGTCCCAAACTAAGCAAAGCTTGTACTATGGGTACTAGACGACGATATACATACTTATATAGATAAATACATACTTAAATACATAGAAAACATCCAAGACCCAAGAACAAATATCCGTGAAAAATGCACAAATAAATGCCCTGGCCGGGATTCGAAGCCGGGACCTCTAGCTTCGGAGGCAGAGTCACTACCAACTAGGCTAAACATTTCATCGATTTGATTAATTATTAAGTTATTTATTTAAAAAAGAATACTTTATTTAAAATATTAATAATAATACAATAAGCAAAAGTCAGTGAAAAATAATTAAAAAAAAACATTATCATAACACAATAGAATCATCATAAATACTAATACAATTTCTAATACAGTGTAGTTTTCTAATACATTATATGTACGTATAGAACGGGCGCTCAACAAGCCAGCGTTTCAGACGACACTTAAAACTTCAAAGTTCACTTCATTTTCATTTCAAAGTTCAATATCTCGAAAACGGCTGACTTTATTTTGATGAAACATATCTAAGAACCATTGCTGGAAAAACAACCGCATCTAAATCGGTTAACTCGTTTAAGAGCTACGATGCCACAGACCGACACACAAATACACATATTAAACTTATAATATAATAACACCCATCTTTTGCGTTAAAAACCGTAGCGTAGTTAACTAATGGTGCTCCCACTCTGGCTGTTACAAATCTATAAGTACTTAATATTATAAAGCTGAAGAGTTTGTTTGTTTGAACGTACTAATATTAGGAACTACTGGATCGAATTGAAATTTTTTTTTGTGTTGGTTGGTCCATTTATCGAGGAAGGCTTTAGGCTATATAACATCACACTGTGACCGACAGCAGCGAAGACGCGGACGAAGTCGAGGGCAACAGCTAGTGTTATATAAAAGCAACTATCTTTATTCAACATCACAGTGTTACGTAGCCTTATCCTTGTTACACTATGTTATATAACAGTTATAACAGTCAGTGTGGGTGTTACTCTGTTGGTGGCTCAGCCAATATGAATGTTAGATTTCTTAACCCTTTATTTATTAACATTTTGGATCAACATTTCATAGACCAGAAACAAAACACTGACAATTTTACTGTTAACTGTCACTTTGGCCGACTGTCGTTGCTTTGGTGTTTTCACACTAAGTTCTTGTCCCAAAATCGTCCTAAGTCAATGACACAACCAAACTTTCTTCCAACGAATTTCAAATTAAAGGGGACAAATTAATAATGTACCTACTGCTCCGAGCAGGATTCGACCCTGCGACTGCCTGGGGTACGCGGCTAATCGCTTTAGCCAACTAAGCTATCGGAACAATCATGCTCGGTCACCAAATCTTCAACCAGTTCAGTTCAGGTTCGAATCCTCGGGACAGTAGAATTTTTCCCTTTAATTCGAGTATATATTTTTCGTTAGCAAACATAACTGCTTAATACATTTTTGTTTCTTCCAACAGTCCAAAACCCCGAACGGTAAGATGAAGAAAACCCGCTACGGGCCGTTCGACGTGACCCGACACGATGCCGACACGACGCTGGAGACCGTTCTGGAGGCCGACACGTCCGCCTCCTACCTCCTCGACACCTCCCGGCGGCCGGAGCTCGACATGTCGCGTTCCTCCCGCGACCTCACCACCAACAACTCCTTCAACAAACTCCCAGACGACAACATGAACTCCGAGCTAACCAGGAGTTCAGAATTCACGCTCGACAACAGCAAAATTCAACCCACGCTCCAACCAAACGGTTGATATTTCCTTCGTCACGGACCCCCGTATTACACAGGGATAGGCGATCCCTCCAGGCCCCGGTTAGTTAAACTGGAGACTTTTGGACGGCGCGAGGATAGCTTGGCGTGTTTTGTTCCTAATAGACTTTATTTTAAACGATGTAAGGCTGATTTTTGATAACAAATACGAGTACAAAGTATAATTTAAAGCTCGCGCGCGGAGCCATCCTTGCGCTCCCTGTTGTTGTATAGTGTAACTGGCCCGTTTTGGGTCGTGTATATAGTTATTAAATCGGCCTGAGATTAATCAGCAGCGGCGTCAAGACAATAATATGGGCGTGGGTCACCGCGACGCGTAATGTCTAGTAATGCAGTGCCTCTGACACCAGACTTCCAGTCTAATAGCCTAGTTTCACCGTTAGTGCAACATAATCGTACAAAATATAGACCAAAATGAAATCCAAACACCCATTATAGTACCTAAATTCACCTGTACATAACATTAAAAGTATTTATCGATGTTAAAAAAACGATTTATTGTTTTCCGAGTTCTTTCATAGACAGTTTTTAGACAAAGCCTAAGAAGCTATGAGTTACCTTCACATTTTGCATTCCAGTTTCGTATTGAAGTTTAAGTATGACGCCTCACTAATACTTTTTGTGGATTTGCTTCGGTCCGACCTGACAGAGCGGCTACCGTGAAACGTTTAGTTCGTTCGTTCGTATTTCCCTTTCTATCCCACTTGTTTATTCGAGCGACAGACGACAGAGATACAAGATCGAAAAACGTTAGCGTTTTGTGTAATCCACCCAGGTTGGACGACCGTTCGTCGACTTAGCAAGTTTTATTGTAGACGGTCGGTCCAGATATCCTGACTTGTAGGCAGTCGGACCAACCGTATAGCACGTCTATTCGAAACGCACATTTTTAAATAATATTATCCTGTTATATAATCGTTTTATCTTTTCGTTACATGCGCCTACATTCTCATTTGGACCTTTGATCAACTCCTTGAATTTTACCTTTTGTAACTACCCTATTTGGTTTGTAGTTAAGGCGCAGGGTAGGGCAAGGCAATCTCCATACAAACATTGTGCAAGTTTTATTCGTTAGTTTTGGCACTACATCATTAAATTTTATTTTTTCCTTGTCGATAGATATTGGAAATACGCAGAACTTGATATTGAAAATTTTCTTTAATTAAAGATATCATTATCATCATCATCATCATGTCAGCCCAAGACGTCCACTGCTGGACATAGGCCTCCCCCAAAGACTTCCACAATGACCGGTCCTGGGCCACCCGCATCCAGCGGACACCGGCGACCGTTACCAGGTCATCGGTCCACCGTGTGGGGGGCCTGCCCACACTACGCCTTCCGGTACGTGGTCGCCACTCGAGAACCTTTCCGCCCCATTGGCCATCGGTTCTACGTGCAATGTGCGTAAAAAATATAAAATATTAAAATAGAAAATACAAAAAATAATTAAAATTAAAAATATATATATCAAGTCATAGCTAACAGAAAAAGAAGCATATTAACCAAAAAATAATAACTGTAGCGCAAACACAAACGAAGAAAAACGTGCACAAAGTTTGTATGGAAAGAGCTTGCCTATCCCTTCGCCTTAATAAGCTTGTCTAATGTGCGGACAGACAGACAAGGATGTGATGCTATAACCGGTCCTTTTTTACCTAAGTTACCTACACAACCCCAAATAGCCAACTACATTGACTTAAATGTTGACCAAAACTGAATAACATGTTTTCACAAAAGAATGAGAATTTCTTATCAAACTTGCAAAATATGACATTGACAAAAAAACAACATGACAAAGGCCGTTATGTGAAGGTCATCTTTTGAATTCGATCTAATTTAAAAAGATGACCTTCACAACGGACGAATTTATAAATTGTCGTTTGAAAAGGTGTTTTATGTTATTGTTACGTGGCGCGTGTAACGAAAAGTTTTGTTATTTCACACCTTTACAATACAAAGTTATTCAACGTACGAGTAGATACTTAAAAACCTAAGAAAAAAAAGTAGATAGTATAAAAATAATTTGTAAAAAGTATAATATAATAACTATTTATGACAACGAACTAACTGATATGAAACGCTATTAAATTCTAGTACACACGTTATCAAATTCAAAGTTCAAGTTAGTCAAACTTTTAAATAGATTTTCCTCAATTTTGCTATTCAGGATTTATGTTCACTCTGTTGAAACTATAATGGCATGGGTATTCAGAAATATTCTATGCTTGGCGGAGCTTTTACATGTTGATAAAAAATACGTAACACCCAGCCTACGAAAGAAGCTAGGAAACGTCCCTTGCTGGACTGACATTAAAAAATTTAATCAAATTCATCATTTCTCCTACATTTATACGCTCGACCGAACTCGATTCTCCATACAAACGTAGTTTCGTTCTCATTTTAAAACACCATGCTGAAACAACATGAAACTTTGTATACACAATGGGATCCGCCATATCTAGGTCGGAAATTAGTTTGGAAAAAATATACCTTTACAGTTTATTTATAAGTATTCAATGGCGAAATTGTAATAATGTTTATTAAATAATTTGTAACTAGGTTGGTATGTAAGGTGATGAAATCGCCTGATTTAAAATTTGTATGCCGTTTTATCGGCAAAAAGTGGAGATCCTTTGAATTGTCACATAACACCTGTTGCTAACATTACCTACTTTTTGCACAAATAAACTTTTGACTTTGACTTTGACTTTGTGAAATTTTGTTTTTTTTTTAGGTCTTGTATGAAAACCTTAATAATCGCTGTATTTTTTCTCCATTATAATTTCAAGCAACAGAAATTAATTTCCGACCTAGATATACCGGATCCCCTTGTGTATACAAAGTTTCAAATGATTCCAGCATGCCATTTTAAAATGAAAGCGAAACTACGACTGTATAGAGAACCGAGCTTACTGCGCACTCTTAAAAGCTCTATTTTATCCGCATATCTACTCTTTATGCTGATTTTTTCTTGTGTCGCTCTCTCTAGGTTTAACTAAGAATATTTCTGGACCCCGGGGACCTCGCTGGACGACACACAAGTTCGTTGTTTATTCCATATCACAATTATATCTACCTCATTTTCCTCGTTGTAAGATTCTTTTAAAAGTTAAAAATGTAATGTTGAATTAAGTTTTCTATAATTACCCATCGACCCGCTTAGACATGCTGCAAAGCATTTACGGATTAGGTAGTTTATTTATTTATTAAATAGGAAGTTTACTTATGATTTTCATAACACGCACTTTTTAACCTCGTGTGACCATAACTAAAACCATTCGGAGTTTATTTAGATACCCAACAATAAGTAGTTAGTACGCTAATGAGATTTTTATTTCAGCTAAACTATAGAATCTATTTTGGAGTTCGATTTCTAAATCATACATTTTTGTTCATACCTATAAGCGGTTTTGGTGCGAAATTTATTTTTAAATATTGAGTTTGCTTTTCTTATTAAATGCATCCAAGTTTATTATAACTATTATTTATAAGTATAATTATTTATCAGGTCTATAGTTATTGATTCACGTTGCGGGAGACCGTATCGTCAATACTAAGACTCGATGATTTAATAAAAGCACCTAGGTACAATTTATATTAATTGTAGAATTATGCTGTTTGTGTTTTTAAAAGGCGAATTTATTTAGTATTAATATACCTAGATCATAAAAAGGCTTTTTAGTACAAACTGGTACAAAGTAACAGATGTGGAATACACGGAACAACGTGTATGTAATGAACAGATATGAAGTATGTAGTATTAATGCGACCGCCTCTTTCTTACATAGCGTAGAAAAATACCTTCTGCAATCATTTAACATTTAAATTAGAACCTGAATTCTTAAACTTTTTAAAGCACAAACAGCTATGTATGTAAATATATTATAAATAAAAAATAAAATAAAAAACTCAGTTTAAATTTAAAAAAAAAACGCCGACTATGTACCTGAAATTTCAATTACTCTAAGTTAACTAGGCTTAGGCGTAGAGTTAGGTCTTTTAAAAATCTAGAATTTTATCTTCGACGCTAGGTTTTTAACAGGGTCTAAATTTAGATTCTGGATAAGGCTCGACGGGTTAAGCTGGGATTTTCAACACAGTTTTGCTTTTTGCGTGCGAGAATTTTGCTGTTGTCTATACGTTTAAAACATTTTGCTTGTGCTGAGATCCATCATGCACCGTGACTGGCTGGAATTAGGTGATTGAAACGCGACTCTTTAGAAAAATTGAATAAAATTACGCTACTATTAATTCAACACTAGTTTTTTTGTCAACATTTGTGCAAATTTACGACATATATTTAAGCTGTATGTTTGCAGTGGTAACAAAAAACGTTCTATGTAGATATTCGATGTTTTTGGAGTCAATGTTGACACTAACGTGTGGTTCGTTACTATCATCTCCAACGTAAAGTGACCTGTTAAACTTAAACATATCTTTCACAATACAGATTACAAGCATCTTTTATGATAAACTGGAGATTGAATAGCTAGTAAGAATGTTTGCAAACAGTTAACAGAGCGCTATTACCTTATTTCTACGTAATTTGTAAAATAGAGTGTTAGTAATTCGTTTTAAGCTAATATACAATTGTAGCAATTACGCGAGTTCACTCGAGGTTGTGTTATATATTTATTTCTGACCATTTTTTATTTGTTTTTAATATTTATGGACTTATCACAGTTAAGTTTTGATTTGTATTATATCACGCAGGAACCAAAATGAATTTCTTATTGTATTACGGATACCTGAGTACTGTACAACGTTTTTTAGTATTCCGATAGTTTATTAAGATATACTTTTACACTTTTCATTTATTGATGACTAGGACAGCTAAGGAAACTAATTGAGATAAAACTACAATTGTATAAAACATTAATAAGGTGGCTTTCGTTTACCTAGAAATTCCAACATGAATTTTTGTTATATTTTAATTTCAGCAAAAAAAAATTAATGTTTGATGGCTGCCCCCATATAAACTTGTTTTGCAAATAGTTTAGATAATCTATCTCGTTTTATTAAATCATTGTTTACTTTTAATACACGAGTAGTTTAGTCGTTAAGGTATTTATGTAACAATGTATAATGTTTACACACATAGCAATAGATATAATCAGGATAACATATTGATAGGTATACTTTCATGGGTGCTAAATTGTAATTATTTTACAACATAAAGTCAAACAATGATAAAAAATAAATGTTGAGTCGTTCTCAATTGATCATAAGTTGTAAGTTTGTAGTAGTATAGGGGTTGTAGCTATTTTAAGTAACATTTGCAATAGTGAAGGTCATCCACTTTATTTAGAACGTGTTTACCATGAAAGTATACTAAATAATAATAACAACTATTGTGTTTTACCTCCTTAGTTTTGGAACGATTTTAAATACTTTCATTCAGTGCTTTACATTTATAAAGCTGATCATTTTTAATATTGGCTTGTCCGTCCTTTTAAAAATAAAATAAAATTAAGCCTGAATTGTGCCTCAGACGATTCTGCTGCTTGTTTCGCATGTTTATACTTGAAAATTAATGAATTTTATACTTTTATACGATGTTTAACCACACCAAGAACGGCTATTTATTTTACAAATCATTCCATGTAATCTACCATTTGTTTTATTAATGTGTTTATCGATAACATGTTTTTATCGATAGATGGCGTAGGGCTACCGATGGCAGCCAGTGATAGGTGCACTACTTTATTCCACATTCCATTATCTGCAATAGTTTCACCATACATATTTTATTGTAAATACAGTAATTTATTGTTTGTTGACAGTTTATATTTTTGCCTCCATATATTTTAAGTAACCGCAGAGCAATATTGTAGAGATACTCAGTATCTTGCACGTACAATTAGTTAAGTATGAATATTGATGTTAACTGTATGTGTCGAGGTTATAATGGCAATTTTATACCTTTCGGTTACGGCTTGGCATTTCACTGACCAGTGCTTGACTGGCCGATACCACAGATTCACAATATAACTAGAACACTGTCAATCCAGAAGCTTTTTTGTATGTGGCTGATACATTGCCGAGTCGTAACCTAGTAAGTAAAATGCTTAAGCGCGAAGGCATGAAGGGATTTACTTGCACTCTGCCGTCAAACACTATTCTTGTTTTGGTGTTTATGTACTTAGATTACAGCGTCCACTATTGTAACTTTAGCGTGAAAACTAAATGGCGTTTTGTATTTGATATTTGAACTGTAATTCATATTTTACTTTGTTTTATTTGGCTTGGAAACGGGGAGTTATCTGAGGTTTGCAATGATTTTCTTTTAATCATTGATTCCCGATTCTCATTTTATTTAAATAGAAAAAGCCTCTGATTTTCAAGTAACTACTTTTATTTGAACTCTTTTTATTTATAGGAATCCATTTCAAAATACAGTCAGCTGCAGAAAAACGTGACCCCTGCTGCATACAAACTTGTATGCAGGGGAGGTCCCGTTTCTCTGCAACTGTCTGTACATAGAATATTAATAATTCTAGTGAAAAGTGTATCGTTGCAAACCCCAAATATTACAGGAGTAGGTAATAAAATAACTGTTGTGTAAATTAAGTAATAATTATACAATATAACGAAGTGGTCGCTCAACTGTAAGTTTAGGTCCATCGCTTTTAAAATACATATTTCATTTTGAAAGTATAACTTCAGAAGTTACCCATTTGATATTATTAAAATAGTCGCAAACGCTGTTATAAAAATCTTTGACTAGAGTACGCACTACATTTTATTTAACCACTTTAAAATCGTTTATAAAAGTAAATTAAAATGATAAAAATGTAAACAGTACATAATTAAATTAATTTTGTTAAATAACTTAATGTTAAGCCTGTTTCCACACGACTGTTGAACTAATGTTTCATGGTTTGAAGTGTTTGTAACGAACAAGTTATATTGCATTGATGTTATAAATAATGATGTTGCAATATTCATCTCGAATTAATTATAGGAAACTTCGTGCTGTGGAGGACTCTGGGAATCTGGGATATAATCACGAGATTTTGTCAGCAGACCAAACTGTTAAAACTTTGAGTACATGTAGTCTTGGATGCCTTGGATACACCTTCTAAGTAAATTGACACTATATTTTATCATTTCCAATGTGTAATTCTAATCGCGTCAAAATACTTAATGTGGTTGCTAACTTAATTTATGTTTGTGGGAAAACCCCAACTTGGTTGTTGATATTATCGACTATTCGTGATGCAACCTTCTTACATATAATTTCAAATAAAATGTAACCGAATAGGCTGCTAGACTGATCTCATTGAGTTGTTTTGAAAGGGTTTAAAATCCCTAAATAACCTGTCTGAACCCCTGAGTCCCTACAATACAAAAAAAATAGTTTTGTAAATTAAAATTATAATTAAATCTACCTCAACCAAATTACCCATTAATGTTGTTTGTAAGTGTTCTTTTGAGTCTTATTACTAATGGATTGTAGTGTTTTTTACTTGGGCCGTTTCAATTGATAACGATAATTATTTCCTTCCCTTTTGATACGGTAATTATTGTTACCGAATTATTGAATGGTCAATGGAGTGTTACAGTGTATTGTCATGATTGAAACGAAATTAAATTTTAAATAAAGTTTATGCCTTTTAATTCTATATTCTACCCAACACCCGTAATAGTTTATTGAGATTCCATGGCTTTTGGTTTCACTTGAATCATCATGCTCATCATCGTTGTGATCATCGTCATCAGTATTCGACTTTATCCTCAATTGATTTTTTGAATCGCCGTACCTAATATTCAATATTGTTGGGATAATCGCTGTCATCATGATCATGACAATCTTTATAACAGTCCGCATATTACAATCTAGGTTTTTTTAAATTAAGTTTAAGCGAGGATTATCTTTTCCTTCTATTGTCATTTCAAAGTTATTATGCAAAAAAATCCTCTTCCCCCCGGACCGCGTTCTGGTGTAGACGTGTCTATTTATACCGCGTTGCTTTTATTTTCGGAAAGAATAAATAAATATCTGTAAACTGAGTTAGTAAAATAGGAGTGCAGAAGATCTCAAGAGACATTAAGGAAACGCGCCACCACCACACAATCCTGTTTGCCTGGTAGTTCACACGGCTCTTAACGCAGCGAGCGCGCCGTCCAATCAACGGCTAGACCCCCGCACCCCGCGGCTCCCGCCAATGTACACCAGTTGACTGCGCCAGTAAGTGACCTCCTGCAAATGCATCACAGCCTAGTACCGGGCATGTCGCTTAGTGTAAGCGCCTTGGAGAAATCCTACTCAGAAGCAGACTTGTCCGGCAACACAACTCCAGACAACAATTATCGTCACAAACGCAAAAGGGATGATGGTTATATTGATTATGATGAAGGTAACTTGGCCTCTCTCAAGGACCAAATCCAGGCAATGATGGCATGCCAGCTTACTGAAATTAAAAAAAAAAACACGCAAATGTTGAGTAATGTCAAACAGATGAATTCCAATATCGAAGATTCCCAATACGAGGAATACAAAAACAAAATTGACATGCTAGAATCGGCAGCAAAAGAGAACCGAAAGTATATCGCTACACTAGAAGCCAAAATTGTGGACCTGCAACGACAAAACCGGAAAAGCAACCTAAAAATAAAAAAAAAACGGCCAAGTGCGAGTCCGAGTCGTGCACGAAGGGTTCCGTACCAGAAAAAAAAACGCCAACAACTACTCTGTTGTATCGGAGCCCTCCTTAATTATTATTATTATTTTGGTTTTAGTATTTGTTGTTGCAGCCACAATAAAAATACATAATCTGTGCAAATTTCAACTGTCTAAGCTATTACGGTTCTTAAGATCTAGCTCGGCGAGTGGTAGCCATGAAAAAGGGCTAAAATATCACGTTTTTTGTATGGGAGCTCCCCTTAATCATTATTATTATTTTGTTTTTAGTATTTTTTGTTATAGCGGCTACAGAAATACACAATCTGTGAAAATTGCTATTACGTTCTTGAGATACAGCCTGGTGACAGACGGACGGACGGACAGCGAAGTCTTAGTAATAGGGTCCTGATTTAACCCTTTGGGTACGGAACCCTAAAAATGTGGCCTTGCAAAAAACGGAAACCAAAGAAAACTTAATTAACATGGTGTCCCATCTTGGTAATACCATTAACTGCCCCATTAATTAATCTGAATTGGTAAGGGTAAGCGCGAAAAAAGAAGGAGCCTGTACGCCAACCATCGTCCCCGAGACCACCACAACTCTTCTGCGACACTAGGAAATCAGAATCGTTAAGTGCTAAACACCTAGGACTGGAAAGTATTGACCCCGCACTCTCTAGCTTGCAGGCCTTCAATGTCATGAAATGTGTATCAGAAATGTGTGAAGTTGTACAGTCAGGTTGTGGTATGTCTTTAAACTAGGCTTCCCGTCTTTACTACTTGGCCAGATAGTAAAAACAAGCCGAACAATTAAAATTCTGTTGGACGAGCTACGGAAAGGTTTACCTTCGAAAGGGAGATAACACACAAATAATATTAGTGTCCAACGAAGCTCAAATTACACGGCTAGGTAAGGAGTGCCCCGGAGAAAGTGAGCAAGAAAATTGGAGGCAGTGAAATCTTAAGAGTTGGTGCAGGTCCGTCTTTTTAACCGACTTCAAAATTTCAAAAGAGGAGGTTATCAATTCGGTTGTATGTTTTTTTTTTTTTTTTTTTTTAATGTTTGTTAGTCCATAACTCCGTCATTTCTTAACCGATTTGGAAAATTCTTTTTTTGATTGTAAGTATATATATCCAAGTTGGTCCCGTTTTTATCAAAACGCAGTTCTGATGATGGGATCCATGAGAAATTGAGGGAACTCCTCAAATCTTCAAGGCAAACATATAGTAATTTTTGTGTTTTTATCAACAAGTCAAGCATTTTCATCCAAAAATGTGACATTGGATGAAGTGGAACTGCTGATGATGATCCGAACAGAACTCTTCAACGACAAAAAGTTCACGTTTGGCGATTTGTCCTCCTAGCTGTGTTTGTTAAGCAAGTTCTATTTTCACGATTAATTTTTTTCATGCTCGATTTTTGATGATGGGATCCATGAGGAATTGAGGAAACTCCTCAAATCTTAAAGGCAAACATATAGTGATTTTTGTGTTTTTATCAACAAATCGAGCATTTTCATACAAAAATTTGACATTGGATGAAGTGGAACTGCTGATGATGATCAGAACAGAACTCTTCAACGACGCGTAGTTCACGTTTGGCGATTTGTTCTCTTCGTTTTGTTTGTCAAGCAAGCAGGGTTTTTTCATGATTCCATGAGGAATTGAGGGTACTTAGTCTTCTACCATTATAAACATACATTACAGCCATTTTTATTTTATTGTATATTTATCTAAGAGTGCACCATCTAACTATAATAATCTTTTACCAGCCTCCCCCATTGAAGTCGTTTTTTTTTTCTTAAAAATTATTCTCATTTAATGTTCTATGCCTTCTTACTAGACTTGAATTTGCAATATCACCTGTGTTGCAAGAGAGACTAATTCCAACACCTTCTTACCTTTATGTGTGTCATGGTGCCCTGGTACCTCGCAAGCTTTTATGGCTCGTGCTTTAAGGTTAGCTGCCCATGTTTACTAACTATGCTCTTGTACTTTCATGCGTTCCTGGTCAAACTAGGATATTTTCTTATTCTAACGTTCAAATAACACGTGCAAAACATGCGCTCCTAGTACAATAACTCGTCCAAGTCGAAATTCAATGCTTCTCTCTAACACGCTCATGGCCTCTCTTTCTCACAATATGCTATACTCACACATACACAAAACCAGATACTTCTACAATATTCATTAACTTATATGTTCCTGGTCATACGGTGCAATTTATGTCTGAAGCCCGCTGTCCAACATGTTAATAAATAAAACAGTTAAAGTTGTAACAACTACCAGCTCCATATTATGCGCCCCTAGTACCTTGCTTCATTTAATAAGTCGACACACCTACAGAAATCACATAATAAAATAAAAAAATATAAAATAGGTGTAGTTCTCTTGCTGAACTATGTGCCCCTAGTCAACCACTGCAACTATGGTGGTTAAGACAGTCTGCGTTTAATTTAACCGAATTCTTCACATTGAACATCTATTACCTATGCGTTCCTGGTAACTTGCTTAACAAATAATACTCCAAACAGACACTGCCACAATACCTACCCTCCACACAAAATGTAAGCAAATAATTATGTATACAACTATCAACTCTAAACGAAATATACCTTACTGAGGTTGCGTTTTCCGTTGGTTGTGACGTTCAGGACCTCATTAAATCTGAAGATGATACGGCCCAGCACACCCTGGAGTGGTGTAGTCACTGGGCCGAGGAGCGCCGCATAATGGTAACGGCCCTCGGTGTGGACGATCTTTCGCTGCACAGCGTCGTAACAGCCATGCTAGGCGGCGAAAGATCCTGGGAAGCGGTGGCCTCCTTTTGCGTAACAGTCATGTCGCAGAAGGTAGCAGCGAAAAGGCAGCGCGAAGACAGTACGGACGCCTTTCCGCTACGGCGCAGACGAGGACGTATACGACGCGCGCGGTTTATTGCTGCTGGTCGCGTCCTCGTCCAATAGGGCCAGTGGGTTGAGGATCCACATAGCACGGCCCTACGTGTCTTGGTGAGGAGTCAACCCTGACCTTCCCCTTTTTAGGCGCGGTTGCCCTGGCAGAAGCTAGGCAGGAACGCCGGGGGGCGTCGTGGTGAAATACTTGCGATCCAATTGCGCCCCCTTTAACGGCAGAGCGGGTGACGCCGGTGTGTTTTTAGTGGGTATACTTCTCCTGTCACCATCACACGGCGGGGGGAGAGAGTCCCACATAACCCCCAAATGGCCTTACCTGGGCTGGAGATATCACACCGTCCAAAAAAGGATCTCATTAAATATATCACACTGACTGAAAATAACCTAACACTGGTAACCCAGAATATACGTAGCGTTTATAGTAATTTGAACGACTTTCAAATATTATTGTCTGAACTCAAGTTTGACGTTGACATCATTATCCTCACTGAGTGTAGGTTAAATGCTAACAAGCCCATTCCTTATGTAGCTGACTACAACTCTTTAGTTTAGACCAAAATGACGGTGTAGTTAGCTACATTAAAAGCAATCTTAACTCTGTTACCAGTGAAATAACGTTGATACATGCCTCGTGCGTCCAAATAAAACTAAATAATAGAATACTGGGTCAGATTTTATCGAATCAGTTGGGCACATCTAGAAATTATAAAATCATTTAACACGATAGTTATTACTGGTGATATTAATATAAACTTGATTCCACGACCTCAGGAGTCAACACAAGAAAGAACGAATAGAAATAACTACCTCAATATGTTAGCTTTGTATGGTTTTCTACCAGGACACACACCACCGACAAGGGACTAGAGTTGTCTGGACCACTTTATGATTAAACTAGACACAGGCAGGCTTTCTGCACGTGCAGTACTCAACACAACAATAACTGATCACCTCACTATTTTCTTAGCCATATCCAATCTTGTTAAAGATAAAGGCAGTGCTAAAACTAAATATGTAGCTCAACGATGACCGCTGAAGGTCATGTTCTCGAAACCTTATAGGTTTCCTACGACGGAGTTGTATAAGGAATGTGATCTTCTGTCTATTAGAAAATTATATATAGCTAATTCCCTATTAAAGCTTCACAAGACCCCAAGACAAGGAATAAGAAATACCCACCTGAAAATCTAAGTTTGCTAGGAGACAGTTTGTAATACAGTGGATGTCCTTCGGCTGATATGATGATGATGATGTCCAAATAAAGAAATTAAAGTCGTTGATAATAAATAAATGAGTTTATTTAGTGCTTATTAGGTAAGTGGACGAGCAGGCTCTGTCGACAGAGCCGCGACACGGCGCCCTCCTTGCGCCGCCAGCGGGCCGCCAGACGCGCGAGGCTGAAGCGGGAGCGGGAGCGACTTGAGGGACCACCTAAGTGAACAAATACATCATGTTATTTCTCTGGAGTCATTGTATCATAATTTAATATAAATGCTAGTTCAAAAGTAAACTAAAACTGGACCTGCTAAAGGAACAAACGACTTCCACCTAGGTGACCTGTGTCAATCTGTATCTATTTACCCTTTGTTTATTTGTTTATTAAGGACTTATATCACGATTATTACCCATCTATATTTTTAATTACGATTTTAGCAATAATACTACGCACAATGCACATTCTGTTGTATATCGCTTAGTGTAATTTATGTTTTGTATTGTGGCTGTATTTTTGTGTCAATGGGTACACTGAAAATCAGCGTCATAACACTGTGCTGCTACAAATGTTAAGTGTTATCCTTTTCTGAAACATCCGCAGCATTGTAACCTTTGTTTTCATATTTTAAGCATATCTTAATGTTGTTGTCTGTTTCGAAAAAAATGCATCATTCATTCATTCATAATAGTTAATGGAAATCACTTGTCACCTTCAGCCACCCGCTGCCAGGCCTCTTGATCGACGTTGACCATGCCTGTGGAAGCGCTCCGACCCAGGGTCGACTCCTGGGCGCCGGAGGACTGAGATTCCGTGACGTCACTCTCACAGCTGATACGACTGGATCTGGAAAGCAGTGTGATTTATTATGCTACTCTTAAGGCTGAGCCAGCCAGCCCGGCTGAGCGTGGGCGTTGTATCGTATGAAATGTCATACTATGACATTTCATATGATACAACGCGCACGCCACGCACACGCGCACGTATTCGGTGTGCCTCGGCTTTCATTATATTTTTTTGTGACCTGATGACGCTTGGGACTCTAGGAGAATCACAACGTTACCGGCCGTTTATGCGTTATGTTGACAGCTAGACAATATTCAGATCAGGGCTCGGAACCGGTATTCTGTCCATAGAGAAATACCGGTATTTTTTTAGTTCTTATCGTTCTTTCGTCTACTATTTCATGTTTAATCAGGCAATCTAACAATATGAAGTAATAACCCAAATACATTATTGAGTCCTACATAAAGAGCATAAACTATTTAAAAATATTTGGCTATTTCAGGATTTTGACATTAACCGGTTCCGAGCCCTGATTCAGATCCCTCACTCTCAAGCGCATCCTCGGGAGCTCTGGCGACCTTACTAACCAACAGGAACACAACATTACCTACCTAAATACTTGCACTTTAGGTATATGGAGCTGGTGGTGTAGTGGTAATATATCAAATCATAGACAGAAAACAGAATAATTTTACCTATCTCCAGGTCGGAGGTCACTGGCCGAACTAGTTCCCTCCCTCCGCATAGGAACAGGAGACGAGAGGAAGCGCTCCCTCGCCGCTCGGATCCTCGCTGTCCTTTCCGACAGCTGAGGTTCCACTTCCATGGCACACACTGGCTCCACAGTTGATATAGACCTCGCGAACAGCGCAGGATTCTCTGTCACGATCTTGGTAATGCTTGGGACAACTGTTTCTGACATCTGGCGTAAAATAGGCGTAGTCTCTACTATTGGATTGGGTTTCGTTTCTGGTAAATTTTTCGTAAGATCAGGTACAATGGTGTCGGTACTCGCGGTAGTAGATTTAATAGTCTCTTGGCTGTCTTCCATTTCTTTCTGCAATGGAGGGCCTTCAGGTATAGGTAGTTCTGGGTGAAGAGCGTTGGCGCTTCGGGATTTCAATACCCCGTCCAAGGCAGTCGGCTCGACGGGGGTTAGGCGTTTTTCTGCTGAAGTTTGGTCTCTTCTGGACAGTTGGCATGCGCTCGCTGACTTTTGCACTTCCCTCTCGAGAAATGGGTTATTTCTGTTAACCAGATGAAGAAATATTAAATATGAAATATGTCTTCAGTAGGTTTTTAAGGAGTTTACTATTTGTATTACCTGATATTAACCCCAACCGGCATGTCGGGAGGGCGACGTCGCTCTAAAGCAGGAGAGCGCCAAGCCGGCGAGGAAGCACCGCTGCTAACCGGGGACGTATGACCTGGTAATATAACAATAATTTCTGTGTTAAAAATCTTATTATTTAATTAACAAGTGACAAACGTGCTTGTTCAGTAGTTTTGTTGTTCTTTTTCAAGTTGGATACAAGTGATATACAATAGTGATATATGTCCAGCAGTGGACATCTTTCGGCTGACATGATGATGATGATATACAATTTGCGCCATTTTTATTTGCAACAGTCTAAAGCAAGGAGGCCAACAATATAAGTAGAATGGCCTAGAAAATGTTACCTTCTTCATTAATCTTCATGTTGTACCGCTGGATCATAATCCGAATGGACGGGGCGGTTTCTTTCGGTTGTGGTTTACGTTGTGACGATGGTGAAGTAGGTAGCGGCGGCCTCGTCGTCGGCCTCTGTTCCTCACTCTCTTGAAGATCCCCAGAGCTCTTCGAACGAGCATTCAGTTCCTTATTAGCCTTTCTGTTTTCAGCCTTATGTTTTGATGTGCTTCTATGGCTGACTTGTCCCGAGGGTCTCACGTCGTTAAGATCTTCGACGTTGACTGGTATGACTGCTCTGGGTACCGACTCTCCACTTCGGATGACAGGGGAGAATATTTTGCGGGTGGTCTTCACAATCACCTCTGGAGAGCCGTCTCGTGGTCCGGGAGCTTTGAGTTTGAGCACGAAGACCTATGGAATATTTTTTTATGAGTTAAATAATCGACATAGATTTTTGTCAACCAGAATCTGACTGGAAAATCATGATAGTGTTTCAAAAGTGATAGAGACAAGATAACGCATTCGTATGCTTGTCATCGTGTGACAGAAAAAAGAACGATCACCAAATATATAGAGAGAGTTACGATCCTCCTACTGTAAGAAGTGGGGAAAAAATATTTAAGAGAAACTACCTCTCCCTCCGAATCCGAATGCAGCGATGTGGGTGGCGTCCTCGGTTTCTCCGAAGTGCGTCGCGGCCGTTTTCTTCTCCGGGGAATCTCCACAGTGACCGTATCCACATCTTGCTCCGTATCGCTTTCAGAAGGCTTTGACTGCTCTCTTTCTAATCTTGCCCGTGACTTGGACTTCTTTTTACCATTACTCTTAGCTTCATCTCTTCGTTTATCTTCTTTTGTATCTTCAATATCTTCTTTGCTTTTAGTTTTTTCTCTGGTAGCTTCAGTTTGCTTGAGGTTTTTTTGAGGAGCTTGATAAACAGCTGGTTCTTCTCTTACCGAGGCTGTCTCGAAATTTGTTTCAGATTCTATTTCGCCTTCTCTATCTTCTTTAAACCGGCTTGAACTGCCCCTTTCTATTTCTTCTATGGTTTTTCTGATAAACTTTGCATCTTCTTCTATGCTTGGTTGTCTGGCAATTTTTCTTCTACTGCTCTTTTCTGAGGGTTTTGACTGTAATGCGTTAAATATACATGGTTTAATGAATTTAAGTTTAATGGAGCATTATGCAATAAGATGTATTTTGTCACCTGTTCACGCGAAGTCTTTGGTTTAGCTCCAGTCTGTCCGTTTATCTTGACTGTACGAGATCCTAAAACGCAGATATATTAACATCATCATTATTCTATCATCATGCAAGTGGAACATAGTTTTTACAGTATTCTTTTCTGATTTTGTCTACGCAGGATCGATCATTTTTTGTCAATAGGTCCCGTTTCTTTATTGTACTTGGAAACTTATTTTATTCAAATATAATAAATATTAATGGGACATTTTTTTATATGAATCTACTCCCATAGTAAGCTCAATAAGGCTTGTGTTATGGGTACTAGACGACGATATATTTAATAGATATATACGTATATATACTTAATAAATACATACCTATTTCATTTCATTTATTTATTTTCATAGTAGGATTTCACAACCTCTTTATGACGTCAATAATAATAAACAATTTACATACATTAAATTGCATTGTGTACATATTCGTTAATAAATTACTAAATATTAAAACATACAATTTAATTCCACGGGTCGCGTTCATTGAGATAGTCAGATATTTTATAGTATACCTTTTTGAGTAATGTTTCTTTTATCTTGAATATAAATTTATGTAGAGGCAATGATTGAATGTCTAATGGAACCTTATTATATTATAATAACGTACACATTGACCACTAAACGAACTTATTTTATGGAGTCTGCTGTAACTGACTACTACTTCATTTTTATTTCTAGTATTATAGATACATAGAAAGCATCAAAGTCTCAGGAACCAATGTTTCTGCTCACCACAGAAACAAATGCCCTTACCGGGATACGAACCCGGGACCTCTAGCTCCAGTAGCAGTGTCACTACCAACTAGGCTAAACAGGCCGACGATTTTATATTATTTAATAAAGGAATGCCACGCGATACCTTCATTAGGCTGCGTGACAGCAGCACTGCTGGTCTCGCACAGCAGCCGCGCCTCAGCGATCCCGTAGCTGTAGACCGGCTGCTGCGGCGCGGGGCGCGGGGACACAGCCACCAGCGGCGCCGCCGTGCACACTTCTTCGGCCTCCACCTCCACTAGCACCGCCCCGCGGGTTGGGGGCTCCTCGTCATCCACGAGCTACGATAAAAGAAAAATCATGATCATCATCATATCAGCCGTAGGACGTCCACTGCTGGACATAGGCCTCCCCAAAGAGTGACCGGTCCTGCGCCACCCGCATCCAGCAGTCTCCCGCGGCCTTTAAAAGGGGGGTCTACTCACGCCTTCGGGCGGCTTGAGAACCTCTAACAGTCAAGTCGCCCACACCCTTGACAAGTCTAATCCTAATAAGGACTAGTTTCCGCCATGTTGGAAAGTAGGTAGGCAGTAGCTATCGTAAAAACTAGTGCCTACGCAAATTCTTGGGATTAGGGAGCGGACCCCGGGCATCCTTCAGGACGCATCTGTACTGGGATAACCTAGGATGATGTGATTTTGCGTGTCACTGTAAAACGAGACGCCCAATCACAAAGATAATACCTGTGTAGCAGCCGTTGCTATATTAGTTATTTATTTATTTATATATAATAAATTACCAAATTTAGTATCAGTAACGCATTGTACCGCCACTAGCCACTAGCCATTACCAATACCACCACCATTGAGCCACAAGCGTCAATATCTGCCACAAGAAGGCGTATGTAAAATTTCTGACACTCTTTATTTTACTGGGCCTATTAGGACGTGTCATGCGCATGCGCGTTTCATAAGGATAGATTCATCAGGGATAAATTTAATGCTGATAACTATACTGCGCAATTTATTTATGTATTCAAAATGGGATTGCTCTTGGCCAGCATGTAGCCGGGGGGCAAAGATGAGGCCAACGATGAAGCGAGCTCACCCAGAAGATGCCTATTCACTCGTGCCTTAAAAAGGTCTAGGTTATATGAACTCGGAAATACAGACGCCGGCAGAGAATTCCAAACCTTAGAAGCGCGCATTATAAAAGAAGATGAAAAGCGCTTGGTTCGAATTAGAGAAATTTCGACCAGGTAAGGATGGTAGCCAGCCGTACGTCTGAATGTTCTCACTGTTGTGTATTTGTTCCTATGGGAAATAGCTATGGAAGGAGGACTATCCTTACAGAGTGCTCCCTCTCGTATTCTGATTCGAAATCATCGACGTCGTTGACGCTCAGGCTAGACGCGTGGAGATGCCCTGATGCCATAGAGGGTGCCACGCTGCCATCCGACTGCGTTCTTGTGAGCTGCGCCGGCGTAGTCTGTGGATAAATGATTGGATGAATAGCTTTTATTTCAGGTCATAGACCCATATGATGTGTCAATAACAATTTCTTATAGATATAGTAGGTTAGTAGGCACAAAATATTTAATTTATATTAAGTGTATCTCTGTCTTTGACCAGTGTGTGTTGCCAGTGATGACATATGGTACTAAAACGTGGTCGCTTACTATGGGCCTCATAAGAAGGCTCAAAGTCACCCAAAGAGCAATGGAGAGGGCTATGCTGGGAGTTTCTCTGCGTGATCGCATCAGAAATGAGGCCATCCGCAGCAGAACCAAAGTGACCGATATAGCCCTTCGAATCGCTAAACTTAAGTGACAGTGGGCGGGGCACATAGCACGCAGAACCGATGGCCGTTGGGGCGGAAAGGTTCTCGAGTGGCGACCACGTACCGGAAGGCGTAGCGTGGGCAGGCCCCCCACACGGTGGACTGATGACCTGGTAAGGGTCGCGGGTGTCCGAGACCCATATGAAGTGTCAGTAACAATTTCTTATAGATATAGTAGGTTAGTAGGCACAAAATATTTAATTTATATTAAGTGTATCTCTGTCTTTGACCAGTGTGTGTTGCCAGTGATGACATATGGTACTAAAACGTGGTCGCTTACTATGGGCCTCATAAGAAGGCTCAAAGTCACCCAAAGAGCAATGGAGAGGGCTATGCTGGGAGTTTCTCTGCGTGATCGCATCAGAAATGAGGCCATCCGCAGCAGAACCAAAGTGACCGATATAGCCCTTCGAATCGCTAAACTTAAGTGACAGTGGGCGGGGCACATAGCACGCAGAACCGATGGCCGTTGGGGCGGAAAGGTTCTCGAGTGGCGACCACGTACCGGAAGGCGTAGCGTGGGCAGGCCCCCCACACGGTGGACTGATGACCTGGTAAGGGTCGCGGGTGTCCGCTGGATGCGGGTGACGCAGGACCGGTCATTGTGGAAGTCTTTGGGGGAAGCCTATGTCCAGCAGTGGACGTCATTCGGCTGAATGATGATGATGATGAAGTGTATCTCTACGAGTATTACCATTATTTGACATATTTAACTGCTGATTTGATTTGCTGTACCCAGTGTATCAAAATCGAACACTGCAATCTGCCAGCTATCGACTTCTAACACGGCGAGGACGCCTATAAAAACTACTAGCATGTACCCGCGACGTCGTCCCCGTGGGATTTAACATAGCACCTCCATACAAACTGCTGTCCACAATTTCACCCCCTTAAGGGTTGATTTCCGGGATAAAAACTATCCTACATCCTTTCCCAGGGCTCAAACTACTTGAGTAAGTATGCCTCCCTGTTTGGGGTCGAAACACTTGGACCATGAGGCGAAATGCGCGTCGACTTTTCAAAGATATGTCGGCTCGCTTAATAGAGACCACAGGTGACCAGAGGGCTGGCCAATATTTCGCATAAAGAAAAAGCATTGCCATCCAGCGTGGCAATGCGGCCAGCCTTCTGGGCACTCTACCCACTGATGGAGACATCGGTTTGTTTTTTTATATAGGTTGTCTGATGTTGTCGGACTTATTGAGAATTGTTTAATAAAATAGAAATTTAATAAAATTCCCATACCAAATTTCACCCAAATGTTGTTGAAGAGGTATATATTAGACAGACAGTTACTTTTGCAATTATTATATTACTATGAAAGCACGGATATTCAAAGTAACGGTCATCTCGGAGAAGCCCACAATAACCCGTTTATGGGTCGACCACAGGAGGCGATGGCAAGAAAAGAAAAAGACGAGACACCCTGTTTGGTACTCCCCCTTCCCCGGCCTAACAACCAATGAAAGAGCATTTTGGCGTTATAACATAAGATAAGGAGAGCTGACCCCACCTAATGCAAGATAAGTAGAAGACAGAAAAAGAGATATAGAACTGTTGTTATAGCTTACCCGTGCCGCCTTGCTACGCGCCCGCGCAGCGCGTAGTAGCGCGGAGGTGGACGCCTCGGGCGCGATACCTCGCGACTTCTCCCACTCATGCAACTTGCGGGTGAACGAGCGAGATATGCCTGAAAATAATGGGTGACCATACATCATTGGTCATATTGGTTGAAGAAGTTATACAGGGTGTTTGGTAACAGGATGCAAAAACTTTCAGGGACGATAGAGGAGGTCATTTTAGATATTTTAGATACAACTTGCTTTAGTACAAAATCTCTTAGTTTCCAAGATATGCACCATTTTATTTTGAAAATTGTATGTTTTCCATACTACATTTGGAAAATGTTTGGATTTTTTAATGTTCCCGTTTTTCTGACTTATCGTAACTTTTCAGTAGCTGGAGGAACTAAGGATGTTTTTAAAATCAATTAAATTGGGGCTAACGACTTTTGACTGTCTGTATTCACATGGTATTCATATGCGAATTTCTCTCCATAAAAAAATTAACCCGTTATTTTCGAAGTTCTTGTAGTTCGAAGTAAAAGAACATAATCACTTAGGATAATTTTGGAGTGATTAAGATTTATTTATTTTTCCGTTTCTATGAACATTTATTCGCATGTGAATACAGGCAATAAAAAGTCGTTAGTCCCAATTCAACTGATTCCAAAAACTTCCTTCGTTTCTACAGGTACTGAAAAATTACGATAAACCAGAAAAAAAGGAAACGGGAACGCTGCCTGCGTAATGAGCACCCTACCCAGGGCATTAAATTTTGATAGGTATTTTTAATTTTTAGCTTTAATTATTTTAGTTGTAGTTAGTTTTAGTTTTATGTTCTAAGTTATTTATTAATACTATACATGTATTTTTATTTTCTTAATCCAACTGTATATCGATCAAGATTGTTTTTAATAAAATTTCATTTAAGAAAAAAAAGGGATTATTAAAAAAATCTAAACATTTTCCAAATGTAAGGTAGTATGGAAAACTTTTTTTTTTAATAAAATGGTGTATATTGGAAACTAAGAGACTTTGTACAAGCCAGTTGTGTCTAAAATATCTAAAATGACTTCCTCTATCATCCCTGAAAGTCTTTGCATCCTGTTACCAAACACCTTGTATTTTCATATAGGTAATTGAAATTGCTATGAAAGATACCTTGGAACTTGAAAAGACCAGTGGAAGTCTGCACCAGGACCTGGTCTGGCTTGCTCTGCTCCCCCCACGAAGGCACGGATTTCGTTTCCTTCATACGGTTCCATGCATCTGAAATAATTGAATGTAAGTATTTTTTTATCTAAAACTTCAATAAAAGGTTTATGCTTACACAGTCATTGTCAAAAGGCGACAATTTTTTCATATGGCATCTCGAGGAAACCTGCATACAGCCGCGAAAAAATTCAAAGGTGTATGTGAAGTCCACAAGGGAAAATGCATGAGAGGACGCCGCCGTATGTAGGCCGATGATTATCCTGAAAAGTCACCAGTATTTAGGATTAGTTACCATAGGAAGGTAGGTAGGCCCATTGGACGCCGATTATTCACATGTAAGTCATTGGGCGACACAGCGCTACCGAATGATACCTCCAACTTTTACATGCAAACATGAAAGAATTGCTACCTACCCCACTTCTTCAAGAAGTCCTCGCTCAGGTCCTTGCGCTCGGGCACGAAGGGCGGTGGCTGCATCCCCTTCAGCATCTGCCATTCGTCCAGCTTCTTCTGGAAGTCTGCTGACAGCTGCTCCCTGGTCGGCACTGGCCGGGCTGGACCTTGTACGACAATTTCTATTGAATAACTACTTTTTACAAAGTAAGAAATTTCATTTAGAACTTCCAGGCATTCAATGAAGAACCTGAAATCATCGAGCTGAAATACGTAAGTTTTGTGATTATTCGCCACTTTGAACCCAAAACTTTTGTGTTCTGTGTATTGCTTTGAACCAACTGAGCTATCACAGGGACCCCTTGTGGTGGTGAATCATTCAATCACTTCACTCTTCTAATTACGTTTCGGGAGGCTCCTAGTGACATCTACTGCCAAGTTATTACAACTTCTTAATCGGCATATCGTATCTAATTGAGAATCGTTAGTAGAAGAAAATTAACTCCTGGTAACAGAAAGGAAAGTTCTGCGGAAGATCCTGGGACCTGTCAAGAACGATGACGGCTCTTGGAGGATCAAGAGAAATGCCGATCAAGAAAAATTGGTGGCCGAACCGAATATCATCGGCGAAACAAAGGCGCACAGACTTCGCTGGTTCGGCCACTAACTGAGATTGGGAGAGGATCGAGCCGTCAAGAAAGCATACTTGGGGCGACTGAGTGGGCGCCGCCCGGTTGGTCGACCCAGGTATCGCTGGGAAGACAGTGTGGAGGCGGATCTGCGGCAGCTTCAGGTCGAAGACTGGCAGGAGGTTGCGCAGGATCGGGAAAAGTGGCGTGCTCTCATTTCGGAGGGCAAGATCCTCTTTGGGTCGTTGCGCCGATAAAGTAAGTAAGTAGTGGTCTACCCCACCCTATTAACTGTAGATTTTCACTTAGATTGGAAGTTATCATTTCGTTAGTGGACGCTTCCCCTTAGTCAAAATTAAGAGTTAGATGACAATTACCACAAAGTATTATATAGTATATGCTGAGATAGAGATATCACTGAAATACTCCACATTGATCGTAGCACCGCTGTGGTATTTAGTAAGAACTAACCATACGACTGCTGCATCTCTTTCACTCCAATATGCAAGTGCAATACAGATAGCACCCAGTGACATCTGGTACAAACAATAATAAACTAACATCTCCTTAGGAAAATTCGTACTTCGAGCTTCTAACTTCAAACTTCTTTATTTGCATAGAATAATTATATACAAAGAGATGATAAAATGATATTGAGGAACATTATTCTGCTATAAGTATTACAAATAATACTAGCATGCAAATAATTAAAACTTTACTAAATCTTACCTAAAAGGAACAACTTTATATTATAATATTGTTTTTCTTGCAATAGTTTTATTATGGTCCATCGAAACATGTTGAAAGGCAATTGTTGTATGTTTGGTGGTAACTTATTAAATAAGCTGAAAGGCCCCTGACAAGTACCCCTAATATTTCTGGTCTGATGTACTAAAAGGTACTAGCTTTTGTCTGTAGATGCATATAATTACCACTGTGGAGTTTTCCTCGGCGGTCGGAGAACTCCCGCCCCAACCGCGTCTGCAGAGCGGCGTAGTCTCGCGCAATCTCGTCGCGGAAGCCGCTGGCTTCACAGCCGCTGCTTACGCCTTCTGTTTCTGAAACAATCACAGTTTACAATACAATTTTGAGAGTTTTAAACTTCCAGATCAAGCCGAGCCAAAATGCTAGCAGCCATTGACTTGTGTAGTTATTAAGACTGCGCAGTACGTTCGGTTCTCCATACAAACGTATTTATGCTCTCATTTTAAAACGCCAGGCTAGAATAACATGAAACATTGTATACACAATGGGATCCGGCATATACACAATGGGACGGCCTGTTTAGCCTAGTTGGTAGTGACTCTGCCCCCGAAGCTAGAGGTCCCGGGTTCGAATCCCGGCCAGGGCATTTATTTGTGCATTTTTCACGGATATTTGTTCTTGGGTCTTGGATGTTTTCTATGTATTTAAGTATGTATTTATCTATATAAGTATGAATGTCGTCGTCTAGTACCCATAGTACAAGCTTTGCTTAGTTTGGGACTAGGTCGATTTGTGTAAGATTGTCCCCCAATATTTACTTATTTACTTTACTTATATCTAGGTCGGACCATAGTTTCTGTTGCTTGAAATTATAATGGAGAAAAAATACAGCGATTATTAAGGTTTTCATACAAGCCGTAAAAAACTCAAAAAGCCGCTGTATTTTTTTTTCTTTTACAATTTCTAGCAACAGAAACTATGGTCCGACCTAGATATGCCGGATTCCATTGTGTATACAAATTTTCATGTTATTCTAGCATGGCGTTTTAAAATGAGAGGGTAAATACGTTTATATGGAGAACCGAGCCAGACCGTGCGTACTGCGCCCTCTTAAGAACAGGCCCAGGCATTTTGGTTTGAAGATACCAACACAACGTCAGTCAGGCCGTGATAGTTTAAGTTGACAGTGTGGCTTGTTTCCAGTGTAAGAAATGTTAGTTAAAAATATTCGGACGGGCCTATCCTTACTTTTGAAATCGATGCTAGAGCATCCCTCAAACTAAATCTACAAAGGAGCCACTAAGTATATTATGGCGCCCTGTCAGTTTTAGCCTATGTTGACGGTTGGTTGACGGGTAGAATGAACGAATTATTTTTAGTTTGTACATCTATGTAGTTGTCTGTGGTTATGGACCGTTTTTGGCGGATATGTATGTGTAAATATCTGAATTCTTTAAAAGAACTTAAATCCCTACAGTGTGCATTTAGAAACACTGTGATGGACACTATTCCAGACACAATAGAATAGAAATAACAATAGAATTACGCCTATAGGCATCTACTGTCCATCAATGCATTAAGGTTACAGTTTATAAAGATAAAAGCAAGAAACCAATGCAAAATATATACCGAAATACCTAAATAAGCCTTTTTGCGTATTGTAATATTTATTTTAAAAATATAAAGTTTAATCCATGGTGGAATGCTGTGGAATGTCATGGCCAAAGTGATTGCCAGAAAATGATGTCAAAATAAATCAACAATCATGTTCAAAGTAAAATAACAATATCACACATATTGAAAATATTAATAGCAATCTAAATAAAATAATAATTAACATGAGAAGATTGGACTGACTTGTTTGGAAATAACGCTTTTTTAAAACAATGTAAGTCAACGTGGGGACATGTTAGCAATGGTAAAGTAATAGTTGGACGAAAACCTTTGGACGAGGGCAGCGCAATGGCGCCTGGACGAGGGCCCTGGAACTTTTTGATATATATGGAACATTAGGTATAAAAGGTTCATTCGGTTGCTGATGCCCGTAGGGAAAACCGCCTAGAAATAACTGGTATATTAATAAAACATGCAGCATTATCTCCACTAGGAATAAGTGCAAGCGATAAATAACATTAAGTGCCTATATATCGCATCTTACTAAGTGGCTAAAAACTAAATCCTATGAGGATACGGAGAAGCTACTTAGATCGGCGTACTAGGGCATGTCCCTACACACAAATGCACATACACACACGTATGCGCACACACACACACGCGCACGCACGCACGCACGCACGCACGCACGCACACACGCACGCACACACGCTTTATTTATTATTATATAAAATTGTTGATATCCGTATATTTGCAGGCATCCAACAACACAGTCCAATGCTTCTCCAGGTCCTTCTTGCGGTTGTCGCCCTTGGAGTGCTTTATAAATTCGTGAGTACTCTATCCATCCATGTAACTTACCTGTATGTACTCTAACACCTACGAATACTACTATTAATGGTACTCCCCACTGCTGAGAATAGGCCTCTCTTCGAGTACGCCACTCGTCCTGGTCTTGAGCTAGTTTTATACAGTGATCCGTGAATCCGTGATTTTCCTAATATCCTCAACCCATCGGACTGGTGGTCGTCCAGCGCTACTTTTACCCTGAGGTGGGCATTGGCCACCAATCTGGCAGTATTTTGGTTTACCTGCCATCATTCTGCCTGCAGTGCTACTCGTGTATAATGCACAACCTCATTCCTAAGCATCCATGTCTCAGCACCGCACCTATGTTATAGTGGCAAGGAGGTTGGTTAAATAGGCGACGTTTCAGACATTGCGGAACATCGGTGCATTTGTGGATGTCGTCCAGTTTATTGAATGGAGTCCAGACCAGCTGGATTTTCCTGGAGAACTCCTTGATTAATTGGTTTAACTAGCCTAATTCAGAACGGGCGAGCTCTATGTATTAGATTAGGGCTTCAATTATGAAAACGTTGTTTTAGAGAGTGAGGGCATAAATTTGAAGCAGTCCAACTGGATAAGTACCGTATATAGAAAATCCCAGCCAAAATAATATACGCAGTACTTGCTACTTATGTAGGTGGTTGATGAGTAGGTTGGCCAGAGCTCCCGAGGATGCGCTGTACTGAGAGAGACACTCATATCAAAAAAGGGTCGGCAGCGCATTTGCGGCGCGCTTGACTGTACGGCAGTCGCAAGCGTCCATAGGCTACGGTGTCTGCTATAACGCAGAAAGTACGCTTGTTTGCCATCGTCGTAGTATATGTAAATAAAGTGGATGTTTGTAAATAATGTAATGCAAACAATGGACGCAGGTGCAATCTCATGGCTGCGGCCGCGCATGCCAGCGGCGGCCAGCGGGCTCACTCGGGCGGAGCAGCGTGCACGGCGAGTGTACGTGCGCCTGCGCTACCTGCCCCTGCTCGCCGCTAGACGGCGTCTTTGAGTAAGACCATACACTGCTACCAAGCTGGTCACAAACGCACTGACAGGCGGTCGGCGGCACTAGAGTCGCAACCTACGGGCTGCACTGCGCGCTTTGTGCATTCGTTAGCCGCCTAACGTGTGAAATGCGGCCGGTTTCGAACATAGAACTTTCGTTTAGTAAAGCTGCTCGATAGTAGGTGACTCGCTAGGCTCTAGGCGTTAATCAAGCCACCTGTCACTGCGTTTGTGGCATTAAACTTAGATGGTGTGCGATCTCGACGCGGCGAGAGGCCGAGAGGACCAGCCCCGCGTCCCCTTTAAACCATTAATGTCTCCCTCTTACGACCCTGCCACGACTTCGAGAGGCGGAGGCAGTTGCAGCGGTTTTCCTAATCCTAACTAACCGCCATGCGTTGTGTGTCTCGACCGTGCAATGAGCAGACAAAACGCATGCCGCGCCGCAAACGCAGCCGTAGCCGGGCTGTTACGCCGCGCGGAGCTCAGGCGCCGTTTAAGTTTAGTGCGTAGATCTATAGACTAGAAAAAACTACCATCCCCTTCTAACATGCGCAGTCCAATGCTTCTCCAGGTCCTTCTTGCGGTTGTCGCCCTTGGAGTGCTTTATAAATTCGTGAGTACTCTATCCATCCATGTAACTTACCTGTATGTACTCTAACACCTACGAATACTACTATTAATGGTACTCCCCACTGCTGAGAATAGGCCTCTTTTCGAGTACGCCACTCGTCCTGGTCTTGTGAGACATGATTCACTAAGTCGCGCGTGGCGCCACGCCACTTGGCAGAATGTTCTGCTAGATGTATTGGAACTATAATCTATTATAGAAAAGAAAAAAGAACTCCTACTACACTATACTTCTACTACTTCTGGACTATAGAAATCCTGATGCCTGTCATTTCGAATGCCGAGCATCATACGCATACTGTTGCTATAAATACCTGTGATGCTAGCTGTTTTACGATCAAGAAACCTACCCAGAAACTTCAAGCGAACCTGAGGGCCGAAGACCCGAAGATGAGCGGCAAGGCACGCGAGGCCGTATGCCGAGCTTCGCGTTGGGCCGAAGGCCTGAAGCCTCCCATCGAGCGCACTCACCACGCGAGCCCGAGGGCCTTAACTTCTAACGTCTATATCGGTGTTTCTTCTGCAGAAAATAGTTTTCCACAATGAGTTATTACATCTTCCTGCATTCAACCTAAATGGAGTCGAAGCATCTCGCTCAAATGTATTCGTTTAGTACCATCATGCACTTTGTTCTCATTGTAATGTTGGCGTTTGTAAGTCCGCTGAATTCAGAAGGTGTAATAATTCCTTTGCTCTTAATTGTTTCACTATTTCGAATTATGTCTTAACCTGTACTGTATGTTTCAGGCCATTTAATTTTATCCCGGAAGCATTGGAGACATGTCAAAACAAGGTGTTGACGTGGGTAAAAGACCTAAATACTCTCGCTGTCATATGAAAGCTAGATTAGATGTATTAAGAGTTCGCAGTAAGCTCGGTTCTCCATACAATTTCTAGTAACAGAAACTAATTTCCGACCTAGATATGGCGGCTCCCATTGTGTATACAAAGTTTCATGTTATTCAAGCATGGCGTTTTAAAATGAGAACGTAACTACGTTTGCATGGAGAATCGAATTCAGCCGAGCGTACTGGGGACTCTTAAGTTGCTAGTTAGTGCCAATACAGACTGTATACAGTGACGTAGGCTTGTGTGACGATCCGGAATAGCAGACCTTGTTTCATTAGACCATGGTACTGTACCGTTTATATTACCTACAGTTTCTTCCCTTCCCAGTATAGGTCGATTCACAAGAGCTGGCGCGGAAAATGTATGTATCTGTCATTTTTCATAGACATTCCGCGCCAGCTCTTGTGAATCGACCTATACACATACGAGTACCACACCCCGCTCGGAGCTGCTACCGCGAAACAAAAACGAACAAAGTTCGAATATCCCCCTATCTGTCGCGCTTGCCTATTCGAGCGACAGACGGGGATATTCGAACTTCGATCGTTTTCGTTTCGCGGTAGAGCAGCTCAGTTCCAAGCGGGGTGGGGGCGGAGGTAAACACATCACCGAGGGGGCTGCCATCTCGAAGCGAACGCCTACTAGGTACATGGATCCAGTCGAGGACGAGCAGGAATGGCACAATAGCAAATTGCTTAACGAGGGGCGTCAACGGAAAATAGGGAATGAGAATCTTTTGTTGACTCGAGTTTGCAATTTTTTACGCCCGAGTTAATCACAATGTTTTTCATCACATTTGCGATGAAATAAAGAACTCCAGCACTAATCTTAATTGACGAAATCAACAACTTAACCTCCAGTATCAGTGCATGATCGCTGGGGCGTCCTTGCGAGAGGAGCGCGCCGCTTTAATATTTCAACTAACCACAAATCAGTATTCTTGTAGCGCGCGGGTATTCTTGTAGGCTATATTTTTCAGCTTCAATATTTGAACCAATTACAGAGCAGTACTACTAGATTTTTTAAACCAATCAGAGCGCACACAAACTTATAACTCCCTTGGGAGTGATGGATTTTCATAACTCCCATGGGAGCTTTGGTGAGACTGGCACCATTTTAATTCCGAATTTCAATTGAAAACTAGGTTCATCAAACTTAAAATAGTTCGTTTGCCGTTATCTGACATGTGTGTTGGTAAGAAAGGGACAAAATACATTTTTATTAACTATAGTTAAGTAATATTACTTGTTATGTATGTATGTATGTTATCAAATTTGGGTAGTCCATGGGTAGTCTCATTTGCGTGCCAACCTGATTTGCTTTTGAACGACCAATTTGAACGAAGCTGTTACTGTCTGGCGGTGTAAGCGTTCTGGTGAATTACCACCCCGGTGCCGGTGGTGTGTGACAGCCAAGTTTAGTCTTGGTGGCGAGTGAAACAGGCCTGACAAAGGCTTTGTTAAGTTTAATGAGTAAGGGGATCTGTATTTACCCGACTGCGCCAGAAGGAGGGTTCTGTTTTTCGAGAGTATGTATGTATGTATAATTGTTTGGAACGCTCTGCGGCCTGAATGGCTCGATGTATTTTAGCTTGAGAGGTGTCATTAGATTCGTATTTACTGTGAGAGTGACACTGGGTATATCGAAATATATTATCAAAATGGCGGATTTTTGGCGCCAAATTCAAATGTTTGGCACGCTTTGCAGCCTGAACGGCTCGATCGATTTTAGCTTCAAAGTTGTCGTTAGATTCGTATTAATTGTGTGTATGTAAATGATGGTATGGAACTCCAAAAGCAGTCGGGTTTATTAAAAAATCTTATAATTTCTCTTGTTTTTTATTACATTTCAGGTCAGTACGAGTTGCCAAAGACCTACAGCCCAGCAATACTCGCAAGTAAGATGTTAAATAAAATTATTTTATAATTCTTGTAATATGAATTTTATTTGTACATTAAGAAGACCACCGGGGAATGGGCAGCAGCATTCCTAGAGTGCGGTGGAGATACTGCGATCGCCAACCCGCATGCCAAGCGTGGCGATTATGGCATTTACCCCCCATGAAATTGGGGGAGGCCTATGTCCAGCAGTGGACGTCCTAGGGCTGATATGGTGGTGGTGGTGGAATTTTATTTCTAGTTTTACTACAGCGGCCGAATAGTCAGGGATATCTTGGTATAAGTTAATCTAAGTCACGCCATTTGCATTTGCACTAGGTGAACATTACCTCACATATATTTTTGTTCCAAGTTCACCGACCCGGGAGTTTTCCCAACGCCCATAGTGATCGAAGCGGCCAGGAAACCCATGGGGCGCCGCAGCCCTACATCGGATTCCTTCTACAGGTCCCCGGAGTCCTTAATGGCCACGGAACCCAATTACAGGGCGTCGGAGCCTAACTTTAGGATAGAGGCTGGAGGCCGCAGTGAGCCTACGCGTAAGTCTTTATACAACGATGGTGGTAAAATTACCGTAAACTATGGAGGCTTGGCTTAAAAGAATCACAACGCATTGCCGATCCTTATTGACTTGGATACAGATCCCTCACTCAACACAGCGCATCCTCGGGAGCTCTGGCGACCTTACTCGGGAACATAACACCACATAGCTACAAAGCAAGCAGGTAGTGGTCTTCTGTAAGGTGAGGTAGCTCCTCAGCTGAACTGCTCCAAAAATAAGCGGGATATAATTCCGATGTACCCAGCCTCTCCTTGAAAACACGACAACTTTCACTTATCATCATCATCATCATCATGTCAGCCGAAAGACGTCCACTGCTGGACATAGGCCTCCCCCAAAGACTTCCACAATGACCGGTCCTGCGCCACCCGCATCCAGCGGACACCCGCGACCTTCACCAGGTCATCAGTCCACCGTGTGGGGGGCCTGCCCACGCTACGCCTTCCGGTACGCGGTCGCCACTTATGGTTGTTGTTTATTTTTTCACAGCGTCATCAAGCAAGGCTTCTCTAAAACGCCAGATGGACGACCAACAAGCCGGTAAAATGTCACAAATGTGCAATAAGTGCAGGCAGAAGGGTGTGACTTGCATGAGAACATGCCCTAAGGCCAAAGCTGCAAGAAACGTGGCAAGCAGTACAGATATTTAGGATCCTAGCCTAGGGCCTGACTATAGCTACGGTACGAATACTATATGTCCAACATCATGTCGGGATTATGCTAGCTAGGTGGGAGGGGTTTAATGAGTCTTCACCGCTAATCAACCGAGTATCACAATTAAGTGATTCGTGTTTCAATGAATAATTTCTTCGGCTACTTAAAGAATTATGCTACGGCTACTATTGGCTATGTGCGAAGTAGGTGGTGGGGGTAAGCTAAGCGATCGTAGCGCACACCATGGCAGAAATGTGTACTTACCGGGGACAACTGTCAAATTTACTTTCACGTTTTCTATTGGTTTCTTAACGGTTACGCCACGATTCGTTTCGTTTGTATGTATTTATTTATTCTCTTATTTATTTCAGTAAAATTTCCAATACGGGGTCTTTCTCGTTTACTAAAGTAAATAAAATATTCATGTGTCATTATTTGACATCTGAGTTTTGACATTGTCTCGGGACCTTTGACGTTTGGCGTTTCAGACGTGCACATAGCCAATAATATGCGAAGTGTGAAAACCAACCGCTATCAGTTAGGCCCTGAACAGTTGAGGCAACCGGGTTGGAACACGCAGTGACGCCGCTATTACAGGTGGAACAGCCAGCCAAGAAGTGATCTATCACTTTTGAACCTTCCTCCTCCCCAGTCGGTCCCTAACTTGATGGTGGTGATCCTATTCTAGTTTTTTTCGGCAACGGCTACCATCGTCCTCGGTCTTTTTTTAATGGCCTTTGGTTATATTACTGACTATACAAGTAGTGTCAAGTCAATTAGAAAGACAGTGGCTTTCATGACTGTGTAATGAAATAAACCTTAATGTACAAATAATAGAGTCGAGAAGTGGTACACCACTTTCCTGGCTTACGTTCCCTGGGGTGGGAGTTGTGCGGGTATTACCCGGCGCACAGCTGCCGTAGGGCCGCCGTAGAGCTGTAGAGCTCAGGCTCAGCGGTGGGTTTGGGTATGTTCCTTATTGAAAGTATTGAAACACTCCCGGATGCAACGCCAAAAGGTAGTTACCCGGAGCGCACTGCCCCCGCCGTCCCCAAGCGCCGCTACTGGAAACGCGTGCAAACACATAATCAGGGCCCGTAATTTTCATGCCGATGACATCAATTTGACGTCACGCTCCGTATAGGATGATCCCAAATAGTTTTATTGTAAAATATTAATCATTAGTCGTCATTCATTTTAATCATGTACAAATGACTTCAAAACTAGTCTATTTACACGTGTAATAAATAATATCTACTTGATACGTGAAACGTAAATAAAACTATTTTGATTTTTATATACATACATTTTATTAAATTTTATTGTTAATAATAACAAGTTTCAATAATTACGTAGAAGACAGAATTCCTCTCTAACGTAAAGCACGCCATCATTCTTGCATTAATTCCCATGCAAAGTAAATCGAAGTCATCTTCGCGTTCATACGTAATGCAATATTCATAAAAATCCTTTTGTTTTGTAACCATATTTCTATTTGTTGTCTCACACATTACGTTAATTTTAACACATTTTTTCTGATTTTAACAAGTTATTCTATTAGTTATTATCAGTATAATTTTTTCTCAGTGGCACTTGTAACATTGTGGACACAACGTTTTTTTAACGAGATTAAATAAAAAGGTACAATAAAAAAAAGGTTTTATTACATATTTATTTATTTATGACGAATAATTATAATCGGGATCATACTCTATGCAGCGTGACGTCATTTTTGCGTCAACGGCATGAAAGTTACGGGCCCTGCACATAATAATATGGCGTTGATTAACGCTTGGCGTGAGCGCTTTCAAAATCACCTGACAGCCCACGTATCAAGGCAGAATAACGCAAAATCAGAAAGACTTGAACATTTTTTTTTAATCGTATGGCATTTATTTACGAACCGTGAGATCTTAGAGAAGACAAGTACGGTTGCCAGTTTTTGTTGCACTTTTAGCACCACCCAGGGGTCACGTGTAGGGTAACGGTGGGTACTCTCTACGGACGTGGTGCAACTTCGACTTGAACAATAAAAGCAAGTTTCCCAAGATAAAAAAAAAAAACCTTAGACTTGGTTTGAAATATTGACATCGGGTTTTTGCAGAACTGAACAATGAAATTCTTATGAAAGGCAATGAAAAACACTACTTCCATATTAAAAATGTATTGTACAGTTGAAGGCGTTTTATTTAGCTGTAGTTTTTGTGTCTGTTCAAACCTATTTGGCACGATATTTACCTAACCATTAACGTGCCGAGTTATCAGTATCACCAAACTCAGTTGGGAATGAGAATGAGAATGAGAAATCGTTTATTACCTATTAATTGGTTACATCTTTTAGTTCCCGCAGGATTGTGTCAGCTAACTTGTGTCTAAAAGATCTGTGTAAGCTGAAGGTGTTATGTCACAAGTGTTGAGTTAAAGATGTTAGTCGTGTATACATATGTAAAATTTATTTAATTCTAAGAGGACGAGGAGCCACCGCCCCGGGGGGGCCAACGTCTCATGTCTTTATTTGGGATATAGACGATGTCTCCTATTCTATTATTTGTTAATAGTGGGTTATATTCGCCGTTGGGGTTGGGCAGGACACGTTGCCAGGCAAAGTGATGGCAGTTGGACCAAAATATTATAAACAGATTGGTGGCCAATTCTAGGAAAAAGAAACGTTCACAACTTCACATACAAGCAGTGAACGGAAATAAAACTAAACTAAACTTGTGGTTCACTTGCAAACAAGCACCATGTATATATGTTTTTGTGAGTTTGGGTTTATGAGTTTTATGAAAGCTATGCGCTATTCGTTAGGTATTAATATAACACATAAGCGAAAATAGCGAATATACGTATCCGACGACTTCTAGGTTTTTAGCACACATCATAGGACACGCATAATTCAAATCTGTCCCGTTCTGACTGATCTTCGTTAACCATAAGGATTCAAAGAAACAACCACAAAGTACAATATATATACTGAGATAGAGATACCAGTGAAATACTCCACATAGATCGTAGCGCCGTTGTGTATTTAGTAAAAACTAACCACACGACCGCTGCATCCCTGTCACTTCAATATGCAAGTGCGATAGAGACAGCACCCAGAGACATCTGGTGCAAACAAGTTAAACTAACATTTCCATAGAAAAAACCGTACTTCGAGCTAAAAGGCCCCTGGAAACAACTATATCACAAAGTACAATATATATACTGAGATAGAGATACCAGTGAAATACTCCACATAGATCGTAGCGCCGTTGTGTATTTAGTAAAAACTAACCGCACGACACACAAGAGAAAAATTTTGTACTTCGAGCTGAAAGGCCCCTGAACTATATGAAAAATCCTTCGATCAATAATAAACCTAGATACACTATTTGCCGGTCAACGGCGTCCACGCTCAAGAGTGCTTAAATTCCGTTTAAGCACTCTTGCGTCCACAGTCGCGCGCTAGCCATCGGCGAGTCAACATGCCTAAGTGCTCCGTGAAAAAGTGCAAAAACAACACGTTAACGACGTTAAAAAAGGATGGAATTTCGTATTTTCGATGAGTATTTATTTAAAGTTTCATAATTTATTGAATTTGTAGTTATATCAGGCTATAACACGCTTATAAAAATATTTTATGTAAATATTTTAAATACTCAAACAGCCAACCAGCTACGCTGCTGTCTCTTTCCCTCACGTTGAGTTAGTCGTATATTGAAACGAAACGGAGAACGGACGAATTGGACTATAGTAAAATTTCGAATGAAAGGAGTCGCAGACGGAAACTTTTTTACGAAAGTTTACATGTATTGTTTTTATTGTACACACATAATTATGTATGGAGTGTATTTGTATTTTACTTTATTCATATATCAAAATCGGGTGGTAACAGTTTGTTTGTCTGACATGTCGCTCTGCTCAGTATACGTTGTTTAAATCAAAAACTTTTTTACTCATTTTGATACGGTTTTCACTTACATGTAGCTTACTAACCTAACTTACTATTAACCTTATTACAGTTTTCCAAAAAATGAAATTGAGAGAGATAAATGGAGGTAAAGAAAGAGCTAAAATAATTATAGCTAAAGAAAGAGGTGAAGAATATTTTAAACCAAATGATTCTAGCGTGGTTTGTTCCTGTCACTTTTCAGAATTTAGTTTTATGACAACGCATATAACTGATTAGGCATTTACGCCCCATGAAATTGGGGGAGGCCTATTGTCCAGCAGTGGATGTCCTAGGGCTGATATGGTGGTGGTGGTGGTGGATATAACTGATAAAAATAAACTATGTATTCAGTTTTCATTTATATTTATTTCTTAATTATTGCCACTAAACTGACATTGATTAACTTTGTTTAACAACTCACGCTAATTGGGTACACTTATTTCTGAAAATGCCCTTGTAACATTTAGTTAAAGCAAATTGTTCGTGATGATTTAAATGGTATGAAAATAAAAAAAATATGAGGGTACAATCTTACACAAATCGACATAGTCCCAAATTTAATACAGCTTGTAATATGGCTACTACATAATATATACTACTTATATTTAAATATAAATAAAAACATACTTAAATACATAAAAAAACATCCAAGACTCAGGAACAAATATTCATGTTCAATTGCTTACCACATAAATAAATGCCCTGACCGGAAATCGAATCCGAGACCTCCTGCTTAATAGACAGACAGGGTCGCTATCAACTAAGCCATACAAGCATACGACAACATCGGTGGAATACAAGCATACGACTTGTCAGGTGGTAACGTCGATTTATACCAACACGACCACTTGTGTTGGTATAAATCGACGTTACCACCTGACAAGTCGTATGCTTGTATTCCACCGATGCCTATTAAAAAAAAAACAATTTCGACTCCACGGCACACGATACGGCCTCTGTTCCAATGTTGACATCTAATCAGTGGAAAATCAACAGAAACGAAACTGAACCTAATTGCTCTTGATTTACGGTGTACAATCTGTTAACATAATGCGGACTTTTGTGGAAATTTTCCACAATCGATACGTGCATTTTGTAATGTTATAACCGCCAAACACTATCATTCAAAATAAAACGTTATGTTTGTGATGTAAGGCTTAATATCGAATAAAAGGAAATGGAACAAATCGCATTACTTTTTTTTGTGTGTCTCCTATACACGCACACAGTGGCAATGAAATTCGGACACTTTTTCGACTTGAATTTGCAGGTGATAGTGTATCTAGGTTTATTATTGATCGAAGGAAAAATCATCTTGCTAACAGTACGGATCTGTTTGATCGAAGGTTTTTTTATTTTATAATGTCGGGTAAACAAACCTGCTTGTAAAATCAAAAAGTCAAGTATTTCGATTGATTGACGACATCTATCAAAGTATTATCAACATACGTACAACATGAACATGTTAATACAATAATTATGTCCAAAATTAGAAAATTGTTATAGAATGTGAATCAGGAACAATAAACGAAGAATACATCAGCGGCCTCACCATCCCAGCCGTTTGACTAACCCGTGGAGCATACTGGTCAATATCCACAATGCCTAGACGTAAGCTCGGTTTTGTGATAATATTACATTATACTAGCTGTTGCCCGCGACTTCGTCCGCGTCTTCGCTCCTATTGGTCGCAGTCTGGTGTTATATAGCCTTAATCCTTCCCGATAAATGGACTATCCAACTCGAAAATATTTTTTGACAATTCGAACCAGTAGTTCCTGAGATTAGCGCGTTCTAATAAACAAACAAACTCTTCAGCTTTATAATATTATATATAAATAGTATAGATAGACGACATTATATAACCTCTAAATGGCGGGGAATTTTATGAAAATTGGTCCGAATCTTAGTCTTATATCATCTCTCAAAAGTGCAGGCGTCAGGGCTTTGTGTTATCGCACTTAAAATGCACTTTATAACTTACTTCATTTGCATTTTATTCTAAAACTACGTATTGTATGCAATTGTGGTCCAGGGCAAAGTAAAAGTTTAAAAAAATTCACTTATGCTCGATGTACACAACTATGAATACAAAACATATGATCTTAGAGAAAAACTCATAATTTTATCTGACTATTCTGGCAGTACAGAGGAAATTCTCTGGAATTAAATTTTGGGAGAGTTACAATGCTACCCCATTTTACGGTACATGGCCTGCTAAATGAAATAATTTATACCAAAAAAACTACCTCAATTTTGTACTTGCTATGCCACAATTTGGTTTCCGTGAGCCAATGCTTTGTTACCTACAGAAAATACCGAAATCGGCATATGCGTGCCTATCTAATTCGAGGATTTCCCTCGATTCCTCCTAGATCCCATCATCAGACCTTTATCAAATTTATATGGGACCAATGCAAATGTCGGGGTACCTGCTTTGAAAAAAATAAAGAATTATCAAAATCGGCTAACGTGGTCAAAACAAGCAAACATGCAGACGAACTGAGTACCTCCATCCTTCTATTGAAGTCGGTAAAAAAGAGCGTTATTCTGCAAGTGCCATACTTATACAAGACAAAAAAAGAAGGCCACTGCCGAGAAGAAACGCGAATATAAACTCAATAGTCAGTGATTTTTCCTAAAATAAACTTGTTACAATGATAATACTTGAAGAAAGTGAAGTCTAAAAGATAGTGAAATCCCTGTTTGTAATATTTCAGAAAGAAGGAGCCACCCGGTCTATAACTCAGAAAGGAGGAGCCTGGCTCCGCGGGACTCCGTAGAAAAACCATGCACAAGTAAACACACATTTCATGTTATCAGACTGATTTAAAAAGAGCATGTATAGATGCAATCATAAGTATTATAACTTTGAAAATAACTGCACATTTTCAAAGTGGTTTTCAGTAACGTGTAGACTTGTTTCATCATCATCGTGTCAGCCGAATGACGTCCACTGCTGGACATAGGCCTCCCCAAAAGACTTCCACAGTGACCGCGGTCCTGCGCCACCCGCGTCCAGCGGACACCTGCGACCCTTATACCAGGTCATTAGTCCACCGTGTGGGGGGCCTGCCCACGCTACGCCTTCCAGGACGTGGTCGCCACTCGATAACCTTTCCACCCTAACGGCCATCGGTTCTACGTGCTATATGCCCCGCCCACTGCTACTTAAGTTTAGCGATTCGAAGGGCTATATCGGTCAGTTTAGTTCTGCTGCGGATGGCCTCATTCCTGATGCGATCACGCAGAGAAACTCCCAACTAGACTTGTTTACAAAGATAATTTTAATAAGTTCAACAAACTTCTCATAGCGGTCAAAATTGCCACATAGACATATCGCAAAATATCTTTATACAGTATTGGGATTAAGAAGAGTCATTTCATTTCATTTCGATATATTTAACTACTTCAATTTAAACACAATATTATTTTTAAATAAAATGAAGTCCCCGCCGCCTCTGTTTGTCTCGATAAACTCGAAAACAGCTTAATGGTTTTTGATAGGCCAACCAACGTATAGCTGATTCTCCCGGATGGTTTTGGTGTATAATTTATGTATATTTCTCACATGCATTATGTTATAATCCGTGCGAAGCGCGGCGCGGGTCGCTAGTTCTCTATATAAAAATAGAAGAATAGAATAGAACAAAAGAAAAAGAAATAAAAAGAGTAGAAAATAAAGAAGAAGAAATAGTAGAATAGATATGAATAGGACAGTATTTAATGTGCATGTTAACTACATATTTACACACTTAGATGTTATATGTTATATAAAAACTAAGATTAGATGCGAAAACGGATTCCACTCGGAGTCAGTACCTAGGTATGATATTTATGAAGCTGCTGCACGTCTTTGATCAATGCTTACGATCCCGATATGGTCCCGGTTTTTTTGCAGGATGCCAAGAAAGCGATTGTATTATCTACTTCTGGGTGAAATTGTTTACGCTACTGTTGATCCTTCTCATAGTGATTGTAAGTATTCATTTTGTCTATTATTTTATAAGCTGTCTACCAGTCATACCAATTAGACAGTGCTTTAGCGTCTTATGTCATTGTTAGTTGTACTTGTAACTGATATGTGTCATTATTTTAGGCAATCCCCCTGGGCCAGAGATTATACGTCATACAGGAATGTGACACCGATCTCCACTGTATTTTGTGTAACATATACATATTTTTTGCTACGGTAAGTATATCCATTATTAACAAAATTATACAAAATACACACTTATAAAATACTCTTTGAGTAGTTGATAATAATTGTATGTATATCGTAGTTACACACTTAATTCTTTTATTTTTATTTCAGTTTTAGTTCTTGTTAAAAATATATTTATTTTTCGCTTTTCTCATATTGTTATATAGTCTAATTAGAATCAATAGTCTACTTGTAATTGTACTAAATGTCCCCTAATATTTATTTATTATTAATATTTATTTATTATTAATATTTATTACGGAATTCTTCTACATATTTCGAACACTGTTCACAAATTAGTTATGTGCATGAAAGCATGTATCCATACAAATTAAAATGTTTAATAGGTATTTTAGGTACTTTTCCATTCACCTATTAACATTTTGATGATGTAAGGTGGCATAACACCTTCCCTATACAATGTCGGTTCCGACAAAAAAAAAAAACAAATATGTTTACCGCTTTATTTATGTATGAAAAGTGATTGCATATATTTTTTATGTTTCAAAGAGTGATTAACATACTATTTGACCGACCAACAAGCCATATTTCTTATTTTTGAGATTTCACTTCATACAACTGTTACGCTGCGCCGCCATGTGCAAACTAGACAGCTGTTGGACACAGTTTTGACGCCCCACCTTCTTGGACACAGTTTTGGTGGTGTCATTTTGCGACGCTAGTTGTGCTTCTATGTTTTTTTCATTCGCTGTGGAAAACGCTCTTTGGTTTTTTTGTATATCGCAGCAATTTTTTTTTATATTTCAGTGTCACACTCAGGCTGATGGCAATCGCAGAATTCCTGTGTAAATTTTTTCTAAAAGCTTTCGAAGTGGTCAACATTAAGGTATTTTTTTTACTAAATAGGTGTGGTAGTAGATTTATCAAACATGTCTACAAAAAGTAAAAAATAAACTTTCGGTGTAGTAGAGCTTTTTACAAGTTCTAATAATTTAAATGGCTTAAAATTGTGTACTATTTTAACCATAGCGGATGGCGATAATATGTTATTAATAAACAAAACATTGAAACAAAACAAAACATAACAAAACAAAACATTGAAAAACATAACTTACATTTTTCATAACTGTTTCAGATTGTGCGCTTATTGCAAAAAGGTGAAAGCACTTGCAGCGTGGCTCCTTGTCTCCAAACTATCGCTAAGAAATGGTAATGGACAAGCCAATTAAATACTTTTTTTAAATATTCGTGATAGTCATACTAAGTAGTGTGCTTCCCTGAATAAATATTAATCATATTATTAATGAGTCAGCAATGCATTCATGCATATTTCGGCCACACAATGCGCAGACCGAAAATTAAAAATAACCGATTGTGGTTGGGAACACCGTAGGTAAAATATCGCGCGGTCGTTCACCAACAAAAACGGACCGATCATGTGAAACACTCGTCGTCCTCCAAATTCTACACGATTGTAAGAGACGCGCTGGACAGAAACCGGTGGAGGCAGATCATACGCTTCAGATACAACCCTGATGCTGACTACGATCCTCAGACATGAGGAGGAACGAGGAACGAGGAACGACCCGACCCAGAGAAAGATATGATTAATCAGCATAGCATTATAAATCGCAATGAAAAACATGCAAGTTTATTCTCGTTGCGGGGTTTGACAGAAATGACAGAATGATTGAATACGTTATACCTCGATGACTTGCATAAATTTTTTCCCAAACAAGCAATGAAATATTGACGTTATATTCGTTTGTCGTTCGTTCACTAATATAGCATTTACCTCACACGAAATTGGGGGAGACCTATGTCCAGCAGTGGACGTCCTTCGGCTGATATGGTGGTGGATTCGTTATTATAACCTGTGAAGCATCACGTTTCGGGTGCGGCGAAACGAGCGGCCCATAATAGGATTTCATAGAAAATTTGTAGACCTATTATCCAATGAATTATGTTCTGTTTTTCAGGTAACAGGTTCGTGCATCGTTAAAAGAGAAATATTTCAGTAAAAAAATCTGCGGATAATGTATCTGTCTAATAATAGGCAAGCTGTGAAGTTCTTATGTCACAAGATGTCTCAACACAATATACCTGTCTTCCAATAATTAGTAAATAATGTATTTAGGTAATTATTGTTATTTAAAGTCCAGAGAAAGTGTACCAAATGGAGATTAAAAACTTCCCTATTACAAGGTCAATATGTGTTTTCGTTATCCAACCTTGCATACCTACAATAAAAAAGCGTTTAATGTCAGTTTTGTGAAGGTTTTACACAAATGCACAGTTTTTTCTGGTTCGTAGGTTTCGTCGGGAATAGATTTGTTTCATACAACTTTGGTAGCAAACTAGCATCTTTATGTTTTTACTACTTCCAACGAACCAGTGAAGATGTTCCGGATAAATCTGCCTTTACAAATATTATTGTAAGTGATTTCTTGCAAATCCCCACTTGGGGCCATGAAACGGGCGTAAAACAGATCGTAAACGCGTTCGATTTGGTTTCGCAACCGTTGTATATGGCTAGAGCTATTTTTGCGCCGAACGCGAGTGGAATGGCGAGTGTCAATATATGGTTGAGGCTGATTGTGCTGATTTTGGCGGTGAGGATCTTTTAACATTATTCTTATGATTTCCACAGTCAAATGTGAAGCATAAGTCGTAAAACCAACATACTTATTATTTCCAAGACAGACTTATTATTTCGTTCCGCATTCCATTACCGTTTAATTTATTTTTAAGATGTATCCATTCCCGATATCTGAATTTTATGAATGTGATATCGTAATAGAATTATAGGATTTCCATTGTTTACATGAGGTGATTTTAGCGAAAAATATTTTTTTTAGATTAGGAACCACTAAAATTCATGAATATAATCAAGTTCTCTTGAAATTTTATTAACTATTGAGGAAAAAAAGAGATATTTTTTAGTTATTTTAATTGTCTGTGTTTGGCCCTATGGTTGACTGATAGAGAATGCCATTTGGTATTAAGTCCATCATCATCATCATAAATTTAAGAGCCTTGCTCTTGTCGGTGGAGTAACCGCCATTCCGTTCTTCTCTGTGCTACATCTTTGAGTTCCTGATACGACACAACATTAACTTTCTCCTTAGCCTGATCCATAAACGCACGTCTCGGTCTTCCCCTGCCTGTTCTTCACTCTATTTTGCCCTCTATTATGAAGAAGAAGAAGAAGAAGAAAAATCATTTATTCCATAAAGCACACAGAACAAGACTTAAAGATAAATAAACATAAAATAAATGAAAAACGATAACATGAAGACGCACAGAGGTGTGCACAATGGGTCCAGCAATGTTTGCGATAAAGAAAAGGCTGAGACTCAGCATGTGTTGCTATTCGCAGGTCGTACGAACTGCAACGCTGTTATTCTGCCACAGCCTATGAGTCTAAATCGAAGTCGAGTCAGTTGCCATAGCGCCATGCAATTAATGTTGTTGACATTTTTGAAAATACCAGAGTATGCCTGTATCTAAAGTTTCCGAAAGGATTGAATAGAATTAAAAAAAAAACAAAAAAGTCAATGTAAATAAATAAATAAATGAATGTAAAGCCCAATAATAATAAATATGTGTATATGTAAGTAAACCAGAAGTATTTTGAGCAGCACATAATAGTTCTCTCAATTTTCGCTGAAAACTAAACTTCGATGTGCAATTCCTAAACGGGGGAGGCAGATCGTTCCAACATTTAGTAGCCTGGAACCGAAAGCTGCCACGGAATGCTGCACATTAGTATTTTTGCACAATGAGCGGTTTGTGATTGGCTATTGTACGTTCCGCCCGCCGCTGCTCTCGCCAGGCGATTTTAGACAGCAGATAGGAAGGTTTGCCCCACTTGATGCATCCAAAAAGAAGTGAAGCTAGATGGAGGCGTTGTCTGTGTTTCATATTAAGTAGATTTGCACTGGCCAGGTAAGGTGATACTGAGGTCCGCGGTGGTATTTTGAAACAAAAACGGGCGCAAGCATTCTGTACTCTTTGAATCAGCTTTTGGGTTTTACTATATAGACATGGACTGATAACTGTGTCGCAATAGTTAAATTTAGATCGAATGAGTGATTCGCAAAGTTTAATTCTCATTTCTACTGAGATGAATTGCCGGATGTTGGAAAGCACCTTTAACCTATAAAAGCAGTTGCGGACGGTGTCAAGAACATGTTCCTCGAACCGCAAGTGACAGTCCATGAGAATCCCTAGATTGCGCGCGGTGTAAACACGTTCAATAGGTACGCCGTCAATTCGTATATCTTCGACATTTTGCGAAAACAAAGATATTTGCTTTTTGCTTCCCAAGATGAGGTATTTGGACTTATCCGGATTCAGAACTAGAGAGTTTTTAGCGGACCATTCAGCAATTTTCAATAGATCTTCATTCATGCAATAAATAGCTTTTTTTTACGTCATGTTTGTTGAAGGAAACCATGAGCTGAAGATCGTCAGCATATATATGGTATTTACTAAAATGAATACACTGTGTGATATCAGCAGAGTAAATAATAAACAAAAGAGGGCCAGTAATGGAGCCTTGAGGCACCCCTCTACATATGGCTTGGGATTCAGATAATTGAACTAGTCCATTAGGTTTTTTGACTTCCACAAGCTGCTGTCGATTACTGAGGTAACTATGAAAGAACTTTACTGTAGAGTTGTTAAAACCATAGTAGGATAGCTTCGAAAGCAGAAGTGTTACATTTATTGAGTCAAAGGCTCTAGAAAAATCCAGCAGAGTTAATATTGTTCCATTGCCTTCATCTTGGGAAAACAGAATGTTATCAACGATATCAAGCAGAGCCGTGCACGTACTATGTTGTTTTCTAAACCCCGATTGCATTTGTGGTAGAAGATCATTACTTTCACAATAATGAAGCACCTGTTCATAAACGGCTTTTTCTAACACCTTGGACAAAAATGGCAACAGGCTAATCGGCCGTAGGTCACGGACACTGGCGGGATTGTTTGTTTTTGCGATTGGGCGGACCAATGCAGTTTTCCATATATCCGGAAAGGTAGAAGATGTGATAGCTTTATTAATGATTGCGGTGATGACTGGTAGGGTCTCAGGCAGTGTTAGAAGTACCATATCTAAAGAAATACGATCTACACCCATTGCATTTGATTTAATACCTAAAATGATTTTGGCTATCACAGATTCTTCTACGGTGCTCAAACTAAAAAACTGCTGAACCGTGTCTATAATACTCATAGAAAGAGAGCTGCGAAATGTTTACACTATTAGTGTCAGGGATATCCAGAAAATGTCTGTTAATTAGTTCAGCATCATTTAAATGGTCCGGAAGATCTTGAGTGTCTCCGTTAAAGGGCAAAACAAATCGCTTCAAAGTTTTCCATAGAGATTTACTATCCTTTAAGTGGTTATTAACTTCATGTTCATAATATGCCCGTTTTTCATAGTAAAGACTCGAGTTGAAATTTTTTTTGAAATAAATGGTACGTTCCTTATGTGCATTAGAATTGGATTTGCGATATTTGGCATGGGCGTCATCTCTAAGCTCCTTTATATAGCGCACGTTACTTGTTAGCCAGGGAGTGGATTTGTGACGAACAGTTATTTGCTTTACTGCAGCGAATGTATCAAAAAGTCGAATAATGTGTGCATTAAAAGCTACGACCATATCACAAACGGTAGGCATATTTATTACGGTACTCCAGTCTATCCTAGAGAGCTCTGCATTAAAATTCTGTATGTCAATATCCTTCAACGGTCTATATTGGAGCATGGTAGGAGTAGGCTTGTTTTTTTAATTTTTAATTCAGCGGTAACAATGGCATGAGCACCCAGTTCGGGGATGCGTTTTACAACAATGCTTGAGACCTTTGCATCAGTACATAATAAATCAATGAGAGATGAGCTAGTTTTGGTGAAATGCGTCGGATGTGATACGTGGTTTAGAAGATTCACAGACTTGAGAAAATTTTGTAACTTAACAACTGAAGAGTCATTTATATTCAGTAGATTAATATTAAAGTCACCCATTAAAATTATTTGGTCAAACTTAGCAAAAGACAAGACCGATTCCATGAGATCATCAATAAAAGAATCAACATTAAGCCAAGGTGGTCGGTACGCGGTACCTATTATAAAGCTCGTTGATTTCACCTTAGTGGATATCCACATTTAGCCCGAGAAAGATACGTTTTTTTGGAAATAATTCAATAACTGGCCAATTTTTATTATACGGTCCTATTATGTAATTTTAAGAACCTATATTTTTAAAATTTCCGAATCTGAAGACCGGAAGTTGGAAAAAAAATTATGTGCCCGAAAATTGGTGAATTTTTGCAGCAAACAGGGTATCAGTATTTTTATGATGAGTACTTCTATGTTTATGTCTATTTTAATACTTACGACCAGAATCGAACAATATATGCAACGGGAAATGAGAAAAAAAATATGTAATAGGTAGTAGTAGTAGTAGTCAATTTGACCTTCATGAATAGTCTACAGAGTGCATTTGGCTGCCACATTAATTCCAAAAGTTATTACAGCTTTAGGTATTTTGGGTTGATTCAGTATAAAAAGTGTCAATAAATATAATAAAGGCATATAAAAACCCTAACTGCAATGATACCTTATATGCCATTAGCGTAATGCATTTTTATGTTTTACGATATTAATAATTGATTGTATTATTAAGTTACCGTAACAAAAATAAGTTGATTTTTATATATTACAAAGAACATAAATAGAAGTAGTATATCATAAAGAAAATAATTCTTATAGTGTTTTCGCTAGATGTTTACGGATTTTTTATAGATTTGTTTTTAATATTTTCTACCGTCGCGTTAATAAATGTAGGTGTATTATTAAAGAATACTTAGTATAATTACTTAACCTAATTTTTGAAGCACATAATTTGCTGATACCGATATATTGTTGTTTTTTCATACAATGAAACCGTATAGCTCTCGGGCTAATTTGCTCAGTGCCTGAGCTAGCGGGCGGGTGGGGTTGCGTCCGAGCATGAATACCACTCCTGACGTAGAAACCCGTGCCACCGACGCGCCCGCGCGAGGTGCGCGTGCGCGGCACGTGACGCAAGCGGTAACCCGGCAACCGCGGTGCCCTTCCTTCTTCATTCTGTCTAAGCCATGTTTCGTTAATGGATATTATATCCGGACGTATACTTTCAAACGCTAGTAAAAACTCATCATGCCGTGTACCTAACGAACCAGCATTGAAATGGCTGATTTTTAAACACTTACTCTCGAAAAGGGATAATAATTAAAAGTGATTTAGATGTTAATATCGATATATATAAAATATTTAATACAATTATGATATCCTCATAATAAATTCGAAGGTACATGTATTGACGCATATTTATACATGTTATACACACATAATAAAAACATGCTATTTGCATGATAGTATAAAATTGGCTCAAAAAGTGGTATTGCAAATAAAATACTTGTTTAGAGAAACAAATCGACGACACAATAGGCATATAAACACGATTAATTACTGAACTCATTGTGACACTTGTACAAAAAACGAGAATAAAAATAATTTCTATATATGTAGTTTGGGAGATTACACGATACAAGTTACAAGACAAAAATAACCATAATAAATCATCATGTTTTTTGTTGTTTCTTACCTGTTGAACTGTATACAACATTATATTATTATGACTAGAGCAGACTCTGTTAACATTACACATTAAGATTGACATTTGAAACATTTGTTTATATGAAACAATTTTAAAGCAAATATTTCTACTAAATACATTAAATGCTAGTAAAAGAAAGTAGTTAAAGTAGCACAAATACACAAATAGGTTTTCCAAGTAATTAAGCACTACGATTAAGTTTAAGGCCCAATCCAAAAACACGGTCTAGGTCCTTTTCGGTTTTAATTACTTGGACTTTAGAGGCTTCATCACGGCGAGCTAGAATCCGACCTTCATTAGACCATACATACTTCCGTCCCAGTGTACGCTTCGCTTCGCGAGCCTTGCCAAGCAAACGGCGATTTACCGAAGTTAGCCGCTCATTAATAGACACGGGCGCGGGATCATGTTTTGGAAGGCCCATATCCTCTGTGTTAACACCACGACGCATCCGACAAGCTTTAAATAATTGATCGCGGGGCTGGCGGCTCGAAAATCTCACCACCAGACGCCTTGGTCGAGACGGCACTCCGTCCGCGGCATCAACTCGTCGCTTCATTACCTCACCTACTCGAATGGCACTGACAATATCCTGGGCCTCCAGGCTCACACCAAGCTTGGCCGCTACAGCGACCGTGATGTTCACTGGAGACTCCCCTTTGTACTCAGGAACACCTGACACTTCCACGTCGTTGAGGTACTCTGCTTGTTCTCTGTCATTAAGGTTACAGCGAAGATAGGCATTTTCACGTTCCAACACTGACACTGTGGACAGGACAGATGCGTAGCACTTTTTCAGACACTGAGCACTCAAACTAGCTATTTAAATAATAAAAAACTGTTCAAATCACGGAGCGAATCATAATGGCGTATTTTTATATTAAAACGTGTGGGTAGATTATAGTTTTGATGTAATTGTCATGTCGTATCAGGTGCCCCAGCATATTCCCTCTTCTATTTTCTATCATCTTTAGCAAGAATCTTTTCTCTCCTATCAAGTCTAATACTTCTTCGTTTGTTTTTCTTTTCGTCCAACTTATACCTTCCATCCTCCTTCAACACCACATTTCAAACGCACTCAGTCTATCTCTTTCTCTTTGAGTTAACGTCCACGTCTCGCTTCCATACAACGCTATACTCCAAATGTAGATCTTAATAAAACGTTTTCTAATTTTGCGGGAAATCTTACATTTGAAATTAAGTCCGCCATTTGTAAATAAATATTTGCTGAGACCTGCTGATCCTGCCCCATACCACACCTAATTAAAGACCTTCCTTTTAAATTATGATGCTAAGAAGAGAGAATGGCCGACCAGGGTATAGTTGTATAGACGAAGTCCAAAAAGATCTCTGCCAGCTTCAAATAGCCGTCTCTGGTTGGCGACAAGCTGCCCAGGACAGAGCACAGTGGCGTGTTTTAGTGTCGGAGGCCAAGATCCACTTTGGGTCGCTGGGCCAGCGTAGTGCAATTAGTTGATCCAGCAGATATCAACGGCGTACAGCGAAAATGCCCCGAAGCCGGACGATGTGCATCAAGAGGTGGACAAGGTCATCGAGGACGAGATCACGAGCAAACTGAGCCGGGACCTGGCGCAGAGCATCGAGAAGAAGTTCCACGTCGACCTTGAGAAGTAAGTTCCAAATAGAGAACGCAATTTTTGCGTGAAATCCCGGTAATTCACGGGATTTTAAATTTGCACCCTGGAACCTGTACCGGTACTGTAAGCCCTAGTTCTGAAGTGTAGCTGGCTGTTGGAAAGTCAGCAATAGAAGTAGCTACGAATATGAAGATAAAATCAGTTCATCATCATCATGACCATCAGCCTATACACGTCCCTCTGCTGGGCACAGGCGTCCTCTCATTGATGACAGGGTTTATTCGATAATAATAAAGACTTTTTACCTCGTCATATACGTAGCTATTTCTAATGCTGACTCCACTCAAATTACTGCAATCAAATGGGAGCATCGGATAAAGAGCTACGGTGCCACAGACAGACACACATATACACAGATACCTACACATGTTAAGCTTATAACACCCCTCTTTTCCGTTGCATCGGGGGTTAAAAAAAGGATATGACCGCAAATCATCATACCCTCCCTGAGTGCGTTCTATACAAAGGACCAAATATGGTCAAAGGAATATAAGTCAAATGTTGAAGCGACATAGTTGCATTTATTTTGTTTCGTTTGATTTTTAACTGACTTCAAAAAAAAGAGGAGGTTTTCAATACATAGGAATATTTTTTAAGAAAAATATTAATATTAAAATCTATTATCGCAATTGCTAGCTTACTTATCGATTGTATTAATTTTTGGAAGTATATCAGAAGGATAGAGAATATGAATTTCTCTAAAGGTTTTTTGCAGGTCAGTGAACATGGTACTACAGAAAATCCAGCTGCTTCTCCAGAACGGCACCACGCACATCCTGGAACGGCTGTCGGACCTGCAGGGACAGCTGGACGACATAAGGAAATCCACCGGCACTGAGGTTGTAATCCATTACTATTGTTCTCTTGCAAAAATCACGATGACCTCTCAGTTTCCGCTTTAAAGCTGAACTGGTAAAAACTTTGTACATCATCCCAGGCCTATTTCGACAGGAGAAAAGAAGGAGACACTGTTTAGTGAGAGCGCGGCTCGTGAGCTCTCGGGTGACTGACGTAGATATCTTTGCAAATGTGCTAGGACACTGCACACAAATCAGCACTCCTCCGACAGAATTGCAGTGGATGGCTGCAGGCGGTCTTCAATTCCTCGCGCTTAGCGTTCGAGACTATTTGGAAAAAATAAATGAGAATCATGTCAATATATTTAAAACTAAAACTAATGGACATGTGCATTTTTCCAATCTTTGCCTACGGAACACAAACTTGGTCTTTGACAAAAGTTCAGAAATCTGTCCTCAAGGTTTGCCAGGGAGCCATGGAACGCAGTATTTTGGTCGTGAAATTGATGAATCGCATTAAAAATACAATACTGCGTTCAAAAACCCAGGTTAGTGATGTGGCTCACACAGCCACCAAACTTAAATGGGACTGGGCTGGGCACGTCTGCCGCATGCCGGAAGACTTGTGGGCTAAAATCACCACCAAGTGGGTCCAACCAAATACGAATACGACGAAAACGAATACGGCGTCCCGTCCGAGATGGCAAAATGAAATTGACATCTTTGATCAAGACTGGTGGGAGACTGCCCAGGACAGGGATACGGATACGTGGAAGAAAAGGAGGGAGGTTAATAAAAATAATAGTAATCATGTTGATTCTTCATCAAATCTCACTTTTCAGCTGGACAATTGCCTCAAGGAGCGCGAGAACGAGACGGCGCAGCTAGCCGAGAAGGCGATGCACCAAATGGTGGTATGTGGTTACGCGCTGATCGGCCACAACCCCTCACAAGCCGTCGGCGCCGTTGTTGATATGAAGAACATGATTAAGACCCGTTTACAACCTGTGAGTGTCTTTTTGTCCTCTTCTGAGTAATACCATATCAGCCGAAGGACGTCCACTGCTGGGCATAGGCCTCCCCCAATTTCATGGGATATTAATGCCATAATCGCCACGCTTGACATGCGGATTGGCAATCGCAGTATCTCCACCACACTCTAGGGATACGGCTGCCCATCCCCCGGTGGTTTCGGACGTAGTTTTAGGCCATACCCGGGTCCAAAGTAAACGAATAAAATGTAATGCGATCTGACTTATAGTGATTCTATGTTACATTTTTACTTGGGTTTGTTGTGTTTAAATGAAATAAATGAAATTTATTCTGCAAGTAGGCGGCAATGGCACTTTTACAAGTCAAAATCTACTAGGGTTTCTGAAAAAGAAGACCACTGCCGAGAAGAAATAGCGAAGAAATCAGTCATTTTTTCCAAAAATATGCTTATTTTATTACAATGACAATACGAGTACTTAACCTACTTAATATAAGTAAATCTGAGTATGGAATAAAATGAGGTTTGTTGTTGTAGGGTACATTAGAAAATAGGAATTAAATTGTTATCTTAGTCCTGAAATAAGGATAATAGCGTGTGAATGTTCGGTTGTGATTTACAACGCACGCTCCGCTCCTATAATAATAATAATAATAATTTTTATTCATGACAAACAATACAATTTACAAACAAACACATTACATTATAACATTTTGCCACGAAATGGTCACAGCTCAGCGTAATGCTGGCAGAGCCAGCGCTGGTCTTCCGCTGTGACCATTTGGTGAAATCACGGAGCCATGAAGCGGAGCCATATTAGGCTCCTGCGTACGTAGTAACTGGTATTACATCCGTGTTTATGGTTTCAGATCCGCGAACAGAAGAAGGAACTGGACGAGCTATTGAAGGCGTGCGGACACGAGCATGATTCGCTGAAGAAGGTCATCAAGTGCGTCATTGCCAAGGTCAGCGCAAGGATTTATTATTCCACGACCCTGTATTACAAGCTTTTAACTTGCTATGTTTGTATGTATGTAGTCTTTGCAAGATTTGAACCACTTCCCGCGGATCGATTGAACTGGAATTTGATATACGTACGAGTATGGTTCTATAAGGGTAAAGGTCGCGAGTGTCCGCAGGATGCGGGTGGCGCAGGATCGGTCATTGTGGAAGTCTTTGGGTTAGGTCGTGAGTGTCCGCTGGATGTGAATGGCGCAGGATCGGTCATTATGGAAGGCCTATATCCAGCAGTGGGCGTCATTCGGCTGACATGATGATGATGATGATGGCCCAATGAAGTTGGTCTGATGATGCAGGGAATCGGAAGGTGGTCATAGGTACTCCTAAACTACACATCATGATATTCCCCATGTTGGGGACTTGGGGCTCATTGGAACTCTCTTGTACCAAACGTGACATTTTTGACGAAAACCTATTAGATACGGGGATACGTTCTACCGACGGCTAGAGATAAATGCAGGTAATATAGTGCATTGTTTAACTTGGGGCGTAAGCGGAAAATTGCGATCTAGAGTCTATCAGAACCCCGACGCCGAAGGCGGAAGGATTTTGATGACTTGAGTTTGCAATTTTGTTACGCCCGAGTTAATCACAATGTCTTTCATCACATTTTCGAGGAAATAAATAACTCCAGCACCAATCCAAATTGACGAAATCGGCAACTTCACCTCCAGTATCAGCTAGTGGATGATCGTTGGGGCGTCCTTGCGGGAGGAGCGCGCAGCTTCAATATTTCAACCAATCACAAAGCAGTATTCTTGTGAAGCACGGCCAACGTGATTTCTCAGCTTCAATATTTCAACCAATCACAAAGCTGTATTCTTGTGGAGCGCGGCCAACTAGATCTTTTTAAACCAATCAGATCACACACACTCATAACTCCCTCGGGAGTTATGAAAATTATAACTTCCACGGGAGGTATATCGGCTATAACTATACGCCTGCGTGCAATAATACCCTTTACGAGCAAGTGTGATGAAAAAATCATTACTTATTTCATTTCATTTATCATCATCGTCACAAAATTCTGTCAATAGGTTTTGTTACCTTTAAAAAGATGAACCAAATACAAAATCTATTTTTTTTGTAATCAAAAATTATTTATTCTAAATAGATTAATACAGAACACTTTTTGAATGTCAGAGGTTGTAAGTACATAAGGTATACAATATTATATATTTAGTTATTAACAGTCAGTTTAGGTAAATAGGTTTAGTGATGGCATTTAACCATATTTCTTTGTCATCTAAGTATTGGCTGAGTTTATAAGTAATATGCTCTCATTTGCTTTTACTTTTTAACCGACTTCAAGATTTCAAAAGAGGAGGTTATCAATTCGGTTGCATGTTTTTTTTTTTTTTTTTAATGTTTGTTACTCCGTAACTCCGTCATTTCTTAACCGATTTAAAAAAAAACCTTTTTTTGATTGTATGTATATATATATCCAAGTTGGTCCCGTTTTTGTCAAAAGGCAGTTCTGATGATGGGATCCATGAGGAATTGAAGGAACTCCTCAAATCTGTAAGGCACATATAGTGATTTTTGTGTTTTTATCAACAAATCAAGCATTTGCATCCAAAAATGTGACATTGGATGAAGTGGAACTGCTGATGATGATCAGAACAGAACTCTTCAACGACGAAAAGTTCACGTTTGGCGATTTGTCCACCTAGCTGTGTTTGTTAAGCAAGTTCTATTTTCACGATTAATTTTTGTCATGCTCGAGTTCTGATGATGGGATCCATGAGGAATTGAGGGAACTCCTCAAATCTTAAAGGCAAACATATAGTGATTTTTGTGTTTTTATCAACAAATCGAGCATTATCATACAAAAATGTGATATTTAATGAAGTAGAACTGCTGATGATGATCAGAACAGAACTCTTCAACGACGCGTAGTTCACGTTTGGCGATTTGTTCTCTTCGTTTTGTTTGTCAAGCAAGCAAGGTTTTTCCATGATTTCATGAGGAATTGAGGGTACTTAGTCTTCTACCATTATAAACATACTTATAGCCATTTTTGTATTTTATTGTATGGAATCTAAGAGTGCACCATCTAAGATTAATAATCTTTCACCGGACTCCCCCATTGAAGTCGGTTTTTTTTTCTTAAAATTATGTTTACTGCCTTACTTGAGCTCATATTCTAGACGCGTTATGCACGAGCTGTTATAAAGTAATGTTAATGCTAATTTAAGACTCGACAAATTCATCTCCCATGATAATAAGTGTTTCCCCGTAAATGTAAACCACAGTTACCACAATAAAAACGGTCCCAAATGAGAACCAGGTCAAAATATCGTTCGAACATGTTGCTTCAACCTCTTTCGACCTCTTAACTGCATGTTGCGTGGTTTTGAAATGACAACTTTATCATAAACAACTCACGGTTTCTTTCTGAATGACGCGACCGACTTACTTACGAGTTTCGGTAAACAGGCACTCGTGTATTCCTCGGGTCTTTGATTTGTAATTTATGTGCCATGAAGGGCAAGTATATTTTGAAAATATGCTTATTTCGTCGCTCACTGACATTTCGAGTGATGGAGTTGTTTGAAGATTTCTTTACAACCGCGTGTTGTTAAGACTGTAACCACAGAAATATAGTACTTACGTACTGTCTTAACAAAACTGGTATTTTTACAGCAAATCATGACATGGACGTCAAAAACAACAGACTGCTGTAACCATGTCGCGACATCACAGATATAAATATAACAGTTCTTCGAATTGAGGTGACGTGAGAATGAAGAGTGATTATGTTTCCTTGCTGTTTTGTTTTGGACATTATTTCTTACACCTATGCACAGAATTTGTTAAGAGTCCGCAGTAAGCTCGGTTCTCCATACAAATGTAGTTACGCTCTCATTTTAAAACGCCATGCTAGAATAACATGAAACTTTGTATACACAATGGGAGCCGCCATATCTATGTCAGAAATTAGTTTCTGTTGCTTTAAATTATAATGGAGAAAAATACAGCGATTTTCATACAAGACGTAAAAAACTCAAAAACTCGCTGTATTTTTTTTCTATTACAATTTCTAGTAACAGAAACTAATTTCCGACATGGATATGGCGGCTCCCATTGTGTATACAAAGTTTCATGTTATTCTAGCATGGCGTTTTAAAATGAGAGCGTAACTACGTTTGTATGGAGAATCGAGTTCAGCCGAGCGTACTGGGGACGCTTAAGTAAATGATATTTTAATCTTCTGACTAAATGTTCTTAATCAGTGATTCGTTTAAAGAAAATACAAGTTACAATTTTGTTTTAACCGGCAACATTGGACAAAAGGCTAAAGTCGAGTCCAGAATTAGGCGAACTAACTTGACAGCCGAAAATGTTGCCAGACATAAGAAAAAATAAATAGTGATAGGTTTAAGTCGACACAAATATGTCGATATAACCTTGTGTCTTCTATAAATCAGATTTTATTTATATTTATCAAGTAATTATCGTGTAAGTATTGTCGAAAGCCGAATGGCCTGCTTTGTTTGGCCAATGATCCGAACTATCAACAAAACAAAATGGCGGACAGCGTCCTTAACGATGTCCAAAATGATGTTCGATGTATTTTAAATTCCAATCAATTTTTATTCTTATTATTTTGCTTAGTAAAATTATTAGTTTGATTCCAAGCACAATAATGATGACTAACTAGACTTTTTATAGATCGATATTAACAGCACTAGCCAAACCGTGGCAACATTAGTGGACAATGAACTGTCAAGTTAGTTCGCCTAATTCGGGACTCGACTTTAGTCTTATTTTACCAAAAGGCCAGTCATAATTGGTCAAGCGCATATCAAATGCCGCAATATTACCAGGTTAGACTTGTAAAATGGGAATGCAGTTTCGGGACCCGGATTACTAAATAATTATTCTTTGGCTGCACTTTATTTTTAAGTGTGCTTATAAAACTGTATATCCATGTGAAAACAGAACCGATTCAATATACTGGGTGATTTCGGGGTCGTGATCCCGAATGAGAGATTGTGATGTAGATGGTTATACTGAACAACTTTTCCCACGGGACCAACTACGTAATCGCAAAAAAGAAATAAGCAATTCCATAGTAAAACCTCGAGACTTCATCAGCCTAAAAGTATGAGACCATCAGGGAACTATTTTTCTCGATTTGCATATTGGTCACATGGGAAATGCTGTTCAATATGACCATCTACATCACAATTTCTAATTCGGGATCACGACCACGAAATCACCCAGTATTTATTAATAAGAACATGATTTCAAACATCGCAAAGTTTCAGGAATGGCCGAATCAGAAACCAGGTCACACGGATAGATCTGACACGTATCTTGCTGACATCCGTTTTTGTGCATTGAAATACCGTGGCGCTTGCGCCGTGTCGATGTCGAGTTCTTAATTTTCCACTTTTATTCAGTCACCTTTGTATTATATGTTTTTGTATATGTTTGTTATTACACGCAAAGATTCGTAAACTTTTACACTTCGCACACGCGCGACTATAACTGGGCAGAACAGTGGTCGATATTTTTTTGTTTTTTTAATTCGCATTCTTTACGCAGAAAATTATGATACGTATACGTGTGTCATAATACTACGAAAATATTAACTTTTTAGCTTAAAAGGATGTAAATCTAACTTGAGATAATTTTTCATTGGAACTGTTTTAAATCATTTTTTATTGCAGCAATGAGCTAAAAGAATGACTTTATAAGTTGTAATAATTTTGCAATTGAACTGAAGCTTTTATTTAACTTGCACTGTTCATATGTACTCGTTAGTAAGTATGTAAATATGTAAGTATGTATGTTGTCATCAAAATTTGCAATCCCTTTTTCAGCCACTTGCCGGTATCGCATTGAGCTGAAATTTGGCATACTTATGTAAGTTCGGTGGCAATACATTATTATGGTACGAGTACCGAGCTGATCTGATGATGGAGACAGAAGGTGACCATGGCAACTCCTAAACTACACAAGATAAACACGTCGTGTTTGAGCTCGAACCGTCTCAACAAATAGTTGATGATTGTGGAAAAAAATACAGTTGGCAATAAAAGTACCAAGCATGATACTTTTATAGAAACTTCAATACACTTTATGTGACTTGACTTAAAAAACATTTTAACATTATAAATATTTAGATTGGTCGTATATTTTTATATTTATACCCATACTGTTGTCGACAAAGGTCTCTGAAGTTGCCGCTTCTCCATTAACTAGCTAATACACTTTATGTGACTTGACTTAAAAAACATTTTGCCATTATAAATATTTAGATTGGTCGTATATTTTTATACCCATACTGTTGTCGACAAAGGTCTCTGAAGTTGCCGCTTCTCCATTAACTAGCTAACTAACTAATCATAATATTGTGTATATTTCAGTCGCCCATAGTAAAATCCACTATGATGGACGTCACAAATCAGCTGCTCCAGGGTGTGGTGGAGCTCACCAAGGTCCTAGCCCACGGAGCCATGCATGAGGCCTGTCTCATAGAAGTCATCAAGACAGTCGAGGACGACGCTTTCGCGATTGTCAACCAAGTCAGGAACTGCGCATTCGGAAACATCACTAACGATGCCACTAAATATTTAGAAGCAAATAACGCTACTGTCCTCGATGTACCAAGGAGGAGTCGTAAATTTAAAATAGACCCGAGTAAAAAGGAAATAGTGGAAATGAAGCAACTCATTAGACGTATGTTGAGCGATGCTAATAAGGACGATTTAGATAAACGGTTTAAAAAGAAATTGAAGAAACTGCAGGATGATCTGGAGTCTGGTGAAACGAATGCAACTACAACTGTTAAGAATGTGGCTGCAAATGCTAACGCAGATTTGAATACCACCTCAGTTGTTACGAACGTAATTTCAAATGATATTTAAAACAACTTGTTTTTATTTGATTTCGGTTTGTTGAACACGTTTTATTTCAAACCATAAACTATCTCAAAATATTTTGCGTTATTATTCAATGTTGTTTGTGAGATAAATCGCTAAACTTATAATGGAGAACACTTGATAAATGGTTTACTATAAATTCTGAAACACTATTATTTTTCGGGAATAAAGTTTAAACCAGTTCCGACATTGCAAAAACATTGTATCACGGGAACTCTACCACACACGAAGAAGAATCATAATGTACCTACACTCTTAGGCGTGAATTACACTGAGACGGCATAAGGCATAAGGCGCGGCGTAGGCGTGGCACAGATACGGCACGGACGCGATTAAAGTTATACAGAAGCGGCGAATAGACGAGACGGTATGATGCGTCATTATACAGGCTGACTTTGTTGCGATAGCATGTCTTCCTCTTCAGAAGACGAAGATGCGCTTGCTTTGCTGCAACTCATGAATGTACAGAAGCACAGAAGATATTGGGACCACCCTGTGTGGAAATTGTCAGAATAACATAGATATTTTAAAATAATGGAAAAATTACATGAATATCCTGATCGTTTTCGTACAGTGTATAAAATGTCACAAGAATGTTTCCAAATTATATTGTCGAAAGTAAAGCACGGTCTTCATAAGCATCATACAAATTGGAGAGAACCAGTCTCTCCATATTTTATCCTGAACATTTCTATTACTGTACTCCGGCCTGATTATAGTCGTAAAGAGTTGAATATTCTTCAACTATCTCGCAGAATTCTTTATTATATTCAATATCGTCACGCATTTTTGATGTTGATAAATACGGCTCACACTGTATAACAAGCGACGTCCTCCTCGAGCGGCGCTGAAATCGTGTCTGCTACCGACGCGGAAACGGTGTGGCGAAGGCACGGCACAGGCGTTTACGTTTTCATACAAAATGTAGGTAGGCGACGTGCCGGTAAATTACACTGAAGGGGCGCGGCGCCGTATCTGCGCCGCGCCTGCGCCTCGCCTTCGCCTTATGCCGTCTCAGTGTAATTCACGCCTTAGCTGAAGTCAAAGGCAAGTTTTTGAGCAGAAGAAGATACGCCATATTCGTCATTGCAAGTCCATTGCAGAAAGCTTACTTTAAATAACCTGAATATGCATGATTACAATTATAAGGATTAAATTTCTCATACCCAAGACTCGAATAAATAACGTCGTGTCACTATATCACGGATCACCGTTATTTAAGGGCTTATCATCTTTCCGCCATGCTAGGATTATTATTTCTTTCGAAATCTAATTTTACAACTCGCATCCGGGCTAAGCCAAGCTTACTATTTACATCGAACCAAAACATGACTATACAATTGGAATTTCGCTTTTAATGTATTGACTTAAGGTTCCCGAGTCGTTCACTTTTCATCGCCAGTATTTACGTTATGGAAAGAGGTTTCGGCAACGTAAACTCCGCCACTCATTATTTTCTTGTTTATTTAATGGTGATTGCTAAGGAATATTGGGGATAGCTTACGATGGAGGTAAATTTTGGTCTTGGTTTAGATTTTGTGGCGGTGTGGTATTACATTACGTCACGTTAAACGAACTCATCATATGTATCAGCTTAAAACGAACCAATTGCCAATTTTCACCTTCATCAACTACAAATGGAATAGGTTTTTCTTTTTTCGTTTTGCCTTGTATGATCGTCATTTCTTACTTGTTAACATTCTTCTACTCATTCATAATTAAAATGCCATGTTTTTTTTTTAAATGTGATATCATTACTTTAAAATCTTGGTTCAACTGCTATGTTATAAAATCATAATTCTATGTAACCCCGAGGCTTCTTTTATAATAAAAATCTCCAATTTGCTTTTGTGTCTATATGACCACTACGTACGGTCACGGTCTTTAATTGCTGACCTATTTAGAGCTAACATTATAATGGACAGTTTAAAGCTAACTAATAATGCCAAGTTTAAAGTGAGCTCTAAATGGCTCATCAATTAAAGTCCGTGAGTGTACCTTAAATGCCTTCCAAAGTCAAAGTTATTTATCCTTCAATTTCGGCATGTTAAAATAAATTCAACAAAGCCATTAAGTATGTCGCTAAGTTACCTACTTAAATAGGTTGTTCTCAAAAAGGGTCATGACCAAATCCGTCACCATCCTTGCACTCCCGTGACCGTATCATGTAACTGGGGTGAACGTCCCCGTCACCTACATTTCCTCTATTTTTTTTTTCTCTGGAACGCCGCCAACATTTAATGGACGTACACACAGACAGCCGGCAAAGTGTTTCACTCATTCAGTTTTAGATAGATTGCGCTTCTACCTATTTGGGATTGATTTCTTATTTCACTTACTTACTTTTGACCGTTCTTTTGTCATGGAAGATGCTTAAATTGATTTTTTTGTAGACGTAATTTTTGAGACGATTTTTCTTCCAAGAAGGTGTAGATAGACAAGTTGATCTTAAGGTTCCTTATGTTATATAATTCCCGCATATTTTTTTCTCTAATAGTAGTTGACACGCGACTAGCTCATTTGTCAATAAGTAGTTATGCAATTTGATCTGCGATGTTTATAATTAACGTTGTCGTCCAAGAATTATAATATATCTATTTGTGTTTTAGTTTTAACTATGTTTATTTTATTTGAATCTTCTTGGTCTGTATCATTAACATTATTATCAGGCTGGTAAAGGGAAACTCTTAAAGGTATTATGATGAATTGCCAGATGTATCTTTACAATTGCGCTTGCCATGCCATGTAATCTCAACTTCTGGAGAGTAACACTCCACAGCTGCGTCGCCCACCACTGTAGGAGTCAAATCACTGCCAGTCTAGTCTTAGTCTGTCATTTATGCCACCAATTTTTTTGGAAAAAGTTTGCTGTCAACTGATCCAGTTTAAAGACGGTGAGCCATACATTCCTTAACGTCTCAAGATGAAAGTCTTCAACCACTGCATCCTACCTGCAATGACCTATGGAGCCGAAACGTAGGCACTCATGGTAGGGATGGTCTACAAATTTAAAGTCGCCCAGCGAGCTGGAAAGGGGTATGCTAGGAGCCCACCGAATTATCAAGTTCAAGTGGTAGTAGGTGGTATATATTAACCGGAGAACTGATAAACGATTTCTTGAGTGGAGACCACGTATCGGCCAACTTAGTGTAGGAAGCCCTCATACTAGACGAAGTTACGATACATGCAGGATGGCTGGCAAGAATTAGATGAGATTAGCCACGGATCGTGATCAGTGGTGTGTACTTGGAGAGGTTCATGTCCAGCAGTGGACTGAAGATAAGGTAACGATGATGACGATGACACACCACTTATTTAATAAAAAAAAATGAAGACCTGTTTAGCCTAGTTGGTAGTGACTCTGCCTCCGAAGCTAGAGGTCCCGGGTTCCAATCCTGGCCAGGGCATTTATTTGTGCATTTTTCACGGATATTTGTTCTTGGGTCTTGGATGTCTTCTATGTATTTAAGTATGCATTTATCTATATAAGTATGTATATCATCGTCTAGTACCCATAGTACAAGCTTTGCTTCGTTTGGAACTAGGTCGATTTGTGTAAGATTGTCCCCCAATATTATTATTATTATCACTGTATTTATTTTCTTATTTAAGCTAGGTTTTTTACAATAACTATATAAAAGTAAAATATATAAACATACATACAGAATATAAAAGCATTATAAAAAACCTAACCTAGGGTGCCGCCGGCAGCGAGGCAGGGCATAAGCTACCGGTGATTAGGGCGACAGAGAGAGAAACCTCCGGACTATCCGCGCCGTGTCCAGGAGTACCGCCTTCTGTATCTGACCCTTGACCCAGCCATCTAACGAGAGTCTCTTGAGATGTTGGTCGAGACTCTTCGTTATTAGACCGTTCGCGGAGACGACTTATCGGGACAATGATCGTTGAATCAACATCCCACATGGCGCTTACCTCGTGTGCCAGGTCTATTATTATTATATTTATTAATCTACATTGGAGTATTCTTGAATGCATGTACTCCTACAAGCTATTGCGAGCAACTAATACGTACGTGATTTTATTTGGCCAAAATCATATGACATGTTCACTCCATACACTACGCTAGTACACTCACAGACTAATTGTTGAGCCATTTAGAGCTCACTTCATACTGGGCATAACAGTTAGCTGTAAAGTGTTCAGTATATAGTGAGCTCTACATGGCCCAACAATCAATCCGTGACCGTACATTGTGTAACTATTAACATTATTATTCGCATGACTAATCACATCGTAAACAAGCTTTTAACTTCTAATAATAACCTAACAAACCAATGTTTATTAAATATGGGGCGCATGTGAGGAAGCTGCATTATGAACATCCTGTAGTTTGGCTTCACAGAATTGCTGGGCGATACATTTCTGCATAAAAGCACGGACAAATTACAATGTTAACACGATGTAATTCGATGATATTGAAAGGGTTGACCGGAAAACCCCTTCATTTTATTGAGCTATTTGATAGGGTAACCGAATAAAATGGTAAATACGGCATTCACCATCACCATATCAGCCCTAGGACGTCCACTGCTGGACATAGGCCTCCCCCAATTTCATGGGGGGTAAATGCCAAAATCGCCACGCTTGGCATGAGGGTTGGCGATCGCAGTATCTCCACCGCACTCTAGGAATGCTGCTGCCCATTCCCCGGTGGTCTTGGTCGTAGTTTAAGGACATACCCGGGTCCATACGGTAAATACGGAATACTTTTTATAAAACGTCAAAAACACTCGGTATGTATGAAGTTTATTATTGGTAAATGGGACTTAATCGCGTACAACTGAAAATTATTCACCTGAGGTGTGCCCGACGTTTCGAATGTATCACAACATCCATGGTTATGAGCTGGCCACAAAAATTAATAAAATTAACTCTTGAATGCATGATTTTTTATTTTTGCCTGAATTTGATATATGTGATACATTATTGTTTACTGACACCGGGAAATATAATTAAAAAAAAACTGTTTTTTTCTGAATTATCGGTGTTAAAAGTTAGATAGGGCCAAAGCCATTTATGTAAATATATAATTGTACACTACATATGTATGAAAGATTTTATTATAATCAGCAAGGTACTATATTTGTGATATACCTATAATAAATCATTTAAATATAAAATAATAAATAAACCCCTAATAACACCGAAAATCGACAAATTACTACTTTTTGCGAAATTGCCACCCTAAATGCTTAAAAACAAGTGTTATTATTTTTTTATACAAAACCGTACAAATCTGAATAATAAATATAAAAATCAATTAGTTTTCCTGACGAAATAATATCTAAGAACAGTTCATCATGTTTTCGCATTGAATAAAATTTGATGATTTTGTTATGTAGGGTAGCCTGCACTAGGCATTTAAGGGTTAATAAATTAATTTTACACCACACCTTGCCAAAAAGCGCGTTTTTCCGCAGCTGCGCGTCCGGAAAAACCCACTTTTTGGCCAAGTGGTGACGTAAAATTGTGTACAAAACAGGGGTCGTAAAACAGAAAGCCCTCGCCTGCGGCTCGGGCCTCAAACATTTGCGATATCGGCCTTTCTTTGTTTAGAACCCTTATTATGTGTAAAAATCGTGCAATTTTAAATCAATATATGTATGAAGTTTGTAGAGAAATATGCCTAAAGATAATGACGTCACAATTTTCTATGGTCAAACTGCGTTTTTTTAACCCACGACGCAGAACGCAAAAGAGGGATGTTATAATTTTTTCATATTTACATATTTAAAAATCTTTGAAATTTCATAAATAGAATGAAGTTTGATTTTTCCGAGTATGTTTTTTTTGTGGTGACGTAAAAAATGTTTACCCTACCTAAGGCTGGGTTGCACGTTCAATATTATGGCGCCGGCAGCTTGCTATCATCCTATAGAAACTTGTCAAATTTTCCTCCAATTGAAATTTTAACGAACCCAGCTTACGATTACAAACGGTTTGGTGCAACCCAGCCTAAATGGTTACCCTATCATTGTGTTAGCCTATCGTTACGGAAACCATTTTGAAAAGGATTTACTGTTACCAATATGGTTTCGGAGTCTAATAGGGTGTAGTAAACTTTAAAATTTAAACGCTTAGTACAGTCAAGTGCAAAAATATGGGTGCATACAACTTGCTGAAAAATATGTCCCATAGCTCTTATGTCGGCGGGTTAAGGTTGCGGTACGTAGTAATGAGAGGATTAAATCGATACGTATTTTACACTTTACCTTACCTGGGTAACCGATCCTTGCTTGGCATGTTCCTTGTTTTTCCAACGTGAGAGCTAGCTAGATTAAATTTTGCTACCTCAAAACCCCACCTTAGAAAACTTATCGAAATCGTTAGTGTCATTTCAGAGATTCCCGAAATATATAAAACATTAAGAAAGAATTGCTCGTTTTAAAGATATTATTTACCTATAGATTAGATTATCCACCAATTACCAATTGTTCGTTCCTCTTTCTTTGTATACAGGGTGATTCAGGAGACGTGAGCAGGACCAACACTACATACATAGTAAATGGCAATGAATCGTTCACCATTGTATTTAAGTGAAACCACCCATACCTTTTTCCTGTATTTTAATTTTTGGTAAGTTAAAGTTTAATTCTCTACAATCATGGTCACCCTACAACAACTTGTTTATAAAGATTAAACCTCAAACTGTTATGACAGCACTTTGATTGCGAAGAAAGTAAATTGTCTCATTGAGTGAGATACGATATTTCAAAAGTAATCGGAGTCAGATGACGTTCAATTTGACACGTATCACTTGACTGAAGTATTCTGATTGTAAAGTGACCATGAATTTCGTAAACAATTTAAAACATTTTGTTTTCAACATCAAAGATAAATCAACGTTAATTTCACTAATAGTGGCACTAATTAATAGCTTATGATCTACTGAATCCGTGGTGTTGATCTTGCTCACGTCTCCCGAATCATCCTGTATACCTAAAACATTTTGTGACTTGCCTCCCACTTCCAAGCAATTAGAATGGCAGATTGGTGAAAATATAATTATTCATTACGTCTGCAAACTTTAGCATTCACCCAAAATCTTCAAAAGGTCGTACTCGTAGCAATGGTGCCAGCACCCAGTATTGCCTAATTCGCACACCCCCAAATGGATATTGTGGCAACTGTAGTTGCTTGGTTTAGTATATTTTAGGGGTGGCAACGCGCATTTGACACCCCTGGAGTTGCAAGCGTCCATAGACTACTGCCACCGCTTTACCTTCAGGCGGGCCGTACGCTTGTTTGCCACCGACGTGGTATTAAAAAGATAATGTTCTTTTTGTAAAGAAGCAATTTGAACTACCATTTTTAATATCCGAAAGCAAAGTAAGTGGATATTATTTAACGGTTAACGTGAACGGTATCTGCAAGATAAACCATCATTTTCTTCTGACACCTCGCGATAGAGAAAGCTGTATACGATAAGTAACTTGTTGTTATAAATTACATGACAAACGCGACCAAGTATGATCCCTAGTTGGAGAAGTACCTAATAAACTAATGACAAAACTGCGCTAGATCGCACAGATTGATACTTCCATCAATCCAGTTTCTCTAAAAGCTGCACAAATAGAACAGTTTTCAAATACGTCAATTAAAAGTTAAAGTAAAACAAATTGGATTACCGCATTCGTGTCAAGGCTTCCAATGACGTGCGAACGGGTACCGACGAAATAGAACGAATGTTTTATAGAGGTTCCATAATGGCCGCTTCTCTTGAAGGTTTACAGCAGGATTTATTGTGTATTTTATTACTTTTGCGGTCTATTGCCCGAAAATTGGTGCGCTAAAGCCCAATTGTCGGCCACACAACGATACTGATGAAATATTTGGAAGAGATTTTACTGCCTTGCCTATAGAGCTCCTTTGTTAGACAGGGGACTTTAACCGTGGACGTATTGGTGCTAATATAAGTGGCATGAACTAGAAAAATCGTAATCATAAACTCATTCAAGGCCCCCAATGTTACCTAATTTGTGCGTCATGACTCTTAGCGCGATTTCCACTTAAAGCTCGAAGCGCACAGAGCGGGCGCGGCGCGGTACGGGGCGAAAGCGGTTTCGCATTTTTGATCTTTCTGAAACTGTTGACTGCCGATTACTGCTTCATATGTCATACTCGTACACGCCGCCTCCGCTCTACCGCGGTACTGAATACCGAGCGGTTTTTTGGTACGACGTGCCACGCAAGTTCGTTCGCTTTACCGTAAAACCGCCTCCGCGCCGCAACGTCGCTGCGCCGCGCGTTTCAATCTTAAGGCGGAAAAAAACGCTTCACTATACGTCGTAGTATACTTCGCGTTGTTGAGCTTCGAATGGAAGGAATGGACTGAAGAACAGCGCTGGTGGTCACATGAGCTGCATGCTGAGTTGGGACCAATTCGTGTTTTTTTTCTTTTCTTTCGTTGATGTTTTTTATGTTATTTAGCTAATTGTGTGTGTCACAAATAAATGTTTTTCTATTCCTCTTATCTAGAATACGGACTATATTTAAATGGTTACTTTCTAGCGCCGATAATGCTCAATAAAACTCCTCAATCTCAAAGTTTGCACTTACCAACGTCAGTGAAGAAGGCCGAATGTCGGTTAGGGCTGGAGGGAACGGAGGCCGAAGCTGACGTGAGGAAGGCTCGCTTCACCTTCGTCCACTTGGAGGCCCGCGGAGGCCGGTGCTGCGGCGGCCTGGCCCCGAGCTCCAGGGAGCGTTGTTTGCGGAGCACGGGGTGGGTTGGCTCGGATTCTAAGAGGAAATAAGTGGGAAGTTTTTTTAATTAAGTACCATCGTACTCGTAATATGCAAATCTGCTCAAAATATCCGAACACGCTTTAACACCTTGACATTAATTAAGGCTATGTTTAGTTTAGATGATTATGAGCATTTGATTTGCGACTAGAAGGTCGGTAACTATTTGTGTAATGTTAATTTGGGTACCTAATTGCCAATTTTTTAGTAGATTGAATGCAGCGGAGAAAGGTTTTTTGTTTTAAAGCCCGTACCCCGACATTGGTTCCATATAAATTTGGTGAAGGTCTGATGATGGGATCTAGGAGGAATCGAGGGAACTTCTCGAATTTGATAGGCACGCATATGCTGATTTCAATATTTTCTGTAGGTAACCAAGCATTGGCTCACGGATACCACAAATTGTGGCATAGCAAGTACAAAATTAGACTCGGTTTTTTGTTATAAATTATTAAAATAAATAAAGATCGTCTTTGATAAAGGTACTCGTAACTATTTACATATTTCGGACACTTCGATGCCCTTTGGAGTAAATGAAAAATTTGTAATCAACATAAATAATGAAAGAAAACTCATGATGACAATTTTACGAAGAACTCGGTTGAAGTCGGTATTTTTTGTTGAAATTTTCTAAATACTAGAAACTAATGTCTGGGGAACAAGGTTCAAAATTGTATACATATTTATGATGCTGACTGTACATTAAACATTATAGTTTATAAGTGAGAAGGAATACATTAACATTACATCTCCATAAACTCTCTGGCACCAAACTGCACTCCAGATGGTTCCCATCACATCGTCAAACAGTTTAATATTAAATGAGCCACGAGATGACCGGATGTACACGTAGAGTTATTGCTAATTCGTTTCAATGTAAGTGGAATGCAAAGCGTAGGTATATGAGAACGAATGACTTGGAATAACGTGTGAAACCTACTTTAATTCATTGACAGTTTTCTTATTTAGAGCTGCAAGAAAGACCCTATTATATAATAATAATAATAATATTGGGGGACAATCTTACACAAATCGACCTAGTCCCAAACTAAGCAAAGCTTGTACTATGGGTACTAGACGACGATATACATACTTATATAGATAAATACATACTTAAATACATAGAAAACATCCAAAACCCAAGAACAAATATCCGTGAAAAATGCACAAATAAATGCCCTGGCCGGGATTCGAACCCGGGACCTCTAGCTTCGGAGGCAGAGTCACTATCAACTAGGCTAAACAGGTCGTCATCATTAAGGTGTATAATGGTGGGTAGAAAATAAACATCACGCAAGACAAGTATGCAACCGCAAAAGTGGTGGATGTCTTATACACAGCGACAAAATAAACACCATTAAAGACATATGCCGAGATATACAGGGTGGGCCCTGTAACAGGAGCAAAAAATTACTGGACTGGACTGGACTGGTGGACTATTTAGCGGGCCATCAATTACTTTCAAGATGTATCAGTTAAAAAAAAAAAATTTCAAAGTTGGCCTACGTGTGTTTTTATTTAGTGACATTAATAACAATTAATAATAATTAATAACAATTAATAATAATAATAATTAATAACAATTAATAATAATAATAATTAATAACAATTAATAATAATAATAATTAATAACAATAATAATTAATAATAATAATAATAATAATAATTAATAATAATAATAATCATAATAATATAATAATATAATATATAATATATAAATATAATATATAATATATAAAAAATATATAATATATAATATATAAAAAATATAATATATAAAAATAATAATAATAATAATTAATAACAAATAACAATTAATAACAATTTATTTTAAAAAGTCAATAAAATTAAAAATACTAAAAATATCCTTGAAAACATAAAGTGCAAAAACAATTGTGACTCACAATAATGTATTTTATTGTACACAATAACAGGCTAAAACAATATACATGTCACATGGGAATCCATCATAATGTATAGGCATGAAATATTAAAAACATAATCTAATACCTACATACTTATAAAAGAAAAATAAATAAATAAATACGAATCAAATAAGCTGCTGCCAGTGGGTAACGTCCCCAAAATGCTGGCGGCATTGCCACGTTGAATGGCAATGCTCAATCTTTGTGCAAAATAAAGTCCAGCATTTTGGTCACGTGTTGCGTCGACCAGACGCCTAGACAAATCTTTGTAAATAATATGCGCTCTCGGTCCCCACGGCCCCAGTGTTTCGACCCCAAAAGGCTCAAATAAGTACCCGCTATCGAGGGTACTATATTTGCGCCTTTTGAGGATTTCCGCCGATTCAGCCGCCGCACCAGCCCTATTCCTCGTTCCGGGAAGATGTGACGGCGCAAGGTTGTCTACGCAGGTAGCTTCCCACACCAAAGGCCGTCCCATGACTCACAATTTGACTGATGTACTACCTCAAGCACTGCATTGACTGATGTGCTATAATCTCGTGGTGTCAAGATCCATTACTCGGAGGTCATAACTTTAGATCAAAATTTCTCCGAAACGATTTTTTTTAACAAGAATTGAGGTGTTACTGGAGATGCCCTAAGGAAGCGTTCTTTTAAACATTTGCTCCAATTACGGGGCCCACCTTGTATTGATTTAAACCTTTGACACATTATTATTGGTAAACTCGACTTAATCACGTACAACTGAAATTCATTCACCATTTTGTGAGGTGTGCCCGACGTTTCAAAAGTATCACAACATCCGTGGTCACGAGCTGACTGACATCATAAGACACCTTATATTCTAGAATACGTTCAATCTTTTTTAAATTCCTAAGACTTCCCCAACTCTTGAGACGAGGGTATTGTCAGAATTAACGCTAATTATAAAAAAAAAACTAAAAAAAAGACGCTGGTGAAGCGTCGCTGTCCCCTCCGTTCAGGGTCCCCCGCACGCGCGAATGAACTCGATTATCCATACAAACGTAGTTTTGCTCTCATTTTAAAACGCCGTGCTCAAATAACATGAAACTTTGTATACAGAATTGGATCCGCCATATCTTGGCTGGAAATTTGTTTCTGTTGCTAGAAATTGTAATGTAAAAAATTTTTTTTGAGTTTTTTACGCCTTGTATGAAAATCTTAATAATCTCTGTATTTTTTCTCCATTATAATTTCAAGCAACGGAAACTTATTTTCGGTCTATATATGCCGGATCCCATTGAGTATAGATGGTTTCATGTTGTTCCAGCATGCCGTTTTAAAATAAGAGTGAAACTACGTTTGTCGGGAGAACCAAGCTTCCTGCGGACTCTTAATAAGAGACCGTCTTTTAATCGGCACCCCGTCCAGATAACTCTTGGAACTCCTAATCTCATCCCTGGGAGATATCTGTTCCAACTGGACGACTTCAAATTATCCAAAAGTTACTAAAATCAACTCCACATTATGGGAAGCTTTCAACCTACTGGTCTTCCTCCGGAAGATTTTTCATTGTTTTGGATGATTTCACCCGGGTATGGCACTGGTACCACCGCCGGCGACGAGCGATAAACGAGTAGAATTTAATACTACAACGAGTGGGCGAGCGGGCGAGAAGCGAGTGTTTTTGTATGAATTTATCGCTTACTCGCCGGCGGTGGGACCAGTGCCTATGTCCTAAAACTACGACCAAGACCACCGTGGGCAGCAGCATCCCTGGAGTGCGGTAGAGATACTGCGATCGCCAATCTCCATGCCAAGCGTGGCGAATATGGCATTTGCCCCCCATGAAATTGGGGGAGGCCTATGTCCAGCAGTGGACATCCTTCGGCTGATATGGTGGTGGTGGTGGTGGATATTTTCAGTTTACCTAAACTTACCCAACTCTTCCGATGAAGGTATAGTTAAAGTCAGCGCTGGTGGAGCGTCACTGTCCCCTCCATCACTTAAGGACCGTCTCCTCGTCGGAACGACGTCCGGCGAGCTCTTTGAGCCCCGGGTCTTCTTCCTGACAGACTCCCGCCCTGTTTGGATGATGTCGCGCATCTTGCCCCACGGGCCCTTGTGGAGCTTGTTCGGGGAAGGGGAGGTGGAGCTGTCATCCTGGAAGAAATCATCAACATGAACATCATTCATTCATTTATTTAATTACATTTATATGACAGTGGTAAACAAGCTCATGGCCTGCCTGATGTTAAGCAAATACCGCAGCCGATGCGGTTATTTGCAACTCCGTAGAATTACAAGCACGTTGCTGGGTTTCTGTTGACTTGAGGATTATTATTGGTAAACGGGACTTATCGCATACAACTGAAATGTATGTATGTATGTAAAATTCTTTATTGTACATGAGTGAAACACAACAATAAAACAGTAATTACAAGAACAGTTGACATATGTACAAAGGCGAGGTGTGTATTCACCTTTTTTGATGTTTGCCCGACGTTTAGAATGTATCACAACATCCGTGGTCACGAGCCGACTGGCTTGAGCGGGTATCAGCATCTTCTAGCCGCGCGGGTTTTTCTAACTACCCGCACTTGGTCTTTATTAACCACATTTACACTAGCGTTGTCACTCGCCCGACACACAACACTAACAATGTCCGTTGATGTACTGGACGATGTATTTTGACGCTTGCACTTACTAATAACTGGATTCCACGAAGATGAAATCTTAAAACCCCCATTGCGGTTGAAATTACTTTGTTTAAATCAATATAATATCGTGCCGTGCATGTTTATAGTATCGTGTGTTTTTATACTTATATCCACCACCACCACCATATCAGCCGAAAGACTTCTGCTGGACATAGGCTTCCCCTTGTTTCATGAGGGGTAAATGCCTTAATCGCCACGCTTGGCATACGGATTGGCGATCGCCGTATCTCCACCGCACTCCAGGGATGCTGCTGCCCATCCTCTGGTGGTCTTGGTCGTAGTTTTAGGACATACCCGGGTCTTATATATCGTGCAAGTTTAAATCAATATATTGTGACTTGAGGATTTGTTGTGTTGACAGCCAGAGACAAATGCAGATCCCTCACTGTCAACACAGCGTATCCTCGGGAGCTCTGGCGACCTTACTCACCACCAGGAACACAACACCATATACCCAAAGAGCAAGTAGTGTTACTTCCAGTTGGGCTGCTCCGAATAAGAGCGAGATGATGTTCTACCTCTCTTACATTATTTTTAGCAGAATATTCAAAGAGCACTTGCTGTGAGGGTAGGAAAACTCAAGTCATGACAAATTTTCTAGCACTCCACCATCCTTGTTACACAGGCAGACCCTATTCTTAAGTAATATTATATTAGAATAAAAAATCAGTGGCATCACCTGCGCGGGCGCGTGGAGGAACGTGTTGTCATTCTCGTCGCACCGAATAACACTCTTGCGACAAAGACCTGTAACAACGAGGCAATAATAACATATAACCCAGTTTCTGAAAAAGGTCGTAAAAAGTTAAACATCACGCGGATTACCTATTAAAAACTTTAGCCAGAGAGCCTTGTAGTACAAAATAGATAGGTACTTGTAGACCGACGCTCATGTGCATTCATAGGGCTGTATGTATGGACAAGCGAGGCGATCGACAGCGCAGGGTGTACCCTGGCCTGGCGCAGGGCTGGTACCGCGAAATTAAAACGTACGAAGTTCGTGTATCTCCCTCTCTGTCGTACTTGCGTTCGCGCGACAGAGAGGGATGTATATCATGTTCTGACATGGTATACTATACACCTACCACGGTAGCAGCTCAGGACTCATGTCAGAACACGCACGGAATAGTGGCATTAGACACGGGTGAATATACATAGGTAAGGTTACCTATATTGACTCGTGTAGACTTGGCCTAGAGTAGGTCTACATGCTCCCTATCGTAAAAGACGACTAAAGGGGGTCATTGGGGTTGCGATTGTTCTATGTGGCGGGAGCTGCAGCACTTGCTTTGATAGACCCCAGGGAAGATGACGATAGTTGTGAAGTAGAAAAGCGCGATGGGAACTTCATTGTTTTCTTGGATTTTGAGATCCTGGAGTCCTCCGCATGAGATGGCGGTCACTGTGAAGACTTTACATAACCAAAATACATTTTTAACCTTCCTTGTATCGGTTATTTTGACAGAAAATAAACAAATAAAATTTTAAAAATATTGATCAACGCATCTTGGTTGGCCGTGTCTGTAACTATTCCAAATTTCAAATCAATATCATTAGTATTTCCTGAGATATTTAACGATGTGGCAGACATATAGACAACCCGGCACCATAAGGGTTCCTTTTTTACCGTTTTTGGTACGGAACCCTAAAAACATGCGTAACGTTGCCAAGCCAAAATGTCTGTTTATTTGAATCACACGTATCTCGTACTTTCGTGCGTTATTTTTATGATTCCCACGTTTACATTACACTTGTAATAGATCTCCATCCCTTCGAGATTTGCAGCAATAACTCTGTGTTTACGTTCGGCTATTTGCAGCCGGAGACTTTAGGATGAAGCTTCTATCAATCAACGAGACAAGCCATCACGTACAAACGTATTAGATCATAAATTGATTTAGGTTCACTTGTTTCCTGTGGACAATCATAAGTTCGTTTACGAGTATTTCCAGCAGTCCCGTAGAAGTAGTTTCGTGGCGGAACTAGTGAGACTTTTTGTCCCATGTTCCGGTACCAATGTTCAGTAGTGCAGCTCGGCTTGCGCGTTGTAGGGTCGCAGTTCTGCTAACACTTCTCCTCCCTTCGCTCGTCGTCGTACCTAACTACCCCTCTGTACTGTTGGCATAGCATAGCCCTCTCCATTGCTCTTTGGGTGTCTTTGAGCCTTCTTATGAGGCCCATAGTAAGCGACCACGTTTCAGTACCATATGTCATCACTGGCAACACACACTGGTCAAAGACTTTCGTCTTGAGACACTGCGGAATATTGGACGAAAAGATGTGCCGTAGCTTCCCGAACGCTACCCAGCCGAGTCGGATTCGACGATTAAACTCTTTCTCGAAGTTGGACTTACCTAACTGGACAGTCTGTCCTAGGTATATGTAATCGTCTACAACTTCGAGCGTAAAGTGTCCGATTGTTACGGGAGTTGGTGCTACATGGGCATTTGACATGATCTTCGTCTTATCCATGTTCATCCTTAGACCAACTCGCTCGGAGGCTTTACTGAGGTCATTAAGCATTGTACTTAAATCCTCCATGGTCTCAGCCAAGACTACTATATCGTCAGCAAACCGAAGGTGAGTGATGTACTCGCCGTTCATGTTGATGCCTAGCCTTCTCCAGTCCTCCAGTGCAGCGGAAAACAGTTTAGGAGAAATAACATCTCCTTGTCTGACTCCCCGCTGCAACGGAATAGGTTTCGAGTTCTGGTCCTGGAGTCGGACTGACATAGTGGCGTTCTCGTACAAACACTTCAGCACTTCGATATAGCGGTAGTCCACTTGGCACCGTTGGAGAGATTGTAGTACAGCCCAAGTTTCAATCGAATCGAATGCTTTCTCGTAGTCCACGAACGCTAGACAGAGGGGCAGGTTATACTCCTCAATCTTCTGTATAACCTGACGAAGCGTATGGATGTGGTCTATGGTGCTAAAGCCTCTTCGGAAACCGGCTTGTTCGAGGCTGCGAGGCGGCGAGGAGAGGCTGGAAGTCATCTAGCCTGCGTGCGAGACGATTCGTAATGACTCTTGAAAACAGCTTATAGACATGGCTCAGAAGTGAGATGGGGCGGTAGTTCTTCAGTAAGGCGTTGTCACCCTTTTTGAAGAACAGCACCACCACACCTCTGTTCCATGCCTTTGGAGTTTTCCCTTCCAGTAAGACGGAGTCGAACAACTTTTGAAGGGCCCTAAGGACCGGTTTTCCACCCGCCTTCAGGAGTTCAGCTGTAATTCCGTCTTCACCGGGTGCCTTGTTGTTCTTTAGCTGTTTAAGAGCCATTCTAATCTCGTACAGTCTGATGTCCGGGATATCTTCGGTATAGTGCCGGGTTAATCTGGCTCTAGGGTCTTCCGCCAGACCAACTTCGGGAAAAGCATTCTATCTCATTCAGAAGCTCGGGTTTGGATGAAACGATTCTACCGTCTTCAGTTTTTAATTTGGCGAGCTGGCTCTGCCCAATAGACAGATCTCTTGAGAACACTTTAGAGCCCTTATTCTGCTCGATGGCCTCTTCAATACGATTTGTATTGAATTGGCGCAGATCGCGGGTAAGGGACTTGGAGATCCGTTTATTGAGCTGCCTGTATAATGTCGCATCGGCTGAAGACTGCAGAATCATTTCATTCCTTTCCTCGATGAGCCTCTGAGTGGAGATAGAAAGCCTTTTGGCTCTGTGAGTCCGTTGGGCCCTAAAGAACTTAGACCCAATGCTATGGACAGCTTCCACAAACCCGTCGTTGAATTCGTCCACATCGCCGCCTAGACAATCGAAACGGTTTTGGAGTTCCAGCTGAAAGCTCTCGGGGTTTTGGATTTGGACTGCTGCAGGACGGAGCGTAGACTTCATCAGTCGAGAGCGCTCTAGCTTGACGCATATATTCAATGTGCCTCTTACCAGACGATGATCACTTCTGGTTTTAACCGTATTGATCACAGAGACATCATTAAATATATGCCTCTTCGTCGACATAATGAAGTCAATCTCGTTTTTTGTTGCACCGTCGGGACTCATCCAGGTCCACTTACTGTGCTCGCGTTTCTTGAAGAAGGAATTCATCATGTAGAGTCCCTCCTTCTCCAAGAAACCAGCGAGTAGTTGGCCCCGGTGGTTCCGACTCCCAACTCCAAATTGCCCCACTCTCAGCTCATTGCCGTCTCTCTTGCCCAGTTTTGCGTTAAAGTCCCCCATAACAACGGTGAAGTAGGTTTTGGAACTATGTATGGCCTTAGTTATATACTCATACATAGCCTCCACCTCGTCGTCGGAGCGTGCCGAGGTCGGCGCGCATACATGTATGACCTTCAACGAGTATCTCTTTGATATGAGTATAAGGTACGCCACCCTAGCCGACATACTCTCGATCTTCACCACGTTGTTTACGAGGGACTTGTGGACGATGAACCCGACACCTCCCTGGGACTGTTGGTCGCCCTCCCGGAAATAGACCAAGTTGCCAGACTCTAGGGTTATCGTGTCCTCCCCCTCTCTTCGGACTTCAGATAACCCCACAACATCCCAACACAACTCCTTCCTCTAGTTCCGCTATCTTTTCGACGGTCCGCAGTGTACGGGTGTTGTACGTTGCCAGGGCCAGGAGTCGTCGGTGGTGGTAGCCGGCCCTTTGCCGGAGATTCTTAGCACCCCTGGCCCCGCTAGTACCCTGGCCGCTACCAAAACCAGGGCACTGGGGGCCGCCGGAACCTCGGGGCCGTGGCTTTATTGTGTTATCCATAGGGGGTAAATGCCATAATCGCCACGCTTGGCATGCGGGTTGGCGATCGCAGTATATCCACCGCACTCCAGGGATGCTGCTGCCCATCCCCCGGTGGTCTTGGTCGTAGTTTAAGGACGTACCCGGGTACCTCTATAAATCTATGTAACAAAAATACTCTCTATTAATCTATATAACCTATTTTTGTTACATAAATAAGCCGTATTTAATTACCTATTGACTGTGGTGAACGAGAGGAGACACAGAAGAATTGATGCGACGTTTGTTGTTTCTTAAAAATTTGTAACAATATGCGTATTACAGTTAAGATTTTAAAGTGACATAGAGGTCAGTCAGTAAGTTTTTTAGAATTTAGATTATTCTGTGCTAAAATTGAATGAAAGAAAGTAAATTCAGTATTAAACATGTCACAATAGCTATTTACGATACAAGGGTTGTAAAACAAAGAAAGGCCGGTATCGCAGATGTTTGAGGCCCGAGCCGCAGGCGAGGGTCATAAATATGCGAGAAAGGGCTTTCTGTTTTACGACCCGTGTTTTGTACACAATTTTACGTCACCACTTGGCCATAAAGTGGGTTTTTCCGGACGCGCAGCGTGCGGAAAAACGCGCTTTTTGGTAAGGTGTGGTGTAAAATGTTTATCCTATTGAAATATAATGTAGGTTTGGTCACGGAATTAAAACACGTACCTTTTTTGCTCTTGCAGGCATGCGTTTACATTTCCTCTACTGTATGTACATTATTTTGCACATTGACAAGCATAAGACGTGCATGGGGCATGGAACGTGTGGTGAGATGACTCAATACTTATTGTAAACTACATCAATTTCATCATATTCTTATACAAGGTGATACGGGAGACGTGAGCAAGAACAACACTACGGATTCAGTAGATCATAAGCTACTGCTTCGTGCCACTATTAGTGAAATAAACGTTCATTTATCTTTTGGTGTTGAAAACAAAATGTTTTAAATTATTTACGAAATTTATGGTCACTCTACAATCAGAATACTTCAGTCAAGTGATACGTGTCAAATTGAATGTCATCCGAGTCCGATTACTTTTGAAATATCGTATCTCACTCAATATGTGACAATTTACTTTCTTCGTAATCAAAGTGCTGTCATAACAGTTAGAGGTTTAATCTTTATAAACCAGTTGTTGTAGGGTGACCATTATTGTACTTATAGAGACTTAAACTTTAACTTAACAAAAATTTAAAATACAGGAAAAAGGTATGGGTGTATCACTTAAATACAATGGTGAACGAATCATTGCCATTTACTATGTATGTAGTGTTGGTCCTGCTCACGTCTACTGAATCATTCTGTATACATATTAGCAATCTATATTCTTATTTTGATGACTGATTATTTGACTGATTATATTTCTGAAGGCATCACTCGGCGGTAAAGACATGCTTGATCATTCACAGTGAACCAGTAGAATAATGAGTGCTAACGAATCCGATTTGTGAAGTGCAAACCGTGACTCAAATAAAAATGCCGTTGAAGTCAATACGTAAAACATAAGTTTACACATGTAGTCATTAATATAAATGAATTGAAATATTTATTGATTGAACTGTTGTTATGAGTTGAGAAATATCCTTATAGTCTCTATTCCTATTAAAGTCGGTTAAAAATAACTTCAGTTATGAATAGATACATTTAGGCAGATAGAACTGTAATTACCTATACTATACGTAAGCATATGTAAGCTAAAAATATATGAATCGGCTTGGCGACTGAAATTTTTGAACTGCCATTGTACGAGTATATACCTATACAGAACAGATTCAGTTCATTCTAATACACGTATCTTATCCAGTTTTAATTCATAGTTTAGAAATAACTCCGGTGTAGATTTTAGATGAATTATCAGAAAAATTCTGATCTCTATTTATTTTGTACATACTTCTGGTTTTAAAATATGATAAAACGGGTCACTCAGGTCGAATACAGCTCGACATATTTCAGACCGAAATATATGATCTGAAGAGGTAGGGCACAGCGAAACGTCATCTCGCTCAAATTTGGAGCAGCTCAACTGGGGAAGTAGGTGGAGGCACCTTACAGAAGACCACAGCCATAGCATAACTACTTGCCCATTAGGTAAGGATTGTTGTTGGTTGGTTGTGGGCCATTTTATGCCGCTTCAACCAGTATTTGATCTATTGTGGCAGCCCTTATAGTTCGTTGCTTATACCCACTGCTTCCAAGAATTTCCAGACTCTTTGGGCTGCAATTTGTTGTATCTCCTCTGGTTGCATGATGTGCCCATTAGGTAGGTATGTGGTGTTGTGTTCCTGGTGGTGAGTAAGGTCGCCAGAGCTCCCGAGGATGCGTTGTGTTGGGAGTGAGGGTCCTGCATATGTCTAGCTTGACAGCTGGAGACATCTGCGGGTCCCTCACTCTCAACACAGCGCATCCCCAAGTCAATAAAGGGTCGGCAACGCACTGATTCCTCTGGAGTCGCAAGTGTCCATAGGCTACAGTGTCTACTTACCATCAGGCAGGCCGTAAGCTTGATTGCCACCGTCGTAGTATAAAAAAAATTATATGCCCCTAATTATATAGGTATGTGTTATGTCTGAGATTGAGTTTTTTTAAATAGGACACGTGGTTTTGTGATTGAAAAGATCATTATTTTAGCTTGAAACTACAATGCTACTAATTACGAAACACATATCCAACATTTGGAGCGTTCGTGGCCAAGCGGCGCCCGTGCACCGCGTGCGGTATGCGGGGTTAAGCAATGTCGGGCGAGTCCAGACCTTGGATGGGTGACCGCTTTGAGTGGTTATTAACTGAGCGCTCCCGTGCTTTGGAAGGCACGTTAAGTCGTTGATCCCGGTTGCTGTCTATGATAGCAGTCGTTAAGCCAAGTTAGAGGCCTCCGGGCGGCTTGAGAACTAACAGTCAAGTTGCCCACTCACTTGACAAGCCTAATCCCAATAAGGCCCAGTTTCCCCCTTGGGTTGGAAGGTCAGACGGCAGTCGCTTCCGTTAAAAGTAGTGCCTACGCCAATTCTTGAGATTAGGTAGCGGACCCCAGGCATCCTTCAGGATGCAACTGTACTGGGAATAACGCTAGGAGGATGATGATATCCAACATTTAACTAGTAACTTTCACCATATCTCCTCCACAGTCACGGAAGCAAACGGCGATAATTCACAAATACCACCCTTTTAAAATACAGCCCAAGTATTACAATTAGTACCGAAGTCTCCGGCGCTTACGCTCTTTCATAAAACCGGCGTTCAACGGATGCGAAGCTAAGAATGTGATTCGTTCTATTTCGGCGCCAGTATACGTGTAGATAATAGCATAGCGCATAGATCTGCTAATAATAGTGTTGTACAACTTTTATGAGGAGTTATTATGAGTTAGATAGGTTTTTACAGATATTTTGGCGCCACATTCGTTCGCTGGATGTTTCGCTGTCTACCCACTTTCATCCAGGTGGATATTTTTGAAATATAAATATCACGATTATTCCCGTTGTTAGGTGTTGATGGAGAGAAACAACTTGTCTTATTACTCGTTAAATTATATTTTATAAAAACAGTTCAGAGCATACACTTATGCTAGCTATAATAAGAGAAGCAGTGTTGCCACCTCACTTTATATACATAATAGTGATAGGGTTAAGAGTGCGCAGTACGTTCGGTTCTCCATACAAACGTATTTACGCTCTCATTTCAAAACGCCGTGCTAGAATAACATGAAACTTTGTATACACAATGGGATCCGGCATATCTAGGTCAAAAATTAGTTTCTGTTGCTTGAAATTATAATGGACAAAAAATACAACGATTATTAAGGTTTTCATACAAGCCGTAAAAAACTGAAATAACCGCTGTATTTTTTTTCTTTTAAATTTTCTAGCAACAGAAACTAATTTCCGACCTAGATATGCCGGATCTCATTGTGTATACAAAGTTTCATGTTATTCTAGCATGGCGTTTTAAAATGAGAGCATAAATACGTTTGTAGGGAGAACCTAGCGTACTGCCACGTACCGAGCCCTCTTAATATTTAGTGATGTACCAAACACCCGTTGCCTACTCTTTATTGGTTCGAGGATTAGTTGTGTCGCCAGCTAGAGACAAATGCAGGTCGCGCAGTTACAACATAACTAAAAAATGCTCGGGAGTTCTGGCGATCTTAACACTCACAACAACCTACACAATACATACATTGGTTAGGTTAGTTGCTACCCATATCATTATAATTATAGTGTATACACGTAAGCCTTACATATGCTTTTCTTTCCTAGAGCGCTCGTGGCCCAGCGGCGCCCGCGTACCGCGTGCGGTATGCGAGGTGCAATGTGGGCGCAGGTCAGTTCTTGGATGGGTGGTGACCGTTTTGAGTGGTTACTAACTGAGCGTTCTCGTGCTTTGGAAGGCACTTTAAGCCGTTGATCCCGGCTGCTGTCTACGGCAGCAGTCATTAAGCCAAGTTAGAGGCCTTCGGGCGGCTTGAGAACTTCTAACAGTCAAGTTACCCACTCACTTGACAAAGGGGGGTCGAAGTTGCACCACGTCCGTAGGGAGTACCCACCGTTACCGTACACGTGACCCCTGGGTGGTGCTAAAAGTGCAACAAACACTGGCAACCGTACTTGTCTTCTCAAAGATCTCACGGCTTGTAAATAAATGCCATACGATTAAATAAAATGCTTTTCCTTTCCATCAGGCTGGACTAAGTAGTTTAAATGCCTACCTAATTCCCTTTTCATTGTTAGCCGTAAAATGTTCATAAGCAATACCATCGAACCTTCCAACGCAGAGGAAGAAGTCTTTTCATAAGTATTTCGATTGGGGCATTAGGCTTTGTGAAGCAAGTGGACATCTTGATTGTTAGAAGATTCCAATCCCGAGAAGTTTGCAGCGGGGACCGGACCCGGTTACCCTAACCCATTGGATTTTACAAAGCCTTTCATTGAGGTAAGCTTTGAAACTGCAAACTAGGTATATACTCCAAACTTGGAGTAGTATTTCGTACCTACACAACACACTAGTATTACGAGTAAGTAGTAGCTAATGAGTCCATAGCTATTACGTATTATCCTCCCATTATACCCAGCTATGTTTTTTACAAAGCTAGCCAGAGGTGGGGTGAACGTCCAAGACCGATGATGTCACAGCCCACCCCTAATATATATTGATGCCGGGGCTCATAATGACAACACGTAATCAAAGTCAAAGTCAAAGTCAAAATATTCTTTATTCAAATAGGCCTAGCAACAAGCACTTTCGAATCGTCAGTTATAACATGTATTAACATATATATTAATTAATTATTTAGAGCAATTTATTGATGCTATTATTATTCTTCAAAATAAATATTGTTGTTGTAGACATGTCAAAGTAAGAAATTATTTTGTAGTAAAATTCACAATAGGATCGTCAAAAAATAAATAATAATAATAATAGAAAAATATATAAAAAATAGAAATCTAGACAGTTTCTAGAATAAAATCAAAATATCAAAAAAAAAGATCATATTAATATCTAACGCCATAATGATTAATTCATTAATATTTCAGTCACAATTAATCCCACGGTGTTTTATCATTCATGTAGTCATGTGTGCTATAATATGCTTTCGATATGAGTTGACGCTTTACATAATTTTTAAATTTATTAATAGATAATTCAGTTACATTTCTTGGAAGCTTATTATAAAACTTCACACCATTACCCATGAATGATTTTCTAATTTTCTGTAGGCGAGTGGTGGGCACCGCGAGTTTGTGTTTATTTCGAGTATTAATATTATGTATGTCACAGTTCTTCCTGAAATTTACAATGTTTTTATGTACATACACAATATTATCATAGATGTATTGACAATGCAATGTCATTACATTAATGTTCTTGAACTTATCTCTAAGTGAGTCTCTATGGTTCATTTTATATATTGCTCGAATAGCCCTCTTCTGCAGAACAAAAATGGTATTAATATCTGAAGCACTGCCCCATAGTAAAATACCATACGACATAATACTGTGGAAGTAACTAAAATATACTAATCGAGCTGTCTTCACGTCTGTCAGTTGGCGGATCTTGCTCACGGCAAAAGCTGCAGAACTCAGTCTATTCGAGAGATTAGCAATATGGGGACCCCATTGGAGTTTGGAATCTAATGTTAATCCAAGAAAAACTGTACTATCCACTAGTTCCAATTCCTCATCTTTCACAATGACACTTGTTTGATTGTGCTTAACGTTAGTCGTGACAAACTTGATACATTTGGTCTTTTTCTCATTTAACAATAAATTGTTGACATTGAACCAATTAACTACTTTAGAAATAGCATTGTTTATATCTATATTAGCTTGTTGCTGTCGTTTGACTTTGAATATAAGAGAGGTATCGTCTGCAAACAATACTATATCATGGTGGGTCTTTACGAGGTATGGCAAGTCATTTATGTAGATAAGGAATAGGAAAGGTCCCAATATTGATCCCTGCGGTACACCCATCGAGACCACTGATCCTGGAGATCGCTGTCCATTCACATCGACCCTTTGTATTCTACCATATAGATAAGATTTTAGCAAATTCAGTGCCGATCCTCTAACTCCATAGTAGTGCAGTTTCCTGATTAATGTTTCATGACATACGCAGTCGAAGGCCTTGGACAAATCGCAAAAAATACCTAAGGCATCCTGTGACTCTTCCCAGGCATCGAATATATGTTTAGTTAGCTCAACAGCCGCGTCGGTTGTCGAGCGACCCCGCGTAAAACCAAATTGCTTATTATGCATTAAATTGTTTGCATTAAAATGTCTTATTAATTGGGACAAAACTAATTTTTCAAAAATTTTACTAAATATTGGCAGCACAGATATTGGTCTAAAATTAGTGGGGTCAGAAGTGCTACCTGATTTAAATAAAGGAGTTATTTTACTATGTTTCATTAGATCAGGAAACTCACCGCAGTCAATACTGTTATTAAATACAACTACCAAGTCAGGCGCTATGACTTCTATTAGAGATTTGACAGCATGGACAGATACTCCCCAGAGATCACCAGTTTTTTTGACATTAATTGATTTAAACGCCTTTATTACATCTGGGGTACTAACATACTCAAAATGAAGATTTCCACTACATTCTGAGGCGTTATCTTTTAACAATGTAACGGCAGACGAAGGTGAAGAATTTAATGTCTTTGTTGTGGATACTGGTATCTCAGTGAAAAATTTTTCAAATTCTGTTGCTACTTCTAAACTTGAATCTATAATTATGCCATCAATTTTTAGTTTAAGATCATTCATTTTGTGCTTTGATCTACCAGTTTCCACATTAATTAATTTCCATGTTGTTTTGATAATGTCCGAACTATTTGTAATTTTCTGGCTTATAAAATTACGTTTAGCTATATGACAATCTATTTTAAATTTCTTAGAATATTGTTTGACATGTTCCTTAAATTCATCACTCATATTAAACCGGCGTTCCTCATATAAAGCATACAGTGCTTGTCTACGTTTATGTAAGTCCTCAGTAGCCCACTCACTAAAAACTGATGTCCCACCAACCACGACCGATTTGGATGTAAAAATCGCATTATAATGTTTCATAAAAGTGTGAAAAAATGAATTGTACATTTCGTTTGGACTCATATCGGAAGACAGAAAGGGTAGCGCCTGGACTAGACTTTGCTTCATTCGTTCCATACGGCCCGTGGTTACTGGTACAATAGTTATTTGTTTCCTCAGGGTATTTCTTCTTAATGTCTCAAATACCATTAATTGACCTAAGTGATCTGATTCTAATTTACTGATTACACTTTTAGTGATTGGAACAATATTAGTGAAAATGTTATCTATACAGGTGGCGCTTGTAGCAGTGACTCTAGTAGGCTCCGTAAATATATGACTCAAATTACAAGATTTGAAAAGATTCAACAATCTGATACTTGTTGTTGAATTTTCTAAAATGTTTACATTGAAGTCTCCGCATATAAGTAATTTCTTACTAGAGAGTGATATTTTAAGTAGCACGGATTCCATTATGCTTTCAAAAAGGTCAAAATTACTTAATGGCGGCCTATACACACAGACAACAATAAATTGCTCTAATTCTACTGCACTTATTTCTATGGTCCGTTCAACAGACAAGGATACAATGTCCTTACGTTCCTTAAATTTTAATTTATTATGTAATATTATTAATGACCCACCATGTATGGAACTAAGTCTGGTGAACGAACTTCCCACCTGGTGGTTATTAAATTGAGGCATTAATTCATTATTTTTTAACCAATGTTCAGTTACACACAATATTTCAATATTATAATCATTCAAAAAGAGTTCAATCTGTAAGTCTTTTCCTCTAATAGACTGAATATTTTGGTGAACCAGGTGCATATATTTTCCATGATGGCAGTATCTTTCATTAAATTTATTAATAACTAAATTGCCAGAGTTTGAGTACTCCTTTGTCTTAAAATCTAATTTAAATGATTGGTTAAAACTGGAACCAATTCCAACTGTATATTGAACTGCTCAATAGGAGCAGAGTTATGTGCCAAATTCTTGGCAGAAATGTCAAATAAATAGGATAGTGACAAAGCTATTTGTCTTTTATAATAATTACAAAGGTAAAACTTACCTTTAGTCAATAAATTGTGTTTACCAACATATTTGTTAGTGTCAATTATGCTAAACTTACTACTATATGTACAGAGATTATGCAGAGCTATATTCAAATTATATCTAGTGTCATTTTCTGCCTTTGAAATCTGATGACAATAGGGGAATGTGAACATAATAATTTCTTTTACAGTTAATGTGTCCAATTTTTCAAAAAAATTAATTAAATTATGTTTGTTCACATTTCCTCTGTTACCCATAAGAATAAGCAGTGTTGTTTTAGAATGAATACTATTATCACTCATAATTTGATGTGACATATTATCAAGGCTACTATAAGGCAGACAATTGCTTATTGCGCTAAGCCCTGTTAAGTGATCGCTTAGATATGTGCCCATATTACTTCCAAACTCATCACAGTACATAATTACATTAGGTGTGTTCGTTTCTGAAGTGTGGAAGGAGCTATTATTATTTTGTTCTTGTGGAGGTACACTGGCACAAAGGTGTGGGTTCGATGGACCATCTGATAAATGACCACTCATTTGTTTACATAAACATGACTGGCCATTGGTCAGTGACTCAAACCGTTCCGAGTTATAATTAATTTGTGTTATTAAATCATCCATGGCTAATGAATATTCATTAATAACTTTTTTTGAATTTTCATTCATCCTATCTAAAGATTTTATTGAGTCCTCCAACTTATGAATTTTTAATTTCAATATCTGTGTGTCAGTTTCATATTTTGATCTACTATTTTTCAACTGAGCAGAATATATATCCAACTTATCCACTAAATTCACATTAATTTTGCTAAATCTCAAGTTCTTGAAAAACAATTTATTCCGTTTTGACAATGTTTGTGTTTTTTTTATGAATCTGTTCAGTCTAAGATATTTCTTTAGTTTATTACCGCTGCAATGTTCTAACCCTGATGTGTTACAATCATTGGTTAAATCTATAGTAACCACAGGATTATCAATTGCAGAGGTAGCCAACTTTGAGTCGGGCCCGACCAGTTCCTCGAATAAACTCTGAGTCTGAGCCTCTGCAGCTTTAGTTTGGGCTTCCTGTAGGTCGTAGATTTTTTCGTGGGCATCATGTAGCGCTCTCTCCAGTGAGTTAATGTCCTTCAAAGCCTCTTCATATGCAGCACCACACTCAGTAAACCGGTCTACCGTCTCCTGAAGCCGGGCCCGCTCAGAATTTACATCATTGTAATCACTTTCTAAGGAACATAAATCTTTTTTTAACTTATCTCTGCTATCAAGTACTAATAATAGTTCCTTCTCACTGTCCTCTCTCTCACCAAGCAATTGAGCACACAATTCCTTGGATGTTTTTAGTTCAAGCAAGGTAAGTTGAAGTTTATCAGTTTCCTGCTGGCGAGCCGCAGCAGCTGCTCTGCGAGTTAGCATTATTGTTTTTCTTTAGTTAAGCACAAAAACAAAACAAGGAATTGCTTACTCAAACTAAGCGAAATTACAGTTAGGTACTTACATGAAATTCTGGCGTCTCACTATGCCCATACACTGCCTTTCAATACAATTCTGTACAATGATTTACGCCTTGTTATACACACAATTAGACAAATAATTAATAAAGCAAGCAAATAGGACTGCGAAACGAACACACACAGATTTCAAATCCAGGCTCCAACGTCGAATCGTCAAATCGGAGGTTTAACGCATTGGTCCGCTCGAGTCATCACCAGACGTCTGTCTATTTGATAGTGCACCTATATCACATACAGACCTGTAGATTCGGGATGACTAGACAAAAAGAGACTTGATCAATAATTTTGAACAAGCGATCTGGCTCTCATAACATCTCATAATAACACAATGTTTCTACTTATCTATCGTTATTCTCGTAAAATTTTAGATGTTCCTTGTAAACACGTCAGCGATGCAATGTTCCCAGAATGCATGAGATATAATAAACAGGATAACTTTATGGGGAAGATTCCAATCTTTAGATATAGTTGAGTCAAAATTTAATACAACACTTATGGGAATCGTTAAAAGTAGATATGTGGAAAAACGTTACGACGTTGCACGTGTTGTTTTGAGTATTTTAAAAACGGTTCTTCCTTCTTAGACCTAATGTTTCATTTATTATTATTATTATTCAGTTTGTGGCTATTCCGGGCTGCTGAGCCCTCGTATCACTGCGACCATGTCTGATCTATTGTGATCGCCACCTACTACAAATCTCGGTCCAGCCCTGCAAATTCGAAAAACTGCAGGATTTTGCTGAACTCGAGAGACTTTATCTCTTCTGGGCAGATAACGTGTCTGCCCAGTATAGAACTACTACTACTATCAGGCAAGGGCAATCGGTTAGGTTGTGTGCAGGCGTCTCCTCCGCTTCGAGGCAGAGTCTGCACCGACTTGTGTCACTCAGTCCCAACGTATGCATGTGCTTGTTTAGGCAGTTTAATGTTTCATTAAACATTTTTTCTTAATTAGTAAACTGTAGGATTACGAGTATTGCAAACCTTACCTAACCTAATGACTTCTATTGATTGATGATACTCAAAGAAAACCCAAGAAGTTTAATTATTTATTTAATTAATCTTTATTGCAATAAGAAATCTTAACGTACAAAAGGTGGACTTAATGCCATGAGGCATTCTCTACCAGTCAACCTTTAGGAAAAACAGAAAGACTGTAGGCGGTGCAACTATAAAATATCAGAGAACAAATTTGGTCAGCTTGCATAGAAGATCATCAACCTCCTAGCGTTATTCCCAGTACAGTTGCAGCTTGCATACAAGATGTTGATTCTAATATATACATCTGTCATATATTTACATAAATAATTATTTATACACATTACGTAGACATCATACACAAATACATAATTATAGATAAATGAATATAATTACATATATAATGACAAATACCTACTAAACAGAACCTAAGAATTTCGTAGACTACCAGCAACAAAAACGCGAACAACGCGAGACAAAATTGTTGGAAATATTTTTAATTTTAGGTGGAAGACCGTTCCTTAGGCGAGCCGCCTGGACGGAAAAAGAATTGGACATAAAACCAGAACGATGAAGCGGTATGGCCAGAGTGAGATTGCCAGACGAACGAAGATGGCATGCATGAGTTTCCTCAAGAAATTTAAAGAGGTATTAGAGATATTCGGGACATTGTGGATCTTTGATGGAGAAGTTCACTGTTTAAAAAAAATACATTAGGTCTAGTAAAACATTAGGGCAAAAGTTAGTAGGTCAAGTGACAGGATCCCCTTTATAACGTTTAGTACTATAGCAATCTATAGATTACTTTAATGTGTTTCTTAAAATCGTCAGTTATAAATAGAGTAGCCTATAATTAGAATCCATAAATGTAGATGTACCGGCTACCAATACAATTTACCACCACCACCACCATATCAGCCAAAGGACGTCCACTGCTGGACATGGGCCTCCCCCAAATTCACAGGGGGTATATGCCGTAATCGCCACGCTTGGCATGCGGGTTGGCGATCGCAGTATCTCCACCGCACTCCAGGGATGCTGCTGCCCATCCCCCGGTGGTCTTGGTCGTAGTTTTAGGACATACCCGGGTCCAATACAATTTACATGATTCAATAAAATGAAATTGTGCAACAACCATGTACTAAAACCCAGTCCACACCACACTCTACTTCATAGCATTTTACATCGTATTATTGAGTAGATCCAATTAGCCAAGAAACTTCCACCACCACCACCATATCAGCCCTAGGACGTCCACTGCTGGACATAGGCCTCCCCCAATTTCATGGGGGGTAAATGCCATAATCGCCACGCTTGGCATGCGGGTTGGCGATCGCAGTATCTCCACCGCACTCTAGCCACCACCTAGTCTAAACCACCGGGGGATGGGCAGCAGCATTCCAAGAAACTTCACCACTTTTTAATTTTAATACACGAATTCTAGAGTCAAAATTAGACCACTTTCTTGGTTGGCTATTCATAGTGAGATGAGAAAAGGAACTTTAGGTGAATAGGAAGAGCAGATATGGAGAAGTACCAGCGAGCGCGACCACGGAAAGAGGAAGGAAAGAGAGCTAAGAATGAGCGAGATGTAAGACAAATAAATGCATATGTAAACACAAGTCCACAGAGAGGAAGATAGTGCAAGGTAAGGCACGAGAGAAAGAAGAAAATGAGGCTAAGAGAGAATAATGCAAAGAAAGTTATGTAGATATCTTGAGAAAGGAGAAGAGAATTATTGAGAGAGGAGGGTGAGACAGGTACCGAGGGAGAATCACCAATAATAGACGAATTCAGTTGCTGACACCTATAGGCGGCGCGCGCCTTCGCTAGACTGGCACTGTACCGTTTATATGGATCCAGTATTCCAGTCACGCTGGGCTGGCACGAAAATATATTGACATGGCGCCAGCGCTGCATGGCTTCCAGTAAAACCGGTGCCAGCAACTGCATTCATCTAATGGCGCATTTTAACACCGTCTTCTCTCAACATTTAACTCTCTTCATCGTCTTTTGATCTCACCTGATTCCATCCTCAGCTCCTCGCAGCTTGAGTTCGGAGTTAGCGACAACGCGCTTCCAGGAGTTAAGCTTGCAGAGTCACGCCCCGGGTGCGCAAGACCTTGACCTTGAGCAGAGGGGGAGGAGCCAGCGAGCGCGACCACGCCCACCATCGCACCGGCGGCGACGGCGCTGCCCGTTGTTTGAGGCCACTGGGCCTTCTCCCATCTGAGCAACAAAAAGGATGTTTTAATGGTACGAGTATTTAGTACTGGAAACAATTTTATTAATTTTTAAATTTAAAATGGGATTGCTCTTGGCCAGCATCTAGCCAGGGGGCAAAGATGAGGCCGACGATGAAGCGAGCTCAACCAGAAGATGCCTATTCACTCGTGCCTTAAAAAGGTCTAGGTTATATAAACTCGGAAATACAGACGCCGGCAGAGAATTCCAAACCTTAGAAGCAACGGCTGTCATAGTTAGACAAGCTTTAACTTGCTTTACAAATTACGAAAACGCTTTGGTTTTGTTTATGTACAGGCAAAGGTACAGATGACATGCAACGACGCCAGATGTCGCCCTTAGTATCGCGCAAGTTTTCGGTTTTAAAATTTTCCGAAGTTCCGTTACCCAGAGGGTGAAAACGGGACCCTATTACTAAACGCCCGATGTCTGTCTTTCTGTCATCATGTACTTCAGACGTCGCAAAACGTTTATGAATCTGAACAAGCCACGTATATTGCGACTCGTTTCAAATCGATCGCTGTGATCGAAAACACGAACAAAGCGTAACGTATGTACTGTTGCATCGACATCGACGCATATCGCATGTTGTGAACCGCTCGGCTGACACTGCCGCTAGGCTCTCGTAAATACCGGAATAGCTCAATACGAGAACGGCGCAGGAGTGCAACAATCAGCCGAATCGATTTGTGTGAAATTAGAACCTATCAAAAACATTTTATGTACAATAATGTAGAGCGGACACATTTTAATAATAGAATAGAATAGCACACAAATTTATTGTCACATAATGCACTTTACAAATATTTAAAAGTAAACATACTTAAATACTTAATTTATTTCACAAAATAAAACCACGCACATTAATGTGACAATAGGAGTGAAAATTCGACGACCTGTTTAGCCTAGTTGGTAGTGACTCTGCCTCCGAAGCTAGAGGTCCCGGGTTCGAATCCCGGCCAGGGCATTTATTTGTGCATTTTTCACGGATATTAGTTCTTGGGTTTTGGATGTTTTCTATGTATTTAAGTATGTATTTATCTATATAAGTATGTATATCGTCGTCTAGTACCCATAGTACAAGCTTTGCTTAGTTTGGGACTAGGTCGATTTGTGTAAGATTGTTAAAAAAAGAAAAAAAAAACTCAGCGTTTGCTGCGATACAGACTAGCTGCACACAGCGCTGGTTGTCAGTTCACCCCTAATGACAACTGGTTTAACAAAGTGGCGGGTGCTTATATTAACCTAGTACAATTCTTTAAATAAAATAAAATCATCAGAAAACAGTGGCTCCGTGAGATGTAGACCTCGCAATGTCGATGCCCCCCGTGTGGTGCTTGATTAGAATAACACCACCCTTCTTCCCTTGGGTCGTAAGAGTCGATGGGAACCAAGTTGAAGTGTGTTGTGGGCGATAGGCTAGCAACCTGCCAAAGCGGTCACCCAAAAATTCTTTTGAAAAAATCTTTTTGAGTTGGATAGTCCATTTATCGAGGAAGGCTTTAGGCTATATAACATCACGCTGCGACCAATAGGAGCGAAAACGCGGACGAAGTCGCGGGCAACAGCTAGTAATTAATATCTGTTAAATTATGGGTTTTTGGACTACATATTATACAACATTGTGTACTTAATAAGGCTCTAGAGTTGTCGGTATAAAACTTTCGGGTTATTATAGGGTTTATTGCTATGTCATCTGTTCTTGTTATTCTTGTTTTGTTGTTGTGTTCTACACATGTACAATAAAGAATTTTACATAAATACATCATCATATCAGCCGAAAGATGTCCACTGCTGGACATAGGCCTCCCCCAAAGACTTCCACAATGACCGGTCCTGCGCCACCCGCATCCAGCGGACACCCGCGACCTTCACCAGGTCATCAGTCCACCGTGTGTGGGGCCTGCCCACGCTACGCCTTCCGGTACGTGGTCGCCACTCGAGAACCTTTCCGCCCCAACGGCCATCGGTTCTATGTGCTATGTGTCCCGCCCACTGCCACATAAATACATACAAATAACATATTAAACCGTACTCAATATATATTAATAGCATTAATAACTCAACGAAAACACTGTGTTGCGTCGATGCATGTTGTGTTGCTTAGCTGACATTGTACCGGCTCTCATAAGACCAGAATAGCACAATACGGCCACGGCGCAGGAGTGCAATAATCAGCCGAGTTGATTTGTTTGAAATTAAAATATCGCGCTATTATTTATAAGTACAGTAAGTACTACGTAAATTACTTTCGAAACGTTTTTGCATTTGTAGTTGTGACCTTTTTGCGAAATGCGAGCATCTGTAGCAAAGAATATAATACTCACTATCTGTAGCCAGCCCCACACACACGTTTACGTCAACGTGTACGTGTGTCCTGTAAATATACAAATACTACTACAGATCACAGACTAGTAAGGGTTCAGACCGCCAACTCACGAACCAAAAATGTAGACCGTAAGCAACCGTATTTAATCTGTAGCCGCTGGTAGATTTTTGACGTTTATTTTTTTTAATTATTTAATGACAATGGAACTTACTGTGAACATCCAAATATATATATAGCTCATTTAAATTTAACTTTGTGTAGAAGCTCACGGTATTTCCAATTGAACACCAACGTCCGATGTAACATGAAACTGGTGTTCAATTGAACTACCGTGAACTATGTTGTGCCGTATTATATGAAATTAAACAAACAATTTACTTATCAATAGATTTATTTTTTAATGTATCTCATTTCATATCCGGGAAAACGATGTATCTTCGTCCTTTCACAGAGTTCTACGTTTTACAACCACAACACTCGTACATTTTGCAAAATGAGAACTTGCATGGCATGCCACATACCACGCACTTCACTATCTTCCATTTGTTGTCCAAACAATGGTTATTACGCGTTTCCAGATGAATTTTCGTTTAGCTACACACTGTTCCGTTTGTTTATTGCATAGTAATATATCAATACTAGAAATTAAATAATAACATTTGCAAAAATGAAAAAAATGTTCAGAGACGACTAGACGACATTCCGAGGAGACGCCATTTTATTTTTATTTGTCACTTTATTTTGACGTTTGACGTCCATTGGTAGACAAGGCAGTAGCCAATGAGAGCTGAGTATGTCGTCAAAATCTCTTTGACACAATATGGCCGCTATCATACACGTTTCGTTCTACGTAGATAAACAGCCGTGCTACAGATGCAAAAACGTCTCAAAAGTCATTTACCTGTACTTACTCTACAGTCAAATGTAAATTAAGTAATGGCTATGTGAGCTGTAAACAATTTTACTTGTTCAAAAATAAAAATAAATCACAAAAGTATAGTATATTTATGGGTTGGATCGGTTGAGAAATGAGACCTGAGGGCCTACTCCGAACTTCGAAAATAGAATTTCGTGTCGTGCCGTCCCTTTCACTCTCGTGTCATACACTATATGACGGAAAGGGACGGCACGATACGAAGTTCGATTTTCGAAGTTCGGAGTAGGCCCTCTGTAGAGGAGAACATCTGGACGGATGCGAATGCATTTTTGCCAGGGCTAATGCTTGAAACGCACAGAGCGCGGGGCAGCGTCGTTGCGGGGCGGAGGCGGTTTTGCGGTATTGGCTATGTGCACGTTTGAAACGTCAAACGTCAAAGGTCCCGAGACAATGTCAAAACTCAGAGATGACAAATAATGACACATGAATATTTTATTTACTTTAGTAAACGAGAAAGACCCCGTATTGGAAATATTACTGAAATAAATAAGAGAATAAATAAATACATACAAACGAAACGAATCGTAGGAAACCGTTAAGAAACCAATAGGAAACGTGAAAGTAAATTTGACAGTGGTCCCCGGTAAGTACACATTTCTGCCATGGTGTGCGCTACGATCTCCTAGCTTACCCCCACCACCTACTTCCCACATAGCCAATAGCCAACGCGGTCCGGCGCACCAAAAAACCGCGCGGTATTCGGTAGCGCGGTAGAGCGGAGGCGGCGTGTGGGACACGAAGCAGTAATCGACATTCGACAGTTTCACAAAGATCAAAAACGCAATATCGCCGATGCCCCGCACCGCGCCGCGCCCGCTCCGTGCGTTTTGAGCTTTACTCGCTCGGTCAACTACTAGGTATTAAATTATAAATGACAACATTTCAAAATTTTAAGTAGAATGAAATCTTAACTTATTTCGTTAATTTGGGAACAAGAAACCCCAAAATATTTTTATTTTTTTAGCTATTAGTTTTCTAAATATTCACGATAATGTGAACAAAGCCCATATCGTAGTAATGACGTCACTACTATGAAATTGTGACAGTCTAAGCGCACAAAAAGAACAGCAGTTCACTTTCTTTAGTTTTGTCTTAGTAACAGTGCTTCTGTACGATTTGTTACGCTGTGACGCCTTACTTGTCACTTACTCTCTTTTAGAATGAGGAACTTTTGAAATTGATTTATTTATATGAAATGAGGATATTTTCGAAAATTTAAAAATGTGGATTTACTTAACTTTTTATCCTCTATTTGATTTCATGGGAAAAAAGCATGCTTAAAAAAATGAAATGTTGTCAGCGCGGCGACCGCACAAACACAAACAAATACAGGGTGTGGCCTGTAATAGGAGCAATAAATTTAAAGGACGCTTCCTTAGAGCATCTGCAGTAACCTCTTGTGTCCAAATTTTTTTTATCTTTTTTCAATTGCGAGAAATTTTTATCTAAAGTTACGACCTCCAAGTAATGGATCTTGGCACCCAGAGATTATAGCGCGGCAGTCAATGCTGATTTTGAGGTTGCTTCAAGTTATGACTCATAATCGTAGTCGCATTTTTGGTTTGAAAGAATATTTTTGGGATTTTTTAAATTTTTTTTATCAATTTTTAGTGTTTTTTGGATAAATTGTTATTAATATCACTCCAGTAGAGTAAACAAGTACACATAAGCTACATTTGCGATAAAAATAATTCAAAAAAAAAAACTTTTTTTTTCCAATTAAAATCATTTGGAAATAATTGCTCGAGAGCTCAATAGTGTACCGTTTAATTTTTTGCTCCTATTACAGGCCACACCCTGTATTATGGCGTTGTCTTAGTCAGATTTATGTTAGTCTGACGTGACGTGTCGTGACGCGAAGGAACGTAATCAGTGTCATACGGTCTTACGTGGCAGCCCATACCATGTCAAGCGTAAATCAGAGCTCGCACGACAGCCCGCATCGCGCGTCGCTGTTTGTCACACGTCTGTTTATGAACATCGCCGGTACATGCTCTTAATAGGTTAATTTCCGATTTGCTTCTTCTTTCTTAAGAGGGCGCAGTACGCTCAGTTTGGCTCGGTTCTCCATACAAACATATTTACCCTCTCATTTTAAAACGCCATGCTAGAATAACATGAAAATTTGTATACACAATGGGATCCGGCATATCTAGGTCGGAAATTAGTTGCTGTTGCTAGAAATTGTAAAAGAAAAAAAATACAGCGGTTTTTTGAGTTTTTTACGGCTTGTATGAAAACCTTAATAATCGCTGTATTTTTTTCTCCATTATAATTTCAAGCAACAGAAACTATGATCCGACCTAGATATGCCGGATCCCATTGTGTATACAAAGTTTCATGTTATTCTAGCATGGCGTTTTAAAATGAGAGCATAGATACGTTTGTATGGAGGACCGAGCGTACTGCGCACTCTTAATGCGAACAGCTAAGGACTGGAATTTACTGCCGCCGTCTGTATTTCCTGATACATACAATCTGGGTCTCTCCAAGACAAGAGAAAATAGGCTATTACTGAATCAGTGAGCAACATCTTAGGCCTTGTCATCGCTTTCCATTCGGTGAGACTAAGGCCAATCGCTGGTCAGTCTAGCATAAAAAAAAATTAACGATGCCATTCGAACCAGTTTCCAAAGGGTATTCAATGTTTGTGTGGGACCAACTACGATTAAAACACAACAAAAGCTGCATATGAGGGTCAAAGGTGGATATTGCTCCCGGGCAGAGAATTAAGAGGGCGCAGTACGCTCGGTTCTCCATAGAAACGTATTTACGCTCTCATTTTGAAACATCATGCTAGAATAACATGAAACTTTGTATAGACAATGGGATCCGGCATATCTAGGTCGAAAATTAGTTATTGTTGCTAGAAATTGTAAAATAAAAATAATACAGCGGTTTTTTGAGTTTTTTATGGCTTGTATGAAAACCTTAATAATCGCTGTATTTTTTCTCCATTATAATTTCAAGCAACAGAAACTAATTTCCGACCTAGATATGCCGAATCCCATTGCGTATACAAAGTTTCACGTTATTCTAGCATGGCGTTTTAAAATCAGAGCGTAAATACGTTTGTATGGAGAACCGAACGTACTGCGCACTCTTTACAGAGAATTATGATGAGCCCCGTACTAACGTTGAATGGAAAAACAAGAAAATTGCTACTTTTGTCGTGAAATACTGCGTTTAAGTACAAAGTTCTCGTAGAAATTCTTTGAAAAATTTAATGCTGCGAGCAGGATTCGAACCTGCGACATCTGGCATACGCGGCCAATCGCTCTAGCCTCTGAGCTATCGGAACAACCAAGCTCGTCCACGAAATCCTTCAATAGTTCCCTCTTACGACGCCTTAGGGAGGCGTACAGCGACATCTACCGTAGCTTGGTTGTTCCGATAGCTCAGAGGCTAGAGCGATTGGCCGCGTATGCCAGATGTCGCAGGTTCGAATCCTGCTCGGAGCATTTAATTTTAATTTTTTCCGTTTAATTTGAATATGTTATAAAGTTTAACTTGAGGAAACTACCCTATTACGGTCCAATGTAAATATGTAAATAACCACCTTAGCATCTAAATGGTCGCGTAAGGTACAGTGTCAGAGAAATTTCCTCCTCAAGACGCTCCGGTTGTGGAATGAGCTCCCTGTCGAGGTTTTCCCGACGGACTACAGTATTGGATTCTTCAACAAAGGAGTGTACAACATCCCTGACATCCCTGGAGTTGCAGGCGTCCATAGCCTGCGGTGACCGCTTACAATCAGGCGGGCCTTACGCTTGTTTGCCACCGACGTGGTATTAAAAAAATATATGTAAATAACTACAACGCCAGTGGTCCTGTAAGCTATTGACATCGCTAAGTTTTTTTTTTCAAATTTCATAATTTTAAAACATAACTCGACAAAAAAAAAAACCTGCTCACAAAATTTCACGAGAATCAGTTGAGAAATGCGACCTATAGAGGAGAACTTTGGGACAGACATACGAAAGAATTTTTGTGGAAAGCTGAAACGGAGACGCTTCGCTCACTTGGTCAATAATATTTCTGATAAGAAATGCGACCTGTAGAGAAATACGAAAAAAAAACATGTTTTTTATAATTTTTAAAAACTGACTCGACAAATAAAAAGTATCGCACCTGCTCACAAAATTTCACGTGAATCGGTTGCGAAATAATAATACGATAAAATTATGTATATTTTTTCAAATTTCAATATTACCAAAAACTGACTTGACAAAAATATCTATATAACATTTCTGATGAGAAATGCGACCTGTAGGAGAATATCCGGACAGACATACGAAAAAATTTTTTTTTTCTAATATCAAAACTTCCAATAATTTATTTGACAAAAAAACTATATAATTATCGAACCTGCTCACAAAATTTCACGAGAATCGGTTGAGAAATGCGACCTGTAGAGGAGAACATCCGGACAGACATACAAAAGAATTTTCGTTGAAAGCTGAAACGGAGACGCTTCGCTCGCTCGGTCAATTATACTCTTAAGCGGTGCGTGGCGGGAGGCCCCACAATTGATTGGCCAATGTTTGGTTTGTGCGATTGTTTGCATGGTACAGTCAGCATCGAAAGCAGCTACGCATTTGAAAAGTCCTTATTGAAAGGGAATAATAACTCTTGACCCCTTCATATGCTTACCTAGTTTTGAAGTTGAATGTACCTACACTTAGGCGAGGCCTGACCAGATTACATCAAAGCTACCAAAGTTAACATCAATCGGTAAACAAATGACTGTGATAAATAAAATAAAATAAAATAAAAAGCCTTTTATTTCTTGTCCTGTAAGTTTACATGGTCAGTTCTATGAGCTAGATTAAGATTACTTATCAAATGAATGCTAGTTTATTATTAACCATAACAATAAGATAATTTGATTGTTGCGGACAAGAACCCCTCATCAGATGAAGGCCTCCTCCAAGTACTTCCACTTTTCTCTGTCAGTAGCTTTCTCTTGTCAGTGAGTACCGGCTATCTTTTTTATGTCCTCGGACCAACGACTCTTTGGTCTCCCTCTTCGCCTTTTCCTATAGGCCCTTTCCAAGCAGTAACTTGAGCAGTCCAGAGAGAGTCCACCTGAATGACTGTGATGTGATACCTACAACATATTGAACGAAAATAAGAATGTTAAAAATAAAGTCGAATTGACCACCTCCTCTTTTAAATCGGTTAAAAATGTAGACAAATAAACTTTACAGATCGTCAAACTTCATGCGTAACACCTTACAGCTGCTAAAAACATGTCATTGTTTACCTACTTTTCTCGTCTTTCTGTCACTTGTCCAATACCTTTGACATAAACATTTGTCTAATCTTCTTTGTTAAGAGGCACCCCACACTAACTAGCGTCTTTTGAGTGTCGGCGTCCTGTCAGTGCCACGTCGACGCGACGCCAGCGGCGTTTATCTAGCGTCAGCGTCTCACCAGCGCCCACGCGACGTCATTAATGTATCGAAATAATAGTAAATGGTGGTTTCTAGGCTTACTAGCCAAGTAGTACTATGGAGCCATAATATACAAATAATAGAGTCGAAAATGACCTTCGGCGTCAGGGCTTATAATAAACTTTCGATCGTGAGTAATTCCCTCCTTACTGCCGCCACTAGGGAATGCAATCCCGCATGAAGAAATCAATCCCGGTATTCAGCGGGATTGAGATTTCTAGTCCCGCTGGATCCCGGTATTGGCGGGATCCCGCAAGTCTTGAGCTATTTTTCACTACACAGCTCGGAAAGTACCCACTTTGTCCTTAAATCGCTCGTCACCCATTTCAAACGCCTCATGATGGCGTCATGTTTCAAAGTTTTGCTGGTTTTTGGTGCGTTTCCTTGCTTTAGTGTGGTGAAAAATATTATGTTTCACTCTGGAGCAAAGTTTGATTAACTCTCGTGCCTTGAGAGTCTTGAGACCCTCGCAGCTCTCTAGAATCTTCCGCTTGCTCGGGTCTCAATATTGGCAAAATTCGATGCGTTATGACGTAATAACAATTTCAAACTAGCTAAAAAATAGACAAATTCGCACAAAATACTCTTCTACGGCTCCCCCTTCCCCCGCCGTTGCATCTAGGCTCCGCCGCGAAGAAATTCCGGTTGTTTCGGCAGTACGCGCGTTCCCGCGCTACGAGTAGCACGTATAAACTATGTCGCTCTTCAATCCCGCAAATCCCGCGGGATCCCGCATAATTTACGTGCGGGATTAATACCGCATATAGCATGCGGGATCCCGGTATCCCGGTATTGCATTCCCTAGCCGCCACAATAGATAATAGTACCGCTAATGCATAACTTTCTTCATGGTGGATCTTGGATTTGGAACATTTTGCGAGATCTATACACACTAAATTTACGCCCTCATCCCATTTGGGTAGGCCACCACCACCAGTGAATTGCTAATGCTACGGTCCTCACATACTTCTTTCGCTTCAATAACATCCATACATCTACATCTCCTCCATAGAGAAAATAAGTAAGAATAGAGAGCTAACTCCATATGACTTCATACATCATTTTTAGGGTTCCGTAGTCAACTAGGAACCCTTATAGTTTCGCCATGTCTGTCCGTCCGTCTGTCCGTCCGCGGATAATCTCAGTGACCGTTAGCACTAGAATGCTGAAATTTGGTACTAATATGTATATCAATTACGCCGACAAAGTGGTAAAATAAAAAGTGATAAAAAATTATTTTATTAGGGTACCTCCCCTATACGTAAAGTGGGGAGTGTTTTTTTTTTTCATTTTAACCCTAACGTGTGATATATTGTTAGATAGGTATTTAAAAATAAATAGGGGTTTACTAAAATCATTTTTTGATAATGTTAATATTTTCGGAAATAATCGCTCCAGAAGTAAAAAAAAATGTGTCCCCCCCCTCTAACTTTTGAACCATAAGTTTTAAAAATATGAAAAAAATCTCAAAAGTAGAACTTTATAAAAACTTTGTAGGAAAATTATTTTGAACTTGATAGGTTGAATAGTTTTTGAAAAAATTACAAAAATAATTTCTGAACTAAGTTTGTAATTTAACCGTATAAACAGGTGTTTATTGTACCTGTCATTTCTACAAAATCACAATGAAATGACGTGCTTTCAAAGGTTTTGTGTTTCTGTACTTAATATGTCAACTTAATGTGACGGACGGAAAACTACGGAACCCTACACTGAGCGTGGCCCGACACGCTCTTGCCCGGTTTTTTTTACTTATTATTTCGTAGTCGACATCTAGCGTCAAATAGCGGAATTATCAGTACTGCTACTCGACAATAGATGCCGTGACGAACGAACAATCGAATGCTCAACCATTTTTAGCTAATATTATAACCGGATTAACCGGAACTCTGTTTTGAATTCATTCTGCTTTAAATATTAGTAGTAAGTTGTTGAGAATAACAGTTTTCGTCAGTAGCGACATACGTGACATCTAGAATCTTTATAGCAGTACTGATAATTCCGCTATTTGACGCTAGATGTCGACTACGAAATAATAAGTAAAAAATGATGTATGGAGTTAGCTATCTATGTAATATATCCTATTTGATCTCCTCATACATGCCTTCATCGCCCCCTTCCGATCCTTCCATCCATCACGTGAACAAAATGTTCCTGGTGGTGAGTCAGGTCGCCGGAGTTCCCGATGATGCGCTGAGTTGAGAGTGAGGCACCTGCATATGCCTCTAGCTCTCAACACAACGAATCTTCGAGTCAATAAAGGGTCGGAAATGCACTTGTGATTCCTCTGGAGTCGCAACCGATCCACACCGATCAGTACGCTCGGTCTGGCTCGGTTCTCCATACAAACGTATTTACCCTCTCATTTTAAAACGCCATGCTAGAATAACATGAAAATTTGTATACACAATGGGATCCGGCATATCTAGGTCGGAAATTCGTTTTTGTTGCTAGAAATTGTAATAGAAAAAAAAATACAGCGGTTTTTGAGTTTTTTACGGCTTGTATGAAAACCTTAATAATCGCTGTATTTTTTCTCCATTATAATTTCAAGCAACAGAAACTATGTTCCGACCTAGATATGCCGGATACCATTGTGTATACAAAGTTTCATGTTATTCTAGCATGGCGTTTTAAAATGAGAGCATAAATACGTTTGTAATCAGTAATCAGTAATCAGTCATTTATTTGCTAAAACATGGTACAAATAGGTGTTTACTAAAAATATAATAGAACTACATGTTTGGTCACAAGGACATGCAAATATTTAGTCATGTGTATCGCATGCATAATTAGCTTATACTATAGAATCCTAAGAATTAATGTCATTGAAATATTCTTGAATGGAATAGTAGGCCTTAGATGCTAAATAATTATATAATGCAGTTTTAAATTCTTTAGCACTTTCTAGTTTTAAAATCTGCGCTGGTAGCTTATTGAAAATTCGCTGGTAGCTTATTGTATGGAGAACCGAGCATACTGCGCACTCTTAAGCTTGCGTGCCACTCGTTATATAAACCTGTATTTTACCTATATATGTGTATAGTAAGTACGTATAGATCAAATTGGCAAGTGATATTGACCGCAATCGCAAACATTTCAAGCATTTCCACCACGTTTTGTTTATGTAGCAGCCGAGCGCCGGCTTTTTATAACTATTTCACGTTGAAGTGTTATCGAAACGTTCGACAAAAGCTGCCAATAGGAATTGTACCGTGAATAACAAACATACAAGCTTTCACATTTGAATATAAGTAATGTATAAAGAAAATTAATGCTCACCTAAAAGCTGCTTTGACTTTAGTCCATTTAGAAACTTTAGATTTTTCCACTTCCTTGGAGAAAATGCCTTCCGATCGTCTCCTGAGTGGCGTACCGGGAGTCACGTCACTGTCGTCCCCACCAGCTGACCTGGCTCTCTGTCTCCTGAGCAACGAGCCCCCGAACCTCGCGTGACCTTTCCACTTGGACCCTGTCCGCTTCATACTCCTCCCGCCCGCCATGATACAGTCAAACATTGCCTGTCCGTACTCGCTTTCTAATTCCGCATCGAACGCCTCATTTATCATCTGCATTTCTTTACTCTCACTCTTCAACAGGGTGTTTTCTAGTTCTATCTTCTTATACATTTCATGCAAACGCTTCAAATGGTTCACGTCTCGTAATTTTCTCAATAGCCGAGCGTTATGCTCTTTCAAAGTAACGAATTGATCTAGCAGCTGTACTAACTTATCTAGCTGCTCTAGTGCTTCGACAGTGTCTTTCGTCTTCACGGCGAGATCTTTACCACGCTTTGAGGCTAAATCATCACGCTCTTTAAGTCTTTGGAGCATGGTTTCACATAGCGTTTCTGGATCTGGAATTTCTCCATCAGGCAAAGACCAGGAGTACTCTAAGCTAGGTGCAGCAGTGCAGGGTGATGATCCTTCGTCTGATGGAGTCTGGGGCTTAACGGAGAGGGAGGCCGGAGGCTCACCTCTCCGCCGCTTGTGCAGAGACGTGCCGCTCGGAGGCAGCTCTGCTAACTCCTCCTTTTCCTGGCCATCGGTGACGTCACTGCTTTCTTTCAATGACGTCATGCTGCAGCTGCTGTGTTCGGCCTATTTATAAATGAAAATAAACGCACGTGCAGTGTTCGGCGCCGGGGCGAGACAGAATGTAACGGAATGCATTTCGTGATTTGCTACTAGTGATACATTGGTTTTCATCCATTTTGTATTTTACTCTGCACCATAACTATTTATAAACTTATAGGCTAAAATAACGTTAAACTACACCTTTCGTCGTGTTGAAATCTATCGAATATTTAAGTATAACACTTTCACTTCATTTTCACTTTCATCGCTGATTGAGGTAAATCTGCACGTATGAGTTAAAGATTACGTTATTTCTTCGTTACGTATCACTTTTGTTAGCACATTTTACTACTCTAGTAATTTAACTTTAATTTATTATTGAAACACATCGATAGACCCGATCCGCCCAAGCCTGCGCAAGCGCTCCGTAAGGCGGGCGGCCGCACACTGTCGAGCTTTCACGAGCACTTCCGAAAACCGCCGACATTGTATTTTTAACTTTACCATACTTTTTCTACCTTGCGCCAAATGAATATCAACCCTGTTCCTGTGACGTTACGGTTTTAACGAGCTGCATTCGTTTTTCTCGTTTTCTTAATGTGTTACCACAATATCGTAGTTGGGTTAAAGGAATATAAAACTTATTATTAAGAGGTTATAGTTCTATGTTTGTATTCTTATTTTCATGTTTGATATGCTTTCTTATGCTGAGACATATCTTTTGTACACGGAACACATTAACCCATATTTGATGAATATGGAGTAAATAAAAGTTTAATGTTTCAGTCTTGGATTTTTAATTGTGTCACTTTGCTGTTTCTCAGAATTTATTGGAGCTTTATGGACACTTCATATTAGTAGTAGAAGTATACACGATATATTTTACACTAGTTGCTCTCCGTCCACATATACAAAGAACCCAATCAAAGCTGCGGGGTCAAAATTTTACTCATTTTTTGAAGGCTATATTTAATATAGCCTACAAGTATTAATGTACAAATACGATCATCTAGAAAGAGAATTAAATAAATAAATAAATATTCGTTATTGCAAAAACGTCTCGTAACAACGGGCGGTTTATCGCTATTAAAGCGATCTCTTTCTACTATCTTTCGTACACTATAATAAAACGAGTGATCGTTCTTTAAAACGGGTGAAATATATATTTTTAACCGGGTGAGTAGTTTCAGGGAATACCGTCTACAAATACATAAACTCACATACTCACAAACTATACCTTTTGTTTTCTCTGTTAATAAACTTAACCTCAAATGGCGCAAATATGCGGCCATTGATTCTGGTTACATGTTTGAGCCGTTTGGGGTGGAAACACTGGGGCCATGGGGACCCGGAGCACACTCCATATACAAGGAGCTGTCTAAGCGTCTTATTGACGCGACGGGTGACCAGAGGGCAGGATTGTACCTCGCTCAGCGCATCGGCATTGCAGTTCAGCGAGGCAATGCCGCCAGCCTTCTGGGCACCCTACCGCCGGGTTCCGAGCTTGAGCCCATTTTTTTTTATCTATAAGTCGGTAGTTATAAGTAGTTTAACTTATTTCTAGTAATCATTTATTTTTGTGTTGTTTTAATAAAGTGTATATATAAACTTGTATGTTGTATAATCCACAAATAAAATATGACGTAGTCTTTCAACAAAGGCCCGAAAATATAGCTCAAGCAATAAGCATGTTTTTTAGGATATTTAAAGACGTGAGACATCTGAGTAACTTTTTCCGTAATTATAGTAAAAAATCAAGTCAATACATTATCACGATAGCCCCTTTATTTTCATATTAAACAATAACGACAGTTAAACTAATTCACACTGCTTCACATGCCACAAATATATATGAACGAGCCAGACAAAAACAATAGCGTGATGAATGATAATCGTGCATAGAAGTGCGCACGATTATCACGACTCAACTATGGGCTCTTTTACGCCCGGTGAGTTCTACTGGCAATAAATATGCAGAACTCCCTATCCCTTGCATCCTCCCAATCTCCCCGCGCTTCTATCATTCCAGTATTAATCTCTGTAGCACCGGGTTTTAGTTTAAAAGTCTCAGGGAAAAGCCCGTCTCGGATCTTGGACAAGAAATCTTGAATATCCACGAAGACCATGTCTAAATCACAATCGGTTTCGTTTCTGAAGGCTCCACAATTGGTGGTGGGGAACACTCTGGGCGCTTCTGGCGAAAGCATGTGATATTGTTTCTGCTGCGTCATCGAAATGAGATGTAGTAAGGAATGATCCCAACCATAATCGTTGAAAAGGCAAAAATCTCGCTTTCTGTATTTAATCTCGTACCAAGTTCTTCTATTGAAGCCTATCGCTGAATTGCTAAAGTTTGAGCTCCATATATCAACTAGTAGTGTGTTGTTATTGTTACTGTACAGTTCAGGCCGCGGCGGACGGCTCGCGAGAGACAAGATGCGACATTCCGGACAAAACAGCAACTGTAGCTGTTCCAACATCTTAGCCATATGGATGAAATCACTCGTTAAGTACTGCTCCGTTTCCAAAAAGTAAATGTAACCATCGTGTTGCTTTAATATCTCGATATGATCAAATACTTGGCTGGTCATCCACCACCAGAAATGTTTGGACTGTGCACGTGTTGTGTTCCTTCGAGTCGATGAAACACATTCACTAATTTCTGTGCAGAACCTCGCGTCCTTGCCCGGATATACGTTTGGATACACCTGTGTGGCATACGGATAGAACACTTGCATTATTTTAACGAACGGCGTACGTTTCAGCAGCAAATTAATGTTAATATCGTAGAAATCATGCGCGCAAATCAGGAGACTCTTGGTAATAAACCTCACTCGACGGATGGAGTCTAAAAATACAGCCAAGTGTTTAATGTTATCATGCACTTTGATTACTAGGACCGTTTCGAATTTGGCGTTTTCTAAACCGAGCCTTCTTGCATTACGGATATGTTGCTTCTCATTGATATACTTCATCATCTTTCTTATATCAATGATTCTGTCTTCCATAGAGTATGCTGTCTTTTCCATTTTGCGTACCATTACATCTTCGTCTATATCAGCTTCTATTTCGTCCAGTTTCTTCAAGTGGTTCTGTCGCCTTTCTATAGTATATTTATCCAGCTTGTCATAAAGAATGTGGCTAATAAGTGCTACTAAGCACAGGCAAAGGATAGTTAAGAATATTATTGTTCTCGCTAAGATATTCATGGTAACTGCAGTAGCTAGGCAAAGTCTAATTAGAAAGTTGATTCTGATTATCTTGAGATAAGTTTGCAAAGATAAGTTTGAGTCTTCACATAAGTGTGTATGTTTTCAAAATTTATTAGGATTAAGTAAAATTACATTTTTATAAGAGGCTATGCTTTAAATATATTGATTTTTTATGAAATACTTTTGACAACAGTAAAGGACAACAGTCATAGACCACAGTAATTTTACATGGTTCGTTCTTTCTCTAAAAGGTTGAATATAAATAATGACAATCTATTTACTAATCAACTAACTAGCTTACATAAATATTATATAGATATTAACGAAATTAAATAGCTACTACAATTTACCACGGCAAGACGGCCTGTTTAGCCTAGTTAGTAGTGACACTGCCTCCGAAGCTAGAGGTCCCGGGTTCGAATCCCGGCCAGGGCATTATTTGTGCATTTAGCACGGATTTTGTTCTTGGGTCTTGGATGTTATCTATGTATTTAAGTATGTATTTCTCTATATAAGTATGCATATCGTCGTCTAGTACCCATAGTACAAGCTTTGCTTAGTTTGGGACTAGGTCCATTTGTGTAAGATTGTCCCCCAATATTTATTTATTTATTTATTGTACTATAGGTTATTATTCCTTACTGAGTAATTAAGAGTCCGCAGTAAGCTCGGTTCTCCATACAAACGTAGTTACGCTCTTATTTTAAAACGCCATGCTAGAATAACACGAAACTTTGTATACACAATGGGAGCCGCCATATCCATGTCGGAAATTAGTTTCTGTTGCTTGAAATTATAATGGAGAAAAAATACAGCGATGGTTAAGGTAAAAACTGACATTATACAAGGATACAAGACGTAAAAAATTCAAAACTCGCTCTATTTTTTTTTCTATTATAATTTCTAGCAACAAAAACTAATTTCCGACCTAGATATGGCGGCTTCCATTGTGTATACAAAGTTTCATGTTATTCTAGCATGGCGTTTTAAAATGAGAGCGTAACTACGTTTGTATGGAGAATCGAGTTCAGCCGAGCGTAGTGGGGACGCTTAATAGAAGACAACGACGTGTAGGCGCATAAAATTAGCGAAACCTGGACATAATTCGATAACTGTAATTTTCTTTTTCTATGATTTAAAGTATTGTTAGTCATATTTATAATAAAAAGAATTAAACATTTTAAGGCTCCGCGTCAATGATAAAAAAACAAAAAACTAAATTTTCAACACATTTTGATTTCGTAAGTAAACCATAATAAATAACTTTGTAAATGTACCTGTATTATGATAAGAAAAAATATAATTTAATCAACTATCGTGGATATTTTTTGTTTAAATTGTTTCTTATAGTACTAATAAAAGGTTGACGGTCTGTTTAGCCTAGTTAGTAGTGACAGTGCCTTCGAAACTAGAGGCCCCGGGTTCGAATCCCGGTCAGGGCATTATTTGTGCATTTAGCATGGATTTTGTTCCTGGGTCTTGGATGTTTTCTATGTATTTATCTATATAAGTATGTATATCGTCGTCTAGTACCCATAGTACAAGCTTTGCTTAATTTGGGACTGGTTAGATTTGTGTAAGATTGTCCCCCAATATTTATTAATATGAAACAAAAAATATTGACGATAATTGATTAAATGATATTTTTTCGTATCATTGTACACGTACTTTTACAAAGTTATTTATTTACTTTTTTGTTTTATAACAATGACGCGGACCCTTAAAATGTTTAATTCTTTATGTTTTAAGTACTAACTATACTCTAAATCATAGAAAAAGAAAATTACAGATATCGAATTATGTCAGAGGGCCTACTCCGAATTTCGAAAATCGAACTTCGTGTCGTGCCGTCCCTTTCATTCTCTTTTTATACACTATATGATCGAAAGGGACGGCACGATACGAAGTTCGATTTTCGAAGTTCGGAGTAGGCCCTCAGGTGTTGCTAATTTTATGCGCCTAGTGGCTCGCCACGACGGAGGATGATCGCCCGGCAACACGAATTTTGCAATGAATATTGCTCAGGGGACTGGTAAAGAGGAGACATTTCCCCAGCTGTTGAACCATTCGACAGATACAGACTTGAAATTGCTTCGAAATGGGCTATTGGCTATGTGCGAAGTAGGTGGTGGGGGTAAGCTAGGCGATCGTAGCGCACACCACGGCAGAAATGTGTACTTACCGGGGACCACTGTCAAATTTACTTACACGTTTTCTATTGGTTTCTTAACGGTTTCCAACGATTCGTTTCGTTTGTATGTATTTATTTATTCTCTTATTTATTTCAGTAAAATTTCCAATACGGGGTCTTTCTCGTTTACTAAAGTAAATAAAATATTCATGTGTCATTATTTGACATCTCTGAATTTTGACATTGTCTCGGGACCTTTGGCGTTTGACGTTTCAGACGTGCACATAGCCAATACGAAATAGAAGACTTGTCCGTATTGGCAAGTTACAGTACTTTTTATAGTGCATTACTACAGAGGCCGGGACGGAAGGGGTTGCCGGCCGAAGACATATATACGGCCGAGCGAAGCGAGGTCGGATAGGTCTGAGGCGGGTAACCCCATATTTCCCGCCGAGGTATGTATAGTGCTTTTCTCAAACATGCAATGAAATAAACAACAAAAAAATCAAATTATTATTTTTAATACGCATAGTGGCAGAATGTCATGGTGCCTGTGCCACAATTTATGTGGAATGGAAATTAAAAAAGAGGACTTTGCCGGCCTAGGCCTGCAAGATTTGTATGAAATTCCATTAACGACCTCTTGTCCTAGCCGCACCTGAAACGTCATACTTCGCAGCCTATTATAAGGAACATAACATCAATATTTCATTGCATATTTGAGAAAAATATATTTTGTCTCATTTCTGTATTTAGATTCTTTGGTATTTAAGGTATTTAGTACTCAACTCAGTGACATTGACACTGTCAACTTTTTACATGATATGGCACGCAGGACTCTATTTATATTGTGTTGTTAATTATGATTAACCACAACGGTATTATAATTAACACAAAAGCATTTCATATGATTTTTTTATAAATACAATATATCTAAAAAGGGATTTATTCAGAAAGCTGCCAATCAACCAGTAAATCATTCAACATGAGACTCAAATATGCAATAACAACACTGACCAGTTTCGCTTTTCTTTGTATAGTGCTGTTAATAATTTATCTTTTGTATGAGAGGGTAATCCACAAACCCCACCCCCACAACTTAATCACATTGCAGCAGTATGTAGAAGTGTATAATGGAACCATAAAAGAACATTACAATGTAAGCAGAGAACATGATATAAAGTATATGAAGTATCACGAAAATCCTGGTGTTGTCCTGCAATTACAGAAGATGAAAGAATTTATTCTGGAAGCAAACGAACGCCAACGTCTCATAAACAATAAAAAATTTAGAGGCCTAAAGTTCGACCATACCGTTTTGGTAATACGTGTACAACGCAACTCAACCTATTTAGCCTTGTTCTTAGACTCCATACGCCGTGTTGTGGGGATCCGCAAAAGTTTACTTATCTTTGCTCATGACCACTACGACGAAGAAATAAATAAAGCTATAACAACCATGCAGTTTGCGAGAGTTCTACAAATATTCTACCCGTACAGCATTCAGTTGCATCCAGAAGTGTACCCCGGCAAAGACGCCAGGCTTTGTCTATTTAATCACTGCTTTGATTCAATGAAGAGAGACCCAGTCCTGGCGCAAGGGAAGCTATTCTGGTGGTGGGTCGTCAACCACATATTCGACCACATCGGTATTCTTAAGAATTATGACGGTTACATCTATTTTTTAGAAACTGAACAATACTTGACGAAAGATTTCATTATCATGGCAAAACTGTTGGAGGAAGTTCAGAAGATATTTTGTTCGGATTGTCGGATTTTATCTCTAGGGTCAAGCCGTCCTCGAGTGGAGTTCTATCGTCCGCGAAGCACTACATTCGTCATTAGTGTCTGGGGATGGTCAGACTACAGTAATTCCGGCTTCGGTTTCAACAGAACCACGTGGAATGCGATTAAACGTCTACAACAACAGTACTGCTATTTCAAGGACCCCAGTTGGGAAAATTCTATGAAACACTTAGCTACTAAGATGCCTGAGAATCAGTTTTATATGCTTTACATCGAAGCACCCAGATTTTTCCCCCTCGCTGGATGCGGAGCATTTAGAAACGGCACTGATTGTGATTTGAATACATTATACCGTGATATAATAAAATTTGTAGCAACTATCAGGTACTGGGACGGTACTAGGACTTTTAGGGTAAAATTCGATCATTCGATGATGAATAATGAGGTAGATGGACGAGGGAAATGGGGAGACGTGAGAGACATAGACTTGTGCATGTTCTTTTCAAGCGGCGGGAGGCGCTTATTTTACTAATAAAACATTAAATGGACGGGACGTTTTTTTATCATAACATAACATGCATTTAAAAATTATAAATGAGATCGAAATGTAAATTTAATTACACTGTTTCCATATTCTACTAATAGGCCTATAGTTATTCTTCTTGTGTTGACAACAAATGCTAAACTATTTATGATATACAGGATGATTTCTATGTCGTGATCCAAAACCACTTTTTCCGACTCTGTAAATGATCCATATTATCATGTGGTAGTAATTGATTAAAAGATAATTAGTTTATTTTTTCTTATTTTTCAAGTAAAATTTATCTTATACCAAGTAATCACGGTCACCCTATGACTTTTGACATACGCTGTATGGAAAGCGACATTGAGTAGGTCGACCAAATTGTATTCAAAAATGTTTTTTTTTCTATTTGTCATCTGAAAAATAATCAACATTATTGGTGATAAACAATAAATTAACAACACCATTAGGCTCATCTTTGAATTCTGTATGATGTCTTGCTCTTTTGCTCCACGACCCCGAAATCACCCTGTATGTTGTTTCCTATCAACGCCAGGCAATATTATTACATCGACGTCTGAAATGTCAACGATTCGAATACAGAAGGAATATCGAATGTTCAAAAACTTAATATCGACAGGCACGTTATCCGACGCTTTAAAGGCGATGTAGTTAAATTTCGAATCACAATAATATATCCTAAATACCCGACGTAAAAAAGGGGTGTTATAAGTTTAACGTGACTGGTGTCCGTCTGTGTATCTGTGTATCTCCGATATTCGTTTAGTTTTTTTTTTTTGTGTCATAGATAATTTTATTTCGAGTGTTCTTAGCCACGTTTCAATAAAATCAACGTACTTACGCAAACGGGGACCAACATCACAAATAATGAAAATTGAACCTTAATTGTAAAACAATGTAGTAAACATTTGAATGAAGATTTTGTGTGGCTTGGTTCCCGTCTGCAAAAGTACGTCCAAATCCGTTCAGCCGTTTTTGAGATATTAAGCTTTGAAATGAAAATGTCGGGGGTTTTCCAACTTTTCTAAGTTGTAGTTATTTAAAGGCGTGTTAATTTTTTCATCGAAAGGTAAAATGACGAACTATCAAAATATGTGACATAATGTTTTCTACTCATATACCTAAATACATAATGAATAAATTCATTGACTTCAAACTTATAAATAATGATAAGCTAAGTAAATTGAACATGTTTCTTGCACTTTTCATAAGGACGTTAGTGAAGTTTATTTAAGATGTTTTGGACGAATATTGTCGCATTATTAACATCGCCAGCAGAGGCCGCAACGCAGGTAATAAAACGCAATTACAGCACCAGCGGCTGAGGTTGTTCGCCCAAGGCGTCCAGCAAGCCAAAGTTGCGGCAGTGGTCGTGGGTAAGTACTCGCTAATTTTTAAGAAAGGACGATAGGGCCATATTACCAGCAGCCTCGGAGCCATTGCATATGTAAATAACGTTTAGAACAATACTAGACTGGAACACATGGCATTAAATAATTCAATACTTGTGAGGATGTGCTATAGACATACTTGAGCATGGATCTTTTTGAAATGTAGGCATTTAATCTTAACCTCCGAAATTCCTCTAATTCGAACCGAGCGCTTTGCATAATCCTTCATAATGCGCACTTCTAACGTTTGGAATTCTCTGCCGGCGTCTGTATTTCCGAGTTCATATAACCTGGACCTTTTTAAGGCACGAGTGAATAGGCATCTTTTGGGTGAGCTCGCTTCATCGTCGGCCTCATCTTTGCCCCCTGGCTAGATGCTGGCCAAGAGCAATCCCATTTTTAATAATTAAAAAAAAACCCTTTTTAACGCCATTATATTTGAATGAAGTGATCACTCAGACGCCGAGGTATCAAAAATTTATGTAACGTTTAAACCAATAAAAACAATTAGTAATAGATTTTTTTTCATGATCAAAGTACACCTTTGCTTCGACCTTCTTAGTGGTTGTTGGCGTAGTGGGCACGACGACACACGACCATTTTATAGGCTCTTGGCGTTCAAAGTGTTAAACCATTCAGTATCAAATACTTTTGACAATTTAAACTTCGATCCTTTCTAGATGAACTTATTTCGATATTCTGATGCTTATTCGAAATCTTGGTATTCGAGATTTCAACCGTTCGATAACTTATACTTTCGACATTCTGAATTTCGACCTACTGACTATTCGTTAATTTAATTTTTCGATACTTTGAATGTCGATTCAATCTTCAATTTTTCGATATTTAATACATGAGTCATGACCTAAACGCCTTTGCCATGCGTGTCTAAAGCGTTGTCAGCGTCTGTGGTTTTGGTGTTTTATGATAACTGTCAAAATCAGAAAGTACTTATGTAGTAAGTAAAGATAAGGATAAAATATGGATAACTGACTTAATAAAATAATTGTTATCTCATAAACATATTCTGTGATTGCTCATTTAGTTATAAAGCAATTAAATAGCCATTCAGCATGAAAGCAAAAACCTTGATAACCTGTTGTTGTTGTTTGTTTTTAGTATTCTTAATGAGTTTGATAAGCTTTCTAGCATATACCCGTATCAAGGTAAAAATAGAAAGGCCTAAAAAGGATTCAGATGAACAAGAACCTGAAAACCTGAACGATATTTTATACAGATTTCAAGAAAGCGCTGAAGTTGTGAACAGCATACAAAAATTGAAGAAAATGATCACAGAAGTCAACGAACGCCAGCATATATACAACTACAAGAATAACAGTTGCCTAAAGCTTAACACCACTATACTAGTAATACGTGTACATCTGAATATAAGCTATTTAACTATATTCCTGGAGTCGATAAGACAGGTTTCAGGCATCAATGGAAGTCTCCTGATTTTCGCACATGAATACTTTAATTACGAAATTAACTATGCAATAAGATCATTGAAGTGTGCTAAATACATTCAAATGTTTTACCCTTACAGTACGCAAGTATTCCCGAACAAATACCCGGGCGAAGACTCAACATTCTGTCAAGAATTAAATCAGTGTATTGATTCGACGAAAAGGGACCCCGTTCTGGTTCAATCCAAGCTATTCTGGTGGTGGGTTGCCAACGAGGTTTTCGACTATATAAATGTCCTTCAGAATTACACTGGTATTGTCTATTTTGTGGAGACGCAGCATTACCTAACCAGTGATTTCATTTATATAACAAAAATGTTGGAACGTCTTCGTCCATCGTACTGTCCAGATTGTCAGATTTTGTCTCTGGGAGCTCAATGGCCCCGAGCAGAAATGTACTACCCCGAAAACAGCCATCTAATAGTTGCTATCTGGGGATGGTCCAACTACAGCAACTCGGTGATTGGATTTAACAGAACAACCTGGAATGAGATAAGAAGTCTGAGAAAATACTTTTGCTACTTTCAAGACTCCAGCTGGGAATATTCTCTAAAATACTTGGCTTTAAAGACGCACCATAGACAACTTTATATGCTTGTTTCTGAAGGCCCCAGATTTTTTCCCCTCACTGGTTGCGGCGCTTTCAGAAACGGAACAGGCTGTGACTGGAACTTGAACTACCATGACATTTTAAGATTCCTTCCAAAGATTATGCACGGGCGGTATCCTCGCAACTTTAAACTCAAGTTTAATGCATGGAGTACACCAACCACGAGTGTTGTGGAACCGCGTGGGCAGTGGGGAGACGCGAGAGATATCAATATGTGTATGTTTATGTCCAGTAAAGAGAGACACGAACAATACTAATACCTTGGTGTTATTTTAAGAATTCGCAGTAAGCTCGGTTCTTCATACAAACGTCGTTACGCTCTCATTTTAAAACGCCATGCTAGAATAACATGAAACTTTGTATACACAATGGGATCCGGCATACCTAGGTCGGAAATTAGTTTCTGTTGCTTGAAATCATAATGGAGAAAAAATACAGCGATTTTTAAGGTTTTCACACAAGACGTAAAAAACTCAAAAACTCGCTGTATTTTTTTTCTATTACAATTTCTAGCAACAGAAACTAATTTCCAACCTAGATGTGGCGGCTTCCATTGTGTATATAATTTTATTCTAGCATGGCGTTTTAAAATGAGAGCGTAACTACGTTTGTATGGAGCATCGAGTTCAGCCGAGCGTATTGGGGACTCTTAAACATGCTTTTTAGTTTTTTTATCTAAGATAATCCTTTCACATTTTTTCGATCGCAACCCACCTTCGTTGTTCAATCCCAAGAACCAAAGACAGCTTTGTTGAAATGAATCCTCTTTTTAAATTCCAAGCACCGCTTTTGACTCCAGGTGCCAAATGATCTCTCTTTTTTATGTCATTCTTGACATTCTAGCATCTTGCTAATCAATATGTTGTAATCAAAATATTTTGATACGTTTTTACTAATTTATTTTCGTTTTGTTATCATAAACTAAAACGAATGTCTGTTGAATGATTTATGGCGCCCGTTTAAATCTTCATTTATAATGAGGATTTCAAAGAAGGCGATAATGTTTTCGATTTTGATTTCGTTCTGTGTAATACTGGGTATTTGCCTTATTAATCTTTATGAACACAATTCAAAATTATACCTCTTGAGACAGCTGGAACTGGATGATGAAAAACGTTTCGAAGAATCGGATGAAGACACACAATATCTGATCAAACGAATCAAGAAAATTCATTATAACAAACATAAAGTAAATTATATAAAATCAATAATCACGGCCATTAATGAACGGCAATATATTGGTTATGCCAGGAAGTTAAATTCCACCACTCTTTTGAATACAATGGCAAAGTTTGAAAATATTACATCCATGAAGTTAGACTCCGTTCTAGTTATACAAGTTCACGGTAATTACAGATATCTGACAGTGTTCCTAGAGTCATTACGTTGGGTTTTGGGAATATCTCAGTGTCTACTAATTTTTGCGCATGACTACTATGACATGTACGTTCATAATGCAATAAATAAAGTGCACTTTGCACGAGTAATGCAAATTTACTACCCGTACAGCATCCAGCTTCATCCATACAGATACCCGGGTGAAGACCTCAAATTATGTGAGGAATTATTTCAGTGTATCTTCTCCAATGAAAGGGATCCAATCCAAACTCAAACGAAGATGTTCTGGTGGTGGATGGTCAACCAGGTATTTGATTACATTGAGGTCCTTAAGACTTACAACGGCTTCATATTTTTTTTGGAAGTCGAGCAGTACCTGACTACTGATTTTCTGATAATGGCTAAGACGTTAGAAAAGAAACGACCAATGCAATGCCCGGAATGTAGCATTTTATCGTTAGCGGCTCGGCCGCCTCGCCCAGAACTGTACCGTCGTGAAAACAGCAGCCTTATCATCGGTATTTGGGGATGGACCAATGATGACTACATCAGCTCCGGCATCGGCTTTAACAGGACAACGTTCAACGAAATCAAAAGGTTGAAGGAAGAGTTTTGCTACTTCGACGATCCGACTTGGGAGAACTCTTTAAAATACTTGGCTTCGAAGACGTATCATAAATGGTTCTATATGCTTTCCACAGAAGGACCGAGAATTTTTCGGACGAACGATTGTACGGTATTAGGGAACCGATCGCAGTGCGACATCGTTTCCACGTACAAGGATATTGTGAAGTTCATTCGGTCAACTTCACGCGGGTTATTTCCTTACCAATTCACTTTACAATTTGACGCTATGCAGAATGTGAGGCCTGATGAAGACATATGGGAGGTAGGAGGTTGGGAGGATGCGAGAGACAGGGAGATGTGTATGTTTATCGCTAGTAACGGCAGACGCGTGTATTATTAAAGGAAACATCAGTTTTTATTGTGAAATAAAAAGTGTCTTTAAAATCGGCCGTTTTCATAAAATTGTTCTAAATGAACATTGTACACCATAAACCATACTGCGTCATGGAGGCAAACGAGCACGTAGCTCGTAGGTAAGCTTTCTATCATTCTTGTTAACACGTTCAGTGCCCGGGAGACAAATTAGTGCCATTATTTATTTATTTTGCGTATGGCAAGTGCACAATTTTGCTACAAAGTAAAAGGCAGTCGGTCCAACCACTTTTGTATGGTGAATTGCCTTGCCAGCGCCGAATGTGTTGAGATGTAATTTTATGTCAATTTGATAATATCAAATCAGTAAAAATGCTAAAAAGGTACCAACATGTCCCCAATTGCATGTAGGGTAAATGCCATAACAAATTTGCCACCCATTAAACTGTGAGAGGCCTGTGTCCAGCAGTGGATATCCTTCGGCTGGTATGGTAAATGCCATAATCATCACGCTTGGCATGCAGGTTGGCGATCGCAGTATCCCCACCGCACTCCAGGTAGGTCGTAGTTTTAGGACATACCCGGCTCCAAAAAAAGAGGGTAAAAAGACTTAGTATTTTGTTACATTGATAACTTCGACCGGTTGCCATCTAAGAGATGTTTATGCTAACTTTACGTTCAGGAGGATTCTCATCCATGAGAAGAGGCCAGTTGCCCAGAAGTGGAACATATAATAATAGATACCTAAGCTGATGATGTTTACATTCAGAATGATTAAGAATAACAGTTATCATACAAACAAAATGTTTTATTGATTCTTCGCACAATTATAATACCACAGTCGTACAATTATTGTCTAGACCTGTGGATCTTGTATCTAGATCACAATTTTTGAGCAAATTCTTATATTTAAAACTATAAACATTTTATATTGACTACATTCAACCCAATTCGGGCTATCTTAATATATGTAAATGGTAAACTACGAATTTACATATAGGACATAATATTTATGTGAAATAGTTCATATCAAAAAAATATTTTGGTTAGATTTAGACAACTTTGAGTAGACTTTGATAGAGAAGCAGGTCTTCCCAAGCTAAGGTTCAGAGCACTGAAGATCCTACCATATCAAGGTGATGCAAAAAATGCACCAAGTACTTGAGCTCACAGAGATGACGAGGTGGATTAATAGTACATTACTACAGAGGCCGGGACAAAAGGGGTTGCCGGCCGAAGACATATATACGGCTGAGCGAAGCGAGGCTGGATAGGTCTAAGGCCGGCAACCCCATATTTCCCGCCGAGGTATGTATAGTGCTTTTCTCAAACGTGCAATGAAATAAACAACAAAAAAATCAAAGTTTTATTTTTAATACGCCTAGAGGCAGAATGTCATGATGCCTGTGCCACAAATTTATGTGGAATGGAAATTAAAAAAGAGGACTTTGCAGGCCTAGGCCTGCAAGATTTGTATGAAATTCCATTAACTACCTCTTGTCCTAGCCGCACCTGAAACGTCATACTTCGCAGCCTATTATAAGGAACATAATATCAATATTTCATTGCATGTTTGAGAAAAATAATATAATTAAATATTGCGATAAAGTAACATAAGAAAAGGAACTTGTTTTTTTTTTCAAAAACTTTGCTCATCATCATCCTTGCGTTATCCCAGTACTGTTGCATCCTGACCTGAACGATGCCCTGGGCCCGCTACCTAATCCAAAGAATTGGCGTAGGCACTAAGTTTAGAAAACTTCTTTCTCTATAAAAATTGTATTAACATAATTCGTAATTGGATGAGACTGAATTGATAGGAATTCTACCTATATGAACATGATTGACCTTTTAACACGCGTGGTATTATGTTATTTCACAGTAATAAAAGGGAGAAAAAATATTAATTTACAACGCGGGGTGTTAACTTGAATCCTGCATGCAGCTAAGGATTCTAAAATAGACGCTTGAGCGTAAATAGGGATTCAAGTGCTTACGTCCAGGACGAAAACGATTTTGCTACCTGGTAGCACAGAGTCATTGTCGCTCTGGGGAAAAATGTACAACATTGTCTCCTTTTTTAATAGTAGGATATATAATCATTTATCCAGGGCCTAACTACTTCAGTCTTGAAGGGAAGATTGAGTATGTAAAAAAAAACGAAAAGTTTGGTAGGAGTATAGTACTTACTAGACTTACTTAAGTCTGAGTAATATAACTTAGGTGGACATCTAAGGTGAACATCCGCCATCTGGTTCATTTCTCAGCTATGACGTCACCGATTATTTGTATGAAAAAAATTGTTTACATCTTATTAAGATTACTAATAAGTTTTCCTGAAAAGAAATCTCTGTATGCGAACTTCCCCGCAGGACTGTAGTCAGGTCCAGGACTACATCATCCCTATCAATCTGTCTCTCATGCATATCCTTCTATATTGTTTGAATCTTTGTCAGATCTTGACCATGATTTGATCTAAAGTCTTCCTCTGAAGATCAGGTACGGTAGCGTCCCGATGCGGCCGGCCCACTGGCAGCAGCAGCTCCAGACGTTCATTGCCTGGCCTGGACAGCAGAGAGCGGAGGCGTGCGTTGCAGTTTAGTGGAGTGGAGGTTAGGGCCACGAGGCCGCAGTACTGGAAACAAGGGTTAGAACCATACGTCACAAGTTTCAAATTAAAGGAGAAAAAAATATGCTCCGAGCAGGAGCATTCAATTTTTCCGTTTAATTTGAAATTTGGAATTTTCGTTAGCAGCGTTACTGCATAATACAAATTTTAACCCTACGTTAGACACTATTGAGAGGGATCTACAGTAATGCAGGCTAGACCACAACCTGACTAGCTGCTTAAAGCACTGCAAGCGAGATGAGATAAATATTTTCATAATAGAGAAAAGGGGCAGTGTCGGCCATGCTTTAAAGTTCAAACTGAAATCCTGACGTTTAATGCGCAAATTCTGGGACATCATTTGAGATGAATATAAAATATGAATATCTATTTACATTTCTGTAATTGAAATAAGATTTAATTAAGTATGTACACATGTCCCATGAAAAATGACACCCCCCAAAGCGAGAGGTCCTGGGTTCGAATCCCGGTAAGGGCATTTGTTTCTGTGGTGAGCAGAAACATTTGTTCCTGAGACTTGTATGTTTTCTATGTATTTAAGTATATATCTAATAAATATATCGTCGTCTAAGTACACAAAACATAAGCCTTATTGAGCTGACTATGGAACTAGTTCTGTGTAAGAAATTGTCCTATAATATATTTTTTATTGTTTTTTCATGTTAGCGGTTTTATTTGCAACGACCAGAGAAACGATAAAAAGTGTCAATTAAATTAAAAAAGCATTATATTTACCTTAATAACCGTATTAGATAAGAAATTGGATGGATGTAAGAGGCCAGCTAGACCGAAGAAAAGGTGGATGGATTGTGTGAGAGACGAATGAATAGGAAAGAAGTAATGATGAAAAAGACGCGCGACAGAAATGAATGGAAAAAAGACATGCTGTGCCATCGCCAAATAAATGGGAAAATGGTAAGTGAGTGATGATGATTTACCTGAATAGCCGCCAGTAGAATTCCAGCAGCAATAGCCACACTAATCTCACTATAATAGTGCATCCTCTTAGTGTCGTCTGACTTCCAGGAATGCGTCTGCCTGAACACCAGCAGCAACGCCGGAGCATCCGACAGGTACGGCTTTTGAGGCTTCGTCTTGAAAGGCTTGAGGTCCGTCGTCCATTGCCTAGACATCCTCTGCCTGTAGTTTAAGTCTTCTTCCTCTTCTACGATTTCTCGAATAGCTTCTTTCACTTTTGGGTCTTGAACAACGACGAACGTCCAGGGTTCGGTGTGGGCGCCTGATGGGGAGGTTCCTGAAGCAGAATAGAAAACAGCCTTATTTAAAAGTCAAAGTATAGAAAAAACAAAAACTTGTCATTCAAACGGATTCCATCAAACATTGAAAATACACCTATAGTACAAATCTCTAAGCACATACAAGCATAGTCAGCAGCTGATGCGAGACGCAGACTGTAGGCCTATTCGGATTATGAAACGTGTAACTTGTCTGCAATCATCTGTATTTTGTGCACCGAAGCCGAGGATTTCCTTTGCCATGTTCAGTAATCTTAAAGCGCGGCCATCTATTCCAATTATGACGGACGGGTGCCGTCCTGTGGGAAGTGTTCGCACATTCACTGTAAAACTAGGCTATGTGAGTCATCTGACAGCTCACGAAAGACGCACCCACTAGCCAGTTTCCTCTTATTATTATTTTGTCCAGTTGCCGTGGTCGAAATCGTCTGGGATGATCATGATATACAATGACTGTTAAAACTTACCAACTTCAAATAAAGCAGATAGGAAGGGTTTAGTTTTTCCTACTGACCTGCAGTCTTAATGATGTTATCGAGGACCTCCTGAGGTATAGGCTCCGGGCTGAACATCCTCACGGAGCGGCGGCGCGCCATCAGCTCGTAGTACTCCCGCGAGCGCCTTAGGATCTCCTCATCGGACCGGTGGACCGGCTTGTAGGGGATGTGTGGAGTGTCTTCAGGGATGGCTGGCGTCAGGACTGGATCCGGATCGCCGTCATCGGGGAAATCGCGCTCGCGTTCTGGAAGGACGTTTATTATTCATTTAATATCATTTAAGATCATTTAAAAAAAAAAAACAAATTCATCTGTAAATAGATACTTTCTAGTACTGTTTACATCCACACCTAACCTGGCTTTGACTCACTTATAATCTCATTAGTGTCTTTAAGCTTAATTCTAGCGAGCTTGTGGCATAACCAAAATATTTCTCCAAATAGTGAGTGATATTCTGATATTGATAAGATAGCCTGGGAGTGCAGTGCACGCCTGAAAATTCCCACTAAGCAATGTTGTATAAACTTGTTTTTGACACGCATTCCCCATAAATAGAATAGAAGTATTTGTATTTTACAATTTCACAAATATGTGACTAAGTGATTATGCAACAAGCAATTATGATTATGACTTTTATGTACAGTCAACAAAAAAGTAACTAATGTACAATTTTCTATGTATGCCATACTTAAAACCATGATTAAAATGGACTCGAAGGGTTCCAGTGTATTTCCAGTCACATCAAACGTATACGTATAAATAGACGTAATTTAAATTTGGTTTAACGCCACCATAACTGACTGGACATGACTTTGACGCACCTTGAATGGGGGTTTAAGTGGGCCAAGTTGTATTTCTATTCTGTGGCCATGTTGCGATAACACTACTACTGCAAATCGTATGGTTATCTATCATTTACGGTAGCGCCGTGAGGTAACCGTGTTTTGAGTAGTAAAAGTTTTGACGCTTGCATTTTAGGTACAATACCTTCTGACTGTGTAAACAGGATCACTACCAACTTAAGCCAAAGTGATCGTCAAAATTCTTTTAAATATGTTTATTAGTTTATTTATTTAATCTTTATTGCACAATAAGAAATCTTAACGTACAAAAGGCGGACTTAATGCCATGAGGCATTCTCTACCAGTCAACCTTTATATCGATACTTTTTTTATTTATATCGGGTACCTAGCAACCGTGCTGTCTTCTCAAAGATCTCACTGTTCGAAATAATTGTCATATTACGATCGATAAATAATCGGGGATCTCGGAAACAGTTCTAACGATTCTGATGAAATTTGCTGTGCGGAGGGTATTCAGTGGCGAATAAAATCGATTTAACTATGTCTCATTTTCGGTAAAACTCGTTTTCTCCGGAAAAACACGAAAGATGCCCACCCAGCAAGGCTCGGTCACCCAGGTACCTTTAAAGAAGCAATTCATGTATGTGGTTGTCGTCCTCACCGACAAAAGAATTGAGATCTAAATGGGTGCCAAGCTCCGTACATTATCTGAAAAGGTGCTAAGTCTGGCACTAGATTGTTTACAGTAAAACTAATTTATTGCGGCTTAATGCATTTAGAGCTTTAACTTTGCAGTTTTCTTAAATATCCAACACCACCATATCAGCCCTAGGACGTCCACTGCTGGACATAGGCCTCCCCCAATTTCATGGGGGGTAAATGCCATAATCGCCACGCTTGGCATGCGGGTTGGCGATCGCAGTATCTCCACCGTACTCTAGGAATGCTGCTGCCCATTCCCCGGTGGTCTTGGTCGTAGTTTAAGGACATACCCGGGTCCAATATGTCCGGGTACATTATCCAACAGCTTTCATGGTATTATAACATACTGCATAGCATAGAGACGGCGGCTGTCCGCCAGTTCTAGGGGTGAACTTGGCTCGCTGCCGCGTGTCTAGATTTCCAACTAAAAAGGATTTGAACCCAGGACCTCTGGACCTATGGACGGATTCCAGAGGTCGTGGGTTCTAATCCCGCCCGGAGTGATCAATTTTTAAATGTTTCACTCCGGTTTCAAATTATTATTTTAATACCACGTCGGTGGCAAACAAGCGAACGGCCCGCCTGATGGTAAGCGGTCACCGCAGCCTATGGACGCCAGCAACTCCTATTCATGTATATTTATTTACTTGGGGGAAACGGCTTTAACTAGCTCGATTAAATTTACATTACAGCGATTTACGGAGGCGAAAATTGATGTACGAGTAGTTGGGTCTTCGGGAAAACTTGTATATATATTCCAAAGAAACTAGGAAATATGCCGAGCAGCTCGGTCCCCCAGGTACAGTGAACAGCAAAAGTAGAGGAACATTTTATTACCTTGTCACTTTCACTACTTTGAAGCATCCCAACTGTCGCAGTATTGTTACTTTAATGCGACAAAGCACAACAATGATCATCTACATTTGTTGTTGACTGCAGTATAGGTTTTCAGCTTCTCTGCTACTGATACGATTGCCGGCTAGACTATAGTTTCTCGTGATAATGATATATAATTAATTCAGAGTCACATACGTAGCGTCATGTAACTAGTCCACTGACCCAGGCCACGATAGAATGGGTCACGTACTTATCTGTTCGACATATTTAGTTCTGAGCGGCAAGAGTCTTGCCTAGACAAAGAAAAATTTACAAAAACACCTTTTATCGAAAAGCATTTAGGGATGTGACCTATAATTTTATTTTTGATACTGCGTTGGTGGCAAACGAGCGTACGGCCCTAAAAAGCATCGGGTTTGTATCGGGAATACAACCGAAAATAATATTTTCTCAAACATGCAATGAAATATTGATGTTATGTTCCTTATAATAGGCTGCGAAGTATGACGTTTCAGGTGCGGCTAGGACAAGAGGTCGTTAATGGAATTTCATACAAATCTTGCAGGCCTAGGCCGGCAAAGTCCTCTTTTTTAATTTCCATTCCACATAAATTTGTGGCACAGGCATCATGACATTCTGCCACTATGGGTATTAATTTTTTTATTTTTTTATTATTTCATTGCATGTTTGAGAAAAGCACTATACATACCTCGGCGGGAAATATGGGGTTGCCCGCCTTAGACCTCGCTTTGCTCGGCCGTCTATATGTCTTCGGCCGGCAACCCCTTTCTTCCCGGCCTCTGTAGTAATGTACTATTTTGATACTGCGTTGGTGGCAAACGAGCGTACGGCCCCAAAATACAACCCGAAAATTATATTAAGTGGATACTTTTTACGTTGCCTACCCATTTCTTTTCGTAACTAACTAGAATGACCGTCAATGTAAAATAAACAAGACAAAGGTTGTCTGGAAGAGATCGCTCTTAAAGCTTGAAACGCACAGAGCGGCGCAGCGTCGTTGCGTGGCGGACGCGGTTTTTCGGTAAAACGAACGGAGTCCAGGGGACGTCACACCATAAAACCGCGCGGGATAGCGGAGCGAAGGTGGCGTGTGTGACATACATGCGAGCGAGGCCGGATAGGTCTAAGGTGGCCAACCCCATATTTCCCGCCGAGGTATGTATATTGCTTTTCTCAAACATGCAATTACCTATATATAAACAAAAAAAAATCAAAGTTTTATTTTTAATACGTATAGTGGCAGAATGTCATGATGCCTATGCCACAAATTTATGTGGAATGGAAAACCTCTTGTCCTAGCCGCACCTGAAACGTCATACTTCGCAGCCTATTATAAGGAACATAACATCAATATTTCATTGCATGTTTGAGAAAAGAATATATTTTTATTATAAACCCAAACATAGTAATATTATGCTTTAGTATTTGGTTGATAAACACCGATACCATCACTTTTATTTTAGCTCCATCTAGCTACTTAAAATGAGAACGAAACTGCGTTTGTATGGAGAATCGAGTTTAGTCGAGCGTGCGTACGACACTGTTCTTATCTTATGTGGAGCCTTGATCCCAGTTGTTTACAACAGGTCAGACTAAGTCACACTGCTATTGCCCCACTGTAAAACGGATAATCATTTATGAAAATCCGTTTTAATGACTTAAGACATCTTACAATCGAATAACGGTGAATCCCATCAAAAACATGAATGTGAAAATGGGAGCCATGTTCAATATTTAGAAAATGCGATGCTTGGTTGTCTTATTCACCGACAAAAGATTTGAGATCTAAATGGGTGCCAAGTTCCGTAGATTCTCTGAAATGGTGGCAAGTCCGGCACTACATTGTTTACAGTAAAATTAATTTACTGCGGCTTAATGAATTTTGAGCTTTAACTTGACAGTATTCTTAAATATTCAACAGCTTTTATGGTATTATAACATACTGCATAATAGGAAACTGCCAAGTTAAGGCTAAGCGAAGATTGACTAGAATTACTTTTTGTCAATCTTCGCCAAATGATGCTTTTTAAGAGCGAATAAAAGTAAAAGTAAAAGTAGTTTATTCTTCAAATTAGGCATATTACATGCACCTATGAACGTCAATAAACTACCACCGGTTCGGAAAAATAAACCTCTGCCACGAGAAGAACCGGCGTAAGAAACTCGGCAATGATGAATGCACGAGTTACTTTACAAAATACCCAAATCGCTATAGGTGCACCTCAAATATATGAAGAGTTCCCTCGATTTCTCCAGGACCCTATGATCAGATTCTTACCTGATAACTATGGAACCCTGAACTATACAGTTTGAAACAAAAAAAATATTTTCCAAATCGGTTAATAAATGACGGAGTTCTGAGGTAACTAGCATAAATAATAATTATAATAAAAGTAATAAAAAATCACTGTTTTCGGATTTTTTCTGGTGTACACACACAATTATCAAGCTGCATGCCAAATTTCAGCTTTCTAGGTCACCTGGAAATGGGTTAGGTTTTTGATTACTATAGCCAGTCAGTCAGTCAGTGGTAAAATTGCCGTTTTTTTGGAATTTAATATCTCAATAAGTATTAAACCTATATTTATGAAATGTGGGGTTCTAGTTGTTCTAAAGGATCTTAATATATGTACCAATTTTTTTTAATGTTAGATAGATTTGGAGTTATTGGGGGGTCAAAAGTGGCTCCAAACGGTTCGTGTAATATAACACACGGCTGCTGTCCGCCAGTTCCTGGGGTGAACTTGGCTGGACACGCTGCCGCGTGTCTAGATTTGCATGGCGCTAGAACTTGCATTCAATTTCCATTACTTTGTTCCCCTTCAGGCTACTAATGTATTACCTAGCCTATTAGAATATGATTAGAGTGACACTTTTTTCCATATACTACGTCAAAATGTATTGTTAGCTATCGTCATTCCGAGAAGTGTGCGGTGACGTAACAATAACGTCATTAACATATGACGTTGCATCACGTTGCTGAGTGTTTATGGGTACGCGTGAGCGTTTTCGCCTGAAAGCCCGCTTTCCTCGTTTGGGATTGGATCCAATCCCAAACTTCGCGGTCCTATAATACGATAAGTGCTATTAAACCCTGCAGTGTAACGAAAGTAGCATGGAAATTCTTGGGTTCTTTAGGTAGGTTCGTGGGTTTTTTAGGTATAGTAAACAGCTCAATGTATTGGCTATGTGCGAAGTAGGTGGTGGGGGTAAGCTAGGCGATCGTAGCGCACACCATGGCAGAAATGTGCACTTACCGGGGACAACTGTCAAATTTACTTTCACGTTTTCTATAGGTTTCATAACGGTTTCCTACGATTCGTTTCGTTTGTATGTATTTATTTATTCTCTTATTTATTTCAGTAAAATTTCCAATACGGGGTCTTTCTCGTTTACTAAAGTAAATAAAATAATTATGTGTCATTACTTGACATCTCTGAGTTTTAACATTGTCTCGGGACCTTTGACGTTTGACGTTTCAGACGTGCACACACAGATATCAGAGTAAAGCAGATCCGCTCATTTAAGTTGAACGATTTTTGTACGTCTGATCTATTCTCACTAATGTACAAATCAGAAAGTTTGAGAGGGACAGACAAGTGACATCTGACACGTCTTCACCTGTCAGTGTCTCCGTCTTCATAACTGAAAATTGTACTGAACTGACGTTATGGTGTGTTAAGTTTATATGGGATTTAACATCCTGGTGTGCTCGCAAATCGAGACAACTTGTTAACAGCCGAAAATGATTGTATTATCTGTCGCATTCTAACTCATTTTGGTGGACCATAAGGATTAAAGAGACAACTATATGGAAAATCATCTGGCTTAATACTGCGAGTCTGCTTTTCTCTGATGTCTGTGCGTGCACATAGCCAATTACGACAGGCGCGGGAGACCGCAGACCTATTGTTATACAAATCTACACACAGCCTTCTTGTTCACAAACCGACCCGCCCTCACCTGTGACCTCCTCAGAGTACCCCAGAGTAGACGTCAAATAATAATACCACTACGAGCTAGATGGTCTTATACTAAATTAGATAAGAGCGACACAGAGGGATATAATATTTGTTGTGCTTGTCACAATACCGCTTTTCTTTATTTGCCTCAATGTCATCTAAACGTCATGTCAAATAGTTTGAGGCAAACAAACGATTACCCGCTCAGATTAAAGAGGTTGTTTATGGTAAGCAGCCAATCGTTTAAGACAAGTAAATTTAGCCGCATAAAGCCTGTCACAAACAGGCGCGGCCTGCGGTGGCGGCTGGTCGCAGGCCGCTTGACAGGCTGCAACAAAACACACTCTGGCGCGGCCTGCGCTGGCGGCTTACGTCAATTTTCGCGCCAAACCAAACGTCAAACCATTACATAAATTACGTTTGGACACTCAAAAGTAAACTTAAGCCTGCAGTTTGACTCTGTGTAGCTGATAAATGTATGATCAATAGTTTTTAAAAATATATACACTATATTTACTCTATTGGATATAAAATAATCTAAGTATGCATTTTTATCTATGGTAAATGGCGGTCAGTTGTGAAAATTTGCAACAGGCCGCGCGGCCTGCGCAGTGGCGGAGGGGGTGTGGCTTGCGGCCGCGGTCAGCCGCGCAACCACCGCGTCAAGGCCGCCTGTGTCTGAATCATTGTTAGGACAGTCATACTTTACAACTGGCCGCTACCGCGGCCGCCACCGCAGGCCGCGCCTGTTTGTGACACGCTTAAGAGCTTTTCTATCCCCCTTGGTGGAACTCGTATAGGAACTATATAGAAAACCTTACTCTGAGGACCTGAACTGTCAAAATTTGACAAATGACATTTGACAGTTTCCATATAAAAACGGGTGAGGTGTGAAGTAACAGGTGAGGTGGAGTCAGTTGTTGAATAACACCCGTCCGCCGCTCTGCCCTGCATACGCCGCTGCACGCATCGTCCAGCCATGGACGTAGCCTTAGATTAGTAACATAACGTGTTATTAAGACGGCGCAGTACGATCGGTGTGGATCGGTTCTCCATACAAACGTATTTAAGGCTCTCATTTTAAAACGCCATGCTAGAATAACATGAAACTTTGTATACACAATGGGATCCGGCATACCTAGATCGTAAAATTAGTTTCTGTTGCTAGAAATTGAAAAAGAAAAAAAATACAGCGGTTTTATGAGTTTTTTACGGCTTGTATGAAAACCTTAATAATCGCTGTATTTTTTCGCCATTATAATTTCAAGCAACAGAAACTAATTTCCGCCCTAGACAAGCTGGATCCCATTGTGTATACAAAGTTTCATGTTATTCTAGCATGGCGTTTCAAAATGAGAGCATAAATACGTTTGTATGGAGAACCAAACGTACTGCGCCCTCTTAAGATTATGCCGATTATACAGTTTTATCGGAAATAATTGTTTGTTTTATCGGCGTTCAGATTATTCACGCTGATTCTGATAAAGTAAGAATTATGTATATATTTATTACGACATAAAGTACTCACATATTTATAACGACTACTAGTTTTTTCCCTTTAACTACTAATAGTTATTAATTATTACCAATTTAATTATTTTATTGTGGCAAATAAGCATATGAACCTCTCGTAATTTAAACGACGGGAGTTTTATTAACTATACGACATTATTTTTGTAACAGCCGTTTCATACAGCTTGGTCTGTCAATTTGAGACTTTTTTTTTTACTCCGGATAGGTTTGCGCTTGACCACAAATCACCTGATGGTAAGCGTATTGTGGTCTAGGATGGAGCGCGCTTACCTAGTAAAAACCGGTTCACTCTCGCCTTGAAGACCGTAAGGTTGTAGTTTTCAGGGAACAAGGATTCCGGCAAGGAGTTCCACAGCTTGGCTGTTCTCACAATAAAAGAGGAAGCGAAACGCTTCGTGCGAGTTTTTGGAACTGCCACCGTAAAACGATGTCGCCTTGCCGTATCCCTGGTCGTCCGATGGTAGAAGGGAGCGGGGGGTATTATACTGTGCAGTTCATCATTTGAGACTTATTCCATGAAACAGCAGATTTTTAGTTACATTTACAAAGTTAGTCCCATAATAAAAGTTGTTCAAAAACTTAGTCAGATTACCATTTTATATTTTGTATTACCAATTAGAACTCACCCTGTATAATATATGAGGTTCTCACAATAAAGTTTTCAAGTTATTTAAGAAAATAGGCGAATATTTACCATTATGCCATCATATCTCCGAATCTACTGAGCTTATAATTTTAATCATGTAGAAAATAGTTCATTTCTTAGATTAGGCTAAGTTTTCTTTATCATATGTATTGTCATTATGTGAAAATAAACAGTTTAATTTTTTTTTTTTTTACTTACCTATAGATTACAGAAAAAACTATAAGAAGTCCAATAGTTTGCTGAGTTATCTTATCACTGAAAAACGCCTATGCTCAAACAAAAGGACGTTAGTTAACTATGAAATTACGACTTTTTTAAATTCAAAGTACAACATAGTGGTTTTACATGTGGAGTACCTAGTAGTAAATACGGAACCTTTCATTGTGCCTAGTCCGACACGCACCTGGCAGGTTTTTCCTTTAAATTGTTTTGGCTGCAGTCCTCTGTTATTGCTGAATGAAATTACGCTGTCCCTTTACCACATATGAATATATTTAACAACCAGTTAAACTAGTAGGAAAATATTGTGTTATGTGCGTCAGTAATTTGATTTGCCTTTTCCGTCAAATTTAGAATAGAATATAATAGAATAGAATAGAATATATTTTTTCTCAAACATGCAATGAAATATTGATGTTATGTTCCTTATAATAGGCTGCGAAGTACGACGTTTCAGGTGCGGCTAGGACAAGAGATCGTTAATGCAATTTCATACAAATGTTGCAGGCCTAGGCCGGCAAAGTCCTCTTTTTTAATTTCCATTCCGCATAAATTTGTGACACAAGCATCATGACATTCTGCCACTATGCGTATTAAAAATAAAACTTTGATTTTTTTGTTGTTTATTTAATTGCATGTTTGAGAAAAGCACTATACATGCCTCGGCGGGAAATGGGGCTGCCGGCCTTAGACCTATCCGGCCTCGCTTCGCTCAGCCGTCTATACTTATATGTCTTCGGCCGGCAACCCCTTTTGTCCCGGCCTCTGTAGTAATGTAAGATGGACTTTAAATTACATGGCTCAACAGTTACCCTTTACGGGCGTACAATAATTGTATCATATTTTTTCTTATGTTATGCAACAGGCAACTCAAGAAACTCAGGATTTATTTAAATAGAATTCATTGAAATTATAGAAAACTTTATGAATTAGCCAGTTTATAAGCTTTCGTTTAAATAAAATCCCTTCAAGGACTTTAATCTCAGCAGGTAAATGTTTAAAAACACGAATGGCGATTATAAATGTATATTTTTTATACATAGAGTTGTTTACTTTTGGAAGGTGTAAATTGTATTTGTATTGATCCCGTAGATTTGATTTTATCGAAGATTTTTTAGTAAAGTATGATATAACTAAGGTCGTTGAGGATTATTGTTATAACTGCCTCAACTTTTCATAATTTACCTACTAAGGCCAACACATTTTTTGCATATATTATATGGGATATATCACGTGTGCACGTGTCAAATAAATATTTATTATTTATTTATTTTATTAAACATGGGATTGCTCTTGGCCAGCATCTAGCCAGGGGGCAAAGATGAGGCCGACGATGAAGCGAGCTCACCCGGAAGATGCCTATTCACTCGTGCCTTAAAAAGGTCCAGGTTATATAAATACCCTGTAAGAATTCCTGTGAATTTGATTAAAATAGGTCAGGAATAATACCAGGTATATAGTTACAATATAATTTATAGCTTTGTTTATGAGAACATAAACAATTTACGTATTCATTCGATTTTTATGGTGCCATTTGAACCTGTTTAGGGAAGACCAACTGTGTATATGTATAAATAAGACATGTGTATGTGTATATGTGTATGTATGTATATGTGTAATGAGCTTACTGTTGGACCAGATCGATTTGTGTAAAAAAAAAGTCCCCTAATATTTATTTATTTATAAATGAAATAAATGAACTTTATTCTGTAAGTAGGCCGCAATGGCACTTTTACAAGTCAAAATCTACTAGCGTTTCTGAAAAAGAAGACCACTGCCGAGAAGAAACGCCGGAACAAAAGCGACAGTCAGTCATTTTCTCCCAAAAATATGCTTATTACTTCGATCAGTAATAATTTATTATTGATCGAAGGCTTATTATGATGATAGTACTCAACCTACTTAATATAAGTAAATCTGAGTTTGGATACAAAAAACCTTCAAGAAAAGAGCGTACTCCCATCTTAAAGGCCGGCAACGCACTTACAACCCCTCTGGTGTTGCGAGTGTCCATGGGCGGCGCTAATCGCTTACCATCAGGCGATTCGTCTGCTCGTTTGCCTCCTATGTCATAAAAAGAAAAGGAAATAATTCACAATGCGTAGTTCAACAAGACAACACGATGAAGCTGTATTTCCAAATTGTAGAAAGACAATAATGGAAATAAGAGACACATTCATGATAATTACTTCCACTAGCAGACATCATTCGATTTTTCTAGGCTAATAAAGTCTAATTATCTTTTTACAATTTGGATCAACTTTTGTAATTTACATTTTGTTATAATACTCTATCCATATTCGATGGTTTACTGTCTGTATTGTAAATTTTATAACCATGTCCAGTTTTTTTTAATGTGGAGACTAAGCAATGTTTGAAATTGAGATACTTAAGTACAATCTCCGTAATCGCACTTCCGCCATAATGATGATATCGGAATAATCGGAAACAATTGCAACACGACACTGTAGCGAATGGAGGTCGCATGTCATTTGTTTTATTGCTTTTACCCGTCTTTTAGCCTTTTATGGAAATCATTTGCACATTTGTGTTAGTAAGAAGGTAAATGGGAGCATTGGGAGACATACGAAAACCGCAATTTTGTGGTCCAGCTTGATTGACCGAGCGGGCGAAGCGTTTCCGTTTCAGCTTTCGACAAAAATTCTTTCGTATGCCTGTCTGTCTGTCCGTCCGGATGTTCTCTTGTCGCATTTGTCAACCAATTCTCGTGAAATTTTGTGAGCAGGTTCGATAATTATACATAACATAGATTTTTTTGTCGAATCAGTTTTTGGAAATTTGAAATTTGAAAAATAATAAAAAAATGCTATGTCTACAGCTCACAGAGCCACTAGTAATAATAAATTAACTTTATCCTGCAAGTAGGCGCAATGGCACTTTTACAAGTCAAAATCTACTAGCGTTTCTAAAAAAGAAGAACTGCCGAGAAGAAACGCTGTAACGAACTCGACAGTCAGTCATTATCTCCCAAAATATTCTTTTTACAATGATAATATACCTACTAAATATAAGTACATCTGAGTCATCATCATCACGTCAGCCGAAAGACGTTCACTGCAGGACATAGGCCTCTTCCAAAGACTTTTTTTATTGAAAATTGGATTGCTCTTGGTCAGCATCTAGCCGGGGGGCAAAGATGAGACCGAAATTGAAGCGAGCTCACCCAGAAGATGCCTATTCACTCGTGCTTTAAAAAGGTTTCAAATTCCAAACCTTAGAAGTGCGCATTATAAAAGAAGATGCAAAGCGCTTGGTTTGAATTAGAAGAATTGGGTGGCGCAGGACCGGTCATTGTGCAGCGGACACCCGCGACCCTTACCAGGTCATAAGTCCACCGTGTCTGCTGGAGCCTGCCCACGCTACGCCTTTCGGTACGTGATGGCCACTCAAGAACCTTTCCGCCCCAACGGCCATCGGTTCTACGTGCTATATACCCCGCCCACTGCCACTTCAGTTTATTTCGATTCGGAGGGCTATAACGGTTGCTTTGGTTCTGCTGCGGAGTAAATCTGAGTATGAATACATCAAAGGCAATGCACAGTTCAACAAGACGTCTCGGAAACGTCTCTAACGATTTTGATGAAATTTATAAAACGGGGTTTTATTTATATTTACATACTTATAAGAATTGCCGGATCAAAGACATTAGACTTTGTAGTTTTAATAAAAAACTCTGCAATAAGGAAATTGACATAAAATGTTATTGTAGGTATATACCGACATGTGTTGTTAATAACTAGAGCACGCGAAATTTGGTCACCTAGAAATGAACAGTGTTATCGTATTGGATATGCTTTCTGATAATTCGCGTGCTCATTAAAACAGACGACTTCAATAATTGTCTAGTTTTTTCATCTGCGTGTATTCGTTTCTTTGTGTTATTACCAATAAAACGTGTGAGAAACAACGTTATGATCCCAATGAACGTTATGATGTGTTCTAATTCCGGTAAGGGCATTTGTTTCTGTGATGAGCAAAGACATTTCTTCCTGAAACTGTATTTAAGTATACAGTGTGGAAAAATAAGTCGGGCCCTGGAGGGAAACAACAGGTTGTCAGTAATGACAAAAAATTGCTTTTTTTTGTTGCCTGTACATTTTTCCACCACCACCACCACCGGGGAATGGGCAGCAGCATTCCTAGAGTGCGGTGGAGATATTGCGATCGCCAACCCGCATGCCAAGCGTGGCGATTATGGCATTTACCCTCCATGAAATTGGGGGAGGCCTATGTCCCGCAGTGGACGTCCTAGGGCTGATGTGGTGGTGGTGTGTGGTACATTTTTTCAAAAATCTGTGAATACAGTTTTATTGCTTAGAACAAATAAAATATTGTTTTTTTCAGCAAATTGAACTATCTCAACGTTTTAAGGTAGTTTCCTTCCAGGGCCCGCATTATCTTTCCATCCTGTATATTTATTAAATATATTGTCGTCTATTACCCATAACCATAACACAAGCCTTATTGAGCTTACTATGGGAATAGCTCGATCTGTGTAAAAACAATCCCCTTATATTTATATTTTATTTATTATACAGGTTGTGGCCTGTAATAGGAGCAATAAATTTAAAGAACGCTACCTTAGAGCGTCTATAGTAACCCATTGTGTCAAAAAAAATCTTTTTTCAATTGGGAGGAATTTTGATCTAAAGTTATGACCTCCAAGTAATGGATCTTGGCACCCAGAGATTATAGCGCGGCAGTCAATGCTGATTTTCAGGTTGCTTCAAGTTATGACTCATAATCGTTGTTGTTTAGTAAAATCGCCAAATATAGTATACGGAATCGTAACCTTACACACCTTCAGTCCTACGATAAAAACGTTTACGTAAATGAATAAATAGCATAAATACTAAATAAATAAAAATAGGTAAAACACGATAAGATCTGATCTGAGAATGCTCAATGCGTAAGTACAGGCGACTACAAAGAAATCGATGCACCCAAAGTAACAAAAATATGTATACACGACTGTAATTTTAAGTCAATAATGACACGGATACATGTATTTAACGAATAGCTAGTGTTTTTGTAGCTGTTTTACGACTCGTGTTTTGTACACAAATAATTAGTAGTAATTGTACATTATGACAGAAGTGCAGAGAACAGGAAATTCGCAACGAGTGGTGATAAATTGAAACACGACCGAAGGGAGTGTTTTAAATCGACACGAGTTGCGAATTACCTGTTTGCACGTGTATCGTACAACGTTTTACAGGACATATGGCTCTTTAAAGTTTCGATATATGCACGCAATCTGCTGATTACCGCACTCGTGCGGTAATGTAGCACCATATGTACTGTAAAAATAATTATGTATTTATTGAAAATAATGTCATTTACAGCATAGACCAAACATGACATAGAAATATAACTGAATTACATTGGAATAACAATACTTAAAACTAAAATTAATAAAAACAGTATCATTATCAGTTAAGCACTCTTGTATATATTTACTTTGTGCATAAAAAAAATGAATAAATAAAAACTTAAAACACATTAAAAGATTAAGACTTTTTCACCTCTAGGGTTCCGTAGTCAACTAGGAACCCTTATAGTTTCGCCATGTCCATCTGTCTGTCTGTCCATCTGTCTGTCCGAGGCTTTGCTCTGTGATTGTTAGTACTAGAAAGCTGCAATTTGGCATTGGCTATATAAATCAATAAATCTGAGAGTGGTAAAATAAAATCTAAAACAACACGCATAGTGACCATGATTTTTGTCTGCTTCTACAGCAACGGTTTGCTGTTGGATATTTAGGTTTTTCAAAATAAAGAGGTCTTTTTCAAACATTTTTTGATAAAGTGAATATTTTCGGAAATGATCACTCCAAATGAAATAATATGCAAGTTGTACCAAGATACTCATTTTCATAAAGAGTTGTTTTAATCTCATCTAAAACAAAGCATTTCACAAATTCTTAACATTATAAAATACATGCAATAGTTTCTATTCCTACATTAAATTAGTCAGTATTGATGACAGATGAAAGTACACGTACATGACATGACAGATTGTTGAGTACTCACGAGTCACGGGTAACATCGCGAACGCCTATTTTATACGGTAGCGTTTTTCCGCGTCTCGTTTTTCATAAGTCGCAAATGTGTAGGTATACTATTTTGACCCTTGTTACATATCAGGTAATTATAATTTGCACTTCTCTCCTTAGTACTTTGGTTGCAAGGAATGAATTTGAACAACTGACGAAGGTTTCAAGTTAATGATAATGACAATAACAATATAGAATTGATGAACCGACTTGAATAAACATTATAAATTACAATGCAGTTTAATTAGTTCGCAGTTTTGTTTGGTACTTAGGTACTACTTTGTGGACATCATTACAGTTAGGTATATAACCATTAGGTATAAATATTATTCGCTCTAACAGTTAAGACGGCGCAGTACGATCGGTGTGGATCGGTTCTCCATACAAACGTATTTAGGCTCTCATTTTAAAACGCCATGCTAGAATAACATGAAACTTTGTATACACAATGGGATCCGGCATACCTAGGTCGGAAATTAGTTTCTGTTGCTAGAAATTGAAAAAGAAAAAAAATACAGTGGTTTTTTGAGCTTTTTACGGCTTGTATGAAAACCTTAATAATTGCTGTATTTTTTCGCCATTATAATTTCAAGCAACAGAAATTAATTTCCGCCCTAGACAAGCTGGATCCCATTGTGTATACAAAGTTTCATGTTATTCTAGCATGGCGTTTTAAAATGCGAGCATAAATACGTTTGTATGGAGAACCAAACGTACTGCGCCCTCTTAAATAGTGGTATTTGTGGATTATGTCATAACAAATTAGCACAATTAAACGTGGCTATTTTGATGCTAATCGTTTATCTACCACTACACGTGATATTATCACAGACATCAGAGAAAAGCAGACTCGCAGTATTAAGCCAGATCAATTTTCATATAGTTGTCCCTTTAATCCTTATGGTGCACCAACATGAGTTAGAATGCGAGAGATGGTACAATCATTTTCAACTTGTAACGAGTTGTCTCCATTTGAAAGCGCACCAGGATGTTAAATCCTATATAAACTTAACACACCACAACGTCGGTTCAGTACAATTATGAAGACGGAGACACTGACAGGTGAAGACGTATCAGACGTCACTTGTCTGTCCTCTCAAACTTTCTGATTTGTGCATTAGTGAGAATAGATCAGAGGTACAGCAATCATTCAACTGATCGGATCTGCTTTACTCAGATATCTGTGGATATTATTTATGTTCTCGTTAATACATCTACCCCTTTTTTTTCTAGGGGGGAAAATCCGTTTTGGTTACCACCGCAACGCGAGGACAGTGCGGAGGTTATTTCAATCTTGCACCGACTAAAAACCCCCCGATCGTCCTCCTCAACTCATTTCGGACGGCTCTGGGGTCTCCGTCGGAACGCACCAGTGCCGCCCTAGAGTCACACCTCTGTGGGTCCCACCGTCTGTTTTCACCTCAGAACATAAAAAAAGGGAGAAGTGCCATACTGCTTGATTACAAAGAAATCCGATGTCTCCATTATTCCCCCACCGCAGACCACACACACACATTGAACCGTGTAAAAACAAAACCTCGGGCGGAGCCACCGAACCTACGAGAACATGCAAGCAAGCGCTGTGATTGGCTTCGCGCACCCTTCAAAACAGAGCAATATGCGCAGGGGTGGGAACAAACGTTAAAATGAGTTTTATCGACATCGATATTTTAATTATTATGTTAGGATGTTGGTGAATATCGAAATAGTTATTTTATATAGTGTTATTTTAACATATAGTTGTTTAAATAAAACCAATCGAATAAATACAGTTACATACAGGCAAAAAAATGCAATGAATGCGATGAATTTAGACCAACAGAAGTATATAAATATAAATACTCGACTTTTCTATTTGGATAAGCATTAGTTGCTAAGTCAACAAAATCTCATCGGAATCTGGGAAGTAATTACTTCGTTGAGGAGTTCCATACCTTAACATCTGTTATCATCATCACAGTTCCTCTTCACCAAATTTGTGGTTTCCGAGAGCAAAGGCATAGTTCACTAAAGAAAATGCCGAAATCACCAAGTGCGTGCCTATCACATCTGAGGAGTACCATTGATTACTCCTTGATGTGATCTTTCTTCAGACCTACACCAAATTTATATACAACCCCTCTGAAGATTTCTTTTCTAACAAAACATAAGTATCACAATTGGACAACACATTAAATAATTATTATAGCTGTGTATATACATAAAATAAACATGAACACGCACTGAGATCCTCCTTCTATCGAAGTCGGTTAATAAAACTACTTGAGAAAATAGTTTGTAGTAATTTGGAAGATAAATATAGTGGTATTAAATTATGATTTTTGATTTAATTGTTGACACTAAATTACTAGTACGGCATCGTTTTATCGATAACGCATAAACGGCAATTACAATTGGCACCGCTCTAATAAAATTCGCGCGAATTTCACGAGCAGCGGCGGGCAGCGGCCTCGTTCCTCGAAACAGTTCACGCAACGACGATAGCTACACTGGTTTGTTACATTGCGCCGTGGTTTAGCGCGGTACGGGTTGGTTGTTGTACTGAACGTTCAATGTACAACTTTTAGATAAAAAATACGCTTTTTCATACGATATCTTAGCTCGAGCATGCGGCGCTGCGTGTACTTGTTAAAATATTGGTTTTTAGTGATTTATAAGTAGAAATTCCAATACTTACACGTGGTAAGTGACTCCATTGTTCTTGTAGTTTTTGGTTACACTCCTATTTTTGCAGGTAACGACGGAACAGTTCGGCATTTTACAAACATTTCATCGGCACGGCTAAATTGCGACTAACCGGCGGCGGGCAGTGTCACTGCTTTTTGGCCATGTCGCGGCGACACGCGCCACGCCCCCGTTTCATATCTATTCCTTTCTATGATCTGAGGTTTTCACAGACAATCTCAGCCCCCCACTGCGACCGTCTCCAACCCCAACGACCCCCTTTTAGTCGCTTTTTACGACAGGCAGAGGATACCGTAGCCATATTCTATGACCCGGCTACAGGGCGCAATACATCTACACCTAGATACATTTAAAATCTCTAGTGTGTGTTTTCCATACGAAATTATGTTTTAAGAGCCAAAGGTAAGCCCAAATAAACATTATTTTAGATCATCATCATCATCCTCCTAGCGTTATCCCAGGGCAGTTGCATCCTGAAGGATGCCCGGGGTCCGCTACCTATCCCAAGAACTGGCATAAGCAGTTGTTATTGCGCAAGCGCCTGCCATTTGACCTTCCAATCCAAGGGATATACTAGACCTTATTGACATTAGGCTTGTCAAGTGAGTATGCAACTTGACCGTTAGAAGTTCTCAGGGCACCCGAAAGCCCCTAACTTGGCTTAACTACGTCAAGTATATTTTAGATATTAATAAATAGCGTCTGGTTGACGTAACTGGTGACCGAAGAGCTGGCGGCTTCCTCGCTCAACGTATCAGCATTGCGATACAGCGAGGAAATGCCGCCAGCATCCTCGGTACAATGCCTCAAGGGACTGTTTTAGATTATATTAGTTTTAATTTTATTTATATTATTTTGGTTAAGTATTCTTTGTACATACCTACTTACTCGTAGTTTCTTTGTACATAAATAAATGATACCAATATAACATATTTATTTTTCCACAAGTAGGTAGTTAAATACATCATTCCTACCATCATCACGCCTACCGGGTAACTCAGAACTTCAGTAGTGTCATATAATATTTAAATGTTAAGTAGGTATATAAATATGTGTGTTATTCAATTACATTGCTAATCGAAAAAACTTTAAAATTGATAAATAAAGGGATTGATGAATAATTGTTATATCTTTTTTTGATAAAACTGCTAACAACACTTTTTTTTTCATGTAATTGTCGGTATACCCTAAAATATAAGTTTGTAGCGTTTATTTAGTTTTCGTAATTGACTAAGAGAGAATAATTTTAACACTATTACGTAATCAATTATGAAACAAGCATTTATTTGCCGTTTTTGTCTTTGTTTCATCCATTGACAACCTTACAAAATCTCGTGATATTCCTCTAACTTACTGTCACTATACCCAGAGTTGGGCAGGTACGGTATAAATAGGTGGAATCGTAAACTGGTATTCAAAGATGACTTTCATTGCGTGCAATTTAAAAGGCAAGAACTGCAGGGTCGTCAAACCGTTGCAACGGGAAATGCGTAGCTATTCACATTTTCCCGACAGAGTTGGAGGCACGGGTGATTCCGTCCAGATACAGAGAAACTATACTTACACACATCTCTCCGAAAAGTCTACACATGTTTATGATTCTGAAGTGTGTACCCAGACCCAGGTGTTACTAATGCTCATTATTACTGTTGTCACAATATGTCACGTCAATAAAACTGTATACATATTTTTCTCATAGCATGGCTTGTAAAAAAGTGAGTGAGGCAGAAAGAATATTTGATTTCGATTACAGCAGAGAGATACGATTGGTAAATCTAATTGTCATTTTTACTGGTAAGTGTATGACAGTCAAATTCGAATATATTTCTTCGTTTAATCTAGCATATCTGAGGATTAATATTAAACTTTATATAGCGTACTCACGGTAACAGAACCCGGGCATATTTCAGGATGCAACTGTACTAATAGGTTGATAACGCTAGGATTATTATTTTAGTATCCGCTGTAGTATAACATTTACAGACGAGGGCAAGGACATTCGACTTCCCATTCCCATCTGGTAATCGTGGCTTTGAACCCGTCGCGTACCACTGGGTTTCAGAAAAATACTGATGTAAGTACAAAAATAAATATAAAACTTGTAAGTCAATTATAACACGATAAGTCTTAAAAACCTTGCCGTTTTAAAACTAGCGCGTTTATAAATATGCCGTCTTACCGGAAAAAAACAAAAGAACGAACTGTGCATACACTCGTACAATCAAGTTGCTAAGAATGCAATAATCCTAACCTAACCAATACGTTGAATTAAATATAAAAGGCAAAAACGACACCGGTAAAGTTATTGGACGTTATTGTACAATTTTCCGTCCTCTTGAAAGTAATTTTCGACAAATAGTGCTGTTTGCGTATAATCGCCTTAGCTAATTAAATTAAAAAAACTAACCTCTCCCGTTTCCCGTTCCACTTGGCGCCAATTTCTCCGCCTTGGCATTTTGTCGCACCGCCTGAGCCTCTACCCTCTTCTTATGAAACAAAGTGAACACCACGAACGATACCAACATCACCGTATAAACAATGAAACAGTGGTGTTCCAACGTCCATATCGAAGAAGAAATAAAGTTCATTTTTGTATAATTAAATTATATACACACAAGCGCCGCGAGCGAAGACAACCGAGTAACTAGAGTTGGTTTCGATTATTTATTTTATTTGCCACGGTATTTGCGGCTAGGAAAAATTAAGGCATTCTATTTTGAGCCTTGCGCGATGGTGATAAGTACTACAGTGATTGTGAATGGGTGTAAACTGGAAATGTCAGATAGTTCGTTCGTTGGCGGGCTTTGGGATGGCCTTGACTTTTTTATTTTGCTATTATTTATGCAATAAGAGCAAAAAAGAGTTCATTTTCAGTTTATTGCACTTTGGGACGTATTTTAAGCTCACTGCACGAGTAACAACACAGCAACACGCTATTTCATTCCTAAGAAAGGTTTTTTTCTACGTCGGAGGACTGGGAGGCAAACAGGCACACGACCCGTCTGGTAGACACCGTAGCCTACGTATGCTTGCGCCTGCAAAACAATCACGAGAGCGTTGCCGACCCCTTTTTGATATGAGAATTCGTTGTGTTACCAGCATTTGTAGCTCAGTTGGTAAGAGTTCGCAGGAAGCTCGGTTCTCCATACAAACGTAGTACGTAGTTTCGCTCTCATTTTAAAACTGCATGCTGGAATAACACCAAACTTTGTATACATGGCTGGAATAAAATGTTGCAAGTTTGTATTACATTGCGTGTCAGTATAAAAAGATGACCTGCGACTAATATGAAAAAAGATTTTTTCACGCTCGCAGCAAAATTGCATTTTGCTCACTGGTTTCAAGCAGCAAAACCATGTTCGTGCCGCTGAGGTGAAATAGTTATTTGTTATACAAGGGTGCAAAGTTGTATTTTACCCGCGAGTGTGGAATTGAAACACGAGCCAGCGATAGGATTCTATAGTTGAATCCTGAGCGTAGCGAGTGTTTCAACACACGAGAAGTAAAATACAACTTTGCACCCGTGTGTAACACAAAACTTTTCTCCTCACTATAGCGAGGAAAGTGCAACATGCAAAAAAACACAGTTCCACATGCATGATTTTCATCACTGGAATCACTGATTTTTTTACGATATTATAACAGAAAACTCTGAAAGTTGTGTATAATATTTACGCGAGTCGGAGTCGGTCACAAGTTGTGTATATTTTAGTTGACATTGACAATGATGACATTTCAGACGATGCGTTTTGAAATTGCATCGACTCAACTTGTGCGTTTACAATTATACTCAAAGTCATTATAAAAAAAATGTTACTTATAGAATTTTAAGGTTTACGACTTAAATCATTAAATAAAGCTAAATTTGGTATTTTTTATTAAATTCTCAAACCATTTATTTAATGATAATTGATATCAAACGAACCATTAATATGAGCGTTTTACGTTTTGTTATGTGTCAAAAGCTACTCGAACACGCTCCAAGGTCAAATTACTTTCCCCACTTGTGGATAAAATGCGTTTTTACCCGCTTGTTTCAAAGGATAAAAGACGGCTTTCCGAGCTAGTGAGGGGAAAAGTAATATTCATATTCAATGTATTCATAAAACCAATTTGTATTTACATTAAAAATACAAATTAGATAAAAAATAAAACTATCCAATAGTTGCCTCTATTGAAACACTTTAAATTATTAAAAAAGTCCGACTTTTAATAAAATTGTTATTAGATTTTAAATCTTTTTGTATTAACTGCAAAGTTGCTTTTTGAATTGTCTAATTTGATGCAACTGGGCCAATTTAAAAGATTTTAAATGAATTTGAAGTTGCCATAGTTTTTCATTGTTATCTACCAATGCCACGTGCCAGTGCCTACCTAATCTTATCCAATAATGAATGCTTATTTATTTACGCGATGTCTTGATCAGATAGTGTGTCTGTAGCAAAATAGCTGAGAACATAAATGTATAAAACTAAATAATTTATTTTAAAAGATCGGAGCCAAACGGATAATGCCGCTAGCGTCCTGCGGGCCTATGATGGTTGCCATTATATCACGTTCTTTTTTCGATATTGATGACGTCTCGCTGCTAAGCCACTTTGCCAAATTATATCACTTATCGTCGTGGATAAGACATTCGTCACGTTCTGACAAGTACGCGAGTGCGAGAGTGACGGGAGTCTTATACACAAAGTACAATATATATACTGAGATAGAGATACCAGTGAAATACTCCACATAGATCGTAGCGCCGTTGTGTATTTAGTAAGAACTAACCGCACGAACGCTGCATCTCTGTCACTTCAATATGCAAGTGCGATAGAGATAGCACCCAGTGACATCTGGTGCAAACCAGTTAAACTAACATTTCCATGGAAAAAATCGTACTTCGAGCTGAAAGGCCCCTGGTCTTATACACGTCGATAAGTGATAAAATAGCAACTGTCATACGCGGGCGTATGATCTGGGATCCATGCCACAACAAGAAGTGCTCGACGCTATTTTATTTTCATAATTTACATTTAATTTTATGTTAATATTTTATTTATTTCTAAGTTAAGAGTCCCCAGTACGCTCGGCTGAACTCGATTCTCCATACAAACGTAGTTACGCTCTCATTTTAAAACGCCATGCTAGAATAACATGAAACTTTGTAAAGTAAGCACCAGTTGAAAAAACCACCAGTTTTAAAAGACATATTAAATGTCAAATTCAAAACAATGTATTGAATTTGATATTTAATATGCCTTTTAAAAGATCGGCAATGTTCAAAGCAATCAAGCCGTCCATTAATTACGTGAAGTGTTTATGGGAGGAGGGGTTCGAGCCAAATCTCACCAAATCCAGGTGGAGAAGGGGATTTCAGGAAAAATCCACAAGAATTTGTAAAATTGCTAGAGTACAGGGTTTACATATTAATAAGAATAATAATATAATGTGAGACTGTTTTATTAGGCAGGCGTCCGATGTCACACTTAATAGCCCAGCCATTAGTCCATCATCCTCACCAAATAACCCGGTTCATTTAGATTCCATCTACCAACAATAGTCCCTGTGCACCTTGGCGGGTGCTGTCTCTGTGTGGGTCCCATGACACGGGCAGGAACAGTATCCGCTTGGTGTATCTGGTTGTTTAACCGGGGATTGAAAAATCGGCCCTAAATTGTCAAAAGGGCCTCTGCGTGTTGGCTATGTGGTACTCGGTTGGTACTTCGGTACCTCGGTACTTCGGCTCCGCGCACGCCTTCCAAAGGTCCGGGACACCATTGTCCCGTGAGCGGAAAATACATACAATAATAATAAATCAAAATACTTTATTGTGCACTACACGGAAATATTTACAATAGTAAAACATGAACGGGACTTAGGTAAGTAGGTAACAACAGGCGGACTTATCGCTAAAGCGATCTCTACCAGACAACCTCCAATTACCAAACCAATATTATGCTTGCACGAATTTTATTAGCTCCTATTTTAGTATTTCAATGTTCTATGGTTCTTAATTACGTTTTTAGTAGTCTTAAATAGTCGTCATAAGTAGTTTTACAATAAATTAAAAAACCGGCCAAGAGCGTGTCGGGCCACGCTCAGTGTAGGGTTCCGTAGTTTTCCGTCCGTCACATTTTTTTTTTTGAAAAAATTACAAAAACTATTTAACCTATCAAGTTCAAAATAATTTTCCTACAAAGTTTTTATAAAGTTCTACTTTTGAGATTTTTTTTATATTTTTAAAACTTATGGTTCAAAAGTTAGAGGGGGGGGGACACATTTTTTTTACTTCTGGAGCGATTATTTCCAAAAATATTAACATTATCAAAAAATGATTTTAGTAAACCCCTATTTATTTTTAAATACCTATCTAACACGTATATCACACGTTAGGGTTAAAATGAAAAAAAAAATCACTCCCCACTTTACGTATAGGGGAGGTACCCTAATAAAATATTTTTTTCCACTTTTTATTTTACCACTTTGTCGGCGTAATTGATATACATATTAGTACCAAATTTCAGCTTTCTAGTGCTAACGGTCACTGAGATTATCCGCGGACGGACGGACAGACGGACGGACAGACATGGCGAAACTATAAGGGTTCCTAGTTGACTACGGAACCCTAAAAAAGAGCTCATTGTTGTCCTTTTGAACGCCCGAAGGCGAAGGAATACGCCGCGCCGCTGACGCCACGGGGGTCAAACGAAGTTGCGTAAAGCAATAATGCCAACATGAAAATGGGCTGTTTTTAACATGTTTGTGGGATTGGTACTTTTTGATAGCTGTGTAAGGTGCTAGCTGCTAGATGATGAATAAAGGACGTTCGAATGTAGTTTGAATTGCTTTGGAACGGCGAATGAGTTGACGTATGATTAAGTGTCTAAGACGATCTGGGCGAGGCAACATATTTTATAACGATGTTAATTAAACGAAGGATTATTTAAGAAGAGTTTAGTTATTTAACCGCGGACCCTGTCCCTAGGTCCTACATGTTTTTTTTTCAAAAAAAATTTGTCGGGCAGTGCCGTCATTAGCGTCGTAGTCACGATTTTCCGTTGTCATCTATTGCCGACTGTGGCGGTCAAAAGGTTAAAAAAAGACGTCACATTACACTTAACGCATTTACACTAAAAAGTACCTACCTGCTTGACCGAGCTTTGCTCAGCATCTTTCGTTTTTTCCGACGACATCGATTTTTATTATAATGGGTCCTATAATGAACCATTTAGACGAGGCCAATTATTGAGACAATCCAGTAAGCCAATCCAATATTGGCATCGTGTAAACAGAGACAGTCCACTGCATTGGATTGTCTTCAACCCATTGATGAAGCCAGTCCTTTGTAATAGAACGATTTCTAATTTGCTGGCTTACTGGATTTGTCTCAGTGATTGGCCTCGTCTAAATGGTCCATAACACAGGATTTCCTAGCTCAGGACACAGGGTCGTTATTTATAAGTACATTGTAATGTTGCCCTTATACAATAAACTTTTTAATTTTTCATAATATGGGATATGCAGGTTACAAAATCTTACATGAGATTAAATTGCGTGTGTGTGTTGCCAGTGATGACATATGGCACTGAAACGTGGTCGCTTACTATGGGCCTCATAAGAAGGCTCAAAGTCACCCAAAGGGCAATGGAGAGAGCTATGTTGGGAGTTTCTCTGCGTGATCGCATCAGGAATGAGGCCATCCGCAGCAGAACTAAAGTGACCGATATAGCCCTCCGAATCGCTAAACTTAAGTGGCAGTGGGCGGGGCACATAGCACGTAGAACCGATGGCCGTTGGGGCGGAAAGGTTCTCGAGTGGCGACCACGTACCGGAAGGCGTAGCGTGGGCAGGCCCCCCACTCGGTGGACTGATGACCTGGTGAAGGTCGCGGGTGTCCGCTGGATGCGGGTGGCGCAGGACCGGTCATTGTGGAAGTCTTTGGGGGAGGCCTATGTCCAGCAGTGGACGTCTTTCGGCTGACATGATGATGATGATGACGTGAGATTAAAAGCAGATGTTGTACATGTCGCCTAGTACCCAATTACCCAAAGTACAATCAGCCGCAGAAAAAAGTGACCCCCGCTGCAAACAAACTATATGCACAGGGTTGCCAGTTTTCCGGGTTTTCACGGTCCTGTTCGGCCAATCTTTTACGTGTCCGCGGCCTGTTCGGCTTTTGTCCAGCTTTTACAAATTAACCATCAACTAAAAATAAACAAAATCAAAGTTCAAAGTGCTTAAATTACATCCTTTTAAACCAAAAATGCGACAACGATTATGAGTCATAACTTGAAGCAACCTCAAAATCAGCATTGACTGCCGCGCTATAATCTATGGGTGCCAAGATCTATTACTTGGAGGTCATAACTTTAGATCAAAATTTCTCCCAATTGAAAAAAGATAATTTTATTTTGGACACAAGAGGTTACTGCAGATGCTCTAACGAAGCGTCCTTTAAATTTATTGCTCCTATTACAGGCCACACCCTGTATGTGCAGGCTGTCACGTTACTCTGCAGCGACTGTACAAGCTTTGCTTAGTTTGGGACTAGCTCGATTTGTGTAAGACTGTACTATAAGAGCACCTTTATTTTTCTTTAGTAGCAATAATGCCACTAAAGAGAACTATAAAGATCTACGATTAAATGCGACGACGATTACTATTACTATAAACTATAAAGAAAACTGAGATTAAACAAAGCCAACGTGTAGGTATGAGACTTGGCTTGAGTACAAAAGTACTAATAAATAATAGCCGTCCCAATTCTTTCTTATATTTTCGCGATTTTTGCCTTGAGATAAACTATTTTTATAGGATTTTAGCGATTGTTATTTATGATCGTTTACGTCAGTATACCTAAAGGATGATTCACAGTAGGCCGTTCCGTGTCCGGGCCGGCCCGTTTTCTTCTACAGAAATACGCCGGCGGCCGTTGCGTTTGCTGTCATAGAAAACGGGCCGGCCCGGACACGGAACGGTCTACTGTGAATCATCCTTAAACGATTATTCCTATACTCTCGGGATTCATTTCGGTTAATCGCTATCACGTTTCTATTGGATTTCAATATTTGTCTTTCGTGATCGTTGTGGTACGACGGTAGCCACACGTTAGCTCACGAATATAAGGAAGCGGCGAACAAAAATATAACTGCAAATATTTTTACAAGTGGAATCACATTATTATTGGTAAACGGGACTTAATCGCGTACAAAAATTAATCACCTGAGGTGTGCCCGACGTTTCGAATGTATCGCAACATCCGTGGTCACGAGCTGACTTGCCTTGCTTTGCAATTGTATGAAATTGCATTAACGACCTCTTGTCCTAGCCGCACCTGAAACGTCATACTTCGCAGCCTATTATAAGGAACATAACATCAATATTGCATTGCATGTTTGAGAAAAATCATTTAAATTGACCGATTTGTATCAAATTAAAACATTCAAAATAAATGTAGTTAAAAATAAGCTAAAAAAGATATTATTGGAATGATTACTTACCGTAATTTATATTGTCATTCATTGGACCCGGATCAAGACCACCGGGGAATGGGCAGCTGCATCCCTGGAGTGCGGTGGAGATACTGCGATCGCCAACCCGCATGCCAAGCGTGGCGATTATGGCATATACCCCCGTGAATTTGGGGGAGGCCTATGTCCAGCAGCGGACGTCCTTTGGCTGATATGGTGGTGGTGGTGGATATTATTGTAGAGATCCCGGGTTCGAATCCCGGCCAGGGCATTATTTGTGCTTTTAGCACGGATTTTGTTCTTGGGTCTTGGATGTTCTCTATGTATTTAAGTATATATTTATCTATATAAGTATGTATCGCCTAGTACCCATAGTACAAGCTTTGCTTAGTTTGGGACTAGGTCGATTTGTGTAAAATTGTCCCCCAATATTTATTTATTTATTTTGTATTAGTTTTGTAATTAGTTTTAATGTTATTGTAATTAGTTTTATTTTTGGTATTTAATCTGTTTTTATATAACGTTCTAAATAAACTATGAGATAATAAAAAAAAAAAAAACATTTTGTTATTATTATATTAAGTGCATGATAGACCTGTCAAATAGAGCGCGGTCTCGCCAATAAATTGTTTCGTCAGTTTGGCGAGTAAAGCACCATGTGTCAAAAATGTCAAAATGGACCAAAAACCAACAGAGCTGAGAGTTAGGTAATTAAATAGGTTTTTAAATCTACTATAACCTCGTATTCACTCTAACTAAAGAATAAATTGCGTCAAAATGGCCCTAAGAACAACAAAGTTGAGAATTAGGTCAATAAATAGATCTTTAAATCTACTAATTAGTATCGTAGGTTACTACTACCTTTGACTAAAATAAGTATTAATATCTCAGTTCTGCAATGGAACTGAACTTGGTGCCCATGGAATGTAATGCAGTACACGTGAATACCTATTTAATGACAACTCTTAGCTCTGTTGGTTTTTGGTCCATACATGGTTGCCCAAGATCCTTTACAAATGATAACATGATACACAGTCACCTGCAGAGAAACGTGACCCCCTCTGCGTAGAAGTTTGTGTGCGGGGGGGTCAGGTATCTCTGCAGCTGACTCTACGTTTTTATTTTTATTAATAAATTTTAAAAAAGCGATTTTACAGTCCTTGCAAGAAGAATCTATTGTTTATGAAATGTTGGGCATTTCCAAAATGAGTATCTGTCTTTTTTTTATTATTAAAAATGGGATTGCTCTTGGCCAGCATCTAGCCAGGAGGCAAAGATGAGGCCGACGATGAAGCGAGCTCACCCAGAAGATGCCTTAAAAAGGTCCAGGTTATATGAACTCGGAAATACAGACGCCGGCAGAGAATTCCAAACCTTAGAAGTGCGCATTATAAAAGAAGATGCAAAGCGCTTGGTTCGAATTAGAGGAATTTCGACCAGGTAAGGATGGTAGCCAGCCGTACGTCCGGATGTCCGATGGAAGAAGGGGGAAGGCGGTATGAGCTCATGGAGCTCCTGAGCACACTCACCGAAGTACAGTTTGTAGAAGACGCACAGACATGCTACTCTGCGTCGATGTGCTAAGCTCTGCAGCTTATTTCCCACTACCGTACTGTCTGTTACTTAGGGCCCTTAGGGGTGTTCTGTGCAAAGGTACAAAGTGGCGAAATCTACTAGCGTTTCTGCAAAAGAAGACCCCTCTGCCGAGAAGAATCGTCGAAAGAAACTCGACAGTCAGTCATTTTTTCCCAAAAATATGCTTATACTTAACATACTTACTTATATGTTTATATATATTACCTACTAACTATATAATTTATTTTTGGCTGTTATATTTATTTTACTATTTCTTGTTTTGCGATATTTTTATATAAGTATGATTTTGTATGTATGTTTATATACAAAAGTATGAAAATGAAAATGAAAATGAAAAATTAAAAATATTTATTTCTTCTTTCTAATTACATGACTGTTTGTAAGGTTGGGACCTCCTAGTAAGTATTATCTACCTGTGACAGGAAGTCCCGCTCTTCTATAAATACTTGTATAAATCTACAGAAATAAATCTTAGTTTAAAAGTATATAAGTAGGTATGTTATAAATATTTTTATTATAAATTATGTTATATTAACTCTGCACCACCTACTGCATATATCTTTTTTTTTCCGCTACCCAAAGGTTGTCTGGAAGTAATCGCTCTTTAGCGATAAAACCGCCTGTTGTCTACCTCTACCTACATATTACTGTTTTTATTTTCTGTTTGTAACGTTTTAATTGTGTGAGGTGTGCAATAAAAAGCATTCGTATCGTATCGTATAAATAAATCTAAGTATGGAAACAAAAGAGGACGAATAGGTATTTACAATGTATAGTTCAAGAAGACAACATGTGTTTACTAATTTCCTAGACATGTTACAATGAAAATATACATAATTATATGAATATTCTTATCTATCGTGAAAATATATTTTCTACTGTAGCATTTTTATTAAAGTTATTTTGTAGTAATGTAATTTTATATTTAACTATATAATGTATATTGTTTTGAAAAAATGACACCTCGCCGAGTTTCTTACGCCGGTTCTTCTCGTGGCATAGGTTTATTTTTCCGAACCGGTGGTAGTTTATTGACGTTCATAGGTGCATGTAATATGCCTTATATTAAGAATAAACTACTTTTACTTTTTTTACTTTTACTTAATAATGCTACTTAGGTCTCTGGTTGGGGCCATGCTTTTCTGTCAGTTAAATAGCCCTCGACCCTGTAATAAGCCTTTGACATCAATGATTTATTCAAGTAACTTTTAAGGGGTGGAAAGGCAAGCACTGATACATAGGCTATATTAGTATCTTTAAATTAGGTAAGTATGCGGTTTACTTAACCGCCGTAGTCTGATATATAAGATATAAAATATCCAGCTCATTTCGCCGCAGTCCGATAAGTCAAACGTGTGAAGGTAATGTGTTTAACAGTCTATGTATGTATGCACTGTAAAATTAGTACTTAAGAGAACAAATAAATCATTTTTTTCATTTTCATTTTCATTTTTTCATTTTTGTGGCACTCTTAGAGACCAAACGCGTCGGCCGATTTTGATGATTCTTACATTAATCGATTCGTCTTAATTGTCCAAATGTCACTAGACACTTTTTTACGCAGTCTGTTTTATTTTTATATATAGCATATTCATCCCTCTCACGGATTCTAATTTGATTAGTTTACACATAAAAAAATATGTATTTTCGTACCGGGCATGTTCGATGAAAAACTATCGGCGGTCAAAGGGTTAATTTATAGTTTTGGGTTTAATTTCAATACTTGTACCTAAGTCTGACTGAGACACACTGAAAATATGAAATACGAGTAAGTACCTATGGGCCATATGGGAATCACACGACTGTTCGTCGGTTAGCAACTGCAGGTGCATTCTGACATGTACTGAACTAGGAATGTGGGAATGTGACAAAGTTATCAGTGCGGTCGGCAGCAGCGCTCCGGTCCACTGTTGTCCAGAAACTTGTATGGGAAAGCGTTGGTGACGAGTTTTACCGAACGCATTAGGTAGTTTGTTGGTATTAACCGAGTTATAAATAATTGAACAGACGATTATGGATAAACTGTGCACACTTAAATCTTAATAATGACTGTGCTCGGTTTCATACACTATGAACCGATAGAAAATTAATTGGATTATTTTTCATACAATACGTATAGATAAACTAGTGTACTTATATGTAACTGTACATAATCAGGCATTAAAACGCTTATGTGATCTTATTATGAAACTCGCCTGCGGCTCGTTTCGTAAAACCACACTCGTGCTTTAATGCCTCTCATTATGTCACAGTTGCATAAAGTACTATAAAAATTACGTCTGTTCACAGATGGATTGTTGCACTTGTGTCTCATATAATTTGGCCCCGACATTAATTATGGGCAAACATGAACAACAATATCATATGCACTCTACATCATGCCTTAAAACTTAAATTGAATTGGGCAGAACATCTAGGGATCCGGTCACCTAGGGCCACTTTCTTTTCACGGCCATTTCCTTGGAATGTCCACATACCCGAACGTCCATATCGCTCGAACGCCCATAATACTAGAAAGGCCAAGTGCCTGGAATGCCCACATCCCTGAACGTCGATGTCGCTCGTACGACCACAATACTATAAAGGCCACATGCTTGGAATGACCACATCCGTGAACGTCCATTTCATTCGAACGACTGTCTTTGTATAAATTTGTATACTTTCGAATGACTGGGTTAGGACTGTTGACTGGAAGTCTGTACTTTTTCTTTAATAATTTCGAATCTTATGTTTTTATATTTTTTGTATTTCCAATAACACTAAAAGTATTTGCAGCATACGTTTGCGATTCTTCTTTGTATGAAAGTATGTTTTTAAGGGGACCGTTTTGTTTAGTTTGGTTTTTCTTTTAATAAACACCATTATAAGCTATGTATATTTGTTTAATTAATGTAACGTTATACAGGGTGTGGCCTGTAATAAAAGCAATAAATTTAAGCGATGATTCTACAGAGTACACGCAGTTACCTTGACCTTATCTTAATGCTCCAAAAGTTGTATTTTACCCGCGAGTGTTCATTTGTAACACGAGCTAGCGAAAGGATTCTATCATTGGTTCCTAATAGAACCCTGAGCGTAGCGAGTGTTGCAACACAAAAAACCGTAAAATAACTTTACAATGCATTTGCTCAGAAAGTCACTCTTTACACGACTCCACATAGGCATGAAAAGTGGCACTTTTCGCACAAGTGCGGAAAAGTAACTTTTTAATTTAAAAATTTCGACCCTCCTTGAATGGACTCATGTTCCAAGGACATTCCCCTATTAGAAATTAGCTCAGTGGTCTTTCGGGGAAGTGGCCTAGGTAGGAATTTCCACAGTGGTCTTTCGGGGAAGTGGCCTAGGTAGGAATTTCCACAGTGGTCTTTCGGGGAAGTGGCCTAGATAGGAATTTCCACAGTGGTCTTTCGGGGAAGTGGCCTAGGTAGGAATTTTCACAGTGGTCTTTCGGGGAAATGGTCAGAGTAGGAAAAGCCCGAACGAGGAAATGGCCGATCTGGGAATTAGTTTGTTGGCCTTAGAAGGAAGTGGCCCTAGGTGACCGGATCCCATCTAGCACGTTACTCAGAAAATAGATGGTCATTAGAAGTGACTCCATGTGGTCAAAAACTGCCAGGCAGTCCAAGAGAACGCTGTGCTGATGAGATTATAGCCACCGCAGGAAAACAATGACGGTATAGCCAAAAACAGGGACTAACTGCAAAAAGAACAACAATTCTCAAGAAATCATAAAAAAGGTCTTTCTCGTCTCTCAATATAAATTATGATATCTTATTATTGTCATCTTGTCTTATATAAAATTCAAAATAATACTGTCCTGGTATCTTAATTACGACCAAGACCACCGGGGAATGGGCAGCAGCATTCCTAGAGTGCGGTGGAGAATTTTACTAAACAAATTAGAACACTACGGGATTCGTGGTAATGCTTATCGATTATTAAAATCATACCTACATGACCGAGAACAATATACGGAGCTCACGCAGATATGTACTACCGCCCGAGAGGAAAAGAAATATGTATCGGATCGTCGACTAGTAAAATTTGGAGTACCCCAGGGGAGCGTAATGGGACCCTTATTGTTTTTGATTTACATCAATGATATTGTTAAAAGTAGTCCGCATCCAATGATACTGTTCGCAGATGATAGTACAGTTTTTATACAACTCGATCCCAATACTGATTACGAATATGATGTTACATCTACTATTAAAGATATAATTAAATGGTTAGAATATAACAATTTGAAAATAAATCTGGATAAGACTCATATTATGCAATTTACTCAAAGGAAATCCGTACCGAACTTAAATATCCAATATAAGGGGCATACTATAAATAAAACAAATGTTACGAAATTTCTTGGTATTTACTTAGATAGCAATATGTCTTGGGAGACCCACTCTATTGAAGTTTGTAAAAAGCTATATACATTTTCATACGCATTGTACAAACTAGCGAAAACGTCTGCCAAAAAAACTGTCCTGGCGGCTTACCATGGCTTTGTCAGCTCAGCCATACGGTTTGGTATAATTTTTTGGGGTAACTCAACCCTCAGAGATAGACTTTTTAGAGCGCAAAAACGTTGTATTAGGGCCATCTGTAACCTGAAACCTATGGAAAGTTGCCGGCCGCATTTCAAATCACAAAAAATATTAACGTTACCTAGTCTATACATTTACGAATGCTGCAATTTTGTTAAAAGAAATCCCACCCTTTTCAAATTAATCGATTCAAATCGAATGGGTAACCTGCGACCTAGAAGCCCTGCGGTGCTCATAGAGAAGTACAATACCGCTCTGATGGGACGCAATGTTAACATAATGGCTTCTAAACTATATAACAAATTGCCTGTTGCGCTGAAAAATGCTGATTTTAATAAATTTAAACATTCACTATTAAAAATGCTTTTAGATAAATGTTATTATAATATTAAGGAATATATTAATGATGTAGATTTCAATATTGTGACTTAATGTAATTAATAATAATAATAATCGTTTGGCTTGTAATTTATATATATGTAATTGACAATATTTGACATGTAATTTTATATTTTCTAATTGTTTCTATGGGATTTTAATTTTAATTGTAAATGATAATTTAATAATTCGTACGCCAAAAGGCACGTCATAGATCTGCTACCTATTTGTACTGTACACCTATTTTATCACCTATGAAGACGAAATTTGTATTTTTATTTTTTTTAGATATTTGTATTTTTTTTGTATTTGTGGAGATACTGCGATCGACAACCCGCATGCCAAGCGTGGCGATTATGGCATTTACCCCCCATGAAATTGGGGGAGGCCTATGTCCAGCAGTGAACGTCCTAGGGCTGATATGGTATCTTAATTAAACGCTTGTTGCACGCCTATAATTGAGATACAGGCAAGACTTGTTCCATCTGTTATCCTATTATTGTACATGTATAAGCATTGTATCTTGTTGCTGTGTCTAATAAATAAATAATAATAATAATAGAAATATAGAACTATTACTACTTTTTATAGACATATTGTATAAACCTAATCTAAGAGATACCATTGATAAAGGGATAATAATAAAAGGTATTCCAATTGAATGCAACATAAGATGCAAGATTGACAGCATCACAAAGAGTCGGACTCTTGTCAATGTAGCCCTTCTGACCACGTGCTTGAGTTCCTTATACGACATGACTGCAATTCTTTTATGATTCGGATTAACATACCTACATTTTGAAGTTTGTAAAACAATGATTGAAAATAACAGAACGCTTTAATAAATAATAGTACATTTCTCAAACATGCAATGAAATATTGATGTTATGTTCCTTATAATAGGCTGCGAAGTATGACGTTTCAGGTGCGGCTAGGACAAGAGGTAGTTAATGGAATTTCATACAAATCTTGCAGGACTAGGCCGGCAAAGTCCTCTTTTTTAATTTCCATTCCACATGAATTGTGGCACAGGCACCATGACATTCTGCCACTAAAAAATAAAACATTGATTTTTTTGTTGTTTATTTCATTGCATGTTTGAGAAAAGCACTATACATACCTCGGCGGGAAATATGGGGTTGCCCGCCTCAGACCTATCCGACCTCTCAATAAAACTTTGATTTTTTTATTGTTTATTTCATTGCATGTTTGAGAAAAAAATATTTTCGTTATGGGGGCCTAACTCCTCCTGATTCGCTCTGGTAAGATAATACGTTCTGTAAGTATTGTGAATTACAGCGGTTGGCAGTGACTAATGGAGATGGGGTCACTCAACACGAGAAACAATCATAACTAAATGCCCCCGCAGGGCCATGATCGTCCTAGCGTACAATTGCATCCTGAAGGATCCCCGGGGTTCGCTACCTTATCCCAAGAATTGGCGTTGGTACCATTAGTTTTTACGAAAGCGATTGCCAATCTGACATTTCTACCTAATGGGCTTGTCAAGTGAGCGGGTAACTTGAATGTTAGAAGTTCCCAAGGCACCCAAAGGCCTAAGTTGGATTAACGAATTGAACGCCAGCAACTTGAATAGACGCAATACATAGACTCACATTAGAACAATGGCTTCTAGACGGGTGTTCATTTTAAAACTGATTTACTCTACCATGTGTCGATCTTAAGAGGGCGCAGTACGCTCGGTCTGGCTCGGTTCTCCATACAAACGTATTTACCCTCTCATTTTAAAACGCCATGCTAGAATAACATGAAACTTTGTATACACAATGGGATCCGGCATATCTAGGTCGGAAATTAGTTTCTGTTGCTAGAAATTGTAAAAGAAAAAAAAAATACAGCGGTGAGTTGAGTTTTTTTCGGCTTATTTTTTCTCCTTTATAATTTCAAGCAACAGAAACTATGTTCCGACCTAGATATGCCGGATCCCATTGTGTATACAAAGTTTCGTGTTATTCTAGCATGGCGTTATAAAATGAGAGTATAAATACGTTTGTATGGAGAACAGAGCGTACTGCGCACTCTTAAGTGGCAGTGGGTTGGGCACATTGTACGGAGAACCGTTACCCGTTGGGGCAGAAAGGTTCTCGAGTAGCGACCACGTACTGGAAAGCGCAGCGTGTGCAGCCCCCCCCCCCCCGCACGGTGGTCTGATGACCTGGTAAAGGTCGCGGGAGGCGCAGAACCGGTCATTGTGACACCCTTTGTGGGAGGTCTATGTCCAGCACTGAACGTCCCTCGGCTGATATGACGATAGAAATAGAAATAGAAAAGCTTTATTCATGGCAAACAAACAGACAAAATGTTACGAAGTTTTACAATTTTTAAAGTTTACCATGAAATGGTCCCGCCTCAGCGTGGTGCTGAATCAGGAGTCAGCGCTGGTCTTCCGGCAGGACCATTGATGGGTCACGATCACGATCTGAGCGGCACAGCCAAGTTCGCACACATGTACACATTCCATAAACAATAAATAATAATAATAAGGCAAAAATGCGTGCATGATGATGTGTCGATCTCGTATTTTTTCTAATTAAAAAGCAGGCTCTTTAACGTTCAAAACAATTTGTATAAAATTAACTGACGCCCATGACTGGGAACATCCATTGTTCTATTGTTTTTACTTAGTTTTGTGGGTGAAACGGCTGACCCTATTGATAAATGCAAATGCGTAGCCCTTTTGTAAGCAGTTAGTAAAATACAAATTAGTGAATCGCCAGTTGCAGTCACACGACTACAGCGTTATCGTGTTAGTAAACTTGTATTTTATGTGACAATACCATAACCTTTTAAACGCTCTGTCAAATACAAACACGTGTCACTCACACGCCATGACATGACATCGGAATCTCAAACGCGAATTTGAACCCTATAGAAATGCATGTATTAGGTAGATATCGCACTGCACGCCGTGACGGATATATATCGTTGACATTGAACCGATGGTGCAGATTTAGCCGCATAAAGAATTGCTGAAGGGTGCGCCAAGACAATACTAATAAGACGGTTAACCTCAGACACAGAATACATACATACATAAACTTTCGCCCATACTCCCAAAAGGGGTAGGCAGAGCATACGAAAATAAATTTCAGTGCCACTTTTAGCAATTGTAGGTTTATAGATGGAGAAAATGTGATATTGCAGTAATAGGTTGCTAGCCCATCGCCCACAACCCACTTCAACCAGAATGGCATAATACTTAAGAAGTACGAGTATTACATATGTACCTTTTTTAGATTAGGTCCTTGTTTCTGTTCGGTCAAATCCGATCGACTGGACTACTCTGAGGCAGCGCGGAAAACGGGGCGGCAGTATTCTAAGATGTACATAAAAGATGTCCCAAAAAGGACGCAAGATTTGAAATTGATGAAAAACACATTTTTATTTTTCGTTGTAATATATTTGTATATAAAATCTTGAAAAACATAAATAGGGTTATTTGTGGAATAATACGTCAGGCAAATGTCTTCCTAGGTTTTGCTAGCACATACGCACTCTTTTGTCAACATTTTCTATGACCATTTTGCATAGATGCGGCTGAATTTCTCCAATGCAGCGTCAAATTTCCTCTTTTAAAGCATGAGTGGTTGTGGGCTTATTCGCATAGACTTTAGACTTTAAATAACCCCGTAAAAAGAAATCTAAAGGCGTTAAACCACTTTGCTCACAGTTGATGAAGTCAAGTCAATATTCCGACCACGGAATTTTCGAACCGTACCCGCCAAAATTCATTACTTTTGAAATATTGTTCAATAATAATAAAAACGCGCTGATCTTTCGTATAACCCGCCATTGTTACAAACCCTAAACATTCAGCTGTCAAATAGTTTCTTTTAGGGTTGCCAGCACTAAAATACAAAACTTGGCGGCAAATTGAAATCTTGCTTCCTTTTTGGGACATCCTTTACTTGGCTACTTAACATTTTTATGGTGCTATTCGAACCAACGCAAACGTCTATCTTGCTATCCTGAAGCAAAGATATTTGCGTTGGCTGGGACACGTCCAAAGAATAGAGCCCTTTCGATTGCTATGAATAACTCTGCTGAGCGAAATAGCTCATGCTAAGCGGCCAGTGGGGCGACCAATGCTTCGTTAACGCGAAACGAGATAAATGGTGTCCTTCATGGTCGATCCCACCGACTGGGAGAAGGAGCGTTGGAGGAGAACCGAAGGCATGGTCACGCATGATAAAGGTTGGTTCGAGCTTCTATCGCTCCGGCGTGAAATGCGATACCAGCGTGCCGCCATCGGTCCTACATCACCGTGCACAACACTTAAATTCGAGTCCAGAATTAGGCGAACTAACTTGACAGTTCATTGTCCACTAATGTTGCCACGGTTTGGCTAGTGCTGTTAATATTGATCTATAAAAATTCTAGTTAGTCATTATTATTGTGTTTGGAATCAAACTAATAATTTTACTAAGCAAAATAATTATAATAAAAATTGATTGGAATTAAAAATACATCGAACATCAATTTGGACATCGTTAAGGACGCTGTCCGCCATCTACGCAACGCTATTCGACTTTCGACAATACTTACACGACAATTACTTGATAAAATATAAATAAAATCAGATTAATAGAAGACACAGGGTTATATCGACATATTTGTGTCGACTTCAACATTTTCGGCTGTCAAGTAAGTTCGCCTAATTCTGGACTCGACTTTACGTGTCCAGTACGCGGCCGCAGCTGTCACTCCGTATCGGACTCACGAGTCATGTGCGTAAGTGCCGCACCACCATTACCTAGACGCTGCTTAAATCATCCTTCTATGAATGTACAAGGGCAATGATGATTCGAACCAGGGGGTCTACTCCGAAATTAGAAATCCGAACTTCGTATGGTGCCATCCCTTTCACACTTCTGTCATACACCATATGAGCGAAAGGGACGGCACCACACGAAGTTCGGATTTCGAATTTCGGAGTAAACACCCAGTTTTTTCCGACTTCAATAGAAGGAAGGAGGTACTCAGTTCGTCTCCATGTTTGCTTGTTTTTTTTTAAAAGTATGTATGTTCCCCGATAACTCTTGACCACGTTGGCCGATTTTGATAATTCTTTTTTTGTTTCAAAGCAGGTACCCCGACATTGGTCCCATATAAATTTGGTGAAGGTCTGATGATGGGATCTAGGAGGAATCGAGGGAACTCCTTGAATTTGATAGGCACGCATATGCCTATTTCGGTATTTTCTGTAGGTAACCAAGCATGGGCTCATGGAAGCCACAAATTGTGGCATAGAGAAGTACAAAATTGGAGCCTTTTTTTTGTATAAATTATGAGAAAGGAAAGTCTACATGGGACCAACTAGGAACAATTAAAGCTCGACGAAAGCCTAAAATTTGGAACAAACGTAGGTCGGATATAAAGTATAGGGCTAACTAGGAACAATTAGAGTAAAACAACAGCCTAAAATTTGAATCAAATGTAGCTCGCCGCTCTGAGTCGCCGCTAGAGGCCATCGAAACGAAATGGCTGTAGGAGCCAAATTAACATTGGTATGTCCTAAAACTACGACCAAGACCACCGGAGGATGGGCAGCAGCATCCCTGGAGTGCGGTAGAGATCTTTACAGTGATCGCCAACCCGCAATCCAAATTGGGGGAGGCCTATGTCCAGCAGTGGACGTCCTACGGCTAATATGGTGGTATGGTATATCCCACCAAAACATAAATGTGAAAAATAATGTTATTTAATTTAATATTAATTATTAAATTAAATAACATAGGTATTCATGGCGATTTATTGCGATGGTTCACATCTTATATTGATAACAGGTCGCAAGCTGTTGTCATTAACAACTATATGTCTGGCTGGGTAACGGTACCCAGTGGCATCCCGCAGGGATCGTTGCTGGGGCCATTGCTGTTTAATGTATTTGTTAATGACATCAGTGATTGTTTCCACTCTTCCAAACTGCTATGTTTCGCCGACGACATGAAGATTTTTATGAGGGTGAATTCATTAGATGACTCTGCTCTTCTACAAGATGACCTTACGCGTCTTGTCGCATATTGTCAGACCAACAAATTAGACCTTAATGTATCTAAATGCTTTACTTTAACCTTCACAAGGCAACGTAGTATAATTCCGACCACCTACAAGCTTAATGATAATGTGCTTAAAACTGTGTCATGTATGAGGGACCTGGGAGTCACTCATGATTCTAAGCTTTTGTTCGATACTCATGTTGATAATATAGTAACTAGTGCCACTAAGGCATTAGGATTTATTATGCGTAGTTCCTTACATTTCACCCAACTTAAAACTATAAAAGTTCTTTATTGTACATATGTCAGAAGCAAACTTGAATATGCGTCTCAAATCTGGAACCCCTCTTACAATATCTATATTAACAGATTAGAACGTATACAGAAAAAAATTATAAAATACCTCTGCTTTAAGCTGAAAACCCCTTACAATTCATCTAATTATGAAAATAATTGTAGAAAACATCACCTTATTCCATTACATAAGCGCCGTAAGATTGCAGATATTATTTATATACTTAGTATCTTAAATGATAACATTGATTGTCCTGAATTACTCGCTAAGCTCTCCTTCAATACTCCATCTAGGTCTAAAAGATACTTCCCTCCCCTCTCAATTCCGTTTACATAACGTAATTATAGAAAAAATAGCTTTTTATTACGAGCTGGTAAAAGCCTAAATGATTTAACGAGGGAGCGGGATATTGATGTTTTCAATTGCAACATCACAACTATAAGACGGATTTTAACAGACGAGTTTTTTAAGTGAGCGAGTCGCATGCGACTGCATGTTGCTTAATGGTTGTATAATTGTATATCACTTATTAATATGTTTTACTTCTTAAATAGGTATTCATTGTTTGCTAGTGGGTAACACGTTGTAAGATTTAGTGCTTACCACCATTTGTTTGTTGACCTGTTGCTACCGGTGGGAACCTATAATTGGCTCTCTGCTACCTAAGTTATATAACTAGCTTATATTATTATTCTGAATTGTTAGCTGTTGGTTCTCCAAATAATAAATAAATAAATAAATAAATAAGCAATGTTCTCAAAAGTAGTGGTATAGGACGTGGTTTACACAATCGAAGAAACCCCCGGATGAGATGTGGGTATATTAAAGTTAAAACAAATGGAGTAGAGAGTAAAAATACCCCGTAAATTACATTATAATAATCATAATAATTGTAATAACAAACAGTCTTTTAAAACGTATAAACATTTCCTTATACATACAATAACCAATTCTTCATATTCTTCATGAGTTCAATATTCTACATTAATCGATAATGAAAGCTTCCATTGATTCATCAACTCAATACTCCTTACATTTATCTTTCATCAATTCTATATTCTTTACATTAATCTTATTCACAGATTGCCTGACCGAAGTATTCATCATGGGATCCTTTTTCCCTTGAATAAAATTAGGATAATCATTACTTGCGGCGTCAGGGGGTGCCACAGTGTCCTTCTGATTTATAATAGGAACCTCTGTGACTATCCTATTCATTTCACTAACTTCATTAGGTAAGCTATTGCTAGGTACATCGTTTTCCAGAAAATGGAAATCATTGTGCATTAAATATAAAGATTCTAGTGGGAAATTCATTTCGTAACGAGAGAGTAGCTTGTTGTCATCAGAATTGTCATCTATTTCTATTACATCGTTTTGAGGGTCCGAGACATCATCGGCCAAGGCTGCCGCCGACAGATCTAAATGGCCAGGATATTGTTCGCCAATAATGTTGTCGATCAAGTACTGGTCGAGTATTGACGGATTCGTAGTCGTATTGTTCATGGCCATGTTGTAAAACGCGTCAGATTTCACCTCGTTCTTTATCTCTTTGAAGTTTTTGTGAATGTCCTCTAGAGGAGGCGACGCTTTGTACTCCCTACTTAAGGACTGATTGTTCATAATGTTGGCATTACACATGCGCTCCAAACTCGGCGATTGTGTATTTTGTTTTATTGTGGCTTCTATTTTAATGTAACTTGGATCGTTGTTCTGTATTTTCTGAGGCGGAGGAAGTATGATTGGGTTGACGTCCATCTGATTGTTAAACGTGAACATCTGCGAGTTGTCTACATTATCGACCGGCGGTGTCGAGTCATCATGAAGCAACGTTTCTTGTGGGTAAGGCATGATGTTGCTAGGAGACTCGCTAAGCTCCGGCTCCGGTTGCAATTGCATAAACTGTGTCGTGATTAGATTGTTAAAAGTGACCGCTCCAAGTCCAAACCTCTCATTATCCTCCAGTCTTTTAAAAGCCATCTTCTGCTGAGAATGGAACATGTTCTCTTGATCCGGTCCCTTCAGAATCAGATTACTTTTCACGGATATCTTGGGCTTCTTCCGTGGCATTCCGTCGGACTCAATCAAGTTCACCGGGGAGTTACTTGAAGAAGGGACTGGTAGTATTTGGGTAGGTTTTATGATAGGACCAGTGACTTTCGTCATTGGTAGGGATATTCTGTGGATGGAGTTAAGCGTTATGTTTTGCATGGACAATTGGGAGGCGGGGGGAAGTCGGATGGGGAAATTCGCCATGATATTGTTGTTCATACTGTTACCCATGACAGAATGGTTAGACACGAGGGAATTCACCGTGCTATTTGGGCAGAGAGTTTGTTCCATTGGTACTGAAGCGTTCATATAGTGGAGATTCGCTTGCGTCGCGTCATACGTCAAGTTCTGAAGCTGTTGCGTCGTATATTGCCTGTCCATCAGGGTATCGTTCGAGCTCTCAGAAATAAGACAGTCAGAGTTATTGTCGTCCTTACTAAGATCGGTCACAATAACCTGCGGATCGAAGTCAGTCTGTTGGTTTTCATTTGACGTTGTGCAGTAGTTTTTGGAGAAATTCTGCGACAGTGTCTCTGATAAACTGTCACAGTCATACACTTCAATAGGAATATCGTTGACAGTTTTAGGGCTCTGTTCCTTACCTTCCTCGTTAACTTTAGCTGTCTCCTCCACCTTTTCTTTGTCGTCGCTTGGAACTGTCCAAAGTTTCTTGTGCTTATTTATCAGCAACTGAACACCTTCTTTGTCGGTATGGGTAGTGACGTGTGTTAGATACTTATCTTTGCTGACAGTCTTGAAAGCGCAGTACGGGCAACGATGGATGTCTTTGGCGGTGACACTGGGGTGTTTTGAGATCATGTGGCTCGCGAAGTTGGTGGATTGTATACAGCTGTATGGGCAGTGTTTACATTTGTAAAGGGCTTCCTTCGTGTGTTGCTTCTTGTGACGGCGCATCGCGTTGTGGTCGGCGGCGCGGTAGCTGCATTGGTCACACGAATAAGGCTTGTCGCCTAGAAGAGAACAGACTGTGGTTAAGAGATACTATAGGAATAACTGACAAATTAGAAAACTCGAAAAACACCCGGACATTTTTTTTTTCAAAGTGCGATATCTCAAAAACAGCGTTAGATTTTGATATAACATGTCTAAGAACCATCGCCGGAAAACTTGCTTTCAAATAAAAAAACCGCATCCGTTTAAGAGCTACGATATAAGAGACACACACACGTACACATGTTAAACTTATAGGTAACACCCCTCTTATGCATTCCGCGTCGGGGGCTTAAAAATATACGAATTTGGAACTTATTCATTAGACTTAAGAGATTAAGAGAGGTAGCGTACATTGGAGCGTCATCTCGCTCACATTTGGAGCAGCCCAACCGGGGAATACCTTACCGAAGACCGTTGAAACCACTACTTGCCACTTGCCAGATAAGGACAAAGGAATTTTAACAGCATTATATTTATAAATTGGTTTAGTGGAAAGAGTGTATACTTTATTCACCAACAAACTGCTCCGCAGTTTGGCGAATCTTTGTGCTAGTTTTAAGTCTTTTTAATGTATGAGCAAATAAATTAAAAAAGAACTTGGTTTTTATTCTAGGCTTCATCCTAGGCAGCACGTTATATTCTATAGTGTGACGGTTGAGTAAATTCCTGCCGTAACACGTGACCATAAAAGCTGTCTTTAGTATGTATACTCAGTTTCTTTATTGACAGGAAGAGGCATCCACCACCACCACTACCACCATGTCAGCCAAAGGTCCACTGCAGGACATAGGCCTGCCCAAATTCACGGGGGGTATATGCCATAATCGCCACGCTTGGCATCATTGGAAGAGGCATCATTAACATTATATTACCAACATACACACCCATGTGTTCTTGTTGTTATCAACACATCGTCAGCCCACATACGTCCCACTAGTGGGCACAGGCAACAGGCAGTAGTCCCCATGCTGGCCTAGTGAGCATTGGACACTTTAAGACGGCGCAGTACGATCGGTGTGGACAAACGTATTTAGGCTCTCATTTTAAAACGCCATGCTAGAATAACATGAAACTTTGTATACACAATGGGATCCGGCATACCTAGGTCGAAAATTAGTTTCTGTTGCTAGAAATTGACAAAGAAAAAAAATACAGCGGTTTTTTGAGTTTTTTACGGCTTGTATGAAAACCTTAATAATCGCTGTATTCTTTCGCCATTATAATTTCAAGCAACAGAAACTAATTTTCGACCTAGGTATGCCGGATCCCATTGTGTATACAAAGTTTCATGTTATTCTAGCATGGCGTTTTAAAATGCGAGCATAAATACGTTTGTATGGAGAACCAAAAGTACTGCGCCCTCTTAAATACACCTTTGAATTTCTCTGCAAATGTATGCAGGTATCTCACGATGTTTTCTTCGTAAAGCTAATAATAAATATCTAATGATATCTGTACATAAGTTCCGAAAAATACATTTTAAGCTGTCAATCTTTTAATAAGATAATTGGTAGACACTTTGGGTATCGTATTCAGAGTTTTCATGATCGGAACGGATTATTCACCACATTTGTACAAGTTTTGATTAGTTTGGAGCTAGGTTGTTTTGTGTAAGACTGACCACAAGAACCAAGGTAACCGACATAGCCTGACGAATTTTATTTTATTTTATTTTATTTTATTAGGTACACTAAACAGACTTCGCACAATATCATGTATAAAAAACATATGCATATTATCGCTTATAAACTAGCACGAGATCCAAAACAAGTGTACACAGCATGTTTTACAATTAAGGCAAATGTTAAAATAATAAAACAATAACGTGGCTACAGTGAAAAACATGGAACTAAACCATTTAAACATTACAATATAAAGGAGTGATAAACGTTACATTTAGTAAGAGACAAACTTTAAGTGCCCAAGTGAAACAAACTTGAACAAAGATCGAAGCATCTGCTGACATCTGTGTCAGCACTTAATGGGAGAGGAGGACGTCAGCCAAGCATTTCTTGAACCTAGCAATGTGAGGGTCAAAAATATCAATGTCAATGCCATCGACACGACCACTACCGACAACCAAATCGTTATATTGGCGGCACATTCTTGTAATTTGAACTGCCAAACTTAAGGCGGGAAACATTGCCCGGTGAACCGATGGCTGGTGGGGCCAGCAAGTTCTCCAGTGGCGACCACGTACCGGTCGTTGTGGCGGTCTCTGAGGAACGCCTATGTAAACTTACCCGTATGCGATCTCAAGTGAAGCTTCATCTCTTCTTTCCTCGAAGCAGTATAATCGCAGTGACAGCACTTGAACGGTTTCAACTTCTCGTGCACTGCTGATACATGCAGATTCAATCTCCGCTTGGTGTGGAACCGCTGTGGGCAGATGGAGCACTGGTGGGCCAGCTCCTCTTTGTGATATGAGCGGTGCTTTGACAGCTGGTTGGCGTTCTTGAAGGTTTTGGGGCAAAGCTTACCTGAAATTGATTATGACAAACTTATTAAAATATACTAAGACAGACTCCAATTTTCAGTTCAAATATTGCTTAACATGTTTCAAATGCGGTTGTCTATTATGAGCGCTTGTGATGCCGGGGCGTATAGCACTGCGCGCCTTCACTCTGCCCATATTAAAACATTTATTTCAAAATCTTTACAATTTCTAGATAGGTTTACATTCTAAAATCATTCGAGACATACAGAATCTACAAGATCTGGTTTGCGCCATTTCCAGTGTTTGACATGGTTCCTACACTAGGCAAAGCCTGTCCCGTAGGAAACCAGATTATATCCAGTTAAACAAATTTTTGCGCGAATTGTCTAGATTATGTAACGAGTATTAAATTAGAACTAGCTATCAAATTAGAGTAGATACTTACAAATAAACAAAATCATTCAACAAAATAGTTCGATTCGTGGAAGATAGTTGGTACAATTATAAATGCAAGATGATTCGTGTACATTTTGTGTGGGTGAGGTAGTACTTTATATTATTTTATTCTGTGGTAAGGTGTGTGTGTGCGTGTGTTTGTGCGCGCGTGTGAGTGAGTGTATATGGTGTGTTCAGTGCATTTTAGATTCCTCTCAGAAGGAAGCAGTAAGTAGGCCCTCAGTTTCACCACATATTGGTTTAAAACATATAGAGTGCCTTTCACGTGACTTGTTTCATTATATTCAAATGTCATTCGTTTATTTACTTTGTCAAATGATCCTGCTATGGTAGTAAAATAGTAACTTATAAAAATTACAATTTATGAAAAAAATTATCTCAAAGTAGCAGTTTCATATTAGACCTAATGTCAAGCAAATCTTATAAATGCTAGTACTTATTCAACACATTTATATTTTGTTTTTTTTTTTTTTTTCGGTTTGACAGTTTTAAACAAAATCAGAACTATGTGGTATACTTAAAATCATATGGATTATTCAAAATGTGTTAATTTAGTTAGTTCAAAAAGCGACTTTAATGCCCAAGCCAGAAAGTTCAATAAAGAATTGACAGATTTTAAAAAGTGGGGCATTTTAAATAACTTAAACTATAACAATGAATAGGGTTTTAATGGCATCTTTGGAATACAATGGTTGGCCCCTTAACATACCCCCACTTACATGCATAAGCCTTCACATTGCCATGGCACTTCATATGCTGGTTATACCTGCTCCGCTTGTAAGTCTTAAACCCGCATATCTCACATGTCGGCATCTCCATGTCTATCTCGTGCATCTTCCACAGGTGTTTGTGCATCGCCTCCACTTCCACAAATACCATGGCACATTCCGGACACTTAAATATAGTTTGAAGATGACATTTTCTATGGTAAGCCAGCTTTTCATCACTTTTTAATCGAAATCTACAATTATTAACCATACATAGCTGCTTATCCATATCCATTCTAGACTCTGGATCTTTTTTCTCGCCCGTTTTATCATTTGCATGTTCATTTTGTGCTGTTCGAGGTGTGTATAATCGCTTTGCAGGTCTGCCGAGCGTGTATACTGGAGGTTCAGTGTTGTTTATGGAAGTGATAGAGTTGTCTGTGGTTTTTCTAGGCTGAATGGATGAGATTAGGTCTGGTGTGACGCTAGAGACTTGTAACACATTGCAAGCTGTCACGGGCGTGACAGCATTAGTCACATTAACATACTGAGTTGTGACCGGATTTGTGTATACAATATTAATGCTAGCTTCCTGAATAATCTCTTTAGGGTCAACCTTTTCAAAATTTGGAGTACTCATCTTCTGTAGTTCATCTACAGATATAAAAGCAACGCCTTTGGGAAGAGATTCATTATTCGCATTAGCAATATCGGGGACTATTTCAATAACTTGCGGGATTTTTACATCAGCCTGTGGCACAGGAGGGGTTGTGTTTTCTTCTTTCTTTAATTTGGCATCCTTAAGTGCTAGTTGGACCAAACTCTTGACCATTTTCTTGACATCTTTGATCCCCATTTTGTGATGGTTGCGCAGATGGTTCCTTAACGTCTCTTCTGCGTCAAATATACTAGTACAACCTGGGCAGTTGATCTGAACGTTATCCGCGAGACCGTTGCTTTTGGCAAGCTCTGGGTGGGCCGTGAACAAGTGGAACTTGATATCGTCTTCGGCTAGTGCCATGTACGGACACGCCTCGCATTTGAAGAAGGCTGTGGACCCCACAGATTTCTCTTCATACGACATAAGTTTGTCCTTCACTGCGGGCTTGGCTTCACTCGTGTGGAGCTGCGCCCCCTGGTCCACGTTCATGATGAAACATTGAGACGACATTGCCAGAAGATTACAGTTAAGTTATCATTTTGATGAGGAACCCGTAATTATGAAAACTACAATGGAAGCATGATAGAAATAAACAGAGAAATCAGCTGTCAGTCTACCTTGTCAATAACTGTCAGTCAATAGTCATGGGATACGTTCGATTTTAGAGAAATAATTATATAGAAATATTTATTGGATCGAGCACAAAGTCATTATTTCGTAAGTAGTAAGATAGATGTGTTTTAGATAAACAATACGAAATAGAAAATAACCGCACTGAAGGGTTCGTTGAACAATTCAATATTATTACAAAAAATACAGTTCTGTATGAATTGAAATATGAACGCTCTTGATACATACACCGTTCTGGTCTAAATTATCGCCTTACATACATATGACTTTCATAATAACACTAAAACAAAGATAATAAGCGTCCAAATGTTTTTTGCTATTCCAATGTGTATACATTATTCAGTAAATGACAACGTAAATAATTTGTAATTTACGACATACTGCATGAAATGGAACGTAGACAAAACGCTGACGTTTCCTTTGGCCGGCGATTGTCAATTTTCGTTCGCACTTCGTGTATTTTCTGTTAATTGAAATGACTGTAAGTATCTTTTCCATTAGCTTTTTGGGTAATATACCACAATTAAAGTATATACTTAGGTATTAATCTTTGTTTCCAGTTGGAAATTGAGTCCATGGTGCGCTATGCATCGCCCATCAACCCGGCGATTTTCCCACACCTAACGATGCTTCTGCTGGGCATCGGCATCTTCTTTACGGCGTGGTTCTTCGTGTACGAAGTGACCAGTTCTAAAAACAACCGTGACTTGTTCAAGGAGCTCCTGTTATCACTCGTCGCGGCCTTATTCTCTGGCTTCGGGATTCTATTTCTGCTGTTATGGGTTGGCATCTATGTGTAATATTCGATGCGTTTTAGTTAATAAGTTATTGTAATGCACCATTCCTGGGATTGGGACGAGATGTCTCAAGAGTGTTTTATATGATAAGAAGTAAAGTTTATTATATCTATGTGCCTAGTTTTCTTTATAAATCTGTAAAACTTTCTTACCACTCAATACTGAGTAAGAGGGAAGTAAGTACTTTACTGTGCAATTTGTCGTAAAATGTTATTGCTTTGGCATTGTAGACTCACTTAAAATTTTGATAAATCCTATTATGAGTTGTTTAAAGTTTCGCTGAGGCGGTATTTGACTTACTTAAAGTGATACTCTGCATGTTATAAGGCTCTGCTTTCATGTCTCTGACTTACAAACATGCTGAAAAAGTGATATCCTTTGGATGTCCTCTTTTGCAAACACAAATACAAAATAATTTATTTACCAAAAAAGCAATACAATTGTTACATTATCATGCAAATGAAGCCAAATGTAATAGCAGCCCCGAGTGTAACTAGAAGAAGTGAAATGCTGTTAAGAGTTATAGTTTTGATTTATCTGTGAAATTCAGATAAAGTCATTACAGAACTGTACATAATAATATATGTCAGTGCATCTGGATAGGTATCTAGTCACGACATGTAGTTACATGAGTTTTTGTAGAAGCTGGTGAAAAAGTGCCAAAATGGATTTGTGTTATAATTGGGTTATTTACATCTTAAGGAACACATGTGTACAAGAATATCAGTAAAATTATGTTTTTTTAGTATATTTCTCCGACTATAAAGTTTAGTAGTCAGGGTAGCTTGTCACGCCATGTCTTAAAAGCCTTTAAATTTTGAATAATTTTGTTAATATTTCCATCGCGGGTAGTCAAATACCTCTTTCTAAGATACGGTATAGGATCTACCCAAAGACTGGGTATAGGGTATAGGGTCTATAGCAAAATGATTTTATGAACCAAAAAAATATACTGAATGATTTTTTATAAGAAAGCATTAAACTTGCATGATATATAAAATTCAATGATTCTACCATTACAGACCTCGACATTACATTTACTTATTTTATTTTGTTTTGTACTAAAACAAAGTATTTTGATTTAAATAACCATTCCCGAAATATTTGACCTAGCCTATTTCATCGATATACGAAAATACTGATTAGGTATATTTCTCCTACTAAAACCACACCAAGGTCGCGTCACGAAGTGTTTCTGTATTAATAATAATTTGTTGATCTCGAATTTAGTCAATGAAAAATTGAGCTGTGATTTTAGTTGTTTGACGTATATAATTAATATTATAATATTGATTGAAAGACTGATAAATCATAAATTAGGTGCAGTTATGTACACAATTGAGTTATTAGTTTTCTAGTTTTACTTCATTTATGTAAGATAATGACTTAGCGTGACAAGGTATCCAGTTTACTAAAATGCTAAACTTTATGTTTTACACGACTAAAACAGAGGTCTTTATAAATAAGTATACATTGATTTCCGCTATAATTATCCTAAATAACATTTTGTTACAGATATTTCTTGCATTATAGGTACTAAAATAGTGATCTTCGAGTTTAAATTACTAAAGTTTAGTAAATGTCGTGACAAGGTACCCTAGTTACGTTTCCATACAAAAGTCTAGAAACCTACCTAGTGAAATAAAGAGTTGTCGAGCAGGTGAACCGGGCCACAGATCAAAGAATACTAGTACAGATACCCAATCCCATAGAGAAAAAGTGTGCCTTCCTAAGGTAGGCTATTCGGTAGGCAATTTTTATTTCCATAGTTCCAACACTAGATGCAGTAACTGGGTTAACACGACTGTGACGCTGTCGCCGTGGCTAGTAGTTTAGTAATGTATTAAGATGTCACTAGATGGCGTGACTTCTCTGGCAGCGAGTGGAGACGCGCGACGTCCAGGGGTTCTTTAAGGTTGTGTTTATTCAAAATGAATAATATACCTAAAGCATTCATTCAGTTTATTCCTTCATCGTTGTGCGATTCCAAATGTTTAATACCTACCTATAGACTATAACTATAACATGTTTATTTCTTGTATTGACATTGATATGTTCCCTGATCACATTCGGCGATTTTGATAATTCTTTTTTTGTATCAAAGTAGGTACCCTCAACGAGGTTCCATATAAATTTGGTGAAGGTCTGACGGTGGGAACTAGGAGGAATCGAGGGAACTCCTCGAATTGATTTGATATGCTTATGCCGATTTCGGTATTTTCTGTCATTAATCAAGCATTGGCTCTCCGAAACCTCAACTTTGGTGAAGCGGAACTGGTGATGATGACCACAGATGACTTATGGAACTGCTCAATCATCTAGGCATTTCACAGATTAGGATAAAATTTCGTTGACGTAGCTACTAATGCTCGTCAAAATACACATTTTAAAGTGGAACTTATGATGAGTAACTGAACGTCAGTATGGGTTCCCTGAGGAATCGACGGCCATATAAATCAAATATCATCGGCCCATATAAAGTGACTTGGTTGGGATGTAGTAACAGTAACCACCTCCTTTGCTATCGGAAAGCAGTACAGGTGGTGAAGTGGGAAGAATATGCAAAAATGTCATGTGTGGGGCATAGCGAAGTACAAAATTGGAGTCAGGTTTTTTTGGGTATATATTATTAATAGTTTTATAAATTGTATAAATATATTAACTTTTTAACCGACTTCAATAGAAGAAAGTAGGTTCTCAGTTCGTCTCAATTTTTTTATGTATGTCATAGTTATGCGTGTGTAAGTTTTCAGTTACGTAACCGGGTTGACCATACTTGTATGTGTAAGCTCAGGAGCGGTCGCATCTCCTGAGTCACTAAGTTGCCTTACAGTTATATTTTAAAACTTTTAGTTACGAAACCGGGTTTGCCATACTTGTATGCGTAAGCTCGGGAGCGCTCGCCTCTCCTGAGTCACTGGTTGCCTTACAGTTCGTTATATGTTGACGTTAGCGTGTTTTTAGTTTCTGAAACTTTTTGATACGAAACCGGGTTGAGTATACTTGTATGCGTAAGCTCGGGAGCGCTTGCCTCTCCCGAGTCACTGGTTGCCTTACAGTTCGTTATATATTAATGGCGGCGTATTTTTAGGTTCTAAAACTTATGGTTACGAAACCGGGTTCGCTATACTTGTATGCGTAAGCTCGGGAGCGCTCGCCTCTACTGAGTCACTGATTGCTTTACAGTTCATTATTATATTGATGGCGGCGTATTTTTAGGTTCTAAAACTTTTGGTTACGAAACCGGTTTCGCCATACTTGTATGCGTAAGCTCGGGAGCGCTCGCCTCTCCTGAGTCACTGGTTGCTTTACAATTCGTTATATATTAATGGCGGCTTATTTTTAGGTTCTAAAACTTTTGGTTACGAAACCGGGTTCGCCATACTTGTATTCGTAAGCTCGGGAGCGCTCGCCTCTCCTGAGTCACTGGCCGCCTTACAGTTCATTATATATTGATGACGGCGTATTTTTTAGGTTCTCAAACTTTTGGTTACGAAACTGGGTACGCCATACTTGTATGCGTAAGCTCGGAAGCGCTCGCCTCTCCTGAGTCACTGGTTGCCTTACAGTTCATTATTATATTGATGACGGCGTATTTTTTAGGTTCTAAAACTTTTGGTTACGAAACTGGGTTCGCCATACTTGTATGCGTAAGCTCGGGAGCGCTCGCCTCTCCTGAGTCACTGGTTGCCTTACAGTTGGTTATATATTGACGGCAGCGTGTTTTTAGGTTCTGAAACTTTTAGATACGAAACCGGGTTTACATACTTGTATGCGTAATCTCGGGAGCGCTCGCCTCTCCTGAATCACTGGTTGCCTTACAGTTGGTTATATATTGACGGCAGCGTGTTTTTAGGTTCTGAAACTTTTAGATACGAAACCGGGTTCGCCATACTTGTATGCGTAAGCTCGGGAGCGCTCACCTCTCCTGAGTCACTGGTCGCCTTACAGTTCATTGTATATTGATGGCGGCGTATTTTTTAGGTTCTTAAACTTTTGGTTACGAAACCGGGTTTGCCATACTTGTATGCGTAAGCTCGGGAGCGCTCGCCTCTCCTGAGTCACTGGTTGCCTTACAGTTCGTTATATATTAATGGCGGCGTATTTTTAGGTTCTAAAACTTTTGGTTACCAAACGGGGTTCACTATAATTGTATGCGTAATCTCGGGAGCGCTAGCCTCTCCTGAGTCACTGGTTGCCTTATAGATTGTTATATATCAATGGCGGCGTATTTTTTAGGTTCTAAAACTGTTGGTTACAAAACTGGATTCGCCATACTTGTATGCGTAAGCTCGGGAGCGCTCGCCTCTCCTGAGTCACTGGTTGCCTTACAGTAGGTTATATATTGAGGGCAGCGTGTTTTTAGATTCTGAAACTTAAATACGAAACCGGGTTGATTATACTTGTATGCGTAAGCTCGGGAGCGCTCACCTCTCCTGAGTCACTGGTTGCCTGATAGTTGATTATATATTGACAGCAGCGTGTTTTTAGGTTCTGAAACTTTTAGATACGAAACCGGGTTGATCATACTTGTATGCGTAAGCTCGGGAGCGCTCGCTTCTCCTGAGTCACTGTTTGCTTTACAGTTCGATATTTAATCGTAGTACTACGTGTTTAAACTTTTACTTACGGAAGGCGGTTGGCTTTACAATAAAACCTATTTTGGGGCATTGGAATGTGCCTCCGTTCAATATGTCAGTAGTATTTTGTAGTGTGTTAATGCAGTTTCTTTCGTAGACTAAGGCTGGGTTGCACCGACTTACGATCACAGACTGATCAAGGGTTGCACCAAACCGTCTGTAATCGTAAGCGGTGTTCGTTAAAATTTGAATGTATGGAAAGTTTGACAAGTTTTTATGGGATGACAGCTGCCGGCGCCATATTTAACGTTGATCAGTCTGTGATCGTAAGTCGGTGCAACCCAGCCTTATTCGTTTGTCTTAGTAGAAATCGTTCGCTGAAGTGCTACTAGGTACTACTAAACTGGCAATATTTCACTCCTTTACGTTAGTACGTAAATGAGACTTAATCGCGACCATTAAAATGTAATTACCTTTTTGAGAATCACCCGGCGTTTCGGATGTGTCACTTCGAGCTTGGTTACGAACTGGGCGTCTACTCCGAAATACGAAATCGGAACTTTGTATGGTGCCATCTTTTTCACTCATATAGTGTATGACAGGAGAGTGAAAGGGACGGCACCATACGAAGTTCGGATTTCGAATTTCGTAGTAGACCCCCTGACTCGCGTGAGCGGATATCAACATCTAGCCGCACGGGTTTTATTTTATGCCCATTCCAGTCAGCTCTCGATTAAGAATGTTGTGTTGTGATACATCCGAAACGTCGGGTAAACCTTAAAAAACGTGAATATATTTAATTACAATCGATTAATTCCGGCTACTTATAATAATGTGTTTGTAATCTTTTCCACTGAACAAGACATTATTATTGTGACTCTATAATCTTCAAAAGCCACGTCGTCATGCGTAGATTTATCTGCCAGGGTCCGAAGTCAGTGCCAAGTCGTCGTAAGTGCTGTATTCGTCCGAATCCGTACACATAAACAGTCGCGAACGATAAAGAACACAAATCACAATATCCGTTTAGAAGGTCTGGTCGTCGTTATTAGAAACAAGACTAATCAAATAAAAAACAAAAAAACCCGACCAAGTGCGTGTCGGACCATGCACAAAGAAGGGTTCCTTACCGACACCTCTCATAATCTACATTTAAAACCACTATACAATACATTTAATAAACAAGACTAATTATTTAAAAAAAACTAAAAAAACCTGACTGCGCTCCTTTGTAATTTGGCGCCAAAAATCCGCCGTTTTGTTTTTATTTTCATTTTATTTATTTATTTATTTATTTTATTTATTTATTTATTTATAATTAACAGCAACTATTATTACAGGTTTACCCTAATGCAATAGTGCCTTAAATATGATTTGAATAAAAACTAATTAATTACAGTAACTGGACACTATACATAAACATACATTCACAAACTCGGACATAGTACAATAAAAAAGGTCAGTTTGGTCAGCAACTAGATTAAGCGTGTGTACGGCACGGCTAAGAGGCGCTTTACGAAGCAAGTTGGTTCTGCCATTCGGCTCCGCCAGCAACCGCGGCCGCCGCCGCCGCCCCGCGTACCCGTCTGGCACATTAAAACTTAACTGCTGCAATATACCTGGGTTGCAGATATTACCACGCATAACTCTGACCAGGTAGCATGCCAATGTCAGATCCCTACGCGTTTCTAATTTATTATAGCCTACCATGCCTATGACGAAGGACGTAGGGTACATCAGTGGATAGAACGGGTAGACTCCGTATAGCTTCCAGTACAAATACCTAGTAAATTTGTTCTGAATCTTTTCCAACATGAGGCTATACTTTTTCTCATGTGGTGCCCATATTGCAGCATTGCATTCTAGTTGGCTTCTTACGAGAGTATTATATAGCGCTGAAATGGCTTGTATGTTTTTAAAGCTCACTGCTCGCCGAAGAACGAAGCCAAGAATCCGAAAAGCTTTTTTTGAAATGGTAAGTATATGGTCTCTAAAAGTCAAGTCCCCATTTAAGTGTACCCCTAGGTCTTTAACAGAGGCCACTCTCGCTAACTGCGCTCCTGCTACCTCATAGTTGTGACTAAGTGGTGTCTTGGCCCGGGTAAAAGTGATTGTAACACATTTATCTACATTAAATGGTAACTTATTTTTCTGGCTCCACTCTACCACTCGGTCTATATCACGCTGGAGACGCTGGCAGTCATTCTCATCCTTAATCGCCAGGAGCAACTTCAGGTCGTCCGCGAATAAAAGACATTTGGCATCCTTAACTACTTCTGGCAGGTCGTTAATCATTATTAAAAATTCTAACGGCCCCAAGTTACTTCCTTGGCTTACCCCGGTCCTCGTGAAATACGGCCGAGACTTGCAATTTGCATACTCAACGTATTGCTGTCGATCCCTCATGTAGCTACTAAAAAACTGTAGCATTTGAGGAGTACAACCAACCGCCGCCATCTTTGCCAACAAGACGTCATTATCCACCAAATCGAATGCTTTTTTGAAGTCAAAGTAAGCGACGTCAACTTGCACTCCAGCGTCTACATGAGGGACTACATATGCCATGGCGTTAAGCAGATTGCTCGTCGTGCTGCGCGCCTGTCGGAACCCGTGCTGCGCGTCGGACAGTCTGGCCGACACCTGCGCCTGGATGCTGCGCTGCACTGCCGATTCAAATACCTTCGCTGGCGTGGAAAGAATCGCGATCGGTCTAAATCCCTTTATCTCCGACCCGGCATCGCCTTTAGGTATCGGTATCACCCTTGTAGTTTTCCACCGTTCCGGAAAATATGAAGTCCCCAAACACAAGTTAAATAAATGCAGAAGCGGTTCCGCCAAGAGACTGCTACAATCTTTCACAATGAAAGCAGGAATACCGTCCGGGCCCGCTGAGCGCTTCGGCTTGAGCGCAGCGAGAGCGGCGCGCACGTCGCGCAGTGCCAGCCGCGGCAACGCCACGCGCGCGGCGCCGGCGCCGCCGCTGCGAACCGCCGCCTCCACGTCCAGTTCCGCCGTCGAGCTCCCGTAAACCGAATGAAAATACTCGGCGAATTCCTTTGCACATGCCGAATCCGATAAACTGTTTCCGTTTTTTGTTATTTTCCTTCGATTCACCGCCCCTCGCTTGGATCTGACGTAGGTCCAGAAAGATTTTGGGTCCTTAGTCAGTTCTCTCTGTATACGCTCTTGATACTGATCGTGCGCCTCATTTATCATTTGTTTGACTTTGGCCCTGCACTCCGAAAAGGCTACGTAATCGTTACACAATCCGCTCACTTTAAACAGTTTGTGACGTTTTGCCTTTAATTGTATATTTTTAATGATATCTTTCGTATACCATTTAGGATAGCTATACCTAACATTCGATGCTTTTGGACGCTTTTTAGGGGCACAGTCATCTATCACACTATTTAAAATGTTATAAAAATAGTTCACTGCTTCCTCTGGGTCACATAAACTATACAACGGATTCCAATCAATAGCAGTCAGTAATGAATACATTACATTAAAATCCGCTTTCGCAAAGTTCCACTGCCGCGCCGTTTCGCATTCGTTCCTCGGGTCCTGAAGGGAACAAGAGGTAACGGGAGCCGGCGACGCCGGCGCGGCGCGGGCTGGGGGCCGGCGGAAGCTCACCGCGAGTGGCGGGTGGTGCGCGTCCACAGGCACCAGTGTCTCGTCCGCCGCCTCCACTGACACTCCGTCCGATATGTCCTTACAACACAACACCAAATCCAGTTGCCGGCCATTACAATTAGGTACATAATTTTTTTGATCAACTTCACAAAATACTCTAAAATATTCAAAGTAATTATTGACATTATCGCCGGTTGAATACATATTAAAATCTCCTAGTATTAAATAGCTTTTAAACTTTACACACCATTGTTCAATAATTCTAAACAATGTCATATATTCATGCTCGTTACTTTTGGGTGGAATATAAACCACGCAAAACAAAAACAGATACCTATTGTTTAAGTACACTGCAGCGCCTACCAGTTCGAACGCGCAGTTATCGACGTTGACGTCACTGGGAATAGGTACCGGCCGCAGCTCAAACCGGTGTGAGGCCACGAGAAACGCGCCACCTTGTTTTCGGCCGTCCGCTCGATCGCATCTCATTATTTGATATCCCGGTGGAATAATTTCTGCATCTTGGATCGACGCATTACAACCTGACTCCGTGATTGCAAACAAATCTGCACTTGAACTTTCAATGTTGTTATGGAAAACATCCAGTTTCGTTCTTAGACCTCGTGCATTTTGGTAGTATATTTTGATGCTGCTATCTTCCTTCTTTTGTTTTATTTGTTGCTCTCCGAAACCAAGTCCACTCGCTAAACTGCGCATTGAGCGGCCAAATTTCCGGTTTTTGTAACTCGTTATAAATGTTTTCTGGAGCACTTATAATAAATGAGGAGTACTCTTTATCCTTTTTAAGTTTAATTTTTTCAATTTTTATGGTCACTTGTGATCCACATGTCTTTTTAATATGCGTTGTTAAATTCTCCACTGTAGTGTCCTTCTTTAGTAGCCATACATGCAAGTGTTTCATTTTTTCTATAGCTTGGATATCACAAATGCTTGTATTATTGCCTCTTTGTATACTTTTGACCGGAGGCATACCCTGTTTAATCTTTTTAGTGTTACGCTCGTGCACTTTCTCGTGTTGTTTGTCCGACTTCCTATTCTCGGTTCCATGTTTTGACCGATGTGAATTAACCCTGTCAGGACTAGTTCTAGTCGTTTTCGAAAAATCCGTTGTATATACTGGGGTTTTTTTGATGTCACTCGCGCCGGTTATAATTGGAGAAGGTGAGTTCCGTTGTTCCGTTTCACTCATATTTTCGGAAGATATTGAATGAGTAAATTCACAGTCTCCAGCGTTATCTGTAACTTGCATTTTTTCATAAGCAGTGCTTCGGGCTGTTTTCGTGGCCACACTCTCGATATATTGCCCGACGTGGGTAGTGGCAGCGATAGTTCCGCTTACATTTGCCATTTCTATCGGCGTTTTTAGTACGGCGGCGTAACTATTTTGCACCACTGTGTTGTTATATGTTTTTATGCTGTTTTCTGTGCAATTAGTACCTTTTATGATGTTTTCTAGTTGCTGTGTTGTTATTGATAAATTGTCCAGCTGTTTCTGTAATATGCAAGTGGCAGCGGCGTTATTATTCAAAGTGGATTTAAAGTTTTGTAACTGCTCTTTCGTAGAATTACATACTTGGTAAATACTGGTAATAATATGTGTTTGTGCATCTAATCGGTCAATTAATTCTGATCGTAACTCCCTGAGCTCAGTCCAGACTGAGTCGACGGTGACCGTGTCTTGAGTCGTGTTTGTATCATACATATTTGGTGACGATGTTTGTGTTGTTTTGATACGACTACCGCGGTGAGTATTAACATTACTTATCGGACCTGTTCTTGGCTGCTCGGGTACACCGCGTACTGGAGTACTGGAGTTAATACGCGTAGGATTAGACGAAACGCACTCAGGGCATATCCAAGGCTGCGTTTGCCCCTTTGTGAATGACTCGAAATTAGCGGGCTTCACTCCAAGGCATTCCAAGTCGTAGACTTTAGTACATTGTACTTTGGAACACTGCATCACTGGTTTATCCGTAGTATCAGAACCACACGCACGACACTTAGCAGGCATGGTAGTAGCCCAACCAAAACAATAGAATTAAAATAAATATCGGGAGCGACATAAAAACACGTCCATACACTTCGAGAGTTTTTTTTTTTTTTTTTTTTTTTTTTTTTTTTTTTTTTTTTTTTTTTTTTTTTTTTTTTTTTTTTTTTTTTTTTTTTTTTTTTTTTTTTTTTGATAATATTCCCAGTGTTACTCTCACAGTAAATACGAATCTAACGTCACCTCTCAAGCTAAAATCCATCGAGCCGTTTAGGCCCCTGAGCGTGCCAAACAATTATGCATACAAACATACTCTCGAAAAACATAACCCTCCTTCTGGCGCTGTCGGGTAAAAAAGGTCGTATCTTCATAGGAAACTTACGGCACTTACGCTCTTTTGTTTTGGCGAGACAGTTTTTCATTGAATAACTCAAAAAGCGTTAAACTTATCTTGCTCAAACTAAAAATCGTTAAAAGGATTTATTAATGTACATCATCTTGATTTTTTCAGAATTTTAAACTTCATATTTTGGAAATTAGAGGGGGGGGACACTTTTTACGACTTTGACAGCTAATATCTCACCAAACAGTTGACTTAAATGGAAAAGTTTTCTAGAAACCTCTATGTCATTTTTGACGGCCTATCCCTAGACACCCTACACGCCTATGTGCATTGGAAAAAAAATTACTCCCCTATTACATGAATGGCGTGCCCCCCTCGTTTAATATTTCTTTTTTATAATTTCACATCATATTTCTATAGCGGTTCATAACATACACCTTCACACACACAATTTCATAATTGTAGTGGTCATAGTCTCAGAGTAAATCGGCTGTGACCAGGGCTTGAAACCGGTACCGAAAATACCTGTAACATACCGGTATTTATAGGTTTTCTTCGTTTCGGTTCCAGAGAACCGGTTAAGAAAAAATACCGGTATTAGAACCGAAAAATACCGGTTCTTTATAAAGGTTCCTACACTTGTATGCGATGTTGCCATTTCGTGCGTATGCGCGGCGCGGTGGCGGAACTTAGGTACCTAATAGTACATTACTGCAGAGGCCGTGAAGTAAGGATTGCTGGACGAGTTTGGGATAAACTGCCGAGTCGTAGACGAGGCCGGATAAAACGAGTCCTGCAATCCCTGTTCCGGCCGAGGATTGTACAGTACTTTTCTCAAACATGTTAGAAAAAAAAAACAATAAAAAACTGCAAAGTAAAAAAATAAAAAATACAAGACGTCCAAAAAAAGCAAAGTATAGCAAATAAAAACACGAAAAATACAACAAAAAAATTCAAAAAAACACGAAAATAACCAAAAATGACAATATAATTAAACATAAAAGCATAAGAACACGAATAATGCTTTAACAATTCCAGAAACATCAAAAAACAAAAAAACGCTACAAAATAACACGAAAAAACTAAAAAAATTCGAAAGAAATAACAAAGAAATAACAAAACTGACGAAAAGTACAAAAAAAAAACTTTTAAACATTACAATAACATCAAGAAACAGAAAAAACGCTACAAAACAACACGTAAACACTTAAAAAAAATACCAATATTCACAAAAAAATCCACGAAAACAACTAAAAACACGAAAAATGCTACAAAATTCAAGCACGATTTAAAAAAAACACAAAAGAATTAAAAAAAATACCAAAATACACGTACAAACTATAAGATATACCAAAAAAACATAAAAAAAAAACTTGACGAAAAGTACAAAAAAAGATAGGAAATTACTTATGAAAAGTCAAAATATACGAAAAAACTTTTCAACAGTCCAAAAACATCAAAATAACACGAAAAACCGTAAAAAATAACAAGTAAAAACAAAAATAAAAAAAACCACAAAAAAATCGTAATAAACAACTAACAACACGAAAAATGCTACAAAATACAAGCACCATTTAAAAAAAACACGAAAGAACTAAAAAATACCAAAAACACGTATAAACTAAAAAATTACCAAAAAACATGGAAAATCATTTAAAAAACGACCGAAAGTACAAAATAATACGAAAAACTTTTAAAAAGTCAAAATATATTTAAAAAAACACAAACATAAAGCTACAAAATAACACGAAAAAACTAAAAAAAATACCAAAATTCACGAAAAATTTGAAAGAAACAACAAAAAACACACAATATGATACAAAAATACAAGCAAGACTTAAAAAAAAACAAAGAAAAGAACAAAGATATATACCAAAAAACACGTAAAACTAAAACAAAGCCAAAACACTAAATAAAACTGACGAACAGTATAAAAAAAACTTTTAAACATTCCAAAAACATCAAAAAACAGCAAAAGCGCTATAAAATAACAAGTAAAAACTTAAAAAGTCAAAATATATCAAAAAACACAAACATAAAGCTACAAAATAACACGAAAAAACTAAAAAAATACCAAAATTCACGAAAAATTTGAAAGAAACAACAAAAAACACACAAGATGATACAAAAATACAAGCACGACTTAAAAAAAAACAAAGAAAAGAACAAAGATATATACCAAAAAACACGTAAAACTAAAACAAAGCCAAAACACTAAATAAAACTGACGAAAAGTATAAAAAAAACTTTTAAACATTCCAAAAACATCAAAAAACAGCAAAAGCGCTATAAAATAACAAGTAAAAACTTAAAAAAAACCACAGTTCACAAAAAAATCGAAAAAAACAACTAAAAGCAATAATACTACAAAAAATAACAAAAATCATATTAAAAAAAACAAAAAAAAACTGAATAAACACGAAAAAAATAAAAAAATCCAGATACATCAAAAACAAGCTACAAAATTACACGAAAAAATAAAAAAAATACCTATATTCACGAAAAATTCGAAAGAAACAACAAAAACACACAAACTGATACAAGCACGACTTAAAAAAAACATATTAAAGAACAAAAAATACAAAAAAACACGTAAAACAAAGCCAAAACACAAAACAGAGCTGACGAAAAGTACAAACAAAACTTTTGAACATTCCAAAAACATCCAAAAACAGAAAAACGCTACAAAATAACAAGTAAAAATAAAAATAAAACACAAAAAATCGAAAAAAACAACTAAAAACACGAAAAATGCTACAAAATTCAAGCACGATTTAAAAAACACGAAAGAATTGAAAAAATGTAAAAGAAACACGTAAATACTAAAAGAAATACCAAAAAATATATATATAAAAAAAAAAACAAAAAAATCTGACGAAAAGTACAAAAAAAAATAAGAAAAACTTATAAAAAGCCAAAAAATACGACAAAACTTTTAAACAGTCCAAAAACATCAAAAGACACGAACTAAATACATAAATACACGAAAAATTCGGAAAAAAACAATAAAAAACCAAAAATGCTACAAAAATACAAGTACAATAAAAAACCCCGGAAAAACAAAAAAAAAACAATTTATATAACAAATTAAAAATATATATACAAAATCGTGGCGGTTGGCTCTATGTAATATTTCCTTTATCAGTTGATTTTAGTAAGCAAATTTAAAAAGTTAGAGCAGCGGACACTAATGTTAATTGCATACATTCTCCATACATTACTCGCGATGTGAGTGTTTGTGACCTCAGTAGCTCTATCTCTCTCACTCACTCCACTCGCACTTTCGAGTATCGGTATTTTGACTGTTAAAAACCGGTAAATTTCATCAATTTACCGGTTCTCACGGTACCGGTATCATTTAGGATACCGGTTTTAGCAATACTAGTACTTTAGCTAGTACCGGTACCATGTCTGATACCGGTTCCTGGTACAAGGTCACAATACCGGTTTCCAAAAATACCGTTTATTCAAGTCCTAGCTGTGACATACGGACGGACGGACGGACAGACATGACGAATCTATAAGGATTCCATTTTAAATCCTAAAACCCGACTGCGTTTCAGTGTAATTAGAATTTGGCGCCAAAAAGCCGCCATTGTTTTTTATATATCTAGTGTCACTCTCACAGTAAATACTAATCTAACGACACCTTTCAAGCTAAAATCCATTAAGCCGTTTAGGCTGCAGAGCGTGCCAACAATTATACATACATACGTCATACATACATACATACATACTCTCCAAAAACATAACCCTCCTTCTGGTGCAGTCGAGTAAAAAACTAAAAGAGCGCTTATAACTTATTTGGAATCAAACGAAACGAAGCTACACGCATAATTTTTAAGAAAAAAAAAACCGACTTCAATGGGGGAGTCCGGTGAAAGATTATTAATCTTAGATGGTGCACTCTTAGATTCCATACAATAAAATACAAAAATGGCTATAAGTATGTTTATAATGGTAGAAGACTAAGTACCCTCAATTCCTCATGAAATCATGGAAAAACCTTGCTTGCTTGACAAACAAAACGAAGAGAACAAATCGCCAAACGTGAACTACGCGTCGTTGAAGAGTTCCGTTCTGATCATCATCAGCAGTTCCACTTCATCAAATGTCACTTTTATGAATGAAAATGCTTGATTAGTTCATGAAAATACTAAAATCACTATTTGTGTGCCTTTCAAATTTGAGGAGTTTCCTCGATTCCTAATGGATCCCATCATCAGAACTCGAGCATGACAAAAATCAATCGTGAAAATGGAACTTGCTTAACAAACACAGCTAGAAGGACAAATCGCCAAACGTGAACTTTTCGTCGTTGAAGAGTTCTGTTCTGATCATCATCAGCAGTTCCACTTCATCAAATGTCACATTTTTGTATGATAATGCTCGATTTGTTGATAAAAACACAAAAATCACTATATGTTTGCCTTTAAGATTTGAGGAGTTCCCTCAATTCCTCATGGATCCCATCATCAGAACTCGAGCATGACAAAAATTAATCGTGAAAATAGAACTTGCTTAACAAACACAGCTAGGAGGACAAATCGCCAAACGTGAACTTTTCGTCGTTGAAGAGTTCTGTTCTGATCATCATCAGCAGTTCCACTTCATCCAATGTCACATTTTTGGATGCAAATGCTTGACTTGTTGATAAAAACACAAAAATCACTATATGTTTGCCTTAAAGATTTGAGGAGTTCCTTCAATTCCTCATGGATTCCATCATCAGAACTGCCTTTTGACAAAAACGGGACCAACTTGGATATATATACATACAATCAAAAAAAGAATTTTTCAAATCGGTTAAGAAATGACGGAGTTATGGAGTAACAAACATTAAAAAAAAAAAAAAAAAAACATACAACCGAATTGATAACCTCCTCTTTTGAAATCTTGAAGTCGATTAAAAACTACGCATCAATGTTTGTACACAAACCGTCTGTGAGTTTTGTTACTTCCATTGCATTATTAAAGATAATACGTTGTTCGTTACGTTACTTATTTGAGCTTAGATTTTAATACTTACACGAAGACAAAACGGTGTTATGTGTTTATATTTTGCAACACATTATTTTACCTAATACTCTATTTTATACTTATAATATACAAGTAATATTTTTGAGACCATATTACACATCACATAAGAACATTCAAAAACGAAGCGCGTCACGGCTGTAGTTCGCTGACCGACCTTGACCGTTGCATCTACAACCAGTGCAGTGGTCAACAACATTTTTATACTGTGTTCAATGAATTATGGCAAGGATGTGTAATTAATTTCAAATAATATCTATTACATTTATAGAGGGCATTTTACTTGTTTCCGTTGAATTTTATTGTTCTCATTGCCATTCTAACTAATTTAGGTACCTATTGGCTATGTGCGAAGTAGGTGGTGGGGGTAAGCTAGGCGATCGCAGCGCACACCATGGCAGAAATGTGTACTTTCCTGGGACATCTGTCAAATTTACTTTCACGATTTCTATTGGTTTCTTAACGGTTTCCTACGATTCGTTTCGTTCGTATTTATTTATTTATTTTCTTATTTATTTCAGTAAAATTTCCAGTAAGGGGTCTTTCTCGTTTACTAAAATAAATAAAATATGAATGTGTCACCACTTGACATCTCTGAGTTTGACATTGTCTCGGGACCCCTGACGTTTGACGTTTCAGACGTGCACATAGCCAATACGGTGAAGAACCAAACACAATAAAATAACTACTTACGTCAAAAAAATTGGAAAGGTGGGTAATTTTTCAATTAGCAATTTAAAGATTTCTAGACATTTTAATAAATATATAAAGCGGAAGAAATAAAACGCTACGATTACTGGATTATCATTTATCACTTATATGGATTATACAAATTTTCACTTAAATGAGACATTTTCCGTTTCTTCCGTGGTGACACAAACACCTTGAAGAGGCGTGGGCCACTTGGGGTAGATGGAGTCGGTTCCATGTCTTTAATAACACCAACTTTTAATAACAAAAAATTAACAACGCAAATAAACTCAACGAATAGTAACAAAAAAGATAACAAACACAACAAACGTAACTTAAACAGCGATTTAACAAGTAAAGAGTCCGAGAACTATGTGATCACAAACGCATCCCACTATAGAATACCGCTTTAAAAAATATTACAGCTTATGATCATGGGACCAATAACATTGCAAGCAAAATAACACGTGCTTAAGATCCCGTCCGTATACCTGCGAACCTAAGGTTTACAATCTCTGCAGCTGGCAATTACGGTTACTGTGCGAGCGTGAGGGCACTATTACTGTGCGCGTGTGACAGAGACAAATATACATAGCGCTGTTATAGCACCATCTAGTGAAAAAACTCAATAATACGTGGCAAGCTTGGAAGCTCACACGTAAGGTATCAATTTTATTGTATTTAGTAAAATACAAAATTTAGTATCTATTTTATGTGTAGAATAATGTTTGAGACTAAAATATGCTATGTGAATTTATTGGGGTGTAAAAATCATTATTTTCTCAAGATTACGTGCAATATTATTTCACGTGATACCTGTAGCGCCATCTATGAGATTTTACTAAGTATTAATTATACGTTGTATGAGATGGGTGGCCATGACCGGGCGGAGCGTGGGCTTAGATTCTGACTGCTCGTTTCTGCAGCACGAAAATGCGACGCCAGTCAGCAGCGATTCCCCAGAACTCGATGCTGTAACTTATTACTGAATGAAATAGTGCGAAGTAGCTGTTTCGTAATTGGGATTGTGGAAGTACCAGAGATAGTCGCTTTAGAGCAAAACACACCCCCGACAGCTTTTACAAATAATATCTATTTGGGTGTTCCATCTCAGGCTCTATACGTAAGTCCATCCATCTGACTAACACCTTGTATTATATTATATTTAGACTACGAATTATTTAAATCTGCTTTAGCTAAGAAATGAACCCCTCTTTGGGTGTAGGCCTCCTCCAACTCCATCCATAATACTCTTGTTTTTTCCAAGAGTCATCCAATATTTTCGTACCACTTGAGTTAAGTTGAGTTATCTATATCCAATTTAGATTCACTACATACAGATTAAATATTATTGGTATCTAAAAATATCGTACAGAGCCTAAGGTTAGCTCAGATTTGCTTTGACGAGTATAACAATCATCACAGCCAAACCACAATACCATATTACACACCAGACTGTCTGTAATACGGTATTTCCACCACCTCCATATCAGCCCAAGGACGTCCACTGTTGGACATAGGCCTCCCCCAATTTCATGGCGGGTAAATTCCATAATCGCCACGCTTGGCATGCGGGTTGGCGATCGCAGCATCTCCACCGCACTCCAGGGATGCTGCTGCCCATCCCACGGTGGTCTTGGGGAGTTTTAGGACATACCCGGGTCCACGGTTTTTCACTGATACTTATCGAATCAGTAACTTTTTACGAAATGACTCTGAAACGTTCGGTTAGTACCTATGGAGTTTGTAGGGAAATTCTTTTCTCAAAATTCTTTGGTCAAATTGCGTCTTTTTTCATGTGTATGGAAGTATTTAAAAATCTTTAAAATTGCATAAATAAGCTGAAGTTTGAGTTCCGAGTATTTTCGTATTGAGAACTTCTAACAGTAAAGTTGCCCACTCACTTGACAAGCCTAATCCCGATAAGGTTTTATTTCTCCCTTGGATTGGAAGGTCAGGTGGTCGTTTCTGTAAAAACTAGTACCTACGGCAGTTTCTGGGGTTAGGTTAGCAGTCCCTGTACTATGATAACTCTAATAGGTTGATGATGAACAGGAACCTTGGTTGTTATTTTAGCTTTAGCAAATCATATAACAATGTTTGAGTGCTATATTAATACGCCAGGCGTAATCGCACACGTAGTCGTCAAATCAAATACTGTTACCGAAACAATCGAGTTCATAATCCAAAGATTGAAAAATATCTTCAGCGACGTATTACAATATTATTAAAGTCTTGACCACATATTTTTGTCATTTTTGATCAGTTTTTGTCCGTGTACATAAATTCGAACTCGACTATTGGCTATGTGCACGTCTCAAACGTCAAAGGTCCCGAGACAATGTCAAAACTCAGAGATGTCAAATAATGACACATGAATATTTTATTTACTTTAGTAAACGAGAAAGACCCCGTATTGGAAATTTTACTGAAATAAATAAAAGAATAAATAAATACATACAACCGAAACGAATCGTAGGAAACCGTTAAGAAACCAATAGAAAACGTGAAAGTAAATTTGACAGTGGTCCCCGGTAAGTACACATTTCTGCCGTGGTGTGCGGTACGATCGCCTAGCTTACCCCCACCACCTACTTCGCACATAGCCAATACTTACCTACCATATGCATACAACATGTTATTCTACTATGCATGTTCTTTGTTATAGTAGAATTAATTAGACTAGTTATTATTATTATGGTTATGGCACTGTCGAATTGGATGAATCTGTAAGGATAGTTGCTGTGTGTGAAAATAATAATAAAAAAAAAATATTCTGGAGATGCAACTTCTTTTTAGCCACCGTAAACCACCATGGTCGTATAAAAAAACCGGCCAAAGTGCGAGTAGAACTCGCGCACGAAGTGTTCCTTACGTAAAAACCGGCCAAGTGCGAGTCGGACTCGCGCATGAGGGGTTCCGTACTATTATCTATATCAACATTAGACACTATATTAAGACCTTTATAAAAAAAAATATCACTAATAAGAACGTTAAATAATATCAAGTAGAATGTTGGTCAAGTGCGAGTCGGATTTTAGTCTTCCCATACATTTTGGGACCCAGCGCCTGATGAACACGAGCAACCTTTTAAAAGTTTTTTTTGTATGGGAGCTCCTTTAAATATTTATTTTATTTGGTTTTTAGTATTTGTTGTTATAGCAGTAACAGAAATACATTATCTGTGAAAATTTCAACTGTCTATCTATCACGGTTCATGAGATACAGCATGGTGACAGACGGACAGACAGACAGACAGACGAGTCTTAGTAATAAGATCCCGTTTTGCTCTTTGGGTACGGTTATACGGTTCAAAAACGCTCGTTAGTATGACGTTTAGGTATACGGAAATGTGCGTTGAAATTTATTTACGGACAAAATGCGTTCTTTTCTAATTTTTATGTAGGTATATAAAATCTTTAAAATCTATACTTAATGTTATAAAGCTGAGGAATTTGTTTGTTTGAACGCGCTAATCTCAGGAAATACTGGATCGAATTGAATAATTACGATACGATTCGATACGAATACTATTTATTGCACACCTCACACAAATAAAACGTTACAAACAGAAAATAATAGTACATTACGACCCGTGTTTTGTGCTCAATTTTACGTCACCACTTGGCCAAAAAGTGGCGTGCGCGCAGCGTGCGGAAAAACGCGCTTTTTGGCAAGGTGTGGTGTAAAAACAGTAATATACAGTAACAGTAATATGTATGTGTGTAATTCTTTTTGTGTTGGATAGTCCATTTATCGAGGAAGGCTTTAGGCTATCACGCTGCGACCAATAGGAGCGAAGACGCGGACGAAGTCGCGGGCAACAGCTAGTTGCATATATTATCTGAATTTTGATTTTTTCCGTAACATTTGTTTATCAACGTAAATTATATATTATTTAGTGTTGTAGAATATCATGATTCATCGGGCCCCTTTTTCCCTTCTATGATCTGAGGATTCTGAGGTTCGTCCATTACCTATACGTAGTAGTACAGTCAACATGCAGCAAATGTAGATGATGAATATGATGATTTTAGTATTTTGTCGCACTAAATAAATCATCAATACTGCGATATTTGGGATACGTCAAAGTAGTAAAAGTGCCGCTAAAGTAAGTTTGCTGCATAGAGGATATTATTATATGGTTAATATTATCGGATCGGCTAAATACCAGTTTGAGGCGTTGGAAACAATCGAGAAACGTGCCAAGAAGCTCATGGAAAAAGACTCTGCAATGCGAGACTGCACAGTTTAGAACATCGCCGCAAAGTTGCTAGTCTTTCGGTTTTCTATCGGTTGCATTTCGGGGAGTGTGCTGATGAACTGCACAGTATAATACCCCCCGCTCCCTTCTACCATCGGACGACCAGGGATACGGCAATGCGACATCGTTTTACGGTGGCAGTTCCAAAAACTCGCACGTTTCGCTTCCTCTTTTTATTGTGAGAACAGCCAAGCTGTGGAACTCCTTGCCGGAATCCTTGTTCCCTGAAAACTACAACCTTACGCTCTTCAAGACGAGAGTGAACCGGTTTTTACTAGGTAAGCGCGTTCCATCCTAGACCACAATATCGCTTACCATCAGGTGATTTGTGGTCAAGCGCGAACCTATCCGGAGTAAAAAAAAATATATATATTAGGTAATTATGCTGTTTGCCAGTAGCCTGAGCATCGCCTCTTTGCTAAGTTTCCTTATAAGCCTTGTCTATTATTCTAGTAAACACAGTAGGTACCTAAACAGGGTTCAAAGTGGAAAAAAATAGTATTTACATTCGGTAGCTGATGACGAAACTTTCAGTTTCCGTATTTACGTACAACTTAACGACTGACGTGTAAATGTTCCAGTCACAGTAAATATATTTATTTATTTGCTAGCTTTTGCCCGCGACTCCGTCCGCGCGCAACTCGTTATAATAATTGCTATTAAATTGTTGTAGGCGCAGATTGCGCAGAAACATGATTGCTTAAAATTTACTCGATAGAAAAAAAAAACAAATTTGAGTCTTTTCTTTTTTTACGCAGTTTACGAAAACAGTACATTAATAAACGTCATGAACATATTAAAATCATATTTTACCTCACCTAATCTTGACTAGAAGAAATATGAATTAAACTTCACAAAGTTTGGCCAAAAACGTCATTCGCGAAGTGTTGTATCTCGTTTTCGCGTGCGCGGAAGACATATGCGTATCTGTTACATAGGGGCGTGGCTTACAAAATCGAGGCTTCCCCTAAATTAGTACACGCAGAAACTGACGGGTAGTTTATCTCGCGGCGAGATAGCTCGCCGTCTTGTGCTAGCCGGGCATGGAGACCGGAGATGGGACCATCAGCTACGGGATTCACCTAAAATCGCTTAGGAGTCCGCATGAAGCTCAGTACTCCATACTAACGTAGTTACGCTCTCATTTTAACGGTATGCTGAAAAAAAAAACCGACCAAGTGCGAGCCAGACTCGCGCACCAAGGGTTCCGTAAAAATATTTTTATTATATGATGTAACTAAAAATTTACGGTTTTCGCAATTTTTCCTTTATCTGTGCTATAAGACGTTACTTCGTACCAAATTTCAAGATTCTGAGTTCACGGGAAGTACCCTGTAGGTTTTGATTACCTTGCGAGTGTCGAAAATTTGCAGAAAATTGCGGCATAAATGGTTGTATCTTTTGATTGCGTTGGTTTAGCAGTTTAATTTTTTCACAGCTCCAAGGGACAGAGACCTGAGTACTTGACATAAATTCCAGCTTGCTACCTAACTAACAGACAACAAAATGATCCTATAAGGGTTCAGTTTTTCCTTGAGGTACGGAACCCTAAAAATGAAACTGTGTATACACAATAATCCGCCATATCTAGCCTCGTCCTGACCAATGTTCTCAAGTTCTCAATAAGAACACTTTTGATTTTGTGGTTCTTGTCCGAAAGTTTCTAAATAACCTTCCAGATTCTGCCCAATGTGCTTAATTAATCACATATTCAAATTTGCCGCCTAGTGCTCAAACGTTTTGCACTTTGCAATTTGTACTGATCGTTTGTGATTGGTTGGAGTATTGGCTAATAATAATGGCTCGGGGAGAACTTGCTCGGACTCGATGATCAGCATCGCGCCACGTGTCGACAATGGCGCAACTTAGCAGGAGAGTTTATTTTGATCCCTATTTTTCGTCGTTATCATATATGTTTATTATATAAATATTATTGTAAACTAATGCTATATAGTTCTAATTTGTAACATATACTTTAGTTTTGAAGCATTCATAAATTTCGCTTTTTTAATGCTACCCTTCGAGAAGTGTTTTTGATTAATCACATTGGGCATAAATTACTCCCGTAATGTTTTATAATTACATGACAGACTAAGGAAAGATAGTGATATTTTGCAAATAAGAGTATGTTAATTCACCAGTATGTATATATGTTTGTGTGTATGTTGGTACGCATATGTTTTGGTATGCCCTACAGCTCAAATGGCTTGACGAAATTTAATGTATGAGGTGTCTTAAGATTTATTTTAGGTGTGGCAGTGAAGTGTTAATTATGTTTTTCACCTGTGATTAACAAAAAGATGCTGTTTTCGATGTTCGCATTATTTTTTTATTTAAAATGTGTCAGTGATAGTTAGTAGCAAGTTGCATATTTTTTAAGTTATTTTATGAAGAAAGGGGATATATGATTATGTTATACTTCAAATTGCGGTCTTTTGGAGAAGTATTTTTTTTTATTAAGTTTGCTTTTATTCTCAATATTTAAAAAAATAAAAATACGTTAGTAATTATCGTAGTTAATTTTTTTTGACCGAGGCTGACCAGTAAACAAATAAATTGTAATCATGAAGATAGTGCCCAATGTTCTCAATAAATGCCAAAAAACTTCAGGCAACTTTGGCAATTCTGCACAATGTGCTAAAAAAAGAACAAAAGATATCGGCTCATAAATGAGCTCATCCCATTAAGAACATAAGCCTTTTATCCTAAAAAAAAGTATAAAAAATTATACTTGTCTTAAATATGTTTATTTTGACAAAATTTGTGGCGGGCAGGACCTACTAAAATAAAAGTGTGCTTTATTGAGAACATCGGGCAGAATCCGAAAGTTTCTTTAAAATTGCTTGTGCAGGACGAGGCTAGGCTGGAAATTAGTTTCTGGACTTTCTGGTGCTTGAAATAATAATGTAAAAAAATAATAATTAAAGTTTTCATAGTTTCATACTAGACCTAAAAAACTCAATAACTCGCTGTATTTTTTTCTATTACAATTTCTAGCAATAGAAACCAATTTCCGGCCTAGATATGGCGGATCCCATAGTGTATACAAAGTTTCGTGTTGTTTCAGCACGGCGTTTTAAAATGAGAACGGAACTATTAGTATGGAGCAACGAGTTAAGTCGAGCGTGTGCGGGGGACTTGGCGGTAAATCAGTCACGAGTGCATGTGTACAACTGGTTTTTAATGGAGTGCAGTTCTAAATAGGTCGTAAGAGACTAGTTAAGATACTGATTTAAATAGCTAATATATTTACTGTGATCAAGTTGTTGATTCAAATCTGCACCGACCCGACCTTGTAGATAATGCATTGAAATCGTATTCAAAAAGAGCATTGGAATTTGACAGTTGAAATGGAATTAAAAAAGAGTTACCTATACTTACGAGTAGATTATACTGAATTTGGTAAACCCACACAGGTTTCACTCTTTTCACTTAATATTATTGTGTAAAAAACCGGCCAAGTGCGAGTCGGACTCGCGCACGAAGGGTTCCGTACCAGAAAAAAGGCTTAAAGCTGGTGCCATTAAACACTTGTTTTATTGAGTTTTGACGTGATAACGTCTTTAAAATCGTTTTAGTCGGGTGACATGTTCAGAAACTTGTGTCACACCAAAACCTCACGAGCGCGATCGCAGGTATAAGTGAAGTGCAAGTGAAGTAAGACGTTATCACGTAAACATCTCGATCGTAAACCTACTTTACAAACAACCAATTTTTTTTTTGTTTGTATTTGTTGTTTTAGCGGCAACTACTCTGTTGTATGGGAGCCCCCCTTAATTATTATTATTATTTATATTTCAGTATTTGTTGTTGTAGCCACAATAAAAATACATAATCTGTGCAAATTTCAACTCTCTAGCTATTACGGTTCTTAAGATCTAGCTCGGCGAATGGTAGCCATGAAAAAGGGTTCACGTTTTTTGTATGGGAGCCCCGCTTAATTATTATTATTATTTTGTTTTTAGTATTTGTTGTTATAGCGGCAACAGAAATAAACAATCTGTGAAAATTTCAACTGTCTAGCTATTACGGTTCTTGAGATACAGCCTGGTGACAGACGGACGGACGGACGGACAGCGAAGTCTTAGTAATAGGGTCCCGTTTTTACCCTTTGGGTACGGAACCCTAAAAAATTAGGGTGTACAAGTACAGGAAGTCATTCTTGATCTAAATACCAATTTTGAATCTTGTATAAATTAGATTCGGAAAAGAAGATCACTTTCTTACCCGACTGTACCCTAAGGCTTAATTGTTTTGATGTCTTATCAAAACTTCAAAATTTTAAAAACTATTTTATCCTTATACAGGGTGTTTTTATTGAATTCCGCTAATTGCGAGGGCACAATCCTGAGAAAAAAATAAAGTAATATTCTCTTAGACACTAATAGTATCTCAATTCGTACCATTTCGAAAATATTTGATCTTTTCAAGACGAGAGTGAATAGGTACTATCTAGGTACGCATGTAACACCCTCGACCTCATCATCACTTACCATCAGGTGAGATAGTGGTCAAATGATGAAATTCTACAATAAAATTCCAAAACACATTACTGAACTTAGCAATTCTAAATTCAAATCTGTTGTAAAACAAACACTTATTTCAAAAGCATATTATAAGGTAAACGATTACATCATGGACAGGGATGTTTGGCAGTGATAGTGTCCTGCACGGCTAATCTATTGCGAAAATAGGTTTTCTACTGTAGCTTGTTATTTTTGTAGTAACTGAGACTGTAATTTTATATTTAACTATACAATGTATATTGTTTTGAAAAAATGACACCTCGCCGAGTTTCTTACGCCGGTTCTTTTCGTGGCAGAGGTTTATTTTTCCGAACCGGTGGTAGTTTATTGACGTTCATAGGTGCATGTAATATGCCTAATTTGAAGAATAAACTACTTTTACTTTTACTTTTTTACTTTAATGCTTACCTATCTTATATGAAAAATAACTTTTGCTTAACTCCAACTCCACGTTAACTCTTAAGGCCGGTTTTCATTCACCCTTGATGATAAAATTAATTATTTTGTATGAAATTGAAAATAATATTTTTTTCTTGAATTTCGAAAAACGAAATATGGTACGTCGTTTCTATGGCTATACACGGCTATATGATAGAAGGAACGGAAATCAATTAAAACACCCTGTATATTATATTAATGAACTAGCATTTGCCCGCGGCTTCGCCCGCGTACTAAGCGAAATTTTTAACCGTCTACAAAAAACAGGTTCGTATGTTTGTCCACGATTATCTCGCGTTTGGCTGAACCGATTTAGATGCGGTCTCCAGAAAAGTAGTTGTTACATTCTGGGGTTTCGCTATACGAAGTTTGGTGATTGTGATTCATTAACAGATGAACAGATAAAAAGTCAGTATACATTCTGAGAACCGGCAAACTGTTGAATTTCATTTGATTTTGGCGAAAATAAGGATCGAAAACTATTATCATACATTTCCGAGACGCCGAAGGGGAAAGGGCCGATGAAATAAAAGCATGTCTTAAATGGCTCTTAGTAAAAGTATCTGTGTACTACAGTAACACCAATAGGTCTGTAAACGACCTAACAGCGCGCCGCGGCCATAAACTCTGGTCCTTTGAAGTACAGAAATATGGCTAATTCAATATCATGTGTAACATTAATTTTTCCTACAATTAAATTTATTAGGTAGGTTTTGCCAGTTACCATTGGAGCATCCAAAAAGAAAATTTGGCCTCACTTCCATTCGCACTCCTTACTGTCAGTCCGTCTGTTACAACCAAGTTGCTTTTACTGGACCTATTGAATTGCAATTTGGCACAAACTATCAAGAATTTAGAGCGCTCGTGGCCCAACGGCACCCGCCTACCGCGTGCGGTGTGCGAGGTTAAGCAATGTGGGTGCAGGTCAGTTCTTGGATGGGTGACCGCTTTGAGTGGTTACTAACTGACTCTCGTGCTTTGAAAGGCACGCTAAGCCGTTGATCCCGGCTGCAATCGTTAAGCCAAGTTAGAGGCCTTCGAGCGGCTTGCGAACTTCTAACAGTCAAGTTGCCCACTCAGTTGACAAAGGGGGGTCGAAGTTGCACCGCGTCCGTAGGGAGTACCCACCGTTACCATACACGGAACCCCTGGATGGTGCTCAAAGTGCAACAAAACTGGCAACCGTACTAGTCTTCTCGAAAATCTCACGGATCGTAAATAAATGCCATACGATTAAAAAAGAATTGAAGGTTGATTTAAATGGAAAAAATATCGAAACCTCTATGTCGTTTTTAAAAGCAAATCCATAGATACCCCACACGCCTATATAGTAACATTAAACTTTTTTACATATAGGTATGAATGGAGTGCCAAATTTTACCTCAGATTCGCATTAAGAGACCTCTCGGATGCTCAGATATCGATTTTGAACGAAATCGGGACGAAAAAAAAAGAAAATCAATATGGCCGCCACTTTCACAAATTTTACCTCGGATTCGTATTAAGAGACCTCTCGGACGCTCAGATATCGACTTTGAACGAAATCGGGTTGGAAATGAAGAAAATCAATATGGCTGCCACTTTTTCTAAATTATACCTCGGATTCGTATTACGAGACCTCTCGGACGCTCAGATATCGATTTTGAACGAAATCGGGACGAAAAAAAAGAAAATCAATATGGCCGCCACTTTCACAAATTTTACCTCGGATTCGTATTAAGAGACCTCTCGGACACTCAGATATCGATTTTGAACGAAATCGGGACGAAAATGAATAAAATCAATATGGCCGCCACTTTCACAAATTTTACCTCGGATTCGTATTAAGAGACCTCTCGGATACTCAGATATCGATTTTGAACGAAATCGGGACGAAAATGAAGAAAATCAATATGGCCGCCACTTTCACAAATTTTACCTCGGATTCGTATTAAGAGACCTCTCGGACGCTCAGATATCGATTTTGAACGAAATCGGGACGAAAAAAAAGAAAATCAATATGGCCGCCACTTTCACAAATTTTACCTCGGATTCGTATTAAGAGACCTCTCGGATACTCAGATATCGATTTTGAACGAAATCGGGACGAAAATGAAGAAAATCAATATGGCCACCACTTTCACAAATTTTACCTCGGATTCGTATTAAGAGACCTCTCGGACGCTCAGATATCGATTTTGATCGAAATCGGGGCGAAAAAAAAAAATCAATGACTAAGACTTTTTCAACATTTTACCTCGGAGTCGTATTAGGGACCTCTCGGACGCTCAGATATCGATTTTGAACAAAATCGAGACGGAATTTAAGAAAATCAATATGGCCGTTACTTTATTCAAAGTTTAGGTACCTCGGATTCCTATTAAGAGTCCTTTCGGACGCTCAAATATCGATTTATGTCGAAATCGTATCGGACGGCACTGATCAATAAAACCATCTACAATACATTGAATCAAAAAAGGTCGTATCTTCATAGAGAACTCACGGCACTTCATGCACCTTTAGACCTTATAAGGAACTTACATGCCAAATTTGGTATCTCTCGAACCACCAGTTTGCGCTGTGCGTTGATATGTCAGTCTCGCAGTCAGTCAGTTATTTCTTGATATTTGGCACAGTTTTTCAAAAGTTTTCATGACCACTATATTAAATTTCAAAACCGATGCCATTTTCGTAATTAACGTCCCAAAAAACCATAAAAACGACACCCATATTAATATTTAGACATTTCATCCCCCTCGGACCCCAACAGAGGGGATGGTATTTCACGTCCTCCACGTGGGATTTTAAAATCATTGTTGTTTTCGTAATCAGCGACCCAATAAACCATGGAAACAACACCCATATCGATTTTCAGAATTTGTCACCAGTTTTCCCCCTTTTAGGGGTTGATTTCTCAAAAAACCTGAAACACATGTTTACTCATTTATCGTTAGAAATACTCCTGTGAAGTTTCGAATAAAATAATCCAGCTAATCTTGATTCCCCATACAATCTTCGGACCCCCATTTCACCCCCTTAGGCGTTGAATTTTGAAAAATCCTTTCTTAATGCACCTCAAGACCTTATATGGAACCTACATACTAAATTTGGAATCTCTAGAACCACCAGTTTGCGCTGTGCGGTGATATGTCAGTCTCTCAGTCAGTCAGTTATTTCTTGAAATTTGGCACAAAATTTCAAAATTTTTCATGTCCACAATATTAAATTACAAAACCGATGCCATTTTCGTAATTAACGTCCCAAAAAACCATAAAAACGACACCCATATTAATATTTAGACATTTCATCCCCCTCGCACCCCAACAGAGGGGATGGTATTTCACGTCCTCCGCGTGAGATTTTAAAATCATTGTTGTTTTCGTTATCAGCGACCCGGTATATCATAAAAACAATACCCATGTCGATTTTCAGAATTTGTCACCAGATTTCCCCCTTTTAGGGGTTGATTTCTCAAAAAACCTGAAACACGTATTTTTTCATTTATCGTTAGAAATACTCCTGTGAAGTTTCGAATAAAATAGTCCAACTAATCTTGTTTCCCCATACAAACTTCGGACCTCCATTTCACCCCCTTAGGGGTTGAATTTTGAAAAATCCTTTCTTAGTGCACCCCTAGACCTTATAAGGAACCTACGTGCCAAATTTGGAATCTCTAGGACCAGCGGTTTGGGCTGTGCGTTGATATGTCAGTCAGTCAGTCAGTCAGTCAGTCAGTCAGTCAGTCAGTTTCTTCTTTTATATATTTAGATAAAGGTTAATACTATAAGTACGTAATCTAGTTTTTAGGGTTCCGTAGTCAACTATAGGAGCCCTTATAGTTTCGCCATGTCCGCCTGTCTGTCTGTCCGTCTGTCCGTCCGAGGCTTTGCTCTGTGATTGTTAGTGCTAGAAAGCTGCAATTTGGTATGGATATATAAATCAATAAAATGGACAAAGTCGTAAAATTAAAATAAAATAATAAATAAATATTTCATCTGTTTCGGCACTGTCAGGTCTATTAAATAGTATAAGTAAGCATTATTGTACTCATGTAATGACTGTTTTGTTGCAAAAAAAAAGAATAGTACCTCCCCCACGTATACGTAAAGTGGGAATGTTTTTTTTTTGCTTCAACCCTATGGTGTGAGGTTTATTTTGGACAACTCTTTCAAAATGAATAGAGGTCCCCATCAAAAAATTTTTTTAAAGTGAATATTTTCGGAAATATTTACTCCAAAAGAAAAAACAAATGGGGATATATAACAACACAACACCCCCCTCTAACTTTTGAACTATGGATCCAAAAAATATGAAAAAAATCATGAAAGTAAATCATAATAAAGACTTTCAACGTAAATTATAGCGGGCATGATCAGTTAAGCCGTTTTTGAGTTATTGTAAAAAATCTTTTTCTCTTAGTATAAGTCGTATGAAACGCTGCGAAAGTATTTCTTTTTCGCTCGTTACTGTTTTTTTTTAAAGTTTATTGGGCAACTACGGAACTCTACAATGAGCATGCTTAATTAACTTGTAAACTATTGTTTGATTTAAGAGGGCGCAGTACGTTTGGTTCTCCATACAAACTTATTTATGCTCTCATTTTAAAACGCCATGCTAGAATAACATGAAACTTTGTATACATAATGGGATCCAGCTTGTCTAAGGCGGAAATTAGTTTCTGTTGCTTGAAATTATAATGGCGAAAAAATACAGCGATTATTAAGGTTTTCATACAAGCCGTAAAAAACTCAAAAAACCGCTGTATTTTTTTTCTTTTTCAATTTCTAGCAACAGAAACTAATTTCCGACCTAGGTATGCCGGATCCCATTGTGTATACAAAGTTTCATGTTATTCTAGCATGGCGTTTTAAAATGAGAGCCTAAATACGTTTGTATGGAGAACCGATCCACACCGATCGTACTGCGCCGTCTTAAATGAAATAGGTACCACTATCGCTAAGCGTTACAATAGGTGGGCCAACAACCGACATGCAACTCGTCGGTTTTTTCTTTTCTAATCTGCAAAAGGCTTTTATTTTATTCTTAGTACTAAAGAGATTCCAACCAATACTAGAAAAAATCTAATAACTCGTTTTCAAGCGAAACTCGATTGATCTATACAGGGTGATTTCTGGGTCGTGATCCAAAACCACTTTTTCCGACTCTGTAAATAATCCACATTATCATGTGGTAGTAATTGATTAAAAGATAATTAGTTTAATTTTTCTTATTTTTCAAGTAAAATTTATCTTATACCAAGTAATCATGGTCACCCTATGACTTTTGACATACGCTGTATGGAAAGTGACAAGACGTCACATTGAGTAGGGTGACCAAATTGTATTCAAAAATGTTTTTTTCTCTATTTGTCATCTGAAAAATAATCAACATTATTGGTGATAAACAATAAACTAACAACACCAATAGGCTCATCTTTGAGTTCTGTATGATGTCTTGCTCTTTTGCTCCACGATCCCGAAATCATCCTAAATAATCGATATAAAATTGTATCATTGGCTTACTCTAAAAACTCTCATTAATTAGCAAAATTGGCGCTAATTTCCTATACGTCAACACTAACACTACGCAAATGGTGACGTGACGGACGAATTACACCCGGATGCCGAAACTAGAACCGATAAGGTAAACAGAATGATTATTTATAAAGTCCATGAGATATTCAATATTATAGTACATTACTACAGAGTCCGGGACAAAAGGGGTTGCCGGCCGAAGAGATATAGACTGAGGCGGGCAACCCCATATTTCCCGCCGAAGTATGTATAGTGCTTTTCTCAAAAATGCATTAAAATAAACAACAAAAAAATCAACGTTTTATTTTTAATACGCAACGTTTTATTGGCAGAATGTCATGATGCCTGTGCCACAATGTGAAATTTAAATTAAAAAAGAGGACTTTGCCGGCCTAAGCCTGCAAGATTTGTATGAAATTCCATTAACGACCTGTTGTCCTAGCCGCACCTGAAACGTCATAGTTCGCAGCCTATTATAAGGAACATGACATCAATATTTCATTGCATATTTGAGAAAATATTCTTATGCAACGTGATCTTTCTTATGTGTCGTGATTCAGGAGGATTTATTCCCGTGATGCTCAAAAAGGAGGCCCAAAATTGTATCTTTCCCTTGAGTTATTTATCATTCGATTCGGGTAGACCCAAGGGCTGGTCTAGAAAAAGGAAAAGAAGAAAACGAAAAGGAGGAGTTGGGAAGGGTGGGAGGGTAAAGGGAGGGGGGAGGAAGCATGGCGTCGCGATGGGCGAATATACATCTCACTGCTCTAGTCATATGGAGCGAGAGCAGTGGGATGTATATTATATAACTATATATAGGTATATACGAGTAGGCTGGGTGGGGTTAGAGTGCGTTCATGGATGATGATGAACATGAATTTTGTAGGGAAATAAGAACAAGTAACGACGTCATGATTTTCTGCGGTCGATTGTTAGATTTTTATATGTAAGTATTTAATAATATTTCAAATTGCAAAAATAAGTTAAAGCGTGATGTTTTCCGGGTATCTTTCCTCAGTTTTGTTTATGCTCGTAGTAAATGTAAGATTAATTATTTTTCGCTGTCAGAAACTACTATATGTATTGTATGTCATCTGCCATAAGAAATCGGAAGATGAGGCGTAGATTTTACCTATTACGCTTTATAATCATGGCGAACGAACGGGTTTTGAACTTATGTTAATTATTCATCACCTTATTCTGATCTTGACGCTCATTGGCGGAAACTCGTCGTACCAACCACTTTGTCTCTAGAATAATAAAAATCAGCCAAGAGCATGTCGGGCCATGCTTAGTGCAGGGTTACGTAGTTGCCCAATTAACTTAAAAAAAAATAACAAGCAAAAGCGAATAGTTTCACAGCGTTTCATACGACTTTTACTAAGAAAAAAGACATTACAATAACTTAAAAACGGCTTAACTGATCATGTCCGCTATAGTTTTTATTGAAAGTCTTATTAATCTTTACTTTCATGATTTTTGTTTACATATTTTTTGGACCCACAGTTCAAAAGTTAGAGGGGGGACACATTTTTTTCTTTTGGAGTACCTAAATAAATATTTTCGAAAATATTCACTTTGTCAAAAAATGATTGATGAAGAATTGTATTCATTTTTAAATACCTATTCAACAATACCCTACACCATAGGGTCGAAGCAAAAAAAAAAACATCCACACTTTAAGTATAGGGTCAATTTTATTGTTTTATATACCAAATTGCAGCTTTCTAGCACTCACAATCCTCGGACAGACAGACGAATATGGCGAAACTATAAGGGCTCCTAGTTGACTACGGAGCCCTAAAAAAGGACTGACCTTTTTTAGCGCTCCGTAGTCAACTAGTTTACTTGTTGTTGGTTCATATAAATAAGAAGTTTCTGTCAATCACTTCATTTTGTTACAAGGCAACTCTACTGATACAACCGATTTATTTATACTACAAAAACGTTGCATACGGATTCTCACAAACATTAAAAAACGTTAACACTTGCAAACCCCACTTTAAACAATTAAACATTTTAACATTACCATCCCTGTATATATTGGAAGTTTGTAAATTTGTAAGAAAACATCAAAATTTATACACAAAAGCAAAAGAACGTCACACCTGCACCCTAAACTTAAGACATAAAAATAAAATAGCTCTCCCAACATGTAATTTACAGATGAGTAATAAAAGCCCCCATATGACAACCATACGCATTTACAATAGCCTACCTAAAGAAATAGCTAAAGAGGTCAGATATACAACGTTTGTTAAGAAGTTAAAAACATATTTAATAGAAAACTGTTTTTATTCCCTGGAAGATTTCTTTAATGTAAATAGATACCATGAATATTTATAGTTTGAATATGTCATACTATACCTTAATACATGTAAACTTCTAATGTACCTTTAGGATATAAGTTAATTTTGCAATACCCTTACAGGGTGTCATGTTGTATTCTTAAGTTAACAGTTATTTAAGACCTGCTGTATACCAAAAACATGAATGCAATAAAGTTATTATTATTATTATTATAGCTTTTATTGCCAACCGTACTTTTCAACATTCATCAACTAGTCGTTGAGACGGTTTGAATGAGCCCAAACACGATGGGCTTATCGTGTGTTAGTAGTATGTATCTCTTCTTCTTCTCTCGAACTTCTCAATTTCATTAGGCGTTAACTCTTGTTATATTAGCCGTCTGAGCGTCTCTTTAAGAACGCAGTAAAATTGGTGTAATGTCAATGCCATTTTTGATACGCACAGGACTTTTTAACATAGAATATAATGCAAAAAACTTATTTGGCAGTTCATTGAAATCGTCTAATCAATACATTTTTGGAGAATGAGATCGCACTTTTTTCCTAGATTGATTTGAAAGGGATGACACGACAGTGTTGCCACTTTTTAATTTCTACTCTTTTGTGTCGCACTGTTTGTACCTTTGAATGAAAATTGGTACTTATAACTTATAATAAGTAGCATGTAGGTATTTATCTTCGGATTTCAATGGCAACAGGCTCGTACTTGCATTTTACGCTTCAATTGGAATTTCTAGCGCAGTAAAACCTATATTTAGCTCTTCATTATCATTAAGTATTTGAAATCGGCATCTTTAATAATACTTACGAGGAAGGGTCACTAGTGCACTGACTATATCGTTGAAATGTCTGTCTCAAAATGTCCACATCACTCTTAGTCCACATCCAATAATGACAAACTCGTAAAATGACTTCATCTCATCTGGTCAACATTGTATAATGTCTGAGTCGCATAATGATCACTTCGCTACTAGTCGACGTTTTAAAATGTCAAAATCGTGAATTGCCTTTATCTCGTCTAGTCCAATTCTCACAAAGTCCAAGTGGCAGAATTAACACATCGCTCTTGGTCAAGGTTTAAAAAAGTGCAAATATAAAAATAGCTAAGTCGTAAAATGACTACATCGTCGAAAGTCGGGACAGTCATGCTCAGTATATATATATTATACAATACCCAAGTATTATATTTTGTTTTTTAGTACTTATGTTATAGCCGCAACAGAAATACATCAACTGTAAAAAAATTACACGTTACTGTCATGGTTCATGACATGAGATACAGACTGGTGATAGACGAATGAACAGTTGAAGTATTTTTTGAAAACTCCCATGTCTCCAGCTTTCGCGGCTGACGTGCTAACCGGACGACGTGCGTGACTGGGTGGTATACAGGATGGAATTAGATTTTGGGTCAGTGAGGGCAGCTACCAAACGAAAAAAAAATACGTGTATTTTTTATACATTAACGAAAGTTGATCCCAAGGAAACAATTAATACCGGATAAAAATGTAATCGATTGACATCATAAAAAATACATGTAATTTTTTTTTTCATTTTCATACAAATTGTATGAGGGAAGTTTTTCTCGATTTATGGCTTTTCTAGCCGGAAATTGTTTTTTGGTCCCATACAAGCTTTTGATCCTTGACGGGAATGGAGTCGGTTGGCATCAAAAAAAAGTTTGTCAAAAGTGACCATTTTCTCGCATCCTGTATGTTTTTTCAAAAATCTTTAAACGCCAATCTTCATTAATTTGAAATCAAAGGAAGGTCTCCTTATACCATTTTCGCCTAGCAATACGGGATCTGGTAGCTGCCCTCACTGACCCAAAATCTATTTCCACCCTGTAGAGGTTAGCACGTCAGCCGCGAAAGCTGGAGACGTGGGTTCGAATCCCACCTCAGACACCGGAGGACTTGGTCACTTTTTCTGAAGTATATGGCATCTATTTCAGTTTATAAAAATAGTAGTGTTACTACTTTAAAAATAACAAATCAAATAAAAAATACAAAAAGATAATTTGATTATGTGTGTGTGTGTGTGTTGTGTATATATTACTTCATATGCAATCCTGAGCTCTCAGTAATTTATCTATGTTGAACGGAGGTTGCAAAGAGGTTGCACCAACAAAGGATATTTACATAGAAGCTACAAAAGGTACTACTTTTAAATAGGTAGGTTACATACTCATTGCATACTTCATACTGCTTGATAATGATAAATGTCTGGCCACTTGAAATAAACACTGATAATTTGAAAATGAAATGTAACAATTGAAAGATGCATCATTCGATTTTTCGAGTTGTATCGTCATATTTCTGTGCTTTATGCATGATGAGTACTAAAAAAATTATAATTATTGCTAATAATAAAAACAGACCGGCAGTGTTATGCGATGGTTTCCGCTACAATTGGGTTAAAGATAATATGTCGGGAAAATCATTTTGGCGATGTGCAAATCGCGGAGAGTGTAGTGCGTCAATTACGTTGAATGCCAATAAAACTGAAATAGTCCGAGGAAGTCTTCACAGTTGCATGCAAAATCATTACAAAGCCGTAGGAGACGTTGTTGTAAATGCGGCGAAAATAAGGGTTTGTGAAAATATGGCACCAGTGAAGAAAATATATGAAAAAACTATACTGAAACACGTTAAAAATGATGAGATGATTGAAATGATGCCATGTTTTGAATCAGTGCGCGATACATTGCATAGAACACGAAAACGTTTTCTGGAAGTAAGTGCAGCAAAATTTTCTAAAAGTATTGATGTTGAGATACCAAAGATTTTCAGACTGAGCTTCTTACTCGCTGAATACGAGTTAGATTCAGATAATAAGATTTTCTTGTTTGGCACTGCCACATGCAAATTGTTTGCCAAAGCAGCTAGTAGTCGCAACAAAGTTTTTTTTGGCGATGGTACATTCAAACCGGTGCCCGACCCTTTCTGCCAGCTCTTTTCGATTCACGTAGATGGGGCGAGTGATGAGAGAAATACGAACGTTTTCCCTATACTATACGCTTTACTCCCAAATAAGATGCAAAAAACGTACGTAGCGTTATTTACCTTGATACGAGATTTATTACAAATCGAAATGTCTAATTATAAATGCGACTTCGAATTGGCTCAAATAAATGCGTTCCGAAAAGTGTTCCCAAATGGAAAAGTTACAGGATGCTATTTCCATTTTACAAAGGCTGTCTGGACTAATGCAGATGATTTGAAGTTTACAAATTCTGAGCAAGGAAAACGAATTGTACGACTTGCATGTAATTTGCCATTGTTACCATCGTCGCTTATTAAGGACGGCTGGGGTTCGATCGCCAACTATGGGAATACTTGTGCAGGAATGAGTGCGTTCACAAAATATTTCGAACCTCAGTGGCTTAAAAACACGTCATTAATATCGTGTTGTAAAGAAAGGCACAGGACTAACAATGCTATGGAAGCTTGGCACCGGCGTCTCGGTGTACGAGTGGATTCAACGACCACGTTATTTGGTTTCTTGCACAAATTGAACAAGGAAGCGAAGTACCAAGACATGAGAGTGAAGGGGTTGTTAACGAAAAAAGACAACAGAAAGAGGAAGTACGTAATGTTTGATAAAGAGTATACAAGAGAATTAAAAAAACTCGTACAAAAAAAAACGTCGACTTTGGAGTTTCTATTAAACATTTCATTTTTGAAGTACAGGCTCAACCTTCTGTAATTTTTACAATGCGTAAGCCTATAGGAGTATGAAATAACTGTTTTGTTTTCAGAAGATTAGGTTTTGTTGAATTTGGATTTAATTAAATAATATCTATTGTTAAAAACTGCGTCGAAGTTTTATTCTTATGTCATTAAAAATAAGCTGTATTCGGTTCTAAGAAACGAGAAAATTGAAATTGACGTTTCTTGTTTATCATTTTAGTGCTGTCAGTGTGTCTGATTTTTTGGAACAGAATATCTCAATGCGTCAACTAATTTGATTTCTGACCCACTTTGTACCTTGTTTCAGTAACAGTATGACGGCCATAAGTTGTCTCAGAGTATTCTTACTGTGACAGGGTACTGTGCTCACAGGGAAATGGCCTAGAAATCAAATTGGTTGAATGTACCTATTAGGGGAAACAGAGGTGAGTTGAAGTAAGTCCCCTCTGTTATAAATACTTATAATGGTGCGACCACACCGCAGCTTAAAAAACGGTGACGCTACGGAATCGCGGTGATGCGTATCGCGGCGGTGTGGGGAGCGTGCGTCTAAAACGGTACGCATACGACGCATCACCGCGATTCCGTAGCGTCACCGTTTTTTAAGCTGCGGTGTGGTCGCACCTTAACTAGTTATAACAATATCCGGCTAGTTATAACAATATCCGGTCTAACTGGTCCGTGGTAGCAAGGAGAGATACAGATGTAGTGCAAAATGAATTTCCTTCGTATTTTCACGGAAACGTACGAACGTATCTTGCTATTTCGTTCAGTCTTGGTACAAAAAGTACGGAGGTTGATTGAAATAGCAAGTCTCGTTCGTGCACTTCCGTGAAAATATGAGGGAAAATAGTTATGCACTATGTCTGTATATTAGATATCGAGCTCCATAAAATGAAGCGGTGGTATTGAAGTCTAGTGGCAACTACCGGAACTATTTAAAACATCTACTGATTGCCCCAGGCTAAGCAGTTCAGTTCAGATGGAGCTACACTAAATACTATCTAACAATAAACACGTCGTCACGTGTTAGTCTGGATACTGGTACATTTCATTATACGGAGCTTGACACTTCATATGTGTATAGTCCTTGTTGATAGCATCACGACTAGATAGCAAAATGACTACATTGCTAAAGTCTTATCTAACCGAGTGTACATTATTAGGTAGAAATTTGCGACTAAGACTTTTTTCGACCTAGACTTTCAGCAATTTGTTCATTATACGATGTCGTCATAATGCGGATCAAGGCATTTTGAGATTTTGACTTTTTGCGACCTCGTCAAATTATGAGGTAGTCATATGACAATCCCGATATTCTGCGACAAAGCACATTTGCGATGTAGCCGCTACGCGAAGTGGTCATTTTACGATTTTGACATACTAAGATGTATCCAGTTAGCGATTTACGCTTTCTGCGATGAATTCTTTTGCGATGCAGCACTTATGCGATGTGGACATTTTGCGATCTAGTCACGAGGAAGATGGCGACAGTGATCGCGCAGGTAATAATTTTTAAGAAAAAAAAACCGACTTTAATGGGGGAGTCCGGTGAAAGATTATTAATCTTAGATGGTGCACTCTTAGATTCCATACAATAAAATACAAAAATGGCTATAAGTATGTTTATAATGGTAGAAGACTAAGTACCCTCAGTTCCTCATGAAATCATGGAAAAACCTTGCTTGCTTGACAAACAAAACGAAGAGAACAAATCGCCAAACGTGAACTACGCGTCGTTGAAGAGTTCCATTCTGATCATCATCAGCAGTTCCACTTCATCAAATGTCACTTTTATGAATGAAAATGCTTGATTAGTTCATGAAAATACTAAAATCACTATTTGTGTGCCTTTCACATTTGAGGAGTTTCCTCGATTCCTAATGGATCCCATCATCAGAACTCGAGCATGACAAAAATCAATCGTGAAAATAGAACTTGCTTAACAAACACAGCTAGAAGGATAAATCGCCAAACGTGAACTTTTCGTCGTTGAAGAGTTCTGTTCTGATCTTCATCCAATGTCACATTTTTGGATGCAAATGCTTGACTTGTTGTTAAAATCACAAAAACCACTATATGTTTGCCTGAAAGATTTGAGGATTTCCCTCAATTCCTCATGGATCCCATCATCAGACCTGCCTTTTGACAAAAACGGGACCAACTTGGATATATATACATACAATCAAAAAAAGAATTTTTCAAATCGGTTAAGAAATGACGGAGTTATGGAGTAACAATCATTAAAAAAAAAAAAAAAAACATACAACCGAATTGATAACCTCCTCTTTCGAAATCTTGAAGTCGGTTAAAAAATACCTGTATAAAGGCACTGGCAAAGCCACCAAACAGCCAAACACATTATAAATAAACTGAATAATATTGATATTTTAATAAAACAATATTATCTTCTATATATATAAACGTCAAAGTCCTGACTGACTCATTCACTTAAATCAACGCCCAGCCCAAGCCGCTGAACTTCGAAAGCTGATTTTTTCACGATTGGTAGGTAGATTATATAACGAAAGTAACCACTAAGAAGGGATTTTTGATAATTTCACCCTCAAGGGGGTAAAAAAGGGGTTGACAGTTTGTATGGGGAATAAATAAAAATTTCAAGTGAGAGACTTGAAACCTTGTCTATGGACTCCCTATTACAATGCAAGAAAAGTAATTTTAGGGTTTTGGAAAAATCCACCCTTAAGCGGGTTAAATACCTAGTGGTGCAAAGTTTGTATGGGGATAGACTAAAATTTTAAGTAAGATACTTGAAATTTTGTCTATATACTCCTTTTTATGATTTAAGAAAAGTGGTTTAAGGGTTTTGAAAAAATCTACCTCTAAGCGGGTAAAATAGGGGTGCAAAGTCTTGACTGACGTAAATCAACGCCCAGCCCAAACCGTTGACCCTTAAAAGCTGATTCTTTCACAATAAGTAGATTATATAACTTACCTACAAAGAAGGGATTATTGAAAATTCTACCCTCAAAGGGGTAATAAGGGGGTTGAAAGTTTGTACAAGGATGGAGTCAAACTTTAAGCGAGAGACTTAAAACTTTGTGCACGGGCACCTTATTACAATTCAAGAAAAGAAATTTTCGGGTTTAGAAAAAATACATTCCTTAGCGGGTTAAATAGGGGTGCAAAGTTTGTATGGGGATGAAGTAAAATTTTAGGTGAGAGACTTGGCACTTTGTGTATAGACTCCTTATTACAATACAAGAAAAGTAATTTCAGGGTTTTGGAAAAAACCACCCCTAAATGGGTTAAATAGGGGTGCAAATTTCTGACTGCATGACTAACTGAATTAATCAACGCTCAGCCATAAACGTTTGACCTAGAAAGCTGAATTTTTAACAGTAGGCTGTTTATATGACGTAAATAACAAATAAGAAGGGTTTTTTAGAATAAATTATTCCTAACGGGGTAAATTTGAGGTTAGTCTTGCATGTATGTATGGAAATAAATAAATAATAAAAAAAAAAGAGATTGTGTGATTTTTAAAGTAAAAGAGTATTGTTGTGTGATGTTTCAAATACGTTTCATATAAAGATATAAAAAATATTTCGAAATTCACCCCCTAAATGCGTTAAATTCGGGTTGAAAGTTTGTATGGAAAATAAGTCATTCTTTGAATAAGAAGTGTTATATTCATTTTGGGTTCGGGTTTTCGTACAACAGACCTGTATCAAAAGATATGAAAAGTGGTGCGTGGTGTTCGAAATTCACTTCTTAAAGGGGTTAAATTGGGGTTGAAAGTTTATATGCAAAACATGTAATTCTATATATAAGAAGTATATTAGGTACTTCGTATACAGATGCCTCGTGAAGATGTTAGAAAGAATTTTTGCGTTTTTGGGAATTTGTCTTCTAAGGGGTTTAAATTGAGGATACAATAATTTACTTCCTACTCAATAGTAGGAAGTAAATTAACTTCCTACTCTACATATTTTTTGTTTACATATTTTTTGGACCCACAGTTCAAAAGTTAGAGGGGGGACACATTTTTTTCTATTTACTTCCTTCCTACTCAATAGTAGGAAGTAAATTAACCCTACCTGTAGTTGTAATTTTCAACATAATAACTACGATTTCTTTCGCATTACTAGAATAGATATGTTTGTATGTAAGTTGTGTTTAGTTATTTTTAACTTGGTATGTCTTTTTAAATAACCACAACATAGGCGACAGTTTGTTGGTCCGCGCGTGCGAAGCCGCGGGCAAAAGCTAGTATAATAGAAGACCCACATTACAAGAGAGTGTGTTGAACATTATTACAGTGTCAAATTATTATTCTATTCCAATTACGAGGTCAAATAATATTTTATACCAATTACAAGGCCTTGAGAATGACCTTGTGAGTGAGATAATTTATTTGTGTTCGATTGAAAATGGGCAATATTCGTTCGAAGGAAATAAGAAAAAAGCATAATACCTAGAAGAAAACGATTTGATAGCGACCGTCAGTATGCTTTTCGCCATGCTCGCTCGACTGGTAACCTACTTTATCTTACACATTGTTGGGCTTCAGCCAGAGTGAGGCTTTAGCGGTTAGATTGGTAAGATTGGACATATCAAAAGCGTTCGATTGGGTATGGCAACGAGGTCTTCTTGTGCAGATGAATCGGCAGCTTCTGGCAGACACATAAGAGTCGTATTAAGGATGATTCACAGTAGGCCGTTCCGTGTCCGGGCCGGCCCGTTTTCTTCTAGAGAAATACGCCGGCCGTTGCAATTGCTGTCATAGAAAACGGGCCGGCCCGGACACGGAACGGTCTACTGTGAATCATCCCTTAGACGGCAGATAATCCATAAGTATGGACATGGGCACGTGGGTACTCGTATGCTGGCGTCCCACACGGCTCCCTGCCGAGGTTTTCCCGACTGACTATTATGGGGTTCTTCAAGAAAGGAGTGTATAAATTCTTAAAGGATCGGCAACGCGCATGTGACACCCCTGGGGGTTGCGGGCGTCCATAGGCTGCGGTGACCGCTTGTCATCAGGCGGGCCATACGCTTGTTTGCCACTGATGTGTTAAATAATGACGACCTGTTTAGCCTAGTTGGTAGTGACTCTGCCTCCGAAGCTAGAGGTCCCGGGTTCGAATCCCGGCCAGGGCATTTATTTGTGCATTTTTACGGATATTTGTTCTTCGGTCTTGGATGTTTTCTATGTATTTAAGTATGTATTTATCTATATAAGTATGTATATCGTCGTCTAGTACCCATAGTACAAGCTTTGCTTAGTTTGGGACTAGGTTGATTTGTGTAAGATTGTCCCCCAATATTATTATTATTATTATAAAAAATAAATAAAGAGAACTAATTTAGTACTTCAGTTAGTTCCGGCGTTTTCCCTAAGCACAGCAAAAGTCTTTTATAACACGTCGGGGGCAAACAAGCGTACGGCCCGCCTGATGGCAAGCGGTCACCTTCTTCTTATCGAGTCGATGGCTGTGCTATGCTAAATTGTGCTGGCCCAAAAACCAGCCCTTAGGGATGTCACATGCGCGTTGCCGACCCTTTAAGAATTTATACACCCCTTTCTTGAAGAACTCCATAATACGTAGTGTTGGGAAAACCTCGGCAGGGATCTCATTCCACAATCGGAGCGTCCGAGGGAGGAAATCCCTCTGAAGCTGTACCGTACGCGACCATTTAGGTTCTAAGGTGTGAGGAAGGTATAATTAAACACACGAGAACAATGCAAAAATCATGTTAACACATTATTTTTTTTCAATAAACAATGTTTATTTATGTGAAGGTGAAGAGAGCATTTACGCAAACGATATAATACCTACAATTGTTAACATGCGTATTCATTAATAATGACACTAGCTTTTGTTACTCGTTATATTATTGAAGTAATTGCTATTATATTGTTGTAGGCGCAAGCTTAAATATCGCTCGCCCATACAAACTTCTACCCCCCTTTTCACCTCCTAAGGAATAATTTCCAGAATAATAACTATACCATATCCTTTCCCGGGACTAAAAGTATCTCTATGCCAAATTTCATCTACATCAGTTTAGCGATTTAAGCATGAAGAGGTAACAGACAGACAGAGTTACTTTTGCATTTATAATATGGGTATGGACTTACTATAGTATGGATAACAAAATAATTTTTAAGAAAAATAAAACCGACTTCAATGTGGGAGGCCGGTGAAAGATTATTATACTTAGATGGTGCACTCTTAGATTCCATACAATAAAATAAAAATGTCTATAAGTATGTTTATAATGGTAGAAGACTAAGTAACCTCAATTCCTCATGGAATCATGGAAAAACCTTGCTTGCTTGACAAACAAAACGAAGAGAACAAATCGCCAAACGTGAACTAAGCGTCGTTGAAGAGTTCCGTTCTGATCATCATCAGCAGTTCCACTTCATCAAATGTCACTTTTATGAATGAAAATGCTTGATTAGTTCATGAAAATACTAAAATCACTATTTGTGTGCCTTTCACATTTGAGGATTTCCCTCGATTCCTGATGGATCCCATCATCAGAACTCGAGCATGACAAAAATCAATCGTGAAAATAGAACTTGCTTAACAAATACAGCTAGGAGGACAAATCACCAAACGTGAACTTTTCGTCGTTGAAGAGTTCTGTTCTGATCATCATCAGCAGTTCCACTTCATCCAATGTCACATTTTTGGATGCAAATGCTTGACTTGTTGATAAAAACACAAAAATCACTATGTGTTTCCCTTAAAGATTTGAGGAGTTCCCTCAATTCCTCATGGATCCCATCATCAGAACTGCGTTTTGACAAAAACGGGACCATCTTATCTTATCTTACTTATATGAGGGCCCTTGCGGATGCACGTCGACCCAATGGGATCTTTTGTGCAATTGCCCCCTCCTTTATAGTTACTCCAAGCTGCTCTCCAACATTTCCACAAACCGGATGATGGAGCTCAGCGGGAGTACTCTGAATTCCTTCATTCTGGATAGCCATTACCAAAGTCATTCATTCTTTGTCTGGCAAGGGCGTGACATTCACACAATAAGTGTTCCATTGTCTCGTCATCCTCGCCACACATTCTACAGTCTATGTTGTCTGATAGTCCCATCTTGGTCAAGAGATCCTTGACCCCGAAGTGACCTGTCAACACCCCAGTTATAATTCTAAGTTGCTTTCTGCTGAATTTCCAAAGCTTCTTGGTCCAGCTTGGGTCCACTCCTTCGATGAAGAGCTTTGAGTGCCTTAAGCCCGCCTCAATCCTCCACTCCTGTTGGTGTTTGGCTTTGGCGTAATCCTTTAAGGCCGATGTTATGGTTCTCTGCGAGAGTCCCACAAACGGTTCTGGACCTACAAAATGGCCTGTAGATCCCATTCTTGCCTGTTCATCTGCTTTTTCGTTGCCGATGAACCCCTTGTGGCAACACTGTTGCACAACAGGCTGGTTAGGATGATAGAAAAATAACGTTCTGTCTAGACAATTAACTGTCAGAGATTTCTTCCTACATATTTCAGAATGTAAAGATGTCCTTTGATTTATTTATAATATAAGATGTCTAGTTCCATGGTACATTGTTAAGTTTACATGGTGAAGCAAATACACCGTTTATATTCCATTCCGGAATTTCATTTGGCTCGTCATAACCGAGGAAAGTACTGAACACGCAACCGCCCCACAAGGGCACAGGAGGCTCCATGCAGCGCCCAGATCGGCGCCCCGTATATTGGAGTCGGCCTCCCATACCCTCGTGCCCCGGTATCCATACTAGTTGCACTTTGTTATGCCTTCCAAGCTTATTCAAAGCTTGTACGTAAACGCAACGTTGTGTTGTGGCGTGTGTTGTGTAAACTAGTCTAGAGTCCACTCTCGGCGCTGTAAGCGCCTTGAGGGCTGCTTGACTGTCACTGAGTATATAGATAGTCTCTCCTTTGGTTCGTCTGTCTATATTCTCCTGTGCACAGGCAACTATGGCATATGTCTCCGCCTGGAAGACAGTCGCGAATTGCCCCATGCTTACACTACTATTATAGTCTTTTGCATAGATGCCTGCTCCCGTACCGGATCCCATTTTTGATCCATCCGTGTACCAGATATTGTCTTCACCACCAGTATCTAGTGATTCCAGACCTTCAGCCCACTCTGCCCTCGAGGGAACTTTTATATTGAACACAAACTTGGGTTGCATTTTGTCGCACCCCATGTTTGTTATTCTGTCTAAGAAACTGTCCGTTTCCATGTTTGTGTGTTTCGTCTTCGGCTTGCTATCGCTCCACAGCCCAAGAAGCCTCAGTCTGTAGAGGGATTTGCGCGCTTCCGACTTAATCACTATATGAAGCGGCGGTAGGTCCAGTAGTACTTCTAGCGCCGCCGTTGGCTTGGTTCGAAACGCCCCTGTTATAGCCATGCATACTGTTCGTTGCACCTTTATTAGGTCATTTCTGCATGTACTCTTTAAAGTCCTTTGCCACCATACCAGGCTTCCGTACAGTAGAATGGGCCTCACCATGATGGTGTAAATCCATTTCAGTACCTTTGGGTTCAAACCCCATGTTTTGCCATATGCCGATCTACACATCCCAAACACTCTCAGTGCCTTCGTTATGGTGAGATCAGTATGCTTTTTCCAATTCAGTTCTTTATTCAGTGTGATGCCTAGATATTTCACATCATTGGCCAGTTCTAGCACCCTCTCGTACAGTTTTAAAGACTGTATGCCTCGAAAGGTCCTTTTCCTAGTAAATGGTATTACTACAGTTTTGCCTGGATTGATGGACAATTGGTGTAAAAAGTAAAGTAAAAGTAAAAGTAGTTTATTCTTCAAATTAGGCATATTACATGCACCTATGAACGTCAATAAACTACCACCGGTTCGGAAAAATATACCTCTGCCACGAGAAGAACCGGCGTAAGAAACTCGGCGAGGTGTCATCTTTTCAAAACAATATACATTGTATAGTTAAATATAAATTACAGTGTCAGCTACTACAAAATAACTGAAATAACAATGCTACAGTAGAAAACATATTTTCGCGATAGATTACCCGTGCAGGACGCTATCACTGCCAAACATCCCTATCCATGATGTAATCGTTTATCTTATAATATGCTCTTGAAATAAGTGTTTGTTTTACTACAGATTTGAATTTAGAATTGCTAAGTTCAGTAATGTGTTTAGGAATTTTATTGTAGAATTTGATACAATTTCCCAAGAACGACTTTTTCGCCTTTACTAGTCTATAGAAGGTTACTTTCAGTTTCCCAGTATTTCTCGTGGCTATTGGTTTATCAGCGTTCGTTGGAAAATTGCCCAAATTCTTCCTAACATACATTATTATTTGAAATATATATAGGGACGGCAGGGTTAGAATATCTATTTCTTTGAAAAATTCTCTTAATGAGTCACGTGACCCCAAGTTATAAATTGCTCGGATAGCCCTTTTTTGCAAAATAAAAACAGTTTCAATATCTGCAGCTGATCCCCATAAGATAAGACCATAAGTAATTATACTATTAAAATAAGTAAACTAACCGTGCTGTTACCACATTGGTAAGCTGCCTTAATCTCCTGACTGCAAATGCAGCAGAGCTCAACCTACTTCCTATCGCTGTTATATGGGAACCCCACTGCAATTTTGAGTCCAATGTAATACCTAAGAATACAGTAGAAGTAACAAATTCTAATGTTTGACCATTAAGTCTAATATTTGTATATAAGTTTCTGTTTGATGAGTTCGCAAGAGAGAATTTAATACATTTCGTTTTTTTCGGGTTCAATACTAAGTTATTGGCAGCAAACCAGTCAGATATCATGGAGAGGTCAGGTATTATTTGGTTCAATGAGTTCAGTATCTCTCCTATTTACCTTGAACAGTAATGAGGTGTCGTCTGCGAACATTACAATGCCTGATCTTCGGCTTACCATATATGGCAGATCATTTACATAAACAAGGAACAGGAACGGACCTAGAATAGACCCCTGAGGTACTCCCATCTCTACCACTGTCTCTGACGAAATGGCTTTATTTATCGCTACCTTTTGATTTCTCTGTGTTAAGTATGACTTCATGAGATCTAATGCGTGCCCTCTGATGCCATAAAACTTAAGTTTACAAATTAAAGTACCATGATCAAAAGCCTTGGAAAGGTCACAGAACACTCCGATGGCGTCGTGCGACTCTTCCCAAGACTGCAAAATAAATTTTAATAAACTTGCACCTGCATCAGTAGTTGACCTACCCTTCGTGAAGCCGAACTGCTGTGCGTGCAAAATATTGTGAGAATTAAAGTGAGAAACCAATTGCGTAAGCATTGTTTTTTCGAATATTTTGCTAAACGCAGGTAGGATAGAAACTGGACGATAATCAGAAGGATTATCTCTATGACCTGATTTGAAAATTGGAACTACTTTACTACATTTCATTAAGTCTGGAAAAATGCCATAGTCTATACAGTTATTAAAAATGAGAGCTAGAGTTGGTGCAACGACCTCCAGAATAGATTCCAGTACCTTGACTGACACGCCCCATAAGTCCTCAGTGCTCTTTATTTTTAAAATTTCAAAGGACTTCAGTACATCTAGAGGAGAAACATGATGAAATTTGAAATTAGTTAGTGATTCTAAGTTTACGTTGTCATTCAGAAGGGATTCAGCTTTTGTGGTAGATGATGCTAAACTTTGAGTAGTGACTATAGGAATTTTAGAAAAGAAATTATTAAATTCATCAGCTACTTTTACTGCATCAGTTATTAAATTATCCTTTACTTTCAAAGAAATTGTGAACTCTCTATTATTTCTCTTCCCAGTCTCTGTGTTTATTATTTTCCAGACTGTCTTGGCTTTATTATCTGAGGACTTAATTTTATTATTCAAGTGCATTGCTTTTGCTTTTGTGCACACTGTTTTAAACAATTTGGAATAATCCCTAACATACTGATGGAAACATTCGTCAGTGGTGCAAGATCTACTTTCATAAAGTTGGTATAAGTTATCTCTACTTTTCCGAATTCCGGTAGTTGCCCACTCATTAAATCTCATTTTATTATTTATCTTAATACGCTTTTTACTACAAGTCTTATTAAATTCGTTGCACACTGTATTCAGAAGCATTTTGAATTGATCATTCGGATCATTTGATTCTACCTGGGTGTTCGGCATGGCGACTAGTAGATTAGACTTTAGTAATTCTAGTCTACTTCTACTCAGCGGTCTTATTTCTATAACGCGATCTGGATGTTTTACTTCGCAAGGTAGCCTGACCATCTGAGCTTTATAATCCGAACGAACTCCATTCACTATGCTACTGTCTATATGAGAACTGTTTAACCAAATATTATCTGTGACAGTTGCTCTTTCCTAGAAGAGATGACTTTATTAGTCTGCCGTTTAGCATATTGCCTATCCATTTACATATGGTTGGCTCTATGCCGTGTCCAGCAGCCGCTTCGCTAATAGCTTTATACGTGGTGCGATCGAACGCTCCCTCCACGTCTAGGAAAGCCGCCAGGCATAGTTCTTTATTCTCTATAGCCAGTTCAGCTCTGGTTGTTACCAGGTGCAGTGCCGTTTCTGTTGACTTCCCTGGCTGATATGCACATTGTAATTCGTGCAGTGGATGCTTTTTTAAAGGGCCATCCCTTATGTGTCTATCTACCAGTTTCTCTAAAGTTTTTAGGAAGAATGATGATAGACTAATTGGCCTATATGATTTGGCTTCGCTGTAATCCGCCTTGCCTGGTTTGGGTAGGTAGGTTACTTGTACCATCCACCACACACGCGGTACATGTGCGAAGGCTAAACACGCCCTGTACAATCTACTTAGATGCGGGATTTAGTACATTAGCGCCTTCTTGTAGTAGAATGGGGTAGACTCCATCCGGTCCCGGGGCTTTATACGGTTGGCATGTTGGAATGTGGAGAGTGCCCACTTTATCTTTTTATGATCTACTACTTTTTTGGACGTGTCCCAATTGTGCCTTGTTGTTTTTGTGGTTTGTTCCAACGCACTAATTGTCTCCCCGTCCGTTATGCTCTGATGTATTTCCGAGCCCGGAAAGTGTGTGTTACACATCACCTTAAGGGTTTCTAACCCCGTTTTTGTCATGTTTCCGTCACAACCTCTAATGGTTGTTAGAGGGGCCGACTTCGTAGTAGCTAGCGCCTTTGTCAGTCTCATTCCTTCTGGTATGGACTCAATTTGATCGAAAACGGGACCAACTTGGATATATATATACTTACAATCAAAAAAAAAATTTCCAAATCGGTTAAGAAATGACGGAGTTATGAAGTAACAAACATTAAAAAAAAAAAAACATACAGCCGAATTGAAGGGATGTTTACAAAAACAACATAATATCTGCTTAGACCGTTTGACACTTCTGGAGGAACATTTATAATGGGCTCAGGAGTCGACCAGTGTAGTCAGTTATGTTGTTTTTGTAAACATCCCTTCAATTGATAACCTCCTCTTTTGAAATCTTGAAGTCGGTTAAAAAATAATAATATATAAAATAATATAATAGGTAGGTATAATTAAATAATATGTTTATGGACTAGTATGGGTTCAAATTCGAGGAGGAATTTAATGCATCCCAAAATTGATTTCAAAACCATTTTGTAAAAGATAAAAACAATAACACCTGTCGGTGATGGTGTCTGTTTTCGGTGTCGGCCTGTTTAGCCTAGTTGGTAGTGGCACTGCCTCCGAAGCTGGAGCTCCCGGGTTCGAATCCCGGTAAGGGCATTTGTTTCTGTGGTGAGCAGTAACATTTGTTCCTGATACTTAGATGTTTCCTATGTATTTAAGTATAGAGGTATATCTATTAAATATATCGTCGTCTAGTGCCCATAACACAAGCCTTATTGAGCTACCTAAAATGGGACTACTTCTATTTGTGTAACAATTGTCCCCTGATATTTATTTATTTATTATCAATATATTATATAAAAGTACTGTTTATTTGTCGACTCAGTTTAAGGGTTCATAGAGGTAGCTGTCAAAGCTAAACGAATATTATAACTTCGCTTCTTCTACTATAAAGCAATTTTATTTTATTCCTATGCATGCGGTTATAATTTTATAACCGCGTGCAATTTATATGCTCTGAAAAGAAAAACAATTTCCATGGTTTTATGTGACATAAAATAATGTATAAATAGTAGAAGCAGCGTAATTATATATTTAAGTAATATTATAATTATTATACATCGCCGAAACTATGTCTTTTTAAAAACAACAATTGTTAAACAACGTTCATATTTTCAAATATTCACTTGTTTGTCTGAGGCCCCGGCATCAATATTCATAAACAATTAAACTTCACGCCTAGGTAAATAAGTAAATAACAAAATAACTATTATAGTAGGTAGTAGGAAAAGGACTGTATGTCGTTGTAGCGGTTACGAAAAAAATTACAACACAAACAAAACAAATGTCTATTCAAACACGTCACAACTACACAGGTCTTAATTTTTTTTACCTATAATTGGTTTCACAATATGTTTTATTTATCGATATCATAAATCATAATTAATATTATCCTCATGTGGGTGACTGTAAACTATATCCCAACAAAAACATAAATGTGAAAATGGCAGCCATGTCCAATATACGAAGCGTGGTTGTCGTCTTCACCGACAAAATAATTGAGATATCTAAATGGCTGCCAAGTTCCGTAGATTATATGAAAAGGTACCAAGGCTGGCACTAGATTGTTTACAGTAATAATGATATATTGCGGCTTAATGCATTTTGAGCTTTAACTTGGCAGTTTTCATGAATATCCAATAACTTTCATGGTACTATGACATACCGCATAGAAACTACGCTTATTTCCCGCCGATGTGGTTTAAAATTACTTATAATACTTGTAATCAAGTTGGTGAGATCAGTCGTAACTTTGCAAACTTATATGATAATATTGTTGGCTCTTCTGCTATAGAACGTGCAGTATTTATTTACTTAGATGGTTGACAGTCCTCATCTGTGCGATTCTCCAGAAATTTCCTGCCTTGCACAGCTAAACTGTGGAATGAACTGTTGCTTGCGGTATTTCCGGACCGATACGACCTCCAAGAAAAGAGCATACTCCCATCTTAAAGGCCGGCAACGCACTTACAACCCTTCTAGTGTTGCGAGTGTCTATGGGCGGCGCTAATCGCTTACCATTAGGCGATTCGTCTGCTAGTTTGCCTCCTATGTCAAAAAAAAAATGTATTTCTTGCGCACAATCAATGTTCCCACTAATGAAAAAACCTTGTTACCTGCTTCACTTCTCAACGAGGCATAACCAGGAGGTGCTGGCAGGAGATGTTCCTTGCGCCACGTCCACTGAGCATTTGTGTGGCCCGTAAAGTTAGTGTACTGCTGAAGAAGATTTTGGCGGGGCTAGCAACAATAGATATGCCATGTTGACAGTTGAAAGTTGGGGAAATGCTTTTATATGTATCTCGCCCGGTTTTTTTTTTTATCAAAAATGGGATTGCTCTTGGCCAGCATCTAGCCAGGGGGCAAAGATGAGGCCGACGATGAAGCGAGCTCACCCAGAAGATGCCTATTCACTCGTGCCTTAAAAAGGTCCAGGTTAGATGAACTCGGAAATACAGACGCCGGCAGAGAATTCCAAACCTTAGAAGTGCGCATTATAAAAGAAGATGCAAAGCGCTTGGTTCGAATTAGAGGAATTTCGACCAGGTAAGGATGGTAGCCAGCCGTACGTCTGGATGTCCGATGGAAGAAGGGGGAAGGCGGTATGAGCTCATGGAGTTCCTGAGCACACTCACCGAAGTACAGTTTGTAGAAGACGCACAGACATGCTACTTTGCGTCGATGTGCTAAGCTCTGCAGCTTATTTCCCACTACCGTACTGCCGCCAATGAGCCTCCTGGCTCTGCGGTCCACCGAGTCGAGTGCGGCAAGTTGGTACTTAGCCGAGCCATCCCAAAGGTGACTACAATACTCCATGCAAGACCGGACTTGGGCTTTATATAAAGATAGAAGCTGCCCAGGGGTGAAGTATCGCTTGACCTTATTTAGGATGCTCAGCTTTTTGGCCGCTGTTCCGGTTGGTAGACCAGGACGGGTTTGACGGACTAATCGCAGCAAACGCCTTGGACTACCGTCTAAAACCCCAAGCAGTGTCGGCTCCGTCTTGTCGAGGGGGACGCGGCGGATTGCTATCAGCATTCGACCTCGTGTTGACAGTAAGCTACTTAATCATTAGCAGTTTATTGAGCTCAATACCCATCGTTTTTCAGTTTCTGTTGTTTAAGGACATGTCAGAGGTGATTCACATTGAACCACAGTGAACTCCTCTTGTCGAAGTTCTAAAATTAGTTTGTGAGGTCAAATGGGGTTACATTAGAGCGAGGCATAACAGAATCGATCTCTACTTACTATTTATTTTTATTTACTTGTTTATTTATTCGTCATTTTCAGCACTACTAATTGGTTTTACATGTATTTCGTAGATGATTATTATTTAATACAAAAATCTGATAAAAATAAATTACATTTGTCAATAAATACAATAGAATAACAGTAATTTCAAATTTAAATATTATTTTCTCAAACATACAATGAAATATTGATGTTATGTTCCTTATAATAGGCTGCTATGTATGACTTTTCAGGTGCGGCTATTAGGACAAGAGGTCGTTAATGCAATTTCATACAAATGTTGCAGGCCTAGGCCGGCAAAGTCCTCTTTTTAGGGTTCCGTAGTCAACTAGGAACCCTTATAGTTTCGCCATGTCTGTCCGTCCGTCTGTCCGTCCGTCCGTCCGCGGATAATCTCAGTGACCGTTAGCACTAGAAAGCTGAAATTTGGTACTAATATGTATATCAATTACGCCGACAAAGTGGTAAAATAAAAAGTGGAAAAAAATATTTTATTAGGGTACCTCCCCTATACGTAAAGTGGGGAGTGATTTTTTTTTCATTTTAACCCTAACGTGTGATATATTGTTAGATAGGTATTTAAAAATAAATAGGGGTTTACTAAAATAATTTTTTGATAATGTTAATATTTTCGGAAATAATCGCTCCAGAAGTAAAAAAAAATGTGTCCCCCCCCTCTAACTTTTGAACCATAAGTTTTAAAAATATGAAAAAAATCTCAAAAGTAGAACTTTATGAAAACTTTGTAGGAAAATTATTTTGAACTTGATAGGTTGAATAGTTTTTGAAAAAATTACAAAAATAATTTCTGAACTAAGTTTGTAATTTAACCGTATAAACAGGTGTTTATTGTACCTGTCATTTCTACAAAATCACAATGAAATGACGTGCTTTTTAGGGTTTTGTGTGTCTGTACTTAATATGTCAACTTAATGTGACGGACGGAAAACTACGGAACCCTACACTGAGCGTGGCCCGACACGCTCTTGGCCGGTTTTTTAATTTCCATATACCACATAAATTTATAGTATAAAATGAATTTTGTAAAGAAATTGGAACAAGTGATGACACACTTTATGTTTATTTTCTCTTCTTTAAATAGTCGAATCGACATAATAATTGTTTATTATTATGTGGGTATTCAAAAATCTTAAAAAAAAGCAAAAATGTGTTCTTGCATGATATTTTCCCTTGTTTTGTCTGCTAATTTTATTTGTTGGCAATGTAAATGTATGTGTATATGTATTCGAGTACAAATAGATAGATAGATAGATAGATAAACTCTTTATTCATATCCATAACATACATGGCATAACATGATACTGAAATTAAATAAATAAAAAACACAGACATTATTATCATGCAACTACTTATGAACCAAGACTTAGAAACTAAACGGATAAGCCATGTGTCGTGGCAGAGAACAGGCGCTGGCTCAGCATAAATGCTGTGGCAAGCCTACCAGCGCTGTGGCTTAACCTTATAAAATAATGGCCAGTGCAACGCCAAACATCTCTCAACAATTCATAGATGCTAACTCACAATTATCAGTAGTTCGAATCACAGAAAAGTATGTAAGTATATTATTGTGAGAGTATAAGTGAAAGTGTGTACGTGTGTGTGGGTGTGTGTGTCTCAGTGCGAGCTTGTTTGTGTGTGTATTTGTGTGGCAGTGGTACAGATAAGTACTGAGGGGTAGAAATATATGGAACGGGATAAAATATAGGAATTAAATATAGTAAACAGGAATTCAAAGGTAATTTTTTTGAGCATTTAGAAGATGTAAACGATATTTTTTCTTGAAACTGGCTTTACTCTTTAATAGGCGGATTGGCGGAGGAATATTGTTCCAACACTTTGTGGCTCTATACCTAAAACTCCCTCTAAACGCAGCCGTTCGGTGTCGCGGAACCTGTAACACAATGGCTCGAAAAGCTCTCTCTCTGTAATAGCTATTATCGCTACACCACGAGAGTTTCTTATACAGATACGAAGGCGTTTTTGTATGAATTGTGTCAAATAGCAAACAGGCGAACATTAGCTCTTGCCGAGCGGCCATTTTTAACAGATTCGAGCCGTTCAAAAATGGGGTAATATGCGTACGAGGAGGGACCCTAAAACAAAATCGCGCGCAAGCATTCTGAACTCGTTGAATGAGGCGCTGCGAGCGAGCCAAGAGACAAGGGCCATAGGCGGTGATGCAATAGTTAATTTTTGACAGGATTAGGGCCTCACAAAGTCTAATACGAAGATCAACACTTAGTAAATTACGCACGTTATATAAAACTTTTAAACGGTATAAACAATTGCGAACTGTTTCTGTGACATGATTTTTAAAGTGCAGGTTAGAGTCCAGTAATAGTCCTAAATATCGCGCCTCAGTGACTTGTTCCACATCAACACTATCAACAAAAATGTTAGGATTTTTATCGATAATATTGCCGGTCTGATTCAAAGATCCAAGCACCATATATTTGGACTTAGTAGGATTAAGGACTAAACAATTGGCTGTAGACCAGTCAGATAATCGTTTTAAATCTTCGTTTATCATATTTACAGCAATGGAAGTATCTTGTGGCTGAAAGGATAAGTACAATTGTAGGTCGTCAGCGTAAAGTTGGTAGTTACAATTTTTTATACAATTAATAATATCAGAACTATACAAAATGAAAAGAAGGGGTCCTAAAATGGACCCTTGCGGTACGCCTCTCGTTACCGGGATTGGCTCAGATGTCAAACATGTACCATTATTTTGCGAGAGTCTAACAATTTGCTGACGGTCCCTAAAATAACTATCAAACCACTGCACCGAATTATCGTCAAACCCAACATAGCGTAATTTAGACAGAAGAAGCGGTACATTTAAACAATCAAATGCCCTAGAAAAATCGAGCAGCACCATAATCGTACCTCATCCAGAATCCTGAGCAGACAAGACTTCGTCAACAACATTAAGCAATGCTGTAGCAGTACTTCGTTTCTTCCTGAATCCAGATTGCATTTCAGGTAAGATGTTATTTGACTCCAGGTACTTCGACACCTGACCGTAGACTACTTTTTCCAACAATTTTGACAAATAAGGTAAAATGCTTATAGGGCGCAAATCTTTCAAATCTTTTGGATCATTTATTTTGGGAATTGGTGTAACAACCGCTGTTTTCCAAGCCGCAGGAACCTTATAAGAGCGAATAGACGTGTTAATTAGATGAGTTATGATTGGCAAAGTCGTGGGAAGCGTCATTAGAATCATATCGAATGTTATTCCGTCATGGCCAATTGCATTCGATTTGGTGCAAAGTAAGAGTTTGGCAATATAGGTTTCGTCCACGGTACACAAGCTGAAAGTTGAATTGCCATAACGATGATGATCAAAATACGCCAATAATGCAGTGTCAATGATATTATCACCTGGCACGTTCAAAAAAGATTTATTCATAAGTGTTGGGTCGTTAAAAGATTGTGGCAAGTTAAATTTGTTTTTAAAGTTAGGTATTATATCCTTCTTCAATTTTTTCCAAAGTGTTTTAGGATTTTTCAGATTAATATTGATGTGCCCTTCAAAGTAAGCTTTTCGTTCAAAGTGTAAAGCAGTGTTAACTAGATGTTTAAGTGATTTGTACTCTGCTTTATTGGAATCAGATTTATTCCGAATATATTTTTTATGGGCCTCATTACGAAGATATATCATATATTTAACGTTTTCAGTAAGCCAAGGTTTAGCAGTTTCTTTTATGACATTTTTTCGCAAAGGGGCATGAGTGTTAAAAATATTTAACATGTAATTATTAAACGAAATTTTTTTATCATCGACTGATATTGACTGAAAAATGCTATCCCAATTTATTCGATTCAAATCTGTATTAAAGGAAGCCATGTCAATTCTTTTTAATTGTCGGTTTAACGTAGTTTTAGGTTTACATTTGCCAGTTTTAATACTCAAATTAACAAAAACCATTGCGTGACCACCTAATTCCACTACATGGTCAATCTCGGTGTTATGAACAGATGTGTTAGAACTTATAAGATCAATAAGAGTAGAACTGTGATCCGTAAAATGAGTTGGTTCCTCTATGTAATTTATTAAGTTATAACAAGTCAAAAACTGTTTTAATCGCATTGTTTTACTGTCCATTAGACCCAACATATTAATATTAAAATCCCCACTGAGAATCATTTGGTCATATTGTGAAAATGATGATATTGATTCACCCAAAGCGTCCAGAAAAAGATCTACGTCCAGCCAAGGTGGGCGATAAGCGGTACCTATAATAAAACGTATTGAGTTTAGTTTGACCGTTACCCACATCTGCTCAACATCTATATTTGTAGGATGCGGACATATCCGCACACTAATGCACTTTTTGATATAAAATCCAACACCACCTCCCCCCTTACGTGTACCCAGGGTACGTGGGATATGCCGAAGTCGATATCCTGGGACAGAGGGCGCACGGCCATCTTGACCAGCTTTTAACCAGGTCTCATTAATTGCCAATATATCTGGTTCATGTCGTCCCACTGTCACCAAAAACTCGTCATGTTTACGACCGCTACATAATGACCCTGCATTAAACAGTCCAAATTTAAAATGTTTCGGTTTCATAATATATACTTAAATAGGATGTATAGCATATTAATTGCGAAATAGTAATATATGAGTGCAGGGAAATACGGTGTTTGTGTAATGTTTAAGACAAGAACCTATGAGGAAGGTACAAAAAAAAATTGATTCAAATATCCATTTCACATTGATTTTCACATAAATTGATATATCCAATTGGTTTGAAGTAATTCCACATATAATAAATACATTTTTATGACACATTCAGATAAAATATTCGCTGTTATAACACTGATTAAAAAATAAAGGCATTAAAACTGACAACAAAACAAACAGTAAACATCATCATTACTCTACAATCGCTAAGCATTATGGGAAGGTACGACCCCCGCAGGTGAAAGAAAAAAATGGTCCAAGTCACTCGTGGCTCGTATCCTGTGCACTTTAGAGGAGTCTGACTTCCTGGCATAAATTCGACCGTCTTTTGTCCATATGAACCGCCATTGATGAGTGCGTCCCATTTCCCGAGTTTTACCAAACAGAATCCTATTCTTTTTTGTGAGACGCTCATGAACATGAAACTTAGATGGTGTGTGTTCAGGCAGGCCCATATGTTCGGTGGTAGCATGGCGTCGTACACGGGCGGCCTTGAGGAGAGCGTCGCGGGGCGCACGGCGCGCCAGCCGCACTACGAGCGGCCGCGGCCGCACGCGCGTCGCTCCTTCCTCTGCACCATCGGCCTCCGGCGCCTGCCGCGGGGGCCCGACCCTGTCGGCACTCACTATGTCCTGTTCCTCCAGCTTACATCCCACTTTCGTAGCTAATGCCAAAACGATATGTATGGTCGACTCTAGCTTAAATCCTGGGATACCTGATATCTCTATATCGTTTAACAGAGCTGCCTGGTCCTTTTCGTTTAATTCCAACTCAAGCCGAGCAACAGTATTGTAAAGCTCCTGTGCCTCTCCTGTCGACCCTTGTTGAATTAACCCATCACCAAGTTTCCCTTTCAAGGTCATGTTTTCCGCTTCCAGCCCGGCTAGTATGATAGCTTATATGTCGGACATATAGCATTCGTCCCTCTCGCACTTACATACTTGACAGTACGGGACGAATGCTATATGTCCGACATATAAGCGATCATACTAGCCCCTCAGGGCATTGATTTTATCCGTAGCGCAATTGACACTGTGCTTTAATGAATTAATTTCTGACATTAGTTAGCTCACGGTGTTATTAAATTCAGCCCTTAATGAATTAATTTGGCTACAGATGTTCTTGTTAAGTTCGGCTTGAAACTCCGCTAGCTTGAGATCTAAAAGAGCGGCAAAATCCTTGTATGAGATCTGATTGTGGCTCGTATCATCAAGATATTGGGTTTCTATACGTGAGCCCGTTGGGATGGGTACATTACTGTCATTAGGGAGGTCCAGCAAAGACTCATCACACGACATGTCGGATTGTGTTGAAGGCAGCAACATGCTGGTGCGACAGGCGGCGGCGGCGGCGCCGTCACGGGGCAGAACCGCCGGCTCCCCCGAGCAGCTGTGCGGTTTCTGGTTTAAACCACGCACGGGCGTATTCTCCGCCCCACGCCTACGAGAAGTGACATTGTTGCAAGAGGGACACTGCCAATCTTTTTTTAGGTTTTCACTCCTATATTGTGCGCTAGTCATATTCACACAATTGTGGTGGTATTTATCCTTGCAATGCACACATATGAGTCATCATCATCATCATGTCAGCCGAAAGACGTCCACTGCTGGACATAGGCCTCCCCCAAAGACTTCCACAATGACCGGTCCTGCGCCACCCGCATCCAGCGGACACCCGCGACCTTCACCAGGTCATCAGTCCACCGTGTGGGGGGCCTGCCCACGCTACGCCTTCCGGTACGTGGTCGCCACTCGAGAACCTTTCCGCCCCAACGGCCATCGGTTCTACGTGCTATGTGCCCCGCCCACTGCCACTTAAGTTTAGGGATTCGGAGGGCTATATCGGTCACTTTGGTTCTGCTGCGGATGGCCTCATTCCTGATGCGATCACGCAGAGAAACTCCCAACATAGCTCTCTCCATTGCCCTTTGGGTGACTTTGAGCCTTCTTATGAGGCCCATAGTAAGCGACCACGTTTCAGTGCCATATGTCATCACTGGCAACACACACTGGTCAAAGACTTTTGTCTTGAGACACTGCGGAATATTGGACGAAAAGATGTGCCGTAGCTTCCCGAACGCTGCCCAGCCGAGTCGGATTCGACGATTAACCTCTTTCTCGAAGTTGGACCTACCTAACTGGACAGTCTGTCCTAGGTATACGTAATCGTCTACAACTTCGAGCGTAAAGTGTCCGATTGTTAAGGGAGTTGGTGCGACATGGACATTTGACATGATCTTCGTCTTGTCCATGTTCATCCTTAGACCAACTCGCTCGGAGGCTTTACTGAGGTCATTGAGCATTGTACTTAAATCCTCCATGGTCTCAGCCAAGACTACTATATCGTCAGCAAACCGAAGGTGAGTGAGGTAGTCGCCGTTTATGTTGATGCCTAGCCTTCTCCAGTCCAGAGTCTTGAAAACATCCTCCAGTGCAGCGGAGAACAGTTTAGGAGAAATAACATCTCCTTGCCTGACTCCCCACATATGAGTAATTCCGTATTATTAACGGGTTGCAGACAACCTGAGCAAATCATGTTGAATATTATGCCTTATATTGTTCATAAATAATTCAACGTAAATTATTTTTACGGTGCACTTGATTTGATGGTAGTTCTAAAATCTTGCCGTTCTTGGTTAAGCGATAGTCGTCACACTAAACACGCCGCTACAACGATAGCAACAAGGTACATTGCCGCACTATGGAGCAAAAGTAAACGTTTTTGCACTGCACATCCACCGCGACTAAAATGTAGTAAGCGCCGCCGTTTTCATAGCCGCTTACGCGTTCGATTCGCACACTGCCCCGGACAGATAAATCCCATCATATATTACACAATTTTTACTCAATTAATGCACTTTACGACATCTTTAGTCCACTTTTAGAGTTTGAAAACAATCACAACACTGAACAATAACAATTCATCACTTATTCTTGAATAATTAGCAGGTAATTTTAATATTTTTCGACACGCAAATTAAAACCGGTGTTGAGCGGTGCACGGCCGCATTAAAACCTGATGAGAAATACACCTCAAAAAAAAATATATATTTAGACATAAATTTTACGTTTATAAGCAATTTAGCAACTATTATTTAAATGTAACTAACTTTTTTTTTCTCTTGAATAGTATTGGAAACTATTGATCTGCATATTATTAAGATAACTGTTTTAACAATATCTTTGTATGACTGTTTGTTTCATAATAAGTAAATAAATAAATTTGTGGCACAGGCATCATGACATTCTGCCACCATGCGTATTAAAAATAAAACTTGATTTTTTTGTTGTTTATTTCATTTCATGTTTGAGAAAAGCACTATACATAGCTCGGCGGGAAATATGGGGTTGCCCGCCTGAGACCTATCCGACCTCGCTTCGCTCGGCCGTCTATACGGATGTAATCTGGGTCATGATTCAAACCTATTGGTCCTAACTCCGTAAATAATTGCGAGTTTATGTATGTAGTTAGTTTTTAATTAATTGCAGCTAATTATTAATTAATCAACTATTTCCATATCCCAGTTAATAACTTAAAATATGGTCACCTTACAATTAATATTGAAACCTCTTTAATGAACAACTGATTAGATGAAGAACAAACGTCAACCGTCACTGTTATGACAAAGTCAAAACATCGAGCAAAATAAAATTATTTAAAGATTGGAAATTTAGGACAAAAAAATGCCTGCGGCGTATCCGTTTACGAATATTGAGCGGTCTGACATGGTAAGGTTGTATTACCAAACCAATCGTGCGACTGCTGCTCGAAATTTATTTCATGAACACTATCCTGACTTGCCTATTCCAAGCCGAAGATTGAATTCCACGATGGTTCAAAATCTGCGAGATTATGGACAGTTTTCTGTGCCGGTTCACGCCCAAGCACGAGGCGGTGATAGGCCACGACGACGACAACGATACGCGGACAACCTCGACGAACAAATTTTAAGGTACTTCTATCAGGATCCGCGAAAAACCAAGCGACAAGCCGCAAGAATATTTAATGTCAGTCATTTCTTTGTGTGGTGTCTTCTGAACGCAACCGGGTTGCACCCATACCATTTCCTACCAGTACAGGATCTTTCACCGTTAGATTTTCGTTCCCTAATAGCCATGTCTAATTGGATTTTAGAAAACCAAGACACTAACATTTTTTGGACCGACGAAAGCACGTTCACTCGGATCGGGCTATTCAACATGCACAATGAACATTACTGGAGTGCTGAAAACCCACATTTAACAAGGAGGAACGCATACCAAGTGAGATTTAGTTTGAATGTATGGGCGGGAATAGTGAACGATGTTGTTATCGGGCCCTACTTCATAGAAGGGAGCTTAAATGGTGCTAAGTACCTTGACATGTTGAGACAAGTGGTACCTGAATTGCTGCGAGGAGTACCGGAACATTACTTACATAACTTACGCTATCAACACGACGGTGCTCCGGCTCATTTTGAACACCGAGTACGTAATTACCTCGATGAACAATTCCCCGGACGTTGGATCGGCCGCGGCGGACCTGTGGCATGGCCTCCTCGCAGTCCCGACTTTACGCCCCTGGATTTTTTTCTCTGGGGTGAAATTAAAAGATCGGTTTACGAACAAGAGTCCGACACTATCGAAGAACTCCGTCAGCGAGTTGTAGCAGCATTTGAAACTGTGAAAATGAATCGTTTCGCTCTTGGCCGATTGAAAGATAACCTTAGGCGACGGGCAGACTTGTGCCGTCAGCAAAACGGGTCACACTTCGAACAGCTTCTGAAGTATGTTTAAGTTACTTATTTTAAAGTAAGTAATAAACTTTTTATTGTTCAGATCATAGAAGGTACCTTGGTGGTCAAGGTTTGTGATCGGTGATAGTTTTTTTTTTAACGCCTGGTGCAGATAGTTATTATTTTAATAAATTATTTTAATGTGTTTTAACGTTTTAATTGCTTTTACAGTAAATGTAGAATTATTAGTGTTATTATTTATCAATCGTACGTTCTTTACTGGTTATCTTGTCAAGTGCGTAGGGTGACCATGATTAAAAATAGGAAATTATGTTGCATTTTTTTTTGTTCCAGCGGGTAAGATACTGATTTGGACACTCTAATCTGCAGCGTTGTATTCTTAATTAAGTACCAAGTCTTGTTTTACTTTGGTGCTACAAGATCGCGATGTCACCCTGGTGGTGAGTGAAGTCGCGAGAGCTCTCTAGGATTTGTAATTTCTATGTGTCAACTACCCTCAAAATAATTTTTAAGAAAAAAAAACCGACTTCAATGGGGGAGGCCGGTAAAAGATTATTATACTTAGATGGTGCACTCTTAGATAGATATACAATAAAATAAAAATGGCTATAATATATGTTTATAATGGTAGAAGACTAAGTACCCTCAATTCCTCATGGAATCATGAAAAAACCTTGCTTGCTTGACAAACAAAACGAAGAGAACAAATCGCCAATCGTGAACTACGCGTCGTTGAAGAGTTCTGTTCTGATCATCATCAGCAGTTCCACTTCATCAAATGTCACTTTTATGAATGAAAATGCTTGATTAGTTCATGAAAATACTAAAATCACTATTTGTGTGCCTTTCACATTTGAGGAGTTCCCTCGATTCCTAATGGATCCCGTCATCAGAACTCGAGCATGACAAAAATCAATCGTGAAAATAGAACTTGCTTAACAAACACAGCTAGAAGGACAAATCGCCAAACGTGAACTTTTCGTCGTTGAAGAGTTCTGTTCTGATCATCATCAGCAGTTCCACTTCATCAAATGTCACATTTTTGTATGATAATGCTCGATTTGTTGATAAAAACACAAAAATCACTATATGTTTGCCTTTAAGATTTGAGGAGTTCCCTCAATTCCTCATGGATCCCATCATCAGAAATCAAGCATGACAAAAATTAATCGTGAAAATAGAAATTGCTTAACAAACACAGCTAGGAGGACAAATCGCCAAACGTGAACTTTTCGTCGTTGAAGAGTTCTGGTCTGATCATCATGAGCAGTTCCACTACATCCAATGTCACATTTTTGGATGAAAATGCTTGACTTGTTGATAAAAACATAAAAATCACTATATGTTTGCCTTAAAGATTTGAGGAGTTCCCTCAATTCCTCATGGATCCCATCATCAGAACTGCGTTTTGACAAAAACGGGACCAACTTGGATATATATACTTACAATCAAAAAAAGAATTTTCCAAATCGGCTAAGAAATGACGGAGTTATGGACTAACAAACATTAAAAAAAAACAAAAAAAAAAAAAAACATACAACCGAATTGATAACCTCCTCTTTTGAAATTTTGAAGTCGGTTAAAAAGTATAAACAAGCCGCTTGTGATTCTTCTGAAGTCGCAAGCGATAGGCTACGGTGTCCGCTTACCTTCAGGCTCGCCGTAAGATTATTTAACACCTTCATTGTATAAAAATAAAAATAATAATAATAATTTATTTGCCAAAAAGTTTCTACAATTTTTGAATATCTATCAGACACCAAACTAGGCTGAGCCTGTGTCTTGGTAGTCTGCGAGTGCGATTTACGGATTAACAAGATATACTACAAGATTAATTTTACAAACTTATAGATCTTAAAACGATGGTTATAGCTATGTAATTACTTACCCAGTAGATTTATTGTTAGTTTGTTAGGGTGGGTAAGTCGTGTGGGTAAGTGTGCGAGAATTGTGTATGTTTATAAATGGTTGTAGTGGGTGAGGTGCGTGTGTGTTTGTGTGTGTGTGTGTTTGTGTGTGTGTGTGTGTGTGTGTGTGTGTGTGTGTGTGTGTGTGTGCGTGTGTGTGTATGCGTTTGTGTGTGCGTGCGCTTGTTTAAAATCATGATAGTGTATTTGGAACCAATAAGGACACATCAGTTTGGTCGAGTATCAGTTCATATGTGGCATTTTGATCAGGTATTCAGTTTCATCGTACGACAAGGTTAAAAGCCAGTTTTTGGCAGTCCTTTTAGCTTTAAGAAAATGCAGCAATTTAATGTTTTGGTGAATGCAGATTTTATTATAGACGTAAGGGTGAGAGTAAGCAGGGGATTTTCTTGCCAGAGCTGAACGAAACGGTGGAAGGGGCGCTTTGAAAGTCCGCCTGCTAAGCATTTCCCTGTAACGTGCAGATCCATAGAAGCTGGCATGAGTCCTACAGACTGCACTTAAAATATACAATTGTCGCACTCTTAGTAGGCTACACTCACGGTAAAGTGCATCAGTTGGATGCCGAAAGGGTTTCTTTAACATAACCTTTATTACCGCTCTTTGCGCACGTTCTAACTCCAGCATGTGGCTCTTAGCGGCGCAGCCCCAGACGGCCACTCCGTACTGCAAGATGGACTGACATAATGCGTAATACACTAAACGAAGCACGTCTGGGGCAGCGCAATCGCGTAGTCTCTTCATTACATAAATTAATTAGCCTTCTGGCTCTAGTTGCTAGATTAGAAATATGCTGCTTGAAAGTGAGATGCTGGTCGAAAAGCACCCCAAGGTATTTCACGAAGTTCTGCCTCTTAATATTCTGACAGGTACATGTATTAGTGGAGCAGGACGAGATTGCTGAGGCCTTATAAGTGCAGGTGTGGAACTTAATAGTTTTGTTCGTTGGAGGGGAAGAGGCTATAGTTTTCGAGAAAGCTACAAAATTGGTCTTGTCTACATTTATCGTGAGAAAGAGAAAAAATATGTAAGGCTAAATATTATGTAGAGAGTGGTAATTTTGGTCACATGGATAGTGGAACTCTTCAATGACCATACCTCTCGAGTTTGGATTGACAACATCGTTTACGCACTGTGAGTTTCTATTTCTATCAGCTTTCGTAGCCTAATCGTATTTGACAAAGCTTTAACTTGTCGATGCGGTACGACATGAGAAAACTGTCAGCTGTCAGTGTCAACTGATACTAATGCAGTACTGCCCCACTTCTGCGCATGGTATTACTACTGCGCAAACGTATTACTGGCAGTATTTCGTCAAGTGAGGAAATCTCACATCGGTAAATTCACGTCAAGGAGCAAAACACCTATGACATATCGCTCCCGCCCCGCCAAGTCAGGAAGTCGCCTAACTTGCACTGTTCTTATATGCTCATATTTCATTGGATATTCTACTTTAAGACCAATGTAATGGAGTTTCTTTTACACATACACTGTCTTAAAATTGTAATAGAAAATATATTACAAATAAGCGTTAAGTTAAAGCATAATATCCAATGGAACTCTCATTTCAAGCTAAAACTATGGTCAAGAGCAATTAAAATGAACGAGTATGCACTTATTATCGAATTTTCTTCCTAACTGTCCCGTTTTATTTGCTCCTAGTGTATAAGCGATGTTTGATTTATTCCGCCCTGAGCTATTTACTGTCAGCCACAATGAATATCGCTGCGCCTCTGGAGAATTAAGAATGATGAAAATTTGCTAGTAGAAAATCTATAAATGTAAATTTCATTCAAACCTACTCGTATATAAGGGCTGAATTTAACTCATTCAAATTTTTTGCATTCCAACTAGGTGACCTTAGCAAATCCTAAACTACACAAGACAAACCCGTCGTGCTTGAGCTCATTGGGACCGTCCCAAAGAGTGGTTGATGACTCTGGAAAAAAGTACAGTCGGCTATAAAAGCAGGTAACAAAATATATTTTTTGTCAGAAACGTATACTTTTTAAGACAAACCCGTCGTGTTTGAGCTCATTGGAACCGTCCCAAAGAGTAGTTGATGACTCTGGGAAAAAGTACAGTCGGCTATAAAAGCAGGTAACAAAATATTTTTTTTTGTCAGAAACGTATACTTTTTAAGACAAACCCGTCGTGTTTGAGCCATTGGAACCGTCTCAAAGAGTAGTTGATGACTCTGGGAAAAAGTACAGTCGGCTATAAAAGCAGGTAACAAAAAATTTTTTTTTGTCAGAAACGTATACTTTTTAAGACAAACCCGTCGTGTTTGAGCCATTGGAACCGTCTCAAAGAGTAGTTGATGACTCTGGGAAAAAGTATAGTTGGCAATAAAGGCAGGTAACAAAATTTTTTTTTTTTGTCACAAACGTATACTTTTTAAGACAAACCCGTCGTGTTTGAGCCATTGGAACCGTCTCAAAGAGTAGTTGATGACTCTGGGAAAAAGTACAGTCGGCTATAAAAGCAGGTAACAAAATATTTTTTTTGTCAGAAACGTATACTTTTTAAGACAAACCCGTCGTGTTTGAGCCATTGGAACCGTCTCAAAGAGTAGTTGATGACTCTGGAAAAAAGTACAGTTGGCTATAAAGGCAGGTAACAATTTTTTTTTGTCAGAAACGTATACTTTTTATCATTACTTTATTTTCCTACTTGACTGATCTTATGTGACTCTGATAAAGAAATAAATGTCTCTAATATTAGTTAAATTTCAATTTATGGCTTGTGTACGGCTTGTCACAAAATGTAAATCTAAAATACTGGCAATTTTGTACGACCATACTTAAGGTAATGTCTGCGCCGAATTCTTGAGGTATTTTGGCCACGCACCATGTCAAACGCGATACTATGGCAGATGACTGACCAGAAACCCATAAGGAAAGTGATCCTGGAAAGGAAATAGCATTGGATTGGACACGCGCTTCAAAGATCAGACAACCGCCTGTCCAAGCAGGCCTATGTCTACGCTGGCAATCTACCGGTAGAAGACGCCCGGGGCGTCCCCGGATCACATGGAGGCGATCATTTGAGACAGAGGCTGGCTCGTGACAAATGGAGAACTTCTGCGAGCCCTATGTCCGTAATGAGAGATAACAGGAACACATCATCATCATGTTGTATGGATTTTTCTTCAATATTCACGTGATACAGATCGTGATATGACTGATCCGCGTGATAGTGATGACCGAGTAAAGGACCCATTGGTTTTATGTGTTACCTGCTGGGAAATCACTTGATGGTTCCATCGGAAGATCAGCGCTGGTAATCGCGCCAGCAACACGCTGAGATGGAACCATTTCGTGCAATACACATTGTGACTGTTTTTGTTTTCTATTTCTCTTTCGTTGTATTGTATTGTCACGAATAAATGTTTTCTATTCTATTCTATTCTATTCTATTCATACTTAAGGTAATTTTAGAACAAGATCTATTGAAACAGAGAAAATGTACCTTTTTAAATGACCCGAAATCAGTTTGGTATAAACGCATGTCTCAGTGTGTGTGTTTTTTGGAACTTATGTGTTAACAGTTAGCTTTTCGGTGAAGGAAAACAACGCGATGAAACCTGCATATATCTACGAATAATTTTAAAAGTGTGTATAGTCGCCAATCTAATGCCCGTTTGTTCTCATCTTTGAGAGGAGGTATGTGCCCAGCAGTGGGACGTATATTGACTGATGATGATGATGATGATAAATTGATGACCTATCTCAAATCATTGGCAGTTAAATTATTGGCTTCCTCCCTCGAACGCTCCGGTTGTGGAATGGGCTCCCTGCCGCGGTTTTCCCGTGGAACTACAGTATGGGATTCTTCGAGAAAGGAGTGTGTACATTTTTAAAGGGTCGGCAACGCGCATGTGACACCCCTGGAGTTGCAGGCGTCCATAGGCTGCGGTGACCTTACCATCAGTCGGGCCGCAAGGTAGTTTTCTTAATTATTATAACATACAGCATAGAAAACTGCCAAGTTAAGGCTTGAAATTCAATAAATTAGTTTCAATGTAAACAAATTTAGTGCCAGACTGGGCACCTTTCCAGATAAGCTACAGAACTTGGCATCCATTTAGATCTCAATTCTTTTGTTGGTGAAGGCGACGACCTCGCATCGCATATTCTTAATATTGAACTTGACTGCCATTTTCACATGTATGTTTCTGATGGGTTAAGTACTAAATACAAATTTCCATATTCTGGATGTACATTAGAAAAACTTGCACGAGCCTTGATTCGAAACCACGACTGATTCTTGACAGCCGCAAAGGGACGTTGCTTTTGGGGAATTAAAAAAAATTGACGGACTTTTGGGCTCATTTGACTCAAGATCAATAACGCTGTCGATTCTAGACAAATAAAAAAGCGTTCCTAGAACAGTTTTCTTACTTTGTTTGTATACATTTAATGTATTGCGCTAACAAAACACACAAAAAAATTAACAATGAAAATTTACAATGTAAATTTGGGGATACTTTTTTCTTTTTCTAGAATCGATAACGTTTGGGATTCTGAGTCGATTAAACGCAAAAAGTCCATATTCTGAGAAAATATTGGAATCTCCCATTTTTTTAAATTCCCCTTTTTAATCAAAATAAGTTTGTTATATGTAAGGCGTTTTTTTGACGACCTGTTTAGCCTAGTTGGTAGTGACTCTGCCTTTAAACTAGAGGTCCCGGGTTCGAATCCCGGCCAGGGCATTTATTTGTGCATTTTTCACGGATATTTGTTTTTGGGTCTTGGATGTTTTCTATGTATTTAAGTATGTATTTATCTATATAAGTATGTATATCGTCGTCTAGTACCCATAGTACAAGCTTTGCTTAGTTTGGGACTAGATCGATTTATGTAAGATTGTCCCCCAATATTTATTTCTTTATTTCTTTATTTATTTATTTAAAAAGGCGAGAGACAATGCCTACAAGTTTTTTAAAACTAATGTTATGTTCTTCAATCAAACTCGTATGACGTGTATTGTAATTCACACTAATTTTTGTATATCCCACACATGTGCACGGCGCGTGCCGACACAGCCGATCGATTGTGTGCGTTCATGTGCGTAAATGGAGATTTTCTGTTAAGGCCAGGCGTTGAAAAAAAGGTTAATAGGTTACATACACATATTATCAATTATCTTAATTAGTTATCTCTAAATATACATATATAGGTATGAAGTTGACCAATTATTTTCTGAGTTAAGCTTTATATTGATGTGTTGCATTGTTTATGTTGTCATCTTTTCTTGTTAGTTTTCTAATTTATTTTAGGTATTTTTCATTAGGCTGGTAGGGCAATGTTGTATATGTAGTAATTTAAATTCTGAATTCTGACAAGATAAATGGCATTGTGGATTCCCTAACCTTCTCTCAAAAATAGCACTACGATGTCCTGATAATTGAACGCGTTCCTCTAGATTATTTGCAATTAACTTTGGTCGTAACTCGTAACACAACCACATATACAAATACAAACAAATTTATTGAATAACTTTTGTACAAATGTTATAGGTAACTATAGACTAAAATTTACAGTTAGTTATGTAAAAAAGGAGCCTGAGCTAGGCATTCCCTGTGATTCATCTAAATATAACAAATACATTATTTATTGGTAACTAGGTAGTTCAATTTACAGTATTTTATTTAAAAAACTATGTAAAATTAAGAAACTCATCATCATCATCATTTCAGCCGAATGACGTCCACTGCTGGACATAGGCCTCCCCCAAAGACTTCCACAATGACCGGTCCTGCGCCACCCGCATCCAGCGGACACCCGCGACCCTTACCAGGTCATCAGTCCACCGTGTGGGGGGCCTACCCACGCTACGCCTTCCGGTACGTGGTCGCCACTCGAGAACCTTCCCGCCCCAACGGCCATCGGTTCTGCGTGCTATGTGCCCCGCCCACTGCCACTTAAGTTTAGCGATTCGAAGGGCTATATCGGTCACTTTGGTTCTGCTGCGGATGGCCTCATTTCTGATGCGATCACGCAGAGAAACTCCCAGCATAGCCCTCTCCATTGTTCGTTGGGTGACTTTGAGCCTTCTTATGAGGCCCATAGTAAGCGACCACGTTTCAGTACCATATGTCATCACTGGCAACACACACTGGTCAGACTTTTGTCTTGAGACACTGCGGAATATTGGACGAAAAGATGTGACGCAGCTTCCCGAACGCTGCCCAGCCGAGTCGGATTCGACGATTAACCTCTTTCTCGAAGTTGGACTTGCCTAACTGGATAGTCTGTCATAGAAATAAGTGCAGTAGAATTAGAGCAATTTATTGTTGTCTGTGTGTATAGGCCGCCATTAAGTAATTTTGACCTTTTTGAAATCATAATGGAATCCGTGCTACTTAAAATATCACTCTCTAGTAAGAAATTACTTATATGCGGAGACTTCAATGTAAACATTTTAGAAAATTCAACAACAAGTATCAGATTGTTGTATCTTTTCAAATCTTGTAATTTGAGTCATATATTTACGGAGCCTACTAGAGTCACTGCTACAAGCGCCACCTGTATAGATAACATTTTCACTAATATTATTCCAATCACTAAAAGTGTAATCAGTAAATTAGAATCAGATCACTTAGGTCAATTAATGGTATTTGAGACATTAAGAAGAAATACCCTGAGGAAACAAATAACTATTGTACCAGTAACCACGGGCCGTATGGAACGAATGAAGCAAAGTCTAGTCCAGGCGCTACCCTTTCTGTCTTCCGATATGAGTCCAAACGAAATGTACAATTCATTTTTTCACACTTTTATGAAACATTATAATGCGATTTTTACATCCAAATCGGTCGTGGTTGGTGGGACATCAGTTTTTAGTGAGTGGGCTACTGAGGACTTACATAAACGTAGACAAGCACTGTATGCTTTATATGAGGAACGCCGGTTTAATATGAGTGATGAATTTAAGGAACATGTCAAACAATATTCTAAGAAATTTAAAATAGATTGTCATATAGCTAAACGTAATTTTATAAGCCAGAAAATTACAAATAGTTCGGACATTATCAAAACAACATGGAAATTAATTAATGTGGAAACTGGTAGATCAAAGCACAAAATGAATGATCTTAAACTAAAAATTGATGGCAAAATTATAGATTCAAGTTTAGAAGTAGCAACAGAATTTGAAAAATTTTTCACTGAGATACCAGTATCCACAACAAAGACATTAAATTCTTCACCTTCGTCTGCCGTTACATTGTTAAAAGATAACGCCTCAGAATGTAGTGAAAATCTTCATTTTGAATATGTTAGTACCCCAGATGTAATAAAGGCGTTTAAATCAATTAATGTCAAAAAAACTGGTGATCTCTGGGGAGTCTCTGTCCATGCTGTCAAATCTCTAATAGAAGTCATAGCGCCTGACTTGGTAGTTGTATTTAATAACAGTATTGACTGCGGTGAGTTTCCTGATCTAATGAAACATAGTAAAATAACTCCTTTATTTAAATCAGGTAGCACTTCTGACCCTACTAATTTTAGACCAATATCTGTGCTACCAACATTTAGTAAAATTTTTGAAAAATTAGTTTTGTCCCAATTAATAAGACATTTTAATACAAACAATTTAATGCATAATAAGCAATTTGGTTTTACGCGGGGTCGCTCGACAACCGACGCGGCTGTTGAGCTAACTAAACATATATTCGATGCCTGGGAAGAGTCACAGGATGCCTTAGGTATTTTTTGCGATTTGTCCAAGGCCTTCGACTGCGTATGTCATGAAACATTAATCAGGAAACTGCACTACTATGGAGTTAGAGGATCGGCACTGAATTTGCTAAAATCTTATCTATATGGTAGAATACAAAGGGTCGATGTGAATGGACAGCGATCACCGGGATCAGTGGTCTCGATGGGTGTACCGCAGGGATCAATATTGGGACCTTTCCTATTCCTTATCTACATAAATGACTTGCCATACCTCGTAAAGACCCACCATGATATAGTATTGTTTGCAGACGATACCTCTCTTATATTCAAAGTCAAACGACAGCAACAAGCTAATAATGATATAAACAATGCTATTGCTAAAGTAGTTAATTGGTTCAATGTCAACAATTTATTGTTAAATGAGAAAAAGACCAAATGTATCAAGTTTGTCACGACTAACGTTAAGCACAATCAAACAAGTGTCATTGTGAAAGATGAGGAATTGGAACTAGTGGATAGTACAGTTTTTCTTGGATTAACATTAGATTCCAAACTCCAATGGGGTCCCCATATTGCTAATCTCTCGAATAGACTGAGTTCTGCAGCTTTTGCCGTGAGCAAGATCCGCCAACTGACAGACGTGAAGACAGCTCGATTAGTATATTTTAGTTACTTCCACAGTATTATGTCGTATGGTATTTTACTGTGGGGCAGTGCTTCAGATATTAATACCATTTTTGTTCTGCAGAAGAGGGCTATTCGAGCAATATATAAAATGAACCATAGAGACTCACTTAGAGATAAGTTCAAGAACATTAATGTAATGACATTGCATTGTCAATACATCTATGATAATATTGTGTATGTACATAAAAACATTGTAAATTTCAGGAAGAACTGTGACATACATAATATTAATACTCGAAATAAACACAAACTCGCGGTGCCCACCACTCGCCTCCAGAAAATTAGAAAATCATTCATGGGTAATGGTGTGAAGTTTTATAATAAGCTTCCAAGAAACGTAACTGAATTATCTATTAATAAATTTAAAAATTATGTAAAGCGTCAACTCATATCGAAAGCATATTATAGCACACATGACTACATGAATGATAAAACACCGTGGGATTAATTGTGACTGAAATATTAATGAATTAATCATTATGGCATTAAATATTAATATGATCTTTTTTTTTATTTTGATTTTATTCTAGAAACTGTCTAGATTTCTATTTTTTATATTTTTTTTTATTATTATTATTATTTATGTTTTGACGATCCTATTGTGAATTTTACTACAAAATAATTTTAAAGAATAATAATAGCATCAATAAATTGCTCTAAATAATTAATTAATATATATGTTAATACATGTTATAACTGACGATTCGAAAGTGCTTGTTGCTAGGCCTATTTGAATAAAGAATATTTTGACTTTGACTTTGACTTTGACTTAGGTATATGTAATCGTCTACAACTTCGAGCGTAAAGTGTCCGATTGTTACGGGAGTTGGTGCTACATGGGCATTTGACATGATCTTCGTCTTATCCATGTTCATCCTTAGACCAACTCGCTCGGAGGCTTTACTGAGGTCATTGAGCATTGTACTTAAATCCTCCATGGTCTCAGCCAAGACTACTATATCGTCGGCAAACCGAAGGTGAGTGATGTACTCGCCGTTTATGTTGATGCCTAGCCTTCTCCAGTCCAGAGTCTTGAACACGTCCTCCAGTGCAGCGGAAAACAGTTTAGGAGAAATAACATCTCCTTGCCTGACTCCCCGCTGCAGCGGAATAGGTTTCGAGTTCTGGTCCTGGAGTCGGACTGACATAGTGGCGTTCTCGTACAAACACTTCAGCACTTCGATATAGCGGTAGTCCACTTGGCACCGTTGGAGAGATTGTAGTACAGCCCAGGAAATTAAGAAACTAATTAAACAGTAATAATACAGTAATGTAACATCAATTTAATATGTACAGTCAATAGCTTCGCTGTATCATCAAACGTCACTATCTCATGCAAGAAATAAGTTCCTATCCAGAGCTTGCAAACTTAGAATGATAAAAACGATATTGTTATATTCCATCTGTCTGTTTCTGCAATTAACAGCAGAAGTCAGAGTAATTTTATTTAGCTGCTGTGGAATGGTGCATCGAGACAAACCAAACTTTGATTTAACGGTGCAGTTTTAACTAATTGTAAATGTGTTTTTTAACTACTTTAATAATAAATAAAATAACGACGACCATTGTCCCGATAGTCGTCTCTTGCAGAAGGCGGTACTCTTGGACACGGCGCGGATAGTCAGGAGGTTCCTCTCTCTGTCGCCCTAACCACCGGTAGCTTAGGCCCTGCCTCGCTGCCGGCGGCACCCTAGGTTAGATTTTTATAATGATTTTATGTTTTTTAAATATTGTTTTATATTTTACTTTTTATTACTGTAAAACCCTAATCTAAGACAAAAAATGAATAAAGAGATAATAAAATAAAAATATAATTATTAATATACCTTTACCTTCTGCAAATATTTTTTACAAGCGGAACCGCCGCTTAGCGAAATTATAACTTCTAACCGGAGTGAATATGAAAATTTTCCCATATTTGATTCAAATGTGTTTTAGTCTCGTCTTGGATTTTGCATGATTTTATTGTTTTTTTATTTCGATTTGAGCAACAGATAGTTCTTTATGTTATTTATTAGTAGTGGAAACTGTTTGGCATATGAACTTGTGTTATGATTAATTACATGTGTTCTGTTTGCCTGTACTTACCTATACGTATTATTTCCTATCTCTATCTGATATAATCAAAGACGTGTCAAAAGGAGACACTTAGGATTTAAATTTGTGTATATATATGTCGCTAATACGAAATTCACCGGGTCATCAAGTAAATAAATAAATAAAGCCGGCAAACATCTATTATACTATAATGTAACTACTTCATAGAGTTGTGGGTATCACATATATTTGATCGCCTTCTACTAGATAATATTGCAGGTAACATACCATTATTTTATTCAAAACCGATATATTTTTATTTCTCTAATAGGACCACAAAACTAACACAAAAAATTAAGCTATCCAAAAAAAAACATCACGCATGCATTACATTACCATATATAATATCAGATATAACCTTATACGTTTTTTTTATTCCGCTACGTCATCACACGTCACTATCGACGCGCTTGATAATAACTCGTCAAGAACGACCTCCCCTTAACGATGATGTCACACAGGTAACATCAAAATATGTAAGTCATTGGTCACAGACCATAAGACCTCCCGCGCAGAGCGGTCGCGCGGAAACATTCAGAAAAGTACGGAAAAACTTTGAAAAGTGACTAACAATATACCTAACAAATGACAATATGTGGACTTGAGTGTGCTAATGAAAATTGGAAACAGTGTTTATAAAAATCCTCGAAGACTACAGATATCTTCTTAATAATCAAGGTAAAATTACAATTAAGACGTATAAATAAGTATTTATAATTTATTTCCTAGCTCGATTCTCAGCTAAGAAAATTATTATTTTTGGGCAAAACTTTCTTTTTTGTGGTGCAATAAAGCATATTTATTCGGTGCTTTGTGCAAAAAATACCACTTCTGCGATTGTCAATTTAAAAAAAAAACTGTTTTTCGGTTTCCGTAACAAAAAGGTTTTTAATATTTTTTATTACTTTTATTAACGTTTTCACCTATTCCAATACATATATATATAATTCAGGTAGGTTATACGTAGATTCGGGTACAGTTAGCATCAAAAGTGGCTACGCATTTGAAAATTTCAAACGTATTTATTACAAAGGAATAAGAGTTTTTGACCCCATCATAAGCGTACTTACTTTTGATGCTGTCTGTACAAGACTATTTTTGCCGTTTTACGTTTCCTTTCGTTGTTTTAGTAAACATTAAATAGGCAGGGAATTTGCAACCTTCTCTAACTTTAATTCCTTAAGAGGGCGCAGTACGCTCGGTTCTCCATGCAAACGTATTTATGCTCTCATTTTAAAACGCAATGCTAGAATAACATTAAACTTTGTATACACAATGGGATCCGGCATACCTAGGTCGAAAATTAGTTTATTGTGCTAGAAATTGTAAAAGAAAAAAAATACAGCGGTTTTTTGATTACGGCTTGTATGAAAACCTTAATAATCGCTGTATTTTTTCTCCATTATAATTTCAAGCAACAGAAACTAATTTCCGACCTAGATATGCCGAATCCCATTGTGTATACAAAAGTTTCACGTTATTCTAGCATGGCGTTTTAAAATGAGAGCGTAAATACGTTTGTATGGAGAACCGAACGCACTGCGCACTCTTAAAAATGCGTACATTAGATTAGATCGTAGGACATCGTGAAATAAAACTTTCAGTCTACGAAAAATCGATCAGGTTTTTAAGTCTCGTTTTCTACGGAACACTAACAGACACTAAGCTTTTCACAATTGGACTCTTCTTTAAAAAAAAAGAAACATTTAATTCCCGCGACTATACTTTATTTACTTATTTAAATACGAGACGTAGTGGCCCATTTTCCATTGACCTTGTTGAATTTAAGATTTTTTAAAATTTTATTTTTAACGCTTTTCCAGTTTGTATGAAAGAGCGAATACCTCCTAACGTAGGTCTGGAAAAATGGCCTCAATATCTAAAACCAAGTGAAGAGATTATTGTGTCAAGCAAAAACAGCCTCTAAATCAAATACAATAACACTGCTGTTAACTTTATATCCGTGATTGTAGCCGGGTCCGCCCCTTCCTTGGATCGATGACGTGCGATTATTTAACAAACTATTGACATTTTTAATTGAATAATTAAAACCACCAGTTCACACTTTCAAGGGCGACATACCTGAAATTAGAATTTTAAATAACCATTTCACAAAAAATCTAATGCAATAGTTTCACGTACGCTCGTACGGTTGAGGAATTCTATTCTCTAACCATTTCGCAAAATATTTCTTTGAATTTGTCCAAACAAATAAAATTCGTTGACTGTACCCACTACGTTCGAGTTTTTCGAGCAAATGGGTTAATTATGTAGGTACAATCAACAGCAAATGTAGATGATAATTTAAGTACTTTGTCGCACTAACGTCCCAACAATGATCATCTGCTTTTGCTGTTGACTATACTAACCACTCGTGCCAATAAATTTTGATGAACACATGAATTACTCAATAAGGAATTGATATAGAATTAATCTACAAAGAAAATATATACAACAGTACTTAACCAAAATAATATAAATAATATTATTAATATTAAAACTAACTTAAATCTAAAACAGGCCCTTGAGGCATTGTATCGAGCATCTGGCGGCATTTCCTCGCTGTATCGCAATGCTGATACGTTGAGACTGCGCAGTACGTTCGGTTCTCCATACAAACGTATTTATGCTCTCATTTTAAAACGCCGTGCTAGAATAACATGAAACTTTGTATACGCAATGAGATCCGGCATATCTAGGTCGGAAATTAGTTTCTGTTGCTTGAAATTATAATGGAGGAAAAATACAACGATTATTAAGGTTTTCATACAAGCCGTAAAATACTCAAAAAACCGCTGTATTTTTTTTCTTTTACAATTTCTAACAACAGTAACTAATTTTCGACCTAGATATGCCGGATCCCATTGTGTATACAAAGTTTCATGTTATTCTAGCATGGCGTTTTAAAAATGAGAGCTTAAATACGTTTGTATGGAGAACCGAGCGTACTGCGGCCTCTTAAGCGAGGAAGTCGCCAGCTCGTCGGTCACCAGTTACGTCAACCAGACGCTTCGCAATTACTGCAAATAAATTGTGTGCGTCGGGACCCCATGGACCTAGAGTTTCGACGCCAAAAGGTACAAAAATTTACTCTCTGCTGAGGCGTTTTGCGCCGCTGCACCTGTTTTTACCGTAGTCCGTTGGAGGTAACAGTGCCAGTGGTCTGCACAGGTAGCATCCCACACCAACATCCGTCCCAAGCTACAAGGAACTAAGCACACCTCATCAGGTCTCTTACAATCGTCTCTGACAATACCAGTCGGCTCAAGAAGAGCAAAACTAAATTTTCCTTGAAAACGTATTTCATTATCCTTCATTAGTAGGTAGGGTATTTGTTTGACTTCTTTATTGGTAGCTTTAGGCACAGAATAAGTATAAGTAATAGTGCTTTAGGTTGCGTTTCCACCAGACATGTGCAAGGATGCGTAGAGAGATGTGTTTTTAAGAACCAATAGAATCACTTCATGCGCGCTGCGCTAAGCGAGGAAAGGTCAACGAAGTGTTCCTCTTGGTTCTTAACAAACACATCTCTCACTACGTATCCTCGCACATGTCTGGTGGAAAAGCAGCCTTGAGTAGCTGCTTTACACTTCAACGTTTTCAATTTAATTCCGTTACTATCGCTAGATGGCGCGAAAATAAATAAATAAATATTGGGGGACAATCTTACACAAATCGACCTAGTCCCAAACTAAGCAAAGCTTGTACTATGGGTACTAGATGACGATATACATACTTATATAGATAAATACATACTTAAATACATAGTAAACATCCAAGACCCAAGAACAAATATCCGTGAAAAATGCACAAATAAATGCCCTGGCCGGGATTCGAACCCGGGACCTCTAGCTTCGGAGGCAGGATCACTACCAACTAGGCTAAACAGGTCGTCAAAATGAAATTGATGATATCGGTGATAAACATTTCTAACTGAATAATTACTACACTTTGGAAGATTTTTTCTTAGACAAAGTTGACTAGTTTTCCACCTTGTGCTGTTATAACTTAATGAATATCTTTAAGCTTTAGTGTAAGACTGCTGCGCCCCATCGGGGTATCCACCACCACCACCACCATATCAGCCAACTAGGGTTTGCAGTCCCGGTCCCGATTTGTATGAAATTTCCCGGGAAATCCCGGGAATTCCCGGGAAATTTACATACCCTACAGCCAACTGACGTCCACTGCTGGACATGGGCCTCCCCCAAATTCACGAGGGGTATATGCCATAATCGCCACGCTTGGCATGCGGGTTGGCGATCGCAGTATCTCCACCGCACTCCAGGGATGCTGCTGCCCATCCCCCGGTGGTCTTGGTCGTAGTTTTAGGACATACCCGGGTCCATCGGGGTATCGTGTAACTTTAATATGTACTTGATGGCATGATTAAATGAATAAATGAATCCAGGAAATACTAAAGCAAACTACCGTTTGTCCTATTACGTATTCTGTGCTATTACTTATTCTGTGGTTTTGTTTGCGTTTATTTTACATTTGTGATTATTCCGTTTAGAGGCGATAATAGCGAAAATACATAGGTAGGTAACGTAATTTATTAGGTACCTACCCTAAACAGACATCGTACAATATCATGTAGGTATAACAAACATAATGCAATCAACCAATTTGGCTTAGTTGGTAGAGACCCTGCCTCCAAAGCTAGAGGTCCCGGGTTCTAATCCCGATTAGGGTATTTGCTTCTGTGGTGAGCAGAAAAAAATATGTACTTGGATGTTTTCTATGTATTTAAGTATTACATATATATATCTTTTAAATATATCGTCGTTTAGTACCCATAACATAAGGCTTATTGAGCTTACTATGGGACTAGTTCGATTTGTGTAAAACAAATTGTCTACTAATATTTTTTTATTTATATAAATTTAATCCTAACAATAAAGAGCGCTCGTGGCCCAGCGGCGCCCGCCTACCGCGTGCGGTATGCGAGGTTAAGCAATGTGGGCGCAGGTCAGTTCTTGGATGGGTGACCGCTTTGAATGGTTACTAACTGAGCGCTCTCGTGCTTTGGAAGGCACATTAAGCCGTTGATCCCGGCTGCTGTCTACGACAGCAGTCGTTAAGCCAAGTTAGAGACCTTCGGGCGGCTTGAGAACTTCTAACAGTCAATTTGCCCACCCACTTGACAAAGGGGGGTCGAAGTTGCACCACGTCCGTAGGGAGTACCCACCGTTACCCTACACGTGACCCCTGGGTGGTACTGAAAGTGCAACAACAACTGGCAACCGTACTTGTCTTCTCGAAGATCTCACGGTCCGTAAATAAATGCCATACGATTAAATTTAATCCTAACAATCATTAGTATGTATCGTATAAGCCAAGAAATGAGTGATCTAACACTTTTAAACCTTAAGATAAGATTAGATAATTTATTTTCTAATGTTGTTCTTAATATACTAATCACAGAATCGTAATAGCACTGTCTTGGCTGACTCTATCTACCTGAAAACTATACCTTATACCACGAGTAAATCACACGTTTAAGCAAGGCAAAGGTAAAGGTCACAAAGTCGAATCTATTATGAATAACAAGATGACTCAAAACGGGTTTGTTTTCCATACATAATATATTACATTATTCTTAACGGTTGATCAGCAAAGTAATCACGTTAATTTTCGATCGTACGGCAGATATATGCCAACTTAAACCTCAAAATGCATTAAGCCGCAGTATATTATTTTTACTGTTAACAATCTAGTGCCAAACAGTAGTTGGCACCTTTTCAGATAATCTACGGAACTTGGTACCCATTTTGATCTCAATTCTTTTGATGACAGAAAGGGACGGCAGCCGCCGTCCAGCCCTCTGGCTCAGCTGCTCTTTGGTCAAACCAAACGTATAGTTTAACGGCCGGTCTGACTACGGCCGAGGCTCGGAAGGAGCCAAGTTAGAGGCCTTCGGGTGGCTTGAAAACTTCTAACAGTCAAGTTGCCCACTCACTTGACAAAGGGGGGTCGAAGTTGCACCACGTCCGTAGGGCGTACCCACCGTTACCCTACACGTGACCCCTGGGTGGTGCTAAAAGTGCAATAAAAACTGGCAACCTTACTTGTCTTCTCGAAGATTTCACGGTTCGTAAATAAATGCCAAACGATTAAAAAAAAAAAATTTTACAATTAATGCAAATTGGACCCGAGTTGAAATGTCAATTGCAGTTGTTAATTACTCTTACGCGCTTATTAACGAACACTGTTGCAAATGCATCCTTATAAAAAAAATATGTAAGTCAATCATACTCATGCCGAGGTGTACCGAGATCTACACGCGGCAGCGTGTCCAGCCAAGTTCCCCCCAGGAACTGGCGGACAGCAGCATTGTGTTATTTTACACGAACCGTTTGGAGCCACTTTTGACCCCCCAATAACTCCAAATCTATTTAACATGAAAAAATAAAATTTAGTACATGTATTAAGATCCTTTAGAACAACTAGAACCTAAAATATCATAAATATAGGTGAAATTGTTGTTGAGATATAATATTAAATAATAATAATATTATTTAATATTATTTATTATTATAATATTATTTCTAGTGCGTCTTTTAAATCTACTTATAGTCTGAAAGAGCACTATTTGTCTCTTCCATAATATTTTTCGATACTGGTCTGTAGTTTACTTTTGGGTCTCACTTAAGTTTGTGGTTATTACAGCGATAATACCTAAATTGGTACAGCGATAATATATGTATGTTTATTGATTTACTTATTTATGTATGTTTATTGTATATATATTTATATATAGCGCTTTAAGTGTTTATTATTATTATTATATTTCTTTTTAATTCTAGTAGTTATTCCTTTTGTTTGCACCACCCACTTATCATGTTTGTTTACTTTTTTCTCCGCTACCCAAAGGTTGTCTGGAAGAAATCGCTCATTTAGCGATAAGACCGCCTGTTGTTTACCTCTGCTTGTATCTTTATGCTGTTTCTATCTGTAATTCTTTTTTGAGGTGCGCAATAAAGCATATTGTATTGTATTGTATTAAAGTCCAAAACACGGCATTTTTACCACTGACTGACTGACTAGTAATCAAAAACCTAAGCCACTTCCAGGTGACCGAGTAAGGTGAAATTTGGCATCTAGCTTGGTAATTGTGTATGTGCACCAAAAAAAACAGTTTTATTATTACTATTTATGCTTGTTTAACATCAGAACTCCGTCACTTATCACCGAATTTGAAAAAATATTTTTTTCTTTGTAACGGTATAAAACAGGGGTGGTCGCATAGTTATCAGGTAAGAATCATAGTGCCCTGGAGAAATCTAGGGAACTCTTATTTGAGGTGCACCTATTTGGGTATTTTGTATTGTAAAACGTGCATTCGCTCTTGAAAAGCGCTATTTGGTGAAGTTTGACAAAAAGTAATGATATCCCATCAAAAACATAAATGTGAAAATGGCAGCTAAGTTCAATATGCGATGCGTGGTTGTCGCCTTCATAGACAAGAGAATTGAGATCTAAATGGGTGCCAAGTTCCGTAGATTATCTGAGAAGGTGCCAAGTCGGGCACTAGATTGTTTATAGTAAAACTAAGTAATTGCAGCTTAATGCATTTTGAGCCTTAAGTTAAGGTTAAACTGCCAAGTTAAGACCCTTAACAATTGACAGTTTTCTATGTAGTATGTTATACTCGTATTATAATACCATGAAAGCTGTTGCTCGGTTCTCCATACAAACGTATTTAGGCTGTCATTTTAAAACGCCATGCTACAATAAGATGAAACTTTGTATACACAATGGGATTCGGCATATCTAGGTCGGAAATTAGTTTCTGTTGCTTGAAATTATAATGGAGAAAAAATACAGCGATTATTAAGGTTTTCATACAAGCCGTAAAAAACTCAAAAAACCGTTGTATTTATTTTGACAATTTCTAGCAACAGAAACTAATTACCGACCTAGATATGCCGGATCCCATTGTGTATACAAAGTTTCATGTTATTCTAGCATGGCGTTTTAAAATGAGAGCGTAAATACGTTTGTACGGAGAACCGAGCCACACCGAGCGTACTGCGCCCTCTTAAGAAAATTGCCAGTAAAAATGGACTTTGTGAAACGAAAATCGTGATGTAATTTTTTGTATTTCCCTACAAACTGTAAACCAAGAGATCTTATTTGACGTTTTGTTAAAAGTTGCTTATTTGTCTATCAGCCATCATCCATTTCCGAGGATGAGGTCTAGGCTGGGTTGCACCAAATCGTCTCTAATCGTTGTATGGAATATTTGACAAGTTTCTATGGGATGACAGCTGCCGGCGCCATATTTAACGTTGACCGTTCTGTAACCGTGAATTAGGGAACCCACCCTAGGTCACCATGCTGCTGCTGTCTTGGCTTCGTACCCCTTTTGACATCTTAATTTAGTCGAGTCCGCTAACTTCACACCGTTTGGCAAAGTGCCTTAGCAGCAAGACGCCATCAATAACGAAAAAAAAAAACCTCACACCGGTTTACTTCATGCATTAAAATGACACAATATTATCTTTTATAGTCGACTGTACACTACAATTCAATTATTATGTGAACGAACACAGCCAACTGATTGGATATTGTGATCGTATGATCCGTGAATCATCGTCATCTGGTAAATGGAAACTAAAACTTGTCATTAGGTACATATTTAGGGTATTCATTGCTCGTAATTTATACAAATTGAACTACTTATTAATCACCTAATGTGACCTAATCTGCGATCGCCAACCCGCATGCCAAGCGGGGCGATTATGGCATTTACCCCCCATGAAATTGGGGGAGTCCTATGTCCAGCAGTTGACGTCCTAGGGCTGATATGGTGGTGGTGACCTAATCTAAGTTGATCAACAACGACTTTAAAATATTACACCAATTTTTGGTATATAGGTACCTACCAATATTTTTGTAAAGTGAAGAAAATTTTAACCTCTTCACTGCCACAGTAGATTCCGTAAGTTGTGTCTCACACGCCAAAGTATTTGTAGCCAAAGACTGAAAATGAACCTTACTGGACATCACGCAGTTGCCTTTATATCACTTAAATATTTCTAGTCTAGTTAAAATAGGTAGGGCACAGCGAAACGTCATCTCGCTCAGGAGCAGCCCAACTGGGGAAGTACCTCCGCCTTACAGAAGAATGTAGCCGTAATAGCATCACTACTTGCCCATTAGGTAGGTATGTGGTGTTGTGTTCCTGGTGGTGAGTAAGGTCGCCAGAGCTCCCGAGGATGCGCTGTGTTGGAGAGTGAGGTACCTGCATATGTATCTAGCTTGACAGCTGGAGACATCTGCGGGTCCCTCAATCTCAACACAGCGCATCCCCAAGTCAATAAGGTGTCGGCAAGGCACTTGTGATTCCTCTTGAGTCGCAAGTGTCCACAGGCTACTGTGTCTGCTTACCATCAGACAGGCCGTAAGCTTGTTTGCCACCGTCGTAGTATAAAAAAAAACTTGACATGACATGATATGAAGTCATGGCGTGTGGGGCACTTTTACTGACTTTATATCAAGTCAATGGCAGCGAAAGGATTAAACGCTCCCATGGTACACTTATAATAAAATTAAAATAAAAAGCCCATTTATTCCATAACCAGAAAAAAAATGTTAATTTTATAAATCTTAAGTGCTTATGCTGTGGTCGGTGGGTTTGGCATGGACCCCTCTCGGGTAAATGATGGTACACTTAACACTTACTTATTGTTGGAAGAATTTTGATTCGATTTGTTCCTTATTATCATAATATTGTATTATACTAGCTGCCCCGCGCGGCTTCGCTCGCGTATTACAAATAACGCAACGAATGCTGCGGATTAAAATATAGCCAAGTTTATCCTTCCAAAAGGTTCATTTATTTAGGATATATTTAATTTTAAACCTTGTACTCGTACGATGGCCACAATGCCTTTTGACGATTGAAGTTTTGGCTGTGCTGTGTTGGTCAATTTAGCCCACATCTCTCTCAGCCCGCGGGCCTAAATTACCACTATAAAATTTGTATATATTTTTATATTCGTACCTAATCAACCCACGGATCTAAACGACTACAATGAAATATGTAGACTTAGAGTGTGTCCAACCTGGAAAAATGAGGGATATATTAAACAGAATTTCGGACCTCTCGTTTTTGGAAGTTGGAGTTTTCCATTCAATTTTAGCGGCACCTTTATCAAAGTCTACAATATTTGTACATTGTATACCAAATTTGTTTTTTTTTTGTTTTTAGGATATAAATGTTTGTTATATATTTAATTTTAAGAAGACTGTAGTTTTAGACATATATTCTCTTCGGTTTTAGAGGCTTCCTGAAGCTGACAGTTATATAAGTCAACTTAGCCCGTGGGATTTGACATTTGGTGTGCTTCTATATGGAGATAATTCGTCAACAGCCGGAAATGATCGTACTATCTGTCCCGTTCTAACTTATCTTAGTTTCTTAGTTAACCATAAGGATTCAAAGAGACAACTATATGAAAAATCATCTTGCTTAACACTACGGATCTCTTGGTAATATTAATTTGAGATATTGAGGCAAAGGACAGACAATTAGGAAAACCGCGATAATATTGACACCCCAGCATAATTGAGATAAGATAATATTAATCGTGTAAAGGTCCACATTAAGAATAAATTAAAAAATGACACACCACGTCTGTCATTCATGTAAACAATGTAAACAGATCGTTTATTTGGTGATTAGTTATTTTACTGGTGATGCGGATATATAAAGCCGACTCAAAACTCATATTATTTTTTCCTGCATAACTTACAACAGGTTTGAGCTCTATCGTATTTCCTCAATTTATTCGAAATATGTCAATGAGGCAAAGGACTTCCACATGAATTATTGCATACCGTACGTCAAATACCGAAGAATTGATATCAACGCCATCTATAGTACAGAATTGTTCAGCAGATCCATTTTTTCATGAAAACGCGATAACGACGCAACCTACCGGGTCCAATTCTATTTTCAAACCATCCAGGAATCCACTCGAATATACACACAAAATTTCATCCAAATCGGTCCAGCCGTTTAGGAGGAGTAAGGTGGCAAACACGTACAGAAGAATTATCTATATTAATAATTTCGTGCAGGGGTACGGTAGACCCGAACGAGACCTGTCTCAAATTGAAGAACGTATAAAAATTACGATTTTTGAGTTGAACATATGTATCCGCAAAATTCGGATTGTCGCGTATTTTGCATTTAAAAGTGTTAATTTGATGACAAAACGTCGGCCATATTGCCCACAGACTATATTGCTATATTAAATTTGTTGTTTGACAGTGTCGGCTACGTTCGAAAATCGTGAATTTTTGCGTCCGGTATGTTGGCCAGGTTGCTGGGCTGCGTTCTGGGTGATGGGTCATCATCGCCCATTGTGTGGATTCGGCTAGCCGCGTCTGCAGCGTTTTGTTTTTGTAGTTTTCAAGCGTTCTATACACCTATCAGCCTAGCTAGCACGATAACTTATACCGTCACGTTATATGGGTGAAATGTATTAAAACGTCACATAAAACGTAACGGTATAATCTATCGTGCTAGCTAGACTGATTGTCACAACAACCGCCTTCAAAGCGAATGTATGGGGCCTGTTACATGGTTATTATTATCACGTGATACATTCATATCACGATAAATATCACGTGAATATAGAAGCAGAATCCATACAAACTTGAAAACTGCGATAATATTGACACCCCAGTATTGTGATAATATTAATCGTGTAAAGGACACCACTTGAATGTTTGCTGAGTTTGTCCGCCAACTTAAAGCTGCGTCTCTATTTTGTTGTGACAAACTACTAAGTGACTTATGGCTTTTAAACGTCTAGCAAAATTCTATCCCTATCTCGCTCTATCTTATAACTTAGTGGTACTGGGGGTCTACTGCGAATTTCGTATGGTGCCGTCCCTTTCACTCATATAGTCTATGACAGGAGAGTGAAAGGGACGGCACCATACGAAGTTAGGATTTTGAATTTCGGAGTCGACCCCCAGCTCATGCCGTTCGCCGCGCTCGGACGTTAGAGGCGCTACCGCGAACCGAAAACGAAGTATCTGCCTCTCTCTCGCACATGTATATTCGAACGACAGAGAGGAAGATAGTTCGTTTTTGGTTCGCGGTAGGCCCTCAGGCGTCAACTTTAAAACGAATAGGGTATTTTACTATAAGAGAAATAAAATTCAAAATGTAATAAAAACCAGCCAAGTGCGTCGGAGTCGCACACTGAGGGTTCCGTACAACTAAAAAACAAATGTGATTTATCAATATATTGATATTTTTTGTAAAATATACTTCATAATCAACATTATCACCTAATTTCAAGTACATAGGTCGATGGGAAGTTCAAAGATTATATGTGTGACAGACAACACACGGAATGTTCTTTGACTTTCTTCGACCGTCCGCCGCGCTCGGACTAAAGTGCTACCAACCGAAAACTAAATATATATGCCTCTCTGTCGAACTTGCATATTCGAGCGCGGAGAGGGAAATACTTCGTTTTCAGATCTCGGTAGGCCCTTTGGTCTGACGGCTCCTATTCCTGGATGGTGCGCGTATCGGAATGTGAAATACCTTTAACAAAACGGAACAAGTTGTTAAATAGCTTCCATTAATTGGAGAAAATATTACCAACTGTTATTATTATCACGCGAAACACTGAATATTGAAGCAACATCCATAGGGGCCTGTTACATGGTTATTATTATCACGCGATATACTCATATCACGATCCGTATCACGTGCAATGAATATTGAAGAAAAATCCATACGATTTTGAAAACCACGATAATATTGACACACCAGTATTGTGATAATATTAAGTGTTTAACAGACCCCCATACAATTTTAAAAATCGCAAGAATATTGACACATAGTATTGAGTGTAAAGGGCCCCACTTAATAGAATTTGGCGGAGAATAGAGAGCTGCTACCGGGAAACGAAAACGAACAAACATCGTGTATTTCCCTCTGTGTCGCTCGATTTTGCAACTTCCGACAGAGAGGGAGATACACGAACTTTATTTGTTTTCGTTCGCGTTAGCAGCTCTGACTTCGCACCAAAAATACTGACTGGCACATCAATATTGAACAATTGCACATCTGAACTGAATTTTAATGAACGATTAGTATTTTGGCTATACAAATCAGTACTGATTACGGTGTCAAATTTTTTATGTGCCTTTAAAACTACCCTTATAAAAATGCTTAGGATTAACTTGAAAAGATACTAGCTTTTGCCCGTGACATCGTCAGCGTAATCTTTTACTCCCTATTCCATATGTTAACCTTTTCGCCGCCAGACGTCAAAGTAATTCGCCGTGCCCCTGACAAAGAAGATATATACTAACGTAACAAGAAGCGACACCGAAGCATGTGTGCTGTAAACCCGTCTCGCGGCTATGTGTGCGTGTTCTGACGTGAACGGGGGTGCGCGCCCCGTGTGGACAGCTAGCCGCGGCAAGATGAATCGCAGGGGTGCCGCTCGCTTCAACATTCGCTCGCGTGACGTGCGCTCACACAACAGAGATCGATCGGCCGGTAGCGGGCGTGTAGTTTTACTTGAAATTCGTTAGAATTTATCATTTGTAATTCAATGTAATCAACTATGGCTGGAGCTTTTTATTTCTGTGTCTACGGTTGTGACAGTAATACCAAAAGCCACAAAAGGGAGAAGCTACTTTAGGCTACCTACCGATCCAGATAAGTTAGTTATAAAATTTTATATGTTGTGTCCTTCCCTACATTTAGAATTAAGACTTCACCTAAAATCCGTTTTTTAATTCGAAAGACTAAAGAAAGACGAAAGGTTGCATTTTGCCTTGCAATACATTAAGAGTACCTACATCTTCAAAATAAATTAAACAAAAAAAATTAAATGGCGAAATAGATGAAATGTCAATTGAGTCTTTCAAATTATACTTAACGCGGGTGTCGCGGTCGCAGTGAATGACTTCATTTCATGTCACACAATTTCTATGGATTGAGGTTTAAAAAAATATTTTTTATATTATTGTTATTATTTTAGCATACAATTATATTCATGTTAAGCTTAGATTTACACAAGAAAAGTAAGTTTCCATATTATGAGAAGTTTTGTAGGTACTTATTTTACGAGCTTTTAGTAAGTTTTCTCCTGACTCAGTGCATCTGTCTGTCTGTTTGTAATCAAAACTTATGGATTAAATTTGACTAGCTTCCCGGTGTTTGATTGATGAATATCATGATCATTGAATAAACATTATTTCCTCTTGCCAAGGCAGCTACATTGCCAACCCTATCCAACAGACGTGACGTTACAAGGTCACCGGCGCTCGACTCACACCGATAGGCCGTGTCGCCCCCCTGCCCCTGACGCCACGACGGTAAAAAAATGATGTGTAAAGAAATAATGCCAATATAAAATTGGGCAGCTTCTCAGTAGTTTTTCATTAAAAAAATTGTCGGCCAGTGCCGTCGTTGGCGTCGGGGTGACGATTTTACGTTGACGGCTATGGCCGACCGTGGCGTTCAAAAGGTTTCCAGACTACAGACTTTATTTCTATACGAAGTTTCATCATAATCCGTTGTTGTAATGTTTTTATTTTATACATTTTTGTACACTATTTCTTTCGTCGTTTGCATAACTGTCACGAATAAATGTTTACTTTATTTCTTTCTTATTTATTTCACCCGAGCGAAGCCGGGCTTTCATCTAGTATATATATAAAGGGCGACTGTACCTCTCACTCTCAGGTCTTATTTTGTATTCGATTCCATTATTTCAATATTAAGGTTCAAACGCCTTTGACCAATTCCTTAGCTTACTGAAGTTACTGTTCCTACTGCGAATGGTTAACTGTTTTTTAAGGTTCCGTGCCCAAAGGGTAAAAACGAGACCTTATTTCTAAGACTCCGCTTTCCTTCCGTCTGTCTGTATATCTGTCCGTCTGTCACCAGGCTGTATCTCATGAAACGTGATAGTTAGACAGTTGAAATTTTCACAGATGATGTATTTCTGTTGCCACTAAATATACGAGTAAAAACAAATACTAAAAAACAGAATAAAATAAATACAATCATGTTTTTTTTGTCTGATTTATAGATAATGGCACGGAACCCTTCGTGCGCGAGTCCAACTCGCACTTGGCCGGTTTTCTTTATTGATAATAAGGGCTTGTCGCCAGGCGAAAATAAGAAAAACCGAAAATGACCCTTAAAAACTATAGAAAATCTCGGCTTCATCCCATATAGGGACAATACTGTTTTCCTACTCGTCGATTTTCATGTTTTTTTTTATTAAAAATGGGATTGCTGTTGGCCAGCATCTAGCCAGGGGGCAAAGATGAGGCCGACGATGAAGCGAGCTCACCCAGAAGATGCCTATTCACTCGTGCCTTAAAAAGGTCCAGGTTATATGAACTCGGAAATACAGACGCCGGCAGAGAATTCCAAACCTAAGACTTAAGTAAGACTTCGTAGACCAAACTACAATCACATCATTTTTCTCTATGGAACTCGTAATTTCTTTCTCAACTCGTCTTTAGTCAACTATAATGAAAAGTGACCAATTATGTGGCGCCGTTTGTCAACTTTAATCAACCAATCACGTGTCGCCGTGGTACGCGTGCGCGCGCGCCTCGCCTGGGGCGCAAAAGCATATTAGCGAACAGGTTTCCGCAGGACTGGTTTTTTAAAATTATTTCGGTTTATTTAATTGATCTCGGTTGACTCGTATAGTATTTTACACCACACCTTGCCAAAAAGCACGTTTTAAAATTGTGTAAAAAACACGGGTGGTAAAACGCCCTCTCTCGCATATTTATGACCCTCGCCTGCGGCTCGGGCCTCAAACATCTGTGATATCGGCCTTTCTTTGTTTGACAACCCTCGTATCGTATATAGCTATTTCAATTTTCATTGACTTTTTGACCGAGCGAGCGAAGCGTCTCCGTTTCAGCTTTCGACAAAGATTCTTTCGAATGTCTGTCTGTTTGTCCGGATGTTCTCCTCTACAGGTTGCATTTCTCAGCCAATTTTCGTGAAAATTTTGTGAGCAGGTTCGATATAATTATATGGATTTCTTTTGTCGAGTCAGATTTTGGAAATTTTGAAATTTTAATAGTACATTACGATACAAGTGCAGAGAACAGGAAATGCGCAACGAGTGGTGATAAATTGAAACACGACCGAAGGGAGTGTTTTAAATTGACACGAGTTGTGAATTACCTGTTCGCGCGTGTATCGTACAACGTTTTACAGTACATATGGCTCTTTAAAGTTTCGACACATGCACGTAATCTGCTGATTACCGCACTCGTGCGGTAATATAGCACCATATGTACTGTAAATAGCTATTTCAATTTTCATTGACTTTTTGACCGAGCGAGCGAAGCGTCTCCGTTTCAGCTTTCGACAAAGATTCTTTCGAATGTCTGTCTGTTTGTCCGGATGTTCTCCTCTACAGGTTGCATTTCTCAGCCGATTCTCGTGAAAATTTCGTGAGCAGGTTCGATAATTATATAGATTTCTTTAGTCGAGTCAGCTTTTGGATATTTTGAAATTTTAAAATATTTTTTGCGAGGTACACAGCTCACAGAACCACTAGTTTAAATAAATTGACATTAATATCACTTCAGAAGAGTAATAAAAGTACACGTCAGCTATCTTTGAAGAATATAAACACGGTTTTTTTTGCAACTGAGACCATTTCGAAATAATTGCTTGTTTTTAGGGTTCCGTACCCAAACGGTAAAAACGGGACCCTATTACAAAGACTTGAAATTTTCACAGATTGTGTATTTCTGTTGCCGCTATAACAACAAATACTAAAAACAAAATAATAATAATAATTAAGGGAGGCTCCCATACAACAGAGTAGTTGTTGGCGTTTTTTTTCTGGTACGGAACCCTTCGTGCGCGGGTCCGACTCGCACTTGGCCGGTTTTTTTTATTTACTTGTTCCTCATTGTATGATAGCTAGCGTTGTTTTTTTATTACATATTTAACGACAGTTCTTCTAATGATATTAAAAAATGTTCAAGCCACTTCATGTAGGCGTTCATTTCTGAATTGAGAACTTCGGCAGGGTGCTCATTCCACAACCGGAGCGTCCGATGGAGGAAATTCCTCTGAAACCGTACCGTACGCGACCATTTATAGGTTCTAAAGTGTGAGGATGAATGAACTGACGGCGAGCTGTGCGATGGTAGAAAGCGGCCATGGGTGGGCATCATGGTTAATGTTATACTGTCATCAGGAACTCAAAGATGAATGGAATGGCGGTTACTCTTACTTAACCGACATGAGCAGGGCTCTTAAATATTTATAATGATGATGATCATGATGAACCTAGAACACTTTGTTAGCTTCGAAGGCGTGGTTATAAAATCTCTGAGGTCGAATACCTTAAAATCAGGTTATTAAAATTAGTCTCGACCTCGTCAATAAAAAGCGACGCATATAAATATGAACCCTCAGAGTACCCCAAAGATGACGTCAAATAATATTACCGCTTTTTAGCGATAAGTCCGCCTGTTGTTACCTACGTACCTAAGTCCTATTCATGTTTTACCATTGTAAAATTTTCCGTGTACTGCACAATAAAGTATTATATTATTATTCACCTTATTTATTTCTTTTTTTTAGGTTAGATTTTTTACAGGAAATTTATACAAGTAAAATATAAAAATATACATACAAAATATAAAAGCATTATAAAAAACCTAACCTAGGGTGCCGACGGCAGCGAGGTGAGCCTAAGCTACCGGTGCGGTGGTTAGGGCGACAGAGAGAGGAACCTCCGGACTATTCGCGCCGTGTCCAGGAGTACCGCCTTCTGTATTTGACCCTTGACCCAGGCATCTAACGAGAGTCTCTTGAGATGTTGGTCGAGACTCTTCGCTATTAGACCGTTCACAGAGACGACTATCGGGACAATAATCGTTGAATCAACATCCCACTTGGCGGTTACCTCATGTGCCAAGTCTAGGTACTTGCTGACTTTGTCCTTCTCAGCTTTCACGAGGTTCTCGTCATGGAGGATGGTGATGTCAACGAGTACTGCCTATATAGCGCTTCGATCGATCTGTCAGCACGATATCAGGCTTGTTACTTGTTATTATTATTATTATTACATAGGTACTAAATTGAATATCATTTGTTATCCTTGTCATTCATAGTTCCGCTTTTATTTTATTTGCTACAATGTTATGTCAACTCACTGTCCACGCCATGCCAAATAGTTCGAGGCAAATAAACCATTACCCGCCACAATTAAAGAGGTTATTTATGGTATGCCGTTAGACCAATTGCCCAAGAACAGTTCTCAATTTAGCTACATAAGAGCTTTTCTGTTGCCCTCGGTGGAACTTGTATAGGATCTCTATAGAAATTCTTACTCTCATAAATGAAGCATTAAGCTAACTTTGACAATGTACATCATAACACCTATAGTCGTTATTGGCGCCGTAGGTACGACAAAATGCAACACCTAAAGGTGATCTTGGCGTTCGATGGGTTAATACATTTTATTTTATTTTTTTATTTTGTGTCTATTAGAGTTAACAAATAGTGTTACAATAAGGGCTTAAAAACATATATTAGTAAGTACCTTTTATTTATTGTGCCACCAAAAACATTAACCACAAATTAGTTTTAAAGAAATACTTTTTTTAAATAGATAGTGGTGGTGCAGCTTAATACTATTATTATATAATACTATTATTATATAATACTATTATTATATAATACTATTAAACGAATGTTTAAGTCTTATTAAAGTTGTAATTGAGGTAGGAAAGCTAGAGAGTGCATCTAATTAATTGCGATATTTTTTTACTATTGAGCTTGCACGGCACGGTCATGTCCACAAATATGCGTATACGTATATTGACTTATCCTGGTAATAATAATAAGGTTTAGTAAAATAGTGAAGAGTCTCGACCAACATCCCAAGAGACTCTCGCTAGATGGCTGGGTCAAGGGTCAAATACAGAAGGCGGTACTCCTGGACACGGCGCGGATAGTCCGGAGGTTCCTCTTTATGTCGCCCTAACCACCGGTAGCTTAGGCTAGCCTCGCTGCCGGCGGCACCCTAGGTTAGGTTTTTTTATAATGCTTTTATATTTTGTATGTATATTTTTATATTGTACTTGTATAAATTTATTGTAAAAAATCTAACTTAAAACGAAAAAATAAATAAGGTTTAGTAATAATACATGAGGCAATAAGTCCTTGTATATGAATTATAATTTGTCATGGATTTAAATTCTAGAAATGTAATAACGATTCCAACGATTCAGAATTTCTGACATAGACCAAGCTCTCAAATATTCAAGTAGTATAAAATATTAGGTAACTTATTTCGTTTACTTGTCAACAAGAAACCCAAAAATATTTTATTTTTTATTTTTATTAGGTATATGGCTATTCGATTTGAAGATATTCACGAAAATGTGAAGATAAAGCCTGCCATCGACTATATGACGTCACAAGGCTGAATTTTGTCTGTCACCACAACGCACAAAGAGAACAGCAGGACGCTTTCTTTGGTAAATCCGGCTCATTAATAATCATCGCTTCTGTAAGATTTTTAGGGTTCCGTAGTCAACTAGGAACCCTTATAGTTTCGCCATGTCTGTCCGTCCGTCTGTCCGTCCGTCTGTCCGTCCGTCCGCGGATAATCTCAGTGACCGTTAGCACTAGAAAGCTGAAATTTGGTACTAATATGTATATCAATTACGCCGACAAAGTGGTAAAATAAAAAGTGGAAAAAAATATTTTATTAGGGTACCTCCCCTATACGTAAAGTGGGGAGTATTTTTTTTTTCATTTTAACCCTAACGTGTGATATATTGTTAGATAGGTATTTAAAAATAAATAGGGGTTTACTAAAATCATTTTTTGATAATGTTAATATTTTCGGAAATAATCGCTCCAGAAGTAAAAAAAAATGTGTCCCCCCCTCTAACTTTTGAACCATAAGTTTTAAAAATATGAAAAAAATCTCAAAAGTAGAACTTTATAAAAACTTTGTAGGAAAATTATTTTGAACTTGATAGGTTGAATAGTTTTTGAAAAAATTACAAAAATAATTTCTGAACGAAGTTTGTAATTTAACCGTATAAACAGGTGTTTATTGTACCTGTCATTTCTACAAAATCACAATGAAATGACGTGCTTTCAAAGGTTTTGTGTTTCTGTACTTAATATGTCAACTTAATGTGACGGACGGAAAACTACGGAACCCTACACTGAGCGTGGCCCGACACGCTCTTGGCCGGTTTTTTTAAGCTATGACGTCTTACTTATCATTTACTCTCTTTTAGTTGATGAGAACACGAACGATTTAATGAGAAACTTTTGAAATTGATTTATACTATGAAAAGGCGATATTTTCGTGATATTAAAAATGTGGTTATGTTTATTTTTTTTATCCTCTACTTATTTGATTTTCAAATCGGAAAAAGCCGCCTTCAAAAATAAAATGTTGTATTTTTAAAATAACGATTTTTCGATGCAAATGGAAATTTGTTTGTCTCGGAAATTTCATTTTTGTTGACGACTGTACTTTTCCACGGGGTATGGTAGAGCTGATAGTGGCAACCTGCGGTGGAAACTTAATATGTTTATGTTTAGTATATTAATCATCATACCTCTGATAACTCGGGCACATTCTAGGGATTTTATATCGATAAAAAAATATCGATATACACTATACCGTCAGAAAGTTTTAGACCATACACAAAATATGCAAATAATCAACATTGATTGATTATCCACTCAATTTTGATTCATCTGTCCGTAGTACTCTCAACCAGTTTGCAAAAGTCCAATGCTTGTAAGAAATAGCCCATTGCAATCTTTTTGCCTTAATAGGTTTGCGTAATAATTTATGAAAATTAAACTAAAAACTGTGCTTGGTCCTAAACTTTTTGACGGTAGTGTATGTATAATAATACTTGACTGTGCTCATTGTAAATTCTCAATTACTATAAAAAGGATCGATATCACACCCGATATCAAGCCTCTTAAGATAATAAATGTATGCGAATGTCATTTCAAACAAAATTACTATTTACTGTCAGTGCCATTCATATCCTAGAGTAAGAATAATATGGTAATATTCCGCTACGATAGTTACGAAGTCCAAAATAATTTTAAGTTTTGTAATCCCACGTCCGCACCGCTACATACGTATTTTTGACCATTAAAATCACTTAAAACATCAAATGTTGGTCTTGCTTATAGTGCCCTAGACAGCCCAAACTTTAGTCGTAATTTGTTTATTGTTTTTATTTTAAAACTAAGAGAAAAAAAAATCTTGAACATTTTGATGTTGACAGTAACATCGATATATTTAATTGTCGATAAAATATTTTGCTACGTCACTTTAGTATAAGTGCCCCGAGTTATCCCAGGTATGTTAATTATATGTAATATTAAATATTGTATTCCTAGTTATTCATTATGTTCCCAATAGTTTGTATTGTGGTAATTTTATTTACTTATTTAATCTTTATTGCACTAAAGAAATCTTATGTTACAAAAGTTAGACTTAATGCCATATGGCATTCTCTACCAGTCAACCTTAAGACAAAGCAGAAAAACAAAGGTGATGAAGATGAATGATAATTGAGGTTTTTTTTTTTTTATTTTAATGTCAAATCAAAAAAGCCATTGTTACGTAAAACCAAAGTTTACCATTATTTTAAACCATATTATACTTCCTTGAACTATAAGGTTACCTTACAGAAGTTTTTGTTTATGTATGTAGGCAAGTAAATATTAAAACCGAAGCATGGATCACGTGTTTAGGTAATTTGTAAAAGATTTTTGACATTTATTGTTTAAAAGATTTCCTGTGTCAGAGGACATTAACTGCGCAATAACAAGTCCCATGGTTGGTAAAAATTAAAAATCGTTACTTTACATAGGTAAAGTACATATTTAAAAGTTGATTATTCTCAAAAACATGAATACACCTATTTGAATTTAACCTCCAGTTTGCACAAACAAACTAATGCGTACTTCAGTATACTAGATACAACTCAACATCACCACTATCTCCAACATGCCAGGAACGGGCCATCTTCCAAGCCTTCTTTGGACACTTTTAAGCCAAATAATAATATTATTTATCATTTGTTGTACTTATGTCTTTTCCGCTCATGGGACAATGGTGTCCCGTACCTTTGGGAGGCGTGTGTGGGGCCGAAGTACCAAACGAGTAGAGGTCCTTTTGACAATTTGATGAAATGCAAGGGAATGATGCTGCGGATGCTGTCCCTGCCCTTGTCATGGGATGCACACAGAGACAGAACCCGCCAGAATGTACGATTGTACAGGTACTATTGCTGGTTGATGGAATCTAAATGCACCGGATTATTGGGTGAATATTTTGGACTAATGGTTGGTCTATTGAGTGAGACAACGGACGCCTGCCTAATAAAACTGCCTCTCATTTGATCTCCGGCATACGATGACTCGCCCTTTGATAGATGGGCCCCTATAACCAGCCAATTTAAAAAAATTGGCCTAAGAACCAAACCAGTGCAGAGGGCTTGGGGTAGAGAGGCACTGGACTTTAAACATACAGCTAACTCGCCAGTTAGGTAACAACGTCCACATCCACCCCAAGCAACAGCTCTAGTGACTCCACTCTGGACAGCTGGTTAAGGCAATCCAGAGGCGGGGGGCCTGTCCAAACAACCAATCCACAGAACATCCCCATTAGCACTGAGTTACGTAAGGTTCGCTGCTCCCTAACAGCCCGCTACAAGCTGCCCAACTTTGACTGATTGCACTGGAAAAACAATAGGCGATGGGGTCGTTATCCTGTTATTATTATTAGTAGACCACGCGAGCCCCCTGGCTCAATAAATTTGAAAAAAATCCAGAAAGTGAACCGACAGAAAAATCTCCAGCTTACAAATTTTCAGGAGAATCGGTTGAAAAATGCGACCTGTACAGAAGAATAGCCAGACAGAAATGTAAAATCTGTTTTGCCTAAGATGTAGCGGGGACGCTTCGCGCTTGCTCTGACGATAATATTTAAAGTTAACCTTGTCTTCGATAGTAATTAACATTTAGTTTTAAAATACGTTTTCTTCTAGAGAAATACGCCGGCCGTTTGCTGTCATAGAAAACGGGCCGGCCCGGACACGGAACGGTCTACAGTGAATCATCCTTTAGTATTATCATGTCCATTAAAAACTAGTTTACAATCATAATCACACTGATAATTAGATGATTACATTGCGATTGAACGATTAGTGTACATCAAAATAAAACAAACAAGGTGCGCGCAGCGTGAACCTCACAGCCGCCTTTGACGCCGAAACCCAGCTGCCGAGGTTTAAAAATATCAGATAAGACTGTATTTTCGACGGCAGAGTTTCGACGCCAAGCGTCTATGTACATACAACCGACAGCAATGGTCATATGCCACCGTCCGCTTAGCTAGTGGAACGAGATTGGCACCATGCAGAACTGGAACGATTTCTGGGCTTACGTGCCCTGACAGCATGATGTTTAGCAAGGCTGTAACTTCTTTAATAAAGTCCGTTCCAGTGTCTCCCAAAGGTGTGGTCGTTAAATCTTTAAGGTGCTGGGGTGACAAAGCGTCTAAGCAGCTACCAGAGCCGGTGGGGAATGACATAATGGCTTGTTTGCAAGCTGCGTCTTCAGAGACGGTTATCCCAGTATCATTTAAAATAGGAGGAGCTGAGTTGGGGCTTTATCTCAGTATATAATAATATTGTACTTTGTGCCGTCACTGTCAAACAATAAATTTAATATGGGCGACATTTTCTTATCAAATTAACGCTTTTAAATGCTAAATACGCGACATTTCGAACGACGGAATTATGAATATACTAAACTAGATAGACTGGTCGGCCCAAGGTCTGGCTGGCTGGTCTGTTAAAGGCTGGTTGAAGGTCTACTTATCTAATACTAGTTTCTCAGGTTTACAATCTAGATGTATTTCTAAATAGATTCCATCAACCCCCAACGCGCAACGCAAAAGAGGGGTGTTCCTAAATTTTACATGTGTATCTATCTGTGTATATTATATGTGTCTGTCTATGACGTATCTCTTAAGTCTCTAGTCGTAGCTCTTAAACGAGTGAAACTAGTTGAATGCGGTTTATTTAATTTGAAAGCAGGTTTTCTAGCTATGGTATAATGTGGACATGTTTTATCAAAATCGGTAGAGCCGTTTTTGAGATATATTGAACTTTGAATCCGGCCAGTCAGGTCAACGATTATCCGCCGTAAGACATAACGACTATCAGTTATGTAATATGGCGAATTTATAACTATAATTTGCATGCTACATATAATATACGTTAAAATTATTTATGAATGCAAAGCACAAGCTATGCATTTTAGTTAAAATATCTGATTAATAATGCCCTCTATTTGCCCAAAATCACATGGTAAGATTGGAAAGTGATTAAGTACTCTATTCGTACATATTTAGTTCCAAGTTAAATATCTTTCGTGGAAAAAGCCTGCCGGGTTATAGGTTGAAATCATTGAAATTGTAAGGTTTCTGTCAAGGTAAATAAAGTGATTTTCTCAAACATGCTCGGCAATGTTCGTATTTTGATTGAAAACCGAACACGCGAAGAGATTAATTTTTATCCGCCCAAGATTAAAAAGTTAAATTTCTTACTTATTATACTGCTAGAAGTAGGTATAATAATCTTACCAAAACCCGATATTTCCCGCGTTCAACTTTTAAAAATTCTGTCAACGCTATATTAAATCGAATAGATAAGGAAAAATCACATTCAGCCAAAGAAAACTGCCCGCAAACCGCGAGTTTTCCTGTGTATGCGAACCGTTACAATTTTTTAAGGTTACATAGATAAATAAAATAAATTAATATTGGGGGCAATTATATTTAATTTAATTTAATGTATTTTGTTACACACAAAAAAATTTCTTGACAATTTATTGATGATGGCAAGAAGCAAAGCGTTTTATGTGCTATGTTAAAGTAAGTAGGTAGTTCTTACTATTGAAAATTGCTTTGAATGTTACGCAACTCATGCCCTAATTGGTCGTTTATAATATAATAATTAAGATGCAGAAACAATGAATGAATCGAGAGCAGATTAAGGACGTCTACAGAATGCGTCCAAAACAAGATGGCGCACTTAACACCCCTGTTATCGTCGAAACCTCATCGACATTGTTAAAAAATGACATTTTGAGAATGTGCAAGGCTCACAATATTAAGCAGAGAGACAGTTTGCGTGCTATTCATCTAGGACTGCGGGCCTCAGGTGATACCCCTATCTACGTTGCGGAACAGTTAACCGCACGAGCGGCGCGGCTGTACTTTTTAGCGCGAGAGCTGAAGAAGACCAAACAGTATAAGCACTGCTGGACCGGATATGGAAGGGTATACCTACGACGAGATGACCAATCCCGGATTATTCTAGTCCAAAATGAAGTACAAATTGAGCGACTGAAAAAGGAGGAGGTACGCGAACCACATCAGAATCTCATACCTACGCCCCGCAGCTGTGCCCCGGCGGTCCCCGCCACTGAACTTAAATCTACGTCGCAATGACTAGAATTGTTGGTAACTAGTCTCATATATTTTATGGTTAAAAGAACTTACCTTAAGTGAAGTTCAACCAAAATTTTACGAAATATTGCATCCGAAAGATTTAATTACCATGTAGTCCGTTCTTCGACTTACTGCATCGTCACACAGTTTAGATATTTAAAAAAGTAGATGTTTTGACCATTCGGTCAGTAATTCAGTCACCGGTCCGGTCTGTCGCAACCAATCTTGTTCATTTGTTTTAGAGCTATTTATTATTCGTCAAACTTTTATTCTGCAACATGGGGTTCTTTCAAAATAACAATGCACTATCCGGGTTGGGCGGGATATTAAATCTTTCGGATGCAATATTTCGTAAAATTTTGGTTGAACTTCACTTAAGGTAAGTTCTTTTAACCATAAATTTTACTTCAATATTGCATCCTCCAGATTTAATTACCATGTAGATGTTTAGCGCTGGTTGCAGAATGAAAGGCCACATAATAATTAGTATCATAATTTAATATTATTTAATCTCCAATTAAGTGATAATTCACCATCTTATTCAGGTAGTATGATTTATAATCGAATATAACATAATTATAGTGTGCCAAGGAACATGGTTCAACTGTTTAGTACCGATTTAGCAAAATAACTGTCTTCTTCTGGATTAATCAAAGGTTGATTATAGAAGTTAGCAAAACAAAGAGAATTACCCGACCAGCCAGCTGTTCTCTTAATTATATCTGTGGAAATGCCAGATCTGCTAGCTGTGGAAGTCGAGGCATGGCGAGTGCTATGGGCTGTAAATTTATTAGTGTCCACTCCACTGCTACTTAAAGTTTGCTTAATCCAGCGGCTAATTGTTTGTGGACTAGCATTATGGAAAGGTTTTTTGATTGTCAGGATTAATTTGTTCGAGTTTATGGCAGATCTAAAGTTACAAGTTCTTTCTACGTAACAGGACAGTGCGGTTGCTGGGCAAATAGCAGCTTTCTCTTTAAAAAAGGGGAGAATTAGTCTGGGATTATGTCTGTTTGGTGCGGATGTTTTAATAATGTCGTTAATATTTATAACGATCCGAGACTCTTGTATCTGAATGTCTGCAACATTTATTAGCGATAACGTCTGCACACGTTGTCCTGTAGACAACGCGAGAAGAGTTACCAATTTCTTTGTCAAATTTTCCATTGTTATCGAATCATTCGGAAAAACACCGGATAGATAATCCAAGACTAAATTAGGATCCCATATAGAATTATATTTCGGAAAACATGGTTTCATTTTAAAAACACCTTTGAGCAATCTTGAAACACAATCATTATTACAACGATCTTTACCTATAATCAAAGATAAGCTAGACCGAAAAGAATTCAAAGTACCATAGCTAGCACCGTTATGGTACTTTTCAGTAAGAAATTTTAAGATATCGGCAATAGAACCATTATATAAATCGATATTATTAATCTGACAGTAAGCAAACCACTGTTTTAACGCTACATTATACTGACTAAGAGTATTCTTTGATAACGATTGTAACATTATGTCAATACAATCATCCGGTATGCCGCGTTTTACGTAGGCTTGTCGTATAACACTGCACACGCCAGGGTAAGGCTGCGCCATAGGGGGTGGCATTCTCTGGAAGGTGACAGTAAAAGATTTTTATTAGGTTTAAGATAGATAATTTCTGATTTTACTAAGGACAGAAACAACGGAAACCATGGTTGTCCCGGCCAATGCGGGACAACCAGAATGCCTGTTGCTTTATCATCTACTATTTTTCTGAGGCATTTGAGAATGAGCGCAAAAGGAGGAAATGCGTAAAAATAATAATTACGCCATGAAAACGTAAAAGCGTCGATTTCATAAGCACCAGGGTCCCGTTTCCAAGATACGTATCTTCGACATTTTTTATTCAAACGCGATGCGAATAGATCTATATCAGGTGTACCCAAGCGGCTAGTTATGATGTCAAAACTTTTACAATTAAGGTCCCATTCTGTGTCAATATTGGCATGTCTAGAGGCTTGGTCAGCCTCGGTATTGTCGCATGATTTAATGTAAGACGCAAAAACGAATATATGTCTCTGTTCACACCACTCCCATATCTTTTTTGTGATTTTATTTAGATGTGGGTATTGTATACCGCCCATTCTATTGATATAGGATATGGCAGTGGTGTTATCGATTCTGAGTAACACATTTAAATCACGACTATATTTACAAAATGACTGTAAACCCAAGAAGGCTGCCAAAAGTTCAAGGTAGTTAATATGATGTTGAACTTCTTGAGGCGACCAATGCCCCCTAGTAATTTCACCATTACACGCGGCTCCCCAGCCAGTGAGAGACGAGTCAGTAAATATTTCGAACTGGTAAGTACCGTTCTGTAATTTATTTTGAGCTTTAGACTCAATATTTGACCACCATTTAAAATCATCAAGTAAACACGGTTTAAGGGTCATCTGTGAATCGTAATCCCCATGGGATTGTTGAAGTGCTAAAAATTTCTCTCGCTCAAAAAGCTTGGTATGCGCCCAACCATACGCCACTGCAGGACAAGCGGCCGTAAGCGTACCTATGAACTTTGCAAATTCACGTATACTTGTATAAGTTTTGGTTTGCATGTTTTTGGTCATTGCTGAAATTTTCAATATCTTTTCATAAGGCAACTGTAATTGCATGGCCTGTGTATTTATTTCTAGACCTAAAAATTTACAGATTTGAGAAGGAGTAAAATTACTTTTTTCATCATTGATTACAAAACCTAGTTTTTCCAAATTTTCAATTAAAACATGTACCGTGTATTTGCAAGCATCAATGGTATTTCCTATACAGGTACATAAGATGTCATCTAGGTAGGCTACTAATATGTGCCCTCGACTTCTTAATAAGGATAGAAGCGGTTTTAATAATTTTGTATAGACAAAGGGTGCAGATGTCAAACCATTTGGTAAACAATTAAATTCATACAGGTGGTCATATCTGAATCTTAAAAACCTTCTAAACGACGGATGTATTGGAACCAGGAAATAGGCGTCCTTAAGGTCAATTGTAGCCATATAGGCATCTTTCGATATCAACTTTATAGCCGTGCGAATATCTTCCATTTTGAAATGGTGCGAATAAACAGACTTGTTTAATGTTTTTAAATTTAATATAAACCTAGAACCACCGTTACTTTTAGGTGTTAAAAATATAGGAGAAATTAATTGACCAGGGATGTTTTTATCACATTGGGCAATAGCTCCCAATTCAATTAATTTATCTAATGCTTTATCCATTTCCCTTCTTGAAAAAGGAGGGTTATTGGGTTCAGTATCTTGATAGATGGGTGAGGAGATTGGAATTTTATATCCTCGTACGATAGATAATACCGTGGGATCATTGGTGATTAATAACCAATTATCATAATAATATAGTATGCGACCAGCATGTGGTACCTTTAACGCCGACTCCGCTCGTTCGCCTTGCTGGTCGAGTAGTGGCGCCCGCGACGCTGGTTTGAACTCGTCCTCCTCGCCGAGGTCGAGGGCTGAGGCTCGTAGTACCTGCCCGTCGTTGGCGCTGATGTGGCTTTCGGCTTGTATTGGCGAGGAGGAACTCTCGCGTTTCCCGGCTGCGCTATTTGCTTGCGATGCTGGAACGCCGAGTGAAATGTGAAAGGTTTTTTAATCTGCTGACCCGATTTTTCGATGTCCTTGGAGTTCTTGATTTTATCACCAAGTTTTTCTCCGAAAAGGTATTCATCTCTTTTAACACCTTTTATTGTGTTCCAGAACTTTTTATCTAGCAGTGGTACCAGAAGTTTATTCCTATTGATTGATTCTTCATAATGAAGATCCAATAATATTTGGGTCACTTCCGAGATTGCTTTGATGATTTCAAGTTTACTCAAATCTGATTTTATAAGATCTTTTGCTAAATTGGCAAGTCCAGCAATGCCCCGGCCCAGTTGATTTTGAGCTTTTTCTAAACGCATATCACGATTTCTTGCCGAGTCATTAATAACTGCAGCTACCTCTGGATTCAGTTTGGGTGCGCGAGCTAATAAGAAATTACTTGGTATCAGCATTTTATCTACGAGAGACTGCTTGAGCTCCTTGGACAACCCGTCCATTAAGATTTTTTCCCAACGTTCAGAGAGCTCATCAGGGATATGCTCACCGAGTGGATCATCAAGCTTTTTTGCTTCTCCCAGCATACTTAGGATCTCTTTAGGGAGTGCAGATGTAGATGATTTATCTATATCTGTCGGTGGTGTTGATTGAGCAGGGTTTGTTTGAAAAGATGCGACCTGTTCCGGCGCTGGCGCGGCTGGTGCGGTAAGTTGTGATACCACCGGCGCTGAAACAGTCGTGGACTGGGGCGAAGGGCTCGCTGTGGGGTTGTTTACAACCGACTGCAACTGTGGTGCCAAGCCAGGAGTGCTATCATAGATCTCGTCTTCCATCAATGCTTCTTCACAAAGCATCCAGTTTTCACAAGACTCGCTATATTTACCTTCGACGTCTGACGAATGTCTGTCTCTATTATAAGGGCTTTGTGATGAACTTGACGTCGAGGTATCCGACCTTCGGTCCAAATCTAAAATAATAAACATACATTATTACTTTCAGGATGATATCACAGTATCACCACATTAAGAAAGTAAAATAATTTGTCCAGGGTAATATCTCGTATTACCACTTTAAGGATCAAATAAAGCCATAGTTGTCCCAGGGCAATATCTCGTATTACCACCTCAAGGAACAACAATTATAACTGTTATGGTAATATCTCTTGTACTACCACATCAAAACAGTATGTATTTACGAAACATATTCACGGGAAACCATAAAGGAACACTAGAATAACACGTATTCAATAAAAACGTTAAAATAACGGGTAGTTTTACCTTTAGACTTATCGCGCCGCAATTTTTCCTCCAAACGTCTAATCTTGCGACGAATATCCTTATCACTATGTTTATGTTTGCGTTTTCCCATGTTTCGTGCACTTTAAAATGTGTAAATATAATTTACGATCAAATAGATCAGGAACGATGTTGACGATGCTGCACACGAAAAACGAATGAACAAGATTGGTTGCGACAGACCGGACCGGTGACTGAATTACTGACCGAATGGTCAAAACATCTACTTTTTTAAATATCTAAACTGTGTGACGATGCAGTAAGTCGAAGAACGGACTACATGGTAATTAAATCTGGAGGATGCAATATTGAAGTAAAATTTTGTCCTGAATCTCAACAAAAGTACACTTTAACAAGATGTTACGTATTTATCTTTATATTATTGCTCTTAACGTTCGTAATGTCTTACACACACACATGCACACATTCATACTTCACTCAAATACATATAAAAACACACTGTCAAACGTACTTAAATACTCATACACATATAAGCAATGATAATTTTATTATGGCTCAAATAAACTTTCACAAAAAATATTTTCATAAGCTATCTAATACAATCTTAAAAGCTAACTTTGCTAGAACACATAACCTATTAAGTTTACCCCTTGGTTTCGATATCGTTTTATATAATGGATAGTCAATTGTCAGTGTTAAATGATATTGATAGTACAGAGATTGCATGCTCTTTTGGATGTGACATGCAGGATCTTAATAAATATATACCCCATTCAAACGCGAACTTAACTGTGATCTCTCAAAATATCAGGAGTATTTATAGTAACTTTTCTGAGTTTCAAGTAACTTTGTCTTTGGTACCTCTTAGTATTGATATTTTAATTTTGACGGAATGTAGACTAGATCCAGTAAAGCCGATTCCGTATATTGCTAGTTTCTCTTACATGGCCACAAAAAACAATATTAATCAGAACGGCGGGGTTGTCTGCTACACGGCATGTGGATTAAACTCCAGAAATAAAGAAATATTACTTAAAGATGCATCTTGTCTGCAAATAAATGTGAACAACACAATCATTCTCGGCATCTACAGATCGCCATCAAATACAAACGCCAGTAACTTTATAGAATCCCTTTGTCTACACTTAGAAACAATAAAGTCGTACAAGAACATTATAATTACTGGCGATTTAAACATTAATTTAATTCCTCGTAGCCAAGAACCACCACACGAAAGGTCAAATAGAAGTAATTACCTTAATATGTTATCCACCTTTGGCTTACTACCTGGTCATACACTTCCCACCAGAGGAAGAAACTGTTTAGATCACTTTATGATCAAAATGGATACTAATAATATATCAGCCTATGTGGCAATACTTAATACATCAGTAACAGACCACCTGACCATATTGTTGGCCATATTTGATCATCTAAACAAAAACACCTGCCATAAAAAAACTGAACGTGTTGATTACAACAAAGCAGTTACTAACTTTCTTGAGAAAAATATTGAATACCTGTTAAGAAGCAATGATCCAGTATTTATTGCTGAACAACTCATGAAAGAATTAAAAGAATCACTCGAAGAAAGTAAACTCATAAAGTACATTCCAAAAAAGCAACGAATAATTAAACCCTGGATGACACCGGGCATTCTCAGATGCATCCGAAATAGAAACAAAATGCAACTCAGACTCCGAGCTGAACCAGACAACGAGATCCTGAATGTCACGTTTAAACGATACCGCAACTTTTGCAGTAATTTGATTAAAAAAGTCAAAAGATATTATGACAGAGATCAACTATCCAGAGCAGCAAAAAACCCGAAAACTATGTGGAAGACCATAAAATCAATAACACATTATAAAACTAGAAACAGTCATCCCATAGAACTACTAAATTCTGAGCTTACTCCCATTGATTCCGTCAACCAAGTAAATGAATTTTTTGCTAATACTGGTAAGAACTTGGCCAACAATATCTTACAGGGTAATTTTAACGCCCACCATCATAATTTGCCTCCATTGATAACTTCAAACTCATCATCCTTTGTACTCATGGACACGGACTACCACGAAGTGGACAATATCCTAATGAGCTTAAAGAGTGATAGTGCTTCCGGTAGCGATGGAATACCCTGTAGATTTTTGAAACTTGTCAGACATGCTATTATACCGGTGATATGCAAAATGGCAAACTTATGCTTCACATATGGAATGTTTCCCTCACCACTTAAGGTCGCATTGGTCACACCCGTGTACAAGAATGGAGACAGAGACGAAGTCAACAATTACAGGCCAATCTCTGTGTTGCCATCTATTTCCAAAATAATAGAAAAATTAATTAACGTTCGGCTTATTAATTATCTAAATAAATACAAAATTCTTTCCAGCTCTCAGTATGGTTTTAGACAGGGGAAAAGTACTGAAGATGCCATTTTAGCCCTCACCACTTTAGTTACTCAACAAGTTGACAAAGGTCGTAAATGTTTAGCAGTATTCCTTGACTTACAAAAAGCTTTTGATACCGTTTCTCTCTCCATTCTTGTCCACAAGCTTGAGACCATGGGTATTAGAGGGAAACCTCTGCATCTCTTAAATGACTATCTTCATGGTCGCTGTCAAATTGTTAAAATTGGTAATTACATTAGTGATGAGGAAAACATAACATTTGGCGTTCCTCAGGGTAGCGTCCTTGGTCCAACGCTCTTTTTAACGTACATAAATGATTTAACGAATCTTGCTATTGATGGTGGGGCCATTTTCTCCTATGCAGACGACACAGTTGTAGTTTTTAATGACAATACATGGGAATCCGTTTTTGATAAGGCTGAGCGTGGTCTCAAAATAATATCATCTTGGCTGAAGTCAAACCTCCTAACACTTAATATTACCAAGACAAACTATATATGTTTTTCTAAATATAAAAGTACGCAACCACCAAACACGCTGAAGTTAAAAATGCATGATTGTAACTCAATGGATGTAACAAATTGCAATTGCAATGAAATTGTAAGGGTTGCCTCTACCAAATACTTGGGAATTATCCTCGACCAGCGGCTTTCGTGGCATGCACATATTGAGTTTATCAGTAATAGAATTCGGAAGTTGGTATGGATATTTAAGATATTAAAATATGTTGCATCCAAAGACTTACTGAAACAGTTATACATTACGTTAGCGCAGTCCGTTATGTCTTATTGTATATCAATATGGGGTGGAGCAAATAAAACTAAGTTTATTGACGCTGAAAGGAGTCAAAGGTGTCTCCTTAAAGTTATGCTTTCAAAACCTTATAGATACCCCACTGTTGAATTATACAAGGACTGTGAACTACATTCTATGAGAAAACTATACATTATAAATACACTACTGAAGCTACATAAGACTCTACCCTTCAAACCTGCAACATCAACACGAAGGAGGAAAGATAAAGTAGTTATGACGCCCCCCACCAAGTCAGTATTTGCTAAAAGGCAATTTGCAAATCAATCTGCCTGCCTATATAATAAGATTAATAAAATGATTTCTATATACCCCTTGCAAGTGTTTAACTGTAAAAAAGTTTTAATGGATTGGATAAAAGACTTAGGCTATGATGAAATAGAAACACTCCTCCACCATAATATGTAATTAGAAATTATAGTATTAGAAGAAATAAATTAAGTGTACATGTCTTACATATGTTATCACACATAAACAAACGCGCGCGCGTACACAAACACCCATCACCCACACCCACCCACACCCACCCACACACAAACACACAAACACACACACACACACACACACACACAAACACACACACACACACACACACACACACACACACACACACACACACACACACACACATTAACTTAATTTAAGATTTGAAAAAGTGCTATGTAATTAACTCTTTTTGATTATTTCTTTAAGTGTGTAACGGTTACATTGTATTCTAATATAGGAAGAGCGGGATCTTCTGCCACAAGTATATGTAATACTTACTAGAAGATTCCAACCCTAATCTATTGTACCCATTATTGTAACCAAATAAATATTTTTCATTTTCATTTTCATTTTCATAATTATAATGTAATGATTATACAATATACACCCATGGTCATTTTTAATATTCTTAGGAAGTTATAATTAATAGGATAAATGTTGCTTTAAACCAAATTGCATAATAGGTATTTCGACTTAGTAACCACTAACCATAGTACAGCCAGGTTCAAAAAAGTGGTCAAAAATATTTGAAATCGACTTTGTTAAGGTCATAATAACATAAGATTGCTCAGATATTTTTTCATAAGAACGTACCTTCATATATTTACGAATACGACTGTACAAGATGAGGACATGAAATGAATGAAGAATACGTCTGTAGAAAAAAAGGATGGGAAACTAATTGCAAATAATTTTTAAGAAAAAAAAAACCGACTTCAATGGGGGATGCCAGTAAAAGATTATTATACTTAGATGGTGCACTCTTAGATAGATATACAATAAAATAAAATTGGCTATAATGTATGTTTATAATGGTAGAAGACTAAGTACCCTCAATTCCTCATGGAATCATGAAAAAACCTTGCTTGCTTGACAAACAAAACGAAGAAAACAAATCGCCAAACGTGAACTACGCGTCGTTGAAGAGTTCCTTTCTGATCACCATCAGCAGTTCCACTTCATCAAATGTCACTTTTATGAATGAAAATGCTTGATTAGTTCATGAAAATACTAAAATCACTATTTGTGTGCCTTTCACATTTGAGGAGTTCCCTCGATTCCTAATGGATCCCATCATCAGAACTCGAGCATGACAAAAATCAATCGTGAAAATAGAACTTGCTTAACAAACACAGCTAGAAGGACAAATCGCCAAACGTGAACTTTTCGTCGTTGAAGAGTTCTGTTCTGATCATCATCAGCAGTTCCACTTCATCAAATGTCACATTTTTGTATGATAATGCTCGATTTGTTGATAAAAACACAAAAATCACTATATGTTTGCCTTTAAGATTTGAGGAGTTCCCTCAATTTCTCATGGATCCCATCATCTAAAATCGAGCATGACAAAAATTAATCGTAAAAATAGAACTTGCTTAACAAACGCAGCTAGGAGGACAAATCGCCAAACGTGAACTTTTCGTCGTTGAAGAGTTCTGTTCTGATCATCATCAGCAGTTCCACTTCATCAAATGTCACATTTTTGTATGAAAATGCTCGATTTGTTGATAAAAACACAAAAATCACTATATGTTTGCCTTTAATATTTGAGGATTTCCCTCAATTCCTCATGGATCCCATCATCAGAAATCAAGCATGACAAAAATTAATCGTGAAAATAGAACTTGCTTAACAAACACAGCTACTCGTAGGAGTACAAATCGCCAAACGTGAACTTTTTCTCGTTGAAGAGTTCTGTTCTGGTCATCATCAGCAGTTCCACTTCATCCAATGTCACATTTTTGGATGAAAATGCTTGACTTTTTGATAAAAACACAAAAATTACTATATGTTTGCCTTAAAGATTTGAGGAGTTCCCTCAATTTCTCATGGATCCCATCATCAGAACTGCGTTTTGACAAAAACGGGACCAACTTGGATATATATACTTCCATTAAAAAAAAAAGAATTTTCCAAATCAGTTAAGAAATGACGGAGTTATGGACTAACAAACATAAAAAAAAAAAACAAAAAAAAAAAAACATACAACCGAATTGATAACCTCCTCTTTTGAAATTTTGAAGCCGGTTAAAAAATAAGGATTATTATTTAAGTCTTTTTGGCCATATTTCATACTATTTGTTTTTATTTTATTTTTGTAATCAAACATCTCATGTTAAGTGTATTGTGAAATTCTTATGAGAATTAAAATGATCACCTATTCAGTGACGCAAAAAAAAATACACAGAGAAAACCCAACTACCCACAACTAAAGCATAATCGGTGCGCCCACAGGTTGGCTTAGAGTTGATCAAATTGTAATGCAACTTTCTACTCGTATTTTTGAAGAATAAAATTGGTTTTCGATAATAAATGTTCTGAATTGGTTTTCGATAATAAATGTTCTGAATTGGTTTTCGATAATAAATGTTCTGAATTGGTATTCGATGATAAATGTTCTGAATTGGTATTCGATAATAAATGTTCTGAATTGGTATTCGATAATAAATGTTCTGAATTGGTTTTCGATAATAAATGTTCTGAATTGGTTTTCGATAATAAATGTGCTGAATTGGTATTCGATAATAAATGTTCTGAATTGGTATTCGATAATAAATGTTCTGAATTGGTTTTCGTTAATAAATGTGCTGAATTGGTATTCGATAATATTTGCTCTGAATTGTTTTTCGATAATAAATGTTCTGAATTGGTTTTCGATAATAAATGTTCTGAATTGGTTTTCGATAATAAATGTTCTGAATTGGTATTCGATAATAAATGTTCTGAATTGGTATTCGATAATAAATGTTCTGAATTGGTATTCGATAATAAATGTTCTGAATTGGTTTTCGATAATAAATGTTCTGAATTGGTATTCGATATAAATGTTCTGAATTGGTTTTCGATAATAAATGTTCTGAATTGGTATTCGATAATAAATGTTCTGAATTGGTATTCGATAATAAATGTTCTGAATTGGTATTCGATAATAAATGTTCTGAATTGGTATTCGATAATAAATGTTCTGAATTGGTTTTCGATAATAAATGTTCTGAATTGTAGTGGTAATTTTAATTATTTTCTTTTCTTGTTACAGACGATCGAATGCTGCCGATGAAACATGGCGTTCAACACGACTCCAGAAGCCAAGTTAGTGGCGAGGAGTAAGTATAAATAAATTATACATAGGTGCATGCAAGGTATTTATTTATTATTACCCGACTGCGCAACGCAAAGGAGGGTATTGTGTTTAATAGTCTATGTATGCATGTTTGTTCCTTTGTGGCACTCTAATACGGCCGTGTTCAAACCAAACTGACTGTCAGCCGCCGAAAGTGAGCGAACGTTACGCTGTTTATTGTATTTCCATACATACAATACAATATGCTTTATTGCACACCTGAAAAAAGAATTACAGATTGAAACAGCATAAAGATACAAGCAGAGGTAAACAACAGGCGGTCTTATCGCTAAATGAGCGATTTCTTCCATACAACCTTTGGGTAGCGGAGAAAAAAAGTAAACAAACATGATAAGTGGGTGGTGCAAACAAAAGGAATAACTACTAGAAATAAAAAGAAATATAATAATAATAAAAAACACATAAAGCACTATATATAAATATATATATACAATAAACATACATAAACACACACACACACACACACACACATATTCACTTTTTCGTGCACATCTAACCGACAATACGTTTTTACAGACATTCAATACCGCTTATTTTCACGTTTACACTGGGGCTCACAATGAGCCTGCTCACATTCGGCGGCTGACAGTCAGTTTGGTTTGAACACGGCCTAAGAGACCAAACGCGTCGGCCGATTTTGATGGTTCTTACGTCAGTCGATTCGTCCAAATGTCACTTAATATATATTTTTAACTTTTAATCATAATATCTGCGGGTGGCGCAGTACCGTTCATTGTTGTCACTCTTAGGGGGAGGCCTATGTAATCCCCCCCGGAACAAAATTGCATAGAACGCACATGTGCGTCGGTGGTGGTTATAAGCGAATTCGTATTATACTTCTACAGAGTAGTAGTTTCAGCATTTTCGTTAGCTATTGAACCTGAAACCTTTGTTTTGTGTTACGTTTACATAGTCTCCCTGTATTATTTTGGTACTAAAACGAGATAATGTATTGCAGGAAGACTGATGATCTCGTTCTTCACCGGCGTTCTCAGCATCATCGTGTCAGCGGTGCTGATGGCTATTGATCCCGTCCACATCATTGCTAAGTTTGTAAGTATATGCTGTATCGACTTTAGGCAGTGTTCTTTTTGCCAGTTGCCAAAGAAATAGGCTAAATTACATTACAGTATACAGGGTGTGGCCTGTAATAGGAGCAAAAAATTAAACGGTACACTATTGAGCTTTCCAGCAATGATTTCTAATTTTATTTTCAATGAAAAAAAACCTTTACTTTTTTTCTATACGACTATAGCTTACGTGTACTGTTTTACCCCACTGGAGCGATATTAATAACTATTTATTAAAAAAAAAACTTAATAAAATAAACAGAAATAAAAATTCCCAAAAATATCCTTTTTAACCAAAAAATACAACAACGATTATGAGTCATAACTAAATGCTACCTCAAAATCAGCAGTGACTGCCGCGCTATAATCTCGTGGTGCCAAGATCCATTACTAGGAGGCCATAGCTTTAACAAAATCTCTCCCAATTGATAAAAGATATTTTTTTGGACACAAGAGGTTACTGCAAATGCTCTAAGATAGCGTCTTTTATAAATTTTTTGGTCCTATTACAGGCCACACCCCGTATAAATAATAATGATTAATTAATAATGATTTCCCATCGGCTAAGCTCGGGATACGACTAGACCCGAAGTGGCTATCAATTATCGTTTTAAATCATTGACAAGTTCATGTCAGTTTATGTGAATCTTTATTAGTCAATGTCAAACGAATACGAGGACGACTATGTGCAGAAAAGGCCCTTATTTTCGATGTATCGTTATAACAAATAAGATTCCCGATTGGATTAAGGAACAAAATTATAATAAATTTAAACATAGCCTGAAAAATCTATTGCTGGAAAAAGCTTACTACTCCGTAGATGAATTTTTGAAAGATAGATCGCTGAAGGAACGTGTCTAGCATAACTATATATTAAATTCGAAGCTAAGTACCTACTGATACGGTTAGTTTACTCGTAAGTTATATACATACGGGTACGAGTTCCTAACATAGTGTCGCTATATGAATAGTAAACCATCGAAGTATCACAATAAAGTGTAAGTAGGTATATTATAAAATATTACAAAATACTATTATACATATAATTAAACTGATTAAAATACTTGTACTGTTTAAGCCTAAATTAATTGTCTCGGAACCTAGTATTTTCTTGTACAAGTTTGATACGATTATTATTGCATTTTAGCTGTAAGAATAACATTGCTGTGCCCTGACAGGGTTCATGTCTTGGATTATAATTAACCTGTATAAGACCTTATGTATACAACATGGTGCAATGAATAAATGAATATGAATATGAATATGAAACTGTCAGCATGAAAACTCGCAGTATTTTGCCATTTGTACCGGAATCCACACAATGGGCCATGACAGCCCATCGTACAGGACGCAGTTATGCGTTAAACGGGGAAAGAGATATTTTTATTTAATTGTTTATTTATATTTAACACATAAAACACAAAATATACATGACAGGTTTAAAGAAACAAAAATAAATATGATTACTAACTAAGGCCTAAATCTAAATTAATAACTATACCTATAAAAAGTAAATGCCCCCAGGTCTCCATCACACGCTATGGTGCCCAGAAGGCTGGCAGCGTTGCCCCTTTGGATAGATAAACTTATCCTCTGGCCAAAATAACTGCCAGCCCTCTGGTCACCCGACGTCTCAATGAGACGGTCCGCAATCTCTTTTATTTTTATATTGTTCCACTGCATAACTGCATCCTTTACAGTCAGCATCGAAAGTAGCTCCGCATTTGAAAAGTTCAAAAGTGTTTATCACAAGGGAATAAAAGCTTTTGACACCTTCATATGCGTAGCTAAAAAGTAGATTCTGACTGTACGTTGGCCATCATGGTCCATTGTGTGGATCCGGCATGACATGACAGATAAATAATACCTCCGCTCCGGTAAAGATGTAAAGTCTGAGATGGAATTAGAGGTCAAAAATGTAAACAAACAACTGTCAATCTGACATGACTTTTTAGAATCTCTTGTCATTACCAGTTATTATTATTATATTAGCATAAATCACATCTCCACATATTTTAATAACACAACACCAATACGTTATTAAAAACGCTATTAAATTTCTTTCGCTTAAATTTTGAACCCGGTATTTTTTTTCAAGTAGGTATTCCAATGATTTTCTATTACCCACAGCATACGTTATTTTTTTTATGGTGGCAACTCACCTGTTTACATTTTTGATCTCTATATCTATCACCGATTTTAGTGAATATTCCGTATTTAGCTAATGAGAAATCATTATTCGTTCTATACATACATAACTACAACTTACAAAAGCTGAAAATCCCCCGACATTTTCATTTTAAAGCACAATATCTCAAAAACGGCTGAATAGATTTTCATAAAACATAAATAAATATATAAATATTAGGGGACATTTTTTACACAAATCGAACTAGTCCCACAGTAAGCTCAATAAGGCTTGTGTTATGGGTACTAGACGACGATACATTTAATAGATATATACTTAAATACATAGAAAACATCCAAGTCTCAGGAACAAATGTCTCTGCTCACCACAGAAACAAATGCCCTTACCGTGAATCGAACCCGGGACCTCTAGTTTCGGAGGCAATGACACTACCAACTAGGCTAAAGAGGCCGAAAAAACATGGTTAATAACACTCGGGATAAAATTATCTATGACCCAAAAAAACTTAACGAAAATCGTTTCATCCGTTTGGGACCTACGGTACCGCAAACAGATACACAGATACACAGACAGACACGTTAAACTTATAACACCCCTCTCTTTTTGCGTCGGGAGTTAAAAAAATATAAGCATTCGTTCTATATTATAGTTCGTTCCTTCTACAACAAAATTATCAACTGTTTTACTTACTCACTACATCTGTATCATTCGGTTATGTCATCGAACTTGGCCGATAGTCTAAATCACAGGATTTTTATCTCTCTCACACTTTTAAAATTGAAAAGAAATAAATTAACTTAGCATGCTATACCTCAAGGAGGGACGTGTTATAGAATATTAAAAGCTTGTGAAACTCTCGCATCTATGTGCGCTCACGTGCTGATTGACATCACGTCTTTAGCAACCACATTGTAAAAACATTAATATAGGTCAGTGCGTGCATTTGACCGACTGCTGAAGATGGTTCTACAGTTTATGTATTGTTAATGTTTCTTTGTTTGGCTGGCTTTGGGCCTTTTTTATGCAATAACAAGCTAACGGCCTACCTGATGGTAAGCAGACACCGTCGCCTATGGATCCTTGCGGCACCAGAAGAAACACAAGCAAGTGACTTCAGGGTTTGTTTTGTTGGCTGCTAAAGCCATACCCATGTCCCTAACAGCGCATCCGCGGGAGCTCTGGCAACCTACTCACTACCAGGAACATAACACCACATACCTAAGGGAGGTAATCCACTCATCCAATATCTTTGTCCAATATACATTTGATCAAAGAAATTGGATGATTTCATTTTTCATACAACTTGGATGGGACCCCGACATTTGATCAAAGATTCTGATGACATTTATATCAATATGGCTACGCATGAAAAAAAACTTGGACAAAGATATTGGATGAGGGAATGGGCCTCCGTCAAAGAACTTTGATCAAAGATTTGACAAAGATATTGGATGAGTAGAATACCACCCCGTATTAAACTCATCCAATATCTTTGTCCAATATCTTTGATCAAAGACATTGGATGATTTCATCAAACTTGGATGGGACCCCGACATTTGATCAAAGATTTTGATGACAGTTAAATCAATATGGCTACACACGAAAAAAAAAACTTGGACAAAGATATTGGATGAGTGGAATGGGCCTCCGTCAAAGAACTTTGATCATAGATTTGACAAAGATATTGGATGAGTCCAATATCTTTGATCAAAGACATTGGATGATTTCATCAAACTTGGATGGGACCCCGACATTTGATCAAAGATTCTGATGACAGTTAAATTAATATGGCAACGCATGAAAAAAATAAAACTTCGACAAAGATGAGTGGAATGGGCCTCTTTCAAAGAAATTTGACCAAAGATTGGACAAAGATATTGGACGAGTGGAATTCTCTTCCGCCGTCTCTGTATTTCCGGACACATATAACCTCGATGTCTTCAAGGTAAGAGTGCACAGGCATCTTCCTCAGGGTGAGCGTGTTCCATCTTAGACCTTGTCTTAATTAATTTTGTATTAAGCAATAACGCCGCTAACTAAAATTCTTCATTTCAAACTAAAGGGAAAATTTGAAAAAAAATTCGTGTTCCGAGTAGGATTCAAACCTTCGACATGACATACGCGGTCAATCGCTCTAGCCACTATCGGATCGGAACCAATCAAACTCAGGTACGAAATCCTTCACTAGTTCCCTCTTACAACGCCTTAGGGAGGCGTACAGCGACATCTACCGTAGAAGACTTAGGGTTCTTTTAACGGCACCAATGTCTCAAATTACATTGAGAAATCGTCAGTATTAGTAAAGATGCGCCATCCCATACTAAACTAATTGGCCGCGTATGCCAGATGTCGCAGGTTCGAATCCTGCTTGTCTTAACCGTCCATCTGGTTAGGCTAGGGTCAAACGTAATCCCATTTACAACAAACAAGTAGATAGTGGTGTTATCATGGCTGCGGTCTTCTGTAAGGTGGAGGAGATGATGTTGCTCTGTGCCCTAACTCTTTTCAATACATGAGTCTATTTTGTGAGGCCATTAGGACGTGTCATGTCATCAAAATGCAATGTAATTTGAGCCTTAAATCGGAGAACTAGGAAAAGACTCTCTTTGCAATGCGAGACTGCACAGTCTAGACCATCGCCGCAAAGTTGCAAGCCTTTTGGTATTCGCAACAGTTCCATATCATTATCCTCTAAGCATTAAGCGTTAGGTAAGTCCAACTTCGAGAAAGAGGTTAATCGCCGAATCCGACTCGGCTGGGCAGCGTTCGGGAAGCTACGTCACATCTTTTCGTCCAATATTCCGCAGTGTCTCAAGACAAAAGTCTTTGACCAGTGTGTGTTGCCAGTGATGACATATGGTACTGAAACGTGGTCGCTTACTATGGGCCTCATAAGAAGGCTCAAAGTCACCCAAAGAGCAACGGAGAGGGCTATACTGGGAGTTTCTCTGCGTGATCGCATCAGAAATGAGGCCATCCGCAGCAAAACCAAAGTGACCGATATAGCCCTTCGAATCGCTGAACTTAAGTGGCAGTGGGCGGGGCACATAGCACGCAGAACCGATGGCCGTTGGGGCGGGAAGGTTCTCGAGTGGCGACCACGTGCCGGAAGGCGTAGCGTGGGCAGGCCCCCCACACGGTGGACTGATGACCTGGTAAGGGTCGCGGGTGTCCGCTGCATGCGGGTGGCGCAGGACCGGTCATTGTGGAAGTCTTTGGGGGAGGCCTATGTCCAGCAGTGGTGGTCGTCATTCGGCTGAAATGATGATGATCCTCTAAGCATAAGTAGAGGTAAATTACATTCGAGACGTTTTTGCATTTGTAGTTGTGACCTCAGTAGCCAGCTTGTAGCCGGCCTCACGCACACGTTGACGTGTGTCTGTATACGTCAACGTGGACGTGTGTCCCTGTAAATATACAAATACTACTACATATGCAAACACGTCTCGAAAATAATTTACTTGTAATTATATTAAATCACGTAAAATTACTGCCTGCTAAGTTCTGATGTGCAGATTTCCCCATTATGGAATTTCCCTAGACACAAAATCTCCGTTAGGTACGACGACGAGCGAAGCGAGGAGGAGTGTTAGTAGAAGCGCGACCCTACAGCGCTAGCCGAGCGAGCGTGCCGCGGCAGCGGCCGGCGAAGCGCCAGTACCAAACATGTATTAGAAAATACAGCAACTAGTGCTAATTCCTTTTTGTTAAAAAAGCTATTGGAATAATTATCTATTGAGAAATCGTGAGAGAAAACAAACGCAAGTGGGGATAAATGCGACTGGCATTGTTGCTTCGATGAATTTTGGGGAACTAATCTAGCTACTCCAGTAAGGTTTCAACACTTTCAACCACTGTTACATATATAGTTGAAATTATTTTAAATTACCGAGTTTTAAAAATACTACCATTACGTATTGAATCTTCTTACTTGGACAGCTAAGTCGGTTTTTAACAGACTATTTTGATATGATTCTACCAATTCAAATGTTTTGAGGATACCTTAATTTCTTCACCAGCAAACTCGCGTCGCGTACGGCTCGCTTCCCCACCAGCTGCTCCAGAGTGAGGTGGAGGGGGTCCACGTGAGAGCGTACCTCTTCAACGTGACCAATCCAGATGCCTTTCTCTCCGGCAAAGACAAGAAGATGAAGATGGAAGAAATCGGACCGTTTACTTACAAGTAAGAGATCAGTTTTCTTGCTTTGCTGAATTGAAAAATCTGCAGATTTTCATTGCAGATTCCCGTTTGCAAATTTTCCGTGGGTGGAGGTCTATGCTTAGCAGTGCGACGTACATTTATGCTGATTGATGATTATTGCAAGAGATTCCCATATCTAAAGAATCTCATTATATAATTCCTATGCCTTTCTTCTATGCCCCCGTGTGGTAATCAGTAATCAGTCATTAATTTGCTAAAACATGGTACAAATAGGTGATTTTCTAACAATATAATAAAACTACATGTTTGGTCACAAGGACATGCAAATATTTAGTCATGTGTATCGCATGCATAATTAGCTTATACTATAGAATCCTAAGACTTAATGTCATTGAAATATTCTTGAATGGGATAGTAGGCCTTAGATGCTAAATAATTATACAATGCAGTTTAAAATTCTTTAGCGCTTTCTAGTTTTAAAATCTGCGCTGGTAGCTTATTGAAAATTCGCGGTGCCATACCAAATACGCTTTTTGATAGAAAAGCGGATTTTGAAGACTTATAATTAATGGTGCCGGGTTAGAATAGCACCACCCGTTATCTTCCTATGGGTGTCTTAAAAGTCGACTAACGGAACAGAGTAGAAGTGTGTTGTGGGCGATTGGCTAGCAACCTATCACTGGAAGATCACATTTTTCCATTGCTGAATGTGGCACTGAAATGAAATTCCATGTAACCTACCCCTTACGGGAAATAGGGCGTGAGGGTATATGTGTGTATGTGTATGCCTCTTAAACTGGCCATAACATTACATAATACATTTTATTTTATGCTGCCAATATCTACAGCAATTGCCATAACTCCACCGCTTACGCTTTCAGAATCAGAATCAGATTATTTGTAAACATAGGTTTATAATTAGATTAGATTAGATTAGATTTATTTCATGATATAAATTGCTATACAAATTTTTTTATGTCAAAATCGTAAGAATTTACATCACAATCGTCAAATACATACAATAGTAATAATAATTCAAAATTTCAAATTTAAACAAACAAATTATCTTTTCGTATCTAACTCCCAGTAACTACTGGGATCGTCAAAATTTTAATTAAAATTTAAAATAAACCATATTGATATAGTCAAATGTCAAACAATTGTTATTAAACTACAGTAAAACAGGTAAGGTACAAATTGGTCTTATAGTTAACAAACAAGTATCACCATGTCTAGCTGTTAGGCATACAAATATTACTAGTCAAGATGGGGCATGCAGTTTATTAATAAATATTATCTATACTATACAGCAAAAAATTACAAATCTAAATCGGATAAGTATTCCCCTACAGAATAGTATAGGCTTTTTTTACTAACGACGCAAATAAGCTTTTTTTAAAAGCTACAGTGTCTTCCAAGCTAGACACAACTTTTGTTTTTTTTTTTATAAATTCTAGGTGTCATGCCGAAAACACTTCTCGAGATGAAAGCAGTTTTTATAGATTTAGTTTAGATAGCTTTACTTGCAAATCTCGCAGAAATTTAGATCTAAGTACTAAAAATAATGACTAAAGCTTGAAATGCACAGAGCACGGCGCGGCGTCGTTGCGTAGCAGAGGCGGTTTTTCGATAAAGCGAACGCGGTCCGGGTGATATCGCACCAATAATCCGTGCGGGATAGCGGAGCGGAGGCGGCGTGTGTGACGTTATGAGATTTGAAGCGATAATCGACACAATCAACATTCGACAGTTTCGAAAAAATCAAAAACTCAAAACGCGTCCGCCTCGCACCGCGCCGCGCCCGCCCTCAAATTCCACATCCGACGGCTTCTTCTTAACTTCCCCTGCCTAGTCAAGACAAACGGCAGCACCTTCCTTTTCGCGCGTTTCAATAAAATTTTCTCTGGGCAGAGAACTGCGATCCAACGAAGACCTAGAACTGGACCTAGATGCTGGAGTGGTGAGGTATACGCCTCACGTCAACGTGGAGTTTGTCCCTGGCGAGTCCATCGGCCGGCCTGAGGAAGTCAATGTCACTATACCTAACATCGCTATGCTGGTGAGTCTTACCTGTTAAGTTAAGCTTAACTTTTTTTTTACTCACGGCCTCCCTGATGGTACGCAGACATGCAGCGTAGCCTTGCTACTCCATAAAAATTACGAGCTCGTCGCCGATCCATTATTGACTTGCGGATCGTTGTGTTACAGCTTGTGGCATATGCAGGCCCCTCACTCTCAACATCGTGCATCCCTGCGAGCTCTGACGACCCTACTCACTTGAGACCTATAATTCACTGACAGTAAATATTGAAAGTGTCGAATATTGAGTCATTCTCCAGCACTGGGACTTTGGCCTTAGTATCAATTTGACCAAACAAGAATATCTAGAGTTAAATGCCAAGATTAGTCTTACCAATTTTGATGTATAACCTCATGATAGGTACGTCGATTGATTGAATCCATCCTTTGTGACATAGTTCACAAAGTACAATATATATACTGAGATAGAGATACCAGTGAAATACTCCACACTCCACATAGATCGTAGCACCGTTGTGTATTTAGTAAAAACTAACCGCACGACCGCTGCATCCCTGTCACTTCAATATGCAAGTGCGATAGAGACAGCACCCAGAGACATCTGGTGCAAACAAGTTAAACTAACATTTCCATACAAAAATTCGTACTTCGAGCTGAAAGGCCCCTGTCATAGTTGTTGTATGTGCGAGCTTTCGTTACGTTTGAGGTTTTTGAGTAGCTTGAGAACTTCTAACAGTTCTCTTCCAAAGGCCAATCCTAGTACGGTATAGTCCCCTGTTGCCTAAGAAGATTAGTATGCAGTGACATCCATTTAAACAAGAGCCAAGCGGACACCGGGTGCCGCAATAGTTGACTGAAGAAGAAATCAAGCTCCGGAGCTTGTGAATTCTACATTAGAAGTCTCTCTGGGTGCAGAGCAGTGCCCCCCTATTCTGCTGTCTTAACTTCAAGAATATAGAGCGCTGGGCCAGCGGCGCCCGCGTACCGCGTGTGGTATGCAAGGTTAAGCAATGTGGGCGCAGGTCAGTTCTTGGATGGGTGACCGCTTTGAGTGGTTAACTGAGCGCTCTCGTGCTTTGGAAGGCACGTTAAGCCGTTGATCCCGGCGGCTTGAGAACTTCTAACAGTCAAGTTGCCCACTCACTTGGCAAAGGGGGGTCGAAGTTGCACCACGTCCGTAGGGAGTACCCACCGTTACCCTACACGTGACCCCTGGGTGGTGCTAAAAGTGCAACAAAAACTGGCAACCGTACTTGTCTTCTCGAAGATCTCACGGTTCGTAAATAAATGCCATACGATTAAATAAAATAAAAAAAACTTCAAGAATGTGCTAGTATCATGATAAACGCCTTTGTTTGTCCCCAGAGCATGACATCAATGATGTCCTCTTACCCGTTCTGGACGCGACTCGGCTACAACGCTCTGCAGCGGCAGGTCAACTCTCGTGCCATCATCACAGAATCGGCCCACAACTATCTGTGGGGATATGACGAGCCCCTCATCACCATGGGGAATACCTTCATGCCTGGTTGGATACACTTCTCGAAAATGGGGATCATGGACCGGGTAAGTGAAAATTTATGCGTAGATATAGTCAGGAATGTGGTGTACACTTTTGGAGAATCACATACAGAGTGACATTGGAGACGTGATCAGAAACAATTTGACTCGATGAAGTATTGAAAGACAAACTCAATAAAGATGAAATCACAGTTACTACTTGCAATATTGACTATTATTTCTCAAATTATTAACAGAAAAAAAAATGTTTCATACAACTTGGTCACCCTACACCACACGACGTCTTGTCATCACTCATACACCGTGTGTCAAAAGTGATAGGGTGACCATGAAGGGTGAAGGCGTTATTATTTTTCTAGTAAAAGTTTGAAAAAATAAACATGTTTTATTCGATGTAACAACTATTGCATTTAAAACACGATCATGTGTAGTGTCTGGAAAATTATCTTCTGATTACGTCTCCGATGTCACCCTGTATAAAAAACCTGTAGTCGAAAAATAGTAGACCATTCTTTGCTGACTGTATAGTCGAAGAATGAAAATGTCCGTCATTTTCACTCTTAACAGCATTAAAGTATTTAGAGTCGAAAAGTGACGAACCTTTTCATTCATCAACATAGATTACTAGTTGCCAGCCAAATTTTTCATTTATAAACGAAAGTTCCTCATGAACACTGTCGCCAACTTTGAGACTGATAGCTGACTGTCACAACGTATTTTATTTTATTGAAAATTGTTCTATTATATACTTTTCTATTGAAATCAAGAAAACACCGATATTTTAGAAATTCGAAAAACTGGGAAATGCAGCTCGTTGGTCACATCAAAAACAACCAATAGGACTTAATGGAGGAATTACTTTCTTTTTACAGCTATATGACAAGACTGTGGCTAACAGGCTGGTGGTTGGCGCGACGGATACAGACAAGTTCGAGATCAAGTCCATGAACGGGCTGAATGGATTGAAGCCATGGGGACACCAAGACGAGTCAAATAGGTTAGAATGATTTTAATAATTAAAGAAAAAAAAATGAAATGTTTTCTTTCACATTGTTTTCCGCGAGAAAACACCTCAGAAAAAGGTCTCTTATAGAGACAAGGTGCCATGCCGTAGCGAAGTGCGGGCAACATAGGAAGGTAGCCGCTTATTCTAAGTCAGAGAGATCTCCCGAATCCAAGTTTTTATTCCATTCTTCTCCTCTGGACAAATAAAACGAACAGGTGATGTATATTTGTCCAGAAAGCCAAAAACTTTAATTCGCAAAGCGACATCTTTATTAGGGAGGACGTGTTTAGTATATTAGGATTTTTTTCTAAAATACTCCACACCTTTCAGAACAAAATGCAACACCTTCATCAACGCCTACGAAGGCGTAGCGTACCCTGACGACCTCACACCCGCCACTGAAATCAGGATCTTCCGAAATGTGCTCTGTCGCTTCATAGAGCTAGACTTCCTGGAGCAAATCACCACGAACTTTGGGGCCGAAGCCCTGGTGTACAAGATCAGCAATCGGACTTATTCCCCGGGCAAGGACAACGAGTGCTTGTGCGCAAGGGGGATTTGTATGGATGGACTGTCGGATATATCGCCTTGTTTTTATGGTAAGTTTTAGTGGTTTTTATACAGTCTGCTGCAAACTTGGTCTCAACTGTCTTTAAACAGAGCGCCCATAACTTATCGTCACACTACACTAAAGTGGCAACACCGCAAAAGTGTAAGGAACACGCTGCCAACCCTTATAAGTAGGCGGACAGACTAGTGTAAAGACGATAACAGAAAGTTTGTTGGCCTAAGTAGTTTAAAATGAATTCGGCGACCGCATTAGGTGAACGACGCAATGTAATTGCCGCTGTATACAGTACATTTTGACATTGAAATAGAGTTGGTAAATCAAAAGTGTCAAGACAAATTTGAGCGATAGTGAAGGTATTTGAAACTGATAAAACTGTAAACATCTTTCAGAATACTATTTACTTTTATGGCAAAATTACATTTGCTCTAAATTTCATGGAAGTGCAGTCCATCGCAGAGTTTTTCGTTAACTAAGCTTTTGATTAACTAGAGATTAATTCTCAGTCGCACCTAATTCAATGGCAGTCCGCCATTCACGCTTGCATACGACAGTTGCAGGCTGTACAGTGCACCACCGTAAAACCAAAGCCACACCATACTGAATCGCAACTCCATTTGACCTCTCTCGGAAGTGCCCATGCTCGCTCACGGAAATGCGCCTATAATATAAGTGTAAACTCTCGTTTAGATTGTGCAATGTTCGGACTTATCAAAGTAGCCTTCTTCAGCAAATCCCTCTAATTTATTACATGAATTGACTGTCACATATTACATTACAGGGTTGCCTCTCGCCATGTCCAATGCGCATTTTCTGAGCGCGCCTCCTGCTATGTACGAACGCATTGAGGGTCTGCAGCCAGACCCAGTCAAACATGGCGGACGGTTCCTTATTGAACCGGTAAGTTCTACTGTGGCATGTTAAATTTTGATATGACTTGCACTCAAGTTCTTTTTTGAATAAACGTCGTACTTACTGTACACTGTGTACTGTGTGTGTTACATTTAATTTTGAGCATTTGTCACATCTGAAACCGTTTCTTTCATAGATTTTTTATGTAATTCGCAGCAAATCGGCGCCGTTATCGAAACAGAGTTCACGGTGCAAGTTAACATCGTGATGGGCGACGTCAGCTTCAACGAAGAGGCAAAGGCCATGTCCGGAATGGTCGTGCCCGTCGGCTACTTCAAAATTGTAAGTAATTCAGTCCATTGCTACGGGTCACGGTGATACTTTGTGAGGTTTCATTATCATAAGGACACTGCAGTCCACTGCTAAACAAAGGTCTCTCCTAAGGCGCGCCACAAATCCCGGTCTTCACTACAGAGGTCATCTGGCCGCTTCTATTCAATTCAATCCAATTTTTATTTGCTTTAAAAACACAATAAAATGCATGTAAATACAATTTAGATGAATCATAGATAATTAATTAGGCAAACATGTAAAATAAAATCATATTATGAGTAAATTACAACAGAAATCACTTGAAATTAATCACAATAAAATACAATATACAAGAAATGTTTAACTATGTCAAGTTAATTTAATGAATTAGCAAAATATTCGTCAATGGAGTAGTATGGCCTATTTATAAAATAATCTTTTACATTTCTGTCAAATATTTTCATATCGTCGCAATCCCTTAAATCTTTGGTCAACTTATTATATAATCTAATTGCATTATTACCTAAACTGTTGTTAAAATGTACATAACTAGACGCAGAAAGTGTTAATTTGTCATTATTCCTCAAATGTCATTTGCCCCCTGGCTAGATGCAGGCCAAGAGCAATCCCATTTTTAATAAAAAAAATTATATATAGTTCTGGCTTTGTCCGACTGTACAGTATAAATTCTTATTAAGTACGATGGATATAGACACATATTCGATAGAGATATAAAGAGACAACTGTCATAATTTTATTTTTAAGAAACATATGCCTATGTGTGGCAGGTTCTCTTCCCTCTCACCTCCTTTCTCTACTATTTTCATTTCTTTTCCTTACTTCTTCTTCTTTTTCATCCAGTTGCGAGATGCAACTGATGATAGCGTGGTTGTCATCATCATCATGTCAGCCGAAAGACGTCCTCTGCTGGACATAGGCCTCCCCTAAAGACTTCCACAATGACCGGTCCTGTGGTTGTCATATATATTATTAATTGGTTAATTAATTGGTGGTTTTAGCCAACAAGCTTGTAAATTTTGTCAAGCGGAAATACCATTCTAAGCGAGGTATGGGATTCTTTTTCGGTGTAAATGATTAAATTTGTATGTTTGTATTTAATAAATAACATAAACTCCTGTAAATTACAGCCAGTTTTATTTTGGGCGTTAATGGGTTAACTAACTGAGCTACCGAGACGATCGGAGGTCCACCGTGGATGAGGTATTTATTAATTAAGTTTGTACCTATCATTCCCTAATCTCCTCCAGTGCTTCAAACTTAATACCCATCATAAAATGTGTAACTTACAGTCGCGTCACCTTAAAATTGACACTTATTAATTTTATTTCAGATCCTCCCAGCTCTGCCTGAGCACACCAAATCCCAGCTAAACCTCATGTACAAGACCGGCCCAACCATCTTCCTCGGTATCGAGATAAGTCTCTACATCATCGGAACCCTCCTAATCGCGTATTCCTTCGTCCAGGTCTGCAGGACCTGGCTCTGCGCTGACAGCAGAGCCATCGAGTACCATAGCCCGAGCGATGAGAAGAAGACTACCATATTATGTGTTCCGCTAATGGACTTTGATTCTAAAAGCAAAACGTTCATTTGATTGTGATACAACGTCCGTGCGGATAATATTCATACAATTTAATATAGAAAACTCTCGCGAGTTATACATGTTAAAATATAATTAAACGGGTCGGGTATATAAATACCTAACATCTTTAAGGTCGAAGATCACACGTGCCGGACAACATTTGCCACTAATATTGACGAGAATATCGCAAGTGGTAATATTGACGGGATACTGGGACCAGTACAGTAGCATTCAGGCAGGCCACTTGTATTTATTGACACTATTCATGATCCATTAATAGAGGCCAGTGAACTTTGTGTATATATAAATAGGTACATATTATAGATTAGTATAAATTAATCAATTCAATAACAAAGTTGCGTATGTATATTGTACCTATATATTTAGAATTCAGAATAATCAGATCCAGTTTTGATAAAGTAAAACGTGTACGAAAATAGCCCGTTGGTTTACAGGAATCTGGAAATAATTACATAATACCATTAGGGTATAGTATTTGACAATAAATACTCTGCTCCATTACGGATCCAAGTCTACTTAAATGAAATCCAAGTGTACTTGAGTGTTTGACTTTATTAATGAGGTACTGCGATCTACACCAGTCCATTCTTAGCACTTTCAATAGACATTGTTAGAACAAAGTTATCAAAGATTAGGACGCCACCAAATTCCTTTATTCCCATTAGTTCTGTAGATCAGTTCTGTTAACAGAACCACTGGGATTTTTTGTCCCATTAGTTCTGTCGATGAGGAGTTCTGTTTGTACCATTCTACTCTATCAATTATTTAGGAAATTGAAGCAAATAGCTCAGATTTCGGTTTTGAAATGAATTGTAACTACCCACATTTTTATGAACTTTTGTGGGGTAGTAAAATGTTGTGCACCCACATTACCGTTGACAACTTTGCTGTGACGTCATTTTCTGCCGCAAACGTGACCGGTGCAACATTTGTCGAAACTTCGGTAATTAAAGGCCGAGCCACACCGAATGCGTGCGCAGCACGTGCGCGTGTGCGTGTGCGTGGCGTGCGCGTTGTATCGTATGAAATGTCATAGTAGATGACAAACCGCTTGCGTGCGCAGCACGCGTGCACGCCACGCAAGCGGTGTGTCATCTACTATGACATTTCATACGATACAACGCGCACGCCACGCACACGCACACGCGCACGTGCTGCGCACGCATTCGGTGTGGCTCGGCTTTTAGGTACGTAAATAAATATAACGTTAGACCCATAAACAAATAATTTAAGTACTTACAGGGATATGACGTCGTTGCTCAAAACAGTGATATTCTATTATAGTGCCTTTAATATAATTATACCACGTCGGTGGCAAACAAGCGTACGGCTCGCCTGATGGTAAGCGGTCACCGCAGCCTATGGACGCCTGCAACTCCAGGGGTGTCACATGCGCGTTGCCGACCCTTAATATAATTAGCTTTAATATAATTAGCTTTAATATAATTAGCTTGACCACGCTGAAACCTGTCATTTAGATGTCATTCCACTATAATTAACCTTAAAACGTCAAGATTGACATAAATTGTACAAGGATGACAGCTACGTTGAATGCTGGGGGTCTGCTCCAGAATTCAAAATCCGAACTTCGTATGGTGCCGTCTCTTTCGCTTATATAGTGTATGACAGGAGACTGACAGGGGAGGGCACCATACGAAGTTCGGAATTTCGAATTTCGGAGAAGTTTTTGCCTCCTTGTGCGTCTTCTATCGCTTGTATAATGGGTTGGCCGCTTTCTATCATCGCACTGCTCCTCGCCGTCGGCAGGGCATTCATCCTCACACCTTAAATGGTCGCGTACGGTACGGTTTCAGAGGAACTTCCTCCCTCGAACGCTCCGTTTGTGGAATGAGCTCCCTGCCGAGGTTTTCCCGAGGAACTATAGTATGGGATTCTTCAAGAAAGGAGTGTATAAATTTTTAAAGGGTCGGCAACGCGCGTATGATAGCCCTAGAGTTGCAGGCGTCCATAGGCTGCGGTGACCGCTTACCATCAGGCGGGCCGTACGCTTGCTTGCCACCGACGTGGTATTAAAAAAAAAGAACCCCTGGTTTCACAGAATGCACTTACATAGCCGCCGCGCCACCGCTGCTGTAAAGCCGACTAGAATAGTACATTACTACAGAGGCCGGGACGAAAGAGGTTGCCGGCCGAAGACATACGGCCGGAGGCAGATAGGTTTAAGGCGGGCAACCCCAAATTTCCCGCCGAGGTATGTACAGTGCTTTTCTCAAACATGCAATGAAATAACCAACAAAAAAAAACAAAATTTTATTTTTAATACGCTTAGTGGCAGAATGTCATGATGCCTGTGCCACAAATTAATATAGAATGTAATTAAAAAAGACGACTTTGCCGGCCTAGGCCTGCAAGATTTGTATGAAATTCCATTAACGACCTCTTGTCCTAGCCGCACCTGAAACGTCATACTTCGCAGCCTATTATAAGGAACATAACATCAATATTTCATTGCATGTTTGGGAAAAATACCTAACCGTCAATTGAATCGAATATTTCAGCCGAATACCGAACATTGAAAAACATGTCGAATGTGTCGAATACTGAATACGTAATAAGGCATTATTGTCAAACATGCAATGAAATTTCGTCATTACATGCGTAATAATTATAACAGCCTGCTAAGTATCACGTTGCAGGCGGAACAACCCGGGAGAACTTTAAAGGAATTTCGTACAAAATTGAAGGCCTACGCCGGGAAGTAATTTTTACATTACTATAGAGGCCGGAAAACGAAGGGTTGCGGATAGGGATCCGTCTATATCTATTTGGCCGTTGGGATGCAGGCCGTAACGTTGGGATGGGCCGCGGATAGGGATACAACGCATCCCAACGTTTCTCGCCGAGATTTGTATAGTGCTTTTCTGAAACATATGCAATACTGATTTGGCTCATAGCTGTCAGTAAATTACCGTATTTCTGAACAAGTATTCGGTGCATTTCTATCACCGTTCTCTCCTTCTTGCTTGTCCTTGCCACGTCCCGTTACGCGGGGTCGGCTTTTTAGGGCCTTAAGGCCTTGGCCAATAAAGGATGATTCACAGTAGGCCGTTCCGTGTCCGGGCCGGCCCGTTTTCTTCTAGAGAAATACGCCGGCCGTTGCGTTTGCTGTCATAGAAAACGGGCCGGCCCGGACACGGAACGGTCTACTGTGAATCATCCTTAAGAGACCATGGCCTTAATTTTGAAGCGCCACTTGCTCCGCCGGCAAGCGTCGCCGGCGGTTAGGCCTGCTATCACCGTTCTCAAGCTAAGTTAAAAGCACTATAGCATATTATATGTATAAGTAGTTAAGTGTATTTTACTTGTAAATAGAGGGGAAAAGTTAAGGATTTATAGTATTGAATACGGATCCTTTTAGGTTATTTAGGTAAGATATTGCTGTGATACGTGGCGGCACGTAAAAACAAACTTGTGTTATTTACTTAGTCACAATTGATTTGTGTTCTTTAAGGTTTTTAATAAGCTCAATAGGACCTAGTTTAGTAAAATAATATTGTATAAATTATTTATTTATTATTTTCACGCGTAGCTCGGGTTCATAGGAAAAAAGTTATATGCCTACAATATCATTCATACACGTAGGCATTAGAACGTAATTTATAAATATAAATGTTAAAAAAGTGTGTTATTTTATAAAAAATGAATCAAGGAAAAAACAACACTAAAACCACATAAGTATGTGTGGAAAATATCGTAGCACACTTCTTGAGTATTACCTATATGGTAGATTTAAACAGAAACTTACATACGGACCTGGTCCTTCGAACCGAATTTTATTAAGCCACAACATACATATCAATTTGTCACACCAACCGCCTTGAAACTGAATGAATTCAATTAATGATATCGCTTTCCATCTTATAGCTGCATCTCTATGTTAGTGTTGGCTTTTCGTTGATTTATATTGTAGTGTTACGGTTTCGTAATTTAATGTTGTAAAAGTAGGTAAGTATTTAAAATGTTTATAAGCATATTTTTGCTAAACTATGTCCAGTAGCATAAGTAAATAGAAATGCCAATCTCTTGCGATGAGTGGATGTTGATCGTATGTTGTTTTATTTTTTTATATTTTTATACAATTATCGGAGAAAGGAGGGTAATGTTGTTAAAGTTGTATTAAATGGGCTAAATGTCTTCGCGGACGACACTGACCCTAGTATCTAGTACTAACAACCTTAATATCAATAGAGGTGAACAAATTATGTCAACTTTTGTGAATGAATTGACACTTATTAGAACATTTACCTTCTGTGCTCTCACAATCCATGTAAATATGTAGTTTAGACAAAATTCTGGTTTCGGATATACCTAAAGAAAATGTTATATGTGATTTGTATACGAGATGAGATAACGTTAATTTAAAATGGAAATGGTACAAGGAAAAAAGGAATTGAAAATAAATGCAAAAGAATTTAATATAAGGACATTTTATTACAAAATCACTTCCCGCTTAACTTACTAAATTTTATGAGGTGTTAGAGAATATTGAAATAATAATCTATGCTGAAGCAAATAAAAGTACGTTAATTGAAAATTATAAGTAATTAATTAAAATAAATATACCACCTTTACAACTAAATAATTGCAAAAAAATACCCCGCCGCCTCTGATCGCGTCTGTCTCAAAAATGACCTATTGGATTTTGATATGAAATTAACCAATAGACACGTATTTCCATAATAACCAATAGAAAAGTTTTTGTGTATAATAAGGTAATTGTGTGTAATAAGGTTTTGTTTAAATTGACAATAATATAACGATAAATACGCTCCTTTTACGCTCGCCCCAGAAATTTCCATAACTCGAGTCTTTCCAGAATTCCACGGCCTTCCAGAAGTCCCGGGCAAAGGTAGTTAGTTCAAGGCACGTGAAGAGGTTAGTTCATTTATAGCAGTGTCTCACACACTATAGTGTATTTATACAGGTTGTGGCCTGTAATAGGAGCAAAAAATTAAACGGTACACTATTGAGCTCTCCAGCAATTATTTCCATATGGTATTCATTGAAAAAAAAGTTTTTCTTGGGTTTAATTATTTTTGCAAAAGTAGCTTATATGTACTTTTTTACTCTACTGGAGTGATATTATTAACTATTAATACAAACAAAAAACACGAAAAAATAAAAAAATAAAAAAAAATACAAAAATATCCTTTTAAACCAAAAATGCGACAACGATTATGAGTCATAACTTGAAGCAACCTCAAAATCAGCATTGACTGCCGCGCTATAATCTCTGAGTGCCAAGATCCATTACTTGGAGGTCATAACTTTAGATCAAAATTTTTCCCAATTGTAAAAAGATATTTTTTTTGGACACAAGAGGTTACTGCAGATGCTCTAAGGAAGCGTCCTTTACATTTATTGCTCCTATTACAGGCCACACCCTGTATAACGTCACGCAATCACTGGATCGCGTTTTAGCGCGAAATTTTAAATTAAATGAAAATAATATGCATTTCATACTGGATAAGTGAGTTACCGCTTCCCTATAAATTCTGAAACCTCACTCAACTGGAAAGTAATAATCTTCAGTGTCACTGGTATCACTACTAGTGCTATTACTACTTTTGTCACTGCTATCACTATCATTGTTACCTATTAACACCTTCCTCTTCTTACGCGTTAGTGCTTCTTTCTTCAGCCTTTGTATCTTGTCTTTTATCAGCTCTTTTAAGTCTTTGACTCGATTTTGTTTCAAAAGCACGTAATCTGTATGCATACATACACACCCACACACCCACACACACACACCCCACACACACACCCTTAGTTAAGGGCACATGTCTACGAAACATTGTTATCGATGGTTCGGTATCTGTTGTGATGTCCGTGCAGTTAAAGCAACCGTTAATACAGCAAGGATTTATCTGAGTATCTTTCTCTTTGGTTGTGCTTTTTGCATTTACTCCTTCATGCTTTATTAATATATTAAAATTTGGTGGTAATCCATTTATAGCCAAGCTGTGATACAAAAGAATATGGACCGACACTAGTTTAGAACGCATGTGGAAAGTGACGGAAAATGAAATGGGGAATGGTGGTATACGGAAACTTTGTCATGTAAGAGGCGATTGTTCATGGAAACCCATTGAATCTAGTAATCGTAAGTACCTATCTAAATATTGTTACGTAACTGTCGTGTAAGAAGCGACATGTGAATAATTACCTAACATACAATTAGCTTAATTGTATACGTATTTGCGTTTATTAATGAAAGAATAAAAAATAACAAAACGTAAACCATGATCTGTATTGTACAAATATTCACTCTCTTATAAACTGATAAAACACTAAAACAATATCTAGCTTAATCCTCATAAAACAAAATCACATGACTCTATCAGGGCCGTCTGATATGCATCACATTTCCATAATAATCATATTCTCTATGCCTGGAATCACTATCATCAGTATAATCATCACTATCAGTGCTGTCACTCTCATCATTACTGCTTCTGGAATGATAATGCTTCCTACGTCCTCTTCGGTCTTTTTTTATCAGCTGTTGTATGTAATTGAGTGGTGGATGATCATGTTCGACTGGCTCGAATACTGTTCTCGCGTGTACCACTAATGGTGCTTGCGGTGGATACATCGGCATAGGTAGAGGTGGTACGGGTACAACTGGATAGGGACAATCGTTAAAGCAACCAGCCGCTGTACAACAAGGCTTCTTGGCATTTACATTAGGTTTTTGCGAAGTGTCTGTTATATTGCTTGAATTCCCAGCTGTTCGTCTCACAACATTTGCAGTTAGTTCCTGAAAATTAGGCTGCAGAATCTGATGCTGCATTAGCATCAATTGATTGAAGTTCAATGGTAATCCATTAATTGATATACTTTGAAAATTGAACGTTGGTAAAAACAATTGAATGAGAAACGACGTGTAGAGTTTAGGGCTCATGTTGAATGCTGAAATCTAAAGTGAACTATGCTTTGATATATGGAGACTGCTATGTAATAGGTAATTGTTCATTCAACAGTTGCAAAACTATTTGAGGTAATGATGTAATTTTCTTAAACGTCTTTATGTAAGTAAGCAGGTGCATTAGGTGTAGGCATAGGATTCGGAATACTATCTTGCAACGTCTTGCCTCAGAAAAAAAAAACAATATAGTCAATGATATTTTTCCATTTATTTGAGGTAGGCTCAGCAATCTCAGCATGTTCTTGCTTCCATGCTGCATCAGTTAAAAAGTTAAGATTTTTAAAAAGAGAACACGTAGCTTTTCTTTGGGAATGTGTATAAAAAGTTTACATGTCAGTTATATCAAACTGTTATATTATAGCAACGCTGAAGAACATAATAAAATAGCACGATTCACTTTACCTCTGTCTAAAAGTTCTACACGTTCTACACATTTAAACAATATCAAAAGACAGCGAAAGATTAGAAATTTTCTTGTTAGGTGGCGGACTGAATATTACTCTTCTGCTGTCTTTGGCAACACTCCCGGATCTTCGGCTAACTTCTACGCTTTTAGATATATCCGTCTCTCTCATCAAGTGTTGAGCATCGTTCTCACTAATCCGCTTCTCAAATTTCACTTTACCTTGCTTGGATAAGTATGATAACATTGGTTTCACAAGCTTGCCTTGTTCTATCACCACCCCTTTATCATCATCACTTTCCCGACTTCTTGCAGCTTTCCTGTAATTCCTGTAGGGTCTTCTAATTCTATGTCTTCTTCTCCTGCGGTGCCAATCAGAGTCAGTATCTGAATTAAAGGAGGAACTGCCGCTACTGCCACTACTGTCACTACTACAACTTTCTTTAGTTTTACTAGATTCATCAGATATTCTCCTGGGCGGTCGCCGATACGAAATAGAGGGTGGCAGGGGAACGATGAATACTGGAGGAGGCGCTGGTGCCATGGGATATAGAGGCATGGGCATTGGTTGTGGTAACATAGGTAATGGGACAGGTGGAGGTGGATTGAGAGGTTCAGGCGCGGGAGCGCTGCCGTTCCCCTTACACCTGCACTTTTGATGGCACGGCGAGCAGAATGAGTAAAACGATGGGGTGCAACTAGGAGAGCATACGCACGGAGGACAAGGCGGGCACTGTTTCGGCCTTTTCTTGTCAGCGCAGAACCTTGGCGGAGGCGCTTGCTGTACAACAAAAGGCATTGGAAACCCAATAGGCATAGGAATAGCTATCCCGATGTTTCCGCCGTCATCATGGGATGACTCCGTAGTAGTAGTAGTTGTTGTTGTAGTAGTTTTTCTGGTGACTATCACTGGCACTGGAACTGGATAGGGCACGCCGACTGGGATATGCACAGGCGGCGGTGGTGGCGCCATCATGACCATGGGCGGAGGCGGCGGTGGTGGTGCGTACATGGGCATTGGCATTGCAAACTGGACATTTACTGTCCTCAAAACACCCAGCATTATGATTACAATAAGCCATGATTTTCGCTGTAACAACAGACAAACTTATGATGAGATTTTGGTACAAAAAAAACGTTCATCCCACAGATCTAGATAGATCTTTTCATCTCTGTCAATGAATACGAATGATAATTCCTGCATCTTTGTACCTATTTCGCGTATAGAACAGCTATTTAATTTTAATAAAATACCTACTATTATGTGTTCAACTCCTTTTACAGTATTATATTCGTACTTCATTTCTTGTCCTAAGAAAGATTATGATCGAACCAGTGGTTGGAACATTTATGTGTTTCTTTGTTTCTTTGAATGCCAATACTCGTAGGTGAAGTTGGTGATGTTTATACATTTAAATAACATGTTTAGGATTAAATTTAAAAATTCCTAAAAGCAATGTTTGTATGTTGTGCAGTATAGAGGAAGTTATATCACATACTATTTCAAATCAGCAATAAAAACATGTTATGGGAATTCGACAATTTATTTGCATCAAACTTTTTTATTGGGCAACTGAAAATGTCATCGGTTTATTTTTAACGTAGTGTTGTTTCAAGCTGTTTATAACTTTAAAATAACATTATTGTAGGGCCTTATTGTATAAGTATATTGTAAACCTACCAGTAGGTGACATCTTGCGTTTATTAATATGAATTAAATTTGAAGGTGTCTACTACTGGGGCAATGACGATCATTTGCTTACATTTTTTTAACATGACTGAACGGCTCAAAATGTCGGAATGTGCACAAATTATTGCCTGCAGTTAACTTAATCCTGATCTATGTTATTTTATTATCCTTAGTTACTCACCACTTCCGCCATTATCAAAAATTGTGGCTTTGAATCCGACTGCCTACGTGAACGAACAATGAAATACTGAATCGTTATCAGTGAAAACTCTTTCATTTTTAACAGGGAACTACAATGTTTGAGATTACCGAATAACACTATAAGCTATAGTAGCTAATAGCTATAGGTACCCTCGGCATTAAAGAACAAAATCAAAGTTCTGGGCTAATTACACAGCAACTGCCTACATCTTCATGCCGATCGGTTTTAAGGGAATGTTTTCAACCAATCTTTAACGGGTGTTATTCAAAAACCGACGTCCACACCTCTCACCTCACACCTCACCCGTTTTTATATGGAAACTGTCAAATGTCATTTGTCAAATTTATCAGAAGAGGGCGATATTTACCTTATGTGATCGCGGACAACACGACTGTGAAAATAACTTTACAAAAATCATTACGGGGACAAGATCTGACAAACCATTGCAACTAGAGGCAGACAGTTCCTTTTATTGTATGATTAGCATCATATTATGGTAGGTATTTCTATTTCTATTTGTGTTGATTAGTATGCTAGTATGTAAGATATAAGTAAATATGGGCCTCGTTCATCATCATCATCATCATCATAATTTTAGCCGAATGAGGTCCACTGCTGGACATAGGCCTCTCCCAAAGACTTCCATAATAACCGGTCCAGCGCCTCCCGCATCCAGCGGACACTCGCGACCCTTACCAGGTCATCAGTCCACTGTGTGGGCCCTCCACGCCCACGCTACGCCTTCCGGTACGTGGTCGCCACTCGAGAACCTTGCTTGCGTGGGCCTTGTTGCTTAATGCCAATAAATAAATAAATAGAAAATAGAAGATAAAATACATGGTGATAAATACTGTATTTATTGGGAGATAAAGGCAACATAAAACTATCTATAAAAATTTGTCCAAGGTCGCCGTCAGTCAGTGGGTAGAGTGCCCAGAAGGCTGGCCGCATTGCCACGCTGGATGGCAATGCTTATTCTTTGTGCGAAATATTGGCCAGCCCTCTGGTCATTATTGGGCCTGGGACATTTATGTAAACTTTTATCTCTAGGTCTCTTGAATCTTGTCCAATGTCGTAACTGAATAGCAGTATGTTAACGCAAGCTTTATTCATCGGTGACATAGGTATCTTGTGTGATTTTCAAAATGAAGATAATAAAAAGGTTACAAAATTTTATTTACAAAAGTAGGTAACAAACATATAAAAAGTTGTTATAAATGAATTAATTTCTTCTCATAGAAACTCTAAAATATTTTTTTAGGAAGGCTACTCTGCGTTATTTTTAGAGCCTTGTTGTTGTTGTGTTCGTTGGCTGTGTTTTCTTTGACGTCTCTGAACATTTTTCTTATACTTAACTACGACTTTCTGCTCCTGATCTTCGTTATTGTTCTTCTGCTTTCCCATTCCCGACGGTTCTGATGGGTTCTCTTCGTCCTGATTTCTAATATTTTTACCTTCTTCACGAGATTCTTTGTTAAGTCCTTCTTCATTAGGACCCTTGTTATTACCAAGCCAGTCATTTGCCTCTCCTTTAGATATCTGCTTCTCAAATATAACATATCCATCTTTGCTAACGTATTGCAGAATCGGCGTTAAGTATTCCTGCTTTTTAGGATGTTTGATCTTCTTACGTCTTCTCATGGATCTGCGATTTTTCCAGTTCCAATATTTCCGGTCGGAATCACTAGAATCAGTGTCAGTAGAACTTGAATCAGTATCAGCATCAGAATCCGTGTCAGTGTCATGGCGATGACGTGATTTCTTGATGATCCTGATCTTTCTTTTATGTGGCTCATTGGCTGGTTTCCTGGGATCTTTCCTAGGATCCTTGTAAGCCGGGTCGGGGGAATAGAACGGCATGACTATCACTGGTAGTTTGGATTGTGGAGGGCCGCCGATCATCGGCATGCCCATGGGTGGACCTGGCATAGCCATAGGCATTCCTGGCATACCCATAGGTGGACCCATGGGCATAGGTGGCATCCCCATTGGTATCGGCCCTGGAAACATGGGAGGTGCAGCAGGTTTGCAGGAGCCGGATTGTTGTCAATTTTTCCTGGAGCACCCGGGAGAAAAGGGTTGAACTGTGGGGGGAAAGGGGGGACAGGTGCTGGGTAGGCCTGGTTAGGCATCTTGCAGTGCATAGGCAGCGTTTGCGGAAGATACTGGAAGTTGGTTGGGCATGGCGGCAGTTCCGGTTCTGGGTCTTTCGTCAGGACTCTGGTGAAGCAGGCTAGGATGGTATAGTAGCGCAGTTTCCTGGCCATTTTGTCTGTAACAAAGGATTTCCGTTTAAAACGTGAATTGGTACAATTATTGACACAAATATACTACATAACTGGAATTGCAAAGATGCGATATTAAACTAATAATGGAAATGCTATTACAGCCGATTTCTATGTTCAATCAAAGGTCATATGCAACCCCGGATTATCGGTAGTACCTATGTACCTACCACTGTTTATAAGAATTTCTAGGAGTAAGTACGAGTATTGGGCTGCCATGACAGTTATATAGATTTTTTTCAGTCCGAATGGCAAAACTGATTAGAGAATAAAATTAACCGCTGTTCATCGTCCTCCACATCTTCAATCCCAAGATTTGGCGTAGGCACTAGTTTTACCAAAGGGACTCCCACACCCTCCAGAGAGAACACTAGTGCTTATTGGGATTATACCGTCCTCACGATTTTTTCCTTCACCGAAAACCCATTGAACAGTCGACAGCAAAATTAGGTGATCATTTTAGTACCTTGTCACTTTCACTACTTTGACGCATCCCAACTGTCGCAGTATCGTTACGTTAGAGCGACAAAGTACTAAAATGATCATCTACCTACATTTGCTGTTGACTGAACATAGGCAACTGCTGTTAGCAGTTAAATAAACAAAACTACAAGGACGTTTACATAGGGCTTCTTTTTACCAACTAGCAAACATGCAATACAAAAAATACGAAGGCGTTGTATTAAAACTAACCTTTCTAAAATTTAGTATCATGAAATCCGTGTTATATCTCGTTCTATTTCACCAAAGCCACCACTTCCTATTTATGCCATTCGGGCTCTCCAAAGCCTTACTATTGTTCAATGCGTTCGACGCAGCATATAAACCTTTATGTAAAACTGGCCAGGTGGCCAGGAACAATAAGTCGACAATGCTCACTTTATGTAATCAGACATACAATGTTCTGATTGTCGGTAGGTTTACGTAACTAGGATTAGATCATAATATACTTAATAGGTATTCGATGAGCAAGGACTTACCAATGATGGTCTTGCTTTTAAACTTATAATACCGAGCTCAATAAGATAATTTCTCTCTAGATGACCTGTTTGGCCTAGTTGGTAGTCACACTGCCTCCGAAGCTAGAGGTCCCGGGTTCGAATCCCGGCCAGGGCATTATTTGTGCATTTAGCACGGATTTTGTTCTTGGGTCTTGGATGTTCTCTATGTATTTCAGTAAGTATATATCTACATAAGTATGTATATCGTCGCCTAGTACCCATAGTACAAGCTTTGCTTAGTTTGGGACTAGGTCGATTTGTGTAAGATTGTCCCCCAATATTTATTATTATTATTTATTAATTGTCCGCCCTCTTTACATACCGATGTTGCCTATCGGCACCATTCCCTGGATGCTCTCCGTTGAGATCGCCCAGACACCGATGGGGACACTTTCTTCAGTAAATTAATGTCGAAAGACCAGAGCGTATACAAGTAATATATTGAGGGGCAAGCAGAGATTTGGTCATGCATGGTCTTCACATAGAATGTAGTTTAAGTGTTAATGTTTTGTTATTTTAACCACGGCAAATAGTAAGTTCATAGCGACATGGACTTTCAACATATTTTCACCACCGATCATAAACATTTGTTACGTACGAAGTAATGGTTTAACAATAATAGTGTGTAAAGCCAAAGCTAACGATCAAGGAATAGTGGCATCGGATCATCAAACGCAATTCCAAATACTTGTACCTAATCATCGCCTTTTACATAAACACAGACTTAAGTTTACATTGAACTTACATAATAAGCTCATTGTATTGGGTATATACATACATAATAGAGCTATTTAACAGCATGTAATGTTGGTTTCCCATAGTCGAGGTAAAATTTCGATAGGCTGCGCCAGGTTTAGCCGTTTCATATGACAACTCTACATTATAAAACTTCAAGGTACCTATTACACATTTTGTTTCTGAATAAGTGATCTCTCGAAGAATGTTCATTATAAAATTTTGTGAACTATAATATATTTCCAGATGATTCTTCAATGCGTGACATTATTAACGACCCTACATGCCTACACAGAAGCCCAGTTCCATCCTATAGCACTACCCCCAGCCATCCCAATGCCAATGGGCATGCCAGCCATGCCTGTGCAAATGCCAATCGGGGGTCCGCCACAAATGCCAGTCGTCGTAATGCCGTACCATTCGCGAACAGCAGACAGATTTAGGGAAAAGCCAAAGAAATCAAAGCCAAAGAAGACAAAGAAGAAAAAAGAAAGAAAGCCTCGGAATCGATACCAATCCGATTCAGATTCGGATTCTAGCAGCAGTTCTGGATCATCATCATCATCATCGTCATCAAGTAACGAGAAAAACTTTAGAACGACTAAAGATCACAAGTCTCACAAAAGAAGACAAGTGCTCACTCCAGTGGTGTCTTATGTGACGAAAGATGGGTATGTGGTGTATCAGAAGAAGATTAAGAAGGACCGAGCTAAGGATTGGTTAGAAATGGGCAAGAATTCGAATCCTAATGGAGTAGAGGGTATAGAGAGTGGGATTGAAGAATTCGAAACTCCTAAAGAGAAGGTTAGGAAGAAACATCGATCTAAGGCTCATCAGTAACATGTCTAAGACCGAATTGGTCCAAATAGGAAGTATTTAATCTAGAAAACTCCCGTGAGTTTGAGACATAATAAATATAATGAAACGGGTCAAAGGTCGAATATCGCTCGACAGGCGGCGGCGGCGAGAATCTACCCTCGTTTGCCAATTGTGAAGAAAACGAGGGTAGATTCTCGCCGCCGCCGCTTCCACCCGCGCCGAGCAACCGAGCGGACAGGGCACGGGCACGCAGTGCTAAGAAAACCGCCGCCGCGATAGGTGCTCATGATTAAGGACCGCGAACCGGTCTGAAACATGTCGAGTGATATTTGACCTTAAAGACGTGAGTGACCCGTTTCATTATATTTAATAGTATTTAATCTATGGCTAAATGTCTGACCTAATCTCGGAATACACCCTATTAGTATTGTTTGGTCGAATTGACACTACAGTCTACGAGATTTAAGACTGTTCTTTTGACAGCTGTCATCCCAGTACAACAAACGTCAAATATGTCATAATGTGACATAAACTGTACTGGGATGACTACTGTCAAACTGTGTACTGTCAAAAGAACAGTCTTACATCGTAGACTGGAGATGAAATACAATTGTATATCTCCGCAGAATGTAACTACAGACAGATGTAGTAAATAATCCATTCTCATCGTGAAAATCGGAATACAACTTGAACAAAAGAAGTGTATTTCCGAGTTCATATAACCTAGACCTTTTTAAGGCACGAGTGAATAGGCATCTTCTGGGTGAGCTCGCTTCATCGTCGGCCTCATCTTTGCCCCCGGGCTAGATGCTGGCCAAGAGCAATCCCATTTTTGATAAAAAAAAATTGACAATCAATTACTTACCGTATTATTTAACATCTGATAAGTCAAATGGCAAAATACTACTAGTTTTCATTCTGACATTAGACATTGACTAATAAAGATTCACATTAAGGCTGGGTTGCACCGCACCGACTTACGATCACAGGCTGATGAATGTTAAATATGGCGGCGGCAGCTGTCACCCCATAGAAACTTGTCAAACTTTCCATACATTTTTTTTTTTTTATTAAAAATGGTATTGCTCATGGCCAGCATCTAGCCAGGGAGCAAAGATGAGACCGACGATGAAGCGAGCTCACCCAGAAGATGCCTATTCACTCGTGCCTTAAAAAGGTCCAGGTTACTCGGAAATTTTAACGAATACAGCTTACGATTACAGACGGTTTGGTGCAACCCAGTCTAACAGACATAAACTTGTCAATCATTTAATGCGATCATTGATAGCCACTTCGGGTCTATTTGTATTCCGAGTCTTCACGATGGGAACGGATATATTATTTACTACATCAGCCCGGCTAGAATGATAGTTCTAGTATGATAGTTCATAGCTTATACCGTCACGTTATATGGCCAAAATGTACTGAAACGTCACATAAAACGTGACGGTATAAGCTATCATACTACTTGGGTATTTTGTAATTTTAGTAATTTTGTAAATATAAACGATTTTCATAAGTTTATTTTTATACTTTCCTCTTTATTGACACCTACTAAAACCTATTAACTATTAGGTACCTAACCTAACACTAGTTAATAATTTTCACCATTGAAATTACAGCGCCTAATTTAATTAGATATGCTTGTAAAGGATTTTACTCAGAACTTTCGTTTAGGATCTTAGCATAGGAATATTGATCACGGTTCTAATCTAAGTACTCAGCTGTAAAATTATACATGGTTCCTTTGTTTGGTAGAAACGTGTGAAACAATAGAGTATTCTATTACATAAACCCTACGGGTTTTAACATGAGGTGGCTAGAATTTATTCCAGTAGTGATCGGTTCAAGCCCAACTAAACATCTACTAACAGGTAAAATATATTTTTTTAATTTCACCTAGTGTTCACCAGACAACAAATTCCGCTGTTGCAAAGCACACTTAATTCGTTTTTGTTTCAAGGTCATGCTTCTCATACTTCTAACGATTGCAACAGCAAGATTCTTCAGCAGTGCCCACCAATGGCCACAGTACAGTCAACAACAGAACTACGGTCATTGGCCTCACCCTCCTCAGTACCCTAGCCATGGCCAACCATGGCCACAAGCACCGCTACCGTACTATGGGCAACAGAGCTTTGGCTACCAGGGCCAACAGTGGCTGCAGATTAGTACAGAGAGACCGCGTTGGCCATTTAGGCCTGGATATTTGTATGGCCCACCAGGTCACAGGGCACCATTATTTTTCTACTCTTAGTTTTAAATACTTAAGAAAAATCGTTTACCACATAATCGCTTTATTTCCATGTCGTTTTGATTTGAAATTTATACACAATCATTAAAATTATGATTAAAACGAAGAGTTCTGAGAGACATTAAGAATCTAGCGGTTTTACTTAGAAAAATACGGCTTGCAGTTGTCAAAGAGTTGTCATTATGTCTATGAGTCTTGTCTATGGTAAATACAAGAATGTGGCCAGCTAATTAAAATTTCTCAAACTATTGTTAAAAAAAATACTTCTTTGAGAATTTGAAAAATTATTCAATACACTAATACAATACGCAATTAAGCACAGAACCTGAGCTGCCATCTCTCTGTCGCACTTGCATATTCGAGTGACAGAGAGAGAGGCGATATTCGAACTCAGAGCACTATTACTTATTCTGTGCTCAGAGTTCAGAGAGAATTTATGTTATTTGGTACTCTTGTTATTTGCAAATTTATATTTTGTATTTTTTATAATGTGCTATAAAATAAATAAATAAAAATCATTTAATCCAGAAAACCTGTTCCATATTTTGTTGAGCTATAGAAATAATGCTGGTTTTATTTTTAAGACTACGACATGCTAAAGTTTGATTATTTACGAGTATATGCATGCATTGTTTCAATGCGACAAACACTCTAAGGGGACTTATTACATACAAGATATTTCTACAAAAGTTATTGGTAACACTGTAACCCTCAAATGTCAATATCGTCAATGTCATAATAATCAAATCAAGCCAAATAGACCGACAATAGGTACGTGTCGGCTCGTGCGTTATTCGGTTCGTATTATCCGCGTTTTCTATACAACCAAGTGTTTTTACTTATTCCATAAGAAAAGTGACTTGTGACAATGCATTAATACGTTCCCATTTTACACAATACCCCGTAAAACCGTGCGTTCTGTGTGTGCAAATAATGATCATGTTTTAGTGCCGTGGTTTAAAAAAAAACATGGATGTGTCTCTTGATAAGGATTGGAAGAATAAATTAGGATTTCAAATTAACTACAAGTCGGACAGTTCTGAAGAAGACCCGTAAGTGTTGTATCCATTATTCGAATGGTTTAGGTTATGTTACGATTGATAATGCCTACGCAGTTATCGGTATCTTTGGAGTGTTTTATGACTGGCTAATTATCTAATGGAGTGATTACGCGGCAAGTTTAGAATTAACCACTACTGTAACAAAGATTTTTCCGGTTTAGGATAGGAAATTATGAAATTAGTAATAAATAATGAGTAATGTTTAATGTTAGTAATATGAATAGTGCTTAAAGTTGAAAAAAAAAGTATGTTGTAAAATATACAACATGTCATGGCTAAGCTAATTTAAGCCATCGTCTACCACTGTATCAAATTTTTTACACACTTATAAATTTAATGAATTAAAGAACCTGGCACCTTGTATTAGATTATTGAGAATAATTCTCAGAGTAAGGATATCTATAGAGATCCTATACAAGTTCCACCAAGAGGGACAGAAAAGCTCTTACCATAAACAACCTCTTTAATTTGGCTGGGTAATGGATTATTTGCCTCAAACTATTTGACATGCCACATGACATTGAGGCAAATAAAAAAAAGCAGAACTATAACAAGGACAACAAATGATATATCCCTCTCTTCACTCTTATTCAATTTAGTATATGGCCATCTTGCTTGGTAGCAGTATTAATGAGATGAAGAATAACTTCAAGTTTTGCCACAAAAACATATTAATGAGGCTCACAATCACAGCCAAGTTTCACCAAAGACACAAAACAGGAATACAAACTAATTGTGTGAGATCTCTTATAACATATGTAAATTCCATATTTATATTACATTTTCCTCTTATCTATTGAAAGAGACAAGCAGATCAGTGGAATGTATATAGAGGCTCATGATTATCATCGTCATCCTAGTGTTATCACAGTACAGTTACATCCTGAAGGATGCCAGGGTCCGCTGCCTAATCCCTACGGAGTAGTACGATAGTGCAACTTTGACCCCCCTTATGAAGTGAGTGGGCAACTTGACTGGTAGAAGTTCTCAAGCCGCCCAAAGGCCTCTGACCTGGCTTAACAACTGCGGTCGTAGACAGCAACCGGGATCAACGGCTTAACATGCCTTCTAAAGCAGGGGAGTGATCAGTTAGTAACCACTCAAAGCGGTCACCCATTCAAGAACTGACCTGCCCCCACGTAGCTTAACCTCGCATACCGCACCCGGTACGCGGGCACCGCTGGCCCATGATCGCTCCGCTAGCTAGTTCAAATGACAGAGAGGGAGATCCATACTTTGATCATTTTTAATTCGCAGTAGCGGCCCGGAGTTGCATTTATTTATTAAATTCCATTTCAAAATAAACAAAATCTACTCAATTTCCTATTAAAGTAAATCAAAATTTTGTTCCAAATTTTTGTTAAATGTTTACTGTCTGGCGGAAGGATATTCATGAATGTATACTCAGAATCTTATTATCTCCATTGGAGTTTTGAAGTGGATACTAATTTGTCGGCACCTTGTTTGAGTTAGCTGCCCTACTCTCAACATTTCAACTTCAGTTCCGTTACTAATGCGCTACTGGATGGCGCTAAAATAAAAGTAATGGTATTCATAAATTCTTCAACCAAATACTAAAAGACAATATTATCATGTTTGGGTTTATTTGATATTTATTTATTTATTTATTTCTCCCACATATGTACAATTATCATTACAGGGTAAAAACCCAATGCAATATTGTAGCAACATTTTTACAAAATTTTTAAAAGTCTAACCTAACCTTAATTACTTCAAAATATAGGAAATTTTAAGCTATTCTTGCGAATTCACTCCAAGGACAAAAGAACAAATCTATATCTTCGTCTATAAGGTTCAGATATTGAAGGTTTTAGTGAGGGAAATAAATAGGCGGGCAATGTATGAAGTGGCAAAAGCCCTAAGTCCATAAAAAAAAATGTATGAAGTATTCCACTTTATATAATTTATTATTATTATTATTTATTAATCAGACAGGCAGTTGAACAGCTAATGATGCTTGTATCCAGTGATTTGTAATTTGGTATCATTATACATTGTACAGTTGAAATTCAAATGTGCTTGTCTAGTTTGTTTTTGAACTGGTTGACATTGAGCGCCGAAATGACATCCTCTGGGAGTTTGGTCCAAGCTTTTACCGCTCTGTTGTTCAAAAATTGTTTGTTATTTGTATGACCTGCAAGCAAGCAACTTTAGGTGATATATTTACGATTATCGTCCCGTATACAATCTGCTACTTTTTATGTAAACGCAAACAGCAACTAGCTTATAATAATAATAATAATAATAATAATATAATATAGCCTTTTATTCAGATCTTATTTTAACCTAGTAACAATATCCTAATATATAAAAATTAAAACTTTTAAAACTTATTCTAGTATTTGCTGTTTGTTTATTTTCTGTAGATCTGTTTGCCAATCGGCAAAGGCCTCCTCCAACCTTTTCCATTCTAGCCTTTCTTGTGCGACTCTGTTCCACATCACTCCCGCCACTTGTCTAATGTCAGACTCCCACCTTTTCTGCGGTCTCCCTCTCTTTCTTTTACCTTCCCTGGGGTACCATCTTGTCACTATTTTATTCCATTTGTCCTGACCTCTTATCATGTGTCCTGCCCACCTCCATTTAAGTCTTTTGATTTTCGTTGTTACATCTATAGTTTTTGTTCTATTTCTAATGACACAGTTTTTCAATCTGTCCGACTTTTTGATGTTCAGCATACTCCTCTCCATTGCGTATTGGCAAGTAGCGAGTTTGCTTGTCATTTCTCGAGTTAAAGCCCATGATTGGCAGCCATACATAAGAACAGGAAGTACACAGGTGTTAAATAATTTACATTTTATGTTTATATGAAGTTTTTTATCTTTAATAACCTCTTTTAAACTAGCTTATACTATCAGAAAAACATAATGCATCATGTCAATTCCGTTGGGAAACGGAAGAAGCTGCAATACACACTCCTGCAGGCCACATATGCGCAAAAGAAGCATCTGCCTAATGACTATGTATAATACTCGTAGTTATATATCATACATGTTGATCTTCCTGACTATTGTGTTATTGATATACGTTACAATGGCGCCCGCATTCGGGGAACCCTATAATAATTATATACTTTCCACATGTTAAAAATCATACCATAACATGGCTGCATGTTGCATCAGCATATACGGAATTTTACGGATAGTGAACCATCAAGATATCGCAATTTATTGCAAATTATTAAAGTACATTAAAATCAGATGAAGATGTAGACTCCGATAATTCGAAAAAAAAACTGTTTTATTATTGTTAAAGATTAAATCAAAAATGTATTTCAAAATTGTTGTTTGTCAAATAGGCCACAAAGGCTCTTTTACATGTCAAAAAGTGAATAATACAATTAAAAAAACTGACAAAGTAATTTTCTAAAGTAACATTTTTATACTAAAATACAAGTGAATTTAATTTCAAAATATAAGTAAGTCTTCTCTATTAAAATCTTCTTATGTATGGCAACATTAACAACTATATATCTTAAAATGCAGTGTTTCACGATCAAAACAGCAAATTACTTAACAAACAAAATGTTTCTTTCGAATGTATTACGTTTATCATGTATACATGTGTATTTGTTAGTCCCAATATTTTTGGCTTTTGTTGTTGTTTTCAGATGGTCCCAAATAGACTTTTTATCCTCCCAAAAAGTGGTTCGTATGGCACCATAGAAAATGTTAAGTAGCCATTTTTTTTATCTAGTCGTCTTCTACCCCAGTTGTTCCGTCCGTATCATCTAATGTAAATGAGCCATGAAGGGCATCATTGCTTGTTAATATTGCGATACGTTATCGGCTCGCAGTCAGTCCATCGGCTGATTAGCCGAGACTAGAGCAAATATCTACTTCCACTCATAGTGATAACACTGATAGCTTGGATATTAGTAAACTACTTGCATGCAAACTGACATTTGCATTTTTATTGAGGTTTGCGGTTTTTTAGCCAGATTGTGACACGACACACATTAATTCTTATGTTAAGCATATTTCACAGGCAAAGTAGTGGTCTAATGTATATGATCACAATACAAAAACGGCCCTCGTATTTTCCAAAAAAAAAAAAACTTAAAAATTTGTAAATGGGATTCTTCAAGAAAAGAGTGTATAATTTTTTAAAGGGTCCGCAACGCGCATGTGACACCCCTAGAGTTGCAGGCGTCCATAGGCTGCGGTGACCGCTTACCATCAGTCGGGCCGTACGCTTGTTTGCCACCGACATGGTATAAATATGTCACTTCCACCAGGCACCCAGAAGTTGTTGCACGAATCTTGGGGTCAATTCCAATCCTTGCTTGGGGGCGCAAAATGCATGGTAATATTGTAGACATCGTATTAAGAAAGTTTTTCGTGTGTTGACGTAATTCTTATAACGAATGTGCGGTCTGCTATTCGTTTCCTTGTTTCTGACAGCAATATAATTTTAACGACCTGATTCAATACATTTCTTTCATTATCTAAGATATACATACATACATACATACATATAATCACGCCTGTTTCCCATAGGGGTAGGCAGAGATCACGGATTTCCACTTGCTACGATCCTGACATACAACTTTCGCTTCATGAACTTTCATAACATTCTTCATGCATGCGCGCCGATTTAGGGTACTCCTGACCTGGCCTTTCTGCAGAATGTCTCCGATTTGGTCGGAGTACGTTCGCCGAGGTCTTCCCCTTCCAACTTTTCCATCCACTCTTCCTTCATACACTCGTTTTGTCAATCTTCTTTCATCCATCCTCTCTACATGTCCAAACCATCTTAGCATACCTTTCTCAATTTTCGTCACTATATCTTCATTCACTCCACAGATATATCAGACAGTTATTAACCTTCATGTATACATGTGTATTTGTTCCAGTTATTAATTTCTCGAGAGGAAGCGTGACACATTTTTTGCAGTTTTAAAACAATCTTCAGAGAAATCGTATGACGGATACGGTGCGTAATTGAACCTAATGAAGCTAGCTCTCGATAAAGAAACCGAACTAAATTATATAATTAGAAAATTCGGAACTAAATTCGTTCCCCCTTTAACGTTAAATTTGAACATGTATAAAGGCCCGGCTCATGTGAGACGTTTTTAACTCATTAGTTTCTCCTTCTCGCGTCACTGCTATTCCGTACCGTCACCGTATTATGAGCACCGCCGGTTTAGCCGGACCTTAAAGCGGACTGTTGGTTGCACAAATCAGCAAGAACACACGTCGATCAAATATAGATAAATTTTAGATTTTATGTCATTTCGAGTTCTATCGACGCATCGTGGAACAATGAAGAAGAACAATACTTGCCTTCCAAATAGCAGATTCACTATATGACGTCAATAAGTCCGTACATACCTAACAAGTTTTATTTTTACAATCCGTGAGCACTTTGATAGTATGTACCAATTTTCGGGTCTGTACATCTCTCACATTTATTTGCTCTTACGTGTTCTTACTAAAAAAAAAACTTACTAAAGGAAAAGTTCCTCCTTAAACATAACGGTTCAATATCGCTTGTGAGTTTGGGATCGTCTACGATTCGTATGCAGTACGTCTCTGAAGCGAGTCAAAAGGCCCAAGCTGGTATCCAGTTGCTCCAGCCCAAAGGTGACAGCAATATTCCATGCGGGGACGAACTTGTGACTTATACAATTCATCATGAACGGCAATGACACTTACAAGCCAACTCATTTGACATAAGATCACGAAAGTGACTTTGATAACGTACAACATAACGCCTCTAGTCGTTGTTGGCGCCGTAGGCGCGACAACATGCAACTTTTATGTGTTCTTGGCTGGCGTTCAAATGGTTAATCGGTTCATCTGTTTGGAAGCTACGATGCCACGGATAAACACACAGAAACACAGATAAACATGTTAAACGTAGGTATACCACCTTCTTGTGCGTCTGGGGTTAAAAGGTGTGATTTAAGAGCTCGGTAGGTAGGTATACCTAAATACTACAAAGTTATACAAAGATTAGATTACATATATTTATTTCTTTTAGGAAATTAGTACTTTACATTCCAAAAATAAAATGAATTAACTAAAAGTCCGTCAAAAAATATATAAAATAAAAACAATAATAGTCACAAATATGTAAAAATAAATTAAATGTTAAATTTTTATTCACAACTAGTATATCCTATGGAATGTCAAATGTCAATATAATTATTATTAGAAAAACAATAAAATAACATCAAAATACTGCCAAATATCGTCAAATGTCACAAGAATGTCAGAATATAATTACAATTCTGAATGTCAAATAATGTAAATAATAATATAAGAAAAAAAGAATAATAATACCGGCCAAGTGCGAGTCGGAATCGCGCACGAAGGGTTCCGTACCAGAAAAAAAAACGCCAACAACTACTCTGTTGTATAGGAGCCCCCCTTAATTATTATTATTATTTTTATTTTAGTATTTGTTGTTGTAGCCACAATAAAAATACATAATCTGTGCAAATTTCAACCGTAATAGCTAGTATTACTGTTCTTGAGATCTAGCTCGGCGAGTGGTAGCCATGAAAAAGGGCTAAAATATCACGTTTTTTGTATGGGAGCCCCCCTTAATTATTATTATTATTTTGTTTTTAGTATTTGTTCTTATAGCGACAACAGAAATACCCAATCTGTGAAAATTTCAACTGTAGCTATTACGGTTCGTGCGATACAGCCTGGTGACAGACGGACGGACGGACGGACAGCGAAGTCTTAGTAGTAGGGTCCCGTTATTACCCTTTGGGTACGGAACCCTAAAAATGTGCAAAGTGCTCCTTGCCCCATCGACAAACAGTAGCAAAAACGTATCTAAATATATAGGTAAATAGTGACTAGACGTTTTCGAACGTAAATACCGGTTAGAAACACATTCCGCCAACGACGCACAGCGCTCAGGATCCTAATAAATACAACTAACTGACCGACTTACATACAAGATAAGGTATAAAGTAACACAAACACACGGAGATAATTTTTTTTAAAACTACTACGTTGCAATGCTAGCAAGCTTATGATCGGCTTGATGGTAAGTGGGGCACGTGGTAAAAAAATGGACAATAAATCAATAATACATAATAGTAAATATTGGGAGACAATCTTACACAAATCGACCTAATCCTAAACTAAGCAAAGCTGGTACTATGGGTACTAGACGACGATATACATACTTATATAGATGAATACATACGAAACATCCAAGATTCAGAAACAATATTCGTGGTAAATGCTAATGCCCTGACCGGGATTCGAACCCGGGACCTCCGGCTTCGTAGGCAGGGTCACAGCCAAATTGGTCGTCTCAAACAAGCAACAACAATGATGTACATAAACCAGTTGATTATTCAGTTTCTCTACTTATTTATTCCTAAGATCGTACCTATGAGACGCTAATTCTTATTATAAAGCACCGTCATTTACTTTAGTACCTACCACAAAACAATTCTTAATTTTTTTCACCTTCTTGCATTGTCAGAAGGTGAATTTTATTATGGGTGTTTATGTCTGTACACTACACTAATGTCGTGTTCGTGTTCATTATTTACCATGCCATATTTCCTGGGGCCTATACCACTAAACTTTACAACCGAACAATTTGTCAACTGTTTTTAGAGACAATTGTACAATTTAGTCGAATTGTGTTTTGTGGTATAGGGGCTTTGGTGTGATAAGTTTTTGACTGGATTGTCACTTGCGATTTATTACCACCACCACCACCACGATATCAGCCCAAGGATGTTCACTGCCGGACATAGGCCTCCCCCAATTTCATTGGGTAAATGCTATAATCGTCAGGCTTGGCATGCGGGTTGGCGATCGCAGTATCTCCACCGCACTCCAGGGATGCTGCTGCACGTCCCACGGTGATCTTGGTCGTAGTCAGAAGGTCAGAAGGCAGACGCTTTCGCAAAAACTATTGGCTGCGCCAATTCTTGGGATTAGTTAGCGAACCCCGGGCATCCTTCAGGATGCAACTGTACTGGGAATAGCGCTAGGATGATGATGACGAAATAAAGATAACAACATTGGATAGTCCGCACCTACGTTCAGTTGAACTATTCTATATCACGTGTACCGGTTATTTATTGTAATTGTCGTTATCATTATGCAGTGAGCCCTGCGACCTTGCGCGCTGTCCGACCGTGACCTTGCTGCGTGGACGCACGAAAACGGCCTGTTTTTCTATTCTGACGATTGTGTTGTGTACCTAGTTGGTTACTAAGTTATGTTACTGTAATAATCCTTATCTACATAAAATATACTAACGAAAGTTAAATAAATTATATATTAAAATGAAGTACACACAATCAGGATTTACATTTGTCAATTTCATTCAAAATGGCCTCCTTGGGCCTGAACACAGGCCTTCAGACGACGAGGCCAGTCATCAATAGCGGCACGCACGGTTGTCATATCTAATTCCGTCACTGTCTTGACTATGGCCCGCTTGAAGGAGTCAAGATTTGTGTGGGGTTTAGCACAGGCTTTCTCCTCAATAACCTGCCATATAGCATAATCCAGGGGGTTGAGGTCCGGGCTTGAGGAGGGCCAGTCTTCGTGGGCAATGAAGTCAATTTTGTTGCTTCGAAACCAGGCTTGAGTTGTTTTTGCCTTATGTGCAGGGGCTGAGTCTTGTTGAAAGACCCAGGGCTGGTTTTGAAATAGAGAGTGACTTAAAGGCTTCACTATTGGTTGCACGGTTTCCTGGTAAACTTTAGCCCCAGTTTTGACACCTTTTTCACAGAAATGGACCTGTGTTAACCCTGAGTATGACACACCTAACCAAATCATGACATAAGAGGGATGATGGCCTCGTTGCACTCTCGGAACAGCTACACTCGCTTCTTGACTGTTTTTTGCATACACTCTGTCATTCTGGCGGTTACAACATTCTTCAATGGTAAAAATTTTTTCGTCTGTAAATAATATATTTCGGTGGCCATTTTGTGCGTACCGCTTCAGTAGCACGCGACTTCTATTCAGCCTCATAGTCTTCAATCGTCCATTAAGCAAATAACCTTTCCGTCTACGATAAGCGTGTAGTCTAAGGCCTTGATTGATAACTTTTTTAAGGGAGCTTCTCTTCACAGACATCTGAATTGCCAACAACTTTTGCTTCCGAACGGGGTTTCTTGCGATTCTCGCCTTCACTGCCTTTATTAGAGCTGGGGTCCGAACGGTGCGTGGTCTTCCAGACCTCTTGCGGTCATCAAAGCTCAGGGTACTATTGTACCTATTAATGGTACGATAAACGAATTGTTTGTTGATTTTCAGATTTTGAAGCAACTTTTCAATCACGTTTGGCGGATGCCCGCATTTGTGCAACGCAATTACAGCGACACGATTTTCTTTTAGACCCCAATCCATTATAAATATGACGAGATAAGTGTTGTGTGTGCTATAAAATTATAACTGACAACCCGCCATTATATGTCATTTTTTATTTTTTCGGTAGCATTTGTATTAACGCAAGAAAAGAGTTTGCAAATCGAGTAACAGAACTTAGTAACCAACTAGGTATTAGCTGTGCACTACGTTATTTTTATATAAAATAGGTAAGAATTTGTCCACTATCTCACCTGATAGTTGATGGTGAGGTCGAGGGTGTTACATGCGTACCTAGATAGTGCCTGTTCACTCTCGTCTTGAAAAGATCCAAGTTATAGTGTGGTTTGGGAAAAGGTTATCCGGAAGAGAATTCCACTCCTTTGCTGTCTTCGCATGAAAACTAGAAGCAAAGCGCTTCGCGCGAATAAGTGGCATGTCAACAACATGAGGCTGTAACCATGTCTGCGCCTTATCCCACGATCACGAAAAGCGTACAGTTAAAATCGAGACTGTAATCTAATAATCGGTGTCAAAATATACGAACATGACTTAAATTCCACGAGCATAAGAGTTCGTTAAGTACAGATATTATTGTTTTTATGGATATCTGTTTACTTGGCTATTGTGCTACCGAATATTATCTATTCCGCTGTGACCTGCACTGTCATCGCCGCAATATTCGCATGCTGGATCGTTTCCACCTCCGATGCCCAGCCAAGATCCCAAATATCCGATGGTCTGAACGTGTGCGGAATACTGAAGTTTTGCCAAGGGCAAATGTAGGTGGATTTGAGCTATACGTCATGTGCTATCAGTTTCGGAGGCGTGGACACGTCTCGATGGAGGGAGGACCAACGAGTCGCTAAGCGCAGCTTCTACTCAAAGCTTGATGAGGGCAAGCGGAATAAACATACTAAATAAATAACTGAGTATGTACTAATTTTGACGGTAGAGAATGCTTTGAGGCATTAAGTCCGCCATTTCTATATTTGGAAGTGTTTGAATCAATTATATACTCCAAAGTATTCAAGCAGCTTGGTGGCTGGTTCTGCGATGAACAGCATGGATTCCTGCCGAGACGTTCAACTACATCAAACCTACTAAATATTGTGTCCTTAATCTCCAACAATCTAGATCAAAGAAAGCAGGTGGATGTAGCCTACTTTGATTTCCAAAAGGCATTCGACAGAGTTGATTGTGATATATTACTTAAAAAGCTCTCCATGGCTGGTTTCTCTGCCAATCTGCTTGAGTTCATGGGTAATTACCTGTCTGACAGGCTTCAATTTGTGCAGTATGAAGGGTCTAAATCACCACCATTCTAGGTAACCTCTGGAATTGGTCAGGGAAGCAGCCTCGGACCCTTATTGTTCCTTATTCTCATCAATGATCTTCCGACTGAACTGAAGTTCTCACAGTGTATGTTGTTCGCCGACGATTTAAAATTAGCACTGCCCATAGAGAACACTACGGATTCCTCCTCACTGCAATCGGATATAGACGCTGTCTACGCATGGGCTCAAAAAAAGGTCTCACGTTAAACAAAAATAAATGTGCAGTGATGAGATATACGCGTGCCCAAAGTCCCATATTTCAGATACATATACACAATTGAGGGAAAACCATTGAAGGGCGTTAACGATATTAAAGATCTTGGTACTTGGTTTGACCCCCAACTCACATTTAATAAACACGTTTTAAATATATCTAATGAAGCTAGGAAATGTTTGGGGTTCGTTATCCGGCAGGCTAAACTGTTTACGAACCAGCGTGCTCTAATGGCACTATACTAGGTGGCCCATTCAAATCGGTCAGTATGGGAAAGTCTGAAACTATAAGACATACGAAGATTTGTTCTTAGGAACCATGTCACCGATTTTGATAAAAAGAAAAACTGCATTCATACATTTGAAAAAAACACTGTACCCAGCTAGGGAATCGAACCCGGTTGTTTTGAAAAAATAAACTTACACTATTTCTATTCAGATATCGTTTGTGTAGGTCTTAAGCAGTAAATGTCTCTAAGAAACATAATGTCTAAAATGAATAAAATGCATTTTTTTCACATACTTTAATTTATCATAGTAGGTGTTCAAAGTGACCACCGTTACAATATTCAACAAGTTCAGGCATGTAAAATTGTCTCTATGGTTGTTTGTACCTCTCTACTTGTAAAATCGGTGACATGGTTCCTAAGAACAAATCTTCGTATGTCTTATAGTTTTAGACTTTCCCATACTGACCGATTTGAATGGGCCACCCTGTATAATGCATACGTGAGAAGCAAACTGGAAACGAATGCCGCCATATGGAATCCACACGAGCAGCAGTACACGCTTCTCTTGGAAAAAATACAAAAACTATATGTACCTTACATTCCTATATAGAAAATTATATGGATTCTACCCTTTCCTCTATCCTACTCTCTTTGTTCTCGGCATGGTGGGTTATACATCCCTCGAAGCTCGAAGAAATCTTTCATTAATTAAATACATTTTTCAATTAGTACGGGGGTTAGTGACTAATTCCCACCTATTGACTCAAATCTGTTTACGTGTCCCTCTTGTCACCTCTAATCGACTGCGAGCGCGCCGCCGCGGCCTCTTTGCTGTCCCGAGCGCGAGGACGCGCGCGCTCGCCTCCTCGCCGCTCCACACGGCTCTCACCCTACTTAATGACATTCTGGACAGCGACAGCCAGCTAGATATTTTTTTCACTTCCGAGCAAACTTTAATGAGGTCATCGAGTCGTTATTTGGAAAGTGTGGTAGCCACCAGCTCCATCCAATATTAATAAAATTAAATTTATTATAATAGTAGTATATTAATGTATTATCAAATCAATAACGCCTATTTTTTATGTAATTAACTTATTTAATGTAATGTAGCAATACTATTCTATTCAATGGAATGTGTAATTAATAATGATTGTAAATGAATTATATGTGTACAAAACATAAATTAGCACGTAAGGTTCAACTGTCAGTGTTAATTTTTATCAATAAATAAATAAAATAAATAAAATAAAATTTGTACCGATTTATTTGCTGTGCAATAAAGTTTAAATAAATAAATAGTTAATTTCCGTAGCTCCTAGACGTCGTTATTGAATTCTGCCTGTTCACGTGTAGGTATATATTTTCGGTTTCTAAGAAGATAAACTGTTTAGTTACTTAAAAGTATTTCAAAATGTTGGTCTCTTCTGCTGTTTTCAAAATGCTGTTTGGACGTATAACGCGCAAAAACGCTTGGCAAACTTTATTTACGCAACCTTGATATGCACTAAACGGCGGTTGCCGCCTCCGTACAATGAAGCTGCTCAAATAGATTAGTGTGAAAAGCGCTTCCTGTAGTGGGTAATAGATAATTTTATGGCTGTATTTATAGATGATAGTGTCTACTAACTTCAATGGCTCACCGACCCAAAGCGAGTCACGGCTAGCCATGTAAAAAAAATATCAGTAGTATCTTGTGCTAATATAGTTTACAGTCGAAACTCTAATTCAAGACCAAAAAAACTACGACATATCTGTCACTGTCAAATACGTCAGTCATTTCTGACATTGTTATGTGAATGTTTCAGATGTAGCTAACCGTTTCATATCAATAATTAATTTAATAATAAAAAAAATCTAGTTATTCTTACATATATTCTTAAAGAAAAGTGAAGAAAGATTTGAACACTTTTTGTATTAGTCTGGTTGACCATTCAAACTTCAAATTAGGTATTCAAAATAAGGTACTTAGTCTGTCTTTTTCATTCATTCAATATATTACGAAATTATTTATTTATTTATTTATTTGTACGGGACACCAACAGAGTACATAACTATAAGTGACTACACATGCTAATTGTCTTTGGGCTATTATGCACCCCAATTACAGGTGAACACATCATTTGTCAGAACTTAATCATAAAATTTCACTACAACTACACATTTTCTGAGGGTTTATATTTGAATATGTATTTAACTTAATTAATAATTACACAATAAATTTAAAGTATTATCCATTACATTTCAGTTTCCATTCACATTCAATTTAGATTGAAAATTTATCGAAATTTCAAAGTTATAAGTATTTACTTTATCAATGTTTAGTTTCTAGTTATATCTTTATTTACATCACTGTTGGTAACGAGAAGGTTTAACTTATTTTTAAAACTTTGGAGACAGTCATGGAATATATCAAAGTCGGCCTTGCTGGCGATTTTATTAAAATCAGTTATTAGTCTAGTTAGTGGAGCCTGCCGTTTCATGTTAGTTCGTGCTAATGGCACACTGAAGGTATGTGTGAGAAGCCTACGACAATTGGGCCTGGGTACGGATATATTAATTCTGTTCATAAAGTCTAGCATGCATGTATGATCATTAATAAGTTAATGCAAAAATACTTGATCGTGTACTAGGCGGCGATCCGATAGAGATACCATATTGAAGTGTTAAAGGCGAGATTCGTAATCAGATCTGTAGCTTATGCCAGGCGCAAGAAAAGCTAAATGTCGTGTGAATATCTGCTGCACCCTCTCGATTCGGTCCTTGTGTACTTGATATGCCGGATTCCACACCACACTGGCAAACTCTAAACCACTACGCACCAGCGTATTAAAGAGAACCATTTTGGTTCCTATTTTTTTAAAGTCAAGGGTATTACGCTTAAGGAAGCCTAGCATTTTGAGAGATCTAGAAATGATTGCATCGTAGTGCGCCTTAAAACTTAATTCTGCATCAAGTATTATCCCCAGATCTCTGATCTCCTCTACCTCTTCCAGCGCAGTTGTGCCTATCGAGTAAGTAGTTGGAATTGGCCGTTTCTTTCTCGTGAATTTAATATGGTAACATTTTACAGGGTTTAATATCATGCCATTATGTGTACACCATAGCTTAACGCGGTCAAGGTCTTCCTGCAGTTGAACCGCGTCTATTCCTGACCTAATCGATTTAAAAACCTTCATGTCGTCAGCGAAGAGTGAACACTCGCTGTGAAGTATAATGTCAGCAATATCGTTAATAAAGATCAGAAACAAGACCGGTCCTAAATGCGAACCCTGTGGCACGCCTGATATAGCCTGATATGATTTTGAAATGTACCCATTTATAACCACTGATGATACTCGGCCTGTTAAGTATGATTCGAACCACTTATTGACAGACCCAATGACCCCATAACAAGTTAGTTTGCGTAGTAGTATCCGATGATTTACCCTGTCAAACGCACTGCTAAAATCAGTGTAGATGGCATCAGTCTGGATGTTTTGGTCGATGTTGTCAGTCAAACATGTGATAAAAGACACTAAATTTGAAGAAACTGATTTACCACTCTGGAAGCCATGCTGTTTGGGGCTTACGAGGGTGGTTAGATAAGTAACTTGTTTCGGATACCGATAGATGGCGTTAGTGTAATCTATGTAACTATTCACAAAGATTATTTAATTAAGATAATTTATCTGTGGCCAAATGTCATTTTTGGCGGGAATTTTAGATTTGACAGTAGTTTAAACAAAAGTGATCGAAGTAGCGCGGCAAAATGGAGAAAATAGGAATTCGTGGTGTAATTCAGTTCTTTTTTTTGGAAGGTAAAACTGCAAAAGAAATCCATGAAAGGATTTTACCTACATTGGGTAGCTCGTGTCCTTCCTATGAGACAGTTCGACTTTGGGTGAATGAGTTCAAGCGAGGCAGGACAAGCATTGATGATGCACCTCGTCCTGGAGCCCCAAAAACGGCGGTTGTACCCGAAATAGTCGATAAAATCCATGATTTGGTTTTAACCGACAGAAGATTGAAGGTACGCGAATTAGCTGAAGCCACAAACATCTCTTCTGAGCGGGTGCATTTTATTTTGCACAACGAACTGCACATGAAAAAGCTGTGTGCAAGGTGGGTGCCGCGGCTGCTCACTCCAGAACAAATGCGTGTTCGTATGCGAACATCTGCGGATAATCTCCAGGTCTTTGAAAGAAATCCAACAGACTTTATTCGCCGTTTTGTGACAATGGATGAAACCTGGATTCATCACTATATTCCGGAGACGAAACAACAGTCCAGACAATGGGTTGGTCGTGGTGAGCCAACTCCAAAGAAAGCCAAGGTCATTCCATCAGCTGGAAAAGTGATGGCATCCGTTTTTTGGGATGCAAAGGGGATTCTCTTAATTGATTACCTTGCGAAGGGAAAAACCATTACTGGGGCATACTATGCATCACTGTTGGACCAATTGCATGCGGCGATAGCCGAGAAACGGCCAGGTTTGGCAAGAAAGAAAGTAATGTTTCACCATGACAACGCACCGGTGCATTCAAGTCGTGTCGCTGCACAAAAATTGTCGGAATTACGGTTTGAACTCCTTCCTCACCCCGCTTATTCCCCGGATTTGGCCCCGTCGGACTATCACCTATTCCCCAAACTCAAAATCTTTTTATCGGGGAAAAAGTTTAACTCCAACGAAGATGTGATACAGGAGGTAAACGCGTATTTCGAGGACCTCGAAGAAACGCATTTTCGTGAAGGCATCGAGAAGTTGCAGAAACGTTGGGACAAGTGCGTCGAGCTTCGAGGGGACTATGTCGAAAAATAAAATATATACAATCGCTCAATTTTTTTTTTTCATATCAAACCAAGTTACTTCTCAAACCACCCTCGTATGTATGGTTTGACGTGATGCGTGAGGATAGGGCACACCACAGACTCGAAGAGTTTCGAAAATACACTCAGAATAGATACATGCCTGTAGTTTGTTACATTTTCTCTGTCACCTTTTTTATGTACAGGCACAATACGAGCTTCCTTCCATTTTTCTGGAAAAACGCCTGTGTCTAACGATTTATTGATAATGATTGCCAGAGGCAAGGCAAGTTTGGGAGCACATCGTTTAATAAATAGTGGTGGCAGATTATCGGGTCCTGCACCTTTGTTGGGGTCAAGATTTTTTAGCGCTTTAAGAACTGTTCGCTCGTGAACCCTGAACGAGTGCAGTGGTGAATCGTTACTATCTACTGATGGTTGTACTACAGTAGCTGCACACCCAGTATCTTTGGAGAAAGTGGAGGCGAAGTGGTCAGCAAATAAATCGGCTATTTTTTCTCCTCCCGAGCAAACCGTATTCTTACATTTCATCATGGCAGGAAGCTCCTTGCTATTTTCCTTCCTCTCCTTGATATATTTCCAGAAGGATTTCGGATTGCTAGAAATTGAATCTTCAGTTTTAATTACGTAAGACCTATAGCATTCTGTGAACAGTTTATCACATTCCCTACGAATCGCGTCATATTCCAACTTGTCTCGCGAGTTATCGTACATGCGATACCGTTTTCTGAGTTTATCTTTTTCGGCTAATAGTTTAATCAGGTTTTTCGTAAACCAAGGCGGGTATTTTCTGTTATATGGTATTCTCTTGGGGACATGATTTGCTAAAAAGTCATTAATAATTTTGTAAAAAGATTCTGTCATGTCGTTAACGTCAGCAAGACCACCCAACTCCCCGTGCCAGTCAACATTGTTTAAGTCTCGTAAGATACTGTCATAGTCGGCTTTATGAAAGTTATAATCGCTGCGTGCTAGTCTAGTAAGATTAAATGCTAATGACCCATGGAATGAGATTTGCAACTGTGGATGGTGATAATCCAACCTACTCATAAGGTCACTGGATCTTCCTACTTGTAGGTCTGACATATTAGTTAGAACTAGGTCTAGGATTCTATCATTAGTGTTGTGCACATAATTACATTGCTTGAGATCATTCAGGTTCATAAAATCCACAAGTGCAAATCCCAACCGATTATCATAATTCGTAGGTGTTAGTTCATCGGATTTAGAGTCTTTAACTCAGTTAATAAAGCTTAGATTAAAATCACCCACTATTAACAATTGGTCAACCATATCACGAGCACAGTTACAACCGTCGAGAAACATCCTGAGTGTATCCAGCTTTGGTGGTGGAGGGAGGTAGACCCCACATACAGCTACTTTTTTTAAGCTTCCATTGGGCATTTTTATGTCAACGACTAACCAAATATCTTCACAGGCACTTTCCCATGCATGAATACGGAGCGTTTTGTACTGTTTCTTGATAGCTATCAATACACCTCCACCAGTTTTGTCAGGATTCAAAGCACTGGTCGAGCGATCTCTTCTAAACACATTATATCGTTTATCAATGAATTCGTGATCGTAGATGTCGCTGTTGAGCCAAGTTTCAGTCAAAATTATGACATCATAGTTTGTTTTCTGTATTTCCTGTAGAATGGCGGACGTTTTAGTCCGCATCCCCCTTACATTCTGATAGTAAATATTGAAGGTGACGGTTAATGTTTAGTAACATTCATAAGTAACTATGCGCAACTTATTTATATAAGCAAGCTTAAGCTCTCTTTGTTTCTAATGATTATACGTGGACTAGAGTCTTCTTTCCTGACTAGTATTCTGCCGTTTCGCACCCACACGTATTATGTCGAATCTGTAATATTAACTTGGTCTATTAAGTATATAAATTGTATTCTTAGGTCATCCACTTGTCAGATCAATCTTTTCAATTTAAAAACCGACTAAAGAAGATAAAGGAAGGGTTAAAATAAACGTACTTACGAATATTATTTTTTCATTGTCATCAAAATCATTATCACCATCAAGCTACACACATTTTATCTGCTATTTTGTTGATTCTCTAAATTAATGGCCTTAATGGGAAACTAATGTTTTTTTTTTTATAAACCATACCAAATGTTACTCACATCTGAAGTGTTACAAGTACAATAACAGTTTTGCTACCAACAATCACCTGCGTATAAATATTAAATCGAGCATCTTGTATTTACGTAAATAAGTAACAAAAACTTGTTTCTTTAAATCGTAAGGTTAAGAATAATGATAAATAAGTTTTTTTTAAAATTTATTTACATAGATAATTAATTCACAAATGACAGCCTAGCAGCGGACAAAACCCAGCAGGGTTTAACTGCCACTGCATTCACTCGATTATAATATTACTTATTCATAGATACCGCTGGAGACAGACAGACAGAGCACGCTGGAGACGTGCAGACCGTTATCTATCCTATTGCCGCGGCATAAGGTCCAGCAACCGTGTGCACGTCTCCGACGGCGGTGGTGATTAAGATTGACATTATGTTTTTTGGCTATAAAAACAGATTTCAATATTCGTTTACAATATTGTGGTGCAGTTATATCAGTGCAGTTTTTTCATAATTAAACACATACCACTGTAATTATTATTTTTGCAGTGGCAACCCACATTGATCTTGAATTAGAAGTCGCAGTATACTTATATAGTTGTATTGAACACTATTTTACACGTCAGTCGTTCCCTTAGTACCTACATATACGTATAAGATTAACCTTACGTTACATTTTTGAAGTATAATGACATAATTTGTACTGGGTTGACAGCTGTCACCGGACTCTTCTTACGTGAAAAACAGTATAATTGATATTCATCATCATCATTCAGCCGAATGACGTCCACTGCTGGACATAGGCCTCCCCCAAAGACTTCCACAATGACCGGTCCTGCGCCACCCGCATCCAGCGGACACCCGCGACCCTTACCAGGTCATCAGTCCACCGTGTGGGGGACTGCTGGCTTCCGGTACGTGGTCGCCACTCGAGAACGACTCGTCTCTAATCTGTCACCGTAATTGATATTACGGTGACAGATTAGAGACGCCACACAGACTGCGTGACGCAAGCGGGACGTTACTGTCCATTCCGGCTCGCAGCGGTCGTATTGCGCGGCGTCTCGCTTGCGTCGTGCACCCTGCGTGGCATTATTTTTAACCCAGAGGAAATGCATGGGGTATGTGGGACTCACCCTTCCATAGGAGAAGGAATACCCACTAAAACCTCTGCAGCATTAACCCTCTCTGCCGTTTCAGGGGGGCACCATGGCATCGCTAGCATCCTACCACGATGCCTCCCCCAAACGCTGTGTGGCCTGGCCTTACACACTTGGAGCGGCGGCAGCGGTTTTCTTAATACATTGCGTGTGATCTCAACTAACCGCAGTACGTTACGCGTCTTGACCGTGCAATGAACCAATATATGGCTTGTCGCCCCGCAATTCTCGGAAAGTAGTGGGCGGCCGGTTAAGGTTCGCAGCTATGCTTCTGATTAAATATCTTGGCTCCAAGTCTTAATAATATATGATAGAAACTTATTTATTTACTATCCTTTTTCCAGTGACCTAGTCGACGTGGTAATGCGTCGTGCGCCGCGGTCGCGTCGCTCCACCGACTTCCTACTGGACGACGTTGGCGATGGTGCTGAAGCTGACCTGCTCAGCAGCACGCCGCCGCGAGCGGTCATCAGGAAGAAGGAGAAGACCAGGAGGTGAGTGTCTTGCGTGACTCAAACGCCTTCATACTGAACGACGTTGGGTGGTGGTGGTTGGGTGGTGTGTGGTGTGGTGGACCTGCTCATCAGCACGCCGCTGGGAGCGGTTATCAGGAAGGAGAAGACCAGGAGGTCAGTGTAGTGCGTGGCTCTACCGACTTCCTACTGCACGACGTTGGGTAGTGTGGTGGACCTGCTCATCAGCACGCCGCTGCGAGCGGTCATCAGGAAGAAGAAGAAGGCGAGGAGGTGGGTATCGTGCGAGGCTCCACCGACTTCCTACTGGACGGCGTTGGGTGGTGTGCTGGACGTGCTCATCAGCACGCCGCTGCGAGCGGTCATCAGGAAGAAGGAGAAGACCAGGAGGTTAGTGTCTTGCATGACTCAACCGACTTCATACTGAACGACGTTGGGTGGTGTGGTGGACCTGCTCATCAGCACGCCGCTGCGAGCGGTCATCAGGAAGAAATAGAAGACCAGGAGGTTAGTGTCTTGCATGACTCAACCAACTTCATACTGAACGTCGTTGGGTGGTGTGGTGGACCTGCTCGTCAGCACGCCGCTGCGAGCGGTCATCAGGAAGGAGAAGACCAGGAGGTCAGTGTCGTGCGTGGCTCCACCGACGTCCTACTGAACGACGTTGGGTGGTGTGGTGGACCTGCTCATCAGCACGCCGCTGCGAGCGCTCATCAGGAAGAAGGAGAAGACCAGGAGGTTAGTGTCTTGCGTGATTCAACCGACTTCATACTGAACGACGTTGGGTGATGCAGCACACTGCCGCGAGCGGTCATCAGGACAAGGGAGGAGACTAGGGGGTGAGTGTCGTGCGTGGCTCTTGGGTGATGTTGTGGTGGAGCTTCTCAGCAGTTCGCCGCCGCGAGCGCTCATCAGGAAGAAGCAGGCCAGGAGGTAAAGTTAAAGTTCTATTATTGATTGATTAATCTATGAAGAAGCGCTACTCTCATATAGGTATTCCTACGCTATGGGAGATAAACTAGTATAATCGCAATGAAAAAAATTACGTTTCCTGCTGCGTGGCTGTTTCCTGCTAAACGGGAGCTATCTCGTGGTTTGAACGATCTATTGCAGAATTATCAAAATAAAAAGGTATCTAACTAGGGCTACACTGCCCAAAATCCTGAAATTTCCTGTAGCGACCTTTGAAGAGATACAAATATATAATTTCCGGGCTGAATTGATTCATAAAAAGCACACTACAACCCAGTAATAATAGCAAGATGAGCTTTATGGACCCGGGGATGGCCTGAAACTACGACCAAGTCCACCGTGGGATGGGAAGCAGCATCCCTGGTGGCGGTGGAGATACTGCGATCGTCAACCCGCATGCCAAGCGTGGCGATTATGGCATTTATCCCCCATTAAATTGGGGGAGGCCTTTGTCCAGCAGTGGACGTCCTTGGGCTGATGTGGTGGTGGCGGTGGTGGAGCTTTATGTATTTATCAATGGCGTGATGTTTTGCGAACTCGATCCATTTGTATCTTACTATATTTACAATGATTTAAAAACAAACAAATAAACATATGTCTAACCGGAGATTGCGCACATCGATAGAAGCTGGTGGTTAGTCGTCATCATATTCATCATACATTGGGTCAGAGATAAGATTAGGGCTTCATTCAAATTGCAAAAGTAACAAAGTCCACTTTATGTACCAACGAAACAACAAGATTAGCTGTGACGGGTCACGAATAATCTAGGCTTTATAGATTAGACTCGGTGCGTACAGTAAGACATCCTGGAGTCCTCCACATCAGGTGAAGGTAACGGTGGGTACTGCCTACGGACGTGGTGCAACTTTGACCCCCCTGTCAAGTGAGTGGGCGACTTGACTGTTAGAAGTTCTCAAGCCGCCCGAAGGCCTCTAACCTCGCTAAACGACTGCTTTCGTAGACAGCAACCGGGATCAACGGCTTAACGTGCCTTCCAAGGCACGGGAGTGCTCAGTTAGTAACCACTCAAAGCGGTCACCCATCCAAGAACTGACCTGCCTCCACGTTGCTTTACCTCGCTCATGGCCGCTGTGGAGTTCTCAGTGGATAGAAATACCCCATCACGAGCGATATTGAACCGCTAAGTTTAAGGAGAAACTTTGCCTCCTTGTGCGTGTTCTATCGCTTGTATAATGGGTTGTGCTCCGAAGAATTTTTTGACATGATGCCCACGGCTGCTTTCTATCATCACACTGCTCACCGTCGGCAGGTTATTCAACCTCACACCTTAGAACCTTAATGGTCGCGTACGGTACGGTTTCAGAGGAATTTCCTCCCTCGGACGCTCCGGTTGTGAAATGAGCTTCCTGCCGAGGTTTTCCCGAGGAACTACAGTATGGGATTCTTCAAGAAAAGAGTGTATAAATTTATGTTAGACACGCCCGCCAGGCATTATCAGTAACAATGACAGTATATTGTACCTATCTTACTCTCATTTCATATGATAGAAAGGTATGGGTATCGAAATGCTTCTTCGTCTTCCACCACCACCATATCAGCCAAAGGACGTCCACTGCTGGACATAGGCCTCCCCCAAATTCACGGGGGGTATATGCCATAATCGCCACGCTTGGCATGCGGTTTGGCTATCGCAGTGTCCTGCCTGTATTTTGTTTTGTAATACTGTCTTCGTACTGACATTATTACTGATAGTTTCTGGCGGGATAGACGCTATCTACGATTTTTTTCTCTAAATTTGCCGCTTCTAAAATATGCCATCGCCTGCCTACAACCCCTATTGGTAAATCCGCCACTGCTATTAGTTGAAAACACTCAAAAGAATAATAAACATTTCCCGACTAAGTTTCCATAGCAATTAACATATAATCACACTCGTGTTGAGTTCGTTTTATATATAGTTGATAAGATACCGCGGCGTCGGCGTGATAACGCGCGCGTCAATAGTCATCTGGCCGAGTATAAAACAAATAACAAGTGAGTAATATAACCAACTAGTTAGTTAGGCTTAATTCACCCGGCCCGTAAAACACAGCTTGCTGGAAGGATAATTTAAGTTGGTAATCCTTACTAGTGGCTAGGAGCGTTCGTGGCCCAGCGGCGCCCGCGTACCGCGCGCGGTATGTGAGGTTAAGCAATGTGGGCGCTCTTGGATGGGTGACCGCTTTGAGTGGTTACTAAACGGCTCATCACTTTAAGGTCGAATATAACTTTTTCTCAAACATGCGCCTAAATGTATGCATTAATGTCACGAAAAGAGGACATGAAGTTACCTGTTTATGGCTCCCTATATTACTTCTTGGCCGGCGGCCAAGTGGACGTCTTTCGGCTGACATGATGAACCCATCGACTTTATACTCCTACATATTGTTTGACGATATAACGCCGATAATCAACTAGGCGAGGTCGGGGACGCGGGGGATGCTTATTCAATCAATATAATTATTGTCCATACATACACAGTAGGGAGTGTATAAATTTTTAAAGGGTCGGCAACGCGCATGTGACAACCCTGGAGTTGCAGGCGTCCACAGGCTGCGGTGACCGCTTACCATCAGGCGGGCCGTACGCTTGTTTGCCACCGACGACAGAAGAGGTAGGGCACAGCGAAACGACATCTCGTTCAAATTTGGAGCAGCCCAACTGGGGAAGTACCTCCACCTTGGCCGGCGGCCAAGAAGTAATGTATGGAGACTGTATGAAACTAACATTATTATCCGCTGCTCTAACTTTTTAAATTTGCTTACTAAAATCAACTGATAAAGGAAATAATACATAGAGCCAACCGCCACGATTTTGTATATTTGATGTAAATTGGTATATTTTTAGGTTTTTCCGGTTTTTGTTTATCGTTCTTGTTTTTTTGTATTTTGTTGTTTTTGACGTGATAACGTCTTTAAAATCGTTTTAGTCGGGTGACATGTTCAGAAACTTGTGTCACACCAAAACCTCACGAGCGCCATCGCAGGTATAACGAGAGCTGTCACGTTATCACGTAAACATCTCGATCGTAAACCTACTTTACAAACAACCAATTTTTTATCAAATTTTTCAAGTTATTATGTTTTTTTTTAGTTCTTTCGTGTTATTTTGTAGCGTTTTCAGTTTTTTGATATGTTTGGACTTTTTAAAAGTTTTTTCGTATTTTTTAAACTTTTCGATCGTTTTTTGTTTTTCCATGTTTTTTTGTTTTTTTTTAGTTTTTACGTGTTTTTTTTTTTTTTTAGTTATTTCGTGTTTTTTTAAATGGTGCTTGTATTTAGTAGCATTTTTCGTGTTTTTATTTAATTTCCGTTATTTGTTGTGATGCTTTGCTATTTTTGGACGTTTTGTATTTTTTATTTTTTTTACATTGTAGTTTTTTATTGTTTTTTTTTCTAACATGTTTGAGAAAAGTACTATACAATCCTCGGCCGGAACAGGGATTGCAGGACTCGTTTTATCCGGCCTTGTCTACGACTCGGCCGTTTATCCCAAACTCGTCCAGCAATCCCTTACTTCACGGCCTCTGCAGTAATGTACTAGTTTCTAATCGCTCCGCAATCTTTAATGAGCGCTTACAGTGGTTGTATTGTATAAAGTCATTGTATTGTACTGTGCCAGTGGTTGTATTGTATAAAAGAAAATTCATGTTATTTTTTTTTCAAAATGTAGCCCATTTTTTTTCGTTTTTGATTTTGCTTGTAGGTGGTATACGACACATAAGCAATAATAAACTTAATGAAATCTTTCAAGTCGATTTTCAACCACTTCCATTAGTCAAATCGATTTGATGTGTTGCAGTGTGCAGTGCTGTTGTAGGTATTTATGATATTGATGACCACAATAATCTATTCTCAAACATGCAATGAAATATTGATGTTATGTTCCTTATAATAGGAGATATAAGAGGTCGTTAATGCAATTTCATACAAATGTTGCAGGCCTAGGCCGGCAAAGTCCTCTTTTTTAATTTCCATTCCACATAAATTTGTGGCACAGGCATCATGACATTCTGCCACCATGCGTATTAAAAATAAAACTTTGATTTTTTTGTTGTTTATTTCATTGCATGTTTGAGAAAAGCACTATACATACCTCGGCGGGAAATATGGGGTTGCCCGCCTGAGACCTATCCGACCTCGCTTCGCTCGGCCGTCTATATGTCTTCGGCCGGCAACCCCTTTCGTCCCGGCCTCTGTAGTACCACCATACCACCATATCAGCCCTAGGACGTCCACTGCTGGACATAGGCCTCCCCCAATTTCATGGGGGGTAAATGCCATAATCGCCACGCTTGGCATGCGGGTTGGCGATCGCAGTATCTCCACCGCACTCAAGGAATGCTGCTGCCCATTCCCCGGTGATCTTGGTCGTAGTTTTAGGACATACCCGGGTCCAGGACATACCCTCTGTAGTAATGTACTATTATATGTATTACCAACACGATAATGTCACGCAATCTGACGACTATTAAGATCTCTGTACACACATACGAGAGTCGCATGCGAATTGCATTACATTGCGGGTTGCCGTGGCGTAATGAGTTCGATTGATCTGTCAAACGGCGCAATGTAGTGAAACTCGCGTACCGAGTCTCGTATGTGCGTAAATATGGCTTAACTGCTGCTAATAGGCACTTTATATGAAAATTATATGATAATCAAAGAGCAATGGAGAGGGCTATGCTCGGAGTTTCTCTGCGCGATCGCATCAGAAATGAGGTTATCCGCAGTAGAACCAAAGTAACCGATGTGCCCCTCCGAATCGCTAAACTTAAGTGGCAGCGGGCGGGGCACATTGCTCGTAGAACTGATGGCCGCCGTTGGGGCGGAAAGGTTCTCGAGTGGTGACCACGTACTGGAAGGCGCAGCGTGGGTAAGCCCCCATAAGGTGGACTGATGCCCTGATAAAGGTCACAGGAGTATGTAGTAAACTTCGGAGTTAAGAGGGCGGGGGGGGGGGGGGATTTTTTTACATTTTCCTTCATAAATCGATATTTATCCACCGTATAAATAGAAAAAAGCGATATTATTCAAGCCCTGTCATATGACACTCCATTCCACATAGTCACTAGACTTTAAACTTTTGCCCCCCCCGGGCCCTTCAACGGTTCCTTTTTTACCATTTCGCTACGGAACCCTAAAAACTATATAGTTAATTTTTTCTGCAGGTGCAACATTGAAGATGCGTATCAGAAAATGGTGCGCGACAGGAGGAACACAACAGTCTACGTCTCTTCTAGCGACAACACGGTCATACCAGGTAACCAACATTTATTTACGTATGTTTATTTTTCATCACACTTGCTCGTAAAGGGCCTTATTGTACGCAGGGATATAGAGTAGTTATAGTCGATTTAGCTTCCGCGGGAGTTATAGATTTTCATAACTCCCTAGGGAGTTATGAGTTTCTCTGTGATCTGATTGGTTTAAAAAAATCTAGTTGGCCGCGCTCCACAAGAATACTGCTCTTTGATTGGTCGCAATATTGAAGTTGCGCGCGCTTTGCGCTCCTCTCGGCATACATTAATACTGGAGATGAAGTGGTCGATTTCTTCAATTTTGATTAGTTTTGGAGTTATTTATTTCCTCGCAAATGTGATGAAAACATTGTGATTATCTCGGGACGTAAAAAAATTGCAAACTCGAGTCATCAAAAGCCGTCCGCCTTCGGCGTCGGGCTTCTGATAGACTCTCGTTCGCATTTTCCCACTTACGCACCAAGTTAAACAATGTACTATTGCCCCACAGCGGCGCCCGCGCACTGTTACGTTTCCACCCCCATTGATCTAAATCGGTTCAGCGGTTTAAACGTGAAGAGGTTACAGACAGACTGACATACTTTCGCATTTATAATATTTGTATGGAATCGTATATGGGTATGCAGCGAACGGATATACCACCACCACCACCATATCAGCCCTAGAACGGCCACTGCTGGACATAGGCCTCCCCCAATTTCATGGGGGGTAAATGTCATAATCGCCACGCTAACGGATATACATCTGTACTTAATTGTATAATTTGAGAGTATTGTTCAGTATTTTACGTTCTACCATAAAACAACGTGTTACCTACTTTATTCATTTCGAAAGCGATCAATATTATTACATACATACACACACCTTCAATACACCTTATGCACCTACTCTTTGTATACTTTGTGGTGGAGTTAATAAACATTAAATATATATTAACATTTATAATAAAATACCAGAATTTATAAAAAAACGTTGACACATACAATATATTTCGGAGCAAACTCAAAGTGTGGCTCGTAAATAAGACATTCTACTCGCACCAAGAATTTATGAGACACGAATCTTTAGAGAATAGCTAGAACTTATTATACATGAGCATAAATTAATGAAATTAATGAAAAGTATTATTAGCAATGCATTTGTTTTGCATTTTAGACTGAAATTTTATGTTAGTAAGAATTAATTATTGAAAATATTTTATTTATTAAACTATGATGTAGACATTTTATTAATTTATGATATAAATAGATACACGTTAGCTGTGCGATAACATTGCTGTGCCCTAACAGGGTTCATGTTTTGGACTTCAATGTATTAATAAGATCTTTATGTAAACAACATGATGCAATAAATAAATAATTTTTTTTTTTTCATTTTCATTTTTTTTTTCATTTTAAACCATGCAGCTATTTATTTACGGAGACGAAACTAAACGCTTACCCGAAAGCTAGCAACACTGATCTGTATATGGCAATACCGCCGCCCGCGCAACGTTACAGCTCGCATCAAAATGCTTGTAGCTTAAAAAACCCCGATAGATAAATAATTACCAAAACAAAAACGCCGATAACAAAAAAAATGAAGAGATCAGGATTGACCGGGCCTCCAGAACCGACCTCCAAGCGGCGGAGCAGTTCAGGTAAGAATCTTTGTAACTAGATCGAAGAAGTAACTTAAAATCCCCAAATTATTTTCTTTTGAGCCTCATACTCCTGAATTTTGTCTATTTTGTTTGAAATTTGAGTTATTTGCTGTTTTGTGTTAGCATTAACTCCTCAATTATAATTTCTTTGCGACATACATCACTTACCGAGAATCTACCTCCAGTATTAAATATAAAATATTTTATTTCACATAATTTCAGGCATAATGAGATCTTAATAGTAGTTTTGTATTACTAAAATTTACCATAAATGTCATGTTAAATCGAGTGGTATGTACATCTGCAATACAATATTGTTTAATTTTTTTAATGTGACAGATATTAATACGGAGTTTCCAAGCGGTTAGCTTATTATTTTACGATAATACAGGTATATAATAATAATAATCATCATTTATTCACACGTAAGTTAACAATTTGCCACCAAAACACTTATGTTGTTAACTAATCTATTATAGGAACTGTATTCGAGGTACAACGGTGCGATCACGCTGTGTTCTCCCTTATTATACATTAGTTCATAGGGTTTTGAGTGATACTCGTGAAATTACATTTTTGTCCCTCATACTCTGAAAGGTCATATCTAACCTAAATAAAGAGGCGGGTTGAAAAGTAATTAAAAAAAATTGGGCATCGGTTATAATAATAAATAAATTAATCGTATGGCATTTATTTACGAACCGTGAGATCTTCGAAAAGACAAGTACGGTTGCCAGTTTTGGTTGCACTTTTAGCACCACCCAGGGGTCACGTGTAGGGTAACGGTGTGGGTACTCCCTACGGACGTGGTGCAACTTCGACCCCTCTTTCTCAAGTGAGTGGGCAACTTGATTGTTAGAAGTTCTCAAGCCGCCTGAAGGCCTCTAACTTGGCTTAACGACTGCTGTCGTAGACAGCAGCCGGGATCAACGTCTTAACGCACGCGGTTCGCGGGCGCCGCTGGGCCACGAACGCTCCGACGGAACGGACTTTAATTGTTGAGCCATTTAGAGCTAACTGCATACTGGACACTTTACCCACTATGATGCCCAGTATGAAGTGAGCTCTAAAGGGCTCATCAATTAAAATCTTTGAGTGTGAGTGTACGTCGACGTCAAAGATATGTTTTTTGTATAGACCGACGGTTGCAAACAAGCTCACGGTCTGCCTGATGTTAAGCAGACACCGTCGCCTATGGACGCTTCTGACTCCAGCAGAATCACGAGCGCGTTGCCGACCCTTTATTAACTTGAGGATCTGTGTGTTGATATCTAGAGATATATGCGAGGCACCAACAATCTAGATGATTTTACAAAAACTAAATATATGAACAAAGTAGTTACGTTTTGGTGATTCATTTCAAGACAAGTCACTTTTTAACCGACTACCGACCGAACGGAGGAGGTTCTCAATTCGTCGGAATATTTTTGTTGTATGTTCACCGATTACTCGGAGACTAGTGGACCGATTTCAAAAAATCTTTTTTTGTTTGTAAGGGTGTGTTTTCTAGTTGGTCCCATTGTAACCAAGTCTGGATCTGATGACGGGATCTTGGAAAAATCTAGGGAACTCCTCAAATTATATACCAAGAGGATGTGGTAAGTAAGTAAGGCTACATCGAAGGAACTCATCAAATTATATAGCAGGAGGATGGGGTCTGGCAAAGTTTGGAGTTGGTGTTTTTTTTTTAAATTACTTGTTAAGAAAATGAAATCTAAACTTAAATCAAAGAACTAAGATTTTAATTCCATTGACACGTACGAGTATGTGGTCGCTAAATCGCCTCTGCCTTGGGTTAACATAGCCAATCGCCGGGACCTCTGGCGACCTTATTCACCGCGTCAGGAACACAACACCGCACATACCTACCTAAGGAGCAAGTAGTGTTATTATGGCTACACTGAAAAAAAAACAGTGAATCCTACTGAAATTTCAGTAAGCCTAACTGAAAAAATCAGTTAAAACGGAGCCAACTGTAAAAATCAGTTACTTTAACTGTAATAAAACAGTAGGGGTACCTAAAGCAGTTTATTTTTACTGAATCAGTCAGTTAAGAGAAACGGTAAAAAATGAAACAGTTGAAGGAAAACAGTTAATGGCAACGGTAACTTAAGACAGTGAATTTAACTGAAGATATCAGTAAAGGAAAACAGTTAAAGAAAACAGGAAACGGAAACAGTAAATTAAAGGTGCGACCAGACCGCAGCTTAAAAAACGGTCACGATACGGAATCGCAGTGACGCGTCGTAAGCGTACCGTTTATGACGCATGCTCCCCACACCGCTGCTTAAAAAACGGTGACGGCACGGAATCGCAGTGACGTGCTTCACGCGAATCTTTTTCGACGCAAACCTTCTAAAACGGTGCTTAAGATACACTGCGTCAAAATCATGCTTCAGATACCTATATTAATAAAAAAACATATTTAAAGGATGATGATGGAAGGTATTTAAAAAAACCTAAGAATACTGATTTGCTCAACTAATCATTCAAATTTAAGTACACCAAAACAGCGTTTTGTCTTTTTTTGCGTTCAGATTATTTGATGTGCTAATCAGTAGTTCTTGAATGGTCGGTTTAATGTTTTCCTTTTTTAAAAGGTATGTCTAGAATCTGATGATCTCTATGTGAAAAACGAAGTGTTACCGACAATAACCGAGAAACTCCGATTCGCAAATCTTTGCGTAAAAAACGCTGCATTTACAAAACAGTTGCGTCTTTTCCGTCACCGGTGTGGTGTCTGCCATAAGATGTGTAATATTTTTTGCGATTTTTACGCAGGTCTATTTACGGTGCGTCAGCGTATTTTAAGCAGCGGTGTTGGGAGCATGCGTCAAAAACGGTACGCATACGACGCGTCACTGCGATTCCGTATCGTGACCGTTTTTTAAACTGCGGTCTGGTCGCACCTTTAGACAGTGAATTTTACTGAATAAATCAGTAAAGGAAAACAGTTAATGGAAACAGTAAATTTAACACAGTGAATTTAATTGAATTTTCCGTTTACGGTCTTCTGTACGGTGGAGGTACTTCCCCAGCTGGGCTACTCCAAATACGAGCGAGATGACGTTCCGCTGTTCCCTACATCTGTTAAACTTATTTCAGTGGAATAATGTGCAAAAGTGTAAACCTTTCTTTGACGTCGACTGTACAGGAACTCCCGGAAAATTTTATTGATTTTAGTCGTTATTTATACTACCATCACTATGAGCTTTTTTTAAATTATGGTTACTGAAGGTTGAATACCCTAAAATTTGGGCACATGAAATAATAAATTAATGACAATATAAAATATAATTCTAAGAAAACTTTAATGTACCTACAATACTAATGTATTTACATTTATACAAATAGGTATACATTATTTTTGTTGATGGTGCTTGGAATACGTCACAGTGTGTACTTTGCGTTGAATGCGGCTCGTTAAGGTCAGCACGGCACTATCAGTATAGTTTTTTCCATCCAAAGTTAAGTTTTTTTGCAATTTAGCCAATGATTTAACTTGTTCTCCTTTATTTTATAAAATCATTTTCATTATGCCAATATTATTTGATCGCCCTGAGTTCAGGACCATTCAGAGAATTCCACTGTTTAGATACCACAACACCGCCATTCTGTTCATTCCATTCAGCCGCTGCTTTAGTATAGTGACAGATAGCGAGATTGGACCAAAACAATGGCGGAGGAGATACTGCGATCGCCAACCCGCATGCCAAGCGTGGCGATTATGGCATTTACCCCCCATGAAATTGGGGGAGGCCTATGTCCAGCAGTGGACGTTCTAGGGCTGATATGGTGGTGGTGGAATGGCTGTAAACCATGGCTTTTTAATAACTACAACTTAGAAAATTTGAAAAACCCCCGACATCTACATAAGACTGGGATATTTTTGCCTTCTTCGAGACATCAAGTGACGATACCTTCGGATTTGCTGTAAAAATCTGCGAGACACTGACTTCTTTTTTGTCTTTCACTCTTTCACTCCTTGCTTTCCTCCACTACTAGGTGCTTCTAACTTCTAACGTTGCCGGAACATTATAATAACCTTACAGACAGATTGTGGATATTTTAACAATTTTGACAGTGTTGTTGAGCTATAAGGAGATCTTCTGTGTGTTCGTGCAAAATCATTTCATGGCGCTGAACTTCAGAGCTCGCCACCGTGAAAACAAATTAATGAAGTGACTTGTATGTATATGTTGAAGATGATGGTTTATGAAGAAGTTTTGATGGTTCATCGAATCATCCCTGATAGATTGTGAACCACCCAAACCGACAAATATAACAGGGTGTTTTTTGTTTCAGAACGTTTGAAAAAGAGATTAAGCATGAGACGCGCGACAGACAGAGAGTTTAAGCTGGAGATGGGGCAGCGGGGAGAGAGCAAGGCGGACTCTCTCCCTACTCCCGATTCTCCCGCCGTGCCTACCCTGGTGAGTCCACTTACTCTATAAAATTAGCCGAAAGATTAGCCGTGCTGGAAAAAGGCCTTGCCTTGCTCTGATTCGGATTTTGATTATACACGCCCCAATAACGTGAGTGACATAGATCATCTGACTGCAAAGTGATCTGTGTCTGACTGTCATGGCGTGGTATTAATTACCGATTTTAGTATAGCAACTTTCCAATTTTTTTTCCGTCTCCGCAACTTGAATCTTTGTGGAAAACTAATTATAGAAAAAATATGAATAAAAAAATTAAAAAATATATATATTCGGCGTTGCATATTCTAAAATTGAGCAATAGTTTTTCTTAAACGCTGTAAAAAAATAAACCTTACACGTCTATTTTTGAATCTGTATTTGTAACTAAACTTTGTTGAGTACTATTTATAAAAAATATATATAATTAAAAAATTATAAAGCTTTCTATTTCTATTTCTATATATATATATTCAGTGTTGCATATTCTAAAGTTGAGACATAGTTTTTCTTAAACGCTGTAAAAATAAACCTTACAAGTCTATTAAAATCTCTATTTGTAACTTAACTTTGTAAAGTGTCAATTTCTAATTAGATAAATCGTTAAATATTTGTTTTTCTTATTCACAATTGATTTAGATAGTTAATAGGTCTTATTGTCTACTTTTTCAAGCTTTTTTTTCTCTAGACCACATTTGGAACAGATGTCTTCAAGTTCAGTGTAAGTTTCGTGAATAAAAAATTTGCTCACAGTTCACTAAACCCAGTACTGCATGAGAAGTATTTCGTAGAAATTTTCGCCACACCCGCGATTACAATCCTTTTGGTTTGTCTTTTATTCGCCTTAGTTTATTAATGGAATATATATATATATTAATTAATTAATTATATATATATATATATAATTAATGGGACATTGTCACTACTTTAATATTTATACCTGCTCCGACTGGCCATCCCTCTGTTTTCCGCTAAAATTAAAATACACCTAGAATTAATAATGCAGACACACGACACGTAATTTTGAGAATAGAACCAATTTGTTCTACGTCTCGTGTGGCTAAAGATGGATGGCCAGTCGGAGCCGGTAGCGTTGCTAAATATACGTACATACATCTAGACACGCGGCAGCGTGTCTGGACACCCCAGCCCTGCCAAGTTCACCCCAGGAACTGGCTTTAACTTGGCAGTTATCTTAAATATCCTACAGCTTTTATGGTATTATAACATAGTGCATAGAAAAATGCCAAGTTAAGGCTCAAAATGCATTAAGCCGCAGTAAATTAGTTTTACTGTAAACAATGAAGTGCCGGACTTGGCACCATTTCAGGGAATCTACGGAACTTGGCACCCATTTAGATCTCAATTCTTTTGTCGGTGAAGACGACAACCAAGAATGGCATATTTTTAATATTGAACTTGGCTCCCGTTTTCACATTTATGTTTTTGATGTTACCTATACTCACGCCCATATCCCATTGGTAGGCAGAGACCAGAGAATGCCAAAACCTACGGTCCTTACATACTTCTTTCGCTTCAAGCACATCCATACATCTCCGCATACATGCTCGTCGGATGCGGTTGCTAATAATTAGAAATAAATACAAAAATAACCATTAATTTTAGAATGTATCTTCATACCTGCGTAAAACATGACCTATGAACGCTCTATATAATATTTATACCATATTAGGCAAAACCAAATTTACGAAAATTGAATGTACAGTCGCAGAATGAAAACGTTCGCCAGTTATCAACTCTACTTTTATGCCATTAAGGTCGAAAAGCGACTGTACTTGTTAATTTCTAACCCCGGACGCGGAACGCAAAGGAGGGGTATCATAAGTTAAACATGTGTATCTGTGTCTGTCTGTGGCATCATAGCTCTTAAACGACTGAACCGATTTAAATGCGAATTTTTATTTATGAAAGCAGGTTCTCCAGCGCTGGTTCTTAGACATGTTTTATCAAAATCGGTTTAGCCGTTTTTGAGATATTGAACTTTGAAATGAAAATGGCGGGGGTTAATTTTTTTTGTTGCGCCGTGTTTGCGACGCAGCTCGCGAACTGAACTGCAACATCTAGTCAGTTCTTCTATGAATTATTTAGATTCCATCTCTAACTTATGGCATATACCCCGGAATTATCCGATTGACTGCCCTACGTAAACTCGATGTGTAGGTTATGCTAAATATGTGAGCTATATTTTGTTATGATCGTTAGACAAAACGCCATACAAGTGGTTTGCGTGATTCGCTTTCGTGCTAGAATGACACCACGGCGTCTACAAAATTGCTCATTTGTTTTCGTGGTGTTAATTTGTTTATATGCTACTTAATGACCCATAAACATAACATTAATTATTTAATTTGTTTAAAATAAAACAATAAAAAATATTATGGGACAATCTTACGCAAATCGACCTAGTCCCAAACTAAGCGAAGCTTGTACTATGGGTACTAGACGACGATATAAATACTTATGTAGATAAATACATAGAAAACATCCAACACCCAGAAACAGATATTCGTGCTAAATGCACAAATAATGCCCTGACCGGGATTCGAACCCGGGCCCTCTAGCTTCGGAGGCAATTTCACTACCAACTAGGCTAAACAGGCCGACAATCTTATTTAATTGTATATGCGTAGGCGGTTTATATCAGATGAAACTTAATTTCAATACAAATTATTAAAGTGCGCTTTATTTTTATTAATTTAAGTTATATAAATGTTATTTTAAATTCACTCTTGCATCAATATCATAAAGATTGTCTGGGAGTTTTAAATGTTGAACACGCCAAAACTTGGGCACACTAAAATTAATATCATAGAAAAGATTTAATAAATAATCATAAGACGTTTACTTTAAATATAAGTAAATTTAATGTATTTTAAATGACAATAACGTTTAGTCAAGATTTCTTGACGAGTAAGCCATCGATCGTACTTTTCCTCGAACACGCCTCATAAGAGACGTCGGGATACCTCTTGGTCGCCCAAGTCCACATTTTTTTTAGCTCAGCCACGGATTTCACCTCTCCGCCTCTCTTTTTAAGAATTCCTTTTATTATGCTCCAATACTCCTCGATGGGCCGGAGTTCTGGACAGTTTGGCGGATTGCTGACTTTCGGTACCACTGCCACCCCGTTTGCTTTGTACCACTCCTTCACGGGTCCAGCGTAATGGCAACTAGCCAGATCTGGCCAAAACAACGGTTGAGAGTCGTGCTTCTTTATAAATGGCAGTAGTCGCTTTTGTAAGCACTCTTTTTGATAGATAGTGCCATTTATTGTTCCCGTAGTTATAAACGAACTGCTTCTTTTCCCGCAACTACAAATTGCCTGCCAAAGAAGGTATTTTTTTGGAAACTTTGATCGTTTTTTTGTTTTACAATCCTCAGGAGCGTCTGTGCGGTTTTTGCTGGTGTAAAACTCTTGTCCAGGAATTTGTTTAAAATCCGCTTTAATGTAAGTAAGTTTCGTCGTCCATCACAACGCAGTCAAATTTCGTTAAATATTTTTCATAGAGTGTTCTTGATCGTGTTTTTGCTGATAAATTCTGTCTCGCATTCCGATCTGGTGCCGCCTGTGCTTTAAAACTTCTTAAACCTGCTCTACGTTTCACTTTTTGTACTTATACATATGATTGGGACATGTTCACTTTTTTTGCCACATCGCGAGATGATAACTTACAATTTGAGGCAAATATCTTTAAAATGCGTTCCTCCTTTTTTTTATACTTTACGCCCTGCAGCCCACCACTTCCTGGCTTTCTTTCTATTGTTAAGCGTTCCCGAAACCTCTTCAATATGGAACAAACAGTGGTGGAGTGGAAACAGTAGCTGAGCGTTGGATTTTGTGTGTGTTCGAGCCAAATTAGTTCGCGTAGTTGGAGTTGCCGGTTCGACATCTTGATAGATATACACCTTTCATAAAAACAACTGTCATTGTTATATAGTTTACTTTTTTACGATTAAAATGGCATCAAAAAAGTATACATATCTTTAATTTTAACGTAGCAGTAAATACTTTTACATGCCCAAGTTTTGGCGTGTTCAACCTTTAATACAAGTGCGGAAGGCATTTTATTTTGCTCGAGTATCAAGACTCCGAAAAAGCTAAAATGACACATCCGCACATATATCAATAGCTATTTACGATACAAGGGTTGTAAAACAAAGAAAGGCCGATATCGCAGATGTTTGAATATGCGATAGAGGGCTTTCTGCTTTACGACCCGTGGTTTTGTACACAATTTTACGTCACCACTAGGCAAAAAAGTGGGTTTTTCCGGAAGCGCAGCGTGTTGAAAAACGCGCTTTTTGGCAAGGTGTGGTGTAAACGACTTTTTTCATTACTTTTATTATACACCAAATACCTCCTTTATAAAAATAGACTTATTGCATTTTTGATAAAAAACGCAAATGTGAAAATTAGAGGTTGTCTAGAAACCTTTAATCTGTTAAAAATGTGATTTTCATATTTTAAATATATTAGATACACAAATATCAATCAATAATCAAATAAGTGATTAAACATACTTGCATACTTGCAAATGTTAAAAGCACTAGTGCGAAAAAATCTTACATTCCGCACGATATTTAGCTACAAAAAGCACCACTTTTTGATCAGTAATATTAATTTTTCACACTTTATCTGTACATGTGTCCCCAGGTGGAATCCTGCAACCGCTTCATGTCGCTAACCTCCCGATTGAAATGCCGCGCGTCGCGCACAGAGCGCGCGGTCGAGCGAGACCCGCCCCAGGAACAGTTGCCCGAGTCCAGGGTCAACTTCCACCGCACATTTAGCATGCTCATCAACATGGGGAACGTGGACAAGGGCTGCCGGAGAACGGTAAGAACAGACCACCACCAGACCAAGGTCTACTAGCCAAGGAACTGCCGCGTCCAGGGTCAACTTCCACCTCACATTCAGCATGCTCATCAACATGGGGAACGTGGACAAGGGCTGCCGGAGAACGGTAAGAACAGACCACCACCAGACCAAGGTCTACTAGCCAAGGAACTGCCGAGTCCAGGGTCAACTTCCAGCACATTCAGCATGCTCATCAACATGGGGAACGTGGACAAGGGCTGCCGGAGAACGGTAAGAACAGACCACCACCGGACCAAGGTCTACTAGCCAAGGAACTGCCGAGTCCAGGGTCAACTTCCACCTCACATTCAGCATGCTCATCAACATGGGGAACGTGGACAAGGGCTGCCGGAGAACGGTAAGAACAGACCACCACCGGACCTAGGTCTACTAGCCAAGGAACTGCCGAGTCCAGGGTCAACTTCCACCTCACATTCAGCATGCTCATCAACATGGGGAACGTGGACAAGGGCTGCCGGAGAACGGTAAGAACAGACCACCACCAGACCAAGGTCTACTAGCCAAGGAACTGCCGAGTCCAGGGTCAACTTACAGCACATTCAGCATGCTCATCAACATGGGGAACGTGGACAAGGGCTGCCGGAGAACGGTAAGAACAGACCACCACCGGACCAAGGTCTACTAGCCAAGGAACTGCCGAGTCCAGGGTCAACTTCCACCTCACATTCAGCATGCTCATCAACATGGGGAACGTGGACAAGGGCTGCCGGAGAACGGTAAGAACAGACCACCACCGGACCTAGGTCTACTAGCCAAGGAACTGCCGAGTCCAGGGTCAACTTCCACCTCACATTCAGCATGCTCATCAACATGGGGAACGTGGACAAGGGCTGCCGGAGAACGGTAAGAACAGACCACCACCGGACCTAGGTCTACTAGCCAAGGAACTGCCGAGTCCAGGGTCAACTTCCACCTCACATTCAGCATGCTCATCAACATGGGGAACGTGGACAAGGGCTGCCGGAGAACGGTAAGAACAGACCACCACAGACCAAGGTCTACTAGCCAAGGAACTGCTGAGTCCAGGGTCAACTTCCACCTCACATTCAGCATGCTCATCAACATGGGGAACGTGGACAAGGGCTGCCGGAGAACGGTAAGAACAGAGCACCACCGGACCTAGGTCTACTAGCCAAGGAACTGCTGAGTCCAGGGTCAACTTCCACCTCACATTCAGCATGCTCATCAACATGGGGAACGTGGACAAGGGCTGCCGGAGAACGGTAAGAACAGAGCACCACCGGACCTAGGTCTACTAGCCAAGGAACTGCTGAGTCCAGGGTCAACTTCCACCTCACATTCAGCATGCTCATCAACATGGGGAACGTGGACAAGGGCTGCCGGAGAACGGTAAGAACAGACCACCACCGGACCTAGGTCTACTAGCCAAGGAACTGCCGAGTCCAGGGTCAACTTCCACCTCACATTCAGCATGCTCATCAACATGGCGAACGTGGACAAGGGCTGCCGGAGAACGGTAAGAACAGACCACCACCGGACCTAGGTCTACTAGCCAAGGAACTGCCGAGTCCAGGGTCAACTTCCACCTCACATTCAGCATGCTCATCAACATGGGGAACGTGGACAAGGGCTGCCGGAGAACGGTAAGAACAGACCACCACCAGACCAAGGTCTACTAGCCAAGGAACTGCCGCGTCCAGGGTCAACTTCCACCTCACATTCAGCATGCTCATCAACATGGGGAACGTGGACAAGGGCTGCCGGAGAACGGTAAGAACAGACCACCACCAGACCAAGGTCTACTAGCCAAGGAACTGCCGAGTCCAGGGTCAACTTCCAGCACATTCAGCATGCTCATCAACATGGGGAACGTGGACAAGGGCTGCCGGAGAACGGTAAGAACAGACCACCACCGGACCAAGGTCTACTAGCCAAGGAACTGCCGAGTCCAGGGTCAACTTCCACCGCACATTTAGCATGCTCATCAACATGGGGAACGTGGACAAGGGCTGCCGGAGAACGGTAAGACCAGAGGGCCTACTCCGAACTACGAAAATCGAACTTCGTGTCGTGCCGTCCCTTTCACTCTCGCGTTATACACTATATGATGGAAAGGGACGGCACGATACGAAGTTCGATTTTCGAAGTTCGGAGTAGGCCCTCAGACCACTAACCAACTTAACGAGTGATTCAGCTTTTTGAATTCGCTCAGATGTTCGAATAATTTGCTTTAACAGTGCCATCTACTTCTTTCAAATTTTACAACTGTTCGTTCGCTTTTAAAGCCGTTCGAAGGTGGAACTCTCTCCTTCTTGACATAAGACGGGCAAAATCGATTAATTTTTTAAAATCTCTACTCAAAAAACATTATTTGTCTCTTCCTTAATATCAACTACCTATAAAGTTCTTTCTTTGTTTTGCTGATTATTGTTGAGTTGTATTGTGCATGTTTAAATATATAAAAAAATAATTTATTTGCATATACTATTTCCTTTTTTGGAGCGCTCGTGGCCCAGCGGCGCCCGCGTACCGCGTGCGGTATGTTAGGTTAAGCAATGTCGGGCGAGGTCAGTCCTTGGATGGGTGACCGCTTTGAGTGGTTACTAAATGAGCGCTCCCGTGCTTTGGAAGGCACGTTAAGCCGTTGATCCCGGCTGCTGTCTATGATAGCAGTCGTTAAGCCAAGTTAGAGGCCTCCGGGCGGTTTGAGAACTTCTAACAGTCAAGTTGCCCACTCACTTGACAAGCCTAATCCCAATAAGGTCTCGTTTCCCCCTCGGGTTGGAAGGTCAGATGGTAGTCGCTTCCGTAAAAACTAGTGCCTACGCCAATTCTTGGGATTAGGTAGCGGACCCCAGGCATCCTTCAGGATGCAACTGTACTGGGAATAACGCTAAGAGAATGATGATACTATTTCCTTTTTTCCGCTACCCAAAGGTTGTCTGGAAGAGGTCGCGTGATAGTTCGTGACGCTATATTTTTTACACTTCCGATAAAGCTAAGAAGCCGTTTTATTCGGCATGATAAAGTTTCATAACTTAGCTCTAAATCCAACGGCACCAAAATACATAATTCTGCAAGTTATTAAAGCCCGAAACGCACAGAGCGGGCGCGGGGCGTGGGCGATTTTGACTTTTCGATCTTTCTGAAACTATCGACGTCGATTCAGCTTCATATGTCACACACGCCGCCTCTGGTCTATCGTGCTACCGAATACAGCGCGGTTTTTTAGTGCGACGTCCCGCGGACCGCGTCCTCTTCACCGCAGAACCGCCTCCGCCACGCAAAGACGCTGCGTCGCGCTCTGTGCGTTTTCAAGCTTAAGGTAGCTGCCATACGCGTCACGTCCCCGACAAAATAGACCTTTCTGTGGAATGCCCCTTTTGTTTATTTATTTATTGTAAGGTCCACCACCATATCAGCCGAAGGACGCCCACTGCTGTAAATAGGCCTACCCCAATTTAATGGGACGTATGCCATATTGGCGATCGCAGTATCTCCGCCGCACTCCAGGAATGCTGCTGCCCATCCCCCGGTGGTTTTGGTCGTAGTTTTAGGACATACCCGGGTTCATTGTAATGTCATGCATACATAATAAGATGTTACATTTTAATCATAAGTCATTCCATGACACCCTGTTTGGGCACACAACAAGTTATCAAGTGGAAATAGGTCACTTCACTATATTATAATAATGAAATCTAAGGCTACCTACATTGCTAAACTATCGTCATCGAGGAATTCGTCCACCGAGTAACAGCAATTCTCTATTAATAGGTTTTTTAATTTAGTTTTAAATATCTCACCATTAGGTTGAAATCTGATCGCATTCGGGACATGATTAAAGATTAGAATGCATTTATACTGCGGACTTTGTATAATTCTGCGCAACGAATTTGTAATTGCTCTTCCGTTCTAGATAAGCCGAGAAGAGCAGGTGTGGCAGAACGAGCTGAAAGACCTGATCTGGCTGGAGCTGCAGGCCAAGATAGCCGGGCGCACGTTGGCTCAGCAGGACCTGTTCCTGTGCTCGCAGAGGAACATCATACCCACGCTGATCAAGAATATTATAGACTATAGGTAAGTGTGAGATATAAACACGTTTTTGTGTTTAGCTTCCATCCCATCAGCGTACTCCCATCTTAAAGGCCGGCAACGCACTTACAACCCCTCTGGTGTTGCGAGTGTCCATGGGCGGCGCTAATCGCTTACCATCAGGCGATTCGTCTGCTCGTTTGCCTCCTATGTCATAAAAAAAAAAGCTGACCCGGCGAACTTCGTTCCGCCCCCGCTCGTTCCGTTCAAAATATATGTTATCATTCCTATTTTTTGTACCTTTTTCGATATTCTAACAGTTATTCTGCTAATCTGACCGAAAAATAATCCAAATAATAAAAGATCATAAAAATTGGAATAGCCGTTCTTGAGCTATAAATGTTGTACAGGTAAATTACTTTCAGTTCAACACTGACATATGCTTTTATTCCATTGGATATTCTACTTTAACACTAATGTAATAGAGTTTCTATTGCATAGACACTGTCTTAAAATCATATGTTTGTAATAGAAACTCTATTACATAAGCGTTAAAGTACACTATCCAATGGGATAAGAGCATATGTCAGTGTCAAACTCAAAGTATTCGTACTGTAACTAACACGACTTTGTTTTATAGACGAAATTGTACTTTTTTATGTTTGTAATTATTGACGTTTTTTATTTCAATTAATTTAATGTCTGTCAGTGTTAATTTTATATGTATTTAAGTATTTATCTCTATGTAAGTCTGTATATCGTCGCTTAGTACCCATACCTTTCCTTAGTTTGGGACTAGGTCGATTTGTGTAAGATTATCCACAATCACCTATTTATTTCGTTCATTTATTGTTTTATATATGGAGGGGAGGCCTATGTCCAGTCTACGTCTTTCGGCTGATATGATGATGATGATGATTGTTTAAGGAAAGCCTTAGTTTGAGACTAGGTCGATTTGTGTAAGATTGTCCACAATCACCTATTTATTTCGTTCATTTATTGTTTTATATATGGAGGGGAGGCCTATGTCCAGTCTACGTCTTTCGGCTGATATGATGATGATGATGATTGTTTAAGGAAAGCCTTAGTTTGAGACTAGGTCGATTTGTGTAAGATTGTCCACAATCACCTATTTATTACGTTCATTTATTGTTTTATATATGGAGGGGAGGCCTATGTCCAGCAGTGTACGTCTTTCGGCTGATATGATGATGATGATGATTGTTTTATATTTGGCAGGTTCGTAAATCCAAATCCTTGCAAAGGCCAATCGAAGCCGCTCTGCGCCGCTCAAGGCTCCCGCGAAGATCTCACGTCCGAAGACCAGGCAGAAGACGAGACAGGTATGAAACTAGAATATTTGGTCGGCCTGTTTAGCCTAGTTGGTAGTGTCACTGCCTCCGAAGCTAGAGGTCCCGGTTTCGATTCCCGGTAAGGGCATTTGTTTCTGTGGTGAGCAGAGACATTTGTTCCTGAGACTTGGACGTTTTCTATGTATTTAAGTGTATATCTATTAAATATATCGTCGTCTAGTACCCATAACACAAGCCTTATTGAGCTTACTGTGGGGCTAGTTCGATTAGTGTAAAAAAAAATGTCCCCTAATATTTATTTATTTGATATATTTATTTCTATGCTGTTTCTGAACAATTAATAATTTTTTGAGGTGTGAAATGAAGAGTATTTGTATAGTATTGTTATTGTATATTTTTAAAGCGAGACACTAGCATGCTCAGGACACACGACACTTGTTTATCAAGCCAGGATCGCTAGATAGCTATAAATACTGTCCCGGCTCCCGGGAGTGATATATGAAGGCGAATGGCGCGGGAGTCCGCTGCGGGTGGCGCAGGACCGGTCATTGTGGCACTCTTTGGGGGTCTATGTCCAGACATAGACCTCCCCCAAAAAAGTATACAGTGGACTTGCTTCGGCTGATATCATGATCATCATTACTGTCCTGCCTTCACTGTCCTCGCATGGAACATGCTAGTGCTGTTTACATGACCCCATGAAAAACATAAATATGAAAATATGAGGCAAGTTCTATCTTAAGAATATGCGATGCGTGGTTCGTATCGTATTTTTGTTCTAGTCGTTGACTTTAATGTTTGAATTAAGATTTCGTAGACCAAACTATAATCACATAGGTACATTTCTGTATAGAGTTCCCGACACAACTATAAAAACTCATGAGACAACACTAGTGTACTAAAATGAATTTAACCAATCACGGGTCGCCGTTAGCGAACTTTAATGAATTTGACCAAAAGACATCCACGAATGCTGACCCGTTCGGCCTGCACTTCGTTTCCGATGAGTTTGTTTAATTATTTCTGTTTGATAATTTAATTTCATTTGCGAAACTGTGTCCTGTAACACGTGGTTTCCTAGCTCAGGCCACAGGGTCGTGATATATCTTGTAATTACTTACTTCTCGTGAACAATAAACAACTTTTTATTTATTTTTTTCATTTGAGCCGTAGCAAAAATATTGTATCATCATCAACCCCCAGTCGTCCACTGCTGGACATAGGCCTTCCCCAATTCCCACCACCACACCCGATCTTCATCTCTCCGCATCCAACCGCTTCACGCCACTATCTTAAACTATTGTATATAAAAGTACTTACCTCATCGTCTCGTACCTTACTTAGACTAGGTGGCAATGCATTTCTGTCTTTGCCTGTGCATACCACTGTTTTTCTTTAATTCCAGAAGCGGACAGCCTTGGCTGCCTCTCCTTCGACTGCCGGCAGTGCTCCGGAGCAATAGGGGCCGCCCTCACCGAGGTGCGGACCCTGCTCGACTCGTTCCACCGAGCCAGCGCACTCTACCCCTCAACGCAAGCCATGACAGCGGACCACAAGCTTCTGGCTACCAGTCTGTTCCAGAACAGGATCAAGGTCAGTCGCTAGTGCCGGGACTGAAGAAACATACAATCAGGGCCGCCCTCACCGAGGTGCGGAACCTGCTGGACTCGTTCCACCGAGCCAGCGCACCCTACCCCTCAACGCAAGCCATGACAGCCGACCACAAGCTTCTGGCTACCAGTCTGTTCCAGAACAGGATCAAGGTCAGTTGCTAGTGCCGGGACTGAAGAAACATACAATCGGGGCCGCCCTCACCGAGGTGCGGACCCTGCTGGACTCGTTCCACCGAGCCAGCGCACTCTACCCCTCAACGCAAGCCATGACAGCCGACCACAAGCTTCTGGCTACCAGTCTGTTCCAGAACAGGATCAAGGTCAGTTGCTAGTGCCGGGACTGAAGAAACATATAATCAGGGCCGCCCTCACCGAGGTGCGGAACCTGCTGGACTCGTTCCACCGAGCCAGCGCACTCTACCCCTCAACGCAAGCCATGACAGCGGACCACAAGCTTCTGGCTACCAGTCTGTTCCAGAACAGGATCAAGGTCAGTCGCTAGTGCCGGGACTGAAGAAACATACAATCAGGGCCGCCCTCACCGAGGTGCGGAACCTGCTGGACTCGTTCCACCGAGCCAGCGCACTCTACCCCTCAACGCAAGCCATGACAGCGGACCACAAGCTTCTGGCTACCAGTCTGTTCCAGAACAGGATCAAGGTCAGTCGCTAGTGCCGGGACTGAAGAAACATACAATCAGGGCCGCCCTCACCGAGGTGCGGAACCTGCTGGACTCGTTCCACCGAGCCAGCGCACCCTACCCCTCAACGCAAGCCATGACAGCCGACCACAAGCTTCTGGCTACCAGTCTGTTCCAGAACAGGATCAAGGTCAGTTGCTAGTGCCGGGACTGAAGAAACATACAATCAGGGCCGCCCTCACCGAGGTGCGGAACCTGCTGGACTCGTTCCACCGAGCCAGCGCACTCTACCCCTCAACGCAAGCCATGACAGCCGACCACAAGCTTCTGGCTACCAGTCTGTTCCAGAACAGGATCAAGGTCAGTTGCTAGTGCCGGGACTGAAGAAACATATAATCAGGGCCGCCCTCACCGAGGTGCGGAACCTGCTGGACTCGTTCCACCGAGCCAGCGCACTCTACCCCTCAACGCAAGCCATGACAGCGGACCACAAGCTTCTGGCTACCAGTCTGTTCCAGAACAGGATCAAGGTCAGTCGCTAGTGCCGGGACTGAAGAAACATACAATCAGGGCCGCCCTCACCGAGGTGCGGAACCTGCTGGACTCGTTCCACCGAGCCAGCGCACCCTACCCCTCAACGCAAGCCATGACAGCCGACCACAAGCTTCTGGCTACCAGTCTGTTCCAGAACAGGATCAAGGTCAGTTGCTAGTGCCGGGACTGAAGAAACATACAATCAGGGCCGCCCTCACCGAGGTGCGGAACCTGCTGGACTCGTTCCACCGAGCCAGCGCACCCTACCCCTCAACGCAAGCCATGACAGCCGACCACAAGCTTCTGGCTACCAGTCTGTTCCAGAACAGGATCAAGGTCAGTTGCTAGTGCCGGGACTGAAGAAACATATAATCAGGGCCGCCCTCACCGAGGTGCGGAACCTGCTGGACTCGTTCCACCGAGCCAGCGCACTCTACCCCTCAACGCAAGCCATGACAGCGGACCACAAGCTTCTGGCTACCAGTCTGTTCCAGAACAGGATCAAGGTCAGTCGCTAGTGCCGGGACTGAAGAAACATACAATCAGGGCCGCCCTCACCGAGGTGCGGAACCTGCTGGACTCGTTCCACCGAGCCAGCGCACCCTACCCCTCAACGCAAGCCATGACAGCCGACCACAAGCTTCTGGCTACCAGTCTGTTCCAGAACAGGATCAAGGTCAGTTGCTAGTGCCGGGACTGAAGAAACATACAATCAGGGCCGCCCTCACCGAGGTGCGGAACCTGCTGGACTCGTTCCACCGAGCCAGCGCACTCTACCCCTCAACGCAAGCCATGACAGCCGACCACAAGCTTCTGGCTACCAGTCTGTTCCAGAACAGGATCAAGGTCAGTTGCTAGTGCCGGGACTGAAGAAACATATAATCAGGGCCGCCCTCACCGAGGTGCGGAACCTGCTGGACTCGTTCCACCGAGCCAGCGCACTCTACCCCTCAACGCAAGCCATGACAGCGGACCACAAGCTTCTGGCTACCAGTCTGTTCCAGAACAGGATCAAGGTCAGTCGCTAGTGCCGGGACTGAAGAAACATACAATCAGGGCCGCCCTCACCGAGGTGCGGAACCTGCTGGACTCGTTCCACGGAGCCAGCGCACCCTACCCCTCAACGCAAGCCATGACAGCCGACCACAAGCTTCTGGCTACCAGTCTGTTCCAGAACAGGATCAAGGTCAGTTGCTAGTGCCGGGACTGAAGAAACATACAATCAGGGCCGCCCTCACCGAGGTGCGGAACCTGCTGGACTCGTTCCACCGAGCCAGCGCACTCTACCCCTCAACGCAAGCCATGTCAGCGGACCACAAGCTTCTGGCTACCAGTCTGTTCCAGAACAGGATCAAGGTCAGTTGCTAGTGCCGGGACTGAAGAAACATCAAACTTCTTAGGCTTGGAATTTATGTAACTAAGAGTAGGTTGACGTGCTCGCCAGCCGCCTGCCTTCCAAAACTTGGTTTATCTGGTTTCGAGAATATTATTAGAAGTGTATATCGATAATGGAGCGCGAATGGTCGTAGTAACAACACAATTTACCTAACAATGGAGCGGTTCACAATAAATTGATTGAAACATGTACGATTTTCACACATTATAAATAAAAATAAATAAATACATATTGGGGGACAATCTTACACAAATCGACCTAGTCCCAAACTAAGCAAAGCTTGTACCTATGGGTACTAGACGGCGATATATGTACATACTTATATTGATAAGTACATACTTATATGCATAGAAAACATCAAAGACTCAGGAACAAATATCCGTGAAAAATGCACAAATTATGCCCTGACCGGGATTCGAACCCGGGACCTCTAGCTTCGGAGGCAGTGTCACTACCAACTAGGCTAAACGGGCCGGCGCCCTGTAGCCGGGGCATAGAATACGGCTACGGTATCCTCTGCCTGTCGTAGAAGGCGGCTAAAAGGGGGTCCTTGGGGTCGAAGACGGTCACAGTTGGGGGCTGTGATCGCCTATGAAAGCAGATGGTGGGATCCACGGACTCTAGGGCGGCACTGGTGCGTTCCGAAGGAGATCCTAGAGCCGCCCGAAATGAGTTGAGGAGGACGATCGGGGGGTTTTCAGTCGGTGCAAGTCCGACATAACCTCCGCACTGTCCCCGCGGTGCGGTGGTATCCATAATGGATTTTCCTCTCGGAAAAAAGGCTAATCGGACGAAACTTAATATTCGCAAAGCGGGGTTTACTCGAGTAAAGTGAAAATTTTATTCACCTTTTTGAAGAGTACTACGTTTCGGATGTGTAAATCCTTGGTCACGATAGGTGTCCCATTGTATTCCCATTCAATAGAAATATTGTAACGAATGTTCTCAATGATGATTGTCTAAAGTAAAACATAATTCGTTAGTCTTAGTTTTTTAGCGTTCCGTACCCAAAGGGTAAAAAGTCCGTCGTCGCCGTCGTCGTCGTCGTCGTCCGTCCGTGCGTCTGTCTGTCACCAGGCTGTGTCTCAAGAACCGCGATAGTTAGACAGTTGAAATTTTCACAGATGATGTATTTCTGTTGCCGCTATAACAACAAGTAAAGGAAAAACCAAGTTGACACTATATGTAGCAAATTAAATAGATTCTCGTATGCACTGTATAATTTAAATAAAAAAGTTAGTCAGGCTGCAGTACTCACTGCCTATCACGCATACGTAACAGCTACATTACGTTATGGTATCATGTTCTGGGGCAATTCAACAGATCGACAGTTGGTATTTAAGGCCCAAAAAAAATGTCTACGTTCTGTTTGTGGACTAAAACCAACTGAATCATGCAAACCTTACTTTATTGAATTCAAAATATTAACTTTCCCCTGTCTATACATATTTGAAATAGCTATGTATGTTAAGTCCAATATAAAACAATTCTCTGTTTTTAATAGTGTACGGCAGCGATATAAGATCTCAAATGAACAATCAAAAACCGCCTTACGTGCAAAAAGCGTATTTGGCATGGCACCTAAATTATATAATAAGTTACCAGACATTATAATAAGATCTGACATACAAGAATTTAAGAAAAAATTACTAGATTTTTTTAACTCAAAATGCATTTTACTCTGTTAAAGAATATTTAGATTATAACCCTAATATTTATTAATTGTTCCCTAGTAATTTAAGTTAACTTAATTTGCATGCCCAGTATCAGGCAGAATACACTGTACTAATTTTATCACATATTAACACCTATTTGACTGTATTCTAGCAAATAAACTATTTTGATTTTGATTTTGAAAGTATTAAAAACCGGCCAAGTGCGAGTCGGACTCTGCCGTTTTTATAGATTGGTTTTGGCCGGTTTTTATTTAGAAACTGTTCTTAGTCCATGTATTATTTTGCAGGCACTGTGTCTCTGGTACAACATGGCGATGCACATGCGCCTCAAGATACTCGGTGTGCGGCGGCTGCTGCGGACTATAGGGTCCAAGGGCAAGACCATCGCGCCGGGCTACCCTTGCCTCGAGCCGAGCGTCGACGGGTAATGTCTTGTCTTACAGTCTACGGCTCAAAATAAGGCCCAATGCCCCGGGTAGGTAGCGACAGTTGATCGAAATTCCAAAGAGAATACGGGTGATCAGGAATAGGAGCCCCGCCAAGCGGGGCCCGCTGTGAAACTACTAAGTCCAGCTGCTCAGTGTTTCTCATTTATTTAGGGTGGTATTCCACTCATCCAATATCTTTCTTTGTCCAATCTTTGATCAAGTTTCGTTGACGTAGGCCCATTCCACTTATCTTTGTCCAAGTTTTTTTTTTCCTGAGCAGCCATATTGATTTAAATGTCATCAGAATCTTTGTTCAAATGTCGGGGTCCCATCCAAGTTTGATAAAATCATCCAATTTCTTTGATCAAATGTATATTGGGCAAAGATATTGGATGAGTGGAATACCAAGGGTGGTATTCTACTCATCCAATATCTTAATTTGTCCGATTTCTTGTCAAATCTTTGATCAAATTTCTTTGACGGAGGCCCATTCCACTTATCCAATATCTTTGTCCAAGTTTTTTCTTTTTTCATTCGTAGCCATATTGATTTAAATGTGATCAGCATCTTTGATCAAATGTCGGGGTCCCATCCAAGTTTGATGAAATCGTCCAATTTTTTTGATCAAATGTATATTGGACAAAGATATTGGACGAGTGGAATACCACCCTTAGATACGCGTTAATAGAAGCCCCGTACATTTGCCAAACCAACGCCGAGCGGGTCTTATCCGAGTAAATAGGATACGGCGAAGGCTGCGTGTTCAAGCCCGATAAATATTTTTTTTTTTCTTTTTGAAATACTCAACATCCGTTACGCATAGTTTTATTTTTAAAAAACTTTTTACGCGACTTATCGGGTTTGACCACGCACCCCTAGGACCCTCCGTTGAGCTTACAGAATCCCTAAAAGCGAGTCCATGCTGTATCAGTATGAGCCCCGCCAAGCGGAGTCCCTATTTATGGAATAATTATAAACTTTTCTTAAATAGAAATGCCTAATAGCGATCAAGTCTAGAGTAGTTATTGACGTCAGAAATTCCGTATAATAGTACTTATCGACATGTCTTTTTCATAAAAAGATACTCTATTTAGAATGAAGCTTTTTTTTAATCCAACAGAACAACATGTAGAGATCGTGATGCAGATCCCCAATGCGAACAACGCCACGTCCGCTTCAACGTGAGCGGCAACCCTACCAGCTCAAGTAACAGCGATGCGAGCATGCACACCGATAAGAGCCAATCGGAAGCCGAGAATCAACCGGCCGACCAATCAGAGGACAAGAGCGAGGAGGGCGTTAAAACCGAGGATCAAACAGAAAGCCGGGGTGACCAATCAGAGCACAGCAAAGGCGAGGATCAGTCTGAGAGCAAGAGCGAAGTGCCAGGGGTGTCACAAAGTGTGGATGAGAAGCAAAATGAGACTGATTCGGTTTTGACAACTGGTTAGTATAAATAATATAATTAAGTTTTTTGTATGTGAACTCACAATGGGTGGTTTTTTTATACAAAATCAGCAGAATAGTTCTATAGTGACCTGGAAAAGGTCGCGGTGTCCGCTGACCAATTTGTGTATGAGCTTCGACCGCGAAACGAAAACGAACGAAGTTCTTGTATCTCGCTCTCTATCACTCGAATTTGCAAGTGCGACAGAGAAGGAGATACACGAACTTCGTTCGTTTTCGCAGCTCTGTTTATAGTATGTAGCTATTTTAATTAGCTTTCAATTTTATTCCACAGAACAAGAGGGCCAAATCACACCCGAAATAATAATCTCAGACGCGAAATACGGTACTAACGACACGTCGACGTCAAGCGAGAGCGGATACATGTCGGAGCGAGAGAGATGGTTCCAATATGGTTCACCGCACTCAGTGTTTGACGTGGGGTCGTTGGCCGACCTGACGCGGCTGAGGCTGCTGAACAAATGTGAAGTGTCGCCTTATAGGTGAGTGTAGCTCTCATGCCAGTCACGACACGTGTGCGTCAACATCGTTTTGGTCTTGGAGACTATAGTACTGGCTGCACTGACTGAGACTGGTGAACAAATGCGAGGTGTCGCGGTATATGTGAGTGCCACAGACGACACGTCCGTGTCAACAGTCATGTATGCCTTAGAGACTAGAACTGAAAGACAACAAGTGCGGGTGTCGCCGTATACGTACGTAGGTGAGTGAAGCCCAAATGTCAATCCCGACATGTATGCGTCGTCAACACAGAGAGACTTTTAGAGACTAGTACAGTTTGCTCTGATTGAGGCTGGTAAACAAGTGCGAGGTATCGCTTTATAGGTGAGTAGCCTTAATTCCAAGTAACGACACGTATGTGTCAGGAGTGTTAGCAGTGTAGCGTTTTGAGTTATCCAGGTGAGTGTAGCGTTAATGGCACTGACGGTACAACAAGTATGCGTTACTAGAGGAAAATATTGATGTTTTGGCGGATAGGAGAAACTTGCGGTGGCTGAGACTTAAAGAACGCCTATGGATGCCAGCAACGCCACGTCACGACACGTATGCGTCAATTACAAATGTTAACTTACCAGAGCTGTTTGTCGGCAGAGGGTACCACTACGAAATACTGAAGACGCAGGGTGTGCGTCGGTGTATGATGTTCATACACAAGCTGCGCACGAAGCTGCTCAATAAAGTCTACCTTACGTTCCTGCCGCTTGAGGTGAGTTCACACGTTATAATTATAATTTGTATCCAACTTTTACCGAATAATTACGTCCTCATCACAACCAAATTTATTTATTTAATCGTATGGCATTTATTTACGAACCGTGAGTTCTTCGAGAAGACAAGTACGGTTGCCAGTTTATGTTGCACTTTTAGCACCACCCGGGGGTCACGTGTAGGGTAACGGTGGGTACTCCCTACGGACGTGGTGCAACTTCGACCCCCCTTTGTCAAGTGAGTGGGCAACTTGACTGTTAGAAGTTCTCAAGCCGCCCGAAGGCCTCTAACTTGGCTTAACGACTGCTGTCGTAGACAGCAGCCGGGATCAACGGCTTAGCGTGCCTTCCAAACCACGAGAGCGCTCAGTTAGTAACCACTCAAAGCGGTCACCCATCCAAGAACTGACCTGCGCCCACATTGCTTAACCTCGCATACCGCACGCGCGGGTGCCGCTGGGTTAAAAATAAAACTTTGATTTTTTTGTTGTTTATTTCATTGCATGTTTGAGAAAAGCACTGTACATACCTCGGCGGGAAATATGGGGTTGCCGGCCGAAGACATATAGACGGTTGAGCGAAGCGAGGCCGGATAGGTCTAAGGCTTTTGTCCCGGCCTCTATAGTAATGTACTATAGAATCACCTTAAAAAGCCTTTTCATTTAATACCACATCTCGTCTTCAATAGTGCGACCACTGAAATCAAAGCGCTTGAAATGCTCGGAGAAATGCCGGTCTATAAATACTCGTCGCTTATTTCAAATCCTAATGTCTTTCTGTGTTTCATGTTATGAAATTTTATCAATTTTAGGATCCAGTGGAGGAGACGAGCAGAGAAGAGGATCCAACGGACGCGTCGGATGAAAAGGATGATAAGTCGCAGAGGGCGAAAGAGGCTCAGGATGACTACGAGTTGAGAAGGTATGTTTCGGAGACATGAACTGTATCCACCGCTATAACAGCCCAAATACATCTACTGCTCGACATAGGCCTCCCTCAATTTCATGGTGGGGTACATGTTAACATCGCAACATACTCGGAAAAAGGTTCCACCACCACCACCACCATATCAGCCCTAGGACGTCCACTGCTGGACATAGGCCTCCCCCAATTTCATGGAAGGTAAATGCCATAATCGCCACGCTTGGCATGCGGGTTGGCGATCGCAGTATCTCCACCGCACTCAGGGAATGCTGCTGCCCATTCCCCGGTGGTCTTGGTCGTAGTTCTAGGACATACCCGGGTCCAAAAAAAAACCCTCCGGGTCCGGGGAAAAAGGTTCAGTCGGTAATAAGAGCTAATATCATTTGCACAGCCAGCTGCGGAGGAACGTGACCCCCCCCCCCCCCCCCCCTGCATACAACACTTCTATGCAGCGGGTTTCGGAACGGCTTGACTCCTTGGCGCTGCGTAGAAATGTAGCCTCGCTGTGCATTTTCTACCGCATGTATTACGGGGAGTGCTCCGAGGAATTGTTCGGATTAATCCCTGCCGCTTCCTTCCGCCATCGCCCAACGCGGCAAAATTTCCATCCTCACCACTTAGATGGTTGGCAGTACTCAACTGTGCGTTTCTCCAGAAATGTATTGCCTCGCACAGCTAAACTGTGGAATGAACTGTCGCCTGCGGTATTTCCGGACCGATTCGACCTTCAAACCTTCAAGAAAAGAGCGTACTCCCATCTTAAAGGCCGGCAACGCACTTACAACCACACTGGTGTTGCGAGTGTCCATGGGCGGCGCTAATCGCTTACCATCAGGCGATTCGTCTGCTCGTTTGCCACATGTCTGCAGGGGGGGTCACGTTTCTATGCAGCTGACTGTACACCAAGACCACCGGGGAATGGGCAGCAGCATTCCTAGAGTGCGGTGGAGATACTGCGATCGCCAACCCGCATGCCAAGCGTGGCGATTATGGCATTTACCCCCCATGAAATTGGGGGATGCCTATGTCCAGTAGTGGACGTCCTAGGGCTGATATGGTGGACTGTATATTACTACAGATGCCGGGACGAAAGGGATGGCCGGCCGAAGACATATACCCCCTTATTCATAAAACTTAACAAACCTCTGTTAACTAAAAGTTGTTTTGTCCCTTTCTCACAAACATAAATGTCACAGTGACAGATAAGGACAAACCAACTTTAGCGGCTTGTTGACTAATAGAGGCTTGATGGACGTTTATGAATAAGGAGGATAGACTATACGATAGGTCTGAGGCGGGTAACCCCATATTTCCCGCCGATGTATGTACAGTGATTTTTTTCAAAAATGCAATGAAATAAACACCAAAAAAAATCATAGATTTATTTTTAATACGCATAGTGGCAGAATGTCATGATGCCTGTGCCACAAATTAATTAAAAAACTAGGACTTTGCCGGCCTAGGCCTGCAAGATTTGTATGAGATTCCATTAACGACCTCTTGTCGTAGCCGCACGTATTACAAGGAACATAACATCAATATTTCATTGCGTGTTTGAGCAAACATTTCTTTTTTTGTCAGAAACTTTTTCATCCAGCCCCTCCCTTCCAGATTCGGGTGCTGGTCCGAGGAGACGCTGTCGATGGGCCTCCCCTCGTACCGGAGCCACTTCTTACTACTGAGCAGCATATGTATGGAGGCCGTGCACGACTACCTCACGCTGCGGTTGGAGGGCCGCCCTGAGCATCCCTCCTGTCTCACTATTAAGCAGGTAGTACAGAGACAGCCACATATTATCTCTTCATATTCTTTCATATTATCTCTGCACCACCTACTGCATATATTATTTTCTTTTTTTCCGCTACCCAAAGGTTGTCTGGAAGAAATCGCTCTTTAGCGATAAGACCGCCTGTTGTCTACCTCTACCTACATATTACTGTGTTTTCTTTTTTTCTGTTTGTAACGTTTCATTTGTGTGAGGTGTGCAATAAAGAGTATTCGTATCGTATCGTAACAGCCACTAATTTATACCAAAAAACCGGCCAAGTGCGTGTCGGACCACGCACAAAGGGTTAAGTACGGACACCTCCTAATCTACATTTAAAAACACTATACAATACATTTAATCACAAAAAGTCGTGTCCTCATAGGAAACTTACGCCCTTTTGTTTTGGCAAGACAGTTTTTCAGCAATAACTCAAAAACCGTTAAACCTATCTTGTTTAAATCAAAAATCGTTGAAAGGATTTCTTAATGTACATTATCATGATTTGTTTTCAGAATTTTAAACTTCATAGTTTGGAAAATAAAGGGGGGATACACTTTTTACGACTTTGACAGCTACTTATAATATCTCACCGACGGTTGAAATTCAATGATAAAGTTTTTTAGAAACCTCTATGTCATTTTTGAAGGCCTATCCATAGATACCCCACACGCCTATGTACATTGAAAAAAATAATATTGGGGGCCCGTTACATGTATGGGATGCCCCCCCCCCCAGTTTAATCTTTTTTTCGTAATTTCACATCATATTTCTAGTATACCGGTTCATAACATACACATTGACACCAAATTTCATAATTTTAGTGGTCATAGTCTCTGAGTAAATCGGCTGTGACATACGGACGGACAGACATGAGGAATCTATAAGGGTTCCGTTTTTGCCATTTTGGCTACGGAACCTCAAATACCGACTCCAATTTTGTACTTCGCTATGCCACAATTTGTGGTTTCCGTGAGCCAATGCTTGGTTACCTACAGAAAATACCAAAATCAGTCATCAGTGTTGGCACCAACACTCCTCTGTATAGCAGGGGCCTTTCAGCTCGAAGTACGATTTTTTCTATGGAAATGTTAGTTTAACTGGTTTGTGCCAGATGTCACTGGGCGCTATCTCTATCGCACTTGCATATTGAAGTGACAGAGATGCAGCGGCCGTGCGGCTAGTTCTTGCTAAATACAAAACGGTACTTCGTGATGTATGAGTATAGGGGAGCATACCCAAACTACGTGACCAACTTTTTACAGTTTTTTTTACCCCCCTGCCCCCCTCCGGTGACCATGCGTAGTATATGCCAAGACCCCCACCCTCTCCGTCTAGTTTTCACGTAGTATAATTTATTAATCATTTTTTGCGGTAAGTTGAAAAAAAATTGCTCTTGTTTGTATTTTCTCATATGGCCCCTAATGCATGACGTCGAAAGTGCATGCGTAGTTAAATTGTAATTGTGTTTAAGTCGAAACTGGAGAAGTTTTAGTTGTGGGGTAAACCGTGGCGCGTGAGTCTGCTTCAATTAGAATGTTTCTCAAAAATATTCAACTAGCTACGTGACGAGAAGCTACGCCCCTCCCTCCCCCCGGTGACCAAGAGTGGTATTTTGACGACCCCCGTCCCCCCCTAAATGAGTCACGTAGTTTGGGTACGTCTATTTTACCGACTTCTGATTTGAAAAATCTTGTTTCAGTTAATCCACGAACTGAAAGAGGGTCTGGACATCGCCACAACGATGCGTCAGGCGTTTGTGGGCAACATCGAGGTGGCGCTGCGCGGCCGCCGCGCAGGGACCGCCGCGCGACAGGACCTGCTGCTTATCATCAGGACCTTCGACGCCAGCATCGAGGACGTGTTCAAGGTCAGCTGTAGATAGTGACGACCACTTTGGTCTAGTTGGTAGTGACGCTGCCTGCGAAGCCGGTGGTGTCGGGTTCGAATCCCGGTCAGGGCATTTATTTGTGATGAGCACAAATATTTGTTCCTTAGTCTTGGATGTTTTCTATGTATTTAAGTATATATTTATCTATTGTAACTATGTCTATTGACCACTTGGTACCAGAATGGTTTAGTGTGCTTTTCTTCTTGTCCCACAATATTTATTTTCTGGGGTTCCTGGGGTGCCTGCAGTTTATGGGATTCCTGGGGTTCCTGGAGTTTCTGAGGTTCCTGGGGTGCCTGGGTTTTCAGGGGTTCCTGGGATCTTGGGGTTCCTGGTATGCGCTTTGTTTACTTTGGGACTAGGTCGATTTGTGTAAGATTTTTACTGCTAAATTAGTAAGCATCTTCGTGGGCGGGGCACATAGCACGTAGAACCGATGGCCGTTGGGGTGGAAGTTACTCGAATGGCGACCGCGTACCGGAACGCGTAGCGTGGGCAGGCCGGTGGACTGATGACCTGGTAATTATTGCGGGTGTCCGCTGGATGCGGGTGGCGCGGGAACGGCCGTTGTGGATCTCTTTAGGCTCTTCATCTATTTCCAGCAGTGGACGTCCTTCGGCTGACATGATGACGAAGTACGTATCTTCATTCGCGAGCCAGTTTTTTTTGACGCAAAAGTTTCTGGCGATAGTTCTGACACGCTGTCAACACAACCTACGTTTTAGTGATAATCCTGTCACTAAAACGTAGACCGTTTCAAGAACTTTATTGAGAAATTTACAGTGTTCCTGTGTTCTTTAATTAAAGTTCCATCTATTATTTCTTTCTCGTTGGAAATATACAGGCTGTTTTATTATTGAATTCCGTTAATTGCGAGGGCACAGTCCTGAGATGTAATAAATTAATCTTCTCTAAGACACTAGTATCCCAAATCGTACCATTTTGAAGATATTCTCGAATTCATTTCCGTTAATTAACTCCCCTTGTATTGGCTATGTGCACGTCTAAAACGTCAAACGTCAAAGGTCCCGAGACAATATCAAAACTCAGAGATGTCAAATAATGACACATGAATATTTTATTTACTTTTGTAAACGAGAAAGACCCCGTATTGGAATTTTTACTGAAATAAATAAGAGAATAAATAAATATATACAAACGAAACGAATCGTAGGAAACCGTTAAGAAACCAATAGAAAACGTGAAAGTAAATTTGACAGTGGTCCCCGGTAAGTACACATTTCTGCCATGGTGTGCGCTACGATCGCCTAGCTTACCCCCACCACCTACTTCGCACATAGCCAATAGTATAAAAGATCCTTAACAATAAAACAATGTTGACGCGTGTGTCACTCGAATTCCGAATTATCATACTTGACATTAACTTAAACTATAAACAATATATTATATCACATTTTCTCCATCTATATTTATTTATTTATTTAATCGTATGGCATTTATTTACGAACCGTGAGATCTTCGAGAATACAAGTACGGTTGCCAGTTTTTGTTGCACTTTTAGCACCACCCAGGAGTCACGTGTAGGGTAACGGTGGGTACTCCCTACGGACGTGGTGCAACTTCGACCCCCTTTTGTCAAGTGACTGTTAGAAGTTCTCAAGCTGCCCGAAGGCCTCTAACTTGGCTTAACGACTGCTGTCTACCGGGATCAACGGCTTAATGTGCCTTCCAAAGCACGAGAGCGCTCAGTTAGTAACCACTCAAAGCGGTCACCCATCCAAAAACTGACCTGCGCCCACATTGCTTAACCTCGCATACCGCAGGCGGTAGGCGGGTGCCGCTGGGCCACGAGCGCTCCATCTATAAATCTACAATTGCTAAAAGAGGCACTAAAATTAATGCTCGTGTGCTCTGCCTACCCCTTTTGGAAATATAGGCGTGAGTTTAATGTATTTATGTAATAAACGTGGAGTCCTTGGAGTCATCTACATTTTGAAATGTTGTTATTTGTCCACAGCAATACCTATCGTACCTGAGCGCCATTTCGTACGTGGAACACATGCCGCGCTCGAGCCTGGAGGCGGAGTGGGGCTTCGTGGCGCGCGTCGCCGAGCGCGGCAACTGGGTCAAGGACCTCGCGCCCGTTGCCTTCACGTGAGTGTCTTGGTGTGTCATGAGCCCCTGGTACATGTGCATATTGTGCATCAGATAAATGGACGTGCCGCGAGGCCCGGCAGCCGAGTGCTCGTGGGTCAAAGACCTCGCGCCCGTCGCCTTCACGTGAGTCCCTCGCTGTGTCATGAGCCCCTGGTACATGTGCATCAGATACGTGGATATGCCGCGCTCGTGGGTCAAGGACCTCGCGCTCGTCGCCTTCACGTGAGTCCCTCGCTGTGTCATGAGCCCCTGGTACCTCTGCATCAGATACGTGGACATACCGCGAGGCGCGGCAGCCGAGTGCTCGTGGGTCAAAGACCCCCGCCTGTTGCCTTCACGTGAGTCTCTTGCTGTGTCATGAGCCCCTGGTACCTGTGCATGACATGCCGCACTTGAGCCTGGAGGCCGAGTGTTCGTGGGTCAAGGACCTCGCGCTCGTCGCCATGCGAGTTCATCGCTGTGTCATGAGTTCCTGGTACCTGTACTTCATATACGTAGATATGCCGCGCTCGAATCTGGAGGCCGAGGGCTCGTGGGTCAAGGACCTCGCGCCTGTCACCTTCACGTTAGGCCCTTGCTGTGCCATGAGCCCCTGGTACTTGTGCATCGTACTTCAGCATCTCAGATATAAGCCAAAGTAACCAAATATGTCGTTAGAAATCATTAACTCTAGCAACAGAGATGGCTGCTACTATCTATATGTTGCTGACTTGTATTGTACGCGGATCCTGCTTCGAGCCTGAAGGCCGAGTTTGGCTCAGAGGTTACCTTAAGCCTATCATCTTCACTTGAGTATAATCTAAACGGCGACAACGATGTTTATACATCGAGGAAAATACCTTGTCTTAATATTAATCTCACACTGGGCCATCCTACATTCATGGTTGCCCTCATTCGTTTACCTTCATACACCGCACTTTACCGTTGGGTTACACCGACTTACGATCCCATCCTGATCAACGTTAAATATGGCGCCGGCAGCTGTCATCCCATAGAAACTTTGTCAAACATTCAAATTTTAACGAACACAGCTTACGATTACAGACGGTTGTGGTGCAACCCAGCCTTAATCTAGAATATATCATTGTCCAATATATTTTTTTGTGTGTGTTACAGTGATATCGCGTGCAACCAACTAAATAGGGTAATGAAACAGTTCGAAGACAAGTTGATACAAGTCCATAAAGTGGAAAAGAGTTCTCCTGATCCAACAAGGTAAGATTAAATCACGTTTGATTTCTACCCTGCCTGTGGTTAATACCTTAATTCCCTTATTCATAAAACTCATGCACATATATATATATTGGACCCGGGTATGTCCGAAAACTACGACCAAGACCACCGGGGGATGGGCAGCAGCATCCCTGGAGTGCGGTGGAGATACTGCGATCGCCAACCCGCATGCCAAGCGTGGCGATTATGGCATATACCCCTCGTGAATTTGGGGGAGGCTCATGTCCAGCAGTGGACGTCCTTTGGCTGATATGGTGGTGGTGGATATATATATATATATATATATATATATTTATTAAAAATGGGATTGCTCTTGGCCAGCATCTAGCCAGGGGGCAAAGATGAGGCCGACGATGAAGCGAGCTCACCCAGAAGATGCCTATTCACTCTTGCCTTAAAAAGGTCCAGGTTATATGAACTCGGAAATACAGACGCCGGCAGAGAATTCCAAACCTTAGAAGTGCGCATTATAAAAGAAGATGCTAAGCGCTTGGTCCGAATTAGAGGAATTTCGACCAGGTAAGGATGGTAGCCAGCCGTACATCTGGATGTCCGACGGAAGAAGGGGGAAGGCGGCATGAGCTCATGGAGCTCCTGAGCACACTCACCGAAGTACAGTTTGTAGAAAACGCACAGACATGCTACTTTGCGTCGATGTGCTAAGCTCTGCAGCTTATTTCCCACTACCGCACTGCCGCCAATGAGCCTCCTGGCTCAGCGGTCCACCGAGTCGAGTGCGGCAAGTTGGTACTTAGCCGAGCCATCCCAAAGGTGACTACAATACTCCATGCAAGACCGGACTTGGGCTTTATATAAACATAGAAGCTGTCCAGGGGTGAAGTATCGCTTGACCTTATTTAGGATGTGTCCTGTATTTGGGTATTAGTGAGGAGGCAAATAACACAGCACAATTGTATGTTCGAGACTGTTTTTATTTAGCGTACGTCGGTAGGTGTATGAATCTTAATCTACCCACCTACGATACATATCATCCTTCCCCCCTTAACACTGATTAGGTATGATTAACTTATTTTTATAAATCCTTATAATGCAGTCGCCAAACGAAACCAAAAGCTGACTTACAATGTTTACCTCATATAGATATTTTAACACTTACACTTTGAAAATATATTTTTCTTACGTTAGTAGTTATAACGACAACATGATATATATTATATAAGTAACAAGTTTTTTATATAATCACATTTGTTTACATTTTTATTCGAACCCGTACCTTATCGGTGGACGACGAACGCGTTTCGCTATTGCTAACGGTACCGGTGCTATCGGCTGACCTCTATTATTACCCGTGAGGCGCGGTGACTCAGTGGTGGCGCCTCGCGCTGCCGCCGGGTTCAATCCAGCGGCGTTGCAATATTGTGTTATCATTTTTTTATCGGTTACGTCTACCCTACTCTGATCCGCCAGTAATTGATCTACGTGCCTTTTGAGAACAGTCCCATCAGCCCCCTGTATACGGTACGTCAGTGGCCCTACACGCTCCATGATTGAACCTGTGACCCAATACTGCTTATTTTGTTGGTACACACGATACATTATCTTTGCGCACACCTGGAATTCACGAGATGATGTATCTTTGTTTATTTGCTTTCTTTGAGCTTCTCGCACAAACTCTCGCGTGTCAGGTCGCAGCAGATCAAGACGGTTGCGTATGTTGCGCTTCAACATTAACTCCGCTGGCGATTTACCCGTTGTGGAGTGAGGGGTGCACCGATGAGTAAGTAAATATGTTTGTAAGGCCTCGTCTACATCGACATTATCTCTCTCTGCCTTTTTTAAACACCCTTTAATTAATCCCACCGATTTTTCGGCCGCACCGTTACTACTGGGCTTGTAAGGAGAAATGCGAATGTGCCGAATGCCTTCTTTCTTTAAATATGATTCGAACTGCCCGCTTGTAAATGGAGGCCCGTTGTCCGACACTAACTCATACGGATTTCCGAAACGAGCAAATATTTCGCGCAACGTGCTTATAGTATCCACGGCTCGTGTACCTTTTATTTTGCTCGCCTCTATCCATTTAGAGTAGGCATCAATCAGGACGAAGTAATATGTACCCGCTGACGGAGTAAGAAAGTCCACGTGAACACGGTACCACCGGTCCTGTGGCCACTCCCATGGGTGGGTCGGCGCCCTCGCCGGCGCCGGGCGCTCCGCCGCGCACACGGCACACGCGGCCGTCATGCGCTCCACGTCCGTACCCAGCCCGGGCCACCACACATAGGCGCGTGCGAGCGCCTTCGTCCGCACGGCGCCACTGTGTGCTGCGTGCAGCTCTCGCAGCACCCGCCCGCGCAGGGCTTCCGGCACTACCACACGGTACCCGAACATAATGCAACCCTGCTCGCGACTTAATGCATCGCGTACGCGCCAAAACGGCTTGACATCTTCATCTCCGCAATACTCCCAGCCCCTACCTAAATGGTTAAATACTTTACTCAATATGGAGTCCTGTTGAGTCGCTTTAGCTATATCACGATGATTAAGCGATATACCGTCCTCGATAAAATTTAAAAATTCACATGAGTCCTTAACCTTCCGCTCATCTTTCATAACATCTAACGGAAGACGCGATAAATTGTCGGCAAAACAGTTTTGATCGGCTCTTACGCAATCTATTTCATAGTCATATCCGCTGAGAATAACGGCCCAGCGCTGCAAACGTCCCGCCACCATTTGTGGAATACTTTTTTTTTGGCTGAAAATATGGGACAACGGCTTGCAATCCGTTACTAGAGTGAAACGCCTGCCGAATAAGTAATGATGGAATTTCTGAACGGCGAAAATTATAGCTAAACCTTCACGACATATTTGCGCATAGTTTCGCTCGGGTGGGGTAAGCGCGCGTGAGGCGTGCGCCACTGGCCGTTCACCTCCCTCTCCCGGCTGCATCATCGCCGCTCCCACCCCGTACGGAGATGCGTCACAATACACCCGTAGAGGAGCTTCTGGGTTATAATGTGCCAACACCGGTTTAGCTGCTAGCATAGCTTTAACCTTGTTGAACGCTTCGTTGCATTCTTTGGTCCACACAAACTTGTTCTGTTTTTTAAGCAGCTCATATAATGGGTGCAAGATGGTGCTTATATTGGGTATGAACTTAGCATAATAATTGACTAAGCCTAAAAATGCCTTTAGGCGGGGGACGGTGTCCGGTACTGGAGCGGACTGCACTGCATTAATTTTGCTCGGCTGTGTACTTAGGCCATTAGCGTCGATGACGTATCCTAAATACGAGACCGACTTTTGGAAAAAGGTGCATTTTTTTTCTGCTACTCTCAGCCCTGCCTCTGACAATATTTTAAACACGCTTAACAATCGGTTATAATGGTCATTGTCATCGGTTCCAGTTACCAAAATGTCATCGCAATACACCGCAATAAAGTTCATATTTTTGAATAAATTATCAAGAACACGTTGGAATTTACTCATCGCGCATTTAATTCCAAAAGGCAACCTGTTATAGCAAAAACTACCCTTATGTGTAACAATCACACACAGCTGCTTCGATTCTTCCGTAAGTGGTAACTGCTGATAGGCGTGACTTAAATCTATTTTACTAAAAAGTTGACCTCCCTGCAAATTTGAGAAGATCTCGTCTATACGGGGTATCGGGTATTTATCGTCCTCCAGTACCGGGTTTAGCGTTATTTTAAAATCTCCGCATAACCTAACCTCGCCCGATTGCTTGATGACGGGCACAACGGGCGTCCCCCACTCGCTGGTCTCGACCGGGGAAATGACCCCGTCGGCCTGCAGGCGCCGCAGCTCGGCCTCGACGGAGGCGCGCAGCGCGTGCGGCACGGGCCGCGGCTTGCATAGCACGGGTTGCGCGTCGCGCGCCACCGTCAACTGGATAGGTTTGCCTGTGAATTTGCCCGTTCCCGGCGCAAAAACCTGCGGAAACGCTTGAGCGAGCTGAGTCCCCATGCCGTCACGCTTACTTAGAACAGTATATACTGATTTAGCATTGCAATCAATACCTAAAGCCGTCATCCACCGACGTCCCATAATGGGAGGGCTGTCCTTCGAATCTACTACTAATAAACTCAAATTTGTAATGGTTTTATTATTATACATTACGACACATGGAATGGTGCCCTTTGGTACTATTTTTTGACCAGAATACATTTTTAAATTTATGGCTGTAGGTACCAATTTAATATTATTAAACAGTTTACAACATAATTTGTACGACACGACGCTTACCGCCGATCCACTGTCCAATTGCATTCGTACGTTCACTCCGTTGACCTTGACCGTGCGCCACCACGGCTCGTCGTGGTCGTCGCCGCCCACCACGTACAGCGGCACGTCGTACTCTTCCTCGTCTTCCTCAGGCTCGTCCTCGCTTCCGTGGCCCATAGACTCGCTACACACGTTAACACTGTGAGCCTTTCGCCTCTTACACGCTTTCGCTATGTGTCCTTTCTTGCCGCACACGTAGCACTCAGTGTTAATGAAAGAACAGCGCCGAGGGTGATGAGGTCCCAGACACCGGGGGCAGCGCGCGCGCGCCGCCGCCGTGGACTCCCTGCGGCGCGGGGGCGCGCGCGCGCCGCCGCCGCCACCGCCGCCGGCGCGCATCGCATGCACGCCCTCGTCTCTCATCGACATCGCCGTCGATGTTGTGGCCCCGGCGCCGCTGCCAGGTCCACTTGCTTTTGAGTCTCGATCCGCCGCCTCGAGTGAGGTCGCTATTTCCACTGCACGGCTGAACGTTAGTTTGGTCTCCGTTAGTAGTCTAAAACGAATCGCCTCACTTCTCATACCGTATACCAGCTGGTCGCGCAAGTTCTCTTCTAGATATGCGATGCCGGTAAAGTTACACTTTTGAGCGAATTGTTTGAGTTGCGCCACGTATTCGCTAATTGACTGTTCTGTCGTTTGCTTGCATGCCCGAAAACACATGCGTTCCGCTAACTCCGATCGCCTAGGTGATAGATGTTCTCGCACTTTTGACACAATATTATCGTAACTCACTTTATCGGGGTTTACTGGGTAGCACAAATCTATTATTAGGTCCAAAGTTTCGGTTCCGACCACTGCGATGAGGTACTTAGCTCGGTCGTCCGGTTTCACGTCGCTTATATCAAACCATGCAGTTAGCTGGCTTATATAGGTATTCCACTTTCCCGAGCGTAAATTAAACTCTTTAACGTTTAAAGGCAACGTTGTCGACATCCTCGTTCGCCAAAATGTCCTGTATTTGGGTATTAGTGAGGAGGCAAATAACACAGCACAATTGTATGTTCGAGACTGTTTTTATTTAGCGTACGTCGGTAGGTGTATGAATCTTAATCTACCCACCTACGATACATATCAGGATGCTCCGCTTTTTGGCCGCTGTTCCGGCTTTGGACTCGATGGTAGTGCCGAAGATAAGGTTTGAGCTTAACGTCATGCCAAGCTGCTCGAGATCGTTGGCTACAGACACGGTTCTACCTCGGAAAGTAGGAGCCAGATTGAATGAGCTCCTTTTTGCGGTAAACAGACACGCTTGCGTTTTGGTGGCGATATATTTCTTTAATTTTTTTTAACTAATTGCTAAATCCCCTTGCCGCGATACCTCAGCCCATTAAAGTTGTTTTCGAAATATTAATAAGTTTAATAACTCATCTGCTCAAATGTAAATTCGCCTATGTACTTTAACTGTTTTGTTTGATCTTAATTTTATCGTACGTGATTTACTTTAAAAAGCAATACGAGAATATTTTAATTGAGGCGTTGGGGTCGAAACACTTGGGACCAAGTGCGCGTCGACATTACAAAGATTTAATGACCAAAGGGCTGGCCAGTATTTAGCACAGAGCAAAAGCATTGCCATCCAACGTGGCAGTCGGCCACTCTTCTGGCATCCATATTTTATTGTCTACTTTAAGTTGTTATTTTATATATGAATACATAAATAATACATATTTAAATCTTTGACACCGATGCTCCTTCTTATATCTCGCGACAGCATCTGTCTTATACTCGGCGTCGGCTGACGACTACGACTGAAATACAAATATGAGTACATTACTGTAGAGGTCGTAAAGTAAGTAAAAAACAAAACATTACGAAAAATACCTAATGCACATGAAAAATACTATAAAAATATGAAAAGTACAAAAAAAAACACTACAATTAAGAAAAAACAAAAAAATATATATATCGTCGTCTAGTACCCATAGTACAAGCTTTGCTTAGTTTGGGACTAGGTCGATATGTGTAAGGTTGTCCCCCAATATTGTTTATTTATTTATTTATATTTAAATGTCCAACAGATAAAATTAAAACAACCAAGAAACAAAAAATCTACGATAAAAACCAAAGCAAGTAAACTAATTTATGTTGAAAGTAATGTTGAGGCATCTAAAACGTCGCTCGATGAATCCGAAACATGTCGCTTGATAGCTGGAATAATGTCGCAGGTATGGCGGACAGAGTCTAGGGGCGGTTGGCTGTGTGTAATATGTCCTTTGTCAGTTGTTTTAGTTAGCAAATTTAAAAAGTTAGAACAGCGGACAATAACGTTAGTTTCATACATTCGCCATAAACAGGGAACTTCATGTCCACTTTTCGTGACATTAATGCATACATTTAGGAGCATGTTTGAGAAAATGTTGTAGATGTTTACGGGAACCGGGTGTAACACTTGGAGTGTTCCAGATACGTGTTCTACACGCTGTGCCGCGAGGCGCAGAGCGTGTTCGCGGGCGAGCGCGAGGCGGCGCTGCAGGCGGCGGCGTTCGCGCGCGCGCTCGCCGCCCGCCACGCGCGCGCCTGCCCCGACGCGCGCCGCGCTCGCCGGAGGATCTACGTGAGTCGTTATTTTTTCTCAAACGTGCGATGAAATATTGATGTTATGTTCCTTACAATAGGCTGCGAAGTATGACGTTTCAGGTGCGGCTAGGACAAGAGGTCGTTAATGGAATTTCATACAACTCTGGCAGGTCTAGACCGGCAAAGTCATCTTTTTTAATTTCCATTCCACATAAATTTGTGGCACAGACATCATGACATTCTGCCCCTATGCGTATAAAAAAAACAAACCTTTGTTTTTTTTGTTGTTTATTTCATTGCATGTTTAAGAAAATCACTATACATACCTCGGCGGGAAATATGGGGTTGCCCGCCTCAGACCTATCCGTCTATATGTCTTCGGCCGGAAACCCCTTTCGTCCCGGCCTCTGTAGTAATGCACTATTATAGCGCTATAGACAACATTCCAAGCTGCCATCAACTTTCGGCCCTAATTGGCTACTTGACAAAAAAATTACAGTGCCATTTGAACCAGTTTTTAGAGAATAACAATCTATATAGGACCAGCTTCAATTAGAGCACAACAAGGACCACAAACGGCTCCTACAAATGAATGTTATATTGTGACGTCACATTGTAATATTATAACTGACTGGAGAATGCTATACTATGCATTTTAACATGTGGCAAGTACCTAATTTAATCCATTTGTCAAATAATAATAAGAGCGCTCGTGGCCCAGCGGCGCCCGCGTACCGCGTGCGGTATGCAAGGTTAGGCAATGTGGGCGCAGGTCAGTTTTTGAATGGGTGATCGCGTTGAGTAGTTACTAACTGAGCACCTCGTGCTTTGGAAGGCACGTTAAGCCGTTGATCCCGGCTGCTGTCTACGACAGCAGTCATTAAGCCAAGCTAGAGGCCTTCGGATGGCTTGAGAACTTCAAACAGTCCAAGTTGCCCACTCACTTGACAAAGTCGAAGTTGCACCACGTCCGTAGGGAGTACCCACCGTTACCCTACACGTGACCCCTGGGTGGTGCTAAAAGTGCAACAAAAACTGGCAACCGTACTTGTCTTCTCGAAGATCTCACGGTTCGTAAATAAATGCCATACGATTATAGTACATTACGATACAAGTGCAGAGAACAGGAAATTCGAAACGAGTGGTAATAAATTGAAACACGACCGAAGGGAGTGTTTTAAATCGACACGAGTTGCGAATTACATGTTCGCACATGTATCGTACAATGTTTTACAGTACATATGGTTCTTTAAATTTTCGACTTATGCACGTAATCTACTGATTACTGCACTCGTGCGGTAATATAGCACCATATGTACTGTAATAGTGCATTACGATACAAGTGCAGAGAACAGGAAATTCGCAACGAGTGGTGATAAATTGAAACACGACCGAAGGGAGTGTTTTAAATCGACACGAGTTGCGTATTACCTGTTCGCACGTGTATCGTACAACGTTTTACAGTACATATGGCTCTTTAAAGTTTCGACATATGCACGTAATCTGCTGATTACCGCACTCGTGCGGTAAAGTAGCACCATATGTACTGTAATAGTATATTACGATACATGGGTTGTAAAACAAAGAAAGGCCTTTATCGCAGATGTTTGAGGCCCGAGCCGCAGGCGAGGGTCATAAATATGCGAGAGAGGGCTTTCTGTTTTACAACCCGTGTTTTGTACACAATTTTACGTAACCACTTGGCCAAAAAGTGGGTTTTTCCAGACGCGCAGCGTGCGGAAAAACGCGTTTTTTGGCAAGGTGTGGTGTAAAATAAATTTTCTCAAACATGCAATGAAATATTGATGTTATGTTCCTTATAATAGGCTGCGAAGTATGACGTTTCAGGTGCGGCTAGGACAAGAGGTCGTTAATGGGATTTCATACAAATCATGCAGGCCTAGGCCGGCAAAGTCCTTTTTTTTTAATTTCCATTCCACATATTTGTGGCACAGGCATCATGACATTCCGGCCTCAGTAGTAATGTACTAAAACCCATTAGTGAAATGATTTTAGACTTCAAAAAATTATCTAATGTTTTATCCAGCCTATAGTCTATTTTTATAGCAAAGATCATCTTAATCCGTTATGCTGGATGTGATTGAATAACAAAGTTCCATACTTAAGTTTTTTTCTTGTTTTAAGTTAAGATTTTGAACCTACTTTATCAAAAAGATCTCCATTTGAAATTAACACGTTTGACCACTATGCCAGTACTTGCTCGTACCTTATGGCTTAAATAATTCTAAGACCTATATAATAGTCATGCGTTTCAAGACTAAGCACCACATATTTTCTGCTTCGATGAGGTAAACTCGAGATCTATTTGTCCTCACAGGAAAGTCTGATCCAGTTCCGCGAGTGCATCGTCCGACACACGCTGGAGATCCTCGCGCGAGCCAGCAAGACCCCTCCCGAGGAATACCTCCACGAAGTCACTGATGGCGTCGTGGCCAGGGTTCGGGACCTGCTGCTCCAAATATACAGACTTGGTTTCGAGGTAAGTTAATGAATCAATCAGAGGATCCTCCATCAAGGAGGAAGACTATCTTATCTATCTTAGACAAGACTATTGAAGAAATAACACTCAGTTTTTATACTTCTTCTGACCACTCGAGGGGAATTATTAGATGAGCTCCAGTTAAAAATACTTCACTGTCCATGATGTCTCAAGATCTGTCTGGCTCCAAACGAAGCCTTTACAAATACTAATAGCCGCCAGGGTTCGGGACCTGCTGCTCCAAATATACAGACTCGGTTTTGAAGTAAGTTGATGAATCAATCACAGGATCTTTTTATACAAAAACTGACAGAAGGAGAAGACTATCCTGGACAATTAAAGCAATACCGTAACTATTTTTGTACTTCTGATGAACGCTCCAGGAGAGTCATTAGGTAAGCTCCAGTTAAAAATACTGAATGTCCATGATGACCCAAGATCTGTCTGAAGCTTCCACTAGGTCTGATGGGGCATAGTAAAAGCGTAATCCGATACAGTCAGTCTATTGTCGGACTCCCACTTGAGATCCTGGCGAGGGCCAGCAAAACCCCTTCCCAGGAATACCTCCACGAAGTCACTGACGGCGTCGTGGCCAGTGTTCGGGACCTGCTGCTCCAAATATACAGACTTGGTTTCGAGGTAAGTTGATGAATCAATCACAGAATCCTCCATCCAGGAGGAAAACAATCTTAGAAAATTGAAGAAATAACACAACACTTATGCAGTTTTTGCACTTATGACCGCTCAAGGAGAATCATTAGGTGAGCTCCAGTTAAAAATACTTCAGTGTCCATGATGTCCCAAGATCTGTCGTGCTCCAAACGAAGCCTTTACAAAGACTAATAGCCGCCAGGGTTCGGGACCTGCTGCTCGAAATATACAGACTCTGCTTTGAAGTAAGTTGATCACTCAACCCCACGATTATTTTATACAAAAACTGACAGAAGGAGAAGACTATCCTGGACAATTGCAGAAATACCACAACTATTTTTGATGATGCACACTCCAGGAGAGTTATTAGGTGAGTTCCAGTTAAAAGTACTTCAGTGTCCATGATGGCTCAAGACCCGTCTGGCTCCAACCGAAGACTGATGGGGTCTGGGGAAAACGTAATCCAATATCGTGAGTCTATTTTCTCCCACTTGAAATCCTCGCGAGGGCCAGCAAGACCCCTCCCGAGGTACTCCACGAAGTTGCCAGTGTCCGGAACCTGCTGCTCCAGCTTTGAAGTAAGTAGTTAAACTTGACAGGGTTCACTTTGTTATTTGAAACATGACAGCCGAACCGCAAAGAAACCGAACGGCAAAGCATAGCGGAATTAGAACTATTCATAACTATTGTAACAACATTTCAACCTATGTTTATAAAAAACAATTTGAATTTTCGACCACAGTAGATATATATGTGAATAAGCACAATTTTTGTCCTTTTTTTGGACTGTATGTATGTATGTATGTAAGCACTTTATTGTACACAATAACAGTTTAAAACATATACATGTCACACAGGATCAGAGTACAAAGGTAGGGTGGACTGTCAGCCGCTTCCTAGAGTTATGAGGTGAGATACAGTTGGAGATAGATGGTTCCATCCTCGCGAAGGCCGGAAAATCACTGGGTACAAAATCACTGTAGAATTCGAGACGCCTGTTATAGAAAGGTTGAATAGTTTCTTATCTATGTGTTAATTGTATTTCTTCATCGTGAAACGTGAAACTCAGTGTTTTTGTCCCGTTCACACTTTGCACTTCTTCAGTGGTGTATCGCAGTATCAAGACCAGATGCCAACACCTATGAAGGCATCCTAATAAGTTGTAAACACAGTATGATGTATATATTTGAAAACTAACTTTGCTTGCATTTTTGGTCGCATGCCTGAATAAAATATTCGCATGAAATATTCGGAAGTATTGATATACTAACAGATAATCTTGAACCATTGAAATTGAATTATAGTGGTTGGAGGTTAAGAAGTCAATCTTGACACCTGTCATTTCCATACAGTTTATAACCGAAATATTTCCAATCTTCCCCTATATCGTGTCCCCAAGCAATGTAATGAGTATGGCAGAAGAGTCTGGAAGTGCATCCTTCCCCAACTATTAAATAATCTACCTTTGACAATAGCAGAAAAATTAGAAAGTAAAAACAGTAAACAAATGAAAAGCTTGATAAAAAGATATTTCATGAAAGATATATTTGAGAGGGAAGGGGCGGATGCCCTCCCAGATTTAGGTTATAAATAATAAAACAAATTGTAAAATGTATGCATTGTAAATTAAAGTTTATAGTTTATACATATAATAATAATTGTTATTAATTTAGTATAAACCTACTTACAATTGATGACGCGTGAGCAACTCAACCTTTCTCTAACTCAAGGCCACGCAAAATCTTTAATATTAAGATTAAGGTCTCTGTTTTTGCAAATAAATGTAACTTTTAATTTGAAATAAACAGTTTAAATTTAAATTATACAAATAATTTTTTTTTAACCTCAAAGTGACTTTTAGGTTATAAACTCTATGGGAATGACAGGTGTCAGGATTGACTTCTTAAACTCCGACCACTATAATTCAATTTCAATGGTTCAACACTACTATAAAGTATCCAGTAATAATACAGTTATTCACGTGGAGAAACGTTACCAAAATACCATATGGAAAAATAGACATCGCATACATTTTGATAGAGCCCTTGGTGTACAATTGCAATTCAATTGGCCTTGTTTCACAAATTCTTAAGTTACGGTATCAACACCAAAGTCGTATGTGATAATTGAATTACCCATTATATTATTATTTATTATTATATATTATTAATAGCTAATGAAATATGAAAATAAAATTTAAACGGAATAACATCAGCAATTGCGTTAGGTAACAAAAACATGGCACGACTTAAAACACAGTTTTAAGATTTTTCTACTAAATAAGGGTAAAGTACATATTAGTAATCTGGTAATGTGATAGTAGAAAATGTGGTAGTTTGTGTGTATTTGGACGCTCAGAGACCATATACATATACATCTCTGAGATATTAAATTAATTTTATATACCTTTTGTTTATTCGGGCACAGATCGAATTCAATGCGTCCTTAATATTTGTAAATTAATTTTCATTGAATTGTTAATCAGTATATTTTTAATCATTATTGTTAAGTAAGATTGTCAGTTTTTTTTAATTGTATAAATCCACGCTTTGACATGTAAAAGTGCCTTTGTGGCCTAGTTGCAGAATACGTATTTGATTTTGATTTTGTTCGGGGGTTAATTCCCACTATTGGCTGTACATACTCGTAGTTTAACAGTACAATTTATTGCTTGTAAATATAAGAGCTATATTTAGTTGTATTTTCCCGATTATCACATAATTCACAAGTAAAACTTACTGGGATGCCACAGCTTTGCACGCTAACACGCACGTTTTCAGCTGCACCGGGAGTGTTACAAGTTCGTTCACGGCGCCGTGCCGCGCGCGCCTCGGCCTCGACCGTCGTCCCTCCAGCCGCCGCAAGCGAGGCCGGCGCGGCCTTCCCGGCCTCGTCGCCCCGAGACCATGCTCGTTCACGAGTCCGTCAATCCACTGGTAAACGGGAAATTGGTTCTGGGTTGTGCTTCGCTTTGAATTTGTGCTTCGTTGCGTTTTTCTTGAGTGGTAAAACTAGCGATCCGTGGGCCCGTATCTATGTATATCAATGGTCTGGTTAAGCCAAAGCGTGGATTGTGCTCGTGTTTTATTGAGTGGCTTAGAGCATACCTATACATAACTGGAGTAGCCATTAATATTGGCTATGTGCACGTCTGAAATGTCAAACGTCAAAGGTCCCGAGACAATGTCAAAACTCAAAATTGTCAAATAATGACACATGAATATTTTATTTACTTTAAGTAAACGAGAAAGACCCCGTATTGGAAATTTTACTGATATAAATAAGAGAATAAATAAATACATACAAACGAAACGAATCGTAGGAAACCGTTAAGAAACCAATAGAAAACGTGAAAGTAAATTTGACAGTGGTCCCCGGTAAGTACACATTTCTGCCATGGTGTGCGCTACGATCGCCTAGCTTACCCCCACCACCTACTTCGCACATAGCCAATACTCACCCCTCTGCCAAAAAATAGCCACAACGTGCAAAAAAATATTAAAAACTACTTCATTAATCGATTATAAGTCAGTCTCGAAATCGTTTTCGGCGTGTGAAGAGCTCCGTGATAATACCTTTATCTGCTGTTTAGGGTAATAAAACGTTGTACTTTATCAAATTTACAAAAAGTTTGATGATAATTTCACATACTGTAAGCATATTTTTGCTTTATTTATAATTTTATGCGCAAATCAAGTTTTATTTCAAATCGTAAATCGAGCATCGATTACAAAATCGATTTAAAAACATTCGTGCTTGACCATTAGGGCTAGCTGTGAAACGTCACTTTGACGTCACCGTATTTAAAGAAATAAGGACTACACTGTTTATGGGAATTTCTTTGAACATGGTCCTTATAGACTTTGGTCAATTTGGCCATCCGATAGTAACCCAATAATGGATCTAACGTTAACGAAAATATGATCGACTTTTATTGCTCTACTTTAGTAGTTTGAATGTGCGTGAGATGATAGTTTTAGTGTGGGTGCATAGTAATGGAACAATATATTGTAAGTGTCCGTAGTTTTTTTATATGTGTGTTACATCGCCCCCCGCAAAAATTTGGTACAATATTTTGTTTGGTAAGATGCGCTGATGGCCACTCCAGTTATGTATGCTCCAAGTTGAGTGGCTAATATTTTACGATGTGGTAATATTAGACGCACTGGAAATGGTCCAAGTTAATACGCGCTGTACTGCGGGCGTGTGATGGTTGCCATTTCATCACTTATCGTCGCGGCTAGGACACCCGTCACTCTCGCACTGGTATACTTATCTTATGCACTGGTATATTATACAGGTGCATGTAATATGCCTAATTTGAAGAATAAACTACTTTTACTTTACTTTTTTATCAGAACGTGACGAATATCTTATCTACGATAAAATGGCAACCATCTTACGCCTCCTGCCGTCACTACAGCCGCTACGAGCGAGGCCTATGCGGCCTCCACGGGCTCGTCGGCCCGAAACCATACTCGTTCATGATTTCGTTAATCCACTGGTTACCAGTCTGGATTGTGCTTCGTGTTTGTGTAATTCTTCTATTGCAATTTGCTTCTAATTTCACATTAGCGAATTTAACGTTTCGGCCTCGCCTGGGCTCGCTGCAGTCGTTTCGTTACATGTGAGGCCTGCTCGTTTAAATTCATGAATCCTTTAATAATCTGGTAAAAAAGGAGTGTCTACGGTCGGGGTGAGCTTCGCTTTCATGTTGTTTTGTGTAGCTAACAAGTAGGATGACAAAGAATGTCGTCAACCGCTCGGCCTTACTGCACCCGCTACGCGCAAGTCCTATCCGACCTCCGAGGCCTCGTCGCTCTTTGGCCCAAGGCCATGCTCATTAGGAGTCCGTATATCCACTGGTAAAATGGAGTACCTACGTCTGTGTTGTAAAGTTTTTCTTCAGTGTATAAAACTAGCGATAAGCGCGCGCGTCTCTGGATCGGTCAATGCTCTGGTACGAGTAAATAAGCCAGAACTTGGGTTGTGCTTCTATTTCATGATTTGTTTTTTTTTTAGATTGGCTAACATTTTACGGTAGAGTAATGTTAGATACTACCGAGTGTTAAATGTTATTTGTGGCTAACATCAAGAATCAAATGTACGACCCGTACAGTGACAAATATGGTGTTGTGATATGTTTTTGCGTTGAGGTTATCTGAATCAATGATCCAATGTATTTTAACCGTTCAATAGTCAATTCTGCTCGTCTTGTATGTGGTGTATTGAAAAGATGTTGCGTGTTCCAGCTGAAGTGTATGTCGTTGAGGGTTGTAATTAACAACTCAAAAGTCGGGTGAATACTAACTCTTTATTCAAAGGTTACATCGTCTTATATAGGCTGTTACAGTTGTCCTTAGGTATTATAGGTAAAACTTAATACATTATCTTTATGGCTATTAATTAGTATCGAGTATCGTATTACAAGGTTTTATTGGTAATTATAAAGTGCATTAATCCTGTAATGATAGTTTTCTATAACAATTTTGTAAACATAATTATTGAATACATTGTAAACCGATTTCATTACATCTGTGTGGAGTAATCATTATTTCTATTGTCAATGTGATACAGTCATTATTTTTATGGTTCTAATTATATTGTTGTAATTTGATATGCTTCTGGGTGGCATTTAACTCGTTGTGATAATGTAATTGTGTTCGGCTTAATGCAATGCATTTTTAGGGTTCCTTATCTCAATGGGAAAAAAAACGAAACCTTTATAGGATCACTCGTGCGTTTGTGTGTTTGTATGTCTGTCTGTCACAGTCTGTTTTCTTCGAAACTACTATTGAATCAATTACGTTGAAATTTGGTATGCATATGTAAGTTGTGGTCTGAAGATGGAAATGTAACGAATACAAATGAATTTTAAACTGGGGATCCATGTTTGTGGGGGGAGAATGAGAAAATTAATATAAAAAAAGGTTTTCTCACTATATCGTGTTACATTTCAAATGAAAGAGCTCATTTTATGCACATTAAATATATCTATTTATGTTATTAAATTATTGAATTTATCAGTTTTTTTTTTTTTTAATTTAGTGCCGAAAATAAAATTGAACATTGTTTTTTTTTTTTATTGAACATTTTTGTTTTTGATTATTTGGATATTGGTGTGTTGTTTTTTATTTATTTTTTTGTTCGCGATTTTCTTTAGAGGATTTAATATTTTTTTAATGATTTGATTCGGTTCTGTTAATTATTGTTTGTCGTGTCTGTTTTGATATTTTAATCTTAAGTAGTTTATTTTATACGTGTAATTTACTATTCTTGGTCGATTGAGTTGCGCTTGGATTTATGGAATGTTTATGTAGTGGTGGTTTTTGTGTTGCATTATTTTTATAAATAGTTCATTTTGTGGCGGATGTTTAAGTTTTAGATTAAAATTGGAGTTCCTTTCTTACATGGATTTTGGGAGATATTAGTTGTTTTGGTTTTCGATATGGCATTCATAGATACTTTGATTGTTTTATATAATGTGTGTGGTCCATTTATTTGCATTGATAATTATTTTAGTTATTCTATTTATGGTTGTAATGTAATATGTGTGTTGGTTTGTTCCATCTCATTTCATTTCTGCTTATTTTGCTATTTGTAATTGATATGATGTTTATTTTAATGCAAGGTGTAACACCTTAAGTGTCAGGGCTGTGATTCCTTATTTGGATGGGTTTCTTGTTACGATTAGGGTCTTTGTAATGGTTTTGATTGTAATTAGTCACTTAGTTGTGATCGTGATGTGGTGTACTTGAGCGTTTCGATGCTCCGGTTGTGAAATTTTGAAAGTTTAGAACTGAATAAATAATTTAATTTGACCTTTTTAAAATGTAAAGTGATGTGTGTGAATTTTTTTTTGTGAGAATTGTTCGTTATGTGTTGTACGTGTGATGTTGACGTTGTTCGGTGAGTTTTTTATTTGATTAGTTTCGAAAAGTTTTGATTTTTTAAATTTGTTTTTTAATATTTTTTTTATCTTTGCGTTGTTTTGCTCGGTAGTTGACATGTGTTCTTATTGGGAATTAAAAAAAATAAGGTTGCTAGTGTACTTTTTAGTGCAGCCGTTTCTGGGCTTCTTTTTAAGTGTTAATGTTATTCTCAGTGTATGGTGTTTTAATTTGATTATTTTGGATTTCTGAGGGAATTAAAAAAATGTTTTTCAATGTGTTTTTGTTTTCCGCGTTGGTTTTATTAATGCAATGTTTTTTTTATGTGGTTATTTTTATATGAATCCCATATGTTTTATTTTCTTTTTTTTTTTTAATAGCTCGTTGTGAGCATGTGTTTTTGGTATGGTATAGATTTATTTTTGATTATACTTTTTAAATTTTAAGTTTTTATTTTATATATTTTTTTTCGATTACGGTTTTAGATCAACGTGGTGTATTTATTATTATTATTTGTTTATTTTAAATTAAAATTTGACACTGGTATGCCCTTTTAAGTGCTTTGATTTTGAATGATTTTGTGATTTCCTTTTGATTTTTAATTTTGGTTTTTATTTTATTTCTTTGCATTGTTTTATATGACTGGTTTTTTTTTAACTATTTATTAACTTAGTAAACTAGTATGCTCGCTTTGATGTCAACGCTTTTTTTTTTAAGGGTTCTGAAATTATTATAATTGCGTATTTTTATATGTATAATTTATTTTTTTTGTATTATATTGAAGTTTTATTTACGAAGTAAGTATATTTTATTTTCGTGGTTTAGGCCATTTTGTTTTTACGTTATTAATTACGGTGAAATATTATTTAGTGTTTTTTTTTTCCTTCCATGGGTTTTGTACGTACTTTATATTTGTTTTATCTTTATTTGGTTTTCTTTTTATGAGCTCATATTTCTTGTGACTGTTAAGTCTACGTATTAATTTATTCTGATTAGCCATTTTGACGTCCGTTAACATATTTTTGTGCTTGTCACTTAACATTTTACTTGTGACATTGTAATGTGCATTTTATTTAGTATTATTTGAAGAAAATTGGTACTTGGCATGCAATAACTTTTTGGCCGGCCGACCCTTTTTATTACTGGGATATAAGGATTTAATAAAATAGGCGCGCAAATATACCTCTTATTAGGCGTTTGACCTTGGTAGATAGCTTACATATATTATTATGACCAATTGCCCTCATGATTGATGCTCGATCGAATCCTGATTGGGTGTCAAGGCTTCACTATCTACCTAGGGTGGGTATATACCTCCAGACAGTAGCTTTAAACCCTAGCATAAGACTGGGTATCCAAAACGTTTTTGAATGGTACTTTTTATTTAAAAAAAATACCTACGGTAAGGAGATCTGTCTGCCTTATTCCCGTAGTACCTTGCTATTTTACGCTCAATGGTTCCACTCGGGTTTTCCGTTGATAGCGTATTTTTTTTTTTTTTTGCACATTTATGTATGGTTTTATTCATTTTATTCACTCAACGGCAACTTTCGGGTTACCGGAGATTATGGTATTACTTATTTTTATTTTGTACTTGTATGTAGTACGTATTTATTTATAGGTAGGTGGTACCTTTCAGACAGTTGTTTTAACACCTGACATTCTTGGTGTCCAAGGCGCTTTGGAATGGTACTTTTTGTATAAAAAAAAATACCTGCGCTAAGGATTTACTGACGGTCTTGTTTATCGCTCGATTGTAAGTTTATCATTTTTTGTGTGCTTGGGCAAATTTTTGGATAGTTTTTTTTTTTTTTTTCTGATACATATAAGATTGACAACGACTCTCAGTTGATCAGGCTGATTATCTAGTGAAAATCTTATGTGCACCATTTTGAGATAATTTCAGTTTTCTACATTTTGGCTAGTTTTTTATTTTGGGTAGTTCTTTTTTTATAGATATTTATTTTTTGAACATTAATTAAATTGTTTGAAGGATTTTTGATTTTATTTTTCATTTTATAGTTATTTTGATTTAAAAACGCGTTTTTTATTATTGTGTTTGGTTCGTCATCAAGCGGCATTTACTTATTGTTTTGTTTTTCTAAACTATTTATATTATTATCTTGTTTTAGTTTTTGTTTTTTGGTAATTGCTACGTGCTATATGCGTAGTTATACATTATATGATTAAAATAATTTAAATGAAATGAAGTGCCTTAATTCCTTAATTATTTAAAATATGACGCTTGTTAATGATGGTTTCTGAGCCGTCGGTGGTTTATAATAGTGATTTATGTTTATTTTCGATTTATTTTTGTTTGATGCTATTTCGAAAATGAAACTTAATGTTTTGTATGGATTAGTATTATTGAAATTGAAATTATTTATTACGGACCGTGATCCATATCATATGTTAGTTACAATAATAATATTTTTTTATTATTATTAAGTTTGGATTTTGTAATATTTTTGGTTTCATCTGTTATTTTGTTGTACTTGTATGTACATTTTTTTTAAATCATTATTTAGGGTATATAAGTTCATTATTGCTAATTAGTTTGTTAAATATTCACTGAATTTAGGCACTTATATACGAAATTATTTATAAATATCTATAAACTGTATCTTTACTTGTATTATTTTCTAATATTTAATAAATTTTTATGATACTGTTATTTTATTTTATTTATATCTAGTTTTTACGTACTTGATTTATACTATTTTTTTTTTACATTATAGCTACTTATTAAATTTTAGTTAAAATAAATTGAATACCTCTATTATTCTTATTTTTCTGAGCTGATGGTGATGAAAGACTGCTGGGCTGGTGGTGATGAGAGACTGCTGGGCCGATGGTGATGAGAGACTGCTGGACTGATGGTGATGATGTCTGATGCTCTGCTCTGCTGATTACATGATGTCTCTCTTGGAACTGCTTGCTGCTTCATTTTGTTCGTTTAATATTTTGATGGGTATTTTTGGCTTCGTTTTGGACTATTATTATTTGTTTTTTTTTTTTTCCCCTTCTTTCGTTGGTGTGGGGGCAGGATCAGCTGAATTGTAGTTGAGCATCTTCATTACAGCTGTGTCGTTGTCTTCTAGTTTTTTCCCAAATTGCGATCATAAAAATGACGCATATTTGATAGCTGGCTAGAGCTGTCTGGCTGGCGCAGTGGAACTGGTTGGCTGGAGTCTTAGCTGAGGTCGGCTCGGCTGCGAGGGCTGCTCGAGGCGACGAAGCTGCCTCGAGTAGCCCGACTGGTAGGCTACGTTACAACTGGCAGAGGATCGCCATGAAGTGTATGTCGTTGAGGGTTGTAATTAACAACTCAAAAGTCGGGTGAATACTAACTCTTTATTCAAAGGTTACATCGTCTTATATAGGCTGTTACAGTTGTCCTTAGGTATTATAGGTAAAACTTAATACATTATCTTTATGGCTATTAATTAGTATCGAGTATCGTATTACAAGGTTTTATTGGTAATAAAATGTGCAATGAAATATGATATTAATCAGGTGTTCTATTCTAATACATGCTCATGTAACCGCACACAAATGCGTGTGTTCATATACACACTACACAGCGGATGAAAAATTACGACTAACAAATTCTCTAATTCAAATAAATCGAATACGCGAGCGTATTCTGTATTGTATCGTAGTGCTTGTCAGGTTTTCGGCTTGGTTTGCAATGTGATTTAATGCTTTTCCTATCATGTGTGCTTTATAAAATAAATAACTTTATTGTCAAGTGTTTGTTTATTTAACTGTTTAGTATTTAATTGATACTATTTGACGTTTGACTTGAATGCAACGAGCTAGCGTACTCTGAAAAATAGAAAAGGCGACGACAATAGTAAAGAATGACGTGTTGATGAGATGACTAGCGGCAGACGAATGGAAAATGTCCATTCGAAGTAAATTTACGCTGGCTGATATTTTACGGGGAAACAATTGACTGCTTAGGCTGGGTTGCACCAAACCGTCTGTAATCGTAAGCTGTGTTCGTTAAAATTTGAATGTATGGAAAGATTGACAAGTTTCTATGGAATGTAAAGTAAAAGTAGTTTATTCTTCAAATTAGGCATATTACATGCACCTATGAACGTCAATAAACTACCACCGGTTCGGAAAAATATACCTCTGCCACGAGAAGAACCGGCGTAAGAAACTCGGCGAGGTGTCATTTTTTTAAAAACAATATACATTGTATAGTTAAATATAAAATTACAGTCTCAGTTTACTACAAAAATAACAATGCTACAGTGGAAAACCTATTTTAGCGATAGATTAGCCGTGCAGGACACTATCACTGCCAAACATCCCTGTCCATGATGAAGTCGTTTACCTTATAATATGCTTTTGAAATAAGTGTTTGTTTTACTACAGATTTGAATTTAGAATTGCTAAGTTCAGTAATGTGTTTCGTAGAATTTGATACAATTTCCCAAGAACGACTTTTTCGCCTGTACTAGTCTAAAGAAGGTTATTTTGAGTTTCCCAGTGTTTCTGGTGGCTATTGGTTTATCGGCTCGCTTCAATCAGTGATGCCCTTTGTACAGTCACTATTATAGGTTGTCGCACACGTAACCGCTCGGCACGGGATCGGCGCTGCCTCGCCTCATCAGCTCCCCGTCAACCAGGCGTCAACCATACGCAAGCACGTAACGGAAACGGCACAGCACTTTCGAGGTGTTCGCGCGGCTGCCATCGCGCTTATGCCCGGGCTACACGAGGCTAGTTTTTCAAGCTAGGATAGCAAGCTAGTGTTAGTAAGCTAGCTAGCTAGTACTTCTGGCTTCGAGCAGACAAAACTATCTTCATTTGTGAGCTAGTAAGCTAGTTTACAAGCCAGGACAGTTTTTAATAGGATGGAGTTCTATTTTCAGGCTAGTAGCGATCCCCCACTACTGATTTTACTATCCTGGCTTATTTACTAGCTTCATGTGACCGGCGAAGCCAGTTTGCAGTTGGCTAGTAAACAGTTGGATAGACATCCAACTGTTTACTAGCCAACTGCAAACTCCACCAGACCAGACGGTCACCGCATCACTCCAGTAAATACTAGCTTAAAAAATAGAAGCCTTATGTAAACAAAACTAGCATGCTCCAGGGTAGGTCAGAAAGCCAGGACAGTTTAGTAAAAAACTAGCTTCGTATAGCCACTGCATCACGGCTGGGTAACAGCGCGCTTGGCGCGAGGCGGTGGCTACAGCTGGTGGTCGATGGCCGCGGGGTGTGGGGGGGACGGTGGCGGTCTGCGCGCCGTCCCCGTTCCGGCGGCGAGACGCAAGCGCGGCGGCGGCGCGCTCGATGACTGCGTGTTGCCCGCGGGCCGCGCCGCGGATTAGTAGCTTGTCCCGAGGCGAGGCGATGCTGTTTCGATGCCGATATGTGTGCGTTACAGTATGGAATTTCTTACAAAGAATACTGGACGGCCGATGCCGAGCGGTGTGCGACAACCTCTACTTGTGAGACTGAAATGTTAATATTATCGTGAAGTTCAAGATAGTTTGAATTCATTATGTATCAATACACGGGATCCATCAATATCTTCCTTAAAAGCCGAAGGATGTTCTGCTGGGCATATCTCCCCCATAGAGTGCTACAATGATCGGCCCCGCGCCACCCGCATCAAGCGGACTCCCGCGTCCTTCAGTTCACCTAGTGGGCGGTCTACCTACGCTGTGCCGCATGTACAGTGAGCTGCAGAGAAACCTGATCTCCTCTGCATACAAACTTCTATGGAAGGGGGGTCACGTTTCTCTGCAGCTGACTGTGCGTGGCGCATGACACTGCTTCAATATTGCGTGTTTTGCACGCAATATTGACGCTGTAATAGTTGCTAACGACTCCCGTGCCCACTAGTTGGCGCCACTGTCGGGTAAGGTCCAGTTGCAAAGTTGGTTATTAGACATATTACCGGCGTGAAAACAAAGTTTACGCTTAAGTAAGTTTACGTTAAGTTGTGGTAGCTGACACTGTAATTTTACATTTAACTATACAATGCATATTGTTTTGAAAAAATTACACCTCGCCGAGTTTCTTACGCCGGTTCTTCTCGTAGCAGAGGTTTATTTTTCCGAACCGGTGGTAGTTTATTGACGTTCATAGGTTCATGTAATTATGCCTAATTTGAAGAATAAATTACTTTTACTTTTTACATTTAAATCATATATTAATACCATAAAACCGGACCGTATAAAATATCGAGCATGTCGCAGTGTTGCTCAGGCCCGTTTTTTTTCGGAAAAAGTAGGACATAAGTTTCTGTAAGATATCTGTCTAAAAGCAAGCACTGACATTCATCGACCCGTAACTCATTTGCAATTTTTTTTTTTTTTTAATTTAAAAATCTATGCTTAATCTCAGACATTGCCAAATATTCCCCGCATTAATCTAATTAGAAATAAACCGGCGTAGCCCACCCACGTGAGCCACCCACAAACAGTGACATTTCTTTAAAACTTTGAATAAAAAAAAGACATTTCGAAAACCTCACACTACAATAACGCCTCTAGCGGCGAATTCATACGCGATAGCACAGTGCGCGTGCTAATTACGAACGACGGTAACCGTATTAAATTGCCGTTAAAGTGCTGTTCTTTTTTTGTAGATTCACAAAGAGCTCCACCGTTTTGTGAACGAGCGCTACGGCCCCGTTTGCGGTCGGCGCGGTCCGTCCCGGCGGCTGCTTCGCTCCGAGTCCGTTACTGAAGACGAACCGGACGGCACTTTCGCCGAGATCGACTATCCTGAGACTCGGGTGAATATACTCATAGTAATCTAGGATAAGGTTGGCAATAAGTCCGCCTTTTGTACGATGAGGTTTTTTGAAATACACAGTAAAATTAAATAAATAAAAATACACAGTATCAAGGTCCAAACGTGTGTCTGTGATTAGCTGGCAAAGCACACTTACTTCCCAGGAACTAGGCAGCACTAATTCGTTAGCACACACATATCATTGAGCGTCTAAGACAATTTTACACGCTGCGTGCTTTCTCTCTCTGTATGGCACTTTAAGATGGAATCAGAGACTATAGATAGTCCATCATGGACTATCTATAGTCTCTGATAAGCCATAGACCATAGTATTCTAAGATTCTCACAGTGGGCACATATGAAAGTTCTTTAAGTTTTCCCAAGTATAAGGTCCTGACTGTCGCTCAAACAAACCCTTCGTCTCTCGAGCCCGGAGATTCGTGACGGTAGATCTATTCAGAAAAAAAAATCGTATTTTCGAACCGTCAGATCTTCGAGAAGACAGGAACGGTTGCCAGTTTGTTGCACTTTCAGAACCACCCAGGGGTCACTCGTAGGGTAACTGTGGGTACTCTCCCTAAGAACGTGGTGCAGCTTCGACCCCCCAGACCCTTCGGAAAAAATGACCGTGATAGACGACGGCTTGCGGGCACATACATACAATGGGGCGCCGCATATTCTGCTTGCAAGTAACTGGCTATGTAGCGTCTTAAATAAAGACAATGATAAAAAAATGTGATATGTTGGACGAACACTACGGTGAGACCGAATCAACTTTATTCCGCCACATAGACAACATGTTTGGTGATGGTGAACGGTTTCATCGAACGAGATAGTAGAGTGTCTACTGAACTTGACGTCTTCACGCACTTTGTTAACCGACTTCAAGATTTCAAAGGAGGAGGTTATCAATTCGGTTGTATGTTTTTTTTTAATGTTAGTTACTCCATAACTCCGTCATTTCTTAACCGATTTGGAAAATTCTTTTTTTGATTGTAAGTATATATATCCGAGTTGGTCCCGTTTTTGTCAAAACTCAGTTCTGATGATGGGATTCATGAGGAATTGAGGGAACTCGTCAAATATTAAAGGCAAACATATAGTGATTTTTATGTTTTTATCAACAAATCGAGCATTTTCATCCAATAATGTGACATTTGATGAAGTGGAACTGCTGATGATGATCAGAACAGAACTCTTCAACAACGAAAAGTTCACTTTTGGCAATTTGTCCCTCTAGCTGTGTTTGTTAAGCAAGTTGTATTTTGACGATTGATTTTTGTCATGCTCGAGTTCTGATGATGGGATCCATTAGGAATCGAGGGAACTCCTCAAATGTGAAAGGCACACAAATAGTAATTTTAGTATTTTCATGAAATAATCAAGCATTTTCATTCATAAAAGTGACATTTGATGAAGTGGAACTGCTGATGATGATCAGAACAGAACTCTTCAACGACGCATAGTTGGAGTTTGGCGATTTGTTCTCTTCGTTATGTTTGTCAAGCAAGCTAGGTTTTCAAGACATATTTTAGTCAAGCTTGAGTTCTGATGGAGGATTCCACGAGGTATTGAGGGTACTTAATCTGCTGCCATTATAAACATACTTATAGCCATTTTGATTTCATTGTCTGGAATCTAAGAGTGCACCATCTAAGTATAATAATCTTTCACCGGCCTCCCCATTGAAGTCGGTTTTTTAACCGACTTCAAGATTTCAAAAGAGGTGGTTATCAATTCAGTTGGTTTTTTTTTTTAATGTTTGTTACTCCATAACTCCGTCATTTCCTTACCGATTTGAAAAATTCTTTTTTTGATTGTATGTATATATATCCAAGTTGGTCCCGTTTTTGTCAAAAGGCAGTTCTGATGATGGGATCCATGAGGAATTGAAGGAACTCCTCAAATCTTTAAGGCAAACATATAGTGATTTTTGTGTTTTTATCAACAAGTCAAGCATTTGCATCCAAAAATGTGACATTGGATGAAGTGGAACTGCTGATGATGATCAGAACAGAACTCTTCAACGACGAAAAGTTCACGTTTGGCGATTTGTCCTCCTAGCTGTGTTTGTTAAGCATGTTCTATTTTCACGAATAATTTTTGTCATGCTCGAGTTCTGATGATGGGATCCATGAGGAATTGAGGGAACTCCTCAAATCTTAAAGGCAAACATATAGTGATTTTTGTGTTCTTATCAACAAATTGAGCATTATCATACAAAAATGTGACATTTGATGAAGTGGAACTGCTGATGATGATCCGAACAGAACTCTTCAACGACGAAAAGTTCACGTTTGGCGATTTGTCCTTCTAGCTGTGTTTGTTAAGCAAGTTCTATTTTCACGATTGATTTTTGTCATGCTCGAGTTCTGATGATGGGATCCATTAGGAATCGAGGAAACTCCTCAAATGTGAAAGGCACACAAATAGTGATTTTAGTATTTTCATTCATAAAAGTGACATTTGATGAAGTGGAACTGCTGATGATGATCAGAACGGAACTCTTCAACGACGCATAGTTGGAGTTTGGCGATTTGTTCTCTTCGTTATGTTTGTCAAGCAATCTAGGTTTTCAAGACATATTTTAGTCAAGCTTGAGTTCTGATGGAGGATTCCACGAGGTATTGAGGGTACTTAATCTGCTGCCATTATAAACATACTTATAGCCATGTTGATTTCATTGTATGGAATCTAAGAGTGCACCATGGATGGCGGTCTAGTGGCATAACAACTATTGTCATAATATCGATTGTCATAACACTTTACGCATAAAGTTGATGCTCATATTTTTTCAAATAATTTTATGCGCATTAACTTTATGCGCATTACAGAATATGTTCTTCAAAATTATGATTAAAAACATTATGCGCATAAATGTATGACTATTTACAATTATGCGGAATGATGAGTATGACGAATCCACGTATGCCTATCAAAAATATGACTTTAAACTTTATGCAACCCGACCCCTACCCGTGCACCATCTAAGTATAATAATCTCACCGGCCTCCCCGTTGAAGTCGTTTTTTTTTCTTAAAAATTATTTCTTACCAGTTACGAGTGCGTCATTTCTTGCAGAGCCAGATCTCGATAGAGGAGCTGCTGGGGTCCCCGGCGGGCGCGCCGGCGCCGGCGCCGGCCCGGCCGCCCCGCGAGCCGTCGCCGGACGAGGAGGCGTGGAGCGCGGCCGTGGCGCGCGCCATCGTGTCCTTCGCGCGCTGCTGGATGCGGTTCGTGCTGGAGCGCTGCGAGCGCGGCCGGGGCCGGAGACCCAGGTACGACAGGCCACCCTACTACTTACGCAAAATTAATAGATTTTTCTCAAACATGCAATGAAATATTGATGTTATGTTCCTTATAATAGGCTGCGAAGTATGACGTTTCAGGTGCGGCTAGGACATGTGGTCGTTAATGGAATTTGATACAAATCTTGCAGGCCTAGGCCGGCAAAGTCCTCTTTTTTAATTTCTATTCCACATAAATTTGAGGCACAGGCATTATGACATTCTGCCACTATGCGCAACAAAAAAATTTTTTTTGTTGTTTATTTCATTGCATGTTTGAGAAAAGCACTGTACATACCTCGGCGGGAAATTTGGGGTTGCCCGCCTGAGACCTATCCGACCTCGCTCCGCTCGGCCGTATATTTGTCTTCGGCCGGCAACCCCTTTCGTCCCGGCCTCTGTAGTAATGTACTATAAAAGGCTTATATTTGCAGCGTAATAACACTTTAACCTACATCATTAAAAGTAACGTAAAGTAAAAGTAGTTTATTCTTCAAATTAGGCATATTACATGCACCTATGAACGTCAATAAACTACCACCGGTTCGGAAAAATAAACCAATGCCACGAGAAGAACCGGCGTAAGAAACTCGGCGAGGTGTCATTTTTTCAAAACAATATACATTGTATAGTTAAATATAAAATTACAGTCTCAGTTACTACAAAAATAACAAGCTACAGTAGAAAACCTATTTTCGCGATAGATTAGCCGTGCAGGACACTATCACTGCCAAACATCCCTGTCCATGATGTAATCGTTTGCCTTATAATATGCTTTTATTATGCTATATAATATGCATTAGACTGGCACTATTAAAAAATAATTTCAATATTAAATGTTACATTTAAGTAAAGTTTTCTATCTAAGTCAACCGTTCGCGAGATATTAGCTGGCAAAGTCGTAAAAAGTGTCCCCCCCCCCCCCCCTCTAGTTTGCAAACTATGAAGTTTAAAATTCTGAAAAAAAAATCAAGATGTACATTATTAAATCCTTTCATCGATTTTTGATTTGAAGAAGATCGGTCTAACGGTTTTTGAGTTATTGCAGAGAAAACTGTCTTGTCCAAAGAAAAGGGCTCAAGTGCCTAAGTTTATTTATTTATTAGTATTTAGGATGACAACAGCCGTAGATAATAATAATTAATTAATTGCGGCGCAGTGAGGCGTTTTATAGTGCAGCAACAAACGTCTGACAGTTAGAACGACAGGAGCGCGACTGAGCGGCAAATGGCGCACCGCACCATTTAGATACACGCGAAGTACATGCATTGGGGGCATCTAGGTTTATCTAGGTCTGCGACTGAGAGGCCCTCGGGCGGCTTGGGAACTTCTAACAGTCTAGTTGCCCACTCACTTGACAAGCCTTATGCCAACAAAGTCTAGTTTCCCCCTTACGTTGGAAGGTCAGATGGCAGTCCCTTGCCAATTCTTGGGATTCCGTAGCGGACTCCGGGCACCTGTACTGGGACAACGCTAGAATGATGACAATTCGTCACGGCTTTCTCTTATGAATTATTGACATTTTTGTCGTATGGTGCTAAAACTATTTATTTTATTACAGATGGGCGAGTCAAGGGCTAGAATTTTTAATGCTGGCGTGCGACCCGTACAACACGAGGCATCTCAGCGATGAAGAATTTGAGGTTGGTTTCGTCATTGCTTGTATCGTTTTTTCATGTCTTTGGTAGTAGAAATTCAAATCTTAGATGTCTACCTGACTGTTGATTATGAAATTACAAGTATGAGTGACTTTCGGAACCGGATGAATGCAGTACAATGGGTAAAAAGGTGCGTCTGTTTCTTTTTGTCGAAGAATCTGTAGCCGAAACTGAAATTACGCACAACTAATTTGATTTTTGCGGATTGCTTTATTATGTGTATGTATAGGCTATGTGCAAATTAGGTGTCGAAATTGCAAAAATGGTTGGTCATGATAAAGTATTTTATAAGTCTATGTACAAACACATTTCTGTAGGAGTACCACAGGGAAGTATATTAGGTCCGTTACTATTCCTGCTTTATATTAATGACCTGCCAGATGCCACAAAACACGAATGTATTCTGTTCGCTGATGATACAACCTTACTAATAAACTGTAATGACGTAAATAATTTTGAATATGAAATAAACAACGCTTTAAATAACATTATAACTTGGTTGGAAGAAAATAATTTAAGTATTAATTTAAAAAAAACGAAATTTATTCAATTCTTGACATGTAAAAATAAAATACAGAAATTAAATATAAGATATGATAATCAATTAATTGAAGAAGTTATATCTGCTACATTTTTAGGCATAACGTTGGACAGCTTCTGTAACTGGAAAAGTCATATTGATAATCTGCGCATAAGACTAGACCGTTTTGTATATGTTTTATATCGTGTACGAAGCGTAGTCTCAGAAGAAGCCGCTCTTTTAGCGTACCATGGTTATGTGGCATCTTTACTGCGATATGGACTCATACTATGGGGGAACTCTACAGATATATAAATAATTTTCAAAATTCAAAAAAAGTGCATCCGGGCTTTGTGTGGAGCTGACTTCTTAGAGCACTGCAAACCACTGTTCCAGTCTAAAGGTATATTGCCGCTTCCATGCCTATACATATTTGAAATGTGTATCTTTGTCAAAAAAAATATAGAATTGTTTGATATAAAGTCCACCAAATCTAAAAGAGGAACACACAGAATTAAATTGTATTTGCCAAAAACTAACTTGGCATTATCAAGGAAAAACTCGTACTGTATGGCCATAAAAATATTTAATATACTTACTGATTCATTTAGAGAACTGCCTTTCAATATATTTAAGAAAATGTTATTTAATCATTTAATTGAACATTGTTACTATTCCGTAAATGAATACTTGAATAATTGCAAATTGTAATATTAAGTTACTTATTTGAATTTATACCTAATGATGTTTAAAAATAAATATTTGTACGCCAGTCTTGGCAAAACAAGATTCGATCTATGTTAAATTGTAAGACCTTATATATACGCTTGTTTTTATGCAAATAAATCATTCATTCATTCATTCATTCATTCATGCATGCGCGACGATTTAGAGTACTCCTGACCTGACCTTTCTGCAGAATGTCTCCGACTTGGTTGGAGTACGTTCTCAAACATGCAATGAAATTTCGTCATTACGTGCTTTATAACAGGCTTCAAAGTATGACGTTGCAGGCGGAACAACTCAGGACAACTGTAAAGGAATTTCATACAAAATTGAAGGCCTAGGCCGGGAAGTTATTTTTTTAATTTTAATGTCACACATGGCGTCTGTTAAATTTGTTTTTTGAGTGGTGTATTTTTTTATTTCATTGCAGAAAAGCACTATACAAATTTCGGCGAGAAACGTTGGGCTGCAGGCCGCGTATCCCTATCCGCAATGTTAGATTTTTTTAATATATGACTGATCATAATTTGTACACTTTGCCTTTCAACCTGTAGCGAGTAACGTCCACTTTAACGGCCCTTTTTGAGAAATAGTACATTACTGCAGAGGCCGTGAAGTAAACGGCCGAGTCGTAGACGAGGTCGGATAAAACGAGTTCTGCAATCCCTGTTCCGGCCGAGGATTGTATAGTACTTATCTCAAACATGTTAGAAAAAAAACTAAAAAATACAAAACTTACAAAAATAGTAAAGCATCACGACAAATGACGGAAATTAAATAAAAACACGAAAAATGCTACAAAATACAGGCACCATTTAAAAAAACACGAAAGAACTAAAAAATACCAAAAAACACGTAAAAACTAAAAAAAAAAACAAAAAACATTGAAAAACAAAAAATATATCGGAAGACACAAAAAACGATACGAAAAAACAAAAGAAAAATACATAAATACTCATTCGAAAAAAAACAACCAAATACAAGAACGAATAAAAACCGGATAAACCCAAAAAATACCTAGATAGGGAGCCATAAACAGGTAACTTCAAGTCTTCTTTACGTGACATTAATGAAAAAAAAAACAATAAAAAAACTACAATGTAAAAAAATAAAAAATACAAAACGTACAAAAGTTGCAAAGCATCACGAAAAATAACAGAAATTAAATAAAAACACGTAAAATGCTACAAAAAAATCCAATAAACACAAAAAAAACAAAAGTATCAAAATAATTAAACTAAAAAAAATATCAGAATTCACGCAAAATTCGAACGAAACAACAAAAAACACGAAAAATGCTACAAAAATACAAGCACGACTTAAAAAAACACGAAAGAACTAAAAAAACCAAAAAACACGTAAAACTCATAAAAAAGCCAAAAGCAAAACAAACCTGACGAAAAGTACAAAAAATAACAAAAAAACTTTTAAACAGTCCAAAACCTTACTAAATAACACAAAAAACGCTACAAAATAACAAGTAAAAACAAAAAAAAATCACAAAAAATTCGAAATACCAAAAAACATGAAAAAACAAAAAACTTGACGAAAAGTACAAAAAAAATACGAAAAAACAAAAAAAGGCAAAAAACAAAAAATACTGAAGAAAAGTACAAAAAAATACGAAAAACTTAAACAGTCCAAAAAATCAAAAAACACGAAAAACTCTACAAAATAACAAGTAAAAACTAAAAAAAATACCAAAATCCACAAAAAAATCGAAAAATACAACTCTAAACGCGAAAAATGCTACAAAATACAAGCACCATTTAAAAAAAAAACACGAAAGAACTAAAAACATACCAAAAAACAATAACACGATAAAACAAAAAAAATACCAATTTACATAACAAATTAAAAATATGTATAAAAATCGTCGCGGTTGGCTCTATATAATATTTCCTTTATCAGTTGATTTTAGTAAGCAAATTTAAAAAGTTCGAGCAGCGGCCAATAATGTTAGTTACATACATTCTCCATACATGATGTGGATGTAGGGAGCCATAAACAGGTAACTTCATGTCCTCTTTTCGAGACATTAATGCATAGATTAAGGCGCATGTTTGAGAAAAATGAGTTAGATGTAATGTTGTAGGAGCTGAAGCACCTGATGGACGGGTGCATCTCGCACGTGATCGGCTCGCGCGCGCCCGCCGCGCGCGCCGACGCCGAGCCCGCGCCGCGCCCCAGGCACCGCCTGCATGTGAGTATCCATTATCGATTCATTCGTCCTCACACCTTAGAACCTAAATGGTCGCGTACGGTACGGTTTCAGAGGAACTTCCTCCCTCGGACGCGCCGGTTGTGGAATGAGCTCCCTGCCGAGGCTTTCCCGAGGAACTACTGTATGGGATTCTTCAAGAGAGGAGTGTATAAATTTTTTAAGGGGTGGGCAACGCGCATGCGACAGCCCTGGAGTTGCAGGCGTCCATAGGCTGCGGTGACCGCTTACCATCAGGCGGGCCGAACGCTTGTTTGCCACCGACGTGGTATTAAAAAATATATTCATCTGCGAGTCGTCTCCCATAATAATTGTTGAAAGAGCGGGGCGTCCCAACACCGGCTCTGTAAACCTAAAGGGAGGCCCCCGAAACTAAATTTATATACTTTATTAGTGGTAATACAGGTATTTTTTTATTTATTTTTTGTTCATAAAAGGTGAAGGTTGCAATTTAACAGAAACAACTAGATTTAATATCAATCCACAATAATAGAACCGACTTGACAATACATTTGAACACATTTTGACAATAAATAATCAGACGACATTTTAGCAGCACAACAGGTGCACCGACCAACTCTAATGCAAAACTCAGACTATTTACCCTCGGGTTCAAGTAATGGCGCCAGGTGGTGGCGTGACGTCACGTCACAGTGGCCTGATAAGTCAGGCCAAGTGCAGCTGTTGTTTCCATTGCTTACAAATTTTAGCTTGCAGGACGACGACGCCGCCGTTATGTTAATATTGATGTGGTGGCTAGCGCGTACAAAGCGCGTGTGGCCCAGCGGCGCCCGCGTGCCGCGTGCGGTAAGCGAGGTTAAGCAACGTCGTCCCAGATCAAAAATTCACAGATCTCGTGCACTATACGACCATCAAGGTACATTGAAAATGAACTCAACAAAATAAAAAAAATGCATTACATTTGCTAACGTTATGCCAATTTGGTTATTATATAAACATAGCTCACATACAAAATTCCTATTAATTTGGCAATTTTTTAAAGCGCAGCTAAGTTACGGTAACCACATAAAAAGGCATTTGCCACTTTACTAATATTCACGCAAGATAACGGCGACTTCAAATTAACTCGACCTCCAAACTCCGACTATAACTATAACAAGAATTTTCAAAGTCGAATTCAACATGACACCCTAGGCCCCAGGAGAAGGATAAATTATATGATATCATAACCTTGATTATTTGTTTAATTTTCTCGCAATCGAAGTGAAAAGCAGATGTATAACTCATGTATAAAACTCATTTTATCCTCTACTTTATATCGACCCTTGCCTGCGGCTCGGGTCGATAAATTGACTCGGATAAAATGGCTTGTTTTATGCAATCTCAATCAACTATTTTATTTGCCAAGGTTTTGGAAGATATTGGTCTTCCAAAACATCATTGACTTATCCACGAATTGCTATTTCCCGGACACTGCAATAATGTGCTATTGTTGTCTCGAACTATAATTAATAATAATTTATTATAGAAACAATACATGTTTAATTTAAACAATTTGAAATATAAAACTAAAACTAACTACAATTGTACAATTGTGTTGATTTAAAAAAATATATATTACCTACTAATAGTCGTTCTGACTTTTTGACTTCTTTCAAAAAGGTTAGTCTACAGCGCAAACCCTTGACCCGATCGTCTTTGTTTTAGGCTCAAATTGTAGCCGACTAAATTGTCCAGAGGAGTTTTGATCAAAATTTTGATATCATTCTTCGTTTCTAAAATATCGAGTGCTAAAATGAAAAAATCGGAGGAAATTGAATTTTTTTTTCACTATTTCGGCCAAAACTTTTTTCGTTCTGGACTTTCTCAAATAATTCTCTTTGCATCTTACACATCTCGTAAATACGCGTCTTTTGAGCCTAGTTTGTACTATCATACCTTCACAACTCTGAAATATAAGGGGATCGCACTATTTCGTGAAGGAATGGGACCCTAGACTGGAGCGAACGAAAAGACGAAGACTTCAAAAGTGACATTAAAATATGCCTAACGTTAGAACAATAAGTTACGCAATCAGGCTGCAGGTCTTCTGAGGACAATACATCACTAAAATATAGGGCCGAGATACACTGTATGAATTTAGCAATATTCTCTTGATTAAAATCTCTTTTATAGTCGAACCAGGTCAAATATTTATATTTCTTTTTTACACTGAAAGTGATTGTCTGAGCCATATCATGGTCAGACAAGCACAGTTGATGCATGGAAGCATCTACTTTTCCTACATTAGTATATAGGCAAATTTGCAAAAAGTCGTCTCCTTCACGATTTTCGTCGACATCTCTTCTATATACCTAAAACTGGTATGGATGTGTTCCTTGTTATCTCTAGAACACGAATCTACCTGTTTTAGTTCATGGAGGAGGGAACACACATAGCTGTGACGTCATAAAGATGGCGGCCGACCGTCGTCGATTTATGTCAAAATCTCAGGTTCTATTTTACCAATCGGTTCGTGTGAGGTGTCGTTTGAAAGCTTATTAAACGTACTATAATTGTATTTTTGACGCCTATAACGTATAATAAAGCTTATTAAACTTACTATAATTGCTTCTTTAACATTTATGCCATAACTAAAGTCATTTTTGAAACATTTTATAAAATGTGATTTTTTTACCCTGCATGATTGCACAAGTACGGATAAAAGATGCTTATAACTCAATAAATAATAACTTTAGAGCAATGGATGTTATTACAAAACAAGTAGATCATTTTATAAGCTTTCCAAAAATATAAGTTTTAATAAGTACACAAGTCTTGACCAATTTTACTCAACATGGGTTATTACGCGTCGACTGACAATCACGACGCTCGACTGCGCTGCGAGCGCTGGCGTCGCGCCTTGGTGTAAATATTATTACGAAGTCTGTATGTTTTCTCAGTAAATATATTGCAGACGGTCATTATTTAGTCTGCTTTATGCATATAAGGCGGTAAAATAAAAACCGTCCCAGATCCCAGGCATTTGCAGCCCAAGCCTAGGACCCTAATTATACCCTAGGACCTTAATAAGGAAATTCTTGTTATAGTTATAGTCGGAGTTTGGAGGTCGAGTTAATTTGAAGTCGCCGTTATCTTGCGTGAATATTAGTAAAGTGGCAAATGCCTTTTTATGTGGTTACCGTAACTTGGCTGCGCTTTAAAAAATTGCCAATTTAATAGGAATTTTGTATGTGAGCTATGTTTATGTATTATATATCAACCAAATTGGCATAACTTTAGCAAATGTAATGCATTTTTTTATTTTGTTGAGTTCATTTTCAATGTACCTTGATGGTCGTGTAGTGCACGAGATTTGTGAATTTTTTTGCACAATTCGATGTAGTCCTACCGTAAGCTCAATAAGGCCTGTGTTATGGGTACTAGACGACGATATATTGAATAGATACATACCTGAATACTTATAAAACATCCAAGTCTCAGGAACAAATGTTACTGCTCACCACAAAAACAAATGCCCTTACCGGGATTCGAACCCGGGACCTCTAGCTTCGGAGGCAGTGTCACTACCAACTGGGCTAAACAGGCCGACAAACCATTGTAACTGTAAATCTTCCTTCCTTCTATTGAAGTCGATTAAAAAATAGTTAAATACCGTATTATGTGTCCTACCTAAAAACTTTGTTCCTACACCATTTCTTGGGATTAGGTAGCGGACTCCAGGCATCGTTCGGGATGCAACAGTACTGGGAATAACGCTAGGATGATGATGACCGTATTATGTGTCCACAGAGCCCCCTCCCGGGCGGGTCGGGGGCGGCCAAGGACAGCGCGGCGCCGCCCACGCCGCCCGGCGAGCCCGAGCCGCCGCCCAGCTTCCCCGCGCCCGAACCACAAGGTAGCTACCTACACTACACAATAGTGGAATGTGTCTTAAGGGAGCAAGATGATTTATTTACGGTGAGGGCGGTATATTGAATCCTGAGTGAAGCGTAGCGAGGGATTCAAGCGTTTACGCCCAAGTTGGAAATAATTTTGTTACCGTGTGATATATACTGCTTTTCACACCGCCTATGTGACGGCCGCTGCTAAAAACATGAAATGCCTCACAAAAAATAGTACATTACGACACAAGTGCAGAGAACAGGAAATTCGCAACGAGTGGTAATAAATTAAAACACGACGGAAGGGAGTGTTTTAAATCGACACGAGTTGCGAATTACCTGTTCGCACGTGTATCGTACAACGTTTTACAGTACATATGGCTCTTTAAAGTTTCGACATATGCACGTAATCTGCAGATTACCGCACTCGTGCGGTAACGTAGCACCATATGTACTGTAAAAATTATTAACGAGTGGTACATAATGCTTGTCATTGTTGCCTTCAAATGACGGAAGAAAAGTACGACTTTGATCCTGCGTTCGAGGACAAGAATGACTTTTTTTCCTAAATAGCATTGTAAACTGTCAATTACAATGATATTCAAATGTATCTTTGCTGCGGCGAATTTTTGGCCCCGGCAAATGACACATTAATAACTTTGACAAATTTAACATTTCCTTTTATCTTAATTCAGCCCGAAGCAGGAGCGTAATGGAGGCTATAAAGAAACTGGACGCCTCCCGCGACGCGGCGCTCCGGGAGATGCGCGCCGTGGGGCGCGCGGCGGCGCCCGCCGTGGCCAGCTACGAGCCGCGCATGCGCCAGGTCACGTTCAAGTGGCAGCGCGGCCTGAAGATAGGAGCCGGCACCTTCGGCAAGGTATGCAACGCTCTTTAAGAGGGCGCAGTACGCTCGGTCTGGCTCGGTTCTCCATACAAACGTATTTACCCTCTCATTTTAAAACGCCATGCTAGAATAACATGAAAATTTGTATACACAATGGGATCCGGCATGTCTAGGTCGGAAATTAGTTTTTGTTGCTAGAAATTGTAAAAGAAAAAAATACAGCTGTTTTTGAGTTCTTTAACCGTAAAGAACTCAAAAACCGCTGTATTTTTTTATACGGATCTTGAGCGAAACTAATTGGTGACCCCTACCGAGGGGTCACCAATTAGTTTCGCTCAAGATCCGTATAAAAAAATGAAATGACCATCGCGGTCCGCACAACATTTTATTGATAAAATTATTTATTAAACAAATGTAATTACGGAAATAATAAACGTATTTTTTACATTTTAATGAGAAAAATGAATTTTTTTGTTTCGGACTATCTGTCTGAAGTTTGGAGTAAAATTGGTGCAAGCTATTGACATTAAATCCTGGAGATGTTCATCAGTAAGTCGAGATCGAAATTTATTCTTAATGAAGTTCATCTTCGAAAATGCTGCTTCACAAATATATGTCGACCCAAACAAAGTAAGAAGTTTCAAAGCTATTTTTTGTAGTTCTGGATATTTATTACCACACACAAATTTTATCCAGAACTCTTCACTGGAAACTTCTGCATGTTTATGTTTTAAAACTGTGTTTTCTTGGAAATCGATCATTTCCATCTGGAGAGTAGCTTTATCACTCCCGAAAACAATTGCAGCTTCGTTGCTCCATTCACCACCAGGATGCTGAGAGTAAATGCTGCTGAGAATTTCAACAACATTCTCAATTTTCTTAAAATCTGCGAACCTGTTATTAAATTCCGATTTAAGATCCGTAATGAACGTCTTGTATTGGCCGACGTCAATCTCGTTGTCACTGCTGATTATTTTATTTAAATTGGGGAAGTGTAAGCGTTCATCACCAAGATCATTAATAAAGAGATCGAGTTTTCGCGAAAAACTTTTCACTTCTCTCATGAGCTCCCATACAAGCTTTCCCTTACCTTGAAGTTTAAGGTTCAGATCATTGATATGTTTAAAAATATCCGTCAAGAAAGCAACAGCAACATTTTCTTTTTCATTTAGAAAACTTAAGTAGGCGTTTGCTGAAGCCTGATCACTGTTGAAAAGAAATGTCTTCAAGTGTTGTAAGATGCTGAAAAATCTAAAACGCAGCCTTTGCTTAACCATCTCACATTATTATGCAACAGAAGAAGTTGATGCACAATATGTCGACATATTGTGCATCAACTTCTTCAAGAAATGATTTTAATTCACGATGTTTCAGTGATGATTTCGCACGAAGAAAATTTACTATTTTCATCACTTCTTGCATAATACGCTTAAAGTTATGATTGAGTTTGCAGCAAAGCACAGTTTGGTGAATAATACAGTGGTAGGAAATCAAATTTTCACTACATCTTGCATTGCTACTCGACAGGTGAACTAGTCCTTTTTTACTCCCAACCATTGCCGGCGCACCGTCACTAGTTACCGATAAAAGCTTAAGTTAAGTCTAACTCATCTTTATCAAAATAATCCATCACTGCCTTGATCATGTCTTCTCCCCGGGTTCTTCCTTATAGCGGCAAAAGAGCCAATATCTCCTCGACAAAAGTTTCTCTCGTTTGGTCCAGGTAGCGTACAAAAATAATTAACTGTGCCGTATCAGTGACATCGCATGATTCATCCATAGCCAAAGGCGTAATAGTTTGCATTATTTAACTGCCGCTTAACATCATTTTCTTCGGTCCGCACGAAATGGGTCGGCGGTCCGCATGCGGACCGCGGACCGCCATTTGGTGACCCCTGCTTACGGCTTGTATGAAAACCTTAATAATCGCTGTATTTTTTCTCCATTATAATATCAAGCAACAGAAACTATGTTCCGACCTAGATATGCCGAATCCCATTGTGTATACAGAGTTTCATGTTATTCTAGCATGGCGTTTTAAAATGAGAGCATAAATACGTTTGTATGGAGAACCGAGCGTACTGCGCACTCTTAACATTATCTAGCAGCCAACAGCAACACCTTACGCAACCGTCAATAATTTATACCAAACATCGAATTATTTATCACGCTTACCCATAATGTGGGACACATCATTAGACAAGTATTAAAATAAAATTGCGACGCATATTCTCATGTTGGTGTTAGTACGTGGCAAGGTGGTCTGCTCCAATCATCCAATCTTGACGGTAAATTGTCAAAGCTGGCTATTGACATTCGAAAATAATTGAAGAACACACGTTCATCATGTCTCAGCTGTTGAAAATAAAAAAACTTCAAATCTTTCTCGATGCAGACCCGTTTTTAATAAAGAATGGACCCAATATTTTCTCGGGCGCCGATACCTCTTTAAATACCAATATAAAAGAATCGGTATAAGAGAATCCATGTCGGCGTGCACTCAACGACTGGCGGTGTGGCGGCTGGCAAATCTTATCGAATAGACGCTGTGTGAACTGTATATAATAGAGCTCTGCAAACTAGTTCGAAGACATGTAAATAAATTCCCTGCAAAAAATAATTTGAACAGTGACAGACTAAACTCAATGTTTGCTCATGATATCCGGGCCCCTGCTGCTACCACAGCAATCTACCAACGCAGCACTATTTATGTGCCTGCTAAAGTGTATATATAATACATTACCTGTAGAAATTAAGTCACTCACTCACTCGAATTTTTATACAGCGCTTAAAAAAATTATCACTGAATTATGTCCCTACACCTTAAGTGAATATTATAATATAAACTGTCTGTTAATAAGTATGTAAATATGTAGCTACACCCACTGGGTAAAATTGTATTGATTCTCCTGCATTGCATAACATCCATATGTACACATACAATTTATGACTCATGAATAAATGAAAATGAAATGAACAGCGGCCACAAAATACGGGAAGACCGTATACGTGAAAAAACCGAATGGACCTCGCGCCGTGTGAATGGCCGTCTGGTATACGGTAAAACCGTGTGCAAGGAAATATCGAATCGAATAGTCGCCGTGTGAAACTAGCCATAGTTGCTACGTCAATGAAATTTCAGTGAAATCTGTGAAGTGCCTACATCATTGAGGAGTTCCATATGACAACTGTGATCATCATCACCAGTTCCGCTTCGCCAAACTTATGGTTTCCGAGAGCCAATGCTTGGTTACCTACAGAAAATACCTAAATCGGCGTATGCGTGCCTATCAAAATCGAAGAGTTCCCTCGATTCCTCCTAGATCTCATCATCAAACTTGGAAAATAGAAAATAAAAAAAATATTTCAAACTATATCGTTGTGATATATCAAATGAAAGGTCTTGTTGTGAGCATTTCAAATGTTTTTTATTTATAATTATGAGATAAATATTTTTTAAGGTAGGTATTAATGAAAATAGACGAAAAAACCTAGCATTTTTACTGTCAATGTCTGTTTGGCATATGACTATTAATTGCTGGTGATCGTGTGTCAAATGCCTTTTCGAATCCTTTTTGATCATCTAGACAGTTCTGCACAAGAACCTGAATTGCTAATAGAGCCTCTCTTATTCCCAGTCCAGACCTGAATCCAAGAGCATTTCCATTCAACGTGGCAATGCCGCCAGCATTTTAGGGACGTTACCCACTGGCAGCAGCTTATTAGATTAGTATTTATTTATTTTTCTTTTATAACTATGTAGGTATTAGTTAAATTTTTTAATATGTTAATATTTAAGTGGTAGCTTAGTAAATTTCGTTTATTACACAATTCTACTTACAATCATTCGATGTTAGCAATCGCACCAAAATTTATTAGTTAGGAGGTTGTATTTCAACAGCATAAATATCTATAAACTTTTAACCGCAGCAATAAAGTCCTACAATGTATACATAAATTAAACAGAAAATGTTAATTTTCGGAAATTGAGTGTCACCGATATGTCTGTCGATTTTACTGTAAATTCAGTAGTGAATAATTTTCAAGAAATCTTTCAAAATGTGATTCATTACACTTATTAATCTGTAATCATTACAAGATTTTGCATTGGGTTTTATGGGAATCGGCAAGAAGGACGAGCCAATCTCCCGAGAGATCTCCTGTCTCATAAATTTTATTAAATAGTTTTACTAATATTTCAACTCCGAATTCGTCTAATAATTTAAGTAATTCGCTATGCATATTATCCGGGCTTACAAATTTTCCAGTTTTCATAGTTGATATGGCTCTTCTCACTTCTTCTTTTACATTGGGGGGGGGGGGGGGGGGGATCTGTCATCATTAAATAGAGTTGTTATATTGTAATGTTTTACCTTTGGCTCAGTCGGAGAGTTGTGGTCACGAGTAATGTGAGATGTTGATTATAAATTTCTCAAAGCGTGGGTTGGGATATGGCCACCCTCGGAGGTAGGCAATCGTCAGAATTTATTTAGACAGGCGCCAGACAATTACCCTACATAAGCTGAATGACCTTGCTTAAATGAAACAAATATATTTGGTACTTAAGAGATATATTTTAAAGTTCAACACAAGTTCACCAATATACCCAGTTGAGCACTGTCACAAATAGTTTATAAGATATAGTTTATCATTACACAGCACTAAAGTGTCTATGGCACACAAAGTCACCAATTGAGTTAAATGAAATTATCAGTACATTACCGACTATGGCATCCACTCCAAGACACAGAAAAGCCAGGATGCTACCACCCTCAGCACCCCAGTCGCGGTGGTACTCGACATGAACAAGCAGCCATGTTGTGCACCCAAGGGCGATGAGTAGGAGAATACACCCTCACTGGTTTCACAAGAGTTAAGGCGAGTAGCCTTCCAGGTTTACTTTAAGAATGCTAACATGTTACAGCTCATATATTTATACAGAATCCTATATAGACTGAAAATGTGTAGGCCTAAGAGCCATCTAGATATTTAAGATTTCATCTTGTCTATAAACATTAAGTTTTTGCTTAGTCGAGGAAAATCCTACCTAAGCCATGAAAATCTTGACTTTATTTCTGAATGAACAAACGAATGAACGTACGAATGAACGTACGAATGAACGTACCAACGAACGTACGAATGAACGTACCAATGAACGTACGAATGAACGTACGGATGAACGTACGAATGAACGTGCGAATGAACGTACGAATGAACGTACGAATGAACGTACGGATGAACGTACGAATGAACCCTGAGAACAAAGAAAGGTTCTATTTTATAAATTTGGAATTTAAGGTTAAGCATTGAGGACTTTATTTAATCGTAGTACTTTAAATTCTTATTAGCGTTGGCGTTTAAAAGACACTTACCGCATTATGGCGGGTTCATTGAAAATAGGTTATGCCCTACCGCATGGGCAAGAGGATGTGTGGTTAACGCTGTGGACAAAATACCAGCAAATTAGGATTTGCGAATTACAACGCAAACAGGAAGGACAGTTTTTCCGGTAGAAAGATCAGAACCCGAATGAAAACTTACCATTTTAGTGGTGTTGTGTAAAGGCAATACTAGATGCTTCACATTTTTGACGGTCAGTCCGCCTCCGTTGTCACGACAAAAGAAAGGTTTTTCGGTCAGAGAGACATTATATCGAATTCACTTCGGACGACGACCTCCACGAAAAGTGCCTAAGGTCAATGAACATTCTAGACATACTTTCCGTTTCACATACCCAATTGACTTAAAAATGTCAAAAGTCAAAAGGACGAACATTAAATTCCAATTTCAACTAAAACAGTAGCGAAACCTAGCAGCAAGAATATAAAGTTGGTAAATTTGGGTTTGGAAATACCAAATTTGTATGAAAAGCCCATAAACTTGTTACGAGTTTGTCAAGTCTACCAAACGACAACAACGAGTAACGAAACGTAACCAGTGGATGACCACACCAATTAAAAAAACAAATTATCACGAGAGAACGCATTCATAGATTTTTTTTAATATCCGAAATAGGAAGCTATTAAACAAATTAATGTGTTTTAATAAATTTATTAATTTTTAATTTGTAAGAAGATTTGACACATCGCTCGATAATAACGCGCTGGCCGAACAAACGCATCGGTTATTCGCTTATCTGTGGCACGCAAATGTCAACATAAACAATTGTCTGTGCAAAGAAAAATTTCCTAGTTTATTCACTAATTCCTTCAATTTGTGGAATAATTGTTATTACTGAAGAAAAAGTGGCTGTGTAAAATGAAAATAGAGTACGTGACGATAGCTACAAGGTGCACATATGCAGCAGTAATACGCGAAATGGTGGTGTAAAGACCAAATCAAAATGAGTAATTGTATGCTAACAGGTTAGTAATTATGATTCTATACTTTTTAACTACATGCACTCTTTAAATGAGCTAGCATGATAGTCTCCATGATTATCTAAATCCATAGTAACCATTGAACAGACAGGTAGCTCCGCAATAATGAAAATTAAGTTCTCAAATTACACTTGAGCATACTACAAAATGTTACAATATAATTATTCCACTCTATTTTTTGATCTTCAATGTTCACCAGTAACTTGTTTATTCACTATTAGTTTAGCAATAACTTGCTTACATTCAGTGTTTTTGAAGTTTTTGACCTTTTTACCCGACTGCGCGACGCAAAGGAGGGTAATGTGTTTAACATTCTATGTTTGTTCCTTTGTGGCGATCTAGAGACCCAACACGTCGGCCGATTTTGATGATCAGGGCTCGTACTTTTCGTGTCGAGTGACGTCACGCTCCATATAGGTTGTTTTTAATTTGAAATCAATTTTTAATCATCAATCATTTAATCATGTATTTATAATGGTATTTTTTCAAATACGGCCTATTGCATCCGAATGTTATAAAGGATTTCTCATTCTATTTAGAATTTTAATTTATAAGCAGGCGAGGAACTCTTATTCTTTCAAGTTTTATAACAGGTTATAGGAATGTTGAATCTAAATATGAACGTAAACTCTTTGCATTTATGATAGTATTTTTTTCAAATACGTCCTATTTGAAAAAATACCATCACAAATGCACGATTTAATGATTGATGATTAAAGATTAATAATTACTATAACACCAATCGGAATCACCTATATGCAGTGTGACGTCAATTTTGCGTCACCGGCATGAAAAGTACGACGCCTGTTGATGATTCTTACGTCAATCGTTTCGTCTTAATTATCCAAATGTCACTAAAGACTTTTTTTACGCAGTCGGTTTTTTTTTTACTGTCTAAAATGATGCTTTGCGTTCTAGATCTTCTATTTCTGTGCATTTGTTTCCCAACCATGTATCCCTTTCTTTTCTAAGTAATTAATTCTGATTCGATTATTTATCATAGTTTACTTATTTCCTTAGTTATCCGCGCTTTGTTTCTTTTTTCCAATACCTTAAAACTTTTTTAGCAACCAACTGTGAAGTGTCTTTGAAAGATTTCCACATCTCTTCTTGGTTTAAATCCTCTATTTCCAAATCACTATTAAAGTATTTATTTCTTAGCTCATACATCGCCACAGTTCTGGTTTTTGCTTCAGCGTCCTTTAGTTTATCAACAGCAATTTTTCTATGTAGTTGACCGAGTGAGCGAAGCGTCTCCGTTTCAGCTTTTTTGCGAGGTTTACAGCTGTGAGCTGTAGTTTTTTTAAAGTATTTGTAGCTTCAAGTTTAGTTCAGCAACAGGATTATGGTCGGAACCAGCAACATTGCGCTGGGGAAAGTTTATGCATTCATAATGGTATTACGGAATCTTGTTGGTGAGAGAATGTAGTCGATTTAATTACGAATAATTTTTACTGGCGTGTGTTTCGAGGAGGTCCAAGTATATAAGTATATTACCTTGTTGGCAGCCGAAACCGAGTGTTCGTTACACTTGAAAACCTATAAGAAGTCTATAAGTGCAACGGTTTTTGAATTATCGCTGATAAACCACCTTGCACCGACAAAGGGCCTTAAGTTTCTTACGAAAATGCGGCGTTTTTTTAATTCAAAGTACAGGATAGTGGTTTTAAATGTAGAGTAGTAGGAACCCTTCATTGCGCGTGACCCGACACGTACTTGGCTGTTTCTTTTCTTGGCGTTGCATCTACGTTTTAGGCGCACGTCTACAGATTCTTATGTTTACATATTCCCAATTTTATAGATTCTCAAGTTTACAGACTCCGAGTACTACAGATTCTCATGTTTACATATTCCTAATTTTACAGATTCTCATGTTTACATATTCCTAATTTTACAGATTCTCATGTTTACATATTCCTAATTTTACAGATTCTCATGTTTACATATTCCTAATTTTACAGATTCTCAAGTTTACAGATTGCCTTTAGTCATTAAGTCCGCTAGTTGTACTGATTTATTTGTGCAATAAAGTTTAAACAAACCAATAAATAAATAAATACAGATTCTCAAATTTACAGATACACAATTTTACTGATTCTCAAGTTTACAGATTCCCAATTATACTGATTCTCAAGTTTACAGATTCTCAATTTTACAGATTCCCAATTCTAGTGATTTGTAAATCTTAAAAAAAAACCTACTATAGGTAATCTACAACGGCCCCAGGTTAAGGTAAGTTAGGTTCGTGAGGTAACTTCAGATGCCCGAAGGGGAAACTGCGCAGATATAGCCGCGGGGCTCCGTCAATCGGAATCTGTAGAATTGGAAATCTGCAGAATTCAGAATCTGTAGAATTGGGAATCTGAAGAATTGGGGATCTGTAGAGTTGGGAACAAACTGCTTCTTATACCGTACACATTTTTTGATAGTATTTTATCCTTTTTTTGCCCTACAAGTTGCAAACAAGGGTTGAACACGCGTTTTATTAGGTCAAAAATCAGCGGCAAGATCAATGTGTACGTGATCTTTAAACGTGAAACCGTTTCCCAGGTGTACACGGTAGTGAACACGGAGACCGGGCAGCTGCTGGCGATGAAGGAGGTGAGCATCGCGGCGGGCGACCGGCGCGCCATGCAGCGCGCCGCCAACGAGCTGCGCGTGCTCGAGGGCGCGCAGCACCCGCACCTCGTGCGCTACTACGGCATCGAGGTGCACCGGGTCAGTGCAACTGTGTAGCTCAGCCGCACCACTGTTTCATATTACACTGAAACTTGATCATCACACTTTAAAAGCAGAAAGTTACAATGTGCTAGCAAACCATCACAGTCTAAACGCAGACCATCACATTCCGAAACCCCACCACCACAGTCTGAACGCAGACCATCAGATTCTGAAAACCAGCCATCACATTCCGAAACCACACCACGGTTTAGAAGCAGTATGTTACAGTGTGGAAGCAAACCATCACAGTCCGAACACAGATCATCACATTCTAAAACCCTGCTATCACAGTTTAGAAGCAGAATGATACAATGTGGCAGCAAACCATCACAATCTGAACATAGATTATCATATTCCGAAACCCTACCATAACAGTTTAAAAGCAGAATGTTACAATTTGAAACCAAACCATCACAGTCTGAACACAGACCATCGCATTCTGGAATCAGACGACCACAATATGCATCCGGCATCTTGGCATCTCGACCACATAATCCGGAATCCGGCCATCACAGTCTGAACACAGACCATTATATTCCGAAACCCCACCATCACAGTTTAAAAGCATAATGTAAAAATGTGGAACCAAATCATCACAGTCTGAACACAGACCATCACATTCTGAAACTCCATCATCATAAATTAGAAGCAGAATATTACAATACAACCAAATCATCGCAGTCTGAACACAGACCATCACATTTTGAAATCCCACTATCACAGTTTAGAAGCAGAATGTTACAATGTGGAACCAAACCATCACAGCCTTAACACAGACCATCACATTCCGAAACCTCATTACAGGTTAGAAGCAGAATGTTACAATGTGATACCATACCATCACAGTCTGAACACAGTCCGCCACATTCCGAAACCCCACCATTACAGTTTAGAAGCAGAATGTTACAATGTGATACCATACCATCACAGTCTGAACACAGTCCGCCACATTCCGAAACCCCACCATCACAGTTTAGAAGCAGAATGTTACAATGTGGAACCAAACCATCACAGTCTGAACACAAATCACCACCGTTACCGCACCGCTACCGTTTGAAATTATGCCTAGAACGCAATCATCACAGTCTGGAACTAACGATCCCAAATCGAATCGAAATCCGACGACATTATCATAACAGTATCACACACAATTCAAACAAACACTTTGTTTTCCTGTTTTCAGGAAGAAATGCTGATCTTCATGGAGCTCTGCGTGGAGGGTTCCCTGGAAACGCTGATAGCGACCTCGGGAGCGCTGCCCGAGCAGACCGTGCGGCGCTACTCGGCGCAGCTCCTCAGCGCCATATCGGAGCTGCATGCCAGGAACATAGCGCATCGGGACATTAAGAGTGAGTATTAAGCACGGATCTATACCTAAACCGGATTGAGTACTGTGACCGAAAAAGTGTGACCGACAGAGAAGCCAAACTTGAGGATTGCATCTCGTTTTAATTAGGGTGACCAAGTACATCTGTGGATATGAGGATTATTATCAATATAGGTTCTATGTAAAATGAAATTTTACACTAAATTAGGTAGTAAATAAAATAGGAATATTTTTCAAAGAAATATTTATTTTCGCAAATCATAAGTTTATGTATGTTAAACATATAGTCTTGTGTCATTTTTGCCTAGAAACTTCTAAACTGTACTTTATTTCCCAAATCTCTTAACAAATGTGTTTTCCCGTGATGAGCCATGCGTAAATAAAAAAAACCGGCCAAGTGCGTGTCGGGTCACGCACAAAGAAGGGTTCCGTACCGACACCTCCTAATCTACATTTAAAACCACTATACAATACAGTATATCAAAGAAGGCCGTATCTTCATAGGGAAGTCACGGCACTTACGCCTTTTTGTTTGGGCAAGAGTTTTTCAGCAATAACTCAAAAACCCTTAGACCTATCTTGTTAAAACCAAAAATCGTTGAAAGTATTTATAATTGTACATCATAGTGATTTTTTTAGAATTTTAAATCCCATAGTTTGGAAATTAGAGGGGGGGACACACTTTTTACGACTTTGACAGCTAATATCTCACCAATGGTTGACTTAAATGGAAAAGTTTTATAGAAACCTCTATGTCACTTTTTGAAAGCCTATCCATAAATACACCAAACGCCTATATGCATTGAAAAAATTTTTGGCCTCCCTCCTGTTACATGGACGGACGGACGGACAGACATGACGAATCTATAAGGGTTCCGCTTTAGCCATTTTGGCTACGGAACCCTAAAAATTGGAACGACAACTTGCACAGTTAAATCACATACAGTCCAAGTTAAACAAAAGCTCGTAATAATAAGAAAAGTTTAAAAGATTGAATTTCAACTGACCTTGAGAGGTTTTCTCACTAAACACGTACTAACGAATATTTCTGCAAAACCAGCCGAAGTCATGGTCACCCTAATAAGTTTGACATTTGTCTTGTCGTTTTATCGTAAAATATAACAAATTGTTCCTTACCTGTGAAATGATATTCCACAATTAATAAAACTTTCACGTTTACAACCCTTTGCACAACATGTTTTCACCATTTTCAACTAATTTCATAAGCTGGTAATTTTCATAATTTCAAATTTGACACGATTTACGTTGGGGATACCAATCAATATTTGAAAAATACTACTTTATTTATTGCAATACTAGGTTGTAGTCAGTTAATAATGTTGATATTTTATACAATTACAAATGAGGTCAAATGTAAATTATCCCTAATAAACATGCAGTATTAGTTAGTTTTAGCAAGTAATTATTCTCAGTATTCTAAAATACCACAACATATATATTTTTTACATTGGCAACTTGTGCGAGTGGGACACCGTCCTCCGGTTGGTTGCTCTCGCTCGGACCGCTTTCTCTAGTCTGTCTGTCATAACAGAATATTAACTGTATTACGCGGGAATATGGTTCAATTTTGATTGGCTCATAAACGTTTGAACTCAATCCGGTTTAGGTATAGATCCGTGGTATTAAGAGTGCGCAGTACGTTCGGTTCTCCATACAAACGTATTTACGCTCTCATTTTAAAACGCCGTGCTAGAATAAAGTGAAACTTTGTTTACACAATGGGATTCGGCATATCTAGGTCGGAAATTAGTTTCTGTTGCTTGAAATTATAATGGAGAAAAAAAAAAACAATAATTAATGTTTTCATACAAGCCGTACAAAACTCAAAAAACCGCTGTTTTTTTTTCTTTTACAATTTCTAGCAACAAGAACTAATTTTCGACCTAGATATGCCGGATCCCATTGTCTATACAAAGTTTCATGTTATTCTAGCATGGCGTTTTAAAATGAGAGCGTGAATACGTTTGTATGGAGAATCGAGCGTACTGCGCCCTCTTAATGTTAAACATAAATTAAAAAACTATCTTCTCAGTAAGCAAAAATTAACTTCGGGGTAATGAAACTTACTATGTATTATAGGTACTTGGTTCATATCATACTTGCCAACCACTATTGCTATTATACATATTAAATATAATGAAACGGGTCACTCACGTCTTAAAGGTCGAATATCGCTCGACATGTTTCAGACCCATGTGTGTGTCATGGTGTTTGTTTGTTGTTGTGACGTGAGTGACCCGTTTCATTATATTTAATATGTCTCAAACTCACGGGAGTTTTCTATATAAAATTATACATATTATTATATTTTCTATAACATGCTATTTATTTTTAATGACATTCCACTTGCTTCATTTCTGCTCCGCTCAATACAACACAAATGAAACCAATTTACACGTAAGTAGCTTATTGTTGTCTTTTCCGCTCACGGGACAATGGTGTCCCGGACCTTTGGAAGGCGTGCGCGGAGCCGAAGTACCGAGGTACCGAAGTACCAACCGAGTATCACATAGCCAACACGTAGAGGCCCTTTTGACAATTTAATGAAATGCATGGGGTACACCGAGCGGATGCTGTCCCTGCCCGTGTCATGGGACGCACACAGAGACAGCACCCGCCAGGGTGTACAGGAACTATTGCTGGTTGATGGAATCTAAATGAACCGGACTATTGGGTGAATATGATGGACTAATGGCTGGGCTATTGAATGAGACAACTGACGTCTACCTAATAAAACTGTCTCACATTTTTATCTCAGGCAGACGGTGACTCGCCCTCTGCTAGATGGGCCCCTATAAATAGCGACATTAAAAATGGCCTAAGGGCAACACCGGTGCAGAGGGCTGGGGGTAGAGAGGTGGCACTGGACTTTAAACATATAGCCAACTCGCCACTTAGGTGACCACATCCACCCCCGAGCAACAGCTCTAGCGACTCCACTCTGGACAGCCGGTTAAGGCAAGCCAGAGGCGGGGGGCCTGTTCATACAACCAACCTACTACTAGGTACTCTAGTAGCACCCAGTGGCGTGCCTAGGGTTGCAGAGAAGGGCAAGCCGAGGGATACATTTATGTATTTTTTTTTCACACACAATATCATTAAATTTATCTCCTACCTTGATACCTTGCCATATTACCATACTAGTAAATCTTCACTCTTCATTATCACTAACTGCTGTGGCGTAGACAGGACAGACCAACAAAACACACTGAAGGCATGCTATTACTAGATAAATTGTACAGACATCTCATCAATCGCACCGATCTTTGACATTGTCGTTTATGTGACTTGCTTATCTGAGAAATACACAAGTCAGGCGTAGGTTTCGGTGAAAAAATAAGTTGCTTTTTTGTGCAAAGTTTAGCGTGCCTACCTTTTCTACGCCGATAACTTGTGCACATTTTAAATCGTCACACGGAACGACTTCATCCATCGTCACTTTCCACTTTAATAAACTTTTTAATACAAAACACTATCCGCTCAAACAAATTGTTCAGTTTCAAGTAATGTACATAATTGTAATCAATGAAGTTAGCATCACAATCCATCCAGTCATGAACGCGCACGCGCTAAATTCGCATTTGACTAACATCTGTTGATAACTTCACGTCGAAAGCCGGGCTTCTAGTCACAAACTATTTGCTAGATCTAGCTATAGATACGTATCTCTCGTTTTGTAGCAGTTTTCATAGATAAGAAAGAGAGAAAAGATATCAGCATTAAAGCCCGCTTGCAAGCCCTCGTGTGCGAGCGAGATGACTAGCCCGTGTCTCAACTCTATCGTCTTAAGGCCGATCGTTTCGCGCGGCAGTAGCGCCACTTACTTGCTACGTGGAATTTTGTACTACTACCCCGACCAAGGTGAATAGAATATACAGATCAAGCGCCGTCGCGCGGATTTTAAGTTAGTTTGAAATGGAAAAAAGAATTAGTCGTACATATATTTGGTTTTTGCTAATTTTAGTAACGCAAGCCTGGCTTTTGGGCTTTTAAGGCCGTACCGCCACTAGTAGCACCTGGCATTATGCTGAGTGTTCACCTTTTTCAGTATCGGTGTACAATTAAGTAAGTTCTACCATTGTTTTCGTTCTTTGTTTGTGTATACCCACTGTTAACTTATACTGAAATAAATAATATTCTATTCTATTCTATTCTTTACTTGATATTATGTGTTCTGTTCAACATCCGAGATTTGATGTTTGAAGTAGCCTTTTGCGTCAAACGAGTTACCCAACGTCGCATCCGCTCACGTGGCGTCCGCTTCCGCCGACCTGTCAACAGCCGAACCCCCGCGCCCCCGACTCGCCGCCATGTTCCTCGTTGTTGCGTCGTCCGCCGTACTGATAGCCAGACCCGTCCTGATCCAAAAAAAAAATCAAAAAATCTAATATTTATTCTGCAAATAGGCCACAAGGGCACTTTTACAAGTCAAAGCGTGAATTTATACAATTTAAAAAAAAACGGACAATCTTACTTAATAATAATGATTAAAAAAATATACTGATTAACAATTAAATAAAAATAAATTTACAAATATTAAGGACGTATTGAATACGATCTGTCCGAATAAACAAAAAGTACATATAATTAATTTAATATCTCAGAGATGTATATCCGTACTGATTACCGATCTGACATTGCAAATAATCCAAGCTCCGATCACCTTGATAACATAATCAATTAGCTGCTCTTAACTGAAAACAACGGGCGTCAGAAAGAGGAACCTCTTGACTATCCGCGACGTGTCCAGGAGTACCGCCTTCTGTATGACCCAGCCGGTTGACTATCCGCGACGTGTCCAGGAGTACCGCCTTCTGTATGACCCAGCCGGTTGACTATCCGCGACGTGTCCAGGAGTACCGCCTTCTGTATGACCCAGCCGGTTGACTATCCGCGACGTGTCCAGGAGTACCGCCTTCTGTATGACCCAGCCGGTTGACTATCCGCGACGTGTCCAGGAGTACCGCCTTCTGTATGACCCAGCCGGTTGACTATCCGCGACGTGTCCAGGAGTACCGCCTTCTGCATGACCCAGCCATCTAGCGAGTCCTTTCAGATATTATTGCTCGAGACTCTTCGCTATTAGATTGTTCGCAGAGACGACTATCGGGACAATGATTATTTGGGAGGCGTGCGCGGAGCTGAAGTTCCAAACGAGTACCACATAGCCTGGGACTCTACGAGTTTAGTCCCTTTTGACAATTTAATGAAATGCGAGGGTGTATCCGGGAGTAGAGTGTCACGGGACGCACTCAGAGACAGCACCCGCCAGGTTGTACAAGGATTATTGCTGGTTGATGGAATTTATGGGTTTGGAGGACCCGGGTATGTCCTTAAACTACGACCAAGACCACCGGGGAATGGGCAGCAGCATTCCTAGAATGCGGTGGAGATACTGCGATCGCCAACCCGCATGCCAAGCGATTATGGCATTTACCCCCCATGAAATTGGGGGAGGCCTATGTCCAGCAGTGGACGTCCTAGGGCTGATATGGTGGTGGTGAGGATGGAATTTAAATGAACCGGATTATTGGGTGAATATGATGGATGGGATATTGGATGAAACAACGGACGCCTTATTTTTATTATTAGGCATCAAACTGCCTCGCAGCTTAATTTTTTCCAGGCGGTGACTTTGCCCGTTGCTACTTAGTCGGGCCCGTATTAAATAGCGACATAAAAAATGGCCTAAGGGCAACATCGGTAAGAGGGCTGGGAGGTAGAGAGGTGGCACTGGACTTTAAATATACAGCCAACTCGCCACTTAGGTGACCGGTAATGGGCGGCCATTGCAACATTATTATCATTTTCTGACACGTCAGCATAATGCTGAGCTATTTTATGTGTACGTTTTTCTTGTGTTTCAATTTGTGTCATATTTGTGTGTCTGTGTATGTATGTATGTATGTAAATACTTTATTGTACACAAAACACATGTAGAAATACAGACAAATTCGGTTATATCGGTACAAAGGCGAACTTATCCCTTTAAGGGATCTCTTCCAGTTAACCTTTGAGCAATTGAGTGACACAGGAATCAAAAGATAGACAAACTAACACGTGTACAAAAACGTATATATATATATAAATATATATAGCTATTGCCTATATACTACAAACTACAAAATAATACTATATATACATATACTACCGATTAATAAAAATAATAAATATATACATAGTACATAATAGTACATTACTACAGAGGCCGGGACGAAAGGGGTTGCCGGCCGAAGACATATATACATAGAATAGGTCTAAGGCGGGCAACCCCAAATTTCCCGCCGAGGTACGTATAGTGCTTTTCTCAAACATGCAATGAAATAAACAACAAAAAAAAAATTTCATGATGCCTGTGCCACAAATTTATGTGGAATGGAATTAAAAAAGAGGACTTTGCCGGCCTAGGCCTGCAAGATTTGTATGAAATTCCATTAACGACCTCTTGTCCTAGCCGCACCTGAAACGTCATACTTCGCAGCCTATTATAAGGAACATAACATCAATATTTCATTGCATGTTTGAGAAAATATAAATATATAATCAGTATCAAACCAAATCACAAGTCATTGGAGAGCCAGAACTTTTTCAACTCATGTGTCATGTCATGTGTGTTGTGTGTCTCATGTGTATGTGAATAAATGTTTCTCTCTTTCTTATTTCCTTTTTAAGGCCGGGCTTTATTGAACTTTCTCTGGGATCATTGTCGCACAATAGATTGTTTTACAATGACAGATCATGCCAAAATGTTTCTTATGCCCTCACTCTATACCTGTCGTGTTGCCCTCGCAGGTGGCAACATATTCCTCACGAACGAGGGCCACTGCCTGAAGCTGGGCGACTTCGGCTGCGCGGTGAAGATCCGCGCCACCGCCACCGCCGCCGGCGAGCTGCAGGGCTACGTCGGCACACAGGGTATGCTTTATTTATTTATTTATTTATTTTCTTTGGAGATCCAACAGCTATGACATTACATTAGGCAATAACATAGAAATAGAAAGCCAATTATAGGAACTCACAGGTAGTGACATAATATTACTAGTAGGTTTTTATGTTACGCACTAACTTAACCACACATGTAAGCAAATAATTAAAGATTATAAACAAATTCTGAGAGTGGAGTTCTCACAACTCATGCACTAATTAATTAATACAATGTGTATTAATGAATTAGTGCATGCAAGGTACACAACAAGGATAGTTTAGTAGTATTAAAATACTAACACAACAAACCGCTTCTTGTACGTAAATGGGGAACATTTTAAAGGTGCATTTGCCTCCAACTATTGTTTTTTTTTCCATTAAGTTAACCACCACCCAACCCAACCCAAGAACGTCCCCTGCTGGACATAGTCCTCTCCCAATTTCATGGGGGGGTAAATGCCATAATCGCCACGCTTGGCATGCGGGTTGGCGATCGCAGTATCTTCACCGCACTCCAGGGGGGAGAGAGCGCTCGTGGCCCAGCGGCACCCGCCTACCGCGTGCGGTATGCGAGGTTAATTAATGTGGGCGCAGGTCAGTTCTTGGATGGGTGACCGCTTTGAGTGGTTACTAACTGAGCGCTCTCGTGCTTTGGAAGGTACGTTAAGCCGTTGATCCCGGCTGCTGTCTACGACAGCAGTCGTTAAGCCTAGTTAGAGGCCTTCGGCTTGAGAACTTCTAACAGTCAAGTTGCCCACTCACTTGACAAAGGGGGGCCGAAGTTGCACCACGTCCGTAGGGAGTACCCACCGTTACCCTACACGTGACCCCTGGGTGGTGCTAAAAGTGCAACAAAAACTGGCAACCGTACTTGTCTTCTCGAAGATCTCACGGTTCGTAAATAAATATCAAACGATTAAATAAATAAACTCCAGGGACGCTGCTGCCCATCCCACGGCGGTCTTGGTCGTAGCTTTAGGACATACCCTAGTCCATTAAATTAACAGAAGACGTTATTGTCGCCTCTGTGCTGGGACGAGTTAGATACAGCGCCAACAGCATTTTTTTGTTTGCCAATACAGGAGATGATTGTTGCCATGTATTAGTTTTTGTCGAGTTTCCGATATTTCGGCAATGTTGCAAGCACCATTTTCAAGGTATACCTACACACCATAGCGATCTAGGCTGTGTTCCGAATCACGCTCACAGCGCTGTGAGCGCGCTCACGGTCGGACCGATTCACGCTCACAGCGTTTACACGAGATGTCGTGACGTCATTGATGACGTCATGGACGGCGCTCACGGTGCTCACACTCCCAGCCGTAAGCACCGTGAGCGCAAACGTCAAGTTGACGTTTGACATTTCATTTTAGGCGCGAAAAATAAACTTTACAGTTATATTAGTTTATTTATTAGTTTTTTTTGTACTTTGTCGGTAGCAAACAAGCGTACGGCCAGCCTGATGGTAAGTGGTCATCGCAGCCTATGGACGCCTGCAACTCCAGGGGTGTCACATGCGCGTAACCAACTCTTTAAAATTTTATATACTCCTTTCTTGAAGAACCCGATGCTGTAGTCCTTCGGGAAACCCTCGGCAGGGAGTTCATTCCACAGTCAGAGCGTCCAATGGAGAAAATTCCTCTGAAACCGTACCGTACGCGACCATTCAGGTTCTAAGGTGTGAAGATGAACTATTCCCTATGCTCTACAATTTGGTCCTGGAACATTCGTTGCAGATTGCGATTAATTTCAATTTTCTACAGATCAAAAACCCAGCCCAGAATTTCATACTATGATTAATTGACGAACTCAAAATTCAAATTCAGTTGACGTTTGACAGTAAACACGCTCATGACCGGTCCGAAACAAAACACCGCTCACGCGGCCTTGAGCGCGCTAACTGATTCGGACCGGCCGCCAGCACTGTAAGGCTGTGTTCCGAATCACGCTCACAGCGCTCACAATGCGTACAGTGCTGGCGGCCGGTCCGAATCAGTTAGCGCGCTCAAGGCCGCGTGAGCGGTGTTTTGTTTCGGACCGGTCATGAGCGTGTTTACTGTCAACGTCAACTGAATTTGAATTTTGAGTTCGTCAATTAATCGTAGTATGAAATTCTGGGCTGGGTTTTTGTACTGTAAAAAATTTAAATTAATCGCAATCTGCAACGAACTAATATAAAACTGACGACATGTTCCAAGACCAAATTGTAGAGCATAGGGAATAGTTCATCTTCACACCTTAGAACCTGAATGGTTGCGTACGGTACGGTTTCAGAGGAATTTTCTCCATTGGACGCTCTGACTGTGGAATGAACTCCCTGCCGAGGTTTTCCCGAAGGACTACAGTATCGGGTTCTTCAAGAAAGGAGTATATAAAATTTTAAAGAGTTGGTTATGCGCATGTGACACCCCTGGAGTTGCAGGCGTCCATAGGCTGCGATGACCACTTACCATCAGGCGGGCCGTACGCTTGTTTGCTACCGACAAAGTAAAAAAAAACTAATAAATAAACTAATATAACTGTAAAGTTTATTTTTCGCGCCTAAAATGAAATGTCAAACGTCAACTTGACGTTTGCGCTCACGGTGCTTACGGCTGGGAGTGTGAGCACCGTGAGCGCCGTCCATGACGTCATCAATGACGTCACGACATCTCGTGTAAACGCTGTGAGCGTGAATCGGTCCGACCGTGAGCGCGCTCACAGCGCTGTGAGCGTGATTCGGAACACAGCCCTACCCTCTTGGTACGCTTTTTTCGTACAAGGTCACCGTTACACCACCGTCCAATCTTTGATCTAATTTCTTTGACGTAGGCCGATTCCACTTATCCTTTGGGATGGCTCGGCTAAGTACCAACTTGCCGCACTCGACTCGGTGGATCGCAGAGCCAGGAGGCTCATTGGCGGCAGTACGGTAGTGGGAAATAAGCTGCAGAGCTTAGCACATCGACGCAAAGTAGCATGTCTGTGCGTCTTCTACAAACTGTACTTCGGTGAGTGTGCTCAGGAGCTCCATGAGCTCATACCGCCTTCCCCCTTCTTCCATCGGACATCCAGACGTACGGCTGGCTACCATCCTTACCTGGTCGAAATTCCTCTAATTCGAACCAAGCGCTTTGCATCTTCTTTTATAATGCGCACTTGTAAGGTTTGGAATTCTCTGCCGGCGTCTGTAGGTATTTCCGAGTTCATATAACCTGGACCTTTTTAAGGCACGAGTGAATAGGCATCTTCTGGGTGAGCTCGCTTCATCGTCGGCCTCATCTTTGCCCCCTGGCTAGATGCTGGCCAAGAGAAATCCCATTTTTAATAAAAAAAAAAAAATCTTTGTCCAAGTTTTTTTTTTCATGAGCAGCCATATTGATTTAAATGTCATCAGAATCTTTGATCAAATGTCGGGGGCCCTTCCAAGTTTGATGAAATCATCCAATTTCTTTGATCAAATGTATATTGGACAAAGATATTGGATGAGTGGAATACCACCCTGGTAAGTATGGACGGAGATGACGAGTGAAACAAGCGCTGGTCGGTAGCACACTGATTTATTGGAATAATAGGTGCGTGGGCGCAGCCACGCACACATGCATACACTCGCATAGCACACCTTTACCTTGAAACCGTATATGATGAAACGTGAAAGGTAATTGTCTTTCGCGCATTACTCCGTATCGGATTTTGAAGATCCTTTCCAACCTATATCCTCCTGACGCTTGGGTATCAAAATTTTCCGGAATAAATTATACTCTGTCAAATTGTCAGAAAGTCAAAACTTAATTGGGACCTATGTACTATGTGTAGGACGCTGGGCGTCAGGAGGATATTCTACAGTTGCCAACACTCGTGCTCCCCACGAGATCACAGTGTGTAAAAATGTTGCCTCACAAAAAAAATTAACACTGCTATTGTAAAGAAGAGCGTACTGGCAATGACACGGCAAATATATAATAAAATTCCAAGCACCATAAAGGACTTACCAATTGGATCTTTTAAGAAATAGTTAACACTATTTTTAACCGACTTCAATAGAAGGAAGGAAGTTATCAGTTCGTCTGCATTTTTGCTTTTTTTTATGTATGTATGTTCCCCGATAACTCTTGACCACGTTGGCCGATTGTGATATTTTTTTTGTTTCAAAGCAGGTACCCACAATTTGGTCCCATATAAATTTGGTGAAGGTCTGATGATGAGGTCTAGGAGAAATCGAGGGAGCTCCTCGAATTTGATAGGCACGCATATGCCGATTTCGGTATTTCCTGTTGGTAACCAAGCATTGGGTCACGGAAACCACAAATTATGGCATAGCGAGTACAAAATTGGAGTCGGTTTTTTTTGTACAAATTGTTAATTGATAAATGCTACTGCAATATCGCATGTGCTGATTTCTGGCCGAAGGGTGTAGTGCTTCGGCGGTTTCGGGGCAACCTACCGAGTTCTATACAAATACAATACAAATACAAATAAATTTATTGAATAACTTTTGTACAAATGTAACTTTTGTACTATACCGGAGATGACGACGCAACGGAGTCACGCTCTTACGTCGCCTAAATAATGTGGTTTAGTTTTTAAGAATGTTTTTTTTTTTTATCGATATGTATGTCTGTAAGGTATATGTTAGTATGGGCCCTTTGTTGCCTGAAGACAATATTTATTTATAAATAAATTTTCCACAATTGACAACATTTCAAATTTTAAGTAGTACGAAATCTTAACTCATTTCGTTAATTTGTTAACAAGAAAAACCAAATTTTTCTTTTCTTTTTTTAAGCTATTACTTTTCTAAATATTCACGAAAATGTGAAGAAAGCCTACATCGTAGTAATGACGTCACTAATATAAAATTGTGACTGGCACAGCGCACAAAAAGAACAGCAGTTCACTTTCTTTAGTAAATTTGTCTTAGTAACAGTGCTTCTGTGTTATTTGTTACGCTGTGACGCCTTACTTGTCACTTACTCTCTTTTAGAATGAGGAACTTTTGAAATTGATTTATTTATATGAAATTGGGATATTTTCGAGAATTTAAAAATGTGGTTTTACCTAACTTTTTATCCTCTATTTGATTTCATCGGAACAAAAGCCTGCTTAAAACATGAAATGTTGTCGATTCTTGAACGACATTGATTTGTAAATTATAATTTAATATGACATTGGATTTTTTATACTTACATTTTGTTTGATATTAATTTTCGGGAAGATTATGTGTGTGTGTGTATTTGTGTGCAGCTTACATGGCGCCCGAGGTGTTCATGAAGTCGGACGGACACGGCCGCGCCACCGACATCTGGTCGCTGGGCTGCGTCGTCACCGAAATGGCCACGGGGAAGGTAAGCCAGACCTTTCAAATGTTATTAATTAGTTATTATTTGATACAGAGAAAGTTGGGTGTGGCAGAAGAAACATCAGAGTCGAGTGAATGCAGTGGAAATGAGAGCGCTGAGAAGTATGTGTGGCGTTACTTTGAGAGATAGAACTAGAAACATCGTTAAGGATGATTCACAGTAGGCCGTTCCGTGTCCGGGCCGGCCCGTTTTCTTCTAGAGAAATACGCCGGCCGTTGCGTTTGCTGTCATAGAAAACGGGCCGGTCCGGACACGGAACGGTCTACTGTGAATCATCCTTTATAAGACGGAGGTGTGGAGTGAATGAAGATATAGTGACGAAAATTGAGAAAGGTATGCTAAGATGGTCTGGACATGTAGAGAGGATGGATGTAAGAAGATTGACAAAACGAGTGTATAAAATAGAGTGGATGGAAAAGCTGAAAGGGGAAGACCTCAGCGAACGTACTCCGACCAATCGAGACATTCTGAAGAAAGGCCAGGTCAGGAGTACCCTAAATCGGCGCGCATGCATGAAGAATGTTATGAGAGTTCTTAAAGCGAAAGTTGTGTGTCAGGATCGTAGCATATGGAAATCCGTGATCTCTGCCTACCCCTCTGGGAAACAGGCGTGATTATATATATACGATCCTATTGTGAATTTTACTACAAAATAATTTCTTACTTTGACATGTCTACAACAATACAATATTTATTTTAAAGAATAATAATAGCATCAATAAATTGCTCTAAATAATTAATTAATATATATGTTAATACATGTTATAACTGACGATTCGAAAGTGCTTGTTGCTAGGCCTATTTGAATAAAGAATATTTTGACTTGACTTTCACTTTATGTATGATACAAAGGACAAAATGTAAGAAAATAACCGTGATTTACGAGAATCGAACCCGCACCGCCTTTGCCGGACACATCACAGGGAATCTTTGACTTGCATGCCCATCCGCTACTAGTAGACTAATAGAGCGACACCTCTGTGTTTCAAAGGCTCATCATAGCCAACAAAAATGAACAAAAATAATTTGTCTTGTGAAAAAGCGAGCAATTTATAAGTATACAGTAGCTTTTGCAGCTTTATAGTGATTTACAACTTGAACTTGGCTTAGAAGGTTATTTTTCGAATACCTGAAATTATCAGTTAAAACGTACCATAACAAAGCCGGTTGAAATGTATTTTGTTTTTAATATGAAACCCTATGTTGAAAGCTATTCTGGATTATTTGATAATATGTACAAGAATCAAATATAATTCGTATATTATGTATAACGAAATCTACAAATACATCCATGCAACACACTTATTTTAATTTGTTGCATGGATAGAAGATAGTTCAAATGAAGTGGACGGGGTTCCTGGCAGGGTCGCCATGAAGTGTACGGGGTTCCTGGCAGGGTCGCCATGAAGTGTACGGGGTTCGAGGATTGAAATGATACGTCAAGCGTCGAGTCGATAATGTTCTTTGTTCCTTTTTTTTTTTTTACCTGACTGTGGCTTTATAGGCCGAGCCCATTAAAGCGATAGGAATACGCGGTGGGAGAGTTGCCTGGGGAAAATCCAGGGGAAAACCTCCGACACGACCGCGTGGGCGGTTTAAACACTGGAATACTATAAGAGTTTGCGCTCCAGTGAGATTGGTTGAACGGTTTCAACCAAATCTGGGGTGTGAGTGGAATCGAGCTACTGGGAGTTTTGTCGCTGGTTCACTAAACCTAGCCTAGCTGAGAAGAGTCCAGCAAGAAACTCAGCTAGGCCCGACCTGCGTCGGACTGACTCTACCCGGTATGCGGCGGTACCGGGACGAATAGGGACTATATGTGTCTGTGTTATTCTTTATTCCGTAAAACGCACGTCTTATATACTGTGTAAACAGCGGATTCATTGGAGTGTTAATAATTTCCATATGCATCATTGGAATGTGTCGGCATTCCATATATGGAATAATAAATCATTTCCTGTATTCACTCAGGGTATCATATTACATTTTCTTGGAATTAGAAAATAGAAAATGATTTATTTATTAACTATCAGCTGAGCTTCGTGTGTGGTCTTAAGGACCACACTACACAAAGATAACAAGATTCAAATTGTTTATTTGTAAACATAGGTTTTACGGGATGTTACAATAGTTTTAAATTCCGCTACGTTTTGCCGTTCGGCATAGTTAATTGTGGCATTTCTATATATTTCGATAATTTTCGTGTATGGAGAATGAATTTGGCGAAGAATAGAATAGAATAGAATATATTCTTATTGTTTAACTGTGTAAAATACAAAGATGGACTTTAAATTACATGGCTCAACAGTTACCCTTTACGGGCGTACAATAATTGTATCTTAAAACTAACTACATAAATATATAATCATATTTTTTCTTATGTTAGGCAACAGGCAACTCAAGAAACTCAGGAATTATTTAAATAGAATTCATTCAAATTATAGAAAACTTTATGAATTAGCCAGTTTTTGAGCTTTCGTTTAACTAAAAGAAGAGGGGGGGGGGGGGAGAAGAGGGGTCTCGCATAATGAAAGTGTTCAATATAACATTTTTTTAAGACAGGTGGCAAACGAGCAGACGAATCGCCTGATGGTAAGCGATTAGCGCCGCCCATGGACACTCGCAACACCAGAGGGGTTGTAAGTGCGTTGCCGGCCTTTAAGATGGGAGTACGCTCTTTTCTTGAAGGTTTGAAGGTCGAATCGGTCCGGAAATACCGCAGGCGACAGTTCATTCCACAGTTTAGCTGTGCGAGGCAATACATTTCTGGAGAAACGCACAGTTGAGTACTGCCAACCATCTAATTGGCGAGGATGGAAATTTTGTCGCGTTGGGCGATGGCGGAAGGAAGCGGCAGGGATTAATCAACATTATTTCAGCTGGCCTGACAATGACTTCAACTCTCCTTCCCCTTGGTTTCCACAGAGACCGTTCGCCGAATACGACAGCAACTACCAAATAATGTTTGTGGTCGGCATGGGTGGCCGCCCCCACATACCGGAGACCCTCTCGGAGGAGGGCCAAGAGTTCTGTCTCCTCTGTCTCACACACGACCCCGAGAAACGGCCGAAGGCTGAAACACTTAGACTTCACCACTTCCTAATGGTGAGTACCCTATTAAATAAAATAAATCATCATCATTATCATCATCCTCCTAGCGTTATTCCCAGTACAGTTGTATCCTGAAGCATACCTGGGGTCCGCTACCTAATCCCAAGAATTGGCGTGGGCACTAGTTTTTACGGAAGCGACCGCCGTCTGACCTTCCAACCCGAGGGGGAAACTAGACTTTATTGGGATTGGGCTTGTCAAGTGAGTGGGCAACTTGACTGTTAGAAGTTCTCAAGCCGCCCGGAGGCCTCTAACTTGGCTTAACGACTGCTATCATAGACAGCAACCGGCATCAACGGCTTAACGTGCCTTCCAAAGCACGGGAGCGCTCAGTTAGTAACCACTAAAAGCGGTCACCCATCCAAGGACTGACCTCGCCCGACATTGCTTAACCTCGCATACCGCACGCGGTACGCTGGCGCCGCTGGGCCACGAACGCTCAAAATAAATCATCATCATCATTATCATATTAGCCAAAGGATGTCTACAGCTGGACATAGGCCTCCCCCCAAAGAGTGCCACAATGACCGATCCTGCGCCACCCGCGACTTTTACCAGGTCATCAGTCCGCCTTGCGGGGCGCCTGCACGCGCTACGTGGCCGCCACTCGAGAACCCTTCCTCCCCAACGACCATCGGTTCTACGTGCAATGTGCCCCGCCCACTGCCACTTAAAGGGTGGTACTCAATATCTTTGATCAAAGAAATTGGATGATTTCGTCCAACTTGGATGGGACCCCGACATTTGATCAAAGATTCTGATGATATTTAAATGAATATGGCTAGGTACGCATGAAAAAACAAAACTTGGACAAAAATATTGGATAAGTGGAATGGGCCTCCGTCAAAGAAATTTGATCAAAGATTGGACACAAATGTTGGATGAGTGGAATACCACCCTAAGTGTAGCGATTCGGAGGGCTATAAATAAATATTAGAAGAGAATCTTACTCAAATAGAACTAAAGTCGAGTCCAGAATTAGGCGAACTAACTTGACAGTTCATTGTACACTAATGTTGCCACGGTTTGGCTAGTGCTGTTAATATCGATATATAAAAAGTCTAGTTAGTCATTATTATTGTGTTTAGAATCAAACTAATAATTTAACTAAGCAAAATAATAATAAATAAAAATTATTGGAATTAAAAATACATCGCACATCATTTTGGACATCGTTAAGGACGCTGTCCGCCATTTTGTTTTGTTGACATGTCGGACCATTGGCCAAACAAAGCAGGCCATTCGGCTTTCGACAATACTTACACGACAATTACTTGATAAAATATAAATAAAATCAGATTTATAGAAGACACAAGGTTATATCGACGTATTTGTGTCGACTTAAACCTATCACTATTTATTTTTTCCTATGCCTGGCAACATTTTCGGCTGTCAAGTTAGTTCGCCTAATACTGGACTTGACTTTACACCCATGGTAAGCTCAATAAGACTCGTACTATAGGTACTAGACGACGATATATTTAATCGATATAAAATACTTAAAAATATCCCCTGTTTATGACAGCAATCGCTAAGGGTGGTATTCCACTCCTCCAATTTCTTTGTCAAATCTTTGATCAAAGTTCTTTGACGGAGGCCCATTCTACGCATCCAATATCTTTGTCCAAGTTTTTTTTTCATGCGTAGCCGTATTGATTTAACTGTCATCAGAATCTTTGATCAAATGTATATTGGACAAAGATATTGGATGAGTGGAATACCTCCCTAACCTAAGTATGTATTTATGTATGTATTACTTTATTGTACATAAAACACGACAAAATGATAAACGTAAACAAAAAGTAGACGTACAAATGCGAGCTTATCCCTTCAAGGGATCTCTTCCAGGTAACCTTTGAGCAAATGAGTTCATTAAAGACAAATGGAGGATCACCAAGTTAGAGGCCTTCGGGCGGCTTGAGAACTTTTAACAGTCAAGTTGCCCGCTCACTTGACAAGCTTATCCCAATAAGGTCTAGTTTCCCCCCAAGGGTTGGGAGGTCAGATGGCAGTCGCTTGCGTAAAAAATAGTGCCTACACCAATTCTTGGGAGTAGGTTCCGGACCCCGGGCATCCTTCAGGATGCAACTGCACTGGGATAAGGCTAGGTCATCCTATGTTTTCTATGTCATCATCAGAAAAAAAAGTAAGAAGCACTATTTTGCACACTTTTCGAACTAAAATGTATTAAGGCGAAGGGGTGGGCAAGCTCTTTCCATACAAACTTTGTGCAAGTGTTTCTTCGTTTGTGTTTGCACTCCAGCTACTATTTTATGTCCATGTGCTTATTTTGTGATGTTTTTCTTTTTTAATTTTAATTATTATTTGTATTTTTTTTTAATAATGCAAAATTTCAACATCATGTTCTGCGTATATCCAATATGTACCAACAAAAAATAAAATTAAATGCTGTAGTGCCAAAACTAAAAACTTGCACAACCTTTGTATGGAGAATGGTTTGCCCTACTCTGCGCCTTGATAATTATTTTTGACGAAAACTTGTTTTGATTTCAGGTGAAAAACGACGAATGTTACGAATGTGAAACGGGAAAATTCAAAGTGCCGCATATGATTACATAACGTGGAAACTATCTTCAGTAGCTAAGGCCTCATTTAGACTGAGGACCAAACTAGTAAGAGATACACGTAGCGAGGACATATTATGTCCTAGTATGCATTATGTCCGTAGCCAGATTTACTCTTAGAGTAATTCCAATCTGGTAAACTGAAGACGTGTATAAGTTTTAAAACGAACTTTTATAAAATAGTACATCGTAAGCGGTTTTTTTTTTAGAATATGAGTTTGCAATTTTCTTACGCCCGAGTTAATCGCAATGTTTTTCATCACATTTACAAGGAAATAAATAACTCCAGCTCCAATCCTAAGTAATTGAAAAATATGAAAACGTCACGTCCAGTATCAGTTCATGATCGCTGGGCGGCGTCCTTGCGAGAGGAGTGCGCAGCTACAATATTTCAACCAATCACAGAGCAGTATTCTTGTGGAGCGCGGCAAACTAGATTATTTAAAACAAATCAGATCACACACAAACGCATAACTCCCGCGGGAGGTAAATCTGCTTTAACCGATCTATACGCCTGCGTGCAATAAGACCCTATACGAGCAAGTGTGATGAAAAGTGTATGATGGTCGCGGATAGCATTGGATGAAGATGCATTTGAATACGCCGACCTTTTGCGTAAGGTATCTTATGAAAATAAATTAGCAATGAATATATACATAAAAATATATAATACATTATGTACTCGTATGTATTTGTCTATAGAACTCATACGTTAGCATTTAGAAAGGCGAGATAAGATTGTGGTCATTTATTAGATTGAGATATTGGCTATGTGCACGTCTGAAACGTCAAACGCCAAAGGTCCCGAGACAATGTCAAAACTCAGAGATGTCAAATAATGACGCATGAATATTTTATTTACTTTAGTAAACGAGAAAGACCCCGTATTGGAAATTTTACTGAAATAAATAAGAGAATAAATAAATACATACAAACGAAACGAATCGTAGGAAACCGTTAAGAAACCAATAGAAAACGTGTAAGTAAATTTGACAGTGGTCCCCGGTAAGTACACATTTATGCCATGGTGTGCGCTACGATCGCCCTGCTTACCCCCACCACCTACTTCGCACATAGCCAATATGTACATATCAGTCACTGACACGGATCTATTTCCAAGGTCGTTAGGACGTGTCAGACATTTTGTTTTGGCAGATATTAATGCTGGTGACTGTATAAGTACATCACTCACTCTAAGGCCGCGGACTGGCGGGCGTCCTGGGCAGGTTACATTGTGGTCGCTCCGCCCCGCTGCCCGCTCCGCTCTCCGCCCCGCTGTCCGCTAGCGCCCAGTCCACGACCTAACAGATAGCGGCATCCCTGTTACTTTTAACATAAACAAAGAACTTAAGAGTGCGCAGTACGCTCGGTTCTCCATACAAACGTATTTATTGCTCTCATTTTAAAACGCCATGCTAGAATAACGTGAAACTTTGTATACACAATGGGATCCGGCATATCTAGGTCGGAAATTAGTTTCTGTTGCTTGATATTATAATGGAGAAAAAATACATCGATTATTAAGGTTTTTTCATACAAGCCGTAAAAAACTCCAAAAACCGCTGTATTTTTTTTCTTTTACAATTTCTAGCAACAGAAAAGTCTTAAAGGCAACTTTGCAGTCCGAATACTCATATTATCGGAATATTCGTCTGAAATATTATCCGAATACAACAACATGAACTATCAAAATATTCAAATATTTTGGATACTATAAAAATATAGATAATAATTACTATTACGCTTACTTAAATATCAGGAGCGGAGTAAAAATAACAGTAATTTTAAAGTTCCAAATCAAAATAGGTAGCTTTTTAACTGACTTCGATAAAATAGGATTAGGAAGGAGGTTCCCGGTGCAGCACATATGAGGATTAAAGTATGAAATGTAATGATAAAAGAAAATAGAATTAAAAAAGAAGTGGGTATACTCTTGGCAATGGAAACTTCGCCACGCCTAGGACTACGACTTGGGACTCAGCCAAAACTCTGAGCGGCATCTCGCGTAAGTATATGCCGAGGCAAACACTTCGGTGCACGTTTTATATACCTACCTGGCTATGCATTAAATTGTAGAACGTCAAAAATTATTTCCATGGAGAAAAGGAGATATGTTATGGTCATATATTATGAAATTGTTAGTACTTACGCTACCATACGATATTTTGTGTAGGAGTTGAATTTTCATGTATGAATCGTTTGCCTTTTTCCGATATCCAGAAATCTTCCGGAACAAAATGTTCCGAGCAAATTGTGTTATACTGTTGCGGAAACCAATCCTTTCTCCCCGTGGTGTTGATCCATATTTCTTTTGATAAGCATCTTTCGGAAAACTGTGCTTATAATAATTAATTTGGTGTTGTATGACACAATATTCAAATAATATTTAATTAGAATTATCAATTTATCGATTATAATTATCGTCATAGCCACACCATTTGAGTAGCAACTCGGGAGCAACATTTGACGTTCTGGATAGCGAAGTAACACACATGATTATGAAGTTTAATCTCAGAGCAATAGAATAGATATTTGCTTAGGGTGGTATTCCACTCGTCCAATATCTTTGTCCAATCTTTGATCAAATTTCTTTGACAGAGGCCCATTCCGCTCATCCAATATCTTTGTCCAAGTTTTATTCTTTTTCAGGCGTAGCCATATTGATTTAACTGTCATCAGAATCTTTGATCAAATGTCGGGGTCCCCCATCCAAGTTGGTTGAAATCATCCAATTTCTTTGATCAAATGTATATTGGACAAAGATATTGGATGAGTGGAATACCTCCCTAAGGCATATTACAAATAAAAACAGATTAATCTTACTTATTTACTCTTGTCAAACGCCGTTTGCGGTTGCCAAGTGACTGATAATAATTTGTGCAAGTAAGCTACTATTAGCTCATGTTTGGCGACACGGGAACGATCACTCACCACTGCCACTGGTTTTTATATCGCGTGATTATTACCAACCACCGCCCAACCCAACTATACCGTTAACGTTGTTTTTTTATGAGTTTTAACGAGCCCGATTTATACCAGGTAACGATATTTTGTTTACTGTTATTTTTGCAGTTTAAATGTAAAATTAAATAAAGATTATGACAGGATTAAGAAACTGTACAACCTTGTACTATTTTAGGCATATATGGCGGTATTTTACCGACCCGTATTACCGATAAGACGACGATACCGATAAGATTTACTCATAATTTAGCTCTAGGCCGCAATAACACTAATAACCAGAGGTCGGAATTCTCGTAGCACTTTTGAGCTATCATAGGGACTTCTCATTTATTGACTTACGATTTACATATTATATCGATACATTATAGAACACAACATGTTGATGAAGATTAACAGTAGAGGTAAACAACAGGCGGTCTTATCGCTAAAGAGCGACGTCTTTCAGATAACTTGAGTAGTTGAAAATGTGAAATAGAGATATGCAATGAAAACAATGACAAGTTGATAGTTAACAATTTCACATTTAATTAGGTCAGTTCAGTGTTTGTGTTTGTTTGTTTGCATATGTCTATAAAACTACTAATCAAAGGTCATCAGATTGATGGCCAGTACCTACTTAACATGATATCATTAGGTACGATCGCAATTTTTGTTTTGAAAAACGTCTAAAATTAAAGCCTCGAAATGCACAAATTATTTATAAGGAACAATAACATATTATTATAATAATTCCTATTTAAAATTACCAAAAAGTTGGCATCCAAAGGTTATCTCCAAGAGATCACTCATTCGCGAAAAGACTGCCTGTTGTATACTTTACACTTTAAATATTCTGTATTTATCGACATATATTTGTACATCGGAAGTCGATAAATGAGAAGTCCCTATGACAGCTCAAAAGTGCTACGAGAATTCCGACCCCTGCTAATAACATAGCGTATCATGATAGTCCCACCTTTTTTCTATGCAATAATGTCCGTATCTTGTGATATTTTGTTAAGCAATGGAAACAGTGTATGTGTGTATGTTAGTAACACTATACCTAATTCAATTACCAAGCCAGACTACTTTTGGTCGTACACAGAACAAACAAAAGAACGTATTTTATGTAGTTAATATTTAAAGAGAACAGGTCTGTTTAGCCTGGTTGGTAGTGACTCTGCCTTCGAAGCTAGAGGTCCCGGGTTCGAATCCCGGCCAGGGCATTTATTTGTGCATTTTTCACGGATATTTGTTCTTGGGTCTTGGATGTTTTCTATTCATTTAAGTATGTATTTATCTATATAAGTATGTATATCGTCGTCTAGTACCCATAGTACAAGCTTTGCTTAGTTTGGGACTAGGTCGATTTGTGTAAGATTGTCCCCCCAATATATATATAAAGATTTAAGTGTACATATAAAGTCTATCGCATAAAAATATGACAGCTAAAGTCATTATTAGATGGGCTTCTATACCTTTAGGTACAGTCACGTTCGTTAATTTGTGATCCATTTCGCAAAAAAATCTATAACTTTCTACACGGTTTGACAGGGCTGTTAACCTTAAGAGGGTCCCAAATTAAAGTTCGTGACTGTACGTATACTTATACTATTAAAATAGTATATGGTGGATAAGGTCCCCAGGGCTCCCGAGGGTGCGCTGTGTTGAGAGTGGGGTGTCTGCATTTGTCCCTAGCTGCTAACACAACGAAAAGGAAAAGAAAAGACCTCGTGAGAAAAGGGTCGTCAGCGGCAGCGCGCTTGTAACAATGTTCTGAGGTGGCAAGACTCCCGCTACCGTTTACCATTGATGTAGTACGAAAAAAACTGGCCAAGTGCGAGTCGGATACGCGCACGAAGGGTCCCGTACCGTTATCTATAAGAACGGCAAAGATGCGGACTCGCACTTGGCCTGTTTTTAATATTTGTTGTAATAGCGGCAACAGAAATACATCATCTGTGAAAATTTCAACTGTCTAACTATCGCGGTTCTTGAGATACAGCCTGGTGACCGACAGACGGACGGACTAATAGCGAAGTCTTATTAATAGGGTCCCGTTTTTACCCTTTGGGTACGGAACCCTTGAAACGCTATTTTGAAAATAAAAGCGGGACGCCTCTCACTTATGAGGCATTACAAGTATATTTTATAGTTAAGCGAAAGTGGAAAGGAATGCATTTATGGTTGGCTTTTGTAAAGGGCATCTGTTTAACCTTAAAAATGACAATTTATCGCGTATACAGTTCTAAAGTGAATGAAACTATCTTGGAAACAAAATATTAGGTTCACCATTCTATGCTGTGCGTATTGTTTATGTCTTTTTCGCGTATGTATTGAAAAACGTCGTATGAAACTTGTGAGGTTTAATCATTACACTCGACTCGGCTCCTTTTTATAGATTTATTTTATTTAGCGTCGCAATTTTAGCTTAGCGAAACACCAATTTGACGACTAGCAACGAAAGTGGACCTATTTGTTAGGAAGTTCGATACAGAGGGCCTACTCTGAACTACGAAAATCAAACTTCGTGTCTTGCCGTCCCTTTCACTCTCGTGTAATACATTATATGACGGAAAGGGATGGCACGATACGAAGTTCGATTTTCGACGTCCGGAGTAGGCCCTCAGAACTAGTTTTATTTGGTCTTGAATACATTTATATTAATAAGTTATTAGTATATTTCAGTTAAACAGAAGCTCGGTTATAGTGTCTCATTTATTTTATATGTACTGCTAAATATTTGATGAAATTAATATATTTTTTACTGTTTTATCGAAATTTTCATTTTATTTTAAAAAAATTATTCATGTTGCAGTTTGTTTTTAATTTTATATGACATTGAAATATTATAAAAGTATGGCCAGCGTTTTTTACTTTTAGAATAAAAGAGAAGCTACTCTCAAAATACGGGGTAAATGACCATTTTCATTTAAGTCCGTTTTAATCTTAAGAAAAGACGTATACGATACGTGAAATTGTTTTATGTATATACTTGTTTTATCTTTGACGTGATTGAGAATCAATAAATAATCAATCAATGAATATTGTCTTGTTATTACCACTACTAGTTCATATATTTCCCTTTTAAAAACTGACTCATCTTGTTTTTAACCCTTTGAACGCCAAGAACCTATAAAGTGGTCGTATGTCATCGCGCCCACCACGTCAACAACCACTTAAGAGGGCGCAGTACGCTCGGTCTGGCTCGGTTCTCCATACAAACGTATTTGCCCTCTCATTTTAAAACGCCATGCTAGAATAACATGAAAATTTATATTATAATGGAGAAAAAATACAGCGATTATTAAGGTTTTCATACAAGCCGTAAAAAACTCAAAAAGCCGCTGTATTTTTTTTCTTTTACACTTTCTAGCAACTGAAACTATGATCCGACCTAGCTAGGCCGGATCCCATTGTGTATACAAAGTTTCATGTTATTCTAGCCTGGCGTTTTAAAATGAGAGCATAAATACGTTTGTATGGAGAACCGAACGTACTGCGCAGTCTTAAAAGGTCGGAGTGGAAGTGTACTTTGATCATGACAAAAATGTATTACGAGTTGTTTTTATTGGTTTAAACGTTACATCAATTTTTGATACCTTGGCGTCTGAGTGATCACTCCATTCAAATATGAAAAGCGTTCAAAGAGTTAATGGCAAAAATACACACGTATCGTTATAAAGCTCGAAGCGGACAGAGCGGGAGAGGGACGGAGGCAGTTTAGAATTTTTGATCTTTCCGAAACTGTTGGATGTCGATAGTGTCAATTACTGCTTCATATGTCACACACGGCGCCTCCGCTCCGCTATTCCGCGCGGTTTCAAGGTGCAACGTGCCCGGACCGCGTTCGCTTTACCGAAAAACCGCGTCCGCCACGCAACGACGCTGCGCCGTGCTCTGTGCGTTTCCAGCTTTAGAGCGGTTACACACGGCGACATATTACAGCGCTACAGTCGAGGTAATAAATATGCATACATTTTTGGAGCAGTCGTGGCCCAGTGGCACCCGCGTACTGCGTGCGGTATGCGAGGTTAAGCAATGTCGGGCGAGGTCAGCACTTGGATGGGTGACCGCTTTGAGTGGTTACTAACTGAGCGCTCCCGTGCTTTGGAAGGCACGTTAAGCCGTTGATCCCGGTTGCTGTCTATGATAGCAATCGTTAAGCCAAGTAAGAGGCCTCAAGGCGGCTTGAGAACGTCTAACAGTCAAGTCGCCCACTCACTTGACAAGCCTATTCCCAATAAGGTCGGTTTCCCCCTCGGGTTGGAAGGTCAGATGGCAGTCGCTTCCGTAAAAACTAGTGCCTACGCCAATTCTTGGGATCAGGTAGCGGACCCCAGGCATTCCTCAGGATGCAACTATACTGGGAACAACGCTAGGAGGATGATGATGACATTTTTGGACCTTGTTTCATTGGAATAATCATATGGTACGTAGCAGTGTGGCCTCATAGTTCGGTACACCGTATATTTTGTATCGTATACCGAACTATTTCGCCACTTTGGCTGCCAGTGGCGCAGTAAGCGTCATATTGTGACGCTTACTGTACAAATGCGATACAGTATCGATATGTAGGTGTCTATCTATGGGCACAACCCCACGCTCTAGCGCGGCGGACGGTATGAGCGATACGACGCGATAAGGTATAGCGAGATAGTGAATCGATTATTGGTTTCATATACCTATCTCGTTCTATCTTATAGCAACCCTGCTAGCAATGGGCGGGCCGCGTCGCATTTGAAACCTGTCGCTGGAGCGTCGAGGGTCGGCGCAGCGCGAGCGAGCACATGTGCGTCGTGTCGTGATCCGCAGTCGCCGCCGACTTGGAGGCGATGAACCGCCTGTATTTATATCCTATTTAGGACAACCCGAAGTAGGTTCTAGAATACGAATATGATTCTGCGAGTTAAAGAGTCCCACGCACGCTCGACTGAACTCGATTCGCCATACAAACGTAGTTATAATATAATAATAATATTGGGGGACAATCTTACACAAATCGACTAGTCCCAAACTAAGCAAAGCTTGTACTATGGGTACTAGACGACGATATACATACTTATATATATAAATACATACTTAAATACATAGAAAACATCCAAGACCTTAGAACAAATATCCGTGAAAAATGTACAAATAAATGCCCTGGCCGGGATTCGAACCCTAAAGCCTAGTTGGTAATGACACTGCCTCCGAAGCTAGAGGTCCCGGGTTCGAATCCCGGCCAGGGCATTATTTGTGCATTTAGCACGGGTATTTGTTTCTGGGTCTTGGATGTTTTCTATGTATTTATTTATATAAGTATGTATATCGTCGTCTAGTACCCATAGTACAAGCTTTGCTTAGTTTGGGACTAGGTCGATTTGTGTAAGACTGTCCCCCAATATTTATTTATATATTTTATTCCCCGTGCTGGTGACTCCTAACGGACTTGTTGTGGTTGTACCCGGAGTTCAATTTTATTGCTTTTAATATTATGTGGTGGCTCATGTATGGTTGTGAGGCCTGGACATTAACGCAGAAAGAGGAAAGACAACTCCGGGTGACGGAGAGGAAAGTATACCGAAAGTTCCTGGGACCTGTCAGGAGAGACGATGGCACATGGAGGATGCGTAAGAACGCCGAGGTTGAGGAGTTGGTGGCTGAACCCAACATCATAGGCGAAATAAAGTCCCACAGACTACGCTGGTTCGGCCACCTACAGAGAATGGGAGAGGATCGCGCCGTCAAGAGAGCATACCCGAGTCGACCGACTGGTCGCCGCCCAGTCGGGCGACCCAGGTATCGCTGGGAAGACATAGTGGAGGTGGATCTGCGTCACCTGCAGGTCAAAGATTGGCAAGCAGTGGTGCAGGATCGGGATAAGTGGCGTGCTCTCGTTTCCGAGGCTAAGACCCGTTGTGGGTCACTGAGCCAAGATAGTTAGTTAGTTAATATTATGTGAGCAATTAATGTTTCTGGCAAAAACAATTTTTTTTGAAGCTTTTATTGCCGACTGTACTTTTCCACAATCATCAACTACTCGTTAAGACGGTTCGAATGAGCCCAAACACGATCGGTTTATCTTGTGTAGTTTAGGAGATGCTATGACCACCTTCTGTATCCATCATGAGATCAGCTCAGTGGTACCGTAATATTTTATTGTCATCGAACTCACATAAATATGCCAAATTTCAGCTCAATCGGATATCGGCAAAAAAAGGATTGCAAGCTTTTATGACAACTTAGTACATACGAACAGTGCAATTAATTAAAAACTTGTAAAAAATGAGTTTGAGTGACCTAAAATGGGTTGGATGTGGGTGGCGCAGGAGCGGCGGGGGGGCTTAGTAACCGTGGCCTGGGTCATCCACGGTGAAGCTAAGAGGCACCCAGGGCCAGCCTGTTTGGGCTGCCGGCTGGCCCAAGGACGCTCCCAGCGGGCTTAGCTAGCCCGCTGAGGATGCGTTAGGGTGGGGTCGCAGAAAAAGAGGAGTGCCGGTATTTCGGTGCGCCGTTCTCCCTATCTTCTGTGGCCGAGGCGGGATCGCCAGGGGGAGAGGCGTGTTGGTATATCGGTGCGCCACTCTCCCTACCCCCTGCGAACTTGGCGGGGCCTTTCCGCAAAAACGGCGTTGGTGGGGCCGCAGAGGAAGAGAAATGCTTTCCCTATCCCCTGCGGCCGAGGTGTGGTTCGTGGCGGAACCACCGATCTGCTCCGTCACCGGGTGCTGGAAGTTTTTCGGCACCCATGACCTCCTTGTAGCGGACTCAGGGGGATCCGCTACTGCACAAGAAGGAGGTCGAGGAGGCACGCCAAAACACCTGGCGTGCCTCACGTGGAGGGCCTCCGGGCATCCGCGACGGAGCCGCTTGGGAGCGGCTGTCGCCGGCGTGGTCCTGACTGTGTGCAAGCGTTCCCGTGATTTCGCCACATGGCGACAAGGCGGCAGATGGGGGGATTTTTAGTGGGTACACCGTGGGTCTCATCACTCATCAGCCTATACGGGAGTCCCACATAACCACTCGGATCAGTCCCTGCGCCCGGGTGGTATAAGTAACGCATTTCCCCCGCCTAAAAAAACTGAACGTCTTTCGGCTGATATGATGATGATGAACTAGGTTTAACCATAATTATATAAATAAAAAGCTTTTTCTCCAATAATATTTATTGAGAGCAACATTGAATTGACAATTCGACATACAATCTACTGATATGTTTAGTTACTTGCGACTAGTACAGATCCAGTTGCTTACCTCTAACGCACAGGTACGGGTGAACTTAACTATCAACTATCGGACAGTCAGACAAGCATTCTGACATTTCGTATCCTATTCAACATGCGTAACCAGTTACGAAATGAGTAAAAATGAAATATCATTTATTTATAGCAATTTCTCAAGTAGATTCAGATTCACATTGACTGTAAATATAATAATTTTGCTAGTGCGCCCATTTAAATCATCCATTGGACTAGATGGAACGCGAACGCGGTACTCCGATGGCTCTTAGGTGTAAAGGCAGTTACGAAGTAGAAAATAATATATTTATAACCCTATTAACCCTCCATTTTTTAAATAAGATATTGTAGATTGAATCGGAAAATTATTTGCAACCAGTTATAAAATGGGTTAGAATTTGAACTGGTTTCATACAACAAGAAAAATTTCACATTTCGTGACTGCGGCGTTCTCCATTTATCAAACGCCTAAATCATTTCTATCATGGTATTATTTATCACGCCCCCATACCACCGGTTACCAAAGCCAGTCGCCTGCTCCAAATTACAGGTGAATGGAAATAAATTTGAGCCATATCGAAAAGTATACGATTTCCGAATACGGTTACGAAGTGTGCAGAAAACATTCAAATGTAGATAATTCTGACTGTCCCTCATTCCAATATGGAATCTACAGTAAAGCCTAACAATCAATATAGGTATTTATAAGCATTTTGATATACATTTTTAAAGAGTGCTTTCTTTCTATAACTAACGAACAATCAACAAGTTATATGTTACGGATAGACTATTCCAAGCCGTGCTTTCTAATCACAATTTTGTTAAAATCCTGCGTCTGCATCGGGATGATAGTGGTAAATTACTTTGATTTATAAATACCCTCACCATCTTGGGACAAGGTGCGGACATGGGCTCCACCCTTATGTTGTTGACATGCCACTGATTCGCACGCAGCGCTTTACTTCTAATTTTCTTGCGAGGACAACTAAAGTGGAATTCTCTTCCGGCTAAACTTTTCCCAGACACAACTTGGGTCGTTTCAAGACGAGAATGCATAAGCACATCACTTATCATGAGGTGCATATATATAAGTTTGCGATCATCTCTCTTTACCTTTTCAAGAACACAGTAAGTAATATCATTATCTTACCTATACAGCAGAAAACTCTGATTCAGGTATATTTGAAAATTTTTGTGTTGGCCGATATTTTATAAAACTGTTATTGTATTTTGAATCTTCTGGCACACAAAATAAAGTCGCTTTTGGTACATATTACGATAATACAACTCGACCAACTCAACTAAACATAAGTATATATGTCTATACTCCCGTCATTTTAAAACAACAATATTTTTGAATAAACATATCCGCCACCAGTATCAAAATAGTTTCACCACACAATAATAAATTGTGATCGTACTGTACGATTCGTACACAATTTATTATTGTGTGGCGGCCATTCAAAATTCACCATAAAGTTTTCTACTTTTTTAACTAGGTGTCGCTGGTGGGCATATTATGTTGATACCAATTTTTCTACTACATCGAACAACAAACAGTATTATGTATAAGTACCTATAACATGCATTACTAATAATAAAACTATTTAGTCAATGCATTAAAAGAAACACAACTTTGTAATTTAACAAATTCAATAAGTTTCTTAATAAATAATGCTGAGAAGGTTCCTTTTTATGAGCTTTAATATTGCATCTGTGTTTGTTGCTAACGTTGGCAAAAAGAAACATGTAATTAATGATAATTCAATTCAATATTCTTACATTATTTTTATTACTCTTTATTTACTCTACTCGTCACTAGATGGCGTTGTGCTCGCGTAACAGCAGGCGATATCTACCGTTATATTTGACATCTATCCTTAACATTTACTTAAATGGCTACAAAACTTACAAATTAAGACATTTTGATATGTGTCCGTTGCACTTACAACTAACAATTGATATGTTTTTGATATTCTTGGTCATGTCTAACATGATCGTTGACATTTGATATGTATAGATTCCTTACAACTACAAAGTAACAGATACAACGATTACCTTTAAAAATACATTTTCAGTAACATTAATTTAATAAAATATTAAAGGGCGGATTAAATATATCTGTAAAGTATGTATTAATCGTGTAAAGAGGGAATGGGGTGAGGTGGGGTGGGGGTGGGGATGGGAAAAAATCAGACATGAATTGTACATACAATTGATTGCTAATAATATCGTTATAAATGTTACTCTTTGCAAATGATTGTATTTTAGAGACCTATGATGTAAAACTATATGTCTTTTTTTTTGTTTTAATTGTGGTGAACATTCACACACATACAGTCAGATATGTATGTATACAAGGTGGCCCATTCAAATCGGTCAGTATGGGAAAGTCTGAAACTATAAGACATACGAAGATTTGTTCTTAGGAACCATGTCACCGATTTTGATAAAAAGAAAAACTGCATTCATACATTTGAAAAAAAACACTGTACCCAGCTAGGGAATCGAACCCGGTTGTTTTGAAAAAATAAACTTACACTATTTCTATTCAGATATCGTATGTGTAGGTCTTAAGCAGTAAATGTCTCTAAGAAACATAATGTCTACAATGAATAAAATGCATTTTTTTCACATACTTTAATTTATCATAGTAGGTGTTCAAAGTGACCACCGTTACAATATTCAACAAGTTCAGGCATGTAAAATTGTCTCTATGGTTGTTTGTACCTCTCTACTTGTAAAATCGGTGACATGGTTCCTAAGAACAAATCTGCGTATGTCTTATAGTTTTAGACTTTCCCATACTGACCGATTTTAATGTGCCACCCTGTATAGGTGCATAGTGTTGTAGGTACATAAGGTATATTATAAAATATACTTAACACGATTGTTATAATGCCGTTCATGCTTTCTGTGCATGATATTTGATACGTTTTGTCACCAAGTAACGATGAAAGAAGGCTTAAATGTTTTAGCTAAATTATATCTTTTACCGTTACCATTTTTAATAACATAGATTAAAGCCTTAAAATCGGATAGTGGCCGGTATAAAATTCTTTTTTGTTTCAAATCTTTGTATCAAATTCGCGTAAACTCATATAAAATGAAATTACTTTCGAGTAGTAATATTTTAACGTAGAATTAATTTGAAAATTTAGCGTGACAGCGGCGTTTTTATTTGAGATACTTATACACTTCTTTATTTATTAACTTTTACGCATCACACATTGCTACACATGGCATTTTAATTCTCACGCTTTCCACTTTATATTCATTATCAGGTTAATGTTAACATAGGCGCAACATACAGTTAAATATTACAAATGTCAGTAATTACTAAGTTATTGTATATAACACATGTATAAGAAATATAAATAGTGTAAATAAACCATAATTGATTATTACTATATAGGAGTATAATACATTTTCAATAATATTCCCTAGGTAAATAATACTCTAAATAGCACAATAATACTTTAACAGTAGTAAATTTATAACGCGTGCATCTAATGTCACATAATTTGTGTATCATAATATAATGAAATAGTTAAATTGTTTAACATCTAAAATAATTGCAATAAATAGTTTTTTTTTTATTTCTTTTTGTCGAATTATATTTAAGCATCACATTTAATTCTACTGTTGCATTGATATGTCTGCATTTAATAATAACAATATATACTAATTATTTAGTACCTAGTATATTTGGATTTTTAGTTTTATTTAACAAATTGAGTTCTTACTGCTAAAATTTTTTTTACCAAATAATCGTAAGCATTAGAACATTTACATGTACAACTACCGTTAATTGAAGGACCACATTTTTGATATGTTTGATTTCCCTTACCCTACAAAGTCGCATTGCTTACAACTATTCAATGTGCGTATTACATACGGAATAAAATTGGAAATTTCGTAAAATGTAAATATCATTTATACATTCCTAAAATCGCTTGAAAAGCGGAAAACGTAAATAATATAATGTTTCGTAAACTTTGTATATATACATATTAATCATATAGATTATAGACGATAAACCAGATTTGTATAAATATTAATTGATAATATTATTATATATCAATTTTATTTTAGCATTTGCTTTTGCTAACTTTCATTTTAAAATCCAATTTCTTTAAACTCATCTCACTTTCTTGAAACAACGCTTCAGCATGACTAGAAAATACATTTTAAACGTTTTTAGGATTTTTTTGACAATTTTTTTAAACATTATTTGACATTTATCTTTAAGCTACTGCGAGATCAATATTCATTTCACACAAAGCCGGCAACCAGCTAAAGTTTCATTTACACCTTTATACACCACAACTTCCCTATACCTTAATTGACAGCTGTTCTTCATATTCTCTTCTCTTATACTTCTCTACTCGGTCTGCCGATGCTGGAACATTAGTTTCATGGAGTTCAGCGCTTCCTCCAGCGACTGCCGGTAGGCTTCCGTGTTGGTGACGCTAGAAGACGCGAAAGAAGCAATGCAGAAGATGACACTGTCCTTTTTGGGGTTGTAGCTGCAGCCGTAGCCATCGGGCACGACCGCTCCGTAGCCCATGAATGTGCCGTCAGTGGTGGTGGTAACCTGAGAAAGGTCATCATCCAATCTCTAAAAGTCTCATAAGCATAAGCTTAAGCCTTGTTTATCCCTCTGGGAGGCAAGTAGCCTGCTCATAGTGTATCTTAAAAAGCTGACATGCGTCGGCCTTCATTTTAGTCAAAATGAAGTCATTGTAGTTAAAATGGTCGATGGGCCGAGAGCTTTATATATCTAGTGGTAAATTAAGCAGGATTCATATTTGTCTGCCGTGGAGAGTCATGACGTGACTGTACGATATTAGTTTCATACATTTAGTACGGTTAGAATCACACTCATCATCTCACACTACTGTGTCAGGCCAGGCGTCAGAGCGAACGAGAGAGCATCACGTTAGATAAGTAAGAATCCGGCTTTATCTAAGTAGGTTAGAAAACCTGTGATTATATGTATGATAATTTATTACCTTCACGTAATCATTGACTAACTTTTTTAAATACTTCCAAAAACATTTCTAAATTATAACATAAGTTAGTGCAAATAATTTAGGTTCCTTTTAAAACCGATGAGAAGTTTTGGTCACATAAAACGGTTATTTCAGAATATTTTGGTCTAAACGGTGATACATTATTGGCCGGTACTGTAACTTCAACATATAGTTTTGAGAAAGCGATTCAACCCACTCGATATAAAATTTGAAATTGGAACCTTCTGGTTAAAACCAAAGTCATGCATTTCAATGGTAATCTCGAGTGGGTTGGATCGTTTTTGCATAACTACGTGCTTCATACTGTTGTACCTGGCTAGTGCTCAGCTTAAACTCGTTCATCTGCTTGTACGTGGGGTCAGTAAACAGCTCCGGCAGCGGACCCAGTGCCCTTGCCGTCTCCCTCAAACCAAGAAGATGGTTATCAATGCCTCGTCCCTGGATATTGGCTTCCATTATAGCTGTTTGCTTCTTAGCTGCTTCTTCAAAGAGCTCCAGTTTCTTCTGTTCCTGAAAGAAGCCTAAATGTTAACTGACTGAAGGGCGGGCAGGAAAATACACTCAAATTTTCAATTAAGTTTCTTGAATGTGTCTTTGCAATACCAGACTGGACAAGACGATGAAATCAAGATTCTCTTGCCTAAAAGGGATGTTTTACACAACTTTTATGTAAATAACCTTATCACAAAATGGCACAGGCAAAGAAGCGGATCAGTCTGAGAAATAATCATCATGATATCTGAGTGTATTCACGTAACCGGGATTCAGTAGAAACTACCAATGTGAAGTAATTTGGCAAAACAAGCCTCTAACATAAATGCACACACTTGATACTCCCACAATCTACAATTTGGTATCTACTCGATCTGCTCTCAGGAGTAGCCTTGCTGTTCGAGTTTCAAGGGTTTGTGGAAACTTAACCTTATAGTTATATAGCCTATCGAGCATGGACAGCCTTAAGGCTTAAACTAGCGGTCAAACTTTATCACTGTTTCCCTCTTCCTGAAGATTGACTGTTATGTGAGGATGATTTAAAAATCATTCATTAAATTGCTAGTATTTTCTTATTGTTTCGTTGGCCCAACTAAGCATATTATCATGCTTAATAAGTACCTTTACAATAAAAATAGACTTTTCATCAGTTAATTTTATTGTTGACGAACGTGTCGAAAGTGTTTAACGCACCAGTAGTCATTATTTCAATTCCATTGCTAAAACATCACTCTGGTACTTATATGTCAGCATGTGATTAACTTTTTGGCTATGTAACTTATGTATATACTCGTAACAGCCACCCCTGTAGCAGATCCGTACGCTAGACATTGATACAAGCCGCTAACAGCAATGTGAAGTGTGGCATGTTCAGATCCTCACCCCGAACAAATTAAAAGACACCTTTTTCTGACTATCCTCGGCTTCGGAGAGGGGAGGCGTTTCGTCGACGCACATGGCCTTGGCCCAGGCCTGGGCGGGCAGGTGGGCCGAGCGGATGTTGTCCACGCGGCCTTGGAGGAAGCGCCGGAGGGACGCCGACTCGTATGTGGAGACCAGGTTTCCGTACATCCTGGAAATCGTAACGGATGGGATGGTCATATGGAGTTTAGGACTGAAAGTGTTTTGTTATAAGGTGTCTTAAGTTTTTAACAGGAGGGGATTTAGGAAGTGTTAGATTTGAGAACAAGGTACTCACTTGTAATAAGCGTACTGCATGGCCAGTTGGATGTAGACGTCGGGGCTGGTTCGGCAGCTCTTCATGAACTCTCGCCCATAGCCCCTGTAGGTGTACACCTTCAGGTCGAGGTCAGCGATGTTGCTATAGACAAGACAGGAACAGTTAGTAAGAATCAGTATAATTAAATGAGAAAATCATCTATGTAAGTTAGTATCCATTATGTAAGTTATTCAAAAAATCACTAAGGCTCTAACATAACATTACCTTTATTTAAGTACCTGCCAGGAATCTTCATTTTTATTATCAACATACTTCTTCCTATTCATATTATCGCGCACTGCAAGGGCTGCACGAACCACTGACATACTCAGTAGTTAATTACCGGTCAATCTCCCTCCCAGCCTGCTCGATCATCCTCTCCACATCAGTTGCCAGTGTCCACCGCATCGCCTGTGGCGCGGGCAGAAGCGCGGGTGGCGGGTCGGGACGCGCGGCCACGGCCGCCCGCGCCAGTGCTCGCTCTGCTAGACGCACCACCGCTACTCCTTCAGCCGCGCTGTGCTCGTAGCACATGCCCACAGTGCCGTCTGAGGAGATGATCAGCTAGAAAAAAGCAACATTATTGCTACCTCCGCTATGTAAAGGTCGCTTTCCGCTTCGAAGAGAGCGCTCTGTAGGAAATTTCTTATTGGCAAATATTCCCACCTATTCGTTTCTCAATGTAATTGAGTCCAGCCTATCATCATTTTGATCTAAATATCAATTCTCTGAAATATAGCATTGCCCTCCTCAGGTATACTGAACAGCTTTTACTTTGTGATCTCATTTGCTCAAATGCCAATTTTTCGTTTGGGGTGTAACAGCCTACCTGAACGGTTTTATCGAACCAACGGTTGGCGGAATGGTGTTTAGTCCCTGCACCATGCATGGCGCGCAGCAGCGCGTTGGTGTCTGCATCCGCGTCAGCACGGTCGCCGCCAGCCTCGTCCAAGCACACGATGCACAGCGCGCGGGAGATCAGCTCCATGTTGTGGCGGTTGGTTTCTTCTGTAATAAATTATGACCCTTACGTTATAACGGTTCTTGAAAATATATCTTGTGTTCCTTTTGAGATACGTATTAGGTGAATTATGAAGCAAGTAGGATGAAATTGCATTATGTTTTAGTTCCGAAAGATTCCTTTCCTTTGAAAGGAAGTACCTACAAATGTAACAGTTCTACAAGGTCAAATACAAGCAAAAAATAATTAACCAATAAGTAGTATAAGCAATAATCCATTTGTTATAGTGATAATTGTATATTCAATTGAATAACACTTAACTAAACTTGCGTCCCTTAGCAATGCCAATAGGAGAGCTGCTATAACAGCCACCGCATGGTAATAATGAATGCGATTGTCAGCCAAGAAAGGACGCAGGGTTTGACTGTCTCAGTACCTTCGCAGAGTATGTCCCTTGCTCGTGCCCAGGCATCCCTCGGCAGTGAAGACAGGAGCCCCACGCGAGGAGCTGCCGGTGCGCTCGCGGCTTCTACCATGGCCATCAGCAGTTGCGCTTGGATCTCTCCTGGGGTCAGGCGTCCGCGGTCAGCTGCTTTCACCGGAATCGGGTAGAACTGGGGGATAAAAGAGATTATGCTTGACAACAGCCAACAGCAACACAACATTCAGTTACAAAGATATAACTGGTAGATAATTAATGTTCACAACCCGCATTTAAAGTAAGCCTGCTGGTGATTTATTTGGCATGGAGAGAGTTTAAGACCCCGGAAATGACATATGACAGTTTTATCCTGAAAATCATTCCTTAAGGGGGTCGAAGTTTGTTTGGGAAAGCAATAATTAAAACTGTGCCTAAAATATTAGCAATTATTTCTGTACAGCATCAAAGAGTTCTACGCCGACGTACTCGCGGGCAAATGTTAGTGAGCATATATTTACATTGTGACCTCCTAAAAAATCATATCTTCTAGTTCTTTCTTCGTTACTGATCGGTGAGGCAAGGAGCGTAGCGTAGAAAGTATGAGGAACAAACGTTCGCATTCCGACTTACAGCCAGCACCATCTCTTGGCAAAATAAAGCAATTGGAATTAATGCAATGAAACAAACAACAAATTGGTTATATGTATCTATTTTTTATTTATCTCTATTCATATAGTATATTTATATGTTATATGGTCCAAATATGAACATATATAGACAGTCATTTACGAACATTGTATGCTTTTACGACATATGCGATTTTTGTGGCATTTAAAATAGAAATTGAATCTAACTTATTATTAAATGCCGTAATCGCTTTGTCAGGTTATACAGAAGACCGAGTAGTATAACCTGCCCCTCTGTTTAGCGTTCGTGGACCACGAGAATGCTTTCGGTTCGATCGAAACCTGGGCTGTACTACAATCTCTAGCGGTGCCAAGTGGACTACCGGTATATCGAAGTGCTGAAGTGTTTGTACGAGAACACCACTATGTCAGTCCGACTACAGGACCAGAACTCGAAACCTATTCCTTTGCAGCGGGGAGTCAGGCAAGGAGATGCTATTTAAGAAGGAAGGAAAGGAAAGAAGACATTTATTCACATAACCAAACAAAGACACACAGATACAAAAAAAGGGAAGAAACGCACATTAAACACATAACGTGTGTCTTCGCGGCAGTGAATCGGTATTTCTCCTAAACTAATCTCCGCTGCACTGAAGGATTTTTTCAAGACTCTGGACTGGAGAAGGCTAGTCATCAACATAAACGGCGAGTACATCACTTCGGTTTGCTGACGATATAGTAGTTTTGGCTGAGACCATGGAGGATTTAAGTACGATGCTCGATGACCTCGGTAAAGCCTCCGAGCGAGTTGGTCTAAGAATGAACATCGACAAGACAAAGATCATATCGAATGCCCATGTAGCACCAACTCCCATTACAATTGGACACTTTACACTCGAAGTTGTAGACGATTATATATACCTAGGACAGACTGTCCAGTTAGGTAGGTCCAACTTCGAGAAAGAGGTTAATCGTCGAATCCGACTCGGCTGGGCAGCGTTCCGGAAGCTACGGCACATCTTTTCGTCCAATATTCCGCAGTGTCTCAAGACGAGGAGTCTTTCACTAGTGTGTTTTGCCAGTGATGACATATGACACTTAAACGTGGTCGCTTACTATGGGTCTCATAAGAAGGCTTAAAGTCACCCAAAGAGCAATGGAGAGGGCTATGCTGGGAGTATATCTGCGTGATCGCATCAGAAATGAAGCCATCCGCAGTAGAACCAAAGTAACTGACATAGCCCGCCGAATCACTAAACTTAAGTGGCAGTGGGCGGGGCACATTGTACGTAGAACCGATGGCCGTTGGGGCGGAAAGGTTCTCGAGTGGCGACCACGTACCGGAAGGCGCAGCGTGGGCAGGCCCCCCACAAGGTGGATGGATGACCTGGTAAAGGTCGCAGGAGTCCGCTGGATGCGGGTTGCACAGGATCGGGCATTGTGGCACTCCTTGGGGGAGGCTTATGTCCAGCAGTGGACGTCCTTCGGCTGATATGATGATTAACAGTTAATTGTTTTGCTAAATGATCAAGCAGTATTTCATTTATTACTTCAGGACGCCCTTTTCAAATGTGACGTAGTTGGCCTCCCGTCTACAAAGTTTCAAATGTAATGTTACAATTTATAAAAGTTATTCGCCGGCCCCTCGAAATAATTTAAAAGGGCGACATAAAACTAATAGACCCATTATATGTTTAGAAACTAACCTTAAATTATGTCCACAAACTGTAATTAAATTCTCAAAACTTGGGTTACAATTAGAGGCCGGGGGTACAGTTTTATTTTGAACAGTATTGTTTGTCGGTATACTTACCTACTTATTAGAACAAATTATAATCCAATTTAAAAAAACCGGCCAAGAGCGTGTCGGGCCACGCTCAGTGTAGGGTTCCGTAGTTTTTGTAATTTTTTCAAAAACTATTCAACCTATCAAGTTCAAAATAATTTTCCTACAAAGTTTTTATAAAGTTCTACTTTTGAGATTTTTTTCATATTTTTAAAACTTATGGTTCAAAAGTTAGAGGGGGGGACACATTTTTTTTACTTCTGGAGCGATTATTTCCGAAAATATTAACATTATCAAAAAATGATTTTAGTAAACCCCTATTTATTTTTAAATACCTATCTAACAATATATCACACGTTAGGGTTAAAATGAAAAAAAAAAATCACTCCCCACTTTACGTATAGGGGAGGTACCCTAATAAAATATTTTTTTCCACTTTTTATTTTACCACTTTGTCGGCGTAATTGATATACATATTAGTACCAAATTTCAGCTTTCTAGTGCTAACGGTCACTGAGATTATCCGCGGACGGACGGACAGACGGACGGACAGACATGGCGAAACTATAAGGGTTCCTAGTTGACTACGGAACCCTAAAAAAGTAGGTATCTTAGGTCATGTGAAGTCTTGTCGTGCAAGTAAATAACGTATGATATAAATTATTTAACTTATAGATTATTATAGATCTTACATTTATCTTTTTAGGGTTCCGTTATAGTTAAAATGGCAAAAACGGAACCCTTAAGTAAAAAATGTAAAAGTAGTTTATTCTTCAAATTAGGCATATTACATGCACCTATGAACGTCAATAAACTACCACCGGGTCGGAAAAATAAACCTCTGCCACGAGAAGAACCGGCGTAAGAAACTCGGCTATAGATACGTCATGTCTGTCCGTCCGTCCGTTGTATGTCAAAGTCGATTTACTCGGAGACTATTATGACATTTGGTAGGAAGGTGTATGCTATGAACCGCTATAGAAATATGATGTAAAATTTTGAAAAATATACTAAACTGGGTGGTACCCGATACATGTAACAGGGGGTCAATTTTTTTTTCTATATGCATAGGTATATATGGAGGTAAAACGCAGACAAAGTGTCGGCACATGTGGCGTCCCACACTAGAGCGCGACCCATCCTCCATGGAATCAAAGACAGACTATAGATCGTACATTAAACTTTTATAAATTTATTGTACCTACAACTGCAAAGTTAAGTTTACTCTGACAAGTGTAGTCATAAAGACTACATGCTATCCTGGTCACGGCACCAAAAATCATAAAATAAAATCTAAATTCACAGTTGAATAACTCACCATAATTCAAAGTATTTGCACCATAATGAACCACTCAAATATGACGGTAATTAATAAAATAGTACCTTGAATTATCACTACGTGTCACTACGTTAAAACGAGCCAGCTACAAATGACAATCCGCACAACAACAAAAGTAAGAATGAGCATCCAGAAAACGAACCCCACACGCTATTTATACCTTGATCTGTGTTAGCCTTCAAAATTGAAGCCTTTGAGTGATTTGCCAGCAAGCTTTATTACCCTACAGTCCAAGCAATACAACACCTTACGCCAAGCAAATATGGTCGCGAATCACTTGTTTCATGCAATACATACGCTCTTATTGAAATGAATTGTACTCGCGGGCAGGTGCAATAACAAAATAACAAGCTTCGCTCAAGCGAAACAACACCTTACATCTTGCATATACGATCGCAATTTGCTTGCTTTAAATACTAGATACGTTCTTATTGAAACTCTATACTCGACGAGCTGGTGTATCAATATGAATAGGTATATTTTAGTGTTGTGGGTGGCTTTCCAATTGTGCTTACATTTTATTACTTTATTTTATCCAATGTTTATATAATTTTTATTTATTACTGATGAAATACTTATGATTAATATATGAATATTCCTTTAGCATTCAATAAAGAATATGAATGTACTTTGACAGCATAGTTCTAGTTACACAAGGGTAGCAACTTCGTAGAGTTATGTAACAAAGTTAGTACTTCAGAGACATTGAATTAGAAGGGTCCACCCACGGGGTCCACCGCACGTAAAACAAACTAGTCTCTACTGTCTCTAGGTAGTTTTCATTGCGAAGATGCAAAAATTGTAAAGCTTGTTAAGCTTTAACTTCTTACACTAGATTTCGCGAAGTGTCATCGTGAGCTGCAAGTGCTCCAACCAATCAGCACAGCTAGCGAGATAGACTATCTGTCTCTATCTAATGGGTACACATGGAAAGAGACGGATAGTCTATCTCGCGCGCCATTTTGTACTAGCCGTGCTCGTAAAATGGATTGGAGAGATAGGGTACAGCGCAACGTCAACTCTTTCTTATTTGGAGTAGTCCAACTGGGGAAGTACTTCCACATTACTGATGACCGCAGCCATAATACCACCGTTTCTTGCTCTTTAAGTATGTGGTGGTGTGTATCCTGGTTGTCCTGGTGGTGACCATGGGGCTCCCCACATCTACCAACGCGGAATCGGATAGGAAAAAGCTTTATGAAGCTGCCGCGAAGACACACGTTATTGTGTTTTATGTGCGTTTTTTCCTTCTTTTTTGTATCTGTCTGTCTTTTGTTTTGTGTAGTGAATAAATGTCTTCTTTCTTTCTTTCTTTCTTTATGTACACGCAAACCAAGCTACAAAGGCATGGTTCGGCTCGGCCGACGCCGGTGGACGCGTCGACGTCATTTACGCTCTTATTACGTAGATATAAAGCTTTTTTCTATCGGCTATTGCCGATTCCACGTCGATAGGTTTAGGGAGACCCTTAGATCTCCAGAGCTCCTGGAGATGTGGAGATGCCTTGTGTTGAGACTAAAGGCCTCTGTACACACATACGAGAGTCGCATGCGAGTTTCATTACATTGCGGGTTGCCGTGGTATAATGAGTTCCAGCGACCTGTCAAACCGCGCAATGTAGTGAAACTAGCAAACGAGTCTCGTACGTGTGTAAATAAGGCTTAAATAACCTGCATATATCTCTAGCTGTCAACACAACTTAGGAGCGCTTGTGGCCCAGTGGCGCCCGCGTACGGCATGGGAGGTTAAGCAACCTGGGCCCAGGTCAGTTCTTGGATGGGTAACCGCATTGAGTGATTACTAATTGAGCGCTCCCTTGCTTTGAGTGGTTACTAACTGAGCACTTCCGTGGAAGGTGCGTTAAGCCGTTGATCCCGGCGGCTGGCGATAACAGCGGTCGTTAAGCCAAGTTAGAGGCTTTCGGGCGGCTCGAGAACTTCTAACAGTCAAGTTGCCCACTCATTTGACCAAGGGGGGGGGGTCGAAGTTGCACCACGTCCGTAGGGAGTACCCACCGTTACCCTACACGTGACCCCTGGGTGGTGCTAAAAGTGCAACAAACTGCAACCGTACCGTCTTCTCGAAGATCTCACGTTTTGAAATGATTGCCATACGTTTATTAAATACCACAATGAATCCCCAAGTCAATAAAGGGTAGGCAACGTGCTTTTGATTCTTCTGAAGTCTCAAGCGTCCATAGGCTACGGTGTATGCTGACTATAATGCAGACCATAAGCATTCTTGGGACCGTCGCTGCATAAAAAAAAATATACCAACAAAAAACCGAATCCTCCTAATTCCCCGATTCCTCCTAGATCCCATCACCAGACCTTCACCAAATTTATATGGGACCAACTTCGGGATACCAGCTTTAAAACAAAAATAATTATCAAAATCGGCCAACGTGGTCAAGAGTTATCGTGGAACAAGTAAAAAATGGAAAAACATTAAGTATACTCACATAGTTCCTGCAGGCCACAACGACCAGCTCCTCCTGTTCTCCTTCCGGCCTCAACGGTGGTAGCTCCAACCGGTCTTTTCCCAGCTGTGGGATACGACAGACCCCCAGAAGCCTGTAAAACTGCTCCATACACAACGGCTGGCCTTTTTCTCGGCTCGTGGCCCGCTCCAGAGGAAGTTCGCCTCTGAAACAGTTGCGAAACAGAAGAGTTACAACTTTAGAACTAATCCTTGTGTCAATAAAAACCATTCAAGTGCGAGTCGGACTCGCGCACCGAGGGCTCCGTACAACTACAAAACAAATGTGATTTATCAATATATACATTTATATATATTTTTGGTACGAGAATTGAAAGTTTAAAATGAAAATTACAAAATAATATATATTATTTTGTATATATGTTTATTCCGGTAACAATATAATAATATTGTTGGGGGACAATCTTACACAAATCGACCTAGTCCCAGACTAAGCAAAGCTTGTACTATGGGTACCAGACGACGACATACATACCTATATAGATAAATACATACTTATATACATAGAAAACATCCAAGACCCAAGAACAAATATCCGTGAAAAATGCACAAATAAATGCCCTGGCCGGGATTCGAACCCGGGACCTCTAGCTTCGGAGGCAGAGTCACTACCAACTAGGCTAAACAGGTCGTCGAAATATCCGCCTTTGAACCTCATTTGCGGCTTTTTTGTGTTTTAATCGCAGTTGGTCCCATACAAACATGTAATCCCCTTTAAAAACTGGTTTGAATGGCATCGTTAACATTTTTTTTGAAACTAGCCTATTGTGTGTAGTCAACAGCAAAAGATGATCATTTTAGTACCTTCTCACTTTCACTACTTCGAGGCATTCCAATTGTCGTAGAATTGTTACGTTAGTGCTGACAAAGTACAAAAATGATCATCTACATTTTATGTTGACCGTACTACGTATCCAGGCTAGACATGGGGGAAAAATAACGTCACGGTGACTTTGTCACGGTGTCTTTGTCACGGTGACTTTTTCACGGTGACTTTGTCACGGTGACTTTGTCACTCGCCGTCAAAACGTATCACTGTGACTTTTCACAAAAGAGCAACGTTACAAAGTCACATACGTTCCTACTGTTCCCGGCGCAGTCTCTGTTACTCAAATCACGACAAACGCGGAGCGTGACGTGACGCTACTGACGCTATGGAGTGCTGTGACTGTAACTCGGCTCTAATATCGGCGTAGTCACGTTGAAATAATAGTGTGACAAAAATAACGTTCATTACAGGACCGTGACGTGCCACAAATATCATGCAGTGACCCCAGTAACAGGCGTGACAAAGTCACGATGACTTTTCACTGTGACTTTTTTGGAACGGGATCGTCAGTCACTGATATCGAAATGTAACGCTTTTCCCCATGTCTAATCCAGGCCTATGTTACCTGTCCAGCATCTCCTTATAGTCGAGGAGGTCATCGATGAACAGCGCGGCCAGGTCCGCCACCTCGTCGACCTTCGCGAACCGTCGGCGAGGGAACACCATTCCAGGGTTGGAGTTGATGGGCAGCGGCAGACGCACCTTCATGTACATGTCGTCCAGCCAGTAGTCGGTCACCTGAGGAGGGCTTAGGGTTACACCAGTCCCTAACTTATGATTACGGCGGCTGTTGCAGACCAAGAAAAAGCGATAGACGGAGCATATTTTCATTGCGGATCCTTTCTGTGAAGCGAGACGTGAAGGCGGCGTATTTTCGCTGGCACAGTACCTATGTTTTAAATTTTATGTATGTCACTTAAAAAAACTTATGTTATGATTACTCAGTAAGAAGATAGATGCAAGTGTTGGAAGGGGGTGACCAAGGCGAGGGTATAGTTATATTAAGAGTGCGCAGTACGTTCGGTTCTCCATACAAACGTATTTACGCTCTCATTTTAAAACGCCATGCTAGAATAACATGAAACTTTGTATACACAATAGGATCAGTCACTGCGCGAGCGCTGTCAGTAGCGGGCGTGTGTAATGAGTCATCTCGTACGTGATTATGGAGTGCTCGGCGGTCGTTAAGTGCGCGAAGTGCAACATTGTTATAAACGAGGTATTGGCATTTATCCAAAACAAATTGGATGTTATGGACAATGAAAGCCTAATAAGGATTTGTGAAAAGGGTTTTTTAGAGAATGACATTAATGTGGCAAAAAAGTTACTGTTTGACGCTGTGCCAAATAGTGTCAAAATAGTGTTAAGAAGAAAAGATAAAGTGCAACGGAACCTGGAGGACATTATAGACCTTTTTATGAATACGGATCCTGAAAAGGTCCCAATATTTGTGGCAAAAGACCTGCATAAACTACCGCCGGTCCATTTTGATCACGTTGATGTGACTAGATTATTAAAAGACTTATTGGTGCTGCAGTCTCAGGTTCGGGAGATTAACGAGAAATATGTTACACGTGAACAGTTTAACATGTTGAGGGACGAGTTGGAGATTCAAAATAATGCCAGTAACCGTCTACCCACACCAGCTAAATTTGTAAATAACAAAAGAGGTGCATATTTATTCGATAGTGGTCCGTATGGTTTGACTTTTAACGGCGAGGAGAGTGCAACGACCCAGCGTGAAGTCATTGACCCCGTGAGCGTGCGCTCGCTTGCTCACACGCATGAGGTGGCGAGTATTTCAACTGTCTCGCTCTCACCTGCGGGCGAACCACAGCCGGCGGCGGCGGTGCATGAGCAGCGGACAGATAAGGAACCGGTTTCCCGTATTAGCGATGAAGCGGGCGGCCTTGAACATGAATCGTGCGTAGATACGAATAGTGCAGAATTAAAATATAGGTCATTAGTGGTACATAATGAACCTGAAAATATTTCGTATGCAGATATGGCGAAAAAAGTGATGGAAACGAAGACTGCGGGCAATCAAGGGAATTGGCAAACGCAAAACTCTAAAAAACGGCGCAAAAATAATAAATTTACTGGCATTACTGGTAAGGCGAATCTGGAGTCCGACGCGAAGTTCAAGGCTGCGGAAAGTAAGGTGCCGGTGTTTATTTACAACGTCCATAAGGATGTGAAAGAGACCGACATATCGGATTATATCTATGAAAGGACACAAGAAAGACTAGCGTTATGGAAAATGCATATAAAGAAAGATAAAGGTTACAGTTCATATAAAATATATGTAAACAAATCGAAAATAGACATTTACCTAAATGATAGTCTATGGCCCAGAGGAATTAAGTTCAGGCGCTTTGTCTTCTTTAGAAACAAAGTGAACCAGCTGACGAGTCATCGGGAACTTCAAAATAATAAAAATGGCGGGAGTCTGTAAAATGATAGGCTATAACTGCAGGTCCCTGAAGAGGGCCATTGATGGCGTAAGGCTGCTGTGTCGTGAGGCGGATATAGTGACCTTGACAGAGACGTGGCTTTTCCCTTTTGATCTGCCTTTGCTAGGTACTGTAGATGTTGAGTTCGGGTGGACGGGTGAATCTGCGGTGGACATATCGGAGGGGATAGTTAAGGGAAGGCCATACGGTGGAGTGGGGATCCTGTGGCGAAAGTCTGCGTTCCGGTCGGTAACAGTAGTGAACTGTGATAGCCATAGAGTGACAGCAATAAGGGTGAAGACTAATAGTACCGTATTCTTAGTGATGTGCGTCTAAATGCCTACAAACTCACAAGAAAACTTGCCTTTATTCACTGACTGCCTGGGTGTTATATCGACTGTGATATCAGAGAATAGTGACGTGCAAGCGGTATATGTCCTAGGAGACTTTAACGCTCACGTAAACGAGTTGTTTTATAGTGAAATGATGGACTTCTGTGTGGACAACCTATGGACTTGTGCAGACGTCGAAATGCTAGGTGTAAATTCAGATACGTACACATATATTAGCGATGTATATGGGTGTAGGAGGTGGTTAGACCATTGTCTGGTTACTGAATGTGCGTGGTATTTATACCATAACTAATATCTCAATTATGTATGACGTATATTGGTCTGACCATTTCCATATGCTTATAGAGTGCAGTATGGATTTGTTGAAACCTCTGTGTGCACCATCGGTAACTTTAAATAATAAAGTAATTTGGGGCGTACGCACGGATGAGCAGATAGAAAAATATCGTAGACATTGTAACGATAGGTTAAAAAACATTGACTTTCCGTATTGTTTAAGCGACTGTTGTAACAAAAATGAGACTTGCAGTAATACTGATCACATTTCTTTATTAGATAACATGTATAGCGATATTGTACAAACACTGTCTCAAGCGGCGGTCATATCCTTTTTGTGCAGGAAACGCCGGAAGGGGGGGCTACGTGGCTGGCTGGAACAAATATGTAGCGGAAGCGCACAGAGAGGCCAGGCTTCACTTTCAACAATGGGTATTAATGGGGAAACCTGCTCGAGGGAGATGGTACAACCTAATGTACGAAAGTAAAAAACTGTTTAAGTCGAAGATGAAGTGGTGCCAAGATAGGCAAGATCAGTTGAGGATGGATAAGCTAGCCTTGGCCCACAAAGGCGGTGATTTCAAACAGTTTTGGAAAGGTACGAAGTCATTTATATATGGCAGTTAGGTCGAATATGCTGGCCCGCAGGTTTGCTCGATGTTCTACAGATGTTAAAGTCGTTCTATTCAAGGCTTATTGCCAATCATTCTACTCGAGCAGCCTGTGGGTAAGGTATACCAAAAGGGCACGTAATGCCCTGCGTGTTCAATATAATAATGCATTCAGGATGTTGTTGGGACTGCCTACGTGGTGTAGCGCCTCAGGTATGTTCGCTGAGGCCCGCACGGACGGTTTTGAAGCGATATTACGCAAGAAAATCGTCTCGATGCTGGGCCGCCTCAGGGGGAGTACCAACAGCATTCTGAGTGTCATTGCAGACTGGTATGACTGCCCTATCTTGTCGCACTGGGTCGGGCAAATTAAGGCCGTCGCGCGGTTTGCGTCAAAGTAAATACATACTATTAAGTTGTATTTGCTTTGATGTGAACTGTAGCGATAATTTATTATAGGTATAAGTAATGTAATATATTGTGTACTCTACTAATACCTAGGTTAAGCAAAATACTAACAAGTATGGATGATGTAATGTCCGAAATAAAGATTTATTATTATTATTATTATTCTATCTAGGTCGAAAATTAGTTTCTGTTGCTTGTCCCGGACTGCGTCCGCTTTACCGCAACGACGCTGCGCCGAAACCCGCATACGATTGCGGACGGTTTGGTCCACCCCGCCCTAAGTAAACATGTATGGTGGGATCCAACAAGATATGCTTTGTGTTTCCATATAAGTAACATCTTTTTTAATACAGTTGCTCAAAAAGTGCTACTTTACGTAGCTGTTTAGCGTGCGGAAAGTTGGTTTTCGCGCACTAGTGCTTTTCACTTTTCAAATTTTTTTAAATTTATGCTTGTTCCAATGCATGACTCCTTATTGCTGGGTGTTAAATATTAGTTTCCTTTAAAAACCTACTGTTAATATCAGAATACGAAAAATATACACATTTCATATTTTATTACTTACCTCTTCATCATTATAACACGTTTATTTTTTAATATTGAATATTGAAAAACCGTCCTTAATAAGTTGTCTGAGTGGAACGGAATAGCTGCCGAAACGCCTGTCAAAGAAGAGGCGTTTTTACTTACTGCAAGCATGTTTTAAGTTTCTAAAGGCAACATTCGATATTGTTTTTATAAATATTACTTGTTGTTTTTCTTATTTTTTCGCAACTGTATTAAAAAACGTCGTTCAATACACGTGCGGAAATGTCATTCTTCACTCGTCCCGAGTCTTGCCACTCGCCTGCGGCTCGTGGCATCCCTCGGTACTCGTGAAGGAATGACATACTTTCCGCACTAGCATCGAAATGTACTATTTCTAGCGATACAGAGAGGTAATGCCGCGAGTGCCGCAGGCGGAGCTATTGGAGGGGGTATTGTTTTCATAATATTTAGAAATAATGTAGCTTAAGTTGTTTATTTTATGTTTATTATTGTCATAAAATTATTACTAGCTCTGAAGTTGTAATAACTAATATGTATTACTATGTTTGTAACAATTTGAGTGTCAATGCATTGTTTGTGCAGTTGTGTGGATCGGTCACGCAACTCATTTTTTTTTGTCGGGACCCACAGAAAACCAGCGTCGGGACACCTTTTGTGAGCCGACACATGCTGAGTGGGCCCCATTTTCGCAACTTTAGTATTAAGTAATTTTAAATTGTATATTATATTTTTTTAGCATGGTTGTCGAAATAAAGTTTTTTATATTCTATTCTATTCTAAGTTGTTTATATATTTATTCACTTTCTTCCTTTGGGTGTCGTCAGTCTACTATGGGAACCGGGTGAAACCGCAACATCACATTCACTATCTTTAAACCTATTTACATTTAAATCATGATATCCTTCATAATGTACTTAATGTATTGAAGTGTGTTCTGTAATGTAGGTAATTGACTTATATATGCTGCAACGCTTTGTTTTGAACGGATACTATTGCATTGCCATTGGGTATCTGATGCTCTGAATCATTAAAACATAATGGGAAAAACAAATCAAACCAAATTTCAAAATAATAATTTATCAAATGCACATATTTACATAATACCTTAGAATACATCTTAAAAATAACGATTATACGGTATAGTTGGACTTAAAAAGAATATAGTTTTCTTTGGCCTAGTGACTCGAGGAGATGACAGTTCTGTCACCTCCTCACGAGACGCGCCTGCGCTCAAGTACACATGCTCTTGCGAGTCAGTTGTTTCGACGAGCACACCCGAAGTCTCCACTCTTGGAGGACTTCTGAAGTGCTTCCTTGAGTTAACTGGGCTCTTCCCTTCATTATAAATGTAACTCCTCACGGATTCCACTTTGTCTCTGAGGAAGTACGGCTTCATTAGCGTCGGCATGTAGTAAGGAACATCTAAAACTGGTTGGAAGTCTTTCCTTTGTACTTGCCCTGGGTCTGACCGTCGTTGCGGCTCTAATTTCGTCCGCATATCGTCTATCTTTTCTTTCCAGGTTTGGACAGGTTTGTGGTGGTTTTGAAACGAGGATCTATAGAAATCGTTGTCATTTGGCATTATGATGTGGTTGGGTACAACTGGACCTACTACAGGGTTCTTTTTGAAATTTTCAAACGAAGAGAACTTTGGTCTCAGAATGAGTCGTCTCGGCGTTTTTGTCACCTTGAAGTCTTCGATTAGATGTCTAGGCACGGGTACAGAGTATGGTCTGGCAGGCCCTCGCCTAGTGGCCGCTCGCCGAAAGGACAAGAAGTCATCAGTATTCATAGTCATTATTGCGTTTTTTCGATTCTTGAGTCTACGATTAAAGGAAGTCCATTGGGTGTCTATAGGCAGATTTTCGATGGGATGAAGATATGTTTTACGATAAAGTTTGAGAGTATCATCTATAAAGGCATCAGCAGAAATATTGTCATTAAACACTTTTGATTTGTTGATTTTTTTCACCGTTTTTCCTATAGAGGATTTTGATTTATAATCTGGCTTAATTTGTATTAATTTAGGTTTACTCGCTTTTAAATTTGATAGTTGGTTATTATTGTTAATTTCCTTTGTATAAATAGTCGAAAAAGTAGTTATAATTTTTCTAACATCAGGAGGTAGGGTTAGTTCCTCTTCAGTCAGGGCTTTATACGTGTTGTAAACGATTGGTTTAGAAGTTTTGTAGTTTGGCTTACTAGTCACATTGAAATTGGTTAAAGTATGTTTATCTGATGCCTTCTTCCTGCTTTCTGGTAGTGATTGATGGAATATAGGTTTGACGGTAAACGGCTGCTTAGATTGTAAAATGTCGACTGGGTGAGTTACAAGGTATGTAATAAAAGCTTTTTTAGTGTTGTTAATGTGAGTAAAACTGGCACTTTCATTAATTTCTTTTTTATAATCGTTCAAATTTTTGTCGACGTCGGTGTTAAATAACACTTCAGCTTTAACTTTATTTAGGGGATTAGAAAAAGTTGTGTGATTCGTAGTTTTGTTTATGATAAAAATAGTTTTTGTAAACAAATGGTTATCGTTAAGATTATTTAGTTTGTTCCCGAAATTTTTCACTTTCGGACTACCATTCACCAGTTCTGATAAGATATATTTAGTACTGTTCTTAATTATAATTGGGACAAATAATGTACTATTTGTCCGGTATTTTAAATCTTTGACTTTTCTGTCGTTAAAGTTATCGTTGTTCAATTTATTATTTATAGAAGTAACATAAGGAAGTCTTGTTTTATGGTCGGTTTTTTTGGTTGTACGGGGGATTTCATTAGGTTTTTTATTTTTGAGCTCTATGTAACTACTTGTAATTGTAGGTACGCTTCTTGTAATTAAATCAATATTATCTAAAGTTTCATTAATTATCCCATTTACATTTGTATCGTTATGTGAGATTATATTGTAAAAATGGTTAAAGGTTGGTTTTAAAGTATTTTGGCTAGTAGTAACATTTCTATAGAAATCGTAGATATTTAAATCATTCCTTGCATTAGGCTCTGATATTTCATTTGTCGGTAAAGATTCAGTCCTATCCGACACTTGAATCGCATCCTTATTACACAGTTTTGTTTCAAGTAAATTAGTTTTATCACTAATCATTCTAGTGTTAGTTTCAAGAGATATATTTGGAACTGAATAATCGCTTACTCTGAGTAGACTTTTGAAATTTATATTAGATGTGTTTTTATCTTCCTCATTATTAGTTCTGTAAGACGTATACAACAAAGTTTTAAAAACCTGATCATTTGTATCAAAATCTGTAAAGGGTGAAGATATGGTAGATGTAGTCAATTCTTCGCCAATTTTTTTGTTCGTTGTTTTTAATTTATCGAAATCGTGTCCGGTATTGGTGATAAGCTCGTTATCAATTGCTGAAGTAAAATTATCTGGTGGCCGCGTCATACTAGAGAAATTTTTAATAGTGTCTATATATTTTTTAACAATTTTATAATCAAATATCGAGGTGGACAGTCTTCCTTCTTTTGGCGAAACAAAATTAAGATGTCTAGTAATTTCTGTCATATTGCGAGACACAATGGGTAATTTGTACCCTAAATGGTCACTATTGAATGTCTGTCTTGTTATTGGTATTGATTCGGTACTTTTTCGTTGTGGTTGCTCTTTTGAAATGAATGTTTCTACATGTAATGGCAGTAGAATATTATTAATATTATTATATGTTGTTTTTCTACTTCGATGTTGACCACCATTTGTCATACTATTCATAATTTTTGGTGCAATCCCGTTAGTATCAGATTTTGATGCCATTTTTGTTTTTACAAACGGCTGAAGTAGTTTTTTAATATTATGGGTGTTAGTATTAAAAGACGAAGGGTTATTGTTCAGATTTTGTTGTTTGTTTGTATTAAGGTCTCGATTTGTCTTGTCCAATATAGTTTCTATTGTGGATAGTGTGTACCATGGTTTCTTAGTTAAACTGTTCGTAAATCTTTTAGGAGTAATGTTTATTGCAGATTTTAAGAAACTGAACTGATTCACGTATAGTGTGTTTGTTGCCCTGTCTGTGGCGGCATTGCTTTTAGTTATATTTAGAGACTTTGTATTCACTAATTCATCAAATTCAATCTCAGTTTCACTACCTAAAACAAGATTTTCTTTGGTTACTGCTGGTTCTATATAATCTTTATTAAATAAATTTTGATTAAATGATATATTGGCAGTTGGATAATTTTTGTCATTTGTGTTAACATTATTATGTTTACCATCAACATTGACCAAATATGGTTTTTCTTTAGGTTTGAAATACGATATTTCTGTTCCGTTTCGATCAAATGTCGTATAAGTTGCTTTTTCTGCGCTTGTATGTTGATAGGGTAATGTAAACCTCGTTACTTGATTTATGAACTGTGTTAATCTAGCACTTTCTTCAACAGGCGATGTTATTCCACTGGCAGTATTCAATTCATCAATTTTATCTTCTTGTTTATTTGGTAAATATGGCGTTGTATAGGCAAATAGTGATAGTTTAACATATTTTTCAGTTAGAGTTGAGTTTTTAGTATCGTTATTGTTTGTTGGAAATTTATTCATCGTAATGTTGTTTTTAACCATATCTTTCCTGGGCATTTTAGAACCTCTTCTGAAGGCATTTGTTAGTGGATTGGATTGGATGAATGGATTTAAAATGTTGCTTTTAAATGTTATTATTTTATCAGTTACTTGAATTTCTTTATCATTTGTATTATTTTTTTCTGTATAAGAAGTAGCACCTAGAGAAGTTTCAAGTGGAGGTTTTGGTGACTCTGTTGTTAATACCATCATTGCATTCAAAGTAAGATCATCCTTGGTCAATTCTATTCCCTTGCCAACCACATTAGATACTACAAAAGTGTTACTTGTTTGAGTAATACCACCAGTAGTCAATTGATATTTATCGATTTTAGCTGTATTTTCAGTCAGGTTTATGAATTCATTTACAGTTGTTGATTGATTTTTCATATCGTGTAATTTCTTATATTTGCCGCTTTCACTTTTTAGTTTCATAAGCACTTGTTTATTTGGGATAACTAATGTAGGTGTATTCTGAGGTTTTATGTCTCGTATTCCGTCATTATTTTCATTATTGTTATTCGACCCGTTATTGTTATACGATATGTATGTGATTTCTTGACTATTCTTACTAGTCGTAAAAGGTGGTTTATCTAGCTGTGTATCTTTGTATTTTTTTGTAATGTTAAGTATATCTAATGTGAGATCGTAGTTATTAAAAACTTCACGAGTCACATCTGTTTTTCCTACTCTGTGTTTTTTGATGAAATCCAAACCTCTGGTTTGATCGGACAGACGTGATGTTGTTCCTAGTGATAAATGTTCAAATAAGTCATCTGTAAGTACATTTGTGGTTATTGTACTAAACGTATTCAGGTTCTTTTGGTTTTCAAACATTTTAGAAACTACGAAATCATCATTTGGACGATTGATACTGGTAATAACCGATTGTGATTCACTAGAGATTTTGAAATGATTGTTCATATTATCGGAATGATGATTGAATGTGTTTGTTGAATATGGTTTCGTATTATTGAATATTTCGTCAAGTATGTGTTCTACGAAGAAGGGGTTAGATGTACTATTGTTAATTGTGGAAGGTATGTTCAATTCGACTGTGTTGTTACTATTTTGTGTAATATTATTTAGCCTGTTATTAACTATCGGAGCATTTTCTATTTTAAGATTACTTGACATTATTGATGGGGTAATGCCAATAGTCATGTTGGGAATAAAATTATATTTACTAGTATATTGGTAATTTAAATTTCGTGGATATGACTTTGTGTCATTTTCTGCAAGGATGAGGTGGATTTTGTTGCTCATGGTGAAAGCATAATCGGCTTCAGTGTCATTCTTCTTACTTTTCTTAATCATATTAAGAACTTTAGAAACATCAAAATCATTATTAGTGCCACTGTTCAAGGCATTGAATCCAGAAAAATTATATCCCTCACCTGTAATTCCATCTTGGTTTAGGTCATTAGTATTCCTATTTATATTATAATTGGAATATAGTTTTATATTTGGTGACATTTCCGTAACTTTATCAATCAACATATTAGGTTTATTTTGGTATGGTTTTGGTAAATCAGTGAAGTTCATATTTCCTTTAGTAAGTTCTTTTTTTTTATTATGCATACTTGTAAGTACTGAGATAATACTTGGCGAAGGAGAAGAGTAGAGTAGTCTAGTCCAATTCAATGATTCATAATTGAATTTATCAGTCGTAACTTGAATTTCGTGCATCATATTAGTAGTAACACCCGTTATATTTTTTGATGTCGTGTTATTAACTGCTGTTTTTGAAGTTGATGAGGTATAATATATTCTAGAAGTGATAGCACTAACGTCAGGAGCACTGGAATTATAAGTAATAACTGGTTTTTTATTTTCTATGGATCTCAATGTGACGTGTGACATATTTTGCATATATTCATTAGGCTGAGAGCTCATATTGAATGTATCAATATACATCGGTTTGTCCTTTAATATAGAAAGTAGCTCGTTTTTCTGACCGACCGCGTTAACTACTGACTTATTGAAAATCTCTGAAGCATCTGCCAACTCTATACTGACTTCACTTAGAGGAGTGTTAGTAAAACTATCGTTATTAGTTTTGCTAGGATTTGATGTATATGATTTGGTGGTGACTAAAATTTTGTCAGATAATTTTTCAAACACATTCGTATTTGAGTATTTCAGTTTGTCTAGTGTCGATATATTAACTGGAGTTGCATTATTGGTGATATGAGCAACGTCACTGTTAGTTTTAGGAATATTATTACTATATGTTGGACCATTTACGCCTGTACCTTCATTTTGAATATGTAAATAATTTGGAGGAGATTGTGTTATATTTGTAGATACTACATTGACTTTGGAATTTATACCAACAACAATCGAGGGCCTTACAGAGTTGATAGTCATTTCAAGTGTGGTTTTTAACAAATTTGATAGTTTTGAATCTATATCGGATTGGAGAGAATTGTTATTACCCGTTTTGAAATCATCCGATTCAGAAATATTATATCGGTCAACTACGAATAGAATGTTTTTAGTTTTATTTTTGTACTGACTGTGAAGATATGGTGCTGTTGTGATTAAAGCGTTGATATCAAAATCATTTAGATCTTCAATTATAGAACCACTGACAGTGTGAGCTACGCTCATTTTTGGTGTTGGGTCCGTATTAGTTCCAAATACATATAAATCATTACTTCTAAATGGATATATCGTGACATTTTCATTTTGTTCAAACAACGGCATTTGTGAAGTAAGCAACACGTCTTCCGATAAATTATAATATTTCTTGAAATCCACTTGTAAAGTACCAAAAGGTGTAGATTGAAGCATTTGTTCTGAAGAAGCGTTTAACGTGTGTTCGTTTCTTATTATATTTTTTATTTTACTGACCATGCTCGATAGTAATAAATCAATAATGGGCGAAGTAATGCTTGCTGTTTCTAGTTTTATTTTATTCAATCTTTCAGATTGTAAGCTGTCAAATTTAAATGGGTCATGAATTGAGTCAGTTTTAGCATGATATTGAATTTGTGTAAATGGTTCTGTTGTTAAAATGTCAAATACTTCAGTACGTCCGGTTTTAGAAGCACTTGCTTTTGAGTTTTGATTGATTTGAGCATCAGTGGCCGACTGGTTTATGGGTTTAAAACTATTATTATAACCATTCTTAAAATCGAATGTAGCAGTGTTTTCAATTTTGCTATCATCGAAAAGATTTGTATTTTGTGATAAATTATGCCACTTGGAATTTGCAACATCAGGATATGTATATTTAAAAAATTCTGTGGTTTTTATTAGCGGGTCATGTAATTTGTTCTCATTTCCCGTGTCATTGGTTTTACTCACTATACTAGATATAGGCAAGACACTGTGTGTTTTAATAGTATTTTTAAAATGTGTGCTTTTTGTTTTTAACTCAGAAACGTTTAAATTATCAACAGTATTTGAAGTTGCCTCATTATCAGTTTGGTGCAAATATGGTAGTTTGGTGAACGATATTTTTCCAAATTCAGCATTCAGATAAGAAGTGTTATTAAAAACATTATGAAGCGAAGTTTTGAATGTATTTAGTGTTGTTTCATTTCCAATTTTAGCAATTTTTTTTACGTGGTTTATGTCATCGTCAATTTTAGAAATTATGTAATCATTATCTCTCATTAAACCTAGAGTTGTTCCTTGACTATTTGAGTTAGATTTTGAGAAGTGTGATGAATTTTCATATGGATCATTGATTGTAATTTTATTCAGTTCCAGATAACTTCTTACGGTACCTGTGGATAATAAGTTATCAGTTTCTGTTTGAGCATTGCTATTAGATTTAAGAAAACCTAACTTTGCTGTAACCAGACCGATCATATTTTTAGTTTTTTCTTCTATCTGACCACTTGAAAAGTGTTTTGTGGAAATATTTGCCATTAAAGAATTTAGGGTTTCAGTTTTTAAATCATTAACAGTTGGAGCTACAATAACCGGAATTTCTTCCTTACTTGTTTTGAATACGTTGAAGCCAGTTACATTAAAATGAGCTATTTTATTTTGACTTGTTGCATATTGATTTGTTGTATGTGGTATATTATTAAATTTTTCATACACTTGTGAATTTATATCGATAGCATCAGTAAGTGGGTATTCAAAGGCGTAAACCTGAGGCACAAAACTGCTTTGAGCAACCCTGGGTAATGGTGTCTCATCTTTATGACTAATAAAAACGTTATTTTTTGAAGTCCTGTATTCTATTGTCTCATCTTTTATTTCCTTTAATTTATCAACGTTACTACTTGTAAGCAGAATATTGATATCCTTAATTTTGTTTTCATGATGACTATGCAGGTACGATTCAGTTGTATATGCAGAGTTCAAATCAAAAACATTTAAATCATTCAGGGGTTCAGTTTTAATATCAATAATGGTTGGAGCTTGAAACTCAATCGTTGGGATCACATCCTTACTAGTTTTTAATATATTTAAATCTGTATAAGTAGATTGAACTGTCTTATCTCCGATTTGACTATTTAAATTTACTGCGTATGATAAATTTTCAGCTGGATAAACATAACTGCGTGCATCACTTTGATTATGCAAATATTGTTTTGAGCTGTTGGATTTTTTTTCAGAATTTGTATTGTAGATATCTACAAACGCAGGCTTGATAGTATCTAGAGTAATAAGTGATACACCTATATTGTTTTCGAATCGGGTATCTTCATTGATTTTGTTCGTTGTAAATATATCATTAATAAACTCCGTTTTATTTTCACCAAAACTATTTTGCGTTGTTGTGTACGAAGGTTTGATATTAGAAATATTATAACTATGAAGGACTTCAGTTTTAGTTTCATTAATATTTGGAACTACCGTCGTCTGGTTATTTGTTTTTAATATATTTAAATCACTTTCAAAATACGTCAATGTATTAAATGTACTTTGATTGTTCGAATATTGATTTTTCGCGTGTGATATGATGTCAAGTACATCAGAAACTTGTGAATTTATATTAATTGCATCAGTGGGAGAGTATTTCAGGACTTCAACTTGAGGATCAATACTGCCCGGATCAGCATTGATTATTGTTGTATTGTCTTCAATAGTTAACTTAATATTATGTTCACTTTTGCTATACAAATACGGTATTGTAGTCTCTAACATTTCTTTGGATTCATTAACATTGTTATTTTTACCATTTAAAACACTAAGAAATGTGGATTCATTATTTAAGGCACCATGTGGTGAAATACTTGTTTTGGTTTTATTTGTGGCATTGTTAATAACTTGATCAGTTGTATTGATATTATTTTCTATAATTTCAGGGTGACTCTGTGGATACGATTCGGTTATCTGTAAAGGTTTGGTGTCAAAAATATCAATATAATTGAAATCTCCAGGTATAGAACTACCAGCATCATATACGGTTGGGGCTACTGTAATTGAAATGTCATTAGTACTAGTATTTAACACGTATAGAGTTTCATTTGATATAACCGTGTTATCTTCACTTTGGCTACTTAAATACTGATCTGTTGTATGTGGTATATTATCATACATTCCATAAATCTTTGAACTTATGTCAATAGGTTCAGTGACTGGGTATTTAAGAGAGATAACTTGAGTGATATAATTGCTTTGAGCAACACTGGTTATCGGTATCCAGTCTTTATTACTATTGAAAATATTATCTTTGAGTGCGGCTATGTCTTCATGTTGATTATTGAAATATGATATTTTTTTCTCTGATATTTCTTTTGATACGTTATTTTTGTAAGGATTTGTATTGGAAATAGATGTTAAGTTAAGTGTATTTAGCGTAGTTTTTGGCGGAATAGTTATATTGTTTTTGATATTGGTAGCTGTAATTAATTGGGTAGATAGAAGAGTGATTTGGGTGTTATCAAATTGATTATCATGCTCACCAAAAAGTTTTGATTTAGAAGTAGATGAAGAGTTAATATCTAAAACTTCAGTGCTATTTTTATGATCAGTAGTTATTGAAATATTTAAATTATAATGGTCAGATGAAATATTTTTATCCCCATTACGACTGTTTTGATTTGTTGTATGTGATATATTTTCAAATATATCTTTTACATGAAAATTGACATCTAATTCATTATTTAAATAGTCTAGATTGTTCGTTTTAGTATCATAAATGGTTTGAGTAACCTTTATTGGTTCCAACGCATTATGTATTGTATGATTAATTAAGTTATGGTTAACAGGAGTAGCTTGGGTGGTGATGGTGATATTCTCATTGAGATTTTTCATGTATTTTTTAGTATAATAAAATAGATCCTTCAGTTCGTCACGGTTCGTGACATTTGCATTGGATAAATCAGTTAATGCGAATTGATTTGTACCAAGGGAATTTTTTGGTAACTTGTTCGTTTTTTCATAATCTTTCTTAGAAACATTAGAATCAGAGAAATCAGTCGGAGAGACAATGCCCAACTCTTTCGTAGTATTAATCGATTCAGAAATTTCTAAATTATTTGTAGATGTCAGTTTTGTATTCTCTGTTTTATCTTCAATTTGTGTTGTGCTCTGTGACATTGTTTGAGCCAAACCATTGGTAAGTAAAATAAAAGGATTGATTTCTTGACTTCGTGCTACTGGTGTTCCATTATTCATTATTACAATTTGCGAACTATTGTCTGCACTATCCTTATCTTGTAAATATGTTTTTGTGGCTTTTGATTCCTTTAAAATTGTTTGTATCTCAGATGACATATTTGAATTCGAAATGTACACAAGAGTTGAAGCGCTGTAAATTTTACTCTTACTTGTAACTTCTGTCCTATCTGTGCTGATTTTGAATGTATTGAGATAATCAGCCTTTCCATAATATATTTTTTCGTCTTGCTTGTTAAATGTTTCATTTCCATTGTCTTTCGGATCTTTATTGTTCTTACTCACATTTTCTAATGAACTCACTGGAATGGTAACAAAATCACGAAACTTATGTTGTTTCAAATTTTTGAACTCTGATGATGAATTATCAGTAGTCGTCACATATAATTCTTCAATTTTTTTTAAATTGTAAGGAATAACACCACTACTTTTACTTATAAATGTAGCGCTTGTAGTCGCATCTGATATATTAGCGATATTTATATTTAATTGTGTGACTTTTTCCGTTAGAAACCTTGATTCATTGTATTCATTCGTGTTCGAGATGTCTTTTTCTATCAAATAATTAAAATTACGAGTAGTTATGAAATTTTTATTGAAGTCTACAGTCAGTCTATCAGTGACATTATGAATAGTAACATTTATTGTATTATTCACTTTAGGAATTTTTTCTATTTTCGATTCTTCTAGTAGCTGACTACTTTGTAAATTGCGAGTAGGTATTTCGGTGTATTCTACCATAGGAGCGTCTGTGACAGTTATTGCGTCTGCCTTTTCTGTTTGTTTATATTTATCGTCATCTAGACGTGTTACTAAATCAAAAACATTTGACGATTCGGTGAAGTCCGCGTCGAGAAAGCCGTTAGTTGTGGCTGAATTTCGTCCATCGGAATATTTCTTCTCATTCTTTTTAGGAGCATTAGACGTCTCAATTAAATGATTTGTTTTATTTTCCCGTAGGGTAGCGTCCGTGCCCATTCTTGAATAGTTATATTGTTTTGGTACATTTGTTTCTTCGGATGGGTAAGGTAGTATTTCACTCAGTTCTTTGATATTGGTAAAAATTGACCCTGTCTCAGTTTGATTACTATAAATAACGTTAAATTTAGCTATTGTGTCCTGATACGCAGTTACAACATTTGACGTTTTGGTGACGTTATTCATTAACTCAATAAATGTTAATGTGCTATATGAATCATTTTTTGCTAAGTTTCTGGTTTTGACTGTTTGATTTAGAATCTCGTTGCTAGCATTATGATTTATAAATTGGTAACCATTTAGCGTGTCATACATATTGGGAGAAGTCCGGTCATGCAATTTTTGGGTTGTTATTTCAGTACGCATGGCATAGTTACTCTTTAGCCTTAATGTATTAAGAGGTATACTCGGTGATGACATACTTGGTGACTTGTTGCTTATTTTTGAAGTTTCTATCGGTATGCGATTAAAAGTTTTGTTGGAACTCCAAGGTTCTGAAACGAATGTAGAGGTTTCATTTATTGTATCTTGTTGCGAGTCTGTGTTTGGCACGTTTGGCGTACTACGTAGTTCAGTCATAATATCACCATTGGAACTTATAGCAGAATTAGTTACTTTGTTGACATCTTTATGCAGAATGATATCTGTGAAATTAGCGTCGGCCATATCTTGGGCGGATTTATCACTAGAAAGTTCGGAATCGTGTGTAGTTTTTGATAAAGATATACAGATACTAAAAAAATTCGATTTCAAATATGGGTTTTTTGATGACCTTAAATTGTCATCTTCTCCAGTTGTCGTACCTTTACTTGCCCGTTTCGAATTTTTGTTTTTTTCGTTTAAACTAGGTTCTGCAAACAATTCATCTAATGTCAACTTTTTTTGTTTCTCATTTGCAGTAACTACAATTTCTAAAGTATTTTCTATTGGAAAATCAATCGTCGTAATAATGCCCTTATTTTTATTAGATAGATTATTATTGCGGCTTGACGTTAGTACTGATTGATTTTCTTTTTTCTGATAAATTATGCCGCTTGTTATTGTATTGTAGCCAGCTGTCGTGTGTAGGTCATTTCCAGATGTTTCAAATTGAGGTTGTTCTACGTCGTTATACTGGTTATCTTGTGCATTTAAGGATTTAGTTGATTTTATTTGTTGTGCATCGACCTCATTAGGTAATATAAAATATTGTGTAAATAAATTGTTTACTGATGTAGTCGTTTCTTCCTCTTTGACTTGATCACCCTTTTCAGTTATAATTTTAAAAGGAACCTTAGTTATATTAGTCATGTGCTCATCTGAAATTATTTCTGATGTACTTGTGTTATAAATTTGATACTTTTCATGGCTTGATTCATCGTCGGCTATACTATTCATCCAAAATTCTTTTGAACCGACACCATTTGTTGACAGATTAGGAATTAAAATGTTTTTCACAGGGTTAGTGGTCGTTTTCACTATATCTGTCTCTATTTTGTTCGTAATGAGAGTTTTTTTGTTATCCTCAGTCACTGAATTAAGTCTGAACACATTTTGATCCTCTGATGGTTGTGTAGTTAAACGTTTTAACTTCTTTTTCATCAATTTTTTATCATACATTTTCACCAAAGACTTTATTTTCGATATTGTATCTTTGAAATGATTGGAGTTTTCAACCGTAGTACGATATGTGGTTATTTCTTTTGAGTCGAAACTTTCATTGGTAAATTCTATTTGGCACAATGGTACGCCAGTTTCATTGCTGCAACATGTTTTTGTATAATCAGAATGGTTGGGTCCAGAAGTCACATCAATGTACACTTTAATAGTGTTACTTCGGCGCATCAGCTTAAATACTTTTGTCTTGTTATTTCTTTCACTCTGTAGCAAAAAAATGTAGATAGATTTCAAAGTACAGTCCGTAGCTTCCTTTGATTTTAGACTTTCTCCGCTAACATTTTCCTTTTGTCCAAATCTTCCATCTATTATGTCTATATCAATTGGTGAATGGGTCAGTAGTGTATTGTTAAGTAAATTTGTAAGCTTTGTACTATTTATTATTGATGAACTTTTATTATCAGATGGGTAGAAGGTAAGTATTACTATAATATTATGTTTAGCAAGCACGCGTGAACGTCTTCCATTATACAAGCTATGAGTTGCATTATACAGGCTATATTTTCTTGTACGAAATCTATGATAATTACGAGTTTTAATAAAAGTCTGGTATAGGATGTCCTCAAGTCTAGCGTCACCTTTATTAGTTCCAGTCTCTTGATTCTGTGTCTCATTTATATGGGTGCTAGCATGAAACGGTGGTTTTCCACAGTCACTTCGCAGCATAAACTCCTTTTCCTCGTTTGAAGATATTATTGCACTTTTATTTACTTTTGACGCAACTTCGTTTTTTAGATCAAAGCAGGTTTTGTTGTATATGTTTTGATAGAGGTCTAGCACCTTCTTACTTGGATCCTTGGTATCTTCTTCAGCTTGCAGCGAGTTGTTGTCACCACTGAACGATGCACTTTCAAGTTGCTTTGCTTTTAACGTTTCACGCATGCAAACACACAAGCTCTTCAGTAGTTGTAGGGACACATCGAGCAGGCGCTCATCAGTGGTGGCGGCGTCTACCGTCTGCAGCAACCTCATCAGCACTGGGTTGTTCTTCGCCGTCAGTTCTAGTGCCGTGTCGGTGGTCAAGAAGGCAATGTTTTCAACCACTATTGAACCGAGGACAAGGAAAAAATATTTTATCATTTTAGGTTTAGCGGTCTGTTCTTACTTGAGGACATGTTATCGCCACACCGAGCGAACAATGCCGTTGACGCAAAGTTGTTTTGGGTTAAAATTACGGAAATGAAATGCTTTACTGATAAGGGCATTACAGTTTGAAAATAATGTTAAGCAACTTTACTCCCGTTGTCCTTTTCACTCCTTAGTAATGTATGGTAATGAGAGACAGCCAAATAATGATTCAAAATCTTAGCACTTTTTAAACTTGAATGGTTTACTTTTACCTTTTACCTTGATTTATTTGGGCTTTCATGCCTTTTATCGAGTACCCGTAACTGGCATAACTGTGTAAGGCCAGTCATCTAAGTTCAGCACCAGCGTCAGGGGCGCCACCTTCAGTTTATGACCTTCATGAAGAACCAGGGTACTTGTGACCTACAACTGCCTATGACTACCACAGATTTTATTAGTAGTAGTAAAACTCTTTATTGTACACAATAACACAAAGTTAAAAAAAATACAAAAGACAGATTAAGTACAAAGGCGAACTTATTCGGCTGTAGGAGATCTCTTCCAGTTAACCTTTGAATAGATAAGAAAAGGAATTATAGAGGTAAACAAATTCAGCAACGCGTACAAAAACAGAAAACAGACTTATCTAGTATCCATCTTCACTTGGCTTGCCTACATCCTTCGATACTATTGATAAAGAGAAAATGTTCAAGACGAGAGAAAATACACAAAAACAAAAACGTGCGCTGGCAGCAGCGGCCGCTCCAGCCAGCCGCCAGCGTGCAACGTGGTGGTTGCACGGTGGTCTACTTCAGGGTCTTTCATTCCAGGACAGAATAGTGTTGAATTATAACTTGCTGACAGCTGAGTACAGTAGTACAGTCTGGCTGGAGAAACGTGACCCCTGCTACATAGAAGTGTGTATGCTGGAGGGGTCAGGTTTCTCTGCAGCTGACTATACATACCCAGCCTCGGACCTGGCCACGGGTCCTCAAGGAGGGCCCCCGATAACGCTCTGGTAACTGGTCACCACGGCAGCAATTAACTCCAGGTACATCTCCAGCATCATCTGTGCCGTTGGTCCTTCTGTCCCACGACCCTAGTGTGATCTCTCTGTGCTGACTCGCACAAACTCACCCAGTTATCCATCTCCACCTGGCGCGCCAGCAACGCCGCCTGGAGCTTCGGCCCCGGGTCCTCAAGGAAGGCCCGCGCCAGCGCCCTGGTGTGCTCCAGCTGGGCCGGGCTGGTCACCACGGCCGCAGCCAGCTCCATATATGTCCCCAGGGTCGACTGGAGCTCCGGAACCGGCAGCTTGGGCAGCTGCACGTTCTGGGAATGGAAAATGCTTATCTGAGTTTTATTAACGAATTATACGGTACACTTTCAGAGGAATTTCCTTCCTCGGACGCTTCGATTGTGGAATGAGCTCCCTGCCGAGGTTTTCCGAGGGCCTACAGTATGAGGTTCTTTAAGAAAGGAGTGTATACATTTGTAAAGGGTCAGCAACGAGCATGTGACACCCCTGAAGTTGCAGGCGTCCATACGCTGCGGTGACCGCTTACCATCAGGCGGGCCGTACGCTTGATTGTCACCGACGTAGTATAATGGGTTAAAAAAGTCCATACAAAAAGAGAGAAAAAAGAAAAATAAAGGAAGAGAAAAAACAGTGAGTCAGTGAGTGGGAAAAAGTGAGTGAGTGACTTGAGTGAAACAGAAGACAGGGACTGTTGAGATAATATTTGGTCTCATTTTCTTAATTAGTATACCCTTGTGAAGCCGGGGCGGCCTGCTTCATGGTAAGCAGATACTGTAACCTATGGATACTTGCGACCGCTTGAACTTGCTTACTATATATGTTATTACATTAGCACTTACTTGTTACTGTTTAAGATTAAGTATTAAGATTAAGATTATCGCCAATTGACAACATTTCAAATTTTCAAATAGTATGAAATATTAACTCATTTCATTAACTTGTTAACAAGAAACCCAAAAATGTATTTTTTATATTTTTATAGCTATTCGTTTTCAAAATATTCACGAAAATGTGAAGTAAGCGCCTACCATCAACTATATGACGTCACAAGGCTGAATTGTGACAGTCACAAGTGTCACAACGCACAAAGAGAACAGCAGGACACAGAATTTTTTCACGCTGTGACGCCTTACTTGTCACTTACTCTCTTTTAGAATGAGAAACTATTTAAATCGATTTTTTAATATGAAATGGGGATATTTTCGAGATAATAAAAACGTCGTTATGTTTAACTTTTTATCCTCTATTTGATTAAATCGGAAAATAGCCCGCTGAAAAAATAAAAATCTTGTCAATTACAGTTCCAAGAACACTTCCTTTCCACCTTTTTTTTCCTCAGAAACCGGTCTGAACGCTTAATTCCCTTTCTGTGAAATTGAAATGAACACATGTAAAATTCTAGGAAGACTAGTAGTATAACGAAGCGATATTTTGTTCTATTGTTCTGATTACTTGAGGTGGTGGTTGACTCACAAGAGCGCCAGCTTACATTGTCAGCGCCAGCTGACAATGTATGAAACTGTCATTAATTTCATAGACATTCCGCGCCAGCTCTTGTGAATCGACCTATATCTAATTACTTGTGTAGTAGTATGAATAGTGTCTGCAGCAATTAGGAGTCACTTTTCAAAATTAAGAATCTTATGCGTGTATCCATTAAGTTCCAATATGAATAAGTTTTAGTACGGACATTTTAACTCGACACGCAAACTATAGGGTTATAAGTTTACCCAAAACATGCGTATTTGTGTCTGTTCGTGCAATCCTAGTTCCCAAATGAATTAATCGAATGAGGTTTTATATCGAGTATTGTAAAATAAAAAGATTCAATTCCGATGCGAACGATTTGTTATTGTTTCGCGAAAACCGAACAAAATATTCGTATTTTTTCTTCTACAAATACTTCCTAGAGTTCCTTTAAGGGATAAGTTCGCTTTTGCAGTTTTTTGTTTGTAATATTCAGTTATTGTGCTTCTTTTTTGATTGTTTTCTTATATGCAAAACAGTGTCATACATACATGCATAAAATACTGATAATATGCATTTTTTATAAAATTTATGACTGACCATAAACTTCACACCTATGAAGCGACTAGCGAGTAACGTCCACTTTTACGGAGCGCTCCCGTGCTTTGGAAGGCACTTTAAGTCGTTAATCCCGGCTGTTTACGACAGCAGTCGTTAAGCCAAGTTAGATCCCTTCGGGCGGGGCGGCTTGATAACTTCTAACACTCAAGTTGCCCACTCACGACAAGGGGGGTCGAAGTTGCACCACGTTCGTAAGGTGTGCCCACCGTTACCCTACACGTGACCCCTGGGTGGTGCTAAAAGTGCAACAAAAACTGGCAACCGTACTGTCTTCTCGAATTATTATTATTATTATTAGTGTTAGCACTCGGACGTTTATTACCGACTTCAATAGAAGGAAGGAGGTACTCAGTTCGTCTGCATGTTTGCTTGTTCTTTTTTTATGTATACGGTCCCCGATAACTCTTGACCTCGTTGGCCGATTTTGACAATTCTTTTTTTGTTTCATACCTCGATATTGGTCCCATATAAATTTCGTGAATGTCTGATGGGATCTAGGAGTAATCGAGGGAACTCCTCGAATTTGATAGTCGCATATGCCGATTTCGGTATTTTCTATAGGTAACCAAGCATTGGCTCACGGAAACCACAAATTGTGGCATGACAAGTACAAAATTGGAGTCCGTTTTTTTTGGTATAAATTATTTTGTAATACGACGTCGGTGGCAAGGAGAATGGTAAGCGGTCACCGCAGCCTATGAACGCCTGCAATCGCCGGGGGTGTAACATGCGCGCTGCAGACCCTTTAAAATTATACCCATGTTTCTTGAAGAACCCCATACGTACTTAGTCCCTCGGGAATACCTCGACAGGGACCTCAGTCCATTGCCACACTCGCATACTCGTTTATTGTAATATAATGCACAAGTTATACATTACACGTCAAAGATATCTTACATTACATACGTATATGGTTTCCTAACAAAATAATTAAAAGCAACGAGTATGTACATTCTGTTTTGTAAGTGTCAAAGTAGTTTATGAAACAATCATGCCACTAAATTATATACATAATATGTTTGCCCTGAAAAGTATTATATATTTTGGATGGATATATTTTTTAATTAAATAAATAAATAAATAAATAATGGGGGACAATCTTACACAAATCGACCTAGTCCCAAACTAAGCAAAGCTTGTACTATGGGTACGAGACGACGATATACATACTTATATAGATAAATACATACTTAAATACATAGAAAACATCCAAGACCCAAGAACAAATATCCGTGATAAATGCACAAATAAATGCCCTGGCCGGGATTCGAACCCGGGACCTCTAGCTTCGGAGGCAGAGTCACTACCAACTAGGCTAAACATGCCGTCAATCGTTTAATTTACCGCAATCAAAGAGAACGGATCAGGCAAATAAATCAGCCCCCCCCACATGGATGCGGGTGGCACAGGACCGGTCATTGTGGAAGTCTTTGGGGGAGGCCTTTGTCCAGCAGTCGTCAATATCAGTCTTTCGGCTGATATGATGATAAAACCAAGGGGAGTCAATTTAAATATTTAGTGCTCCGAACAGGATTCGAACCTGCGACATCTGGCATAACCGACCAATCGCTCTAGCCACTGAGCTATCGGAACCAATCAAGCTCAGACGCGAAATCTTTCACTAGTTCCCTTTGTACATGGCCTTAGGGGGGGGATTTTTCCCTTTAATTTGAAATTTAGAATTTTCGTTAGCAGCGTTACTGCTTTAATACAAAATTAATTAATTGATATGATGATGATGATGATGATGATGATGATGATGATGAATCAAAGAGAAAAGTAGAAGTTAGTAGTGAACAAGTAAGGTAATTATTTCTGCACCACCTACTGCGAATTGTAATTATTTGCTTTGAGTTCCGCTACCCAAAGGTTGTCTGGTAGAGATCGCTCTTTAGCGATAAGACCGCCTATTGTTTGCCTCTACTTATTGTTGTTACGTACTGTGTCCTTTAATTGAGGCGTGCAATAAAGAGTATTGTATTGTAAGGTCTAAGGCTTTTAGCCATATTATCCCTCGAAGTACGTAAATTCGATCATCCTTATAATTTTGAACACAACACGGTCGTATGTACAGTATGTACACAAGCCTTATTGTGGTTACTATGGGACTATAGTTCGATTTGTGTAAAATATTGTCCCCTAATATTTATACATAAGGGTCCGCAGTAAGCTCGGTTTTCTATACAAAACTAGTTTTACAACGCCATGCTAGAATAACATGAACTTTGTATACATAATGGGATCCGGCATATCTAGGTCGAAAATTAGATTCTGTTGCTTGACATTATAATGGAGAAAAAAAAACGATTATTAAGGTTTACATACAAGACGTAAAAAACTCAAAAACTCGCTGTATTTTTTTCTATTACAATTTCTAGCAACAGAAACTAATTTCCGTCCTAAATATGGCGGCTCCCATTGTGTTTACAAAGTTTCATATTATTTCAGCAAGGCGTTTTGAAATGAGAACGAAACTACGTTTGTATGGAGAATCGGTTTCGGCCGAGCGTACTGGGGACTCTTAGAATCGTTTTAATTTACCGAATTGTTTCAAATTACTCCGTTAAAAAAGCGACTTTACCGTCCAAGAAATAAGGTTCAAAATCTAATGGCAGTTTATTAAAAAGTCGGCCATTTTGAGTAATTTCAACGATAACAAAAGAACGTTACCTCGAATTCTTCCTCGTCTGTCTGCTGGCTGAGCCATCGTTTCGGCAGCGACAGCAGTGATTCGCCCCATGCTGCAACAAACAAGCCAGCACATTAACTAACAATCGAACACGCTGAGCTCTTATGGTGATCAAACAGGGTATGTTTTTCGGTTCCCAATCCTGCCCCGCTTCCTACCAACTGTCAAAGTGTCAACCTGAAGCTGACGCAGATCCGCCGCCACCACGCACGCCGCCACACTGACTTCCAACAATAACAGGGCCTCCCAAAGAAGAATAAGTGAGTACATTTTTGCTGATAATGAGACCTATAACCGCTGCCTATAACCTTATAGTTAGATCGATTATTCACCTCATTGTTACGATTATTTTCAAAACATCTAAAATAAATACCCAAATTTCTTACATGTCTCATAGTATAAGATATTACAAGCACCTTATCTCAGAGTAAGGATTTTTATAAAGATCTGACGAGTTCCACCAAGAGGGACAGAAAATGTACATAAACATTAACCATTAATCTTCTCGAAAATCTCCTTTAAAGAGTAATAGGGTCTGTCTAATAAATAACATTTTAACTTCTTTGAGAACTCTTTAAAATTATTACTATGTTTTATGTCATTACTTAATAAATTATAGATTTTTATTTCATTGTACTCAATGAATCTTTTAAAATGTATATAATTATTTGATTTCCGTAAAACATGTCCCTGTTATTCCTTAAAGCGTGTAATCTATTGTTGGTTTTACACAGATATTTAGATTTGTTTTTATAGATAAATATGCTAACTAAGAAGATATATAATGATATGACTGTCATTATCCTATGCTTTACGAGTACAAACAGTGGACGACAGTGTTCCTTGGGTTTAGCTTTACCGATACATCTTATGGCTTTCTTTTGCAATATTAATATAGTATTTATGAGAACACTGTTTCTTCAGACCTCCAAACCATACCTTATAATGCTCTCAAAATGTGCAAACTACACTATTTTCAGGTCTGTGGAATTCAAAATCATGGACAGATTTTTTAAAGCATAGATAGAATTAGCCAGTCTCTTTCTTAGTACATGTATTTGGTTCGACCATCGCAATTGGTTGTCTAATTCAACGCCGAGAAATCTTGTATTTTCCACTTTTGCTATAGTTAGTGGTAGCTCATAGGAAATACTGTTTGTATGTCTGCAAAATGTTATGTAGTTGGTTTTATCTATATTTATTTTAAGATCATTACTTTGAAACCAATGTAATAACTGTGTCCAAGTCAGACTTATGTCAGATTTGAGTGTGGAAATGTCATTATTTTGAACTATTATGCTAGTATCGTCGGCTAAATGCTAGTATATATAGGTATGCTTTGCCGAGCGATATATTACATGGAAGGTCATTTATAAAAATAATAAAAAGTAACGTACCTAATACCGACCCTTGTGGGACGCATATAATTTGATACGCAACTTTTACCATTCTTAAGCAAAATACAGTCTAGCTCGGGTGTCATAAAGTCTTATTTAGCTTGGTTTAAGATTGCGATACCTCGGAAATGAATGCCCGATCGGTCACTGTCGTCCGAGATTCGGCGTTTGATCGCACTACATCTCTTTTCACTGTGACGCCCCCTAATTGATGCATGCTGACAAATTACTTCATTAACTACGCATCGAGAGTCGGGGCAGTAATGCATTTTTGCACTAGCACCTAATTGTGGTCAGTACTCTGTGCAAAATGGTAGAACTATTTGTTCGGTGCACTGGATCGTTAAGTCCATCTAAACTAGAGTTAAGTATAGTTTTCGGTGTAGAAAAATGTAGCGACATCTGCCGTGAGATTTCTAGGAACCGAATATAAAAATCGCAATTTTTGATGTTTAGTATTGATAAACAAATAAATGCCTTTTCAGAAAAACTAGTAAATGTTGCCTTGTAAAAGTGCCATTACGACCTACATGCACAATAAAATTCATGTATTTTTGTTTATTTCTCTTGCTTATGATGCCCCATTAACACATTCACTGCCAGCCACGCCCCCAGGAACAAACTTGCATAGAAGTGAACGCACATGTGCGCCGTTCGCAGTGAATGCGTTAATTTACAAAACGTATCGAGTCGTGATGGAGTCGGGTCGGGAGTCGGGTTGGAAGGTCAGATGGCTCTTCCGTAAAAACTAGTGCCCACGCCAATTCTTGGGATTAGGTAGCGGACCCCAGGTATGTTTCAGGATACAACTGTACTGGGAATAACGCTACGAGGATGATTATGTATCGAGTCATGATGAAATACTTTAAGAGATTTAACAATTAACAGTGATTCACCTTTGTCATGACGTGGCTGTCTGATCGATTAAACAGTTAAAAAGTTCGTTTTTTACTAGTTTCTTTTAAATTATTCTCTCATTAAACTCTCTTCACTCATCAAAAATTGGGCGAATGTGTAGTTAACACTTTCACTGCCTATAACTTCGTAGTGGTAAATTAAAATGGGATTGTTATTGGGCCAGGAGGCAAAGATGAGGCCGACGATGAAGCGAGATCACCCAGAAGATGCCTATTCACTCGTGCCTTTTCATATTTATAGTGATTATTAGAGGAAAGCGCCTACAAAACGAACACCCGCCGAGCACTCCTGGCATTCGATGTGTGTAAATACATGATTGGTTTAATTGGCATTTTCAACGGTAAGGTAAAAGTGCCAGTGCTCGTCGCTGACCCAGTACTTGGCACCTTCAATCTAATGTCATTACAATACAGGTGAAAGATCAGTGTCATCTATTGGGCATTGAGGTATCGGGCATTGGTACGTTTACCTTACTACTGTCGTGTACTATGAAACCAAGAAAGGTTTTGACATTATACTCGTAGCTCGAAACGTACAGAGCGGGTGCGGCTCGGTGCGGGGCGGAGGTAGTTTTGCATTTTTATCTTTCCTAAACTGACAACTGTCAATAGTGTCTATTACTGCTTCTAATCGGCTATCCGAGCAATTTATAACTTAGAGTCGCGCAAATAATAATGTATGTTAGGAAGAATTTGTGCAATTTCCCAACGAACGCTGATAAACCAATAGCCACCAGAAACACTGGGAAACTCAAAATAACCTTCTATAGACTAGTAAAGGCGAAAAAGTCGTACTTGGGAAATTGTATCAAATTCTACAATAAAATTTACAAAACACATTACCGAACTTAGCAATTTTAAATTAAAATCTGTAGTAAAACAAACACTTATTTCAAAAGCATATTATAAGGTAAACGATTACATCACGGACAGGGATGTTTGGCAGTGATAGTTTCCTGCACAGCTAATCTATCGCGAAAATAGGTTTTCTACTGTAGCATTGTTATTTTTGTAGTAACTGAGACTGTAATTTTATATTTAACTATACAATTATATTGTTTTGAAAAAATGACACCTCGCCGAGTTTCTTACGCCTTCTTCTCGTGGCAGAGGTTTATTTTTCCGAACCGGCGGTAGTTTATTGACGTTCATAGGTGCATGTAATATGCCTAATTTGAGGAATAAACTACTTTTACTTTTTTTACTTTTATGTCGCACACGCCGCCTCCGCCCCGCTATCCCGCGCGGTTGTTTGGTGCGACGTCCCCCTGACCGCGTTCGCTTTACCGAAAAGCCGCCTCCGTGCCGCAACGACGCCGCGCCACGCTCTGTGCGTTTCAAGCTTATATCTAAACACAAGTCGCAATTTTGCACTTTACTCCCCCACGCATAATGACTATATTACTGAGTCCGTGTCCCTTTGATCGATCATTGTCGCCGCCATGCGATTTGTCGCATCATCGCGCTGTGTCCCTCGACGTCACATCCCTTAATTATGTGATGCAATGTATTGGCTGAAATGTGGACAAGTAATAATTAGTCCCATCAAAAAGATAAATGTGAAAATTGCAGCCCAGTTCACCGACAAAAGAATTGAGATCTAAATGGGCGCCAAGTTCCGTAGATTATCTGAAAAGTTGCCAAGTTTGGCACTAGATTGTTTACAGTAAAACTAATTTACTGCGGCTTAATGCATTTTGAGCCTTAACTTGGCAGTTTTCTATGCAGTATGTTATAATACCATAAAAATTGATAGATATTTAAGAAAACTGCCAAGTTAAAGTTCAAAATGCATTAAGCCGCAGTAAATTAGTTTTACTGTAAATATCATCAAATGTCGGCCTGTTTAAGCCTAGTTGGTAGTGTCACTGCCTTCGAAGCTAGAGTTCCCGGGTTCAAATCCCGGTAAGGGCATTTGTTTCTGTGGTGAGCAGAGACATTTGTTCCTGAGACTTGGATGTTTTCTATGTATTTAAGTATATATCTATTAAATATATCGTCGTCTAGTACCCATAACACAAACCTTATTGAGCTTACTTTGGGACTAGTTCGATTTGTGTAAAAATTGTCCCCTAATATTTATTATTTATTATTATTTATTTGTCAAACTTCATCCAATGGTGCTTTCCCAGAGCGAATGCACGAGTTACTATACAAAATATAGGTGCACCTAAAATATTTGAAGAGATCCCTCGATTTCTCCAGGACCCTATGATCGGATTCTGATCCGATGACAATGAGACCACCCCGGAAGTATATACCGTTTCAAACAAAAAAAGAATTTTCCAAATCGGTTAATAAATGACGGAGTTCTGAAGTAACTAGCATAAATAATAATAAAATCACGGTTTTCTGATTTTTTCTGGTGTATACACATAATTACCAAGCTGCATGCCAAATTTCAGCTTTCTAGGTCATCTGGAAGTGGGTTAGGTTTTTTATTACTAGTCAGTCAGTCAGTGGTAAAAATGCCGTTTTTTGGAATTTATTATCTCAATAAATATTAATACCTATATTTATGAAATTTGGGGTTCTAGTTGTTCTAACTACCTAATTTCATGTTTTTATGTTAGATAGATTTGGAGTTATTGGGGGGTCAAAAGTGGCTCCAAACGGTTCGTGTAATATAACATACGGCTGCTGTCCGCCAGTTCCTGGGATGAACTTGGCTGGACACGCTGCCGCGTGCCTAGATTATGGTGAGCAATGCGTTCTATACGTGAAATTTTCGGTACCAAATTATATCAAGCATCTTTATGTAATCGTGTACCTAATAAACATTATTTAGATTTGGTGGTTCAAGATTCGATTTGACAAAGTTACTAAATGGTACTCCCGTGTAGTGCTAGGTTAGAATAACACCACCCCTCTCTTCCCTTGGGTGTTACAGGAGTCGACTATGGGAACCAGGTTGAAGTGGGTTGCGGGCGATGGGCTAGCCACCTGTCACGGCAATATCACATTTTCTCCATCTATAAACCTACTATACGTAAAAGTGGCACTGAAAATTAATTTTCGCTTGCTTTTTGGGATATAGGCGTGAGTTTATGTATATATGTACTAAATAGTAACACCACTACACAACACCAAGCAGAACGTTATATGACTGTAGTATCGGTTTCATTTGACGACCTGTTTAGCCTAGTTGGTAGTGACACTGCCTCCGAAGCTAGAGGTCCCGGGTTCAAATCCCGGCCAGGGCATTTATTTGTGCATTTTTCACGGATATTTGTTATTGGGTCTTGGATGTTTTCTATGTATTTAAGTATGTATTTATGTATATAAGTATGTATATCGTCGTCTAGTACCCATAGTACAAGCTTTGCTTAGTTTGGGACTAGGTCGATTTGTGTAAGATTGTCCCCCAATATTATTTATAAGTATATTATTATTATTATATTTTGCACGCGGCGGCCGGTTACATATAATCAGACGCAATTGAAATGTATTTGCTATCAACCCGATTTCACAAATAAGAACGTGCCAAAATAGGAATAAATCGCAACAATGATATATTTGCTTGAGAAACAGGTACTAACAGACACAGACACACTAACACGACTAACAGGTACAGAGCTCAGAGCTCTAAAAGATACCGGCGTCCCTTCCCCTTCCAAACACACCGGGTTTGACCGCGCGAAAGCCGGGGATTACCACACTTGTCAAACAACCCCGCCCGGGTATACACGTGTATATGAATAGGTACGATCAATTTTATCTTCAATCTTGTATAGCAGTTGTTTTATTATATTTACTAGCTTTTGCCCGCGACTTCGTCCGCGTATAATTCGTTCTCGCCTTAGAATGAATTGTTTTCCCATACAATCTTTCTCAAGCTCAGGTGGACACCAGGAACTTAGGGGTGACATGTTGGAGAAGAAAAGTCACGAATAGATCGGACTGGAGATATTTGCTTGACCAGGCTAGCCTAGGGCCCACCCGTGGCTATAACGCCTCAGATGATGATGATGATACAATCTATCACCCTTCTTTACACCCCCTTAAGAAATGATTTCAGTCAATATGACATTCCCTAGAAATCCTATTGTCAAAACGAATCATTAAGTGCTTATTTCGGAATATCAAATGTACCGATTCTAGACGAATGAATCTCGTCAAAAACATTACATGTACATTGTACAATGATAAAAGTCTCGCTACGCAGTTCTGCCGTAAAACGTTATCCCAACAGAGCGAGTTCTTCATGTAAGTATGATGACCGAAGGCCGGAAGCAGAGCGGCAAGGCATGCGAGAATAATCACACAGAGCGGGCTTCTCAAGGATGAGGGCCGAAGGCATGAAGCGGAGAGGAGAGACGCGCGAGGCTGAAAGCCGAGCCTCCCAACAGAGTAGATTCTTCATGTAAGGTTGATGACTGGAAAGCCGAAGGAGAGTGGCAAGGCATGCGAGGCCGAAGGCCGAGCTACGTCGTCGCCGAAGATCCAGTTGCCATATTAATGAGGGTAAATTATACTCCATTCGTTCGTTTTCACGTGATGCCTAGACATATGAACAGACAAACAAACAGACACAAATTCTTAAAACTGTTGAAATGATTTCTGTTATCTATTCTAAGTATCCCCAGCCAACTTTTTTTCAAATATCTTCCATGTACAGACTTTCGACCCTCTTCTGAGTGTACATCTAAGATGCTCCAACTGTCTATGCTGACGATTGGGCTGCCCAGCTCAAGTGATCTCTTATATCAAACAGTTTTTATGGTGTGAAGGGTCAACAATTACGTAAAAAATAACACACGATAAAACTAAATGGTACACCGACGATACAAAGTGTGCATTGAAACAGCTGTTTTGTATTTAAGCATATGAATAAAAACAATGCCAAAGTATCGCAAATGCATTTTGATGTACACGCAAAGTAGAACTTATTGCGAAAAGGTTGTGCTCAAAAATAGCGTCAACAATCAGAAGGAATTATGATACTTCGGTTTTGACATAATGAATCGTCAACTTGTTTACAATTCTGCTATGCTTTAAGTTAAATTTCTTGACACGCTGTTATACTCCCAATTGGCTGAAACTTAAATCGTAGAATGGCGTATGAGGATTAAACCACCCCGTTTCATAGACTTTACTTGCATCCCCGATCCCACTCGAGAACCTTTCCTCCCCAACGGCCAACGGTTCTACGTGCAATATGCCCCGCCCACTGCCACTTAAGTTAAGCGGTTCGGAGGGCTATGTCGGTTACTTTGGTTCTACTGCGGATGGCCTCATTTCTGATACGATCACGCAAAGATACTCCCAGCATAGCCATCTCCATTACTCTTTGGGTGACTTTGAGCCTTCTTATGAGGCCCATAGTAAGCGACCACGTTTCAGTGCCATATGTCATCACTGGCAACACACACTGGTCAAAGATCCTCGTCTTGAGACACCGCGGAATATTGGACGAAAAGATGTGCCGTAGCTTCCCGAACGCAGCCCAGCCGAGTTGGATTCGACAATTAACCCCTTTCTCGAAGTTGGACCTACCTAACTGGACAGTCTGTCCTGGGTATAATATATAATCATCTACAACTTCAATTAAAAGTGTCCGATTGTAACGGGAGTTGGTGCTACGTGCTCGTGCTTTCAAAACGAATGATTAAGCTTATTTCAGAATATCAAATGTACCGATTCTAGAAGAATAAAGCCCGTAAAATATTACATGTACAATGATAAAAGTCTCGCTACGCAGTTCTTCCGTAAAACTTGATCCGTTTAGCCGTTTTCACGTGATGCGCGTTCATATAAACAGACAAACAGATAAACAGACAAACAGACAAAAATTCCAAAAACTGTTTCAACGTGTTCTGTTATCAATTCTAAGTATCCCCAGCCAACTTTTTTTCGAATATCTTCCATGTACAGACTTTCGACCCTTTTCAGCTTTATTATATGTATAGATTATATTGGGCATGTAGCACCCCGTATGGTGCCGGGTTAGGATAGAAACACCCCCTTTCTTCCTTTGGGTGTCGTAAGAGTCGACTATAGGAACCAGGTTGAAGTGTGTTGAGGGCGATTGGCTAGCAACCTGTCACTGCAATATCACTTTTTCTCCATATACAAACCAGCAACTACTAAAAGTGGCACTGAAATATAATTTTCATGTGCTCTGGCTACCCCTTTTGGGAATGTAGGCGTGAGTTTATGTATGTATGTAGTATATTGGGGGGCAATCTTACACAAATTGACCTAGTCCGAAACTAAAGCTTGAAATGCACAGAGCGGGGTGCAGAGTCGTTGCGGGATGGAGGCGGTTTTACCAGAAAAAAGGCTGTAAGCTGGTGCCATTAAACAATTGTTTTATTGAGTTTTTTTTTGTATTTGTTGTTTTAACGGCAACTACTCTGTTGTATGGGAGCCCCCTTAATTATTATTATTATTTTGATTTTGGTATTTGTTGTTGTAGCCACAATAATAATACATAATCTGGGCAAATTTCAACTTACGGTTCTTGAGATCTAGCTCGGCGAATGGTAGCGATGAAAAAGGGCTAAAATATCACGTTTTTTGTATGGGAGCTCCCTTTAATTATTATTATTATTTTGTTTTTAGTATTTGTTATTATAGCGGCAGCAGAAATACACAATCTGTGAACATTTCAACTGTCTATCTATTAAGGTTCTTGAGATACAGCCTGGTGACAAGACGGACCGACGGATGGACAGGGAAGTATTAGTAATAGGGTCCCGTTTTTACCCTTTGGGTACGGAACCCTAAAAATACAAAACTGCCTCAGCCATAAAACGGCCATAAAACGTGACGGTGATGGTATAAGCTATCGTGCTTGCTAGGCAGGAATAAGAATAATAAACAGACTCTTTTCGAAAGAATGGTCAGAATCGGGAGCAATGGAGAAAGTGGGAGACTTTTGTCTAGCAGTTGAACAATACAGTTCAAATATTTTGTGCCTGTAATCACAATGACAGAATGACTGTATTGGGGATTTTTCATACTAAAATATATGGCTAGATCTACCTAACGCACGCGAAAACGTTACGTAACAACTTAGTTGATCTTTGACACGGAAATATGATGATTCCCTACTCTCTGTCAGATATAATACACCGGTTCGCTGAGGTTTACAATTTGTCAATTGACTTAATTTTTGATAAAATTACACTCAATATTTATTAATTAAATCACGAGAGCAGCAATTTTTCCAAAATAAACCTAACTAAAGGGTCTATCTAAGTAATTTGTGCCACGAGCCTAAAAAAGAGAAAAAAAGAAAATTAAAAAGAATAGGAAAAATAAGTACACGAAACCAGCAAAACTCTTTGACAAAATAGAAACGGGCCTTTTGCCGGACCGAAAAAGAAGGAAAAGATTCTATCGTCGCGCTAATGCCCTCGCAAAAAGAAGCATTAGCCGCGCAAGAAGAAAACGGCCGAAAAGTTAATTCCCGGCCTGGGTTGTGACACAATACAAACATTAGCACAGTTAGTTATTTTGCCAGGCCGTGGTTGGTGGTTGACGATAGTGCCCACATGCCTGGTAATGGCTGGTTGATGGGGAAGCTGGTAGAGCGGAGTGTGGATTACACCCCAGTGGGGCTTATGGAAGTCCACACTCAGTGGGAGACATAACTCTGACTTGACCACAGGTAGCTGTTAACTGATAACTGATAATATATTCCACATTCCATTTCCTCATATATACTAGTAGCTACATAGCACAGACACACATAATCATCCATACATCTCGCACGCTCTTTATCTCTAACTTATCCTAATCATCATCATCATCATCATCATCATGTCAGCCGAAAGACGTCCACTGCTGGACATAGGCCTCCCCCAAAGACTTCCACAATGACCGGTCCTGCGCCACCCGCATCCAGCGGACACCCGCGACCTTCACCAGGTCATCGGTCCACCGTGTGGGGGGCCTGCCCACGCTACGCCTTCCGGTACGTGGTCGCCACTCGAGAACCTTTCCGCCCCAACGGCCATCGGTTCTACGTGCTATGTGCCCCGCCCACTGCCACTTAAGTTTAGCAATTCGGAGGGCTAATCATGTATCCTAATCATGTAGTACAGATAATTTAATCAAATTAACATTATGTGCCTTAACGGCACAGTTATGTTTCTTTTACTTATAGAGCTATCAGCCGTATTGAACTTAAGAGTCGTTATGGCTATGAATGGGTAATAAGTTACTGTTACAATCTTTTATTACCGGCTCATCAGCTACTCGTTGAGACGATTCGAATGAGCCCAAACGCGATGGGCTTATCTTGTGTAGTTGAGGAGTCGCTATGGTCACTTTTTGTCTCCATCATCAGATCAGCTCCGTGGTAGCATAATGCTTTATCACAAAACTTACATAAGTTTGCCAAATTTTAGCTCAATCGCATATCGGCAAGAGGCCGAAAAAAGGATTGCATATTTTGATTACAACTTACATTTTACATTTACATAGGAACAGTGCAAGTTAGATAAAAGCAGGTTTTTTGAATTGGATCTAGTAGATATGGAGCAGATTCTAGTTGATTTTTTTGTGTAAATACTTACATAATATAATAACACAATAATAACACATACATAACATAATTAACCGAGCGAGCGAAGCGTCTCAGCCTTCCACAAAAATTCTTTCGTTTGTTTGTCTGTCTGTCCGGATGTTCTCCTCTTACAGGTCACATTTCTCAACCGATTCTCGTGACATTTTGTGAGCAGGATCAATATATAGAATATTATTGTCGAGTCAGTTTTTGGAAAGTTCAAAATTTGAAAAAAAAATTTTTTTTTTGCAAGGATTACACAGCCACTGGTAAGTATATGATTTGAATACCAAAAACGTATTCCATAATTAGGTTAGTGGGCGGCAGTAATAATTGGGTTAGTTTGATATAGTACATTACGACCCGTGTTTTGTACACAATTTTACGTCACCACTTGGCCAAAAAGTGGGTTTTACCGTAAGCGCAGCGTGCGGAAAAACGCGCTTTTTGGCAAGGTGTGGTGTAACATAACTTTATGAAGAAGTCTTTCATTGTATTCGGCTTTGTTCATTTCCGCACGAAAAATGCCGATACCGTGTTTTATCAATACCCACTCACTGTAATAAATTGTTAGTATTATTGTACCGATGCTTGGTTAAATAAGTAAAAAGTCTATCAACTGTGTCCAATACTTGTGCTGTGCTTCTTTCGTCCTAGGGCGGGATGGGCGGGTTTTTCCCAACGAAGCGGACTCCTTTGTAGTTTGCTGCGTCATCTATTTTTAACGAATTCTTTTTCGCACGGGAAACTAGTTACTAAACAAGTATTTACCTGAACGTTGTCTAAACGGTAGGTAGTTATAGTTAAGCTTAGGATTATATCAATATAGTATAATTTAACCAATATAGAAAATCAATACCAAATATTTGAAGTTTGATGGCAAGCAGTCAACGTAGCCTACGTTTGCGACTCAACGATTTACGACCCTTTATTGATTTAAAGATCAGTGTCGACACATGCACACACACAAACGGCAGGTCACTCTCAACAAAGAGCATCCCGGCGCTCATTACGCGCGTTATACCACCTTATACCTGGTGTCGTTATACACCAGAAACACTGGGAAACTCAAAATAACCTTCTATAGACCTGTAAAGGCGAAAAAGTCGTTCTTGGGAAATTGTATCAAATTCTACAATAAAATTCCAAAACACATTACTGAACTTAGCAATTCTAAATTCAAATCTGTAGTAAAACAAACACCTTTTCAAAAGCATATTATAAGGTAAACAATTACATCATGGACAGGGATGTTTGGCAGTGATAGTGTCCTGCACTTCTAATCTATCGTGAAAATAGATTTTCTAGTGTAGCATTGTTATTTTTGTAGTAAGTGAGACTGTAATTTTATATTTAACTATACAATTATATTGTTTTGACAAAATGACACCTCGCAGAGTTTCTTACGCCGGTTCTTCTCGTGGCAGAGGTTTATTTTTCCGAACCGGTGGTAGTTTATTGACGTTCACAGGTGCATGTAATATGCCTAAAGGATGATTCACAGTAGACCGTTCCGTGTCCGGGCCGGCCCGTTTTCTATGACAGCAAACGCAACGGCCGGCGTATTTCTACCTATAGAATAAAACGGGCCGGCCCGGACACGGAACGGCCTACTGTGAATCATCCTTTATTTGAAGTATAAACTGATTTTACTTTTAATTTTTATATAACAGGCTGTACGTTATGAGCTTAAACCTACACGCCTCCGTAGGTATATACGCCACACACGTATCTAAGTGAAAACTGTCGGCGCCTCGAGCATTTCACGCTAGTAATGTGATAATCTCGAGCTAAACTAGATTTGGTGCCAGCACCCGAGAACAAGTCACAGAATAAATAATACTAGTAACGTAGACAGGTCCTAATGGTTGGTCTAATAAAATATTGTCTTTCATGACGGATACATTAAACAGATATGAGATAGAGGGAATATGTTGGGACACCTTTTTTTTAATTTAATCGTATGGCATTTACTTACGAACCGTGAGATCTTCGAGAAGACAAGTACGGTTGCCAGTTTTTGTTGCACTTTTAGCACCACCCAGGGGTCACGTGTAGGGTAACGGTGGGTACTCCCTACGGACGTGGTGCAACTTCGACCGCCCTTTGTCAAGTGAGTGGGCAACTTGACTGTTAGAAGTTCTCAAGCCGCCCGAAGGCCTCTAACTTGGCTTAACGACTGCTGTCGGAGACAGCAGCCGGGATCAACGGCTTAACGTGCCTTCCAAAGCACGAGAGCGCTCAGTTAGTAACCACTCAAAGCGGTCACCCATCCAAGAACTGACCTGCGCCCACATTGATTAACCTCGCATACCGCACGCGGTAGGCGGGTGCCGCTGGGCCACGAGCGCTCTCCTTGGGACACCTGATACGGCATAACTTTTATAATAATATAAAGACTATACTTGAGGGGAAGATTATTACTAGTGGCTCGACAAAAAAAAACTATAAAATAATCAAACATGTTCACAAACTTACACGAGAATCGGTTGAGAAATGCGACATGTATAAGTAGAGGAGAACAGTCGGAAATCTAGAAATCCACAGGCCCATTTTTGCCTAAGCTTAAAACGGAGATCCTACACTCAATTATTATTCGGGTAGTGGCTATTCCGAGCTACCATGCCCTCGTGTCACTACAACCATTGAAATGAAATGAAATCATTTATTTGCTTTAAACATAGTATTTTGTATACCATGTTAGAGGTGGTAAGTTTGTGATTGTTTAGTCGCGATTATATGTTTAACCATAATGTAGCATGCAAAAGCTGTGTAAAAATATTAATAATAAAAAGCAAAATTACATCAATTGTGTGTGGAACATTTGTTGTCTGAATAAATTAAATCCATATTATTATTATTAAAATATTTTATTTTTCTTTCTTTTCCGAGTTCATATAACCTGGAATTTTTTAAGGCACGAGTGAATAGGCATCTTCTGGGTGAGCTCGCTTCATCGTCGGCCTCATCTTTGCCCCCTGGCTAGATGCTGGCCAAGAGCAATCCCATTTTTAGTAATAAAAAAAACTTATTATAAATTCGTAAGGCCATTGTGAAAACAATTCCTACGACACAGCCCTGTTTTTATTTTTGACCAGTATAGTCTGTTCCGGTATCTCGTATTAAAATTGCATATCTTGTCTTTGGTACAAAAGTAATGCAAATAAGTTTTGACAAAAATACATATTTCAAGGATATACAGAGAGGGTACTTTAAAATATTAAATGTTTTGAATAAGGGTCTACACGATGTTAACGAATTAACATCGCATATACCACGTATACATTGTTTTTGACCTAGAAATACCCTACTAATTTCTTTTGAGTTACCCCAGAGTGATATTCCGTACCTTAAAATAGATCCAACATAACCATGATAGGCTCTAAGTGCAGTTTGTTGATTTGTTATTTTTGTTAGCTTCCAGAGTGCATATGCATTGCTGATCTATTGTGATCGCCACCTACTACAATTCTCGGTCAAGGTCTGCTATTTCAAGGAATTGCAGGATTTTGCTGAGCTCGAGAAGCTTAATCTCTTCAGGGCACAAGACTTGTTTGCCCGAGATAGAGCTACGGCTGCGCATTAGGCAAGGGCAATCGGTTAGGATGCGTTTATTTCAAGGCTGAGTGAGGAGGAGATCCTCGTAAAAGGAATAAGAGGAAGGCGAAGACCAAGACGTGCAGTTATGGACCAAGAGAAAGAGAGGGTCAATGTAATGTGCTATCAGGAGCGTAAGGAATGGCAGAGAAAAAATTGAATGGCGATTAGGTAAACCACCGATAAGAGCTCAGCTCTTAAGAGGACGCAGTACGTTTGGTTCTCCATACAAACGTATTTATGGTCTCATTTTAAAACGCCAGGCTAGAATAACATGAAACTTTGTATACACAATGGGATCCAGCTTGTCTAGGGCGGAAATTAGTTTCTGTTGCTTGAAATTATAATGGCGAAAAAATACAGCGATTATTAAGGTTTTCATACAAGCCGTAAAAAACTAAAAAAACGCTGTAATTTTTTTCTTTTTCAATTTTTAGCAACAGAAACTAATTTCCGACCTAGGTATGCCGGATCCCATTGTGTATACAAAGTTTCATGTTATTCTAGCATGGCGTTTTAAAATGAGAGCCTAAATACGTTTGTATGGAGAACCGATCCACACCGATCGTACTGCGCCCTCTTAAATGTATAAGGATGAGAAAAAACAGCAATACATGGTACATTTAATCTTATTCATGTATTAGGCATTAAGGTGTCGAGCATATCCTAATAACGAGCAGTTGCTAAGTTATAGCATTATTAAAATAAATAATGTGCCGTATTTAGCGTATAAGTAATTAATTAGAATAAGTATTAATATTGTATGCGCGCACATGGTAGCTGTTGATACCACTTCGATAATAATAATAATATATGCGTTCGGGGATGGTATCCGCCATGTGTATCCCTTTGCTTTTAGATTAAATTGTCTAAAACGGCCTCTGCGCTGTTGGCTCCGGCCCCCCTTCCAAAGGTCCGGGATCCCATGGTCCCGAGATAAGGAAAAGACATACAAATAATAATTAATATGCTTTATTGCACCACAAAAAGAAAAACGATTACACAGAATTTACATACTAATGTATTACATGCTTCTATGTATTACACTTAATTATCTTATACGCAGTTAACAATACAATTATTCTATTCTATTTAATTAAGGTAAATGCCAGTAAAACGTACTAAAACAAATACACGTAGTCGTAAAGCATATAGCTATATAACTCTTACATAACATAATTATAAATCCGGGCAGCGTACTATGTTCAGAATTACTAATTAGATTCGTCCGATAAAAAACACCACTCTGTGAACAAATACGAGTACGTTGCGCGAATGAAAAAGATAAAATAATACATACACAGTTAATACACGGGAAAATTATGTTCCAGTTGTTTTGAGAACTTAATTCACTTTTATTTTGATAAAGTCTGTTTTTTTAAATTTTACGAATGAAGTGTGTTTTTGTGACTGAAACGAAATATTGACACAAAAGAAACTGTTCCATTTTTAGGGTTCCGTAGTCAACTAGGAACCCTTATAGTTTCGCCATGTCTGTCCGTCCGTCTGTCCGTCCGTCCGCGGATAATCTCAGTGACCGTTAGCACTAGAAAGCTGAAATTTGGTACTAATATGTATATCAATTACGCCGACAAAGTGGTAAAATAAAAAGTGGAAAAAAAATATTTTATTAGGGTACCTCCCCTATACATAAAGTGGGGAGTGATTTTTTTTTTCATTTTAACCCTAACGTGTGATATATTGTTAGATAGGTATTTAAAAATAAATAGGGGTTTACTACAATCATTTTTTGATAATGTTAATATTTTCGGAAATAATCGCTCCAGAAGTTAAAAAAAATGTGTCCCCCCCCTCTAACTTTTAAACCATAAGTTTTAAAAATATGAAAAAAATCTCAAAAGTAGAACTTTATAAAAACTTTGTAGGAAAAATATTTTGAACTTGATAGGTTGAATAGTTTTTGAAACAATTACAAAAATAATTTCTGAACTAAGTTTGTAATTTAACCGTATAAACAGGTGTTTATTGTACCTGTCATTTCTACAAAATTACAATGAAATGACGTGCTTTCCCTCTGTGGGCCCGTTTTTAGGGTTTTCTGTTTCTGTACTTAATATGTCAACTTAATGTGACGGACGGAAAACTACGGAACCCTACACTGAGCGTAGCCCGACACGCTCTTGGCCGGTTTTTTCAAACAAGACTGTTTTTTAATTGGAAAATATTGTTGTGTTTTACTGTTTGGACTTGTATGATGAAGCTCACTTTTCATAAAAAATATGAAAGAGAACCTATGATAAATATGGGCGATTACATAAAGTTTTCTAGAGTCCATAAGTTTGATGGCATTTCCATACTATAACTGACAGTCCGGACTACCTTATTTTTTTCAAGATCAAAGCTCATCCATTTTTAATGCCAGGAGCCCGCTAGGCGTGCGATTTTCTGTCCATACGGTTTTTATGTCATTGGCAACAAAATCGCTGGCAGTTACATTATTAAACAATTTTTAAGACTCTCAAATTAAATGGAAAAATTGAAAAATTGAATGCTTTGATTCTCGGAGCATTAAATTTCAGGATCCTGTTCGGAACATTAAAACAAAAAAAAAAAAAAACAATTTTTACCTTTAATTTGAAATTTTCGTTAGCAGCGTTACTGCTTTAGTACAAAATTCATTTTTAAGACCAACGCGTTTTTATAACGCGGGCCTTCCTGTCGAAGCTCACATAACATTAAGGTCTGGCCACACCGCTGCTTAAAACCGCACTCACTGTAAACCTCAAACTACCGTTCCGTACCGTCCCTGTATTTTCTCAAACATGCAATGAAATATTGATGTTATGTTCCTTATAATAAGCTGCGAAGTATGACGTTTCAGGTGCGGCTAGGACAAGAGGTCGTTAATGGAATTTCATACAAATCTTGCGGGCCTAGGCCGACAAAGTCCTCTGTTTTAATTTCCATTCCACATAAATTTGTGGCACAGGCATCATGACATTCTGCCACTATGCGTATTAAAAATAAAACTTTGTTTTTTTTTGTTGTTTATTTCATTGCATGTTTTTTTTTTCATTTCGTCCCGGCCTCTGTAGTAATGTACTATTTGAGCATCGGTGTGGCCAGACCTTTAAAGGGCCATGGCGACAGCTGCGTCACCTCAGCATAGATGCTGCTACGCGCTACGTAGCATTTGTGGGCTTTTAACGGGTTTAACCTAGGTACAGGACGATTACTTTGAGTTTGACACTGGATTCCATTGGATTGTCTACTTTAACGCTTACATAATAGAGTTTACAGTACATATGGTGCTACTTTACCGCACGAGTGCGGTAATCAGCAGATTACGGGCATATGTCGAATCTTTAAAGAGTCATTATGTACTGTAAAACGTTGTACGATACACGTGCGAATAGGTAATTCGCAACTCGTGTCGATTTAAAACACTCCCTTGGGTCGTGTTTTAATTTATCACCACTCGTTGCGAATTTCCTGTTCTCTGCACTTGTATCGTAATGTACTATTCTATTACAAACATACGATTTTAAGAAAGTGTCTATGTGATAGAAACTCTATTATGTTAGTCATAAAGTAGAATATCCAATGGAATAAGAGCATATGTCAGTGTCATACTTAAAGTAAATTCACCTGTATGGTCGCTACACTTTGCTATCACCGGAAAGCTGTTTTTTTTTTATTAAAATTTAGTAATATTTTTACTGAACAGTGAGTTGCAAGCATTTTATGTGGCAGTTGTTGAATGGGAATCCATTAAAAAAACAACAATAGTACATTACTACAGAGGCCGGGACGAAAGAAGACATATAGGATAGGTCTAAGGCTGGCAACCCCATATTTCCCGCCGAGGTATGTATAGTGCTTTTCTCAAACATGCAATGAAATGAACAACAAAAAAATCAAAGTTTTATTTTTAATACGCATAGTGGCAGAATGTCATGATGCCTGTGCCACAAATTTATGTGGAATGGAAATAAAAAAAGAGAACTTTGCCGGCCTAGGCCTGCAAGATTTGTATGAAATTCCATTAATGACCTCTTGTCCTAGCCGCACCTGAAACGTCATACTTCGCAGCCTATTATAAGGAACATAACATCAATATTTCATTGCATGTTTGAGAAAACAATATTATATCAGTTCATCAATTCATCCAACTGGTCGCTACACGACCTATCAACTACAGCCCCTCTTTGTATGTATAGTTGTGGCTTGTTAAACAAATGTCAATTCGAACACTCCACAACTAAATGCAAGAGGAGCTTCACTTAATTTTTTCACCTACGAGTATAATACTGGCAACCGTACTTGTCTTCTCAAAGATTTCACGGATCAAAAAATAAACGCCATACGATATAAAAACCTAAATGGTCGCGTACGGTACGGTTTCAGAGGGATTTCCTCCCTCGGACGCTTCGATTGTGGAAAGCGCTCCCTGCCGAGGTTTTCCCGAGGGACAGTATGGGGTGCTTCAAGAAAGGAGTGTACATTTTTAAAGGGTTGGCAACGCGCATGTGTCGCACCTGGAGTAAAGGATGATTCACAGTAGGCCGTTCCGTGTCCGGGCCGGCCCGTTTTCTTCTAGAGAAATACGCCGGCCGTTGCGTTTGCTGTCATAGAAGGGCCGGCCCGGACACGGAACGGTCTACTGTGAATCATCCTTAAGGCCATATATACCTTTTTAATTGTTTATTTATGTATTTAAGTCGCGCAGTTTGCGGTAAGTATGCTATCCCGCACACCTTACTGGATCCACGGAAAACCAGCGCCATTGGCAGTTCTGTGTCACCTGCATTGCTGAGTGGAGGCCTCGGTAGCATATCTCTGTTTTTTTTTTAGTTTTTAGGTTGCATTGTATTATTTTTTAGTGTGTTATCCTAATAAATATCTTTCTATTCTATTCTATACTTTGTGATCCGCATAGCGCCGTTGCGTCGATATTTTATTGAGTTTGTACCTCTATTTCGGAACGAATAACGTAAATTGTGATACATATCACGTCCGGGGTTTATCGCGGTGCTTCGTCATAGTCAATCGTTTCGGATCTGTTTCAAACGGACCGACTAGAGTGAGATTAATTACAGTGGCAATTCTATAGGTGGTCCACTATAGTATGTAGGCTAAATTACTTTGAAATAGGTAAAACTGATTTCACTTCACGGATTGATGTCATCCGTTTGATTCTTTGCCGAAATTCGGGGCCTTTACGAAAACGACCGCAATGTCCATTAATTGACCGATCGAGCGAAGCGTCTCCGTTTCAGCTTTTTCGACAAAAATTCTTTCGTGTAAGCACCAGTTGAAGACGAAAAAAAAAGCAAACAATGTATTGAATTTGACATTTAATATGTCAAATTCAATACATTGTTTACTTACATATTTTTCGTTTTCAACTGGTGCTTACTTTACAGGTCGCATTTCTCAACCGATTCTCGTGAAATTTTGTGAGCAGGTTCGATGATTATATAGTTATTTTTTGTCGAGACAGTTTTTGAAAAATTTGAAAAAAAAGAAAAAAAATCTCGCAGAGCCACTAGTTATTAAAAATATTAACCAAATCCATAGTTATTTAGAGGCAGTACCAGATTGATAAAAATTTAACCCTTATGGTGCCGGGTTATCCGCTTCTGGTCAAACGAGTGATTAGTCAAAATGTGCTTTTTGTCAAAGGCTCGTTTGGTCAAACATGGTTTTGCCAAAAGTGCGATTCGTCAAAATGTGCTTTTTGTCAAAGGCTCGTTTGGCCAAACATGGTTTTGTCAAAAGTGCGATTCGTCAAAATGTGCTTTTTGTCAAAGGCTCGTTTGGCCAAACATGGTTTTGTCAAAAGTGATATTCCTAAAAATATTTCTTTCAGTCAATATGAGATAGATCTTGCCACATAAAGTAGCCAAATTTATCTTAACACGCCTTTGGTGCTATCGGGATAAAGTCGTGTTAAGATATATTCGGCTACTCTTGATAACAATATCTATCTGATGTACAGTGGCGTTCAGAATTGCATGGACAATTTATGAATGAATTCATTCATAAACTGTCCATGCAACTTTGAACCCCACTGTACAGTCAGAGTCATATAGTACGTAGCATGCAAAGTAGTCAAATAGTTTGTTACTACATATAAAATCTATGGTGTACCGAACTATTTGGCTACTTTGGATGCTAACAACTATATTATGCTCACTATACCATGTGATGACAATATTTATCTGACTATACAAATAAATACGTTCAACGACTTTAATTTCGGACCCATTTTGTACCTTGTCACAGTGACAATCAATATGACAGACACTGCGGTTTTTTTAAAGATTTTACTGTGTTACAAGGTACAAAATGGGTCCGAAATTAAAGTCGTTGACCGTATTGGCTATGTGCGAAGTAGGTGGTGGGGGTAAGCTAGGCGATCGTAGCGCACACCATGGCAGAAATGTGTACTTACCGGGGACCACTGTCAAATTTACTTTCACGTTTTCTATTGGTTTCTTAACGGTTTCCTACGATTCGTTTCGTTTGTATGTATTTATTTATTCTCTTATTTATTTCAGTAAAAATTCCAATACGGGGTCTTTCTCGTTTACAAAAGTAAATAAAATATTCATGTGTCATTATTTGACATCTCTGAGTTTTGATATTGTCTCGGGACCTTTGACGTTTGACGTTTCAGACGTGCACATAGCCAATATGCCATGCTAGAAAGAAATAAAACAAGGCTCGCCAATTGGTTACATTTTCATATTTATGTATTTTATATTAAAAGTCACTCTATCTCACTATACAAATCACTTGAACCCCAAATGGCTTAACAATTAATGTCCGTGAGTGTACTAACTACGTGTCTCTGTTTTCTGTTGATCATACTTATTATATTGGATCCATCTTAACGTGACAATTTTTTTTAAACATCTTGTTACGCCTATCTTCCCATCGCAATAATCTTTTATCAGTCTGCTCAAGCTTTCGTCGTAGAGAACGCTAGCTCGAGATCTTTTTTTGACATCGTAATAAACTTCGCTTTTACGAATTTCATAATTGTAGTGAATTCCTTCTTTACGCAATTGATTAATGAATTTGAACAATGTGGACTTCCGGTTAACTTTTGACTGCAATCGTTTATGCCAACTTTCCACCATATTTGTTGTTCGATGACGTTCAGAACTGCAGCAGAATCTGTTGATGGTAATAATATTAATCCACTCCCTATCAACATATTCGATGAAATCGTTCATTCCCACTACGTTTTCTCCAAGTTCCTGAATAGACAGCCACGCTTCTGGAATGGCTGAAGCAGGCAACAATGCTATATGAGCTGTCAATCTAGTTATTATCCTTCCTTCTTTACTGTCTGCAAAATTGTTTGGTTGAGTTTCTCCATATAGCGTATTGAAAATGGAAATAACATACAATCACCTGTGCCTCAGGAAATATTTCTTCAACAGCATTGATAGTTGCTAATTCGTAATCGCAACGATATTGTTCTACTTGCAATCCAAATTTGTTTTTAAGGATATGGAACAAACGGTGGTATGTTTGCTGACATTTGTTAGGGAGAAAGGCATACACTATTGGGATTAAATTAGTGCATTCGTCTGTGCTATTTAGGTCAATGTGTAGCGTATCTCTATACTTTATTACTATTAAATGGTTTTGTGTGGCCTAAGTACCTACCACTTTAGTTTTATATTATTTATACATACACTCATACATTCATCGACAACACCATCGGCTTCCGGCGTAACCCCGCGCGCGCATGCGCTAGGCTGCTGCGACGGCAGCGCCGATCGCGCACGCCGCGGTGAGCAACACAGTCAACCAGTCGCTACTTGATCGCCACGCTGCTTCAACGTATCTCGTATTCGTGCTCGCGGCTTGTTACCGTTGCTTAGTTACCAACAAAGATTTTATATTGTTTGAGTTGTTTTCGTGTCGGTCTAAACTAACCTACCTATTCCTGCATAGCGCCCTGGCGCCTTCTAATATTTTAAGAGATGGGATTGTTTACTTATGTGAAAATATAGACTTATTCCGTGATATCAACTCGTGTCATTTGCGTCTACTATCTAAGAAGAACCCTCTCATCTTCATTGGAACTTTAAATAATCCATCACCGAATACTTTTTTGGATTTTTTAATATACTTTTTACCTAACTTTGTAGCGAATATCAGTATTTTGTCAGAGTCACCATCTTCAGCTATCAAAAAATTCGTCGATAGTATGGTCGGAATCACAACATCTTCTAAGCTTTTAATCGAGATCGTCTTAGTGAATCCTTTTTACTTTTATACGTCGGAATAAGAACGCTTTTACATTGAACTTTTAAATTTTCTATCTGCTCCTCAAAAATTTGCTGTATAGGTTCAAAATTTTCCTGCACTTGAATTTTACATGTGTCCAACACTTTGTCAATTTCGTTCCGTACGAAATCGGGAAGACAACTGTGTACCTTATCACTTAATATGTTTTCACGTTTCTTATACAACGTAACCGAAGCATTACACTGACCTCTTTTAGCACATCTCCATAATGATTTCCCGTTATCATAAGTCAGAAGCCCATGATAATTTAGTGAATTTCGACAGGAGACACGTCGAAGATATAATCAAACTAATGAAACTAGCTATGGCACCTATTGCCGAGGCAATTGCGAATATAATATTATAAACCAGGTAGGTAATAGTCATGAAAAGGTTTTCACTTAATAAAATTGGTAATAAAATTGATAAAAAGAAATTAGTTGTTTAATTGGAATGCAATTTAATAACAAAAATATTCGTGTTAAGAGGCCCTAATATTCGTGTTAGATAGACTTATGGCCATCCACGAGGATGGCCATAAGTCTATCTATGCCTTCCTCCCGGATAAAAAAAAGGAAACATACATTACACTATTGCAGTTAATAAAAAGCCAAATACATGACTGGAACCCTATGCAATTTAATACAGACTATGAGGAGGGCATGGTAAAGGCTATTTTCCCGCAAGTACACACGTATTTTTAATGCATCAGTGTGAGAATTTAAGGTAGTGTTGTTGTATTGTTTTAGTATGGGTGCGTAGTAACGAGAGAGACTTTTACACTTGTGTGCAATTTGTTTACATGTGTGATACCTCGTCCCCCTCAGAAAATGGCAGAATTTTTTGTACGGACAGATGCGACCATGCCCCCTCCATATCTAAAACTTAATGTTAGTAGGTACGGTGAGCTGAACAGTTTTATACCTTGTCGCATTAAGCGTCATGTTAACTGTACCATACGAATTTGTTTTAATGAGTGAAAGCGACACGGTAGTAAAGCGAACAAGCGACAAGGTAATAAACATGAATATACGCGATTAAGTCCCGTTTTCTTAAAATCAGGTAGTAAAGTGTTCAGCTACTTATGAGGTTGACTGTACCATTAACTATTGAAAGCATTCTCTAATGAATCGCGACTTAGACAATATTATAGTTTGGCAAAGCCTACCTTTGACCAAAAACAACTTTGATGAATCGCTTCTTTGGCAAAACCCACATTTGACCAAATGAGCCTTTGACAAAAACGTTTTGACGAAATGCGACTTTGGCATATCGCTTGTTTGACCAAACGAGCCTTTGACAAAAAGCACATTTTGACTAATCACTCGTTTGACCAGAGGCGGATAACCCATGGTGCGTGTTCCGGTTTGTCTGTCTGTCACATTGCTAAATATCTCAAGTACTACTTATGATTATATAATTAATTTGAAATTATTTGAAATTTGGAAAAGTCATGAAGAAGGCTAACCCAGATACATTGAACGAAATTTCAAATGAATGGAATCGAATCGCACATTCTAAATCAGTTTTTTCTTTTTTTTACAGTGGATAAATTTCGATTCATGAAGGAAAATGTGAAAAAAAGTCCCTTTCTCCCCATTATCTCCAAAGTTTAGCAAGAAAAAAACATTAAATTATTACACGACATTAATATCAAATCTAAATATTACAGGATAAATTTCATTTGCACTCGACCGGTATTTTTAATCTATCTGGCTCATCTAAATATAATTGATTGAGAAGAAAAATAAGACATAATACACAATTTATAATTTGTAGCAAGAAAACCAGAAGAAAATAATGCAAAGAAACAACGCTAAATATGATCCCCACTCAGCATAGTGCAATGGCAAGCGGCAAGGATAGATTATTCTATATACATTGAATACCCTAACATGACTATAAAGAAACTACCTATATAAAGCCCTATTACTTCCAATTCAAACAATCTAAAAATATCATATCTACCGAAGAGCTGGCAGCCTCCTCGCTCAACGCATTACCGTTGCGATTCAGCGAGGAAATGCTGCCAGCATTTTAGGAACCATGCCTAGGGTGCCCAATTTTTTTAAATATATTTTATTTTAAAAGGAAAAATTGAAAAATTTAATGCTCCGAGCAGGATTCGACCCTGCGACATGTGTACAAGTCGCTGTACGCCTCCCTAAGGCGTTGTAAGAGGGAACTAGTGAAGGATCTCGTGGACGAGCTTGGTTGTTCCGATAGCTCAGAGGCTAGAGCGATTGGCCGCGTATGCCAGATGTCGCAGGTTCCTGCTCGGAGCATTACATTTTTCCCTTTAATTTGAAATTTTCGTTAGCAGCGTTACTGCTTTAGTACAAAATTAACATATTTGATTCATGTCATGTCATCATCATCATTATCATTTCAGCCGAATGACGTCCACTGCTGGACATAGGCCGCCCCCCAAAGACTTCCCCATATAATTCATGTGTTGTTATCTAAATAAAATTATTGAAAACTGTATTGTAAACATATATACAGACAAAATATCATTAACTCAACAAAAGCATAACTCGGGCCCGCAAAAGAAGCTTCAACCGTGCTTCCACCAAAAGTGTTCCGGATAAACTAGCCGCGCGGGGCGCGGGGCGTCGCCTGGCAACCAGGTGCGATCGATCCTGCCCAGGTGCGCAGGGCTGTCGCCAACACGCGGGGAATTACGTGTCGGTGGTGAAACGCCGAAGGCTAAGTAGCTGGCCTTTTTAATCAACTAGCAGAAGGGGAATTTCCGATTCGCTCGTATTTGGTTTTGCCGAATATTATATAGTCCTCCACATTGGTTTCGTTGACGGCAACACTAGCCATTACAGAGTTTTTCTTCTGTGAGTTCTAAACATGGCTTGCTTGGCCAAATTTCGTCTTAAAGATCCTATGGCACTCCTGACAGCAAAGTTGTCCTGTTGAGCTGTATACGTATGTATATTTGAGAGCGTAGGTCTCTCTTTGCGTAATTAGCGATATAATAAATGAAATTTATTAGACACCGTAATAATTTGGTGAGCCCGTGTCATCTGCCATTGTATCTTTACATTTGTGACGGTTGCTAAAATAGCGTAGGTAGACCCTCCACACGGTGGACTGATGACCTGATAAAGGTCGCGGGAGTCCGACCAGGATGCAGGTGACGTCATTGAGCACTCTTTGGGGAAGCCTATGTCCAGTAGTGGACGAGCTTTGGCTGATATGATGATGATGATATGACTGTTACCACCACCACCACCATATCAGCCCAAAGACGTCCACTGCTGAAGATAGGCCTCCCCCAATTTAATGGGGGGCAAATGCCATAATCGCCACGCTTGGCATGCGGGTTGGCGATCGCAGTATCTCCACCGCAATCCAGGGATGCTGCTGCTGCCCATCCCACGGTGGTCTTGGTCGTAGTTTTAGGACATAACCGGGTCCATATACTGTTACACGATGTCTCAGTAGGCCGCTAAGTACTGAACCGACGAATTTATTGCGCAATATAACCGATCTGTTTGATTCGACCCGGGTACGTCCTAAAACTACGACCAAGACCACCGGGGGATGGGCAGCAGCATCCCTGGAGTGCGGTGGAGATACTGCGATCGCCAACCCGCATGCCAAGCGTGGCGATTGTGGCATATACCCCCCGTGAATATGGGGGAGGCCTATGTCCAGCAGTGGACGTTCTTTGGCTGATATGGTGGTGGTGGTGGTGGGTTTGATTGTGTTTCAATTGTATCTATGGTTTGTATGTCACGGGATGCCTCTGCTCTGCTATAATTGAACCAATTTTTAGGATTCTTTACCAGACGGACAATTTACAAAATATTACTATTGATATTTTAGTGATTAAAAAAAAAATACGCTGTATCTTATCAGAAACACATAATTGAGGTTTTAGTTAAAAGCATACGACAATAGAATAAATTAAAGTATTGTCTGCTAGTTGCCAGCAATTGCACTTTTACGAGTAAAAATCTAGTTTTTTCAACATTGTCCTGCGTGACAACCCTGCCCCGTGGCTCGCTGTCACGTCTCCGGGTTCCACGTCGCCGCGCCAAGTATGCCGTGACCCTTATTATAAACATACTACATTCCATGCCCCACAACTTATAACATGTTATTCAAACTAAAACTTCTTTATTTAGGCCTCAATTTCATTATAATTTACACACGCTCTGTGTTACGAAAAAACCGGCCAAGTGCGAGTCGGACTCGCGCACGAAGGTTTCCGTACCAGAAAATAAAAACGCCAACAACTACTCTGTTGTATGGGAGCCCCCCTTAATTATTTTTTATTTTAGTATTTGTTGTTGTAGCTACAATAAAAATTCATAATCTGTGCAAATTTCAACTGTCTAGCTATTACGGTTCTTGAGATCTAGCTCGGCGAGTGGTAGCCATGAAAAAGGGCTAAAATATCACGTTTTTTGTATGGGAGCCCCCCTTATTTTTTTTTTTGTATTTGTTGTTATAGCGGCAACAGCAATACACAATCTTTGAAAATTTCAACTGTCTAGTTATTACTGTTCTTGAGATACAGCCTGGTGACAGACGGACGGACGGACGGACAGCGAAGTCTTAGTAATAGGGTCCCGTTTTTACCCTTTGGGTACGGAACCCTAAAAAAGATCGGATGTTTTTTAAGATTGCGTCTTGTTTTTAGGTAGCGGACCCCGGGGATACTTCAGGATGCAACTGGGATAAGGGTAGGATAATCATGATGCCCTTAAGCCATCAAAGTATACACCCAGCTATCCGTGATTAAAATATTAATCCGAAACCACTTCAAGCGCTAATTAAAGCGATGCTTAACTGAAAATGTATTTTACACCACACCTTGCCAAAAAGCGTGTTATTCCGCACGCTGCGCGTCCGGAAAAACCCACTTTTTGGCCAAGTGGTGACGTAAAATTGTGTACAAAACACGGGTCATAAAACAGAAAGCCCTCTCTCGCATATTTATGATCCTCGCCTGCGGCTCGGGCCTCAAACATCTGCGATATCGGCCTTTCTTTGTTTTACAACACTTGTATCGTTATGTACTATTACAGTACATATGGTGCTATTTCACCGCACGAGTGCGGTAATCAGCAGATTACGTGCATATGTAGTGTTAACACCCACGAAAACAACCAACACGATGTATTTTTTTATAAATGTATATTTCAATTAATAATTAAATTAGAAATATTGCTACAATTGTACAGTACCAACACTAAAGTTACATATTACAATCATCAATATAGAGAGCGTCTGTTCGATAGCACTGCCCAACCGAGAATGACCATCGCGCCAAATCCCCTCCATCACGATGATGGTGGTTGTCATGACGTCGCGAGTTTTTTTTTTATTATTAAAAATGGGATTGCTCTTGGCCAGCATCTAGCCAGGGGGCAAAGATGAGGCCGACGATGAAGCGAGCTCACCCAGAAGATGAGCGAATGGTCAGTTGAGCGACTTTTAAAATATTCTTTTCCACTAAAACGATAAAACCTTACAGCAGAAACTTTAAAGAGCCATATGTACTGTAAAACGTTGTACGATACACGTGCGAATAGGTAATTCGCAACTCGTGTCGATTTTGTATCGTAATGTGCTATTTTGACTTTAGCAAAGGAAGTACCTACATGTAAACTTTCTATAGTTAATATTGTATGCCCGAAATGTGTCTCCATTGTAACTCACATATTGCTTAAATGATCTTTTTCTTTTTCAAGATTCCGTACCCAAAGGGTAAAAACGGGATCCTATTACTAAGACTTCGCTGTCTGTCCGTCCGTCCGTCTGTCACCAGGCTGTATCTCAAGAACCGCGATAGTTAGACAGTTGAAATTTTCACAGATGATGTATTTCTGTTGCCGCTATAACAACAAATACTAAAAACAAAATAATAATAATAATTAAGGGGGGCTCTCATACAAAAAACGTGATATTTTAGCCCTTTTTCATGGCTACCACTTGCCGAGCTAGATCTCAGGAACCGTAATAGCTAGACAGTTGAAATTTGCACAGATTATGTATTTTTTATTGTGGCTACAACAACAAATACTAAAATCAAGATAATAATAATAATTAAGAGGGGCTCCGATACAACAGAGTAGTTGCCGCTAAAACAACAAATACAAATAAAACTCAATAAAACAAGTGTTTTTATAGATAATGGTACGTGTAACCCTTCGTGCGCGAGTCCGACTCGCACTTGGCCAGTTTTTCTTTCTTTATATTTGGACAGAAATTGCCTGCAAACGAATGTTTCCTATGAACAATATAAACCCATGTTAAGGTCAAGGACTCCTAGCCTCGTGGCAATCAATCGCCACACGGAAAAGTCGCATTACTGCTTGAGTTCACAACACACTGGCCAGCGTATGATGACTTTCAGTTACGTACAGTTGTTTACAATCTAGGGGTCAAGATGTACTAGACTCTTTGGTAACAGCGGAAATGTGTATTGTATAACTGGGTTGTTCCATATCACGATTAGATTTAATAACTGTTTTGTACAAGTGGATATTTTGTAGTATAATGGGGCCATGGGGCATTTTCATTTAATTATGTGAAATGTGTCAAACCTCGAAAGGAAAAAACGGAACCCTTATAGGATCACTTTGTTGTCCGTCCGTCTGTCCGTCTGTCTGTCTGTCAAGCCCCTTTTTCTTAGGAACCCGTGGAGGTATCAAGCTGGAATTTATATCATATACTCAGGTCTACTGCCCCTTGGAGCTGTGAAAAAAACAAATTTCTAAGCCAACGCAATCAAATGATACAGCCGTTAAAGGAAAAAATGCGAAAACCGTAAATTTTCAGTTACATCATATAATAGAAAATATTTTTTATGGAACCCTCGGTGCGCGAGTCCGACTCGCGCTTGGCCGGTTTTTTGTAACAAAACGGACAGGTTCGACGTAACTTAATAATCACAACATAAACCTGTCAATTTAAATGAAAAACCCTATTTATGGAATGAAATAAAGCAAATAATCTAATTCCTAACCTAAAGGCCTCTGTACACACGTATCAGACTCGGATGCGAGTTACTATTGCGTTGGTTACATTGCGGGTTACCGTTGTATAATGAGTTCAATCGATCTGTCAAACCGCGCAATGTAGTAAAACTCGCGTACGAGTCTCACACACAAAACGTAAATATGGCTTAACGATTTAATGTCGTGATAAAAGTACATTACTACAGAGGCCGGGACGAAAGGGGTTGCCGGCCGAAGACATATACGGATAGGTCTGAGGCGGGCAACCCCATATTTCCCGCCAAGGTATGTATAGTCCTTCTCTCCAACATGGAATGAAATAAAGAACAAAAAAACAAAGTTTTAATTTTAATTCGCATAGTGGCAGAATGTCATGATGCCTGTGCCACAAATTTATGTGGAATGGAAATTAAAAAAGAGGACTTTGCAGGCCTAGGCCTACAAGATTTGTATGAAATTCCATTAACTACCTCTTGTCCTAGCCGCACCTGAAACGTCATACTTCGCAGCCTATTATAAGGAACATAACATCAATATTTCATTGCATGTTCGGCCGGCAACCCCTTTTGTCCCGGCCTCTGTAGTAATGTACTATTTGAAAAGGGAAAACTTGTCACAGTGACAGTAACATAACAGTCGTGTTTCGATCGTGGACAGCATAAATTAGACTTAAGTAATTGGATTTGTACCATCAGACAGTTATTAATGAATGTGTACCTAACCTTTAGGTAACTTAATGTCATGTACAAAGTCTAAGCGTCAAGTTAACCAAACAAATTACTGTGTTCTCAAGAATTGTCCGTACAATTTTGTCATGTAACCTCAGAATAGCAATTCCAGTACAGCTTTAACGCTGTGACGTAAAATTTTCGACTGTGCGTAAGGTTGATCTGAATATAAAAGTAACTAACTGGGCTGGCACGACGACCCAAAAGAGTCTTGGCCTCCGAGACAAGAGCACGCCACTTTGCTCTGTCCTGCGCCATTTCTCGCCAGCTTGCACCGGCTCCGACCTCTCGCAGGTCTGCGTCCACCAAATCATTCCAGCGATACTTGGTGCGACCCACAGGACGCCGTCCGGGCGGTCGACCCAAGTATACTCTATTTACCTGTCTATTTTCTCCCATTCTATCGAGGCGGCCAAGCCAGAGGAGACGATGCACATTGGTTTCACCTATTTTAATAACAATATAAAAAGTACTAAAAATTACAGATTTATCTAACGTAACGTAAGTATGATACGTTACATAGTCAACTAGCTGGATATGACAGAAAACTATCTGCATAAAAAACTAAGCAGTTCTAATTTCAATAAAATACTCACATATATAATTATAAGGTCGAATATAGACCGACATGTTTCAACCCGGTTCGCGGTCCTTAATCATGAGTCCTGAATCATATTTTAACATGTCTGAAACTCACGCGAATTCTCTACATAAAATTATGGAACGAGTTTTAGAACTGAAAGGGTTTTAGTTAATTCATTACACACTACGGTGCATACATATTACCTAAATAAATAAATATTAGGGGACAATTTTTTACACAAATTGAACTAGTCCCGTAATAAGCTCAATAAGGCTTGTGTTATGGGTACTAGACGACGACATATTTATTAGATATATACTTAAATACATAGAAAACATTAAAGTCTCAGGAACCAATGTTTCTGCTCATCACAGAAACAAATATCCTTACCGGGTTTCGAACCCGGGACTTCTACCTTCATAAGCAGTATCACTAGTGTCACTACCGACTAGAAGCAATACATACATTCAACGGAGTGGTCTGAAATAGATACCGATCAGAGTACCACAGATATCAATCGGACACGGCACACTCACATTAGTGAGAACAAATTGAATGGATTAACCCTCCATCTACTGGGAGTGGCGATGCAATCATAATGTGATACAATGGAAATCACTTTATGATTGGTCAATTATTTGGTATTTATTCCTGTTTAAGTCAAGCTACTTCAAAAGAAGTTACACGTTTTCCGACTTTATTGCGCTTTCGAACTTTATTGCGCTATAAAAATATATACAAGAATACTTAACCAAAATAACCTAAATAATATAAATAAAATTAAAACTAACTTACATCTAAAACAGGTTCTAAGCATTGTACCGAGGATGCTGGCGGTATTTCCTGATTGTAGTCCTGTCCTCTCCGGTCACCAGTTACGTCAACCAGACGCTTCTCAATTTTCTTCGTAATTTGTGCGCGCTGGGACCCCATGGGCCTAGAGTTTCGACGCCAAAAGGTACAAATTGATAGTCAGTAAATAATGTGTTATTGTTAAAAATTAACGTTTTATTCTCTCTTTATCTCTTTGTAATAAAATACCTAACAATCAACTATTTTCGAACATCGTAAAACAACTTCTAACATTAAATACCTCTACAATAACAATCAAACATAACTACCGGATTTTTTTATTTACGTATTTTTACCAGATTTTCGAGGACCCAAAAGGCAATTTTATTGATTTCGGTACTGATTACTCATAATTCGGGACATTGTTCTGTCCCGAATTAAATACGAGTAGGTTCACTGAAATACGCCCCTTTTATAAATCTCTCTAATCTATGTCTATACTTATATTATAAAAAACCGGCCAAGAGCGTGTCGGGCCACGCTCAGTGTAGGGTTCCGTAGTTTTCCGTCCGTCACATTAAGTTGACATATTAAGTACAGAAACACAAAACCCTAAAAACGGGCCCTAATGTATGGGCGCACCTGCTCAGACCCCATTAAATCAGGAAAAATCTTAACACCGCCATGTAGAAATGAGCGTTCCACGTACAGCGACATCTATCGGCAAATTAAGTAAACTATTGCGCGCGAGCTTAAAGTATGGAAGATGATTTTTATGGAATAATTCTTTATTGCGTGAACCGATTTTCACCGGTTTTACTTTATTTGAAAGCACGTCATTTCATTGTGATTTTGTAGAAATGACAGGTACAATAAACACCTGTTTATACGGTTAAATTACAAACTTAGTTCAGAAATTATTTTTGTAATTTTTTCAAAAACTATTCAACCTATCAAGTTCAAAATAATTTTCCTACAAAGTTTTTATAAAGTTCTACTTTTGAGATTTTTTTCATATTTTTAAAACTTATGGTTCAAAAGTTAGAGGGGGGGGGGGGACACATTTTTTTTTACTTCTGGAGCGATTATTTCCGAAAATATTAACATTATCAAAAAATGATTTTAGTAAACCCCTATTTATTTTTAAATACCTATCTAACAATATATCACACGTTAGGGTTAAAATGAAAAAAAAAAACACTCCCCACTTTACGTATAGGGGAGGTACCCTAATAAAATATTTTTTCCACTTTTTATTTTACCACTTTGTCGGCGTAATTGATATACATATTAGTACCAAATTTCAGCTTTCTAGTGGTAACGGTCACTGAGATTATCCGCGGACGGACGGATGGACAGACGGACGGACAGACATGGCGAAACTATAAGGGTTCCTAGTTGACTACGGAACCCTAAAAAGGAAAGATTTGTTTGTTTGTTTGGTTGTTTGCATTGAATAGGCTCCGAAACTACTGAAACGATTTGAAAAATTCTCTCACTGTTGGAAAGCTAACAGTATCTCCGGGTGACATATGATATAATACATTTAAAAAATTAGAATCCTTACTAAAACTCTAATAATGTAACCCAATGTGTAAAAATAAATTGTTGGCATTGAGTAGCATCCGAAACAACTGAACAGATTTGAAAAATTCTTTCGCTGTTGGAAAGCTAACACTATCCCCGGGTGACATAGGTTATATTATATAACCTAAAAATCCAAAAAAATAGGGATCCTTATTAAAAATCCAATAATGTAACCCAAGGTGTAAAAAAATCTTTGCATTGAATAGGCTCAGAAACTACAGTATTGGAAAGCTTAATCCTTACTAAAATTCCAATAATGTAACCCAAGGCGTAAAAATAAATAGCATTGAATAGGCTCCGAAACTACTGAACCGATTTGAAAAATTCTTTCACTGTTGGGAAGCTAACAGTATCCCCGGGTGACATAGATTACTTTATATTTAAAAAAAAATTGGTATCCTTACTAAAATTCCAATAATGTAACCCAAGGTGTAAAACAATTGTTTGCATTGAATAGGCTCCGAAACTACTGGACCGATTTGAAAAATTCTTTCACTGTTGGAAAGCAACATAGTCCCGGGTGCAATCGGTGCAATATATAAATTAGGGATGCTTACTAAAATCTATGTGTATTATTTTGCGTTGCTGAGCCCGTAAAACTTACTGTGCGCTTCTCGGCGAATGATGTAGACCTTGCTATCAAGAGCATGAAGAGGGGAAAGTCGCCGGGCCATGACGGGCTCAGCATCGAGCATTTGCAAAACGCTGGCGTACACCTGCCGCGGGTATTGGCGCTTCTTTTTAGCCTTTGTGTGAGTCACTCATATTTACCATTGGATTTGATGAGAACCATAGTAGTGCCTATTACTAAAAATAAAACAGGTGACGCATCAGATGTTGACAATTACAGACCTATCTCGTTGGCGACTGTAGTGGCGAAGGTGCTGGACGGTATGCTCGACAAACATCTATCTAAACATATACATCTAAATGACGCACAGTTTGGGTTTCAGCCTGGACTGTCTACCGAGTCTGCTATTTTCTGTTTGAAAAGCACTGTCCAGTACTATACCACGAGGAGCACGCCAGTGTACGCCTGCTTCTTAGACCTATCTAAGGCCTTCGATCTGGTGTCATATGACATTTTGTGGAACAAGATGTCAGATGAGACCAGTGTACCGGCTGAATTGATTGAGGTCTTTAAGTTTTGGTATGGGAACCAAATCAATTCTGTAAAGTGGGCGGGCGTGCACTCAGATGAGTACATGTTGCAGTGTGGTGTCAGGCAGGGCGGGTTGACCTCTCCCAGGTTGTTCAACCTATATGTTAACCGTTTGATGGACGAGCTCAACAAAGCCTATGTCGGATGCTCTATAGATGGTAGGTCGGTGAATAACATCAGTTATGCGGATGATATGGTTTTGTTGAGTCCGTCCATCAGTGGGCTTCAGAAGTTGTTAGATGTGTGTGAGAGGTACTCGGTGGCTCACGGACTAAGGTACAACGGGAAGAAAAGTGAGGTCCTTGTCTTTAAGGCTGGTAAAAAGAGCTACAAGAAAGTGCCTCCCGTGACTTTAGGGGGTGAAATTCTGAGAGTCACGAAAAAGTTTAAGTACCTTGGTCATTGGGTCACCGAGGGGCTGTCAGACGATCTCGATATCGAGAGGGAGCGCAGGGCGTTGGCGGTTAGGGGAAACATGCTGGCCCGCAGGTTTGCGAGGTGTAATAAGGCCGTAAAAATAACACTTTTCAAGGCATTCTGTCAAACCTTTTACACATGCAGCCTGTGGACCGACTACACCCAGCGGGCGTACAATGCTCTGCGTATACAGTATAACAACGTTTTCAGGATGCTATTGAAATTGCCACGATATTGCAGTGCGTCCGCTATGTTCGCGGAGGCGCGTACGAATGATTTTTACGCGATCATACGCAATCGGTCGGCGTCACTAATGCGGAGATTGAGTGGCAGTGACAATAGCATCTTGAAAACGTTCGTTAATAAACTAAATGCGCCATTACCGAGGCACTGGAATAAACTCCATGTAGGATTAACCAGTGCTTAGGGATGATACATCGAATGTTTCTTTTTTGACTTTATCTTTTATTTTATTTTTACTCTAACCCTAGTCTTTAAGTACCTAATGTAACTAACAAATTATGGATCTATAATCTGAAATAAATATTAATTATTATTCACCTTATTTATTTCTTCTTCTTGGGTTAGATTTTTTACAATAAATTTATCAAATGTAAAATATAAAAATACACGTACAAAGTATAAAAGCATTATAAAAAACCTAACCTAGAGTGCCGCCGGCAGCGAGGCGGGCCTAAGCTAATTATTATTATTATTATTATTTTTAATTTTGAAATTTTTGTTAAATATCCGTGCGAAGCCGGGGCGGGCCGCTAGTATACTATAAAAATCATTAATTACTTCCTCAGTCAGGAATCCATTGACAAAGACATGACGGCCGGAAGCTTCCGCCACCGGAAGTAACGGAATGGACCGAATCTTCCGGTTTCTTTTCTATTAAGACTATATCCGGTCAATGAACAGACGTCAAGATACAAAATGACGGGTATCAAAGGCAAAACAGGGTGAAAGATGGAAAACAAAATAAAAAAATCTAGATACCTATGATTCTCAACGACTTTTACTGACCTTGTGCCAAAAAAATATTTCATTAAGTTGGACAATTGAATATTTATTTTTATTTATTATATTTTATTAAAAATAACCGGCCAAATGCGAGTTGGACTCGCGCACGAAGGGTTCCGTACCACTATCTACAAAAACGGCAAAAAACATGTTTGTTGTATGGGAGCCCCCTTAAATATTTATTTAATTCTGTTTTTTACTATTTGTTGTTATAGCGGCAACAGAAATACATCATCTGAGAAAATTTAAACTGTCTAACTATCACGGTTCATGAGATACAGCCTGGTGGCAGACGGACAGACAGACGGACGGACAGCGGCGTCTTAGTAATAGGGCGGGACCCTAGACCCCTTTACCCTTTGGGTACGGAACCCTAAAAGGAACACTTATTAGTTCGACGCCGGCTGTCCGTTTGTCATAATGAGGAGGGGAGTCGTGTCCAATGCGCGCAGCGACGTAGACGCATTGATGTCTAATTAATTAATTAATTAATTGCGGAATTAGCGCGGCTCGGCCGCTGCTAATAGTGTTGAAACGATGAGTGAACCCGTCGTGAATAAGCTCCTCGCATTTCTGCTGCGGATACTGCGGGAGGAGGAGTTGGACGCGGAGCAGGTTTGTTTGGCGAGCTACAGTGCCGCTGAAATCTGCGCAGCGAAGAAGGTGCTGTTCCAGTCCCTCAGGATTGCCGGCACATTTATACCTCACCGGAGGGGGGATGAAACCGGGAAAAAGTCCCTTAAGGACATCATTGATGTTCTGAGGGAGCGTGAAAGCGACTTGCCTGAGTTCGTGGCGACGGAGGTCTCCGGATCCCCATCTTGCATTCCAGAACATGTCGACGTGAGCAGCCTGCTGAAGGAAATCGTGGCTCTTAAGAGGGCGCAGTACGCTCGGTCTGGCTCGGTTCTCCATACAAACGTATTTACCCTCTCATTTTAAAACGCCATGCTATAATAACATGAAACTTTGTATACACAATGGGATCCGGCATATCTAGGTCGGACCATAGTTTCTGTTGCTAGAAATTGTAAAAGAAAAAAAATACAGCGGCTTTTTGAGTTTTTTACGGCTTGTATTTACAATAACCTTAATAATCGCTGTATTTTTTCTCCATTATAATTTCAAGCAACAGAAACTATGGTCCGACCTAGATACCCATTGTGTATATAAAGTTTCATGTTATTCTAGCCTGGCGTTTTAAAATGAGAGCATAAATACGTTTGTATGGAGAACCGAACGTACTGCGCAGTCTTAAGGCAGGCATGGCTGAAATTTTGAAAAAGTTTGACGACTCGCAGGCTATTATTGCCATGTTACGCAAAGAAATTATCAGTTTGCGTAATAGTGCCCCTGGAACTCGGTCACCAGCGGCGTCAAATTTCAAGAGTAATGACCGGGCGTCAAATGTCGACTCGGTCAGTTTCCATGTTGCTGACACTGATACTGCGCATGCCGTTCCACAACCCGTGTGCCCCCTCCGCGCCGGGCCTCCCCCCGCCGCGTCCTCTAAATCGCGTCATCGCTATGCTGATGCCGTAGCTGGTCGGTCTGTCGCAGCCAACCGGAAGGACGCGCCCTCAAGTGCGCGTGAAGTTCGGGTTCCTCCAAAGGAGAAGCCCCTTCGCACCAATGTGGATAAGGAGGGTTTTACAACGGTGTCGAGGAAGCGCAAGCCGCGCAAGAGTCAGTGTGGTACTGCAGAACCGGTTGGTTCTGGTTTGTGAGTTGCCACACCGAGCATGGCGCTCTATGTATCGCGTCTGCACTACACCGCCAGGGCTGATGATGTGGTGGAGTACGTTCGCCAGAAGACCGACTTCCCGCTGAGGGTGCGTTCGCGTCACTACGTGCACTTCAGCTCATTTGTGGTGCGCGTGCCGCGGCCGCTGCAGGAGACCATCGCGTGTGCTGACTTCTGGCCGAAGGTTGTCGTGTTTCGACGGTTCCGGGGCAACCTACCGAGTTCTACACCGGAGACGACAGGGCCACGCCGTTTCGTAGCCTAAATACATATATATATTTATAAGCTTAAGTTTCATGGCACATTGGGTTTACTGTAATGTCATGTAAACGGTTGTTTGTTATAAATAAATAAATAAATAATTATTTATGTATCTCAGAAAAAAGAAGAAGGACAAATATCTCTCATCTAGATTTTTAATAACCTAAAAACTTTTACACACCACTGCCTACCAACACCACCTTTTTTTTATATATTGTACGAAACCTTACGGGCAAGCGCGTGACTAGTTTTTTAGTATACTTAAATCATGCATTGCGAATTAAATTCCATGTATATTTTCGTGCAAGGACTTAACCTGATGGTAAACCAGGCTTAACCTTAAAGAAAATATGAGAAACACATTTCCGTTTACTTTTATATAATTATACCCTATCCTCATTTGGCCCGCGCTCCCCATTAGGGTTCCTTTGAAACTGGACGCCCCCCCGCCCCCGCAGGTGCTAGTTCCCACGAGAGGGAAAATCGATACAATTTGGCTACGCATGTTCGAGTCACTGTGCGTGCACCTGGCGGTTCTCGGCGTAAATCCGAATTCACAAGAATCTGATATGATTTTCATGTTTTCTGACGCGATCTGATGCGACGGCTCATACTGTGTTAGACGCACGTCAGTGCGCATCAGTATTCGGCCCAGTGGGAACTGAATGTGAATCTAAAAAAAAAGCGGCCAAGTGCGTGTTGATCTCGCGCACCAAGGGTTCCGTACTATTATCTCAACATTAGACACTTCATTATAACATATAGAACCGCTTTTAATTTTATTTTAATAATATTTTATTTTTATTTTTTTATCCATAACATCAGCCGAAGGACGTCCACTGCTGGACATAAGCCTCACGCCATAATCGCCACGCTTGGCATGCGGGTTGGCGATCGCAGTATCTCCACCGCACTTCAGGGATGCTGCTGCCCATCCCCCGGTGGTCTTCCCGGTCGGCCCGGTGGATTTTTTTATCAGTACCTATTAAATTACCTACATAAAATTATATCAAGTACAATTTTGGTCAAAAGCGAGTCGGATTTTAATTTTCCCATACATTTGGAGATCCAGCGCCTGATGAACACAACGACCTACTATTAAAAAGTATTTTTTTGTATTGAAGCTCTCTTAAATATTTATTTAATTTATTTTATTTTTTGTATTTTTTGTTATAGCGGTAACAGAAATACATCATCTGTGAAAATTTTCTACCGTCTAATTATCACGGTTCATGAGAACCCTGCCTGCCTGCTGCCTGGTGACAGACAGACAGACAGACGGACAGCAGAGTCTTAGTAATAGGGTCCCGTTTTACCTTTTGGGTACGGAACCCTAAAAATGTGGCCATGTGCGTGTCGGGCCACGCGCAATGTAGGGTTCCGTAGCTGTCCACCCGTGACATTATGCGAATTAAAAACTTCGATAACTTATATTTATTCTATATTTGGCATAACGACCAACATATATAAGTAAACGATGGAAATCGTACGGTGGTTTGTTTTTTCCAAGTACATTTCTTAAGATCGGTTTAATTATTCGGATTACTCGTTAACTAGTATCCACAACCACATTTCATGTCATCGGGTCGGGAAGTGCGAGTCTGACTTACGAAAATTACGTTCATAAGGTTTTTTGGTGATGAAAAAATAGTACAGTAGTAAACAGACAGGTGTATAATGATATTTTTCCAGTAAAATTCACGTTGATTGTAATCATATGTAAATTAATTATTTATTCAATAAACAATGCAAAATAATCATCTTAAAATGGACCTAAAAATTAAAGTAAATATGTCTAAATTAAAACCAAACTAAACTAAAATATATCTAGAAAATTGGGCCCCCGTGGCATGGTGCCGAGGATGCTGGCAGCGTTTCCTCGCTGTATTGCAATACTAATGCTTTATCATTTGTAATAATTACAAAATTTATGCATGGTAAAATTCGAAGGTATGGGGGGGGGGCATCTTTTTCGTAGAAGAAAAACAAAACTGTTTTAGAATGAGCAACACAACATTCCTTAGATATGATACCCCACTTGACTGGCAAGTAGTTCTTGAGATATTTTGCGATGTGGCAGACAGAGCGGGACCATAAGGATTTATTTCTTTTTAACTATTTCGGTACGGAACCCTAACAAGTGTGCTTAAAGGTTGCACACTTGTACTGTAAGCGGTTAGAAAGAAGAATCAGGCGATTCGTCTGTTCGTTTGCCTCCTATGTCAAAAAAAAGGAATGGCGCGCGTTTTCGTGCATTACAATATCTATACTCGTGCCTTGATATTCTGGTAATACTCATTGGCTAGGCGAGGGCACGATGTTGTTTTAAGAGTTAACCCCACCGATACTTGATCCCGGTTCAACCCTTATTTGCTCCCTTTTAGCTTAATTAAAACTCGCAGTGTGCCGAATGGCGCCGAGAAGTACCTTAAGGGCCATCGTCACGAACAAACTCCAACTCAGACGTTTGCTGATCAAACTTGCAAAACAGATTGTACCCCAATATTTACTATTTATTTATTATTATTACTGTCTGCCGGAGATAAAAAATGAGAGGCAGTTTTATTAGGCAGGCGTCCGTTGTCTTACTCAATAATATAAACTATGCCTATATATCTAAACTTAAGTGGCAGTGGGAGGGGCACATAGCACGTAGAACCGATGGCCGTTGGGGCGGAAAGGTTCTCTAGTGGCGACCACGTACCGGAAGGCGTAGCGTGGACAGGCCCCCCACACGGTGGACCGATGACCTGGTGAAGGTCGCGGGTGTCCGCTGGACGCGGGTGGCGCAGGACCAGTCATTGTGGAAGTCTTTGGGGGAGGCCTATGTCCAGCAGTGGACGTCTTTCGGCTGACATGATGATGATGATGATGATGCCTATCTATTCTATATTGAGTTCTACATGTACTTGTAAACTTAGCACGTAACCTTTGTCCACCTATGTATCTAACCTAGTTAAATATCAGAACTTCACTAACATTGTCTTAGAACATAAGTCGTCTATTTCCTGAGGTGGGCGTAATCACTGCGACTCAGTACCCGACTACTGCAGCTGATTACGAACGTTTTGTTATTTACTATACCTGTTTATTATGTTCAATAATAGTACACAACGATTCAAGTGCAGAGAATAGGAAATTCGCAAATAATGACCGCACGAGTGCGGTAATTAGGAGATTACGTGCATATGTCGAAACTTTAAAGAGCCATATGTACTGTAAAACGTTGTACGATACACGTGCGAACAGGTAATTCGCAACTCGTGTCGATTTAAAACACTCCCTTCGGTCGTGTTTTAATTTATCACAACTCGTTGCGAATTTCCTATTCTCTGCACTTGTATCGTAATGTACTATTATATCTTTAATTATTAGCCCACCCAATAATCCGATTTATTTAGATTTCATCGACCAGTCCCTGTACAACGTTGGTTAACAGATTGGTGGCCACTTACAGGCAAAAGGAGCGTGATTCGTCCACCGGCTCGACGGGTTGACGAACTTGACGACATCAAAAAGACCGCGGGTCACATCTTGATGAGACTAGCACGAGATCGGGGTGAGTGGCGTGCTCGAAGAGAGTCCTATGCTCAGCATTGGGCGATTGCAGGCTGACAATGATGATGATGTAATGACCCTGGCGGGTGCTGTCTCTGTGTGCGTGCCATGACACGGGCGGGGACAGCATCCGCTCGGTGTACCCCTTGCATTTCATTAAATTGTCAAAGTGTTGGCTCTATGGTACTCGTTTGGTACTTCGGTACCTCGTTACTTAGGCTCCGCGCACGCCTTCCAAAGGTCCGAGACACCGTTGTCCCGTGAGCGGAAAAGACATAATAATCGATCATTTATTTTAACGTTACTATTTTGAATGTATTTTGTTTTTTTTTGCAAAGCATTCAACACTCCTGGTTGTATTAGCTTATCTCTATAGTTTTTGCGTACGAGCATGTTTAATCTTATGTTTTTAGTTCAATTGTCAACTTAACCTTTGTCAAACGTTATTTTTCCATTCACTGTATTTCTGTGGACATCTTTAATTGGTTTTATTATTAGCTATTAAGTCTTTTATTTTCTTTTCTGTAATGCTGTTGATGACCCAAATAAATAAAATAAATAATAAATAAATACAAGGTGGCCATAGCAACACCTAAACTACAAAAGATAAACCCATCGTGTTTAAGCTCATTGGGATCCTATCAGCGAGTGGGTGATGATTATTCAAAAAAGTAGACGGCAATAAAAAAAAACTATTCTTGACAAAAATCTGCACGCAATGTAAGAATTGCTTAAATGTTAATAGAAAGCCCTGGCATGGACCAGAACCCTCTGAACCTCCGATTGAGACATCCGATCGACTCCCCTCGCACCGCCGGGTGGGGGTCAAACTCAAACGCTCGTGAAAATTTAATGAGCCTCACTCCAATTACGATATTATCGTAATGGCGATACCTTGGAATTGCTTCGTTATTTTTGAACCAATTGAAGATGGCACAGGTCATTTATGTTATGAGTTTTTGATGAGTAACGGCATTTTAAAACAACTTTATGTATGTTATTTAGTTATCCGTCCTAATGTCCTAAAGTTAAATGTGATCCACTTCCCAGAGTCCGATTTGGCATAACTACGAGTACGTAATTTTGCACAATGACAATGCAATATTTCATCCATCCATCCATCCATCCATTCCATTTAGAAATAGAAATAGAAATAGAAAAGCTTTATTCATGGCAAACAGACAAAATGTTAAAAAAGTTTTACAATTTTCAAAGTTTATTATGAAATGGTCCCGCCTCAGCATGGTGCTGACTCAGGAGTCAGCGCTGGTCTTCCGGCAGGACCATTGATGGGTCACGATCTGTGCGGCACAGCCAAGTTCACACACACGTACACACTTCATAAATTGCATTTGTGATCCATCCTTTTATAACAAATTGAAAATATGGCTTACCGCCCAGGCGTTTTATAGTATGTCAGAATTATATAAGTCCAATGACAATTTAATGTAAAACATTCTAATTCTATATTATTTATAATGATTTTCGTAATGTAAGCTATGACAGACTTTAATTATTTAATAATTGTGACATGTAAAATTTTATATTTTATCAATAAAATGAGTATGAGTATTTTGGCATCACGAAGCTAATCTGATAAAGGACACAGAAGGTGTCCTTACCTAGTCCTTTACTGCACAAGATAAATTCGTCGTATTTGGACTTATTGGAAAGCTCTTAGCGAGTAGGTGATGAACTGATGACTACGCAAAAAAGTACAGTCGGGAATAGAAGCTTGAAATAAATGTCTTATTTATGCCAAACTTCTTTAATCTGTACTATACAGGGTGGAAAGATAATACGGGCCTTGGAGGGAAACTACCTTAAAACGTTGAGATAACTCAATTTACTGAAAGGAAACATTATTTTATTTCTCCTAAGCAATAAAACTGCATTCACAGATTTTTGAAAAATATACCCTTTTTTTTGAATACTAATTGTGCAAAATGTCTTTTTTTTGGGCCGTTTGTATCCTAGACTAGGTCGGTCTCTAATAAGTTTTTGTTCCTTGATAAAAATAGGATATATTGGCATCAATTGGCAACATTTTTTTTTAATTGCTATTTTTTGCTATCTGTACATTTTTTAAAAATCTGTGAATGCAGTTTTAATGCTTAGGAGAAATAAAATAATGTTTCCTTTCAGCAAATTGAGCTATCTCAACGTTTTAATGTAGTTTCCCTCAAGGGCCCGACTTATCTTTCCATACTATATATACTATATATTGTTTGTTTGAACGCGTTAATCTCAGGAAATACTGGTTCGAATTGAAAAATTATTTTTGTTGGATAGTCCATTTATCGAGGAAGGCTTAGGCTATATAACATCACGCTGCAACCAATAGGAGCGAAGACGCGGACGAAGTCGCGGGCAACAGCTAGTATACAATAATTAAATCAACGATAACTAAGAGCGACTATAGGTTCCGGCTCAGCATTTGCTTTGCTTGACGTATAATATACCCTACACAAAAAAATGCAATCTCGTTCCCTCCCCGGGTGAGTAATGCATTTCATTACCCGCGGGCGTGCCGTAGCGCTACGGCGTAGCGAGCGTAGCACTCGTAGCACTAATTATACGCTACGCGTTCGATACCTACGTAGTGTACATATAATACGCGGATAGATGGGGTAGCTTATGCATCAAGTTATATAAATACTTGGACGCTGCTTTCAGACTTAGCTTTGGTATGAATATGCCAATGTAGCTACGTAAATTAATACAGTACATGATTATTATTATTTGTTAATCCATAACTCATTTTTTTAGTTTGTATTGTTTTGTGCCTTAATTGTTTTTTTAATTGGTTCTATTGCTTTGTATTTTTCCATGTCCTGGCGTTTGGTACCCACTATAAGTCGGACATGTGTTTTTTTTTAATACCACGTCGGTGGCAAACAAGCGTACGGCCCGCCTGATGGTAAGCGGTCACCGTAGCCTATGGACGCCTGCAACTCCAGGGGTGTCACATGCGCATTGCCGACCCTTTAAAAATTTGTACACTCTTTTCTTGAAGAATCCCATACTGTAGTTCCTCGGGAAAACCTCGGCAGGGAGCTCATTCCACAACCGGAGCGTCCGAGGGAGGAAGTTCCTCTGAAACCGTACCGTACGCGACCATTTAGGTTCTAAGGTGTGAGGATGAATGCCCTGCCGACGGCGAGCTTTGCGATGATAGAAAGCGGCCGTGGGTTGTGTGTGTATTAAGTAAATAAATAAATAAATAAATATATCGCTGGTATATCCAGAGAAATCTAGCAAGAATAGTAAGGGTACCCTCTTTTTTCCCGAGTAAAAGCCGAATAAAAGAACCGTGTGGTAGGCAATTAGGCTAACAACCTGTTAGAGCAATATATTTTAGTTACTTCCACGGTATTATGTCGTATGGTATTTTACTATGGGGCAGTGCTTCAGAGATTAATACCATTTTTGTTCTGCAGAAGAGGGCTATTCGAGCAATATATAAAATGAACCGTAGAGACTCACTTAGAGATAAGTTCAAGAACATTAATGTAATGACATGATAATATTGTGTATGTACATGAGAACGTTGTAAATTTCAGGAAGAACTGTGACATATAGGTATATAATGGAGATGGAGACGGTCGGCCGTATGCCAGGAGTGTCTGAAGTTTTGCGAGATGATGGATAAAAGGATGTCTACTGTTACAATGTAAGCAATAATGTACTTATATGTGTGTTATGTATGTAATATGTTGTTACATTATTCTGTTACCTATTTAAGTACACAGTGTATTGGTTTTAAGCTGTAATGCTGTGTATCCTATTGAATAAATAAATAAATAATAATATAAATACTCGAAATAAACACAAGCTCGCGGTGCCCACCACTCGCCTCCAGAAAATTAGAAAATCATTCATGGGTAATGGTGTGAAGTTTTATAATAGAGATAGTTATGTAAACTACATCATGTAACATTTCAAATGAAAATTATTATTGTGTCAATCTCCAATTTATATTTTCTATAATTATAAGTGGCATGGTTTTGAAGTAATTTAAGAAAATAGACGAAAATTGACCATATTTTACAGCGGGCAGTATCAAACCACATTTACAAGGCCTTGATATAGACAAACTCCTTATAAGTTTATAACTACGTCATTGTCCCTTCCTCAATTACTTAATTCTGCAGCGCCCCAACCAACACTAATTTGACTAATTACCACAGAAAACACGTCCCCGGCGCCCCTCTGCCACGCGAAACTCAACCTTAGACCAACCACCGAAAGCTATTCATCACATCATTCACATCCAAATTGAATCGTATAACAATAAACTAAAGTCCTAAATCGATTGGATTGCTTTTATCGAATTTGCTTTTGGTGTTTATACGTGTGTTATTTGAATTTGAGTTTTGGGGTTTCCGTAGTAAGGTTGGAATTGTTTTATGGATGGCTGGTGGTTTTGGTGATAAACATCTCAATATAATGATTAAGAGTGGATATTATGTGAAATGTCAAATTGAGTAGGATAGTGATAATTAAATATATTTACGTATTTGTGTGACTGGACAAATAAACTACAAGTGAAATTAAGTATTTTTAAAAGCCTGACTGCATTGTATTATTTTTCTTTGCTGCTTCAGAATATAAAAAAATGGCCAAGTGCGAGTCGGACTCGCGCACGAAGGGTTCCGTACCAGAAAAAAGGTTAAAACATGGTGCCATTAAACACTTGTTTTATTGAGTTTTTTTTTGTATTTGTTGTTTTAGCGGCAACTACTCTGTTGTATGGTAGCCCCCTTAATTATTATTTTTATTTTGATTTTTGTATTTGTTGTTGTAGCCACAATAAAAATACATAATCTGTGCAAATTTCAACTGTCTAGCTATTACGGTTCTTGAGATCTAGCTTGGCGAGTGGTAGCTATGAAAAAGGGCTAAAATATCACGTTTTTTGTATGAGAGCCCCCCTTAATTATTATTATTATTTTGTTTTTAGTATTTGTTGTTATAGCGGCAACAGAAATACACAATCTGTGAAAATTTCAACTATCTAGCTATTACGGTTCTTGAGATACAGCCTAGTGACAGACGGACGGACGGACGGACAGTGAAGTCTTAGTAATAGGGTTTTTATCCTTTGGGTACGGAACCCTAAAAATTAACTATAGTAGAAAAAATCTTAAGAGTCCGCAGTAAGCTCGTTTCCCCATACAAACGTAGTTTCGCTCTCATTTTAAAATGACATGCTGGAATCATTTGAAACTTTGTACACACATGGGGATCCGGTATATCTAGGTCGGAAACTAGTTTCTGTTGCTTGGAATTATGAAATTATAATGAAGAAAATATACAGCGATTATTAAGGTTTTCATACAAGACCTAAAAAAATCAAAAACTCGCTGTATTTTTTCCAGTCCAATTTCTAGCAACAGAAACTAATTTCCGACCTAGATATGGCGGATCCCATTGTGTATACAAAGTTTCATGTTATTCTAGCATGGCGTTTTGAAATAAGAGCATAAATACGTTTGTATGGAGAACCAAACGTACTGCGCCCTCTTAACTTTTCATGATTTTTTCTCACTGCTCTATTGCAAATTTCTGTTTGGCCGTACGGTTGGAAAGATAATGTTTTGTGCAATAGAGTTTAAATAAATTAAATTAATTTATTTATTTAGGATCACCAACAGACAATACAATGTTATTCAAAATCCATAAGTATCTTAAGGAGCATTCTAGTTTGATTTTCATCCAATTATGGCTAACCACAGCTTATTCTAGTATCTTGCAACACTCAACAACAAAGTAAACTATTGGCTATATGTGCACGTCTGAAACGTCAAACCTCAAAGGTCCCGAGACAATGTCAAAACTCAGAGATGTCAAATAATGACACATGAATATTTTATTTACTTTATTAAACGAGAAAGACCCCGTATTGGAAATTTTACGGAAATAAATAAGAGAATAAATAAATACATACAAAGGAAACGAATCGTAGGAAACCGTTAAGAAACCCACTACCTACTTCGCACATAGCCAATAAGCTATACAATATCAAGAGAAGTATATGGAGTTTATTCTTTTGTTAATTATCCTAAATTTCAGGTACAAATAATTAAATAGTGAATTATTTGATACAGAGAACAAATACAAAGAGAAATGAACCGTAGCCCAAGACGGGAATCGAACTCGCGACTCTGATTTGCCGGACCAGCAATCCGGAAGTTCCTCTACCCACGGATTTCCTTTCATTTCAGCCATCGGTTCTACCTGCAATGTGCCCCGCCCACTGCCAGGGACATAATTAACAAAACATAGATATTTGAAAGGACACACAAATTTAATTCTGAACACAAAATGGAAGGCCGAATACGCTCGGCTGGCAATGCTGCGCTAAACGAACCGTATTCACAGACTCATTCTCCTACAAAATGTGTTTCTAACTATTCAGAAACATTTCCTCTTCAGCGGGATGATTTCGTCGCATTAATTTTCCTTTTGAATTCAGGAAATTGTATTTTATTTCACACAGAGAACTTTGTTAACTGTATTTTTATAAATTAGACAAATTTTAGTTTAGCAATTTGATACTCTGAATTTATTTACTAAGAGTTCTTCAATGAGATTTTTTTTCTTTTTTTCATAAAATTTGGTATTTTACATGTCAAGGCATAATTATAGTTTAGTTAAATTGTATTGATTTGTCAATAAGTATCGCTATTTACCTCGGAGTACCCCATAGAAGACGTCAAATAATACCGCTACCGAGCGAGATGGTCATATACTAAAATTGTATAAAAGTGACAGTCAAGGATATATCATTTGTTGTCCTTATCATAGTTCCGCTTTTTTTTATTTGCCTCTGTCATGTTCACGTCATGTGACATGTCAAATCGTTTGAGGCACCTGCACATTTTTATTTATTTTTTTATTTATTGCAAATGGGTTTGCTCTTGGCCACCATCTAGCCGGGGGGCAAAGATGAGGCCGACGATGAAGCGAGCTCACCCAGAAGATGCCTATTCACTGGTGCCTTAAAAAGGTCTAGGTTATATGAACTCGGAAATACAGACGCCAGCAGAGAATTCCAAACCTTAGAAGTATAAAAGAAGATGCAAAGCGCTTGGTTCGAATCAGAGGAATTTCGACCAGGTAAGGATGGTAGCCAGCCGTACGTCTGGAAGTCCGATGGAAGAAGGGGGAAGGCGGTATGAGCTCATGCACCTGAGCACACTCACCGAAGTACAGTTTGTAGAAGACGCACAGACATGAAGAGTTTGTTTATTGGTAAGCCGTCAGACGTTTAAGACCAGTTCTCAATTTAGCTGCGTAAGAGCTTTTCTGTCCCTCTTGGTGAAACTCGTATTATCTCTATAGAAATCCTTACTCTGAGCAATTTACGTAAATGCTGTCAATGTCACATAATTTTACAGGCGCTTCAAACATTTCCGTTAATTTTAAAATTCGGCACGTGGAATAATTATATCAAAGATGATGATCAGGAGCCAACCCAACGGAGAAAACATAAGTTCGATTGCATCGGCCAATCCAGAACCATGACTTGACACATGGTTATAAAACACAATACTACAAGTAAGTACAATACTATGTTGTTTTATCATTCATCATGTTTTCAGCCCGTTATCTATCACCCAGTGCTTGCTTGCGTAAGCCACTCTTCCACTCCGCCACTCTTCCCGGTTCTGAACTAATCTTATACAGAAGTAAACCGAGATCATGTTGATTTATTAGTTATTTATTTAACTTACTGTTTGGTAGTCCTTCGGCCCGAAGTTCAACGCGATCGGTTCTTGTTCATGTATGATTGGAAACGCAAAGTAATGTTGATTCTCTGGTGTTGTATTGTGTTTTCATTATGTGACATTTGACAGTGACGGATGAAAGTGTGGAGGTGGCGAGCAAGGGCCTTTCAGCTCGAAGTACGATTTTTTCTATGGAAATGTTAGTTTAACTTGTTTGTACCAGATGTCACTGGGTGCTATCTCTATCGCACTTGCATATTGAAGTGACAGGGATGCAGCGGTCGTGCGGTTAGTTCTTACTAAATACACAACGGCGCTACGATATATGTGGAGTATTTCACTGGTATCTCTATTGTACTTTGTGGTGGCGTGTATTTTTTAATCGAAAATACCGATTAAGAAGTTGCTGGCGTCCATAGGATGCGGTGACCGCTTACCATCGGGCAGGCCGTACGTTTGTTTACCACCGACGTGGTATAAAAAAACCGTTACAATTAGATTCAAAGTGTTTTTTGTTTGTTTTTTTTTTCAAATCTCCGTCGCCTTCTAACGTTTTCCTAGATGTGGGTTCACTTTAGTAAGTTATTACAAGATCTGGATTAACAGCTAGAGGGATCGACATAATACATGGAGGATACACTCTGTTGAGTACCTTCACTTCACCAACAATGAGCCCTCTATACAGGTGATTCGGGAGACGTGAGCAGGACCAACACTACATACATAGTAAATGGCAATGAATCGTTCACCATTGTATTTAAGTGAAACACCCATACCTTTTTCCTGTATTTTTTTAAAAGTTAAAGTTTAATTCTCTACAATCATGGTCACCCTACAACAATTGGTTTAAAAAAATTAAACCTCTAACTGTTATGACAACACTTTGATTACGAAGAAAGTAAATTGTCACATTGAGTGAGATACGATATTTCAAAAGTAATCGGGCTCAGATGACATTCAATTTGACACGAATGACTTGACTGAAGTATTCTGATTGTAGTTTCGTTTTGTTTTCAACACCAAAGATAGGTAAATGAACGTTAATTTCACGTATAGTGTCACGAAGCAGTAGCTTATGATCTACTGAATCCGTAGTGTTGATCTTGCTCACATCTCCCAAATCACCCTGTATACTTACCTATACACTAGAAAAACATAAACAACTTCACAGCCAAAAACCCGCCAGCAGACGTATGGTGGTTGGCATTTTATCACTTATCGTGGATAAGACATTGGTCTCGTTCTGACAAGTATACGAGTGCGAGAGTGACGGGTGTCTTATCCACAACAATAAGTAATAAAATGCCTCATCATACGCCAGCTGGTGTCTACTTGTAGCTAGTTGCCGCTCTGAGGCGGAAATTACCATTACTGGTAGCGGGCAGTGAAAATGTTAACCTTCGTATTTCAGCAGCTGGTTAAAAAAATAGATATGTATGTTTTTAAACTGCGTTTTACAAGTACACGACCCGGAAAGCCTGTGGACGCTGGTGAATCCAGAGGATCCAAAGGATTCACAAGAGTCTACAGGCCAAAATCGTTTTGTAAATAATTTAAGAATTTGTTAATATCTGTGCAACTCCATTTCATATTTCTACCACCACCACCACCATATCAGCCAAAGGACGTCCACTGCTGGACATAGGCCTCCCTCAAATTCACGGGGGGTATATGCCATAACGCCACGCTTGGCATGCGGGTTGGCGATCGCAGTATATCCACCGTACAGCAATAACTTCTGCAGGTAAAGGTTAATGAAAGTCAGCTTGGTGTAACAATTTTATTTGATTCGATCACTGAATTCCCACTTAGAATACAACTAGATAGAATATATATCGCTTACATTATGTATAATCTGATAGCTTCGTTATAACTCCGTACTACAGTACACGCTTCAAGCTGTTGGAACATCCTGATTCACTCACCCTTGGTCAGTCGCCATGAGATGACGACGTATGATCAAGGCAAATAAATGATATGATATATAAGTTACCAAAGTGCTCACAAATATCTAAACACGACTCCATTGTGAAGACATCAGACTGCATTTTTGACCGCTAGGAAGAGTACAGACATTTAATGGCGAATAGATTATTATACACCTTCGGAGTCTGACATATCAGTATTAAGATGGTTAAACTATCTTTTAACTTTAACTTTAAACGAGGCGTACTGAAGTGCATTAGCGGTACGAAGCTATAAGATACAGCGAAATGGGGAATTTAATGATATTGGTTTCCTATCCCCATCTCTCTCGATCTCATAGTTTGGTACTGCTCGTGCAGTTCGCCACGAATGACCGGCTTCGGCTTGAGGCCAACATTAACGCTTGATGATTGCGTCGACGCACAACGTATCTGCAGAGCCGAAAACAGCGGGCGACAGATATAAATATTACCACGAAAATTTAAATTCGTTGTTCGGATATCTCCTATCATCTCCATCGTACTTATAATACTCGGGCGATAGAGACAGTAGTATTAACTTCGATATTCGTGGCTTGCGCCTTAGGGTAGGATTGCGGACGACATTTGAGGTCGCTTATTTTAGTTCAGTTGTCAAAATTATAGCAGGAAACTCTTTGACTCCGAATGCATATTATAATTTATTTGTCTGTGACAGAATTAGCTAGAAAGGGAATTTTGAATAGACTACTTTTCGTAATCAATCACATTTAAGTTAAAGATATGGCAAAACAAATAAATACACCATTATAATTACTGCCGTTGTTCATACATAGATTACTAATGTATCTTTTCATATTACAGGCAATCAGGCTTTTTCTAAGTAGATTCTTAAAATATCAGTTCAATGGAATTAATTGCACTTAGTGCCAAATAAATTTTCTAGAAATATTTTGATCGTGAAAGTTAGTAGGGTGGCGCGAACATCACATAATACAGGATATTCCACCAGCATGATTATTTTAAACGATTACATCAAAAGATTACATTAATAATTTTATTTACTTAAAAAGCTTTATCTTACTATATTAACGGAATACTCGAACGGAAACATAGAGATTGTAATCATCAACAGTCATCACTACGTACTAACCGCAAATTCTATTTTACATTAATTAGTATTCAAGTGATCTAACTTGTTACTTCTAACGTGTAATATTGAGTATGATATATGTATAATGACGCGATTATTCAGATAGATTTAGATTTAGTAATAGTTAGTAACGATAAACTAAAACGTTATTTGATCAACTTCGATTACAATAAATGAAAGTTGATCAAAAAAAAGTTACTTCAACTGGACTGATAATGTTACCTACACAGTTTTGTTTTATAAAATGACAAAAAAACCGAGGTATTCCTCGAATCCACTTTCAACATACAAACCGACTTATAATTTATACTTTATTTGGTTTACTAAGTATTACCTAAACTATATTTACCAATAATTACCTACAAAGCAAAGTATGTATTAACAGCCATTAAGCTTAATAAAATAATATTGCACTATTTATAAACATTTTAATTGTAGGATTAATATAGAGGATATTTATAGGTTGAAATAAATAAGTGCTAAGGCCTAATATATTAAAGGGGCAAGTATAATATCAAATATAAAATAACGTCAATTAATTAGCATTAATATTTTGGATTAATGTCTTAATTTAACAATCTATTCAAGATGATTAATTTGTGTATATAAGAAAATATCTTTCTTTTTTGCATTTACTGATTACACTACCTACTTGTAGAATATGTGAGAGAGGAAGGGAGATAGCAAGGGTTACAGACAACTATATTTGATACTCATATCTATCACTCATACTTGCGTGGGCCTCCGATTGCTATATGTACATTATACGCCTACTTAACATTTTATATCTATGTTACGATTAATATGGTACACTGGAAAAATGCACGGTACAATTGCGTCGATTTAGTCTCTAACTAAGCTAAGATATAATAAATGCTTCAATGAGTTTAATTTTTACATGAAACATGACGGTTTTTATTAATAATCTTAGTAGTATTTTTAAGGACATGTCCCATAGGTGACTCGTGGTCACCCTAGTCAAACAAAAGAAGCGTATAGGGATTCTACAATTATTTACACACAAACAAATACGAAAATGCTAATGTATTTGCAATTAGTTAATTAATTTTAGAATTAAACAAAATATGACGCCAACATGACTAATAATATTTTAAGCCATTATAAATTTAGATACTACATATGTACTACATGCAAAAAACATGCGCACTAAAATTAAAATTGGTGTTATTTATTACGCGTCCAAAGAATGGAACAAAGTTTTACGTAAAATTTTCGTCTTAAAACTTTAATTATAAAAGTTGAAGACTTGTTGAGTTGTGTTTATGTATTTTACTTTTATTGATGGTGATCGATACAGAATATTTGTTATATTGTAATATATATTACTTTTTAAGTTAACTTTAAAGTTTTAAGACATAAAGTTTACAAATATGCACATGGGAGTAAACCTTAATTGGTACAGATTTTGGATTAGTTTCGTCTAAAGAAAACAAAATAAACATACCTAATAAAGCATACAAAATACACTAATGTATTTAAATGGTAAGAGTGCTAGTGGGTACAAGGTCTAGCTAAGAAGAAAGGTAACGCTTGGAAGATATACAATAGATAAGTAGACGATTAAGTTAGGAAATGTTAAGACATAGTAACTAACGGACGGGTGCTGATCTAATCTTGGAAATCCAACGGCAAACTCGACTAGATACTTACTCATTTTTACAATTTTACTTAAAATTTGAAATTAATACAATATTTTTAACCTTTACTTATGAAATTCGAATAAATTTAGAATTCATCAATCAGACGCCAAATAAACATATTTTGTACAATATTTCGTTAATATAATATATTGCTAAGAGGCAAGTGGAGGCTAATAATATACCTAATGTCGTGTAGATTGCTGTTAGATTTCATTTGCCAATGTTAGTACGAGTATAATGATGATGTAGAACTATTCAATTGGGAATGCCATGCCTCTTTTTTGTTTTCTCTTCCTTTTATTTTAGTAAGCTTTTTCCATACGGATATCTATGGTAAGTTATTATAATTTCACTCTTTAAATCGTTACCCCCAGAAATGTCAATACAATAATTATTTATTTTCATTTTTTATCGTTATCTTCCTGGGCTAATCTTCTCTTCTTTGTAATATTCTTTTTTCAACTAAATGTAGAGTCAAATAGTTGTTGCAGTTTGTACAAATGCATGCATTTCCAATTGTACATGTATCTAAACGATATGGAACATTCAGTCACACTTAGATATAGCAGACACTCGGCAAGATCAATGAAAATGATATGAATGAATATACCTAGGAATTTTATTGTATTGAACTAACTTCATACCAATCATATCTTCAAATATCACGCCTAACATTTTTGGAATAAAATAAAAATTGTAATTAGTAATAACGATAAGTAATTAAGACTTTTTATGACGACACATTTCCCATATTGATTAAGTTTTAGTACAATTGTTCAAAAACTTTGTATAATTTTGATATGTCAACGATATTTTGAGCATTCGGGCATATAATGACGCCATAAACATCATAGTTATTTTATAATGTAACTAAAAATAAATAATTGTTGTTTTCTATTTGAAAACCAATCCACTTGCATAATATCTGACTTTTGATGAGTCACATTCAGCGCAAGATATTACTACATATATATATTCTAAGAATACTCTCCTAATGTGCGTCTCTCTTCGACATTCTTAGTAGTTAAAATATTCCCGGATATTTTGATTCATGTAAAATATAATGAGTAAATCGATGAATTTAATTATTAAATTTTTTAATAGTTGATTGAATTTAATTATTTAATTTTTTTTACATAAAAAAAAATTGTTATGAAATCTTTTTAATGAAATAAATTTTGGAAAAGTAATTTGAAATCAAACTACTTTAAATTTCACTTTGAATAAATGAAACACATCGTAACTTATAACAAACATTAACAAACAATACGTTAAAAAAATATTTTACAATTGCTTTGTTTAAGAGATAAATTCAGTTTTCAAGCATTATCAGGTAAAATCGATTCAAATGTACTACATGTATATGCCACAATCACGCAATATACGACCAAGTCTCCAAAAGTTATCTTACACTTAAACCACAATATTAATATAGCTCCACGTAAAGAGATAATATATAAAACTAGCGCAGTATATGTATATTCTTACGTCTAATGATATGTATGTGATATCGGTTCTTTTATTACTAACAGTAACTTGCACGATATAAAGTATAACGCACACCTAGTACTAAACACATTGACTAGCGCCCGTGAATGCATTGATATAAAACATCTACAGCATAATATTACAACATAACACTTCGCTTTACAAGCTATGAATTTTTTAAAAACCCGTCACTAGCAAAAACGTGTCAAGGACAGTGATCTGATCTAAAATATTTAACCTCTGCTTATAAACAGTCATATTTTTCCTCAGCCTATGTTGCGTTTACGTTCTTGGCTGTTTAGATTATGTGTGTCCATAACTATGAAACATATAATACACACATGCATGAAAAACAAATCACTGTTCATGAAACGCTGAATTAAAATTTTGTCTTTCAGACTAGTAATATTCACTCAAGTATAACTAAAAGAAATAAATAATTTCAATATCAGGTGCACCCACGAACGCTTTACTAACGACAAATGTCACCTTGTGCTACTAATTAATTGAATTTCGGGAGAATTTGACACAAAAATTGACTCTAAACTTACATTATAATTTTAAGTGTCAGTCAAAAATATCTGATTAAGACCGCTTCATCACGGCTATGTGCACTTGTAGTTTTATGTTATATGTGCATAACAAGTTGTGCGAACAGAAAGTGCAGGAGGAGCTCTAATTTTGCAATTGTACTCTCCAGGCTATTACTAATTCCAACACTTCAACTCAAACGATACGTGGTATATAAGGTAAGGCACCCAGTAACCTGCCCTGTGACACTCTGACATTGTATTAAATGCATTTGTCATTTGCCATTCAATAGCATTATAGCAAGCGTAAGAGATGATGATATGTATTTAGCAAACATATTTAATATGTCAATTATAGAAGTAAGAGCTCTCTAATATTGAGAATTTTTAAGAGACACTTTATCATTAGCTTGATTGACATCATAAATGCACTTTGAAAATACGTCCAGTAAATGTATACGTACTGTTTGCACGCCAGAATTTTAAAACCATTTTTTGTACATATACTTTCGTGTTCTTAGCTTCTTACTAGTTATGACTTTTAATTAGCGTAAATTACAAAGCATGTCAATGGGTGCCATCCCCAATCGAGGATTTGCCGACCTAGCAACGGAACCTCTAGCCGATATAAACTTAACGAACAATATTCACAATAGGTAGGTATCACTTTAACTTTATACACTCTTTCAATTGACATATCGGGCACGTCACGATTGTACAATTATTTTAAGATTCCTTTAATTTGACTTTGTGATACAGTCGACCGTGAAATAAATATCCTCTCGGAGAATAAAAACTATTCATCAAAATCTGATGCTAGCGTCATATTTAGAAACGATATGTTTTGAGGTTTATGACAGCAATTATATACTCGTAGCTATGTTTTCTATGTTTCTCTCCACCGAAGGATGTTTTCTGTCCTCCCGCGTTTCTACCACCAATATTCTAAAACACAGACGCAACTACACTGTACAATTAGAGAAATTTTAAAACTAGCCTTATCCTAAGTGAATCAAAAGATTCTGATATGTTTCGTTACCTTGGTTGCAACTTTATCACAAGTTGGTTGAACCTAAATTAATTGATATAATAATTGATTATGTTTATGAGAATTGATATAAGCAATACACTAGATCTTACGCTAATATTGCTGGTATAGCATAGGATACATCTTAATTTGAATCCTAAATAGTATAGATATTCACAGTCAAAGGCGACAAAATGATGGCAATGAACCTTATGTACAAAACATATTAATATGTACTTTTTTTATTAATTTACCTATAATATAGTATTATATTTAAAACGTGACACGATCAAGCGAGTCTATCAAAAAATAATTTCGGTCACTTGTCAAAAGTTTATCTTCAAGGATATGAATTATATTTCCTAACGCGCTGTTATTCAACATGTGACAAAAATTACCTATAGTAAGTGCCAAAAGATTTGTTAATATATATGACATCTTAGGCCCTCACGTGACTAAGTGCGTTGACCTTGGCTTTGACATTGATTGTCACCGCAGTTTTCCAAACATTAGATATTAATATGTAAAAATAAACATCTACCTTAACCGAGTCTATTTACTACCTAGATTTTCGGAATTTAATGTATAGTTTTGATCCGATTAAATACCTATAGTCTAATAGAAGGCATAATCAACAGTGGTATTAGTATATCCAGAACAATACAGATCAACAAGAAACAGATAGCTGCCCGCCAAGTGGCGTCGCTCGCCGCTGCTTCCTCCTTGGAAAATTTTCCTCGCTATACGTAGTATCAACAACTGTCGTACAAGTTTATTGGTTATGAAGACTGTGGACTCAGTTTAGAGACATGAGATACATCATGACATACATCATGATTTTCTACTCGCTGCATTATTCCATGTCAGTCACGATAAATATTGAGGTAATTAGCAAAGAAAATCGAAACTGAAATTTAAGGGTACCAATTTAAGGGCACCGCCCTATGATAGAAGTTATCGAGTGTCTTCTGTAAATTGTACTTACCTCTAACTGTCATTATCCTAGAAGAGATTATAGAACCTACCTACGAAACGTTTTATAACATTCGTGACTTTCGATCCCATTATCCATAATTAAGAAGTGCGTATTTACTTATATATAAGTAGTGTCAAGCAGCCGAAAGTTTCCACAAGCTGTGTTTTTACAGCTTGTGCCAATGTAACATTTGGTTTATTTGGCTGTGTGGCATACTCTCTATAGATGGAAGGGTGTAGACGAGTATGAACAGCGGCGCTTAGAAGACCTGGATGCTAAGCGCCGTATCCGCAAGGCTCGGCCGAAGCCCTCGTATACTTATACCTACAACTTAGCTGGCCAGCTGCATTGTGTACCGTGTAAACGCATCTTCAAGACGAAGTTTGGATTTGCGAGCCACATCAGGGCGTTCCATATTCCCAAGTAGGAACAGTTGAAGGAGTCGCTGTCGTCGGATACGGCGAGGAGGACTATATATATAGATGGAACACCCCTAGCTGAAATAATTTGATGGTCCCTTGCAATTCTATCTGTCTTAATTGTCGGAATCTAAAAAAGTAAATTAAAAATATATATAATTATAATTATTGTTAAGAGTGCGCAGTACTTTCGGTTCTCCATACAAACGTATTTACGCTCTCATTTTAAAACGCCATACTAGAATAACGTGAAATTTTGTATACACAATGGGATTCGGCATATCTAGGTCGGAAATTAGTTTCTGTTGCTTGAAATTAAAATGGAGAAAAAATACAGCGATTATTAAGGTTTTCATAAAAGCCGTAAAAAACTCAAAAACCGCTGTATTTTTTTTCTTTTACAATTTCTAGCAACAGAAACTAATTTTCGACCTAGATGTGCCGGATCCCATTGTGTATACAAAGTTTCTTGCTATTCTAGCATAGCGTTTTAAAATGAGAGCGTAAATACGTTTGTATGGAGAACCGAGCGTACTGCGCAGTCTTAAGAATATATCATTCATTTAGGACAGGCCAATAATTTGCGATGTCACAATTTATCAGTTACAACTGTAGCAGTAAAAATTCGCTAGCAAACGAGTTAATAATAAAGAGTAGGAAAAATGTCATAATCCACAGGAATATAGTTTATGCTAGGAACCTAGCATAAAAGTCTATAAAATGTACCCGTAATTGTGACTTAAGATTATCCAGTAGGACGCAACGAGACGAGCAGCCTAAAATATTCTATAATATGTTATTTATTACAAGCACAGCTATAATAGACATTTAATCAGATACGAAACAACCGCCGCCCACCGCGGCTCAGTGATCGAAGTTTTACCCAAATATTATAATTACACAACAAGTAAATTCAAAAAAGACAACAACACCGAATGAGGGCTCTAGAAGCCTTGCCGGAAGGGGTTCTTAACCGGTGCCGGGCCGGGGGCCGCGCGGAACGGGTTGGAGGCCGGCGGCTGTGACGGCAGCTGCCGGGGCTGGTTGTACTGCTCCTGTTGCTGGTACTCCTGCTGGTACCCTTGGTGTGGCTGCTGCTGTTGCTGGTACTCCTGCTGGTACCCTTGCTGTGGCTGCTGCTGTTGCTGTTCGTAGCCCTGACTGTAGTTCTGGTACCCACCCTGCTGATACGACTGATCATACGAGTAGCCACCTGCGTCCACGCTGGTCTCTTGCACCTGCTGCCCTCCCACGTTTGAATACTCAAGATGATTCTTATAATCGCCGTTCACTGGCCGCTGCTCTTGCAGACTGTACGTCTGGTACTCTTTATCAGGCGGATCAGCCATGAGAATATTGGCTTCGTTCTCAAAGGGCTTGAAGTCGTAAATGTGTCTCAGATACATGAGTACTGGAGCGTAAAGGAGATTACTGAATGCGATGAAGAGGTTGAGGGCGGTGAAACCGATCGCTTCAACAACCTCACCGGCAATGATGGGGCCTACGGCGTACGCGAAGGAATACGAGATATCGGCGATGGCGTAAATACTGCCGTAGACAGAGACGTAGCGCACATCTACTAAGTAGCCTAGTGTTGGGAGCAAAGCTGTGTCGATCAGCGCTATACCAAAGCAAATGCCACAGATCGGAATCATCAGCATCTTGTACGAGTTAGCGAACGGGATTATGAAGCAGCATAATCCCTCGAGTGCCAACCCGCCCGCTGCCATCAACCACTGATGCTGCGGGTACTTGCGTGCCATCTTAACTGTTATGATGACTCCTAGCACGTGCGGGAAGAATGCTGGTAACCAGATCATACCTATCTTCCAATTATCTTTCGTGAGATTATCTTCCATCCAGAACGAGATTGTCGGTTCGAGGAAAGCCAAAGCCACGTTAGACATCATCAGTGCACCAGCGCAGACGGCTATGTAAGGGTCCATGAGTAGCTTCCAGATCGGCGTCCCTGCTGGTTTAGGCTGGTTGGCTTCCTTTATTTGGGTTTTGAGCGGTTTCATTACTAGTAGTAACATAAATCCATCGAGAAGCGAAATTAGAGCGAGAATTAAAAATGGCACTTCTTTGCCAGCAAATTGGTAGAGTGCTCCTCCAAAAGGCGGAGCGACGAGGCATCCGAAGCTGATGAAGGCGAGAGCAATACCCAAGGCCTGAGACCGTTCCTGCTCCTCTGTGAACCTGTCGGCGATCATCGCCAGCCCCGCTGTATCCGCGAACGCGGACCCCACCCCTTGTAGACTCCTCGCGAAGAACAGCATGCTGTAGCTCCGACCGCACGCAAATATCGACGTAGACAGAAACATTATGATGAGCCCGATCATCATGGGCACATCGTATCCTATGCGATCAATTAAGGCACCGGAGAATGGGTTGACCATGAGCTGAACGATCGCTTTTGAAGCGAACAGTACGCCTGTAGCTGAGTCTTGTCCCTCGTGTGACGCGGGAATGATTTTGGTGGGGTAGATGGTGCGGTTGCCTTCTATGATGGGGGTGAGAGTGACGACGTGATCGTAGCCCGCTTCGCCCCACGCGCCGATATACCGCAGGTAGTCGGGGATGATAGGCACGATCACCATGTATAACATGTTGTCTAGGAGCAGCGCGATCGATACGATCACCAGGATGATCTTTCTCTGCGCGCTTGGCTCTTGCGTCTTCTCCCACACTATCTCCCGAACTTCCTTCACCTCCAAGTTGACCATGGGGATAGTTGTTTTGTCGATCTTCTGCCATATTGATTGCGGTCCCTCTGCCATTTTGATAACTTCTTATAGCTTTGGCTAAATACAATGTAAGCCGCGGGGATCTGTTACCATGTTCGGAGGGGCTCGAGTCCCCGTCCTGTCGTCTCGTCTCTGCGTTTCTCAGTGATCATTTGCCCCGCCTCCGACGCGACCCTTCGGGACTTCGGAACCTGACAACAAACAGAAATGATCATTTAGTCATCATTTCGTTGGTAAAAACAGGGCGGGCGAGAATTGTTTCAAAAGGATTTTGAGTCGATCTTTGTTTCTGTTAGTTGCATGGTTCCTCAGTCCCGATTGGTTAAGTAAGATCTTCTATCCAAAGACGATTCAGAGTCCTTTTGAACAAAGCACAGAAAGTCAAGTTATGAAACACCTACACATGTGTGTAATCATGGAAACAACGTACTAAATGTAATGTCAGAAAATTCCTGACTGTAAAATGCCGGAAGCTCAGAAACATTTCGAAAGGTTTCAATGTTCGATAAGAACTGGACTCAAAACGGCCCATCTCATCGTGTAGCAAAGTGTAGCGTTGATGTAACTATACCTATAATGTGTATTTTCTCAACACCAATGTTTCAATAGTAACTAACAAAACCGTGATAGAGAAAATTATGATTCTCATAAAATTCCTGCGTAGTTGGAACCTTTCTTTCGACACTCCAATATTAAAGTTAACGATCACAAAAACTTTGAATACCCAAAAAGTCAGAGGGAAATTGTATTAAATTTACTTCCATCCTTGAATTATGCAATTTCTAACGGAAGCAACGGCCTATTTGCTATCCAATTTGAATAGACGCTACACTGACCATACGTAGACGTTATCTGGTAGCAATAAGATCCATGAAATTTGAAACTGTGTCAAAGTACAGGGGGTGGTAATCGGACCTGTTTTGCGTCATTTTCTTATTTGAGATGAACAAAATCTATCGACAGAAAGCGGTAAGGGATGATTGGGAAAATTTTGGAAAGACGTTTGGTTCTGTTTTGATTAGTGAGCTGAGCGAAATAGATGGAACGTATTAAGATCCCATAAAAAACGTGTTTCCATGCCTTGTACTTTATACTCATGCTCAAATTTAAACTGGAAGAGGTGCCTTTGAGGGAAAGGTTCATCTTTGTACATGTATAACCAGTTCTGTGTATATTTTTACATTGTCTTGTGCAGTGCCAGATTAAAATATTTTGGTGCCCTGTGGGGGAGGCCTATGACCAGCAGCGGACATCCTTCGGCTGACATGATGATGATGATGCCCTAACAATTTCTAGACCATGATGCCTTCTCTTCCCCTTGGCTCATACAGATTTGATTGATTCACCAAAGCTGCGGTGAATGAAATAATGCCAAAAAATATGAATGAGTAGGTAACAGAAGCCGTAATATGCCTTCAATTTTATCCTACAATATGGCTGTGGCAGCTTATATTGCTTCATTCCCAAATTAATCTGACGAAGCCTCATACATGCAGTCGAATATTATGTGAAGATCATTTTTAGGGTTACGTAAGTAAACTAACAAAACAAAATCAATTTTATTGAAATCAAATATGATTAAAGTACAAGTATAAGTATTATCTTAATAAGTATTGCCGTGCAGCGAGGGAATTCTTATGATTGTTTTTGTTCAGAAGCTGTTATTTGTTTTTTAATACAGTCTTTATTATAATCGCATTCTGAATCTGTTTGCTCGGTCGGTAAGGATGTTTTTTGAACGGGTTCATTTGATTTACCTAACCCTGCCAATTCAAATGATTTTAAGAATATTATGTTTTAAGTATATTATTATGATTTATTTATTATGTGTACCTTTTCTATAGTATGTTGTGTTGCGTTCAGTGGGTCACTTACGGTGCTGTCTGAAAACCAGCGCTGCAAGTGTCTGACACCTCAGCATAATGCTCAGACAGCAACCGATTCACTACCGCGAAGAGTGAAGACACACGTCATGTGTTTAATGTGCGTTTCTTCCCTTTTGTTTTGTATCTGTGTGTCTTTGGTTATGTGAATAAATGTCTTCTTTCTTTCTTCTTTAATACAGCCAGCCTTCTGGGCACCCTCCCCATTGACAGCGATTTGGGCCAAAGTTTTTATTTGTAATTTTAATTAGATTATATTTTTAATAATGTTTTTGTTATAAATAAAATACAATATGATTAAAAGCAAAAAAAAATGGCTACACTTTGTTATGAAAAAAAATCCTTAAGGACTGATCCGTTTTAATCACCAGCAGTCATAAATTAACATTATATGTGCCAAACCAAAGGCGGCAGAAATATTTGGCTAGTTCTAACCTAACGGCCCTGCAAACAGAGCCGTGTCAGATATTTATGCGCGCTTCGTTATGGCAGACAATGGTGCTGGTGTCTGTACCGTAAATAATGTGCCTTAAGAGGGCGCAGTACGCTCGGTCTGGCTCGGTTCTCCATACAAACGTATTTACCCTCTCATTTTAAAACGCCAATGCTAGAATAACATGAAAATTTGTATACACAATGGGATCCAGCACATCTAGGTCGGACCATAGTTTCTGTTGCTAGAAATTGTAAAAGAAAAAAAATACAGCGGCTTTTTGAGTTTTTCACGGCTTGTATGAAAACCTTAATAATCGCTGTATTTTTTCTCCATTATAATTTCAAGCAACAGAAACTATGGTCCGACCTAGATATGCCGGATCCCATTGTGTATACAAAGTTTCATGTTATTCTAGCCTGGCGTTTTAAAATGAGAGCATAAATACGTTTGTATGGAGAACCGAACGTACTGCGCAGTCTTAATGCTGCAAGTTCAAATCGCCTTCGTGTACCTGATATGGGTGTGGCCTGTAATAGGAGCAATAAATTTAAAGGACGCTTCCTTAGAGCATCTGCAGTAACCTCTTGTATCCAAAAAAATATATCTTTTTTCAATTGGGAGAAATTTTGATCTAAAGTTGTGACCTCCAAGTAATGGATCTTGGCACCCAGAGATTATAGCGCGGCAGTCAATGCTGATTTTGAGGTTGGTTCAAGTTATGACTTATAATCGTTGTCGCATTTTTGGTTTAAAAGAGTATTATTGGGATTTTTTTTTAATTGTTATTAATATCACTCCAATAAGGTAAAAAGATACATATAAGCTACATTTGTATTTTTAATGAAATAAACTATTTTGTATTTGTATTTTGTATTTGCGAAAAAAAAAACAAAAAAAACGTTTTTTTTTTCAATTAAAATCATTTGGAAATAATTGCTGGAGAGCTCAATAGTGTACCGTTACATTTTTTGCTCCTATTACAGGCCACACCCTGTATACTAAACCATTTTTATCAGGTACACGAAGGCGGATTGGATTACTATGTTAATCGTACAACTAAAACTAAGAGAAGGAAGGTAGGGTAACGGATTATTCACAGGAGGGCGTACCGTGTCCGGGCCGGCCCGTTTTTAGGGTTCTGTGCCCAAAGGGTAAAAACGGGACCCTATTACTAAGACTTCCCAAAGAGAGGTAGGGCACATCGGAACGTAATCTTCTTTTTTCTAACTTCTTGAACAATATTTCTTTGCTATTCCGCTAAAAACCGTGTAGGTCTATTAGTGTTAATGTATTTTTGCACGCGGTTAATGCTTCCCCCCCCCCCCCCCCTCCGCTCGTACAAACATGCAGTTACAAATTGGTCGATGAACGTGGCGCAAGCAACATCTCCTGCCAGCATCTCCTGATGATGCCTCGTGGAGAGGCGAAACACGTGTCGAGGTTTTGTGTTTCTGTGTGGTGAATACGCAAGTGGATACATTAACACTAATGGACCTACACGTTTTTTAGCGGAAAACCAAAGAAATATTGATCAAGAAGCTTGTCATGGATTTCCGCAAAGTAACGCCTGATTCTATCAATTACTTCTTGTTTTCTTTTTTTATTTATTAAAAATGGGATTGCTTTTGGCCAGCATCTAGCCAGGGGGAGAGATGAGGCCGACGATGAAGCGAGCTCACCCAGAAGATGCTTATCCACTCGCGCCTTAAAAAGGTCCAGGTTATATGAACTCGGAAATACAAACGCCGGCAGAGAATTCCAAACCTTAGAAGTACGCATTCTGAAGATGGTGCAAAGCGCTTGGTTCGAATTAGAGGAATTTCGACCAGGTAAGGATGGTAGCCAGCCGTACGTCTGGATGTCCGATGGAAGAAGGGAGAAGGCGGTATGAGCTCATGGAGCTCGTGAGTACACTCACCGATGTACAATCTGTAGAAGACAGACGACCACTAACACCAGCACTACGTGCTCTTTATTTATTTATTTATTTAAACTTTATTGCACAATACAAGAAATATGTACAAATGGCGGTCTTAATGCCACAAGGCATTCTCTACCAGTCAACCATTGGGCTAAACAGAAAGATCAGGTGCAGGCATTTAACTTTACAAGAGAACTTATTACAAATTTTTCTTCTTTATGTACCTATGTGGTGTTCTATTTCTGGTGGAATTAAGGTCACCAGTAGTCCCGAGGGTCCGCTGTATTGAGAGTGAGAGACCTGCATATGTCTCTGGCTTTCGACACGACAAATCCTCAAATAAAATAAAAAGTTTGTTAATGTGCTTGTGATTGTTCCGGAGTCGCGAGCGCCGGGATCGACCATGAAAACAGATGGTGGGACCCACAGAGGTGTGACTCTAGGGCGGCACTGGTGCGTTCCGTAGGACATCCCAGAGCCGTCGGAAATGAGTTGAGGATGACCTTCGGGGAGTTCTTAGTCGGTGCAAGTCCGACATAACCTCCGCACTATACCCGCGGTGTGGTGGTATCCATAACGGATTTGTCTCCCGGGAAATAAGAGTGGTCTGCTTACCATCGAGCAGGCCGTGAGCTTGTCAGCCACCGTCATTGTAGAGGTATAAAAAAATCTGTATACAAATGCAGTGAGACCCCATAAACGCCTGTATATAACCTAATGAAAGCTAAACCATTTTTAGGGTTCCGTAGGCTAATGGGAAAAAACGGAACCCTTATATGGATTCGTCATGTGTGTCTGTCTGTCTGTCCGTCCGTCTCCTCTGTCGGTCCGTGTATATCACAGCCGATTTACTCGGAGACTATGGCCACTACAATTATGAAATTTGGTGTGAAGGTATATGTTATGAACCGCTATAGAAATATGATGTGAAAACACGAAAAAAATATAAAACTGGGGGGGGGGGCACCCCATACGTGTAACAGGAGGGTAATTTTTTTTTCAAAGCACATAAGCATGATAGGCCTTTAAAAATGACATAGAGGTTTGTAGAAAACTTTTTCATTTAAGTGAACCGTTTGTGAGATATTAGCTATCAAAGTCGTAAAAAGTGTGTAACCTCTCTCTAATTTCCAAACTCTGAAGTTTAAAATTCTGAGAAAAATCAAGATGATGTACATTAATAAATCCTTTTAAAGAGTTTTGGTTTGAACATGATAAGTTCAACGGTTTTTGAGTTATTTCTGAAAAACTGTCTTGTCAAACTAAAAGGGCAATAGTGCCGTAAGTTTCCTATGAAGAGACGACCTTTTGTGATTAAATTTATTGTACTTATATAGTGGTTTTAAATGTTGATTAGGAGGTGTCGGTACGGTTTCCTTCTTTATGTGTGGTCCGACACGTACTTGGCTGGTTTTTAATTTGCCCAACTTACCAAGCTACTCATCCAATTAAAACCACCCTTGTATTGTGTCGCCTCAACCTTTAAACCTTTTAGAACCACTCGTTCTAAGCGTATTTATTGGAACAAAAGCCCGGGTAAGCGGTCTGGCTGGCAGCCAAGTGGGTCGAGTCAAGTACCGGCCAAGTTCTTCACATTCTCGAGCCAATGGCCCTCAGACTCGGCTGTAGCTTTACAAAAGTTAATTCAATAACCGTTAGTATTGGTAAGATCCACAGAGAAGTTGATTGAATTGGTTTTATTGATTGTAATTTAATTTCTGTAAGTATATTGACTTGGTCGTTGTTTGTGTTCGAAAGTGAGGATGTGGTCGAAATGTATGTAATTTATGTATGTATGTATGTATGTACCGTTAAATTAAATGCGTGGCGTAGGTCGACATCTTAAGGTCTTATAATGAAAAATGTCGCGTTCTTTGAAAAGCCGTTCTGACCGTCCATTATAAGGTCTATTACTAACCGACTTAGACTATTAAACCGACAAACCACTCTGTCCACCTGGTTGGATGGTTAGTATTTTTTTCATAACCAACAACCTAGTTGGTTAGTTGTTAGTTTTTTCTTTACTGACTACAACCAGGTTGGTTGATTTTTTTACATATTAACTTAAAGGGGCTGCTAGAAACCAACCGAGTTGACGGAGCCCCGCTGTGCGGGGATTCTTTTTCTGGGCGGTTTGCGCGGCTTCGGGCATCTGAAGCTACCTAACGAACGTAACCTATCTATTTATTGACTTCGTGTTAGACGGAACGGGGGGTAGCGGGGGCAGGGATTGGCTGATGTCTACCACTCTTTCCCCTGTCCTGTCTCATGTGCAGTCTATTAAATGGTTGACCTACTTATAGTCCGATAGTCCGATATAAACTATAGCGTAACAAAATTTTCCATGAGTAAACGTAGCTTTGTCCAAGTAAAGTTAGATAAAACGTATTGTTAGATATTCAATTTGTTCGAAATAATCTGAACCATCGTGTCCGAATGTGTTGTAAATTCTTTTACAGTACATATGGTGCTACTTTACCGCACGAGTGCGGCAATCAGCAGATTACATGCATATGTCGAAACTTTAAAGAGCCATATGTACTGTAAAACGTTGTACGATACACGTGCGAACAGGTAATTCGCAACTCGTGTCGATTTAAAACACTCCCTTCGGTCGTGTTTTAATTTATCACCACTCTTTGCGAATTTCCTGTTCTCTGCACTTGTATCGTAATGTACTATTAAAGCACTTAGTGTACCAACTGGTGATGATTGCATTAATTTTTTCCAACATGGGCTCCAATAGGAGCTTTAATTTATTAACTTTTCTCGAATAAACATCGAAGTAGAATTATCCACAATGTCAGCACGTCAAAGTCCCACCTAAAACTATATATCATTAAAATATTATACCACTACTCGAGGAAGTGTGGCGTGCTTTTCTAGCGTGCACCATTACTGATTACATCGCAATACCCTTTAAAACACATGCCCTTGGGCACCGGGCCGAGTGCGCGTTCGTGCTAGAGCGGTAGAAAACACCCCATCGATCCCTTTCGAGAGGCCATTATGTTGAGGCGTTTTTCAATGGTTACCTAAAATAATTGGTTTGTGTGGTGTCAAGTTGTGTTAGTAAACTTGTGCATGTTGGTATTAGATAACTAAATAAGTCTGGCTGTAAAAAAATACGGATTACGGACAAAAAACAAATATTAAGGGCTCGGCTAGCCTCGTAATACTATTGGAAGTTACCTGCTCTGACCACGATGTGCATTTGTTTGCCACTGCCGTGGTGTGATAGATAAAAAATCTATTTTCTGATGTACAGTCAGTCTACCACGCATGCGGTCTACCACGTTTCGACTCTGTTATTTGTAAATTATGGTTGAAATAATGTTTCTTGTCTGGCGAACATTATACTTAAATCTTATAAAACTAGAATTCCATCATTTGTCTAACTGCACACAAAATAACTCACAATATTGAATCAGGCTTCTTTTAAAGCTCATCTTCAAACATCATAGCTTGAGTAGAACATATCTATAGTTAAGTCGTTTTGAAAGTAAATATTTTTGAGCCTCTGTCAAAGGAACACAGCGAAGGTTCTCGAAGTGTTTGCGATCGCATTACTTAAGTCCCTGGAGATCGCGGATGGTTTGCGCTCGTCCCCTACTTCAGCTGAGGTGAGTGTGGGTAATTTGTTATTATTCTACTACGGTGTCTGAAGGACATCATAGAAATGGAATATGTCGTAGACAAAGTTATACGTTTTTTTTCCGGGGGGAAAATCCTTTATGGGTACCACCGCACCGCGGGGACAGTGCGGTGGTTATGTCGGACTTGCACCGACTAAAAACCCCCCGATCGTCTTCCTCAACTCATTTCGGGCGGCTCTGGGATCTCCTTCGGAACGCACCAGTGCCGCCTTAGAGTCTGTGGGTCCAACCATCTGCTTTCATAGGCGATCGCAGCCCCCAACTGTGACCGTCTTGGACCCCAAGGACCCCCTTTTAGTCGCCTTCTACGACAGGCAGAGGATACCGTACCCGTATTCTATACCCGGGGTATACAGGATGGAGACAAAGATATACCTATCACTTGACTAGGTATACAGGCCCTCCATTAGAAAGTTGTAGATTGTAGGTGTCGTAAGCACTAAATAAGAATTCTTAGGTAGCGTTCATCTTAGGCGACTTCCAGATTTGACGGAACGGGAGCGATATGTTATAGGTATTTTGTTCTTTGACATGAGTTTACTGATGTGAGTGTGTGTGTTTCGTCACTTGACGAAATACTGTCAGTATTACGTTTGCGCAGTAGTAAGAAGTGGGGCAGTCCTGCATTCGTATCGGTTGACACTGACACGACGACAATCTGGCGCCTTAGGCTTGCGACGGGGCGCGTCCGTGGCAAGTTATCGAAAAATTCCACTAGAAATCCAATGCAACAGCGCGTAACAAATGCAGAAAATTCACGTACCTATTTGAGAGCTATTACTGAACCCGTTTGTAAGTGTTTGTCGCAGATGTTCTGTCTGCCCCATTTCGTGTTCAGGTACAGAGGCGCCTGAAAATCCTCAGAGCACCTCACATTTCAATTATTTACTTGCTGCCTTTGTGCATTGTTTACCTATTGTGCAAATATGGTTTAAAGATTGAGTGTGATCTCAAACAGTACGCGCTATTCAGATACAAATAGGTTTTTCAAATGCATACGAATAAGTTTGATAAATTCCTAGGTGATATTTGCTTCAATTTATTACAAAACGCGGCAGAATGAGTCTGGTCTCCATTGGAACCATACCTTTAAATGGAGGAAAACAAATGAAGAGGTTTTGGATTTGGTAGGAGAGAAGAGACTGCTTTTGAAGATGATTGAGAACAGAAGAGGAAATATGTTGGGGCACCTGATACGACATGACAATTACATAAAAACTATAATTGAAGGAAAGATAGAGGGGAGCAGAGGCAGGGGAAGACCGAGACGTGCGTTTATGGATCAAGCCAAAGAGAAGGTCAATGTAATGTCGTATCAGGAGCTCAAAGCATTGGCAGAGAACCGAACAGAATTGCGATTACTCCACCGACAAGAGCTACACTCTTAAATATGATGATGATGATGATGATGGGTGAGTACCTACTTGAATTTTGCGTCAAAGGTGACTACTTAGAACCATAAATAATGTGCATACCTGTGTTTTTTCAGTATTTGACCCGTCAATGTGTAATGAATATCTATTAAAACGCATTGTCGCATCTCTGCTGATATAGATAACGAGAAATAAGACTGGTCTTTTGACAGCTGTCATCCCAGTAAAAATGACATCATACGTCAAAAATGACATTAATTGTACTGGGATGACAGCTGTCAAAAGACCAGTCTTATTTCTCGTAATCTATATATATGCAGTGAATATTATCCACCCTTAGACACTTATTTAAGACATTAGGAAACAACGGTCGGCTTTGATTTTGTTAAGGTAAAACTCTCCCGCTTTACTTTCAGCCGAGAATAACTGTACTAATTCGGGGTCGGAGGTCAGACGGGTCGATATATTATACTCGTAGCGGCTCGTGCTCGTTTTAAACTCAGAACACGAATAAACATGAATTGAGTCGCATTTTGCAGTTGTGGATAAGTTGTTTCCACTTACACTTTTATAATTTACCAGTAGATTTAAGTAGATGTTATTAATTAAAACAACTATTTAGTATTTACCACAGAATACTGTCGCCATCACCCGCGCGTTGTTTTTCCCTCCAAACTTAGTGTTGCCAGCGCATTTATTATCATAACGCTATCCACATGGTTTACGTAACTACTAGTATGAAATAGACGGGTTAGATGGGATTCTATGGAAATAAGCGAAAATAAGATAGATAGAAAGTTTATTGTCATTTTTGCAATATCACACACTCCATCTTCTAAAATTCTACAATAGCTAAAAGTTGAATTTAAATTATTTTCGTGTGCTCGCGCTGCGTACCCCTTTTGGTGATATAGGCGTGAGTGTATGTAGTACTTATCCAGCATCCTAAGAGTCGATCGACTCAAATCATCTACCATATTTCGGCACAATAATTTTATAGAAATCTGATAATTGCTCCATAAAACACACAGTAGGTTGGATAATGGTATCGTTCGTATTTTCAACATTAATTGATTCTTTACAATTGGCATTTCTTAATTGTACTTGTATCAGGTGACAAAGTAAGAAAATTATACTTTTGTCGACTGCTGGGCGAATATAAATATTTTATGAATGTACAAGAACGTATGACTATTTATTTCATCCTTATATTTTAAGTCAAGTTAAAAAAATACGTCATTCCTCGTGTACTCTATTTGAAATAAAAGTGATGAAAAATAGTTACGTATATTTCTACCTTATCTCTTAGTAATTTCTACGACTCATTCCAATGCATGTACCATGATGATTCTTATTTCAAAAACCCGCGGATGCACCGCGGGTTTTATTCCTTAACTAAATTTTTGCACGTCTTTTATAATATTTTCCTTAAAAATATACTTTCCGATGTTTCATAGCGGATCTAATCGGGCCCTTAGCTGTGAAAACACCGGGAGACGGGGCGGGAATATCAATTAGTTGGGGCGCCCTAACTAGATTTGTATTGAAGTAAACAGAGACATTACGTAATAGGATTATACTGTGTTGTTACCCTGTGCAGAGTTTTTAAAGGTGACCGGGTCGAGTAAAACGAATATAAATAAATGAAATAATAAAAAAAATGGTTTGTAGATATGCGAAATGGGTACACTCGGGTCGTTTGTCCGAACCCAATCCATATTTTTTCCGAATTTTGTAATTCTGAATATTGTATGAATATGTACCGCTGAAGGAATTTTGTATTTTATAGGATATAAACCAAACATAATAACCTCTTACACGTTCTATTAAAATCATATGCGTCCAAATGGTCGTTTGGCGGAATATGGCTTTCGGAATTTTGATATTTGGGAATATGTACTGATAATTTTGTAGCCAGGTTTTAAATATATATATAGTTAAATGTGTACCAACATAAGTTTGGTGTAAAGTAGTGTTAATTTCGCTTAATATTCTACAAATCATCAAAAAACCCTTATCAAATACGCTCGCACATAGATTCATGAAAAAAGAATAAAACGCACAAAAAACGTAAATACAAAAAGAGTGTATAAAATTGTTTGAAATCCTCGTTCATTTCGGGGCCCGTTCGTCCCCCGCCGGTGCCCTCAAATGGCAGGTGAGGGCGAGTTAATTTGAGGGGTCCTCCCTGCAAGGGAGGCACAGCATAGCCTTAGGCTATGCCAGTTGCAGAAATGCTTCGAGTTTCGGTAAGAATTCAAGTGTAATTTTGTTAGATGTCTCTTTTTAGTTTTTTTTCCAGATCCATGTGATAAAATGAAGAGATGGCTTACTCAAAGACTTGACCTTAATAAAAAGTATTTATGCAACAGTTACATAATAAGTGGTTTTAAATTTCGAGAGTTGCTGTGAAACTGACACATGAATTTTAAGACCTAATTAACGTTGCATACAATAACTTTTCTACCACAGAAAAATAATTTGATAGGGTTACAGAATATGAGCATTGACGTGTCGTGACAGTCAGCATCAAAGGTAGCTTCGAATTTGAAAAATCCAAGTCTTTATTATAAGGGAATAGGAGCTATTGACAACTTCATATGCGTAGCTACTTTTAATGCTGACTGTACCCCTTAAAAAACAAAAAAAACAGTTGTATAATAATGTATGAAGTTCATTTGATTCTTCCACCAGTCATATAATGACTTGTCTATGGTATAGACTTGCATTTGTGTAAAAAGTTAATTGTTTTATTACTGCTGTCAGACATTTAATTGACAGATTATAATGCTGGAGTAGAACATTGATCACTTTTTTTAAATAGCAATTCTTTTTAGCCATAATCTTATTTTTCTCAAACATGCAATGAAATATTGATGTTATGTTCCTTATAATAGGCTGCGAAGTATGACGTTTCAGGTGCGGCTAGAACAAGAGGTCGTTAATGGAATTTCATACAATACTTGCAGGCCTAGGCCGGCAAAGTCCTCTTTTTTAATTCCATTCCACATAAATTTGTGGCACAGGCATCATGATATTCTGCCACTATGCGTATTAAAAATAAAATTTTGTTTCTTTTTGGTGTTTATTTCATTGCATGTTTGAGAAAAGCACTATACATACCTCGGCGGGAAATTTGGGGTTGCCCGCCTTAGACCTATCCGGCCTCGCTTCGCTCGGCCGTATATATGTCTTCGGCCGGCAACCCCTTTCTTCCCGGCCTCTGTAGTAATGTACTATTACTGCCGATTTTGGCGCAGGCGATATATCGAGCTAACATTTAGGAGCGAGACAAAATTTTGAATGCTAAATTCGCCTTAAACTAAATAAAGACAATGAGATAAATCATTAATGTGGCATAGTTTATTTCGCTTGTTCCAAAGCTACCTTATTCCAAAGCAGTAAAGTCCATTAGGCCTGATCTGAAACGTGCATCGATTATGGGTAAGCGTCCACAGGGCCGCATCGCACGCAACGGCTTCTAGCATTCTTCGTATGGAAAGTCACAAGTGCGTACACACTGACGTGCGGTGCGGATCAGTGGACGCACTTGTGTGACTTTGAATACAAAGAATGCTAAAAATCCGTTGCGTGCGATGCGTGCAATGCGGCCCTGTGGACGCTTACTTTATGATTGTTGTGAGGCGCGGCGCGGTGCAGCGCGGCTTTTGTTCTCAAGTCTGCAGCTGACACTCAATACAGTAGCAATTACTGGTGTCTACAGCGAAAGGACGGGCATTAAGGAACCGATTTAACTTTCTCACGGGGGAAATATTTTTGTGTACTTAAGGTAAAAGTCCTAATGTTGGGAACCTTTTCATTTATTTCATTATAAAGTCATGCATGTACGAGTACAGGCAGTCAATTTAATTTCTAGACCACTTCACACCATATCACAGTGACAATAAAGTGAGAGGTATATTTTTTTTTTCTTTATTTAAAGAGCTTTGTCACTGAGTGACGATGTCGCTGTGTATTTAGAGAGGTATCATATTGATTTTCACTGTGACAAGGTACGAAATGGCCCAGAAATTCAATTAGATGATCGTACATGTCAATATAGGTGTCATACAATTAGTTATAAAGCTCGAAAGGCACAGAGCGGGCGCGGCGCAGTGCGGTGCAGAGGCGATTTTGTATATTTTGATCTTTCCGAAACTGTCGACTGTCTGTTGCACACGCCGCCTCCGCTCTACCGGGCTACCGAATGCCGCGCGGTTTTTTTGGTGCGACGTGGCCCGGACCGCGTTCCCTTTACCGCAAAACCGCGCCATGCCGCCGCACCGCCCCGCCATGACGCTTCAAGAATTCTAATTACATTTACTGAACTATCATGATTAAAAATCCTTAAAAGAGTAATAGCATTTATAAAGTAAAACGTTTTCCAATTTGTTTTTAAATAATGTATTCCGCGTTCCGTAAAGCACATAAAAATCAGATACGAGATGGCCAAATTATAATACCTATGTAAGTATTAAAAAAATAAAGATATCTAATACGGTCAGTCACTATAACATATTGTTAGTTAACCAATTGTTATCAGGTAATAATTTATAACAAAGTTGTTAGACAGACATTCCCATGGAGAGTTAGAGATGGAGCATTGAACCAAATCTCCTCGACAATCTGGAGCTAATTTGGCTAACTCCTTATTTGAAATCTATAAAACACCCGACCCGGTACAATAATTGACTTGGTTTAAATTACATCTCAATTTTTTTTAATTGTAGACGAACTGCGTTGCGAGTCTTACGTCTTTTTGTTTCTTTATGAGATACATATTTTGCATGGCATTGTGATTAAAGAACACAAAACCCACAAAATAGACTCCTTACAAAAATATATCACAATGTGTCTCGTGTGAAGGTTTATGCCGATAGCCTGTAATAAGTACTAGGGCTACTACTTGATCTGTGGTCGAGTTGGCTAACATCACAACGTATTTTATTTCTTTTATAGTTACCTAATAGTACATTACGATACATGTGCAGAGAACAGTAAATTCGCAACGAGTGGTGATAAATTGAAACACGACCGAAGGGAGTGTTTTAAATCGACACGAGTTGCGAATTACCTATTCGCACGTGTATCGTACAAACGTTTTACACTACATATGGCTCTTTAAAGTTTCGACATATGCACGTAATCTGCTGATTACCGCACTCGTGCGGTAAAGTAGCACCATATGTACTGTAAAATACTATTTAGATTTATTTAATACTATCTTTTGTCTACGATTCCGCGTGGGATTCGTTTATATCGTACCTCAATACAAAATCTGCCTCATTTCACCCCTTTGTGGATGATTTCCGAGATAAAAACTATCTTATGTCCTTCACCGGGGCTAAAACTATATCAATGCGTCCGGCGGTTTAAGCGTGAAAAGGTAACAGACAGACAGAGTGGCTGTCGTAGTTATGCTATTGCTAATATTATTATGGATTTATTTTAACAATAAGAGAATGAATAATGTATTTAATATACCTCAATGTATCTTTAAGGACTAAATAATTTGCACGCCCGAATGCTGGCTGGATACCTACATGGACCTGAAAATTCTTTGTAACATCTGTATTTCAGCAAATAAGCAAATTAAAAAAAATGAATGTTGTTAATGGACATGCCAAAGATCAAATATGTTTTGTCAGAATTTTCGGTCGCATGAAAGGCTGCGCAGAGGATTTGCTCTAAATTTAATGGTGTTCCCACACTGGCTGTTGTATATGTTATATAACATAGTGCAACAAGGATAAAACTATGTAACACTCTGTTGTTGAAGAAAGATAGTTGTTGTTATATAACATTCAAAACAGCCAGTATGGGAGCACCATAATTAAAGACTGAAGATGTACAAGTATATCAAGATTTGCATAAACTATGCTCCATTTATCCCACTGCCTATTTTAATTAGACTGGCGTGCTATTAAATAAACGTGCTCCTAAGCACAGATCCAGTTGGAAGCACTGACTCAAACGCACAGCGGGCGATATCGAAACAATTACACTCTCGGTCGTGCGGACGGTTGGAGCCGATCAAAGCGGGCACCGCGGGTGCACCAGGAGGGTGATTACTGATTACATAACGATTACAAACCTACGTAAGGTTAATTTAAATGTAATTATTCATTCTAAAATTACGTTTAGTAAGCAATTATTATTATTATTTTTACTCCGGATAGGTTTGCGCTTGACCACAAATCACCTGATGGTAAGCGATATTGTGGTCTAGGATGGAGCGCGCTTACCTAGTAAAAACCGGTTCACTCTCGTCTTGAAGACCGAAGGTTGTAGTTTTCAGGGAACAAGGATTCCGGCAAGGAGTTCCACAGCTTGGCTGTTCTCACAATAAAAGAGGAAGCGAAACGCTTCCTGCGAGTTTTTGGAACTGCCACTGTAAAACGATGTCGCCTTGCCGTATCCCTGGTCGTCCGATGGTAGAAGGTGGTAGAAGGGAGCGTAAGTACTTGATCTTTAGGTATGTGGTGTTGTTCTTGGCAAGTAAGGTCGCCGGACCTCCCGAGGCTGCATGTGTTGATAGTATTTAAAAAAACATTTATTTTGGAAGACACAAAATCCATATTAGTTACCTGCATAAATGTCGCTAGCTGTCAAAAAAACGAAACCTCAAGTGTCATTTTTCTAGTCTCGTAAGTGTCCATAGACTACGCGGTTTGTTTACCGTTAGGCAGGCCTTTAGCTTGTTTACCACCGTCGTTGTAAAAAAGAACGTACTTTTGACTCTTAACCAGGAGTTCTGTTCGGTTTATAGGAATGTTATTTTTTATGATAGACTGACCAGCGATTGGCTTAAGCCTCACCTTCCTCTCTGTCTCTCTCTTTCTCTCTCTCTCTCATGTGTTGAGTTGTAGTAGTTTGGTATTATTGTGAGTGATCGCTATGACACCTGGAAGACCAAAGGTCACAGAGAGTTTGACTTCGGGGACATGAAAACGGGTCCATCGCGAAACGAGAATTATTCTTCAAGGATTGGTTCAAAGCGCATTTTTGACTTATTGAAATCTGTATGAGCACGCTTTATGAGTCGCTTTGACTCTCAGATGGGAATAGTTTTATTATACAACTGGATCTAACAGAACATGATACCGTATTAATTACGCAGAATAGCGACTCACCACGTCATCTCCAGCAAACATGACACACAATTAATAACCTGCCGTCTCCTGTTACTCCCTTACTACACGTGTCTCCCCCTGTGTTCTGAGATGCTACATGTATATCGTTATAGAAAGGATAAGTTTGAGATAGTTCGGGGATAGTAGTGGAAACACGTTGAAACTTTGAAAGGAATGTTCAACTACGGAACACGTTAGGATACGGTAGTAATTGGTTTATAAGTATTCGCTGGGAATTTGTATAAATTGCTAACAAAAATTATGTTTTCAAATACGTACAGGGTTAGGAATGTTAGAATATCTAATCGTTTCTTTGAAGAATTCTCTCAATGACTCACGCCACCCCAAGTTATAAATTGATCGGATAGACTTCTTGCAAGATGAAAATAGCTTCAATATCTGCAGCTGATCCCCACCTGTATGCCAAATTTGGACCTTAACACACAAATAATAGAGTCAAAAAATTGGTACCTAAACGTGCCTACACCATTTTCTTTGCCAACCGTACAAAGTCATCATCATCATGTAGCCAAATGACGTCCACTGCTGGACATAGGCCTCCCCCAAAGACTTCCACAATGACCGGCCCTGCGCCACCCGCATCCAGCGGACACCCGCGACCCTTACCAGGTCATCAGTCCACCGTGTGGGGGGCCTGCCCACGCTACGCCTTCCGGTACGTACAAAGTAATTTGTTCTAAAATGCACGCAATGAAATTGTTAGTGTGAAGCCGGTTTCTGATATCTTTTTCCAGACTTTTTAGTCGCGTAGTTTCAGTTTAAAGTTCCTAAATACAAACTCGTTTTATTTAATAAAGTCACGAAGATATTCTTGATTATCGGTAAAACTGCAGAGAATGGAGAAAAATCATAAAATTACTCAACTTTGATAACACATTTTTGAACACACCCAAAATATTTTTTATACCACGTCGATGGCAAACAAGCCGATGATGATGATGATTAATATAGCCTAATTGTTATCTTTATAGGCAAATATTGCATTCAAATCTTCTAAATTAAATTTCCTCAATAATATTCTACATCAAACGGTATCTGCAACGTTATTAAAAATTGTAATAATATACCTATATGTAATCTACGCGAGCAAGGATCAGCATAAATTGAACAACTTATTTAGGTAGACGTAGAAAACATAATTAAATGGTCACATGACAATGATCATAAATATGCCGAAAAGAAAGGGTATGCACATATCGTCCCCACATAACCAAAATAAATGTATAAGGTATAATATTATAGGGCACACATACGACTGCCTTCACAATCTAAAACAGAACTGTACATGTAATGCAATTCAATTTGTGGAGTCTTTTAAGTACTTAGGTCTAACCATAGACAGAACGTTTAGCAGGAAATTACACATACAAGCTCTCTGTACCAAGTTGCGATATATTTATGTAACATATTTACAACTTAAAAAATATGTGAATCGCAAAACTTTAAAACTTTGTACTGTGCATTAGTGAAATCGCATGTAGACTATGGATTGTTACCGTGGGCGTACATTCAAAACACAATTGGATATGATTAAAACTATACAAATCAGATATTTAAAATTATTAATAATCCACAAACAGAAGCAATCTTGTAACAAAGAATACGATATGTTGTTTGGTTTATGTAATTTATTACCTGTAAGTAAATAAATAATAAATAAATCAATCAAGTTATTAGGGGCATCACACATTTAAAAAAAAACCTTTTATACCTCTATGTATATTACCTGAAATAATTCAAAACGAAGGCAACTAAAGAAAATTTGTAGGTCTATTAAGGCAGATTCTAATCAATAAAACCTATTATTCTGTAAATGAATACTTAGAAGACAAATTATTATAACCTACTTATCATTTACGAATAAGTACAGTTAATAATAATAAAATAAACGAAAATAACCACAACTACCTGCACAATTTTCCGTCACATAATTAAAGTACACCAACGTAGGTATCCGTACACAAAACAAACACACTGCAATACGGTGTAATTTGCTATTTGTTTGACTTTAATAATATATGCTAATATTCTGCTAGTGTTAAGTTAGTTTTTAATTACTTACCTAAGGCAACAGTTGCGATGCTACTTAATGTAACAAATGTCACCAATGTAACAACATGAAAGCAATAAATTACTTGATTACTTGATTACCGGATGACAACTCGGTGTCAAGAAGAAAACCTAAATTATTCCACGAAAAGTATATTGCAGCTAACTACTATGGAGAACGCATATTTGAGTATTTGGCTCCTAGAATATATAACGCCTTGCCGCAGAAGTTATTTGATGAAAAAATTTGAATAAATACGTTTGTAACCAATGTCAAAAAATATCTTATAGAAAACTATTAGTATGGGTACACAAATGCGGTGAGAAGGGATACTTATGTATACAATAGGTACCCCATTTTACTGCCTTTTCGACCACAACAACGAAATTAAGTCAGAAATACATGCTATAATTAATATGTAATAAATAATACTTTATGAATACGAACTGCCAACAAACTGCTACGCAGTTTGGCAGTACAGTTTATGATGTAACATTTGATGTGTTTTTATGAAATAAAATAAATCAATAAAAAAAAACCATGAATACTGATGTTTTAACAGTTATATTTCTTGGACAAGGAAAGTTCGTACACAAAGTAACATCCAAAGTTGTAGACAAGGGCGGATCCACCGTTGTGGGCACGATGGGCATGCCCACAACCTTATTAGACTTGTGACGTCACGCTTTTACGGTCTATTGAGATCGATAGGCTGATGGTATTAAACGCTATGCCTTAATAAAATAAAAGTAAAAACACAATGAATCGTGTGTGATGTGATGTCTGTCCGGATGTTCTCCTCTGGAGGTCGCATTTTTCAACCGATTCTCGTGAAATTTTGTGAGCAGGTTCGATAATTATATATAATTTTTTTGTGGAGTCAGTTTTTGGAAATTTTGAAATTTGAATTTTTTTAGGAGATCTACAGTTCACAGAACCACTGGTTGTGGTTGGTATTGGTAGCCTAATTAAGTGCATCCTGGTGCATCTCACTTGCTGCTTCTGCGTCATACTTACGACTTCTGATGCAGCGTCAAGATACCTACCTATTTACCCAGTCTAGAGCCTATTGGCTTGCTGGCTACTAGAAAGGAAGAAAAAAGAATTAATTGAAATTGATTTGGAATTTAATTGAAAATGTTTGACTATTTAATTGGACGAAATCGGGTCTGACTTCCCCCAATAATTAATTCCATTCCTAAGGCCAAAGTCCTGATGCGTAGGAAAAAGATATTAATCAAATTCAAAAGTCGTTCATGTCATGAGTCATGATTGTTCATGAGCCAGTTCGTACTCCGACTCACACTTGGCCGATTTTCGGGTGGCTGTGACCACAACCTTTTTTGAGGGATGGATCCGCGCCTGGTTGTAGAACAAAAGCACCACTTGAAAAATGTGAGTTCAGTGTTTTCCCTGATATATTTTTGTTAGAAATTTACTTTCTTCTCTAGGGGTTGGATAAGCCGTTTTCTGCCCGGTTATCTATATAACATAATGTAGGTGTACTCTGAGATCTATGGTTAATTTTATTTCCTCAATCCAAGGTTATTGAGGTTCATGAAACTAAAAATTATGTTACTACCTAAATATTTTTCGTACAGGAGTTTTATTAAGTCTTTCTACGGTGTTGATCACAAACTAGGGGCCAGATAGTTGCTTACGCAACGTGTCAAACTCAAAGTTCATCATCATCATCATCAATAGTATGGAAAATGACATGAGGTCTAAATGTCACACTCGAAAGAGTTACGTACCCCTAGTACTTAACCCTCCACAGATCATGGGACGCAAAACGTGCATTGCTGTCCCCTGCGTTCGAAAACAATGGGAGTCGGTATCAAGAGCCTTTGGGCACAAAGGACGCGTGGCCTATCGTGGACCAGTTATGAAAACCCTTCAGACGGTTGGGCGTTGAAAGGCCATGGAAAATTCATCCTTCTATATTTAATTATTTAGTGTCTATGAATGCGGAGCCGAACGCTGTAATTAAAATTAATATACCAGGCTAGAAGATATTTTGACGTAATAATTAGATGTTTCATTTAATACTCGTATTGCCACAGAATAACTACTCGTCGTAGTAGCACTGTAAGCTATATACACCGCAAAAAAAATTCGAAGTTGAGGATTTCCAAAAGCTGTCTCGACAAAAACTAAAATAAAACAATCAAACGGCTCACAAAATTTCACGAGAATTGGTTGAGAAATGTTAATTAATAGTACACACTTACGTAGACACAATGAGGAGCGCATACAGGATGATTTTATTGATATCCGTTCCTACAAGCATATAGCCGTGTATAGCCATAGAAACGACGACTCTTTTTTATTTTATTATATGCAATAATTTTAGTTAATAAGCACTTGATAATGTTTTGATTGTAGATACTATTATATTTAAGATTGTGTGGATACTGCAACTGTTATTCTTTAAGTCTGTTTCCTGTCTGTATATTTTTTACTGCATGGATTATGTCCTTATTTGCAATAAAGTTACTGATTACTGATTACTGACGTATCATATTTAATTTTTCAAAATTCAAGAAAAAAATATTTTTTTCATTTTCATACAAAATAATTAATTCTATCACCAATAGTAAAAGAAAACCGGCCTTAAGAGTTAACGTGGAGTTAAGCAAAAGTTAATGTCAAATATAACAATTGGAAATTCGAATGACACGCACGTATACATTGTTTAATTGTTGAGGATTTTTTATACTATACCAAGTGTTAATTAACGAAAATGAATTCTTGAATATCTTCGAAATGTTACGAATTGGGATACTAGTGTCTTAGAGAAGGTTACTTTATTTCATCTCAGGATTGTGCCCTCGCAATTAACGGAATTCAATAAAAACAGCCTGTATAAGTATTACAATATGTTTTTTGGGCGTAATAAATATTACATTATACGAAAAATAAAACATTATTTACTTTTTTAGTACAGTTAGTGGGCTACTTACCTTACACAGCATATATGTCGGCACTTATGTGTCACGTTAGTTAAATTACCTGTAATAAGAAAATATTCTCGTTAAAAAAATTGTTTTAATCTTTTCGAAGGATCTAAAAATGTCGTCGCCAACCGGATTACAGTTGACTTACACAAACTCTTCTCACCGCCCCGTCTTCCCCTGTCCCCTGAGCACGGCGATATAATCCACTTTTGCCCATTCTCCCCTCAAAATGTGACGCGGCAAATTTATTTTTACCGTCACTCTAGACGTTTTCGTTTAACTTTAGACTTTATTGGTTTGAGTTAGCGTTTAGGCTGATTTGGGGAATATGTTTGTAATGAAATACCTTGAGAAAATAAGTGTTGTTTTCGTTTTCCATTTGGCGACGAGATTGGATGGTGTTGGTGGAGGCTCCTTAACATTCATAGAATTGGGATGATGTAACGGTGCTAACGATATTTCGGCTTAGTAATATAATAATAATAATAATAATATTGGGGGACAATCTTACACAAATCGAACTAGTCCCTAACTAAGCAAAGCTTGTACTATGGGTACTAGACGACGATATACATACTTATATAGATAAATACATACTTAAATACATAGAAAACATCCAAGACCCAAGAACAAATATCCGTGAAAAATGCACAAATAAATGCCCTGGCCGGGATTCGAACCCGGGACCTCTAGCTTCGGAGGCAGAGTCACTACCAACTAGGCTAAACAACCGTCATATGGAAAAAGCATAACGGGATGGTATAATTCTGATACGGTTTTTTTTTATATTTTTTGTTGAATTATTAAAAGGACTTATAAACGTAGTTTTTACATAGCTATCTATCTATACTTTCCTATACTAATATATTTTATTTTACAAACGGGACAATTAACGTCTCCATTGCGTGTCCCGCGAACGTTAACTTTTTTTATGAAGGAAGTACATTACAAAGCATTATATATTTTTTTATTTTATTTACATGGTTCGCAAATTTATATCTATTTTTCGTAACTATCAATGAAAACGCTTTGTCGGCGTGATTGATTTGTATGCCCATGCTATATTACAGCTTTCTAGCAGTAAGGATGTCTAATGTGAAAGTAACAAAACTAAAAGTGTTTCTTGTTTACTATGGAATACTATAAATGTACCTTTTTTCATTTCATTCACTTGTCCCTAATATGGAAACCGTAACTGAATTAGGAGTTCCGGCGTGGTTCCGGCGCGGACAAAGGCCCGGCTGCAACGTGGGTGAGGGGAGACAGGGGAATATGCAAATAGTACGTCGATCATTTTTAAATACCGCCGTAACAGTGACTTTTTGCTTCGTGTGGTGACAAAGAGAGTATTATCATAATTGTACTACTAAATTGTTTTATTGTAAGGAGTGTATGTAAAACTATTATGTTTTATTAATGAATAAATGAATGAATGAATTACTGTGTGGTTACGGCATAGTTTAAGAGGCCGCAGTACGCTCGGTGTGGCTTGGTTCTCCATACAAACCTATAAACGCTCTCATTTTAAAACGCCATGCTAGAATAACATGAAACTTTGTATACACAATGAGATCCGGCATATCTAGGTCGGAAATTAGTTTCTGTTGCTAGAAATTGTCAAAGAAAAAAATACAACGGTTTTTTGAGTTTTTTGCGGCTTATATGAAAACCTTAATAATCGCTGTATTTTTTCTCCATTATAATTTCAAGCAACAGAAACTAATTTCCAACGTAGATATGCCGAATCCCATTGTGTATACAAAGTTTCATGTTATTCTAGCATGGCGTTTTAAAATGAGAGCCTAAATACGTTTGTATGGAGAACCGAGCGTACTGCGCACTCTTAAATCTGAGGATTAACTTTTACCGTGTTCAGAGGTCGTTATGGTGCGCAGATAGGTAATGTTCGATCACTTCAACGTCTGCGTGTTATGTTTATGTTACCTATTGGCTATGTGCGAAGTAGGTGGTGGGGGTAAGCTAGGCGATCGTAGCGCACACCATGGCAGAAATGTGTACTTAACGGGGACCACTGTCAAATTTACTTTCACGTTTTCTATTCGTTTCTTAACGGTTTCCTACGATTCGTTTCGTTTGTATGTATTTATTTATTCCCTTATTTATTTCAGTTAAATTTCCAATATGGGGTCTTTCTCGTCTACTAAAGTAAATAAAATATTCATGTGTCATTATTTGACATCTCTGAGTTTTGACATTGTCTCGGGACCTTTGACTTTTGACGTTTCAGACGGGCACATAGCCAATACATTAAACAAGTCGCACTGAGATATTTGTGGTGTAAGCATTTGATGAATCTATATAATGCGGGTAATTTTAAACATGACAGTTTGATTCTGCCTTTACTTTTATAAAGTTATCCGATGTTTGGGAGTGCATAAATAGTCACTCTCGGAGCGTGCTCACACCTTTGCTCCGGAGTTCAGCTGGCAATCAAGATTACTCTGATATCGTAGTTTGTGAGAAGTGTGTCTTTCATTTGACCGCTTTGAGTGGTTACTAACTGAGCGCTCTCGTGCTTTGGAAGGCACGTTAAGCCGTTGATCCCGGCTGCTGTCTACGACAGCAGTCGTTAAGCCAAGTTAGAGGCCTTCGGGAGGCTTGACAACTTCTAACAGTCAAGTTGCCCACTCACTTGACAAAGGGGGGTCGAAGTTGCACCACTACCGTAGGGAGTACCCATCGTTACCCTACACGTGACCCCTGGGTGTTGCTAAAAGTACAACAAAAACTGGCAACCGTACTTGTCTTCTCGAAGATCTCACGTTTCGTAAATAATTGCCATACGATTAAATAAATGAATTTGTTATAAAATAAAAGGTAATTATATTCAACGGTGTCTGAGTGACTGCCCCCAGTAACTAGTACCCTACGGCTTTTAGTGGGGACGACGTTTGCTAAAAATATATGTAGTAGCATCTGTATGAGTTTTACCACACCAATCTATAGAAAAAAATATAATATAATATTGTAAAAATATCTACAGCACACCTTGCCAAAAAGTCCGGACGCGCAGCGTGCGGAAAAACCCACTTTTTGGCCATGTGGTGACGTAAAATTGTGTACAAAACACGCGTCGTAAAACAGAAAGCCGTCTCTCGCATATTTATGACCCTCGCCTGCGGCTCGGGCCTCAAACATCTGCGATATCAGCCTTTCTTTGTTTTGCTATCGTAAATAGCTATTATATTACATTTAGAATGGGGTAGCACATTGTTACTAATGATTCTCAATGTAACTTGAGACGTTGGTGCCGTTTCAAAAAAGTTGTAGCAACTTTGACGGTAGATGTCGCTCCTAGTCTCCCTAAGGCTTAATTAAAAAGAGTGAACTGATTGAAAGATTCGTCGCCTCGGGATAACCCGCGGTAGCTCAGTTGGAAAGAGCGATTGACGGATTCCAGAGGTCGCGGGTTCAAATCCCGCCCGGGATGTTCAATTTTTCAATATTTTCATTTTCGATTGGAAATCTATAGATCGTCTATCGATGCCATCGATCGATATTGTGGTAGGCTTGGCAGATCGATTGTCATAGTAGAAACTGTCGATCGACATCGACCAATCCAATGTACCATCGATCGATAGTATCGATCGCTGATCGATCGATTGGTGTGCTAACACCCTGTTTGATTGTCAGAACGAGTGCACATTGAAATCATAATACGATGAAATAAAGTGATAAACAAAATTGGTCTCCTGTAATAACTATGAGATCATAAGAAATACTTATCGGAGTACTAAAATGGCTGTGTAAAAAAAGTAAAAAGTGAAAGTGTATTACTTGCACCTATGAACGTCAATAAACTACCACCGGTTCGGAAAAATAAACCTCTGCCACGCGAAGAACCGGCGTAAGAAACTCGGCGAGGTGTCATTTTTTCAAAACAATATTTTTTCAATTTCATTTTATTCACCATAAAGTAATATGAGCAATTACATGGTATGTCGGTAATACATTGTATAAAGACGTTTTCACATCAGCAAACTTAATTTTACAAAGCTTTATATACTTGTTTATTCAGTAAACTTACAGAAAAAAACTTTCTGTCTGACAAATCATGAGAATTCTCCAAAGAACCGTTTTGAGTGACCATTTCTTGAAGTCTACATTCTTCGCATCAAATAACGTCATAATATGAAAATCTTTCAAGCAGCATTATTATCTTCATATCTAGATGCACTTCGACCCAATGCGATCTTTTGTGCAACTGCCCCCTGTGGCTCCCTCTTTTATACCTTTTTTTTTTTTTTTTTTTTTTTTTTTTTATACCTACTTCAAGTCTCTCTCCAACATTTCCACAAACCGGATGATCGAGCTCAGCGGGAGTACTTTGAATTCCTTTGGCTCTGGGCAATCATTCATTCTTTGTCTGGCAGGAAGTATTAAAAAAGTAAGTCTTACAACATGTAGGTAATATATCATCGGAACCGTACCTATAACTAGTACTAGTCGGTATGAAAATGGTAATCAAATTACGAATTCTGTCAGCCAACGGCCCGAAGTGGACGTATAGGGGAGGCCGGGGAGCATGGGTAATACTTGACCGAACTCTCATTGTGTTTTGTTAGGGTTATTCCGAATTCGTTACGGTGGAGTGAAGTCATTCTAATATATTTATAAATGTTTTAGAATGACACTGTATTAATACAGAATATTGTATAATTCAAAATAAACTTTAAGGAACTCGAAACAGAGATGAAATGTTTTTAATTAGAAGTTGGTTGATAGTTTGATTAAGGACCGCGTACCGCTTTGAAACATATCGAGCAATATTCGACCTTAAAGACGCGAGTGATCCGTTTTCTTATATTTTAATATAATTTAATAGCAATCATTTCGTTACGGCGATAGAGGGTTCTACGCTACGGAAAAAGATATACAGGGTGTGGCCTGTAATAGGAGCAATAAATTTAAGGGACGCTTTCTTAGAGTATCTACAGTAACCTCTAGTGTCCAATAAAACATTATCTTTTTTCAATAGGGAGAAATTTTGATCTAAAGTTATGACCTCCAACTAATGGATCTTGGCACCCAGAGATTATAGCGCGGCAGTCAGTGCTGATTTTGAGGTTGCTTCAAGTTATGACTCATAATCGTTGTCGCATTTTTGGCTTAAAAGGATATTTTTGGGTTTTTTAATTTTTTTAGCATTTTTTGAGTGTTTTTAAATAAATAGTTATTAATATAGCTCCAGTAGAGTAACAAAGTACATATAAGACACATTTAGGAAAAAAAATACGAAAAAAACTTTTTTTTTTTTTCAATTTAAACCATTTGGAAATAATTGCTGGAGAGCTCAATAGTGTACCGTTTAATTTTTTGCTCCTATTACAGGCCACACATAGTATAGGGTGTGTAGTCTGTAATATAACCTGAGATGGTCAATTTTTTTTCTAAAAAACGGGCATAAAAGTGGGCGTTACTCACTACATATTAGATGGCTAAGTGTACAGTTTATGAACAATCATAAAGAAAACAAACATTACATGCTCGCCCCGCGCGATCACAATGTTACTTATAAATGTCGTCGTCGCTTTACTTGTCGAGTCCCAAACTTTTTAAAAAGAAAAAACAGCCACACAAGCTCTTCTGCCCTTCATGTTACTTAAAAAGTATTTCAAATGTATTTTTCCGCCGAAAACTGCAAATTATTTCATTCCGTCACAAAAACGTCGCGTTTCCAACAGAAAAATACGACATTTGAAAAAAAAAACGCGAAGCCAACAGCCTGCAGAGCTACAAGTTTAAGTGTTATGATTGTCACGTAAATAAAATACCAGTGATGATTTAGTGAAAACCAGTGAACACAACACAGTTATCGTCATTAAATTTGCACGGGCGGGGGCGCGCCGTAATTGCGAAGGGAGACGGGGCCGGCGCGGCCTCTGTGCAATACACGTGGATATAGAGTCCATTTCGATAACGATATGTAGGTACGCCCTTGGGCAAACTCAAGCTTTTATAGAAAGTAAAGATCTAAAAAAAAATAGGGTAGTTCGCTATGGTGTGTGTAGGTAGACCACAACCAAAACTCGCAGGACCTCAGTTAATCCTTTGTGTTTGCAACAGTGCCAAAATATCGGGAAGTCACAAAAACCATATACTATATGGTAATGGGGAAGTTAAAAAATGGTCAATTTCATTTTCAGAATATGGACTTTGTAGGCTCAGTCGACTCAGTATCAATAACGCTATCGATTCTATGTAGAAGAAAAAAAGTGTACCCAAGTTTATATACAAAATTTCGATGTCAGTTTTGTTACCGCTATGCACAATTGTGTACCTATGGAAAGTTACAAAACTGTTCTCGGTACACCTTTTTTTGCCCAATGAGCCCACAAAAAAAGTTCAAAAAAAAGAAAAAAAGTTGAATTAGCCCTTTATTTTGAAATTCCCTATTTTCGCAAATACGGCGCAGTCACATAACGAACAGTGTATTTGAGCGAGCCTGCAATGTTTTTACTTGTTAATTTATATCTGACCATAAACTGTACTTTTTACCTTCCAACATGTAGCGAGTAACGTCCACTTTTCCGGCCATCTTTGAGAATAGTTATGGTACAAAAGGATGAGTAAAGTAACATTTTTGAGCGTGCGTAAATTTTTACTATGCGTGCCTAACTAAATGTGATTTTTAACTAAATGTAATGTGTTTAACAGTCTATATATACAGGGTGTGGCCTGTAATAGGAGCAAAAAATTAAACGGTACACTATTGAGCTCTCCAGCAATTATTTTCAAATTTAATTGAAAAAAAAAATATTTTTCGAATTTTTATTTTTTCGCAAATGTAGCTTATGAGTGCTTTTTTACTCTACTGGAGCTATATTAATAACTATTTATTTAAAAAACACAAAAAAAAATAATAAAATTTTCTTTTAAATCTCAAAAATATTCTTTTAAACCAAAAATGCAACTACGATTATGAGTCATAACTAGATGCTACTTCAATATCAGCAGTGACTGCCGCGCTATAATCTCGTGGTGCCAAGATCCATTACTTGGAGTTCATAACTTAAGATCAAAATTTCTCCCAAGTGAAAAAAGGATTTTTTTTGGACACGAGGTTACTGTAGATGCTCTAAGGAAGCACCCTTTAAATTTTTTGCTCCTATTACAGGCCACACCCATATGTTTATTCCTTTGTGGCACTCTAGATACCAAACGCGTCGGCCAATTTTGATGATTCTTACGTCAATCGATTCGTCCTAATTGTCCAAATAATAATAATAATAATATTGGGGGACAATCTTACACAAATCGACCTAGTCCCAAACTAAGCAAAGCTTGTACTATGGGTACTAGACGACGATATACATACTTATATAGATAAATACATACTTAAATACATAGAAAACATCCAAGACCCAAGAACAAATATCCGTGAAAAATGCACAAATAAATGCCCTGGCCGGGATTCGAACCCGGGACCTCTAGCTTCGGAGGCAGAGTCACTACCAACTAGGCTAAACAGGTCGTCAAAATGACACTAAAGACACTTTTTTACGCAATCTGGCTCTTTTAATTTTTATAATCTTGCTTGTCTAAACTTAAATTGACAGTGCGGTCTACCTAATCTATTTAAAAACATGTTACATTTATCAACTAGCTAGCGAAGTGTTAAGTTTTGCTTTATAATTCTCTTCTTGTTTTGTGAACCTCATGAATAAATAAAATAAAATAATTTACACGTACATTCTCTGACTTTATAGCAGCTACAGATAAGCTGTAACTATAAACACTACTTCATACTACAGCAGAGCCATAACTATAAATAGTCTAGCCACTGTCTTATTCTAGCGGATAAGGGGTCGTTAGTGGCGTCTTGTGTTGCGGGAAAGGTAATGATGAACGAACGTACTTACATTTAAGCAAGGCAGACTTACAGTGTTGTTTTATATCTCCCTGAATATAATAGTTAACTAGCAAATAATTCTTATGGCATTAAGTTCGTCTATTATGCAATATCATAGGTTCTCCCTTGTTAGACCTAACTAAGTCAGGCCTAATGCTTCATTTGACCTATGATCCATTAGACCTAATGCATATGACCTAATGATCCATTAGACCTAATGCGTTTGACAACCTGGCATCTTAAAAGCTAGGTGTGCTCAATAGAGCGAAGCGATACTTCACCCCGGGACAGAGACTTCTATTATACAAGTTGCAAGTCCGTCCCCATATGGAGTATTGCTGTCACCTCTGGGCGGGAGCACCTGGATACCAGCTTGGGGCCTTTTGACTCGCTTCAGAGACGTGCTGTGCGAATCGTGGACGATCCTAAGCTCACGAGCGATATTGAGCCGTTGAGTTTAAGGAGAAATTTTGCCTCCTTGTGCGTTGTTCTATCGTTTATATAATGGGTTGTGCTCCAAAGAACTGTTCGACATGATGCCTACGGCCGCTTTCTACCATCGCACCGCTCGCCGTCGGCGGGCATTCATCCTCACACCTTAGAACCTAAATGGTCACGTACGGTACGGTTTCAGAGGAATTTCCTCCCTCGGACGCTCCGATTGTGCAATGAGCTCCCTGCCGAGGTTTTCCCGACGGACTACAGTATGGGGTTCTTCAAGAAAGCAGTGTATAAATTCTTAAAGGGTCGGCAACGCGCATGTGATAGGCTGCGGTGACCGTTTACCATCAGGCGGGCCGTACGTATGTTTGCCACCGACGTGGTATAAAAAAACCTAATGATCCATTAGACCTAATGCACTTGACCTAATGATTCATTAGACCTAATGAATTTGACCTAATGATCCATTAGACTTAATGATTTTTTTCTGAAATGATAAACTTTTTACGACTATTGTAAAACAAACCTAACCTATGCTAATGACATCTATTTGATGATATTCAAAGGAGACCGGAAAAGTTCACTCTTTTTAAGAAAAATACATTAGGTCTAGTGAAACATTAGGTCTAATGAAATATTAGTAACAAAAATTAGTAGGTTAAGTGACATGATCCCAATATTATATTTCCACGACAAAACTTCGTCGCAGCTGCAAATGCAATATATTTACGACACCTCCCCGGGCTAATATGATAGCAAAATATCAATTTTAATCGTCACGTTTTATCGTCAAATTCGAGTAACATTTTAATATCACATAGGCATATAAACCGTCATACGTAAAACGTGTCCATTTATGCGTTAAATGCAAAAAAATTACGTCATGTGCAAACATAGTAATCGTCATGGCCATAAATATATGTAGGTCACTCGGGACATCACTTAAAATTTAACACTTTGGAGAATATTGACAAGTGTTTCGAAATCTCCACATAAATGATCTGACACGTGTTTGTCAAAGCGAACCCAACTCTTTTTAAGACGGTCTCCGAGTTCTCTCCGCGGAGTACCAGGTATGGTAAAAATATGTTCACAGAGCCTGCAAGTACTGCGTTAAAACGTAAAAGCGTATTCTGTGTAGCTAGTAATAGTACATTACTACAGAGGCCGGGACGAAAGGGGTTGCCGGCCGAAGACATATATACGGCCGAGCGAAGCGAGGCCGGATAGGTCTAAGGCTGGCAACCCCAAATTTCCCGCCGAGGTATGTATAGTGCTTTTCTCAAACATGAAATGAAATAAACAACAAAAAAAAATCAAAATTTTATTTTTAATACGCATAGTGGCAGAATGTCATGATGCCTGTGCCACAAATTTATGTGGAATGGAATTAAAAAAGAGGACTTTGCCGGCCTAGGCCTGCAAGATTTGTATGAAATTCCATTAACGACCTCTTGTCCTAGCCGCGCCTGAAACGTCATACTTCGCAGCCTATTATAAAGAACATAACATCAATATTTCATTGCATGTTTGAGAAAAATATTTAACAAGCTTCCCGATAGGATTAAGAACTTTCCATTGCAAATATAATCGCCACGCTTGGCATGCGGGTTGGCGATCGCAGTATCTCCACCGTACTCCACCGCAAATTGTTATAATAAATAATATATTAAATAATTCTTTAAATAAACTTCTTAAAGGCCTTGTCTCCGCGGCTGGTCCAAACAACTGGCGACCCCAGAGCTTGTGCTTACCTCTCGCAACGCATCTCTATAGCGATTCAGAGACGTAATGCCGCCAGTGTAATGGGGTCCATGCCACAGTCTGACCTGCTTGATGCGGTGTTCTTTTTGTAATACACTTAGCCATTAGGTAGGTATAGGTTAGTATTTTTAGGTTGTGTTTTTATTTGTAATGTTTTTTTAGTTTTTTAATTTCATATCCAACTATGTATATTCTTATTAATAAAATACGATATTGGAAAAAAAAATGATTTAAATCATTATAAAATGTAGACTACTTAAATTGTATATTTTTTTTTTTATTGTTTACTTATATTATGGTAGTATGTAGAATGTTTTTGTATGCCGAAAGGCAAAACATAGTGGAACGATTTTGTTACTTTACACCTCTATTTGATGTACCGATGTTTACGAAATAAACACTATTGACTATTGCCACGAATATTGGGTTATCATATCTTTGCGTTTTAGCACAAATATGTCAATTTCCTTTCGATAAAACTACAAAATAAACGATTTCAAATCGTTTCTACCAGCTAACTTTAATTAGATGGCACCATTTTATGTATGACCGGAAGGCGTAGCGTGGGCAGGCCCCCCACACGGTGGACTGATGACCTGGTGAAGGTCGAGGGTGTCCGCTGGATGCGGGTGGCGCAGGACCGGTCATTGTGGAAGTCTTTGGGGGAGGCCTATGTCCAGCAGAGGACGTCTTTCGGCTGACATGATGATGATGATGATGATGATTTTATGTATCAAGATAAATTTACGCTGCAAAAGTAGCTAACAAATTGAGACAAAATCTCCGTTGCACGTAAAATTATAACGTGTTATATGTCGAAGCATATAAATGGTCGGGATCACCGGCTCGGCGGGCAGATAGATATAAAACCACAGATAATATAAGTACCTATAAGTAATGAAGATTCAGTTCATTCCGCAGCAATAGCACCGCTGGAGCAATAAACGTCTTTATTGCCACTGCAACTACCCTCAGGGGGAATCTAAATAAGCCGTGACCTTTATATTGCAAAATAGCTGCGCTGCACTTGGAATTCCAGGGGAAGATCGGACGTAACTCTTGTGTCTCGCGCCGTTGTATATAGGTTGATGTTTTTATTGAACATATTCATTGCCGAGAATCCGATTGTAGGAACTGGGAACCACTATAGAGAACTAAACTTTAGCTGTTGGAAAGTAAAGTAGTGAGAATAAAATGGTTCTGTCTAGAATAATTACTCGCCACAAGCGGGCACTCGCGACCTTTGCATTTCGAGTCGTGTGTCGCTGCCACCACCGCTTTTTAGGATTCCGTATCCAAAGGGTAAAACGGGACCCTATTACTAAGACTCCGCTGTCCGTCCATCTGGCTGTCCGTCTCTCACCAGGCTGTATCTCATGAACCGTGATAGCTAGACAGTTGAAATTTTCACTGGTGATGTATTTCTGTTGCCGCTATAATAACAACTACTAAAAATAAAATAAATAAATATTAAAGGGAGCTCCCATACAAAAACACTTTTATAAAGTTGCTCGTTCGGCTTCGTCAGGCGCTGGGTTTCAAAATGTATGGGGAAACTAAAATCCGACTCCCAAATCTACTTGATATTATTTAACGTTATTGTTACTGTTAAAAAATATTATTATTTAAATTAAATTTAAAAAGGTTATAATAATGTGTATAATGTTGTATAGATAATAGTACGGAACCCTTCATGCGCGAGTCCGACTCGCACTTGGCCGGTTTTGTTAAACTTAGAATATAGCATGTAGCTGTATTACATTTGACTGCCTCAAATCGACCGTTTGGACGACTTATTCGTGTGTCTTGGGGCAATTTCGGCGCGTCCCGGAATTACCTCCATTTTCTTTTAGTTCAGCGAAAATGGCCGCGGGTGCTTTTGTTAGGGGAGCGTTGGCTAGATTGGACCACTAACTTTTGTGGTCGGTCGGCTAGTTTATGTGGATTGGGACTTATTGATTACGGTGTGAAATAGTTAGCGTGGATGTGAGTACTATTCGTTGAAATGTATTAGGGTAAAGATGAACTAAATGCCTAATAATATTTACTTTAATTTACCCGTTACTTACTCTTTGTGAATAAATATTGTAGAGTTAGTTGATATTATTCTTTAGAGCCCACTAACCACATGTAACCTATAGGTATTCATACGATTATTTCACGTAGTGAATGAATAACCATATAATAAAATAATTAAACCATTCTCTAAATTTCGCATTTAATATCCTCATTATGTTAAGTGCGCTCGCTTCTTCATGTACAGTCGAATTCAAAGATATGTTTACAATTTTCGCCTTATCGCAATTGAATAAGGTGCAAAGGTGTTAACATATTTTTGACGTCGACTGTACCAAGCTACGTGTCAGAGTAAGAGAGCGAGACAGAGAGAGAGAGAGAGAGATAAAAAAGACGAACATATTGGATATATTTAACATGTCCAGCCTGACCTTTTGGATTCTTCCATATATTTTATTCTCACAAACCTTGCCATTTTAATAGGTAGGTTAGTACCTGGGCCACCGAGCTTCGCTCGGCATCTTTCGTGTTTTTTTTTTTCGGAGAATACGGGTTTCCCAAAGATGAGACCTCGGTAGATCGATTTTTTGCCATTTAAAACCCCTAAATTGTTATTTCATCGAAATTGAAAGAGCCGTTTTCGAGATCTCCGAAATAAATAAATATCCAAGGATCGCTTATTAAGATATTACCTACCCTAGCCTAGCTATTATTGATTTGACATTTAAACTACATCTTATACATTTGACATTGTACCTTTTAGTATTATTATTGAAATTTTTGTTTTTTATGTATTACCTTTCATTTTAATTTTTGCCTTGTATTCAATTTTGTTTATTATTCTTATACACTCTGACGATCTTTTTGTGAATTCATGCTATTTTATTGTCATTTTATTAAATAACATGTAAATTTCCAAATAGAAATAAATGAATCTAATCTATTGGATAACCGTTTAAAATTCTCAATTCCTAAACGTTGTAAAGTTTCTCACAGCGCGTAAATAATTCATGGTGCGAACAATATTACGCGGCGAGGCAATGAGGCGAGCGGCCGGCGGCAGGCTCATTACTGCTGCGTAGGGAGCTCCCCTTCGCAGAATTTATGGATCTTTGGATGCTTGCAGAATGCAGTTGTGATATTACAAGTTTAGTAATAACACAACAACACAAACATCAATGGGAGGGCTATGTTGGGAGTATCTCTGCGTGTTCACATCGGAAATGAGGACATCCGCAGTAGAACGAAAGTAACCGATATAGCCCTCCGAATCGCTAAACTTAAGTAGCAGTGGGCGGGGCACATTGCAAATCTCTTCCTATTTTTAAAAACCAGCTGAAACAATATTACTTGTCGCTCCCTTAAGTTGCCTTTTATCTAAATATATAAGAAGAAACTGACTGACTGACTGACTGACTGACTGACTGACTGACTGACTGACTGACTGACTGACATATCAACGCACAGCCCAAACCGCTGGTCCTAGAGATTCCAAATTACGTAGGTTCCTTATAAGGTCTAGGGGTGCACTAAGAAAGGATTTTTCAAAATTCAACCCCTAAGGGGGTGAAATGGGGGTCCGAAGTGTGTGTGGGGAATCAAGATTAGTTGGACTATTTTATTCGAAACTTCACAGGAGTATTTCTAACGATAAATGAGTAAACACGTGTTGCAGGTTTTTTGAGAAATCAACCCCTAAAAGGGGTAAATGTGGTGACAAATTCTGAAAATCGACATGGGTATTGTTTTTATAGTTTATCGGGTCGCTGATAACGAAAACAACAATGATTTTAAAATCCCACGTGGAGGACGTGAAATACCATCCCGCCTGTTGGGGTGCGAGGGGGATGAAATGTCTAAATATTAATATGGGTGTCGTTTTTATGGTTTTTTTTGGGACGTTCATTACGAAAATGGCATCGATTTTGAAATTTAATGTTGTAGACATGAAAACTTTTGAAAGTTTGTGCCAAATTGCAAGAAATAACTGACTGACTGAGTGAGTGAAATATCATCGCACAGCCCAAACTGCTGGTTCTAGAGATTCTGAATTTAGTATATAGGTTCCATATAAGGTCTAGAGGTGCATTAAGAAAGGATTTTTCAAAATTCAACCCCTAAGGGGGTTAAATGGGGGTCCGAAGTGTGTGTGGGGAATCAAGATTAGTTGAACTATTTTATTCGAAACTTCGCAGGAGTATTTATAACGATAAATGAGTAAACATGTGTTTCAGGTTTTATGAGAAATCAAACCCTAAAAGGGGGAAATGTGGTGACAAATTCTGAAAATCGATGTGGGTAGGTGTTGTTTCTATGGTTTATCGGATCGCTGATTACGAAAACAACAATGATTTTAAAATCCCACGTGGAGGACGTGAAATACCATTCCCTCTGTTGGGTTCCAAGGGGGTTGGAATGTCTAAATATTAATATGGGTGTCGTTTGTATGGTTTTTTAGGTCGTTAATTTTGAAAATCGCATTGATTTCAAAATTTTATATTACGGACATGAAAACTTTTAAAAGTTTTTGCCAAAGTGCAAGAAGAAACTGACTGACTGAGTGAGTGACAAATCAACGCACAGCCCACACTACTGGCTCGAGAGATACCAAATTTGGCATGTAGGTTCCTTATAAGATCTTAAGGTGCATGAAATGCCGTGAATTCCCTATGAAGAGACGACCTTTTTTGATTCAATGTATTGTAAGTGGTTTTATTAATCAGTGCCGTCCGATACGATTTCGATAAAAATCGATATTTGAGCGTCCGCGAGGACTCTGAATAGGAATCCGAGGTAAACTTTGAATAAAGTAACGGCCATATTAATTTTCTTCATTTCCGTTGCGATTTCGTTCAAAATTGATATCTGAGCGTCCGAGAGGTTCCCTAATACGACTCCAAGGTATAATTGGGATAAGTGGCAGCCATATTGATTTTCTTAATTTCCGTCCCAATTTCGTTCAAAATAGATATCTGAGCGTCCGAGATGTCTCTTATTACGAATCCGAGGTAAAATTTGAAAAAAGTCGCAGCCATATTGATTTTCTTCATTTCCTTCCCGATTTCGTACAAAATCGATATCTGAGCGTCCGACAGGTCTCGTAATACGAATGCGAGGTAAAATTTGGAAATAGTGGCGGCCATATTAATTTTCTTCATTTCCGTCCCAATTTCGTTAAAAATCGATTTCTTAGCGTCCACAAGGTCTCTTAATACGAATCCGAGGTAAAATTTGGAAAAAGTGGCAGCCATATTGATTTTCTTCAATTCCAAACCGATTTCGTTCAAAATCGATATCTGAGCGTCTGAGAGGCCTCGTAATACGAATCCGAGGTGAAATTTGGAAAAAGTGGCGGCCGTATTGATTTTCTTTGTTTCCGTCCCGATTTCGTTCACAATCGATATCTGAGCGTCCGAGAGGTCCCCTAATACGACTCCGAGGTCAAATTTGGAAAAAGTGGCGGCCATATGACTTTTCTTCATTTCCGTCCCGATTTCGTTCAAAATCGATATCTGAGCGTCCGAGAGGTCCCCTAATACGACTCCAAAGTAAAGGCTTCGCCCGCGTACCAAGCGTAATTGTTAACCGTCTACAAAAAAGAGGTTTACTGTTTGACCAGTATATATGTATGTAGGTATGTATGTATGTTTGTCCACGATTATCTCGCGTTTGGCTGAACCGATTTAGATGCGGTTTCCATAATAGTAGTTGTTACATTCTGGGGGTTTCGGTATACGAAGTTTGGTGATTGTGATTCATTAAAAGGAGCATCCAAAAAGAAAATTTGGCTTCACTTTCATTCGCACTCCTTACTGTTAGTCCGTCTGTTACAACCGAGTTGCTTTTACTGGACCGATTGAATTGAAATTTGGCACAAACTATCAAGAATTCAGAGCGCTCGTGGCCCAGCGGCACCCGCCTACCGCGTGAGGTATGCGAGGTTAAGCAATGTGGGTGCAGGTCAGGTCTTGGATGGGTGACCGCTTTGAGTAGTTACTAACTGAGCGCTCTCGTGCTTTGGAAGGCACGTTAAGCTGTTGATCCCGGCTGCTGTATACGACAGCAGTCGTTAAGCCAAGTTAGAGGCCTTCGGGCGGCTTGAGAACTTCTAACAGTCAAGTTGCCCACTCACTTGACAAAGGGGGGTCGAAGTTGCACTACGTCCGTAGGGAGTACCCACCGTTACCCTACACGTGACCCCTGGGTGGTGCTAAAAGTGCAACAAAAACTGGCAACCGTACTTGTCTTCCCGAAGATCTCACGGTTCGTAAATAAACGCCATACAATTAAAATCATTTTTTAAGGTTGATTTAAATGAAAAATATATCGAAAACTCTATGTCGTTTTTAAAAGCTAATCCATATATACCCCACATGCCTATATAGTAATATTAAACTTTTTTTTACAATCCCTGGCATGCATGGAGTGCCAAATTTTACCTCAGATTCGTATTAAGAAACCTCTCGGATGCTCAGATATCGATTTTTAACGAAATCGTTAAAGAAAAGAAGAAAATTAATATGGCCGCCACTTTTTCCAAATTTTACTTTGGAGTCGTATTAGGGGACCTCTCGGACGCTCAGATATCGATTTTGAACTAAATCGGGACGGATATGAAGAAAAGCAATATGGCCGCCACTTTTCCCAAATTTAACCTCGGAGTCGTATTAGGGGACCCCTCGGACGCTCAGATATCGATTTTGAACTAAATCGGGACGGATATGAAGAAAAGCAATATGGCCGCCACTTTTCCCAAATTTAACCTCGGAGTCGTATTAGGGGACCCGTCGGACGCTCAGATATCGATTTTGAACGAAATCGGGACGGAAATGAAGAAAAGTAATATAAAGTAAAGTAAAGAATAAAGTGCGGTCTGTAAATCAAAGTTAACAAACATAACATTGTACACATGCAAGTTTTGAAGGTAAATTTATAAATATTGGTATGTACAGAAAACTATATAATATTAATATTAAGACATTTTTTTTTAACAATAACTGTGTGTGTGTGTGTGTGTGTGTGTGTGTGTGTGTGTGTGTGTGTGTGTGTGTGTGTGTGTATGTGAGTGCGTGTGCGTGTGTGTGTGTGTGCGTGTGTGTCTGCGCGCGCTCTATAGGTATGCTTGTGTTAATGTGTGTAAAATGATGCGTTACATTTAGTGATTGTCATAAATTAGAGATACAGGGTTTTTGAAATTTAGCTAATAACAGACAGTATACTTTCCGACTTATTGTAGTCCCACGTAAGCAACAGATTCTGAATACGTTTTTTGGCCTCAAAAACATAGCAGTGCCTAATATCACACGTCCTATTTATCATATTATAGATATGGGGAAAAAGGAAGGATTTAAAACGTTTTGCAAAACTGGTCTTGACCGCAGGCTTGGGCACCTTGAAAATTCTCTTTTTCAGCAATTCAGAGATATGGCCGCCACTTTTTCCAAATTTGACCTCGGAGTCGTATTAGGGGACCTCTCGGACGCTCAGATATCGATTGTGAACGAAATCGGGACGGAAACAAAGAAAATCAATACGGCCGCCACTTTTTCCAAATTTCACCTCGGATTCGTATTACGAGGCCTCTCAGACGCTCAGATATCGATTTTGAACGAAATCGGTTTGGAAATGAAGAAAATCAATATGGCTGCCACTTTTTCCAAATTTTACCTCGGATTCGTATTAAGAGACCTTGTGGACGCTAAGAAATCGATTTTTAACGAAATTGGGACGGAAATGAAGAAAATGAATATGGCCGCCACTATTTCCAAATTTTACCTCGCATTCGTATTACGAGACCTGTCGGACGCTCAGATATCGATTTTGTACGAAATCGGGAAGGAAATGAAGAAAATCAATATGGCTGCGACTTTTTTCAAATTTTACCTCGGATTCGTAATAAGAGACATCTCGGACGCTCAGATATCTATTTTGAACGAAATTGGGACGGAAATTAAGAAATTTAAAAATTAATTTCTTAATGCACCTCTAGACCTTATATGGAACCTACATACTAAATTTGGAATCTCTAGAACCAGCAGTTTGGGCTGTGCAATGATATGCCACTCGCTCAGTCAGTCAGTTATTTCTTGCAATTTGGCACAAACTTTCAAAAATTTTCATGTCCACTACATTAAATTTCAAAATCTATGCCATTTTCGTAATGAACGTTCCAAAAAACCATAAAAACGACACCCATATTAATATTTAGACATTTCATCCCCCTCGCACCCCAACAGGGGGCATGGTATTTCACGTCCTCCACGTGGGATTTCAAAATCATTGTTGTTTTCGTTATCAGCGACCCGATAAACCCAAAAAACAATACCCATGTCGATTTTCAGAATTTTTCACCACATTTCCCCCTTTTAGGGGTTGATTTTTCAGAAAACCTGAAACACGTGTTTACTCATTTATCGTTAGAAATACTTCTGTGAAGTTTCGAATAAAATAGTCCAGCCAATCTTGTTTCCCCATACAAACTCCGGACCCCCATTTCACCCCCTTAGGGGTTGAATTTTGAAAAATCCTTTCTTAGTGCACCCCTAGACCTTATAAGGAACCTACGTGCCAAATTTGGAATCTCTAGGACCAGCGGTTTGGGCTGTGCGTTGATATGTCAGTCAGTCAGTCAGTCAGTCAGTCAGTCAGTCAGTCAGTCAGTCAGTCAGTCAGTCAGTCAGTTTCTTCTTTTATATATTTAGATTTCTTGTGAGATGTATGTATGACTCTTCTTCCTGTACTCTTGCACTACCTGTTCATAATTTTATTTTGATAACTTTTCCTGCTACCCAAAGGTTGTCTGTAAGAGATCGCTTTAAGCGATAAGACCGCCTGTTGCTACCATTACTAGTTATGTAAGCTTTTTTTTTTTGTGTAACATTGTTCTCTTGTGTGGTGCAATAAAGCATATTTATTATTATTATTATTGCACGTAGAACCGATGGCCGTTGAGGCTGAAAGGTTCTCGAGTGGCGTGTTCTCCCACAAGGTGGACTGATGACCTGGTAAAGGTCGCAGGAGCCCGCTGGATGTCGGTGACGCAGAACCAGTCATTGTGGTACTCTTTTGGGAAGGCCTATGTCCAGCGGTGGACGTCCATAGGCTTATATGATGATGATGATGATGATAACATTACTGCATTCACTGCAAAGCAAATATAGGCTCGTTGAGCCCGCTTCACATTCTCGACAAAACTAGTAAACTGTTCCGCCGGGTTGGAGGTGGAGGAATAACACGAAACCTCACGAGAGCTCTTTGATGGACGTTTACCGACTCGAAACCGAGACAACACGAACATACGCGACACATTACGAACAAAGACGAAGACTCGCTGCGCGCTCTCTTCTCGCTGCTCTGTGCGCTTTCGTATACAATACAATAGCTATTTACAGTACATATGGCGTGCGGTAATCAGCAGATTACGTGCATATGTCGAAACTTTAAAGAGCCATATGTACTGTAAAACGTTGTACGATACACGTGCGAACAGGTAATTCGCAACTCATGTCGAATTAAAACACTCCCTTCGGTCGTGTTTCAATTTATCACCACTCGTTGCGAATGTCCTGTTCTCTGAACTTGTATTGTAATGTACTATTACGATACAAGGGTTGTAAAACAAAGAAAGGCCGATATCACAGATGTTTGAGGCCCGAGCCGCAGGCGAGGGCCATAAATATGCGAGACCAGACAATTATACGTCACCACTTGGCCAAAAATTGGGGTTTTCCGGACGCTCAGTTTCTTTTTAGGTTTCTTTATTGCTATAAATTACATTGTTCATTTATGATTAAGACATAAGGGATGGAGCCGTCCGGTTAGCAAACAATGCCTGTATTGGGAAATGTATTCGGTAAGTCTCGGGAATGCAGAGTGGGCTTATGTCACCTATGAGAGCTCATGCAGGAGTGATGTCGCTCTCATGAGCCAGTTTCTTCTTCTTTTCTCCAGTCGCGGTGTCAAAATCGCCCAGGATAATGATGATGATAACACTACTCAACTACTGCCGTTCTATGGCATGGCTATATGGCATGAAACGACAATGACGTAACTACTTCAGCGAACTTTAGAATAAGGCAATAAAAAAGATAACAGTTCAGATAAGTTGAAAATCCTTCGACATTTTCATTTCAAAGTTAAATATCTCAAAAACGGCTGAACCGATTTTGATGAAATACTTTTAAAAATCATTGCTGGAAAATATGCTTTCGAATGAAAAAACAGCACTAAAATCGGTTCAGCGGTTGAAAATCGCAGACAGACACACAAATACACAGATACACATTGCTTTCCGCGTTAGGGTTACAAAAAAACAATTTTCAATGATTTTCTGTTTAGGAAAATGGTTTGAAAACAGGGTATAAGTTTTCGTTACGTTACTTACATTCTATATATCTAGTTTCATAATAGTTTCAAAAACCTAAGATCTCCCGTATTCCTCAAAGACACGTCACTGTGCGGTCGCGACGTCAGCGTATTTTAGTAAATCTATACTAATATCATAAAAGCTGAAGAGTTCGTTTGTTTGAACGCGCTAATCTCAGGAACTACTGGTTCGAATTGAAATATTCTCTTTGTGTTGGATAGTCCATTTATCGAGGAAGGCTTTTGGCTATACATGTAACATCACGCTACGACCAATAGTAGCGAAGGCGCGGACGAAGTCGCGAGCAACAGCTAGTAATAGTATATTAGTCTAAGACCTAAGTTAGAGCTGCAGTGCTGGTTTAGAAATTTCATTCCCTATCCCTACTTCAGTGTAAGTCACCCCTAAATAAAATCGTCGATACGATCCCGGAGCTCCCCGCAAGATGATTTGCGGCATAACGGGCGCGCTTGTAAAACTACCCGGCGATAACATCCGACGTTTATGGCGCGGCCGATTCGGGCCTAATCGCTCGTGTAATGCGAAACATATTCTTCGGTGAAGATATTATGGGGAATTGCTTATTTTATTTAGGCGACTTCCTGATTTGGCGGGGCGAGAGCGATATGTCATAGGTATTTTTTAGGGTTCCGTAGTCAACTAGGAACCCTTATAGTTTCGCCATGTCTGTCCGTCCGTCTGTCCGTCCGTCCGCGGATAATCTCAGTGACCGTTAGCACTAGAAAGCTGAAATTTGGTACTAATATGTATATCAATTACGCCGACAAAGTGGTAAAATAAAAAGTAGAAAAAAATATTTTATTAGGGTACCTCCCCTATACGTAAAGTGGGGAGTGATTTTTTTTTTCATTTTAACCCTAACGTGTGATATATTGTTAGATAGGTATTTAAAAATAAATAGGGGTTTACTAAAATCATTTTTTGATAATGTTAATATTTTCGGAAATAATCGCTCCAGAAGTAAAAAAAAATGTGACCCCCCTCTAACTTTTGAACCATAAGTTTTAAAAATATGAAAAAAATCTCAAAAGTAGAACTTTATAAAAACTTTGTAGGAAAATTATTTTGAACTTGATAGGTTGAATAGTTTTTGAAAAAATTACAAAAATAATTTCTGAATTAAGTTTGTAATTTAACCGTATAAACAGGTGTTTATTGTACCTGTCATTTCTACAAAATCACAATGAAATGACGTGCTTTTTAGGGTTTTGTGTTTCTGTACTTAATATGTCAACTTAATGTGACGGACGGAAAACTACGGAACCCTACACTGAGCGTGGCCCGACACGCTCTTGGCCGGTTTTTTTCTTTGGCGTAAGCTTACTGATGTGAGATTTCGGCGCCTTCCTGACTTGTCGATGCGGAGGGCGGTACGATATCAGAAAACTGTCAGCTGTCAGTGTCAACCGATACTAATGCAGTACTGCCCCACTTCTGCGCATGGTATTACTACTGCGCAAACTTAATACTGACAGTATTTTGTCACCACCACCACCACCACCACCATATCAGCCCTAGGACGTCCACTGCTGGACATAGGCCTCCCCCAATTTCATGGGGGGTAAATGCCATAATCGCCACGCTTGGCATGCGGGTTGGCGATCGCAGTATCTCCACCGCACTCTAGGAATGCTGCTGCCCATTCCCCGGTGGTCTTGGTCGTAGTTTTAGGACCTACCCGGGTCCGGGGCCGGGGGTGTATTTTGTCAAGTGAGGAAATATCACACCAGTAAACTTACGTCAAAGAACAAAATACCTATCAAATACCGCACCCGCTCCGCCAAGTCAGGAAGTCGCCTTCCTCCCTTGACTAAAAATACTGACAGTATACATTTGCGCAGTGGTAAAATCATGCGCAGAAGTGGGGCAGTACTGCATTGACATCGGATAACACTGACAGCTGAGTGTTCTTATAACTTACTGCCTCCGCATCGACAAGTCAGGAAGGCGCCTTAAACGGTGATTTTTATGGGGTGCTAAGCACATAGGAACTCCGAACACACTGCACGAAGCAGTAAACAATATCAAAGCATTGGTAAATTTCATACAGGAGCTAGGGTGGTTAGAGTAGCGCTAGTGCTGTGGAATGAAATATGCTAATAAAACACAATATCAGCAGTTCCAGTTTTGCTTGTTAGGTGTTCGAAGTGTCCAAGTCAATTTCGTATTTTTTTTACACCGCCTTGGCGGCAATCATTTGTACGGTCTGCCTAATGGTAAGCAGTCACCGCAGCCTATGGACGCCAGGGGTGTCACGTGCGTGTTGCCGACTCTTTAAAAATTTGGAAGCCACTGTAGCTAAGAGGAAAGGTACGCCACTTTCAATATGGTGGTGGTGGATTCGAACCCGGGACCCGGGACTTTGGACCCGGGTATGTCCTTAAACTACGACCAAGACCACCGGGGAATGGGCAGCTGCATTCCTGGAGTGCGGTGGACATACTGCGATCGCCAACCCGCATGCCAAGCGTGGCGATTATGGCATTTACCCCCCATGAAATTGGGGGAGGCCTATGTCCAGCAGTGGACGTCCTAGGGCTGATATGGAGGTGGTGGATTCGAAGCCTGACTCGTACCACTGGGTTTAAATAAAACATAAGTATCTACGAAATATCATTTGACATTTACCAGTAGCTTATCGGAAAAGGAATAGGAGGGACCGGAATGGGACATGCTTTCGTAAAACTAGTCATCATCATCATATCAGCCGAAGGACGTCCACTGCTGGACATAGGCCCCCCTAAAGAGTGCCACAATGACCGGTCCTGCGCCATTCGCATCCAGCGGATTCCCGCTACCTTTACCAGGTCATCAATCCACCTTGTGGGGGGCCTGCCCACGCTGCGCCTTCCGGTACGTGGTCGCCACTCGAGAACCTTTCTGCTCCAACGGCCATCGGTTCTACGTGCAATGTACCCCGCCCACTGCCACTTAAGTTTAGCGATTCGGAGGGCTATAGAGGTATAGGTTACTTTGTTCTACTGCGTATGGCCTTAATCCTGATGCGACCACGCGGAGAAACTAGAAACTCCCAGCATAGCCATCCATTGCTGCGTACAATTTGTGCCTGCGCAAACTATTGGGTTTAAGTGCCAAAGCGGACCCCGGCCTCCTCTAGGACACAACCAGGAAAAACAATCGGAGAGTGAAGACAAAATCTAATGTTATAGTACCTACAACTTCTTTATTTTTTTATAGAGATTTAGATATATGGCTGACGGCAGTGGTCACCGTCTGAGGTCTAGCGCCAACCTTACTCTTTCTATACCGTCAAATAAGACGCGAACGTACTCTAAATCTTTGACGGTGGGCGCTGTGAAGCTGTGGAACGCGTTACCTTTGTCAATAAGACAGTCCCAGTCTGTCGCGTCACTCAAGAAAAATTTGAAGAAATTATGGCTCTCCAACGATCCGTGATTTGGTTGAGTACTATAATTATTTATATATTGTAATTTTGAATATAATTATTCTGTATTTATGTATTTAATATAGGTATATGTATTTTTTTATTCATTATATATGTATATTTATTTATTACATATGTATTTATTTAGTTATGGTTTAGCTACAAATTATATTCACTCATTGTAACGTGGTTGTACACGGTGTAAGTTTGTCTATCTCATTCTTTTTAAAAATCTCATCTCAATCCCTCAAAGGTTAGCTGGAAGAGATCCCTCATAGGGATAATTTTGCCTTTGTACTCTGATCCTGTGTGACATGTATATGTTTTAAACTGTTACAACTTACTTCCAAATGAATTAACTTGTTTACCACTGAAGGATTTTAAACACAAAATTAAATGTATTCTAGAAAATAATCCTCTGTACTCTTTAAAAGAATTTTATAATTTAATGGCAAATAAATGTAAAACAGAATTTTAAGGACTATAAATAAGCATTCAATATATTAAATATACGTTGTTATTGTATGACGTGCTAAATGTAATGTATGTTACATGGTCAATAAAGATATTATTATTATTATTATTGTTATTGTGTACAATAAAGTGCTTACATACATACATACATACACTTCTTAAAAAATATGTCGTGTATGATAATAAAAGCTGTAATATAATCGTCATAGGAAACACTCGCATCAACTTCCTCCCTTAATCGTGATACCATAAACCAATATTGTCAAAACAATCTCAATAGCCAGGGGAAGTGAGGCAGAATCGCACAAGCGCCGGAACGGACATAGTACAAGTGTCAAATTACGCAAACGATCCCGATAAGACAGGGGAGAGTGGGGTAACGCCACGCGGCGCGCGTTGGGCGCCACGTTTGCTGTGACAACCGCGACGGTTGGAAATTCCGTAATTGGGGTGCAGGGATACGGAATATCTGCATGGAATGAAGATTGGAATTTACATCTGACATTACCTTGTTGTTTAGCGAAGGGAATTTTGGTTTAAACAATCATTTGGTCGTTATTGACGTAAATAGGATTCTTTGAATATAGTGACGTTATTTATATTTAAAATATATTGGCTAAGAGCATGTCGGGCTATGCTCAGTGTAGTGTTCAGAAGTTGCCCAATGACCTTAATAAAAAAAAAATCAATAACAAGCAAAAGGGAATAAAAATACTTCGCAGCGTTTCAGTTAAAAAAAGAAGATTTTTTTACGATAACTCAAAAACAGCTCAACTGCTCATGTCCGCTATAGTTTTCGTTGAAATTCTTTATTAAGCTTTACTTTCATGATTTTTTTCATATTTTTTGGACCCATAGTTCAAAATTTAGGGGGGGGGGGTGGTACATTTTTATTTTATTTTGGAGTGAATAATTTCGATTTTTTTTTGTTTTACCACTGCCAGATTTATTGATTTATGTATCTATACCAAATTGTTTCTAGCACTAACAACCACAGAGCAAAGCCTCGTACAGACAGACGGACATGGCAAAACTATAAGGGCTCCTAGTTGACTACGGAACCCTCAAAAAGGAATAATACATCGTTATATCGTTGAAGCTTGTAAACTCGCGTATGATGCCTATCTTCGTTTACAACCACCACAACTACCGCCACGATAACTTTCAATTCAACAAGACATCAAAGATAGGCAGAACAAGCGAAGTGATAACGGAATTTGAAGGCACTAAGCAGTACCGTTGGATGAAAACGAAAGCGGGCTATTTTATTTTAACCTTTAGAGACTTTTTACATCTCTAAAACCTAATGTTTTGACTATGGGGACTCTACATCTCCGCTTTTATCTATAATATTTTTGACCAGAGAGACTCTTTACGTCTTAAAGGATCTCTCTCTCTGTATTAAAGGATAAGTTCATCGAAAGTGTGCCCAGGCATTTATTTGTTGGTTGATGCTGCTTTGTATTCATGACACTAAATGATATTGTAATTTTATTGTAATCCTTGACATGTAAAAGAGCCCCTGAGGCCTACTTGCTGAATAAATGTTTGAATTTTGAGCAAAGACAGGGGGTCTACTCCGAAATTCGAAATCCGAACTTCGAATGTTGCCGTCCCTTTCACTCATATAGTGTATGACAGGAGACTATAAGGGACGGCACCATACGAAGTTCGGATTTCGAATTACGGAGTAGACCCCCAGGTGCCATAGACGAAGTTACTAAACTGGCAACGGTGTGTTCCGAAACTAGCAATCGTATATTTTTAAGATTATTCCAAAGTTGCTTAATTGATCTCCGATTGTATAAAATACAATACACGTGTACTAATTTAAAAATCATAACCATCACTATCATCACCGATAATCATTAAAAATAACGACAAGCGACTCACCCATAAGCAAAAACACACAAAATTAGATGCGATGCAGCCCAAATACATTTGTACAACCTAATCATTGCCCAGAATTAATGCAGCGTCCAAAACCATTCTATTAGTTTCAAAATGGCTAAAGTCTAAAGTATAAATAATCGCTTAGGACTTTTTAAAAGTAAGCTAACCTGAAACGCTGCGTTTAGTTTTAAAACGTTGTATGTGTATTTGAAATATGGCTACATATGTCGTTTTAGTAATCATACGGTGTCCAGGATTGAGATTGCATCCGCATTCGTAATCAGCGCCCTCTGGCCCGGGCACCATTTATCGCCGTAACTAACAGTTTCCTGTGCTGACTGGCCCCTCTCTCCCCTACGTACGTGCTGTAGTTTTAGATTCGCAACAATGTTCTGTTCTGGGGTCTTAATAAAACGTTATGGATTACTACTGTTCCTGTCTTTTCTGTTTATCTTTAGCGCCTCCTTTTGTTTGTACATATGCCACAGGTTATTGAGTATATTGGCGTAAGGAAATAAGTCTAAAGGATGATTCACAGTAGGCCGTTCCGTGTCCGGGCCGGCCCGTTTTCTTCTAGAGAAATACGCCGGCCGTTGCGTTTGCTGTCATAGAAAACGGGCCGGCCCGGACACGGAACGGTCTACTGTGAATCATCCCTTACACTCGTTAATTTATTAATCTCGGAACAATAAAGCGTTGAAAATGCCTTATTTATTTGTTTTTATGCGACCACGAACATTAAAAGTGCATTTAAATTATCATTTTATTTTGAGTAGGTGCGGTAATAAAGGTACCAGAAGAATAAAAGTATGTAAAGGTTGTCTGGAAGAAATCGCTCATTTAGCGATAAGACCGCCTGTTGTTTACCCCTGCTTGTATCTTTATGCTGTTTCTATCTGTAATTCTTTTTTGAGGTGTGCAATAAAGCATATTGTATGGTATTGTTAATTTTCATATTCAAATTATTTTATTACATAGCGTTACTCAGTAGGTTTTAAATGTAAATAGGTAATATATTATTTAAAAAAAAAACATAAATAAATATAAAATTATACTAATGCATGTTAAACTATTTCCAAGAAAAGTTTTTAGACAAGTTCTGCATTTTTGTTAAAATTTAGTACTTGTTTCATATAACCTTATTATCCTTTCACCTCTTCATAAATAAAATATTAACTACACCCTACTTAATTAAAAACAAATAAATTCGGTACACATCAAAGTTTTAACAAAAAATTAAGCTTAGCTCCCCTCGCAGTTCCTCGTCGCCCCTTCCTCCCCGCATTGTGGTACAACGGCAATAAATGTAAGGGGAGAGCGGGGTGTTCATTAAAAGTAGGATTAAGTGTGTTTGGTGGCGCACAATGTAACAACTCAGGACGTAAACGCCTTAAGTATTTTGTTAAGAAAGGGGAGATCGGGCAAATTGGTTCCGAGCAGGATAAGAGGTTTGTTAGAATCGTAACCGGAACAATTGCTTTCGCATTGGTTTGACAAAAGATCTTTACATGTTGAGAGTACCTATTAGAGTCGGTTTTTGTAAAGATGTGGGTCGAATTGGATGCTCAAGAACACTCCTCGTCTTTAAACGAATTCTATTTAGATATGAATTTTTAACGTTATGAAATGAATTATTCAACCTATCCAATTACAACCTAGATATGGTACGGCACTTTTGAGATTTATTTTAATACACAATCATTATCAAAATAGGGCAGGAAAGTATTTGATCGAATCACAAATATAAATAATCTTGTCAAACATGTGTGTCGACATAAAACACATGCCTTTGATAGCTAAAAGTATTTTAAGGGCTACGTTTAAAGCTTGAAACAGCTTCTCTAAAGAAATTCAAACAACCACTCGATTGTTACAACGCCATCTACTGGTAAATTGGAAAACTAGTCACGAAACGATTTATTATCAATGCGATGTCAAGACTGGTATAATCACAACGCTTTCCAAAAAAAAAAATCAATCGTCCAGTATTTATACTGAGCTTCGATTGCACACAGTTGTTACATAGTCAGGGTCATAGGAATAGTGGTCATATGAGTCAGAGCATGTCATGAATTGCATAGGCAGCAGGATTTCCCGTGAGTGTCGTAAAAGACTGAGGGGATAAGCTTGGAGCGCCGGAAACTATTACCGAAATATCACACTGGGCACACACAGAATTTATGTTAGTTTGAATTTACCTACGTTTAACTTAAGAGGGCGCAGTACGTTTGGTTCTCCATACAAACGTATTATGGTCTCATTTTAAAACGCCATGCTAGAATAACATGAAACTTTGTATACACAATGGGATCCAGCTTGTCTAGGGCGGAAATTAGTTTCTGTTGCTTGAAATTATAATGGCGAAAAAGTACAGCGATTATTAAGGTTTTCATACAAGCCGTATAAAACTCGAAAAACCACTGTATTTTTTTTTCTTTTTCAATTTCTAGCAACAGAAACTAATTTGTAACCTAGGTATGCCGGATCCCATTCTGTATACAAAGTTTCATGTTATTCTAGGATGGCGTTTTAAAATGAGAGCCTAAATACGTTTGTATGGAGAACCGATCCACACCGATCGTACTGCGCCGTCTTAACTCATATTAAATTTTGGTATGAGACATTTTCTTTGTCTTCATATATCGAACATTCCACAGTGTTTTATGAACCCCATTTTTGTTCCATCTCTTTTTATTGTAAAAATCATTTATTTTTATCATTCTAAGCACTAAACTAAAACTCTCCCATCGATACGACATGTAGTTTTTAAGAAAACAAAATCTAAAGTTGCCCGCATAAAGGGTCACCAAAACCACAAAATAATCATACCAATTAAACCGGGCTACTAAATCGAAATTTTATTAGATCTTATATTTACACTCTTAATGACAAATATTCTGACCATTTCTGAAGTCGGTAATATGGGCAGTGTACGAGATAATACTAATTTTATCACTTTTCTGTTTTATATTTTTTCTCAAGAATAACGCCGAGGTAGAATAAGATCTTTATACCACATATTAGTAATACACACTTCTATCAACGGTATAAAAATCACAGTCTAATTCTGTGTTATTTAGAAGTTATTAGCGTTTTTTTCATTTGGTTGTGTCTCGGACTGTGAAAAAAAGCTACAATTGGTTATAAAAGCTAGTACCATTTTTTTATAACTTACTTACACAGAAATGATCCACTCTTTAAAAGAATACTTAGAACAGTAAGGCTATTCAGGACCTAAAGTGCCGGCCCTTGTATTTATCTTTTTGTTTTACCTTTTATAAGCAGATTTACTTGTAGTTTAATGATTTTATTTATTTTGCATGACTTTTAAAGCCTAAATGTATCGCGACAAGATAATTTATAACACCATTTATATACTACATTTATAGCAAATAAATATTTCTACTTCTATACCTCCGGAACTTGGTGCTACAATCGCATTTCTAAACGACTAACCATATTACAGGAACGCATAGCTGCATGTTTGTTATCAAACATACCCCAATCGATACATCCCGCTGATAATATTAATAATAAATAAGCCGGTATCCACCCCTGTCTAGGGGAACACACCTTGGCTTTCTGTAATTCTGTATTTGCATTTCACTGTCAAACAGTACTGGCGTGTACAGTTAACTCGTGTAAAATAAGGGAGGGTTTGATGCTACCATGCTATCAATATCTTCAAATATGGAAACATTACGTTGATTGTTTTTTAATAATGTGTTTAAGGAGAATATATAGAAATAATAAGAATATGGTACCTGGTTCTATTATAGAGATAGAAAAACATTTATACGTGACACACACAATTAGCTAAGTAACAGAAAAAAAAACATCAACAAGAGGAAAATTACACGCAATGGCCCCAACTCAGCATGTAGTTGGAGTGACCAGCGCTGGTCTTCCGTTGAAATCGTCAGTGAGACCCCGGCGGGCAGCGCACAAATAAAAAAGAAAACAAAAAACAAGTAAATATCAAAATATGACAAAATGAACATAGGAAACTTCTAACAATAATATTTTATCTAACTTAATACTCATACTCAAAGCATATTGCCAGTCATTTTACTCAAACGGCCTGTGGTTTCGATATACGAAACGAGCTTATAACCCCCTTCGCATCCAATACAATAACGCCTTCAGAATGCTGTTTGTGACTACCAAGATGGTGCAGTGTCTCAGGAATGTTTGCGTACTCTCACACGGACGGGTTCCATGCGATCATGAGGAAAAAAATTGCATCATTGATGGACCGTGTCAGAAAGAGTCAAAACAGCATTTTGAAGGTGTTAGCGGATAGATACAACTGTCCCATTTTTTGTCACTGGGTGGCACAGATCAGGACTTTAGTAAAATATATCAAATAGCCGTGATCTGTGCCACACCAGTTTTGTGCCTTCACTCCACTGAAGTAAGATTTCAGTTTAATCTATGACTTACCCCGAAAGGGCTCTGATGCTTCTGGAGAAGAGAGCTTCAGCCAAAATGGTTAACTCGGTATGTAAACGGTAAAAACAATACATTTTGCCACGGTTCCCTTCGATACCCATAATTTAATTTGTCATAATAGGTGCTAATAACTACCATATCGTCATTTGCCATGAAAGTGATTTCTCTAAAACCGTTACATTTCCAGGATAATTACAAAACTTCGTTTAGTTTAAAGCCGCGTTGGTTAGGGTACGTTTGTTTTATATATAACAATCCTCAAAAGTTAACAGTTTCTGAGAAAAACGACTTTGGACAATTTATTTTTATGGAAAACATTAATGACAAATAAAATAATCGATTTAAATATTTTTAAGACTGCGTCGTCGTCTTTTTCTTTCTTTAGTAACACGACACGAATAACTCTATCCAATTTCACCTCAATTTTTTTACTTGATTCAAACATGTATATTTTTTGTCCCTTTAGAACACAATACGCGTCTGACTGTACGGGTAGGCCGGGGCGCGTCGGCATCAAATATTCATATCCCAGGAGTGCCCGTCCTCCCCATTCTCCCCTCAGTTGCCATGTTGTCTAAATGTATGGAGAAAGTTATGCCCAAACGTACTTAGGCCGTGTCTATCTGGATATGGCGAGGTAGAGGGTAAAATGGGATATTTCCATATACATTTTCGAGCTACAGTTTTCTTACCCAAGAGATGCCTATATGGGACTGACTAAAGCTATATACATGTAAATTTATAGGGAAGTAGGTTGGCCCCGGGTATGTCCTAAAACTACGACCAAGACTACCGGGGGATGGGCAGCATTCCTGGATTACGATGGAGATACTGCGATCGCCAACCCATGCGGGGCCAAGCGTGGCGATTATGGCGTTTACCCCCTTGAAATTGGGGGAGACTTATATCCAGCAGTGGACGTCTTTCGGCTAATATGGTGGTGGTCGTGTAGGTATATAACAATTAATAATAATTAACGCATGAACATGAACCCACCAAAATTGTAAAATAAGGTTAAAATATCCATTTTAAACATAACATGTGGAGTCTAGCCCCTAGCATCACACTGATATGCCTCAATTAACAATGTAATAATAGTAATCGTATGGCATTTATTTTTGAACCGTGAGTTCTTCGAGAAGACAGAACGGTTGCCAGTTTTTTGCACTTTTAGCACCACCCAGCCCAGGGGTCCCGTGTAGGTAAGTTTGACATACCTATGTATACACCATTTTCTATATCTAAAATGTAAAGTTGTCAGAATGCTTGACCGAGCGAGCTTGAATATCAGTAAATGACTGCCACTCGGTCAAGATTACTCACTCGGCTATTATTTAATCTTTTTACTAGACCAAAAGTTATTTTACAACTCTACATGCTACGTGGGAGAAGATCTCTCAATAATCATAATAAATATCATATTAATCCGAACATCGCCTTAATTTACATAATTACCCTAAATTGCCATAATTACCCCGTCCTCGTTTTACAAGAGAAAAATTACCCGAAAACGGGCAACATCGTCCCGTAACAGGGCTGAACCCTAATTGATGCAATTACGGCGGGGATCGCGAACTTCGGAAACTATGATGAGCTAACGATAATTGACAAGCGTGTCAATTTCTGTCAATTATTGTTGCGGGTTTTGAGCTGTCGGAAGTTATTTTAGTTGGCTGTGAGAGAATTGGCAGTATTCTTTTGATAGATACAGTGGGAATTAGGGAAGGAGACAGAGTTAGACATAATATGTACAAATAAACCTTTCCCACGAATCCCCGCAACCGACGAGCATATATATATGTGTTTTTTTTAATTAAAAATGGGATTGCTCTTGGCCAGCATCTAGCCAGGGGGCAAAGATGAGGCCGACGATGAAGCGAGCTCACCCAGAAGATGCCTATTCACTCGTGCCTTAAAAAGGTCCAGGTTATATGAACTTGGAAATACAGACGCCGGCAGAGAATTCCAAACCTTAGAAGTGCGCATTACGAAAGATGAAGCATAGCGCTTGGCTCGAATAAGAGGAGTTTTGACCAGGTAAGGATGGTAGCCAGCCGTACGTCTGGATGTCCGATAGAAGAAGGGGGAAAGCGGTATGAGCTCATGGAGCTCCTGAGCACACTCCCCGAAGTACAATTTGTAGAAGACACACAGACATGCTACTTTGCGTCTATGTGCTAGGCTCTGCAGCTTATTTCCCACTACCGAAAGCCAATTGAAGCGAAAGAAAGACCGTAAGCAGCTGGCATTCTCTGGTCTCTGCTTTTTTTAATGGGACGGGATACGGGCATTAGTATATGTAATATGTATGCATGTGTATGCTGGAAGCTTGCGCAGTGGCCATCAAATAATCTGTACTCTTTAACATGCTCTAAAACATCTGAACATACTCTAAAGCCTTATTTTCCACACGTACGAGACTCGAATGCGAGTTTCACTACATCGCGTGGTTGGACAGATCGCTGGAACTCATTATACCACGGTAACCCGCAATGTAATGAAACTCGAACGCGAGGCTCGTATGTGTGTACAGAGATCTTTTTAATCGTGTTGTGTTCAGATATTTGAAACCTTGGTTGCTCAAAAATATCTGTTGGCGACTATACTTTGTCGGCCTGTTTAGCCTAGTTTGTAGTGACACTACCTTTCGGAGCTAGAGGTCCCGAGTTCGGATCCCGGCCAGGGCATTATTTGTGCATTTAGCACGGATTTTGTTCTTGGGTCTCGGATGTCCTTTATGTATTTAAGTTTGTAATTATCTATATAAGTATGTATATCGTCGTCTAGTACCCATAGTACAAGCTTTGCTTAGTTTGGGAGTAGATCGATTTGTGTAAGATTGTCCCCCAATATTTATTTTATTATTTTATATTTATACTTTTTGTTTCTCGGTTATTCGGGGTTGTTTTTTTACATCCATCACTCAGCCGAAGGACGTCCACTACTGGACATAGGCCTATGGACAAATGACATAATCGCCACGCTTGGTATGCGGATTGGCGATCGCAGTATATCCACCGCACTCTAAGGATGCTGCCGTCCATCCCTCGGTGATCTTGGTCGTAGTTTTAGGACATAACCGGGTCCCCAGATATGGGTTTTTCACATACTCTCTCGGTCCGACAGAGAGTGAAGTCTTATGGACGATTCATGCGAAACGGCTGGAACCAGCGCGCACCCCACTAGAGTCAAAAGAATTCGGACCATTCCATACAGAAGTTATATTTCATATTTGAATGGGTTGCGGGCAGCCGGTCGGCTGCGGTCGGCTGCCGTTTGGATACGAAGTCTAGCTTCTGTATGGACGGTTCGAATTCCTTTGACTCTGGTGGCGTGCGCGCCGACTCCGGCCGTTTGATGTGAATCGTCCATTAAGTAAAAAGTGCCCGTTGGCATCCTACCCTAAAATGGATCAACGGCTCTTCAAATCGTTCGGAAAATTAGGCCGCCGCTCACCGATTTAATCTAACTTTTCTTCGCAGCTAAACCACCACATCAGCCGTAGGACGTCCACTGCTGGACATAGGCCTCCCCCAATTTCATGGGGGGTAAATGCCATAATCGCCACGCCTGGCATGCGGGTTGGCGATCGCAGTGTCTCCACCGCACTCTAGGAATGCTGCTGCCCATTCCCCGGTGGTCTTGGTCGTAGTTTAAGGAGATACCCGGGTCCATCGGGTTTCATCTAAACAGCAAAGTAAAATACAACATTTTTCTATTTAATTTACAAAGACTCCGCAAACAAGACTGCTCCTTTGTTGCCGACATCACCCTATTTACAAAACGGTGGTATTTGCAAAGATTTCCAACGACTCATTTGAGTGTAAGTCGAGCTCCGGTTACGCTTAGTTGCTATAGAACTCGGGGTCAAGATATACTAGGTGAGTCGAGACAGGATTAATAGCATAGTATAAATATTTGCTCGTTAGCTGCATCGGCCCACCGCTAACACAAAGACGTAAGGTTCATTATGGCGAAAAAAGAAATGTTTGCTAACATTTATATTTATCTTGTTTGACATTATGCTTGTGTTATGTTTGACAAAAAGTTTAGATGGCATGTAAACTGTGATACTGTCGAATTTGGAATTCTGTTTAATTTGAAAACAGGACTATAGTACAGTGAGGGACTGCAGTACGAGTATGGGCTTCTTCAAGAAAGGAGTGTATAATTTTTTAAAGGGTCGGCAACGCCCATGTGACACCCCTGGAGATCAGGCGGTCCGTACGTTTGTTTGCCACCGACGTGGTACGAAGAAAAGGTCAATGTTTTATTGGTTTTATAACAATGCATCACATCCAACCAAGAACACAAATGTTTACCGTTTATTCAACACTGTTTTCCACTGAAAATGGTACAAAAGAAATACAGTCCCTGGTATACAGTAGTAACTTTAAATAGTTTTTTCTTAAACATGCATTGAAATGTTGACCTTATGTTCATTATAATAGGCTGCGAAGTATGACGTTTCAGGCGCGGCTAGGATAAGAGGTCGTTAATGGAATTTCATACAAATCATGTAATCCTAGGCCGGTAAAGTCCTCTTTTTTAATTTCCATTCCACATAAATTTGTGGCACAGGCATCATGACATTATGCCACTATGTGTATTAAAAATAAAACTTAGATTTTTTTGTTGTTTATTTCATTGCATGTTTGAGAAAAGCGCTATACATACCTCGGCGGGAAATATGGGGTTGCCCGCCTCAGACCTATCCAGCCTCGCTTTTCGTCCCGGCTTCTGTAGTAATGTACTATTAAGGTACTAGTCCGATTTGGGGCCGCTTGTTTCAAACCATCAATAATCTTAAATTACGTCTGTTAAATCAAATTGTATGGATGATTTAGATTATGTAGATTTATTTTGATTTGTGTATTACATGATAAAAAAGGTCAGTTATAGGAATTTACACCGCGTTCGTCATATATGAAATGAAATAGATGTTTTTTTTTATGACATAGGTGGCAAACGAGCAGACGAATCGCCTGATGGTAAGCGATTAGCGCCGCCCATGGACACCCGCAACACCAGAGGGGTTGTAAGTGCGTTGCCGGCCTTTAAGATGGGAGTACATTATCATGAATAAATAATGTTTGACAGTTTTGTAAACATGATTGCCGCCGTAGCCATATTTTGCGTTAGGAGGATACTTCGATCCGTGTATACCACGATATGGGAATGTAAAACACTAACATGAGGATGTAAGAGACGCGTTTATTTCTCCAGAAACGGGATGCAACAGTCATCAAAATTCTACTCGTTTGCGTCATGACCAAATTATTGTACTATCGTTAAGGGTTTTAATTCGTCTAGAATTTAATTGATTCCGTCTTTTAGAATCATCGTCTTTAATTGATTGGCGTTATAGGGTTGTTTTTACAACGGAATTACATTGTAGACGTGTGCCGGACACAGTGCTTCTATGAGGTTTTAGATGAGGTGAAATACCATAAATTTCAACATGACTCTCTGTGTCATTTAATAGCTAATAGTTTTGAAAAAAGAACACGTGCACAAATACCTACTTTTTGACTGATGAAAATAATTAGTCAATATTGATACAGGTACCCTACAAATCTTTATTATGGTGTATTATTATTATTCATATTAGAAACTGGACCTGTATGCCTATAACAATTGTATGATTTTGATTTAATTTATCTGTTTTACACACCATGACATATTTTGAAATAATCTACATTGCAACACCAATTTTATTTAATGAATTTATGTATGATTTTGACAATTATATTTGTATGCCGAAAGGCACCACATAGTGATACGAAAAATTGTTAACACCTTGTTACCTATGATGGACAAATAAAACTCTTTGAATTATGATGCACAATTCCGACTTTCACGACTGAAAGTGCAACTATCGTTCTATAAATACTTAAGGTTGCAGCAACAGACGTCACTCGTCCGCTGCGGCAACATTGCGACGTCCGTTACATAACAAAGGTCACCGACAAACGCTAAATAACTCCTAGACTTTGCGATTACTCGCTATTATTAATGGCTGTTCGACTTAAACTATAATAACTTGTTCAGTTTTACAAATAATTTCATAAGTTATACCTATATGATACAGAAGATAATCTAGTTTGAAATAAGTTCCACATTCATTTTAATATTTACTACATGTTTAGATTAAACGACTGGAAAATGGGATCAGTATTAGTATATTTTGTTGTAGTTTATTTTGATTGTATAATAAAGTTTGCACGAGACTTTAATTGTTATAAATATACTACTTAATCAAGCTAACAACGCTTGCCATCGCGGTACTCCACCACCACCACCATATCAGCCCCAGGACGTCCACTGCTGGACACAGGCCTCCCCCAATTCCATGGGGGGCATTGCCATATCGCGGTACTCATTAAACTTATACTGACCTGTGTCCCTTAGCTGAAGCGGCCCGACCTTGTTCGTCAGGTACCCCTTAATCGAGCTAGCCACGTGGGCCAGCGCGGTACCCCATACAAGCACTCATCTGTGTGCCTCAGCTGAAGTGACCCGACCTTGTTCGTCAAGTACCTCTTAATTGAGAAAGCCACGTGGTCCAGTGCGGTACCCCTTACACTAGCATTGACCTGTCTCTTAGTTGAAGCGACCCGATTGTTTAGGTCAGGTACCCCTTAATAGGGCCAGCGACGCTGGCCAGCGCGGTACCCCTTAAACTAGCACTGACCTGTGTCCCTCAGTTGAAACGACCCGACTTTGTTGGTCAGGTACCCCTTAATCGAGCTAGCCACGCGGGCCGGCGACGCGGTACCGCGCAGCGCCTGCAGCCGCCCCAACAGCGCGCCTTCCTCCTCCACTTTCGTCAGGGGGCACCCCCCGAGTTCACTTAGCGAGTATAGCTAGCCTAGTATATGCTATCAGTGCATGGTTTGATATGTATTTGTTTTGGGCTAGTTGCCGCTCATGGTGTGCGCTGTAACAATAAGAGGGTGATTGTTAATTTTTGTACGTCTTAGGCTTATGTTTATGTAAAAATGAGTTAAAATTAAAATAATTTATTTCGTTTAACAGACACATAAAATACATTAATTAAAAAATGAAATTGAGACAGTGCATACACAGTCCTACCAGTGTAATATGATAGTACAATCAGGCTTATCCGCTATCATTCTTAGAAAGGTATTGGGAGAACTGTATAGGTTACATGCTTGGTGACATGAGACAAGCGCTGTCAACTGTTTTAAGGCGATTTTAGATAAATCCAATTTCTGTTGCCAATTGGCGCCCCGCTCAAGGTACCGGCATTGCAGGTCCAGCACCATGCAAAAATATTTTCGAGCCAGTCCAGCGCTGGCGCACTAGCAACAGCATTCGTGTAAAAGCGTAGGCTACCTTTATGGCGTAGCTGACAGCAATAAACAGCTAGACCTTACAGCTGAGGCCGCACTGGCTGGGCAATTTGCGACGCGACGGCAATTTCAGAACAACTTGCTGGGCTATGATGTGCTAAGGTTGTTTCGTCGCATCGCTGATCGTCTAAGTATACATACGAGTATGTTGCATACCTATCACAAGTCAATCAGACCACCGTAAGAGTGTGCGTCCACGAGAGGCATACAAAGATGTATTTTCATATTGCAAGCGAGGTGTCTAATACATGAAAACACAACCCACGTAAATATGTGGTGGATATTCACCCTAAGGTAGTGAAAATTCCCGATCAATATCAGTTTCATGAAAAGTCGAATGTCATAAACACGATGATTATTTGAAGTCCAGTAAATTTTGTGAAATGAAACTTGTGCGAAATATAATTTATGCAAAAATTTGTTCAGCCATAGTGCACCGCGAGTTACATTACTTTCATGATTTACCTCAAGCAAGTCACACAACCCGCATACAAAGGAAAACAACATAAAGTACTTCAACTTCCGTCGCATAAGTTTGTCTCAAGCGCAACCGGAAGCACTCCGTCACTTCCGGTCCCGGTCCGGCTTCCGGTACTACGTAATGTAATGACGCGAATTTCATGTTACAGAAATGTGTATGAGGGAATTTGATTTTTTCCTTTTCGAAAAGTTTTTTCTGTATTTTTTTAACTGTTGTTGTCGAGTGTGATTTACAGTCTATATCACTTTACAGTTGATCTATGCTTATGGGTTGAACTAACTGCATTTTATTTTAATCGAAAGAGCGAGCAAGTTTTCATCGGCAGCTTTAACAAACCGGCGTTTTTTTTATGACAGGTCGTGATCATGAATCGGTTTTTCTGACTAGGTATCTGTTAGCCATTAAATAAAAATAGTGGCACAAAACAAACGCATTTCATTTTTGATGAAAAAAATACCAATTCAAAAAACATGGTCACCTCTCTTATAATCTCTCTGTCTCGGGTTGACAGTGGGGTAGGGTGAACCAGTTGTATGAAAAAATATTATTTCCTATTAAAAATTGAAAAATAATTTATTTGATAAATACAACAAACTTAATTAAATATACATAGTAAGATATGAAATTATAATACTAATAAAACATTACAAATAAAAACACAACCTAAAAATACTACCTATACCTTATGTCTAATTGTATTACAAAAAGAACACCGCATCAAGCAGGTCAGACTGCGGCATGGACCCCATTACACTGGCGGCATTACCTCTCTGAATCGCTATGGAGATGCGTTGCGAGAGGTAAGCACCAGCTCTGGGGTCACCAGTTGTTTGAGCAGCAGACCAGCGAAGACAAGGCCTTTAAGAAGTTTTTCATATCTGCCGACCAGGGCCCCAAGGTTTCCACGGCAAGCGCCAAAAAATCGTAATCCTTTAATAAGGAAGAGTATTTTCGGCGCTTGTTATCTTGGGCCTGGTCGGCAGCAGCGCCGGCCTGGGAACGGGTGCCCTAAATGTGGGACAGGGCGAAAGTGTCAACGCAAGTTACGTCCCACACCAGGGCCCTGCCTAGTTTCCATGGCACTAATGTAGCCCCGAATTATGTGAGTAATAAACCTTCATACAAACAGATTCTCTACTTTGAATTTTAAACTATGTAAACTCGGATCACAACCCGTATCGTATCGTTGATCGGACACTCATGCAAATTACAAAACTAATTTCTGAATTCGAACATGAGCTAAATCGATCAAGGGGTTGCCGAGACAGAAAAAAGTCCTAAGTCACACTATTAAGTAGCAAATAAAGTCATTCATCAATAATTAAAAAACCGGCCAAGTGCGTGTCGGATCACGCACAAAGAAGGGTTCCGTACCGACATCTACTAATCCACATTTAAAACCACTATACAATTCATTCAATCGAAAAAGATATTTATCGGGAACTCACGGCACTTACATCATTTTGTTTAGGGTTTTGGTTAGACCTAGCGTGTTCAAACCAAAAAAATTTGAAAGTATTTATCAATAAACCTTTTTAAATTTTTTCTGAGTTTCACACTTCATAGTTTGGAAATTTAGAGGAGGGGGTAAAACTTTTTATGACTTTGACAGCTAATATCTGACCAACGGTTGACACGCCTATGTGAAATAAAAATAAGTAAATAAATGAAATAAATGAACTTTATTCTGCAAGTATGCCGCAATGGCACTTTTACAAGTCAAAATCTACTAGCGTTTCTGTAAAAGAAGACCACTGCCGAGAAGAAACGCCGAAGGAAACTCGACAGTCAGTCATTTTTTCCAAAAAAATATGCTTATAACAATGATAATACTTAACCTAATTAATAAAAATAAATCTAAGTATGGAAACAAAAGAGGAAGAATATTTACAATGTATAGTTCAAGAAGACAACATGTGTTTACTAATTTACTACGTGGTACAATGAAAATATACATAATATGAATATTTAATGCTATTTAGGTCTCTGGTTTGGGTCATGCATTTCTGTCAGTTAGATAGTCCTCGACCCTGTAATAAGCCTTTGACATCAACGATTTTTTTTTTAAATTAGAACTTACCTGATGAAAGTTCTAATTTAAAAAAAATATATTATAGACAGTACTTATTATAGAAACGGATACTTTGAGCGAAAAAAGACTTGTATACTTTGCGAACACGAAACTTTTTAGTGGCAATTTTATTTTTATTTCTGGTATTACAATGATGGATTACAGAATTTTTACAGAACGAGTCTAGGTTCTTAATAACATAAATAATATTCTCATAAATGTATTGGGACGCTACAGTTAAAATGTTAATTTCTTTAATTAGTTCTCTTAGAGATTCACGTGAGCTCAGGTTGTATATGGAGCGAATAGCTCTTTTTTGTAACACAAAGATGGTCTGTATGTCAGCTGCTTTACCCCAAACCAGAATACCGTACGACATAACACTATGAAAATAACTATGATAAACTAAGCGAGCTGTTTCAACATTGGTCAATTGTCTAATTTTTCTAATAACATATGCGGCTGAACTTAGTTTACGCGCCAAAACGGCTATATGGGGACTCCATTGTAGATTTTTGTCTAATGTTATACCTAAGAATATTGCTTTATCGACTAATTCTAAACACTCGTTATTTAAAAGTACACAAGTTTCCACCGGTCTAACATTTCGTAAAGAAAAACGAACACATTTAGTTTTTTTAGCATTAAGTAGCAGATTGTTAACGGTAAACCAATTAAGTAAGTTTTTTGCAGCTTTTCCGCAACCTGCTATATTTTGAAAAATTTATAATTCTGGCCTTTTTTATGTTTCCCAGAGTCCTCCATTAAAGGCCGCCCTGAGCGGGATTGACATTCAGGCGTTTACAGTATTTTTTTTAGGCGGATGTATACTTTTATACACACAAAAACTAAAACACTCCAGAATGTGAAACACCTCCTTAAGTTTTCCTTCAATTGACAACATTTCAATTTTTTAAGTAGTATGAAATCTTAACTCATTTCGTTAATTGGTTAACAAGAAACCCCAATTAACAAAAATATATAGCTATTAGTTTTCGAAATATTTACGAAAATGTCAAGAAAGCCTACATCGTAGTAATGACGTCACTAGTATGAAATGACAGTCACAGCGTACAAAAAGAACAGCAATTCACTTTCATTCGTAAATTTATTTTGTAATTTGTCTTTCTGATTTCTTACAATGTGACGCCGGACTTGTCATTTACGCTCTTTTAGAATGAAGAACTTTTAAAATTGATTTATTGATATGAAATGGGATATTTTCGAGAATTTAAAAATGGGGTTTTACTTAAATTTTTATCCTCTATTTGATTTCACCAAAAAAAAGCCTGCTCAAAAAAATTTAATGTTGTCATTTGATATTCCATTACTCACAAGCGAATGCTTTTTTGAGCGGCATTGAAATATCCTGGAGACAATTATGATATTTGTGATTTGAGGTATATATACATATATATATAATGTTTTTCTCCAACAGTGCGAGGAAATCAAATTATTATATTAATTTCTTACTAAAGCAGTAACGCTGCTAACGAAAATTTCAAATTAAAGAGAAAAATTTAATGCTCCGAGCAGGATTCGAACCTGCGACATCTGGCATACGCGGCCAATCGCTCTAGCCTCTGAGCTATCGGAACAACCAAGCTCGTCCACGAAATTCTTCAATGTAAAGAAGAAAAATGCTTCAATATTATTTTATTCTTCAATAGAAGGTTCGAATCCGAGCAGAGCATTAAATTTTTCAAGTTTTCCCTTTAATTTCATATTATTATAAATAATAATATCTTAGTATAACAATAACTGGATGTGGGTGCCGCAGGGCCGGTCATTGTGGCAGTCTTTGGGGGAGGCCTATGTCCAGCAGTGGACGTCCTTCGGCTGATATGATGATGATGATCATAACAATAAAATATTAACCTCAAACTCTAATTCTCCTTTTCCGGCTTACATATGTATTTTTTTAAAGGTCACGGTATGACTACCAATGCTACTTTAAATCAAAATAATAATTTTATAAAGTTGAAAAATCTCAAAATCAATACCTAACAATTGTTACTATATTATGTACATAAAATGAATAAAAATAAAACGGGATTTGAAAATATTCAAATAGTACTCATATTAGTTACGTTGAATTTTATTCTGTTTTTTTTTTTGGTTTTTAAATTGGAAACTTATTGAAACCTTTTTAAAAACTTCTCCTCTACCACTGGTAAAAGTAAAGCAAAGTCTATGGCAAAATTAAAAATATATAAAACGAGGGAGAACTTTAGTTCTACGAGATTTTTTTAGCAACAGTAAAAAAGAAAACAATAATGGAATATCATACTCAATAACGTTTTTCAAATTTCGGAGCGCTCGTGGCCCAGCGGCGCCCGCTACCGCGTGCGGTATGTGAGGTTAAGCAATGTCGGGCGAGGTCAGTCCTTGGATGGGTGACCGCTTTGAGTGGTTACTAACTGAGCGCTCCCGTGCTTTGGAAGGCACGTTAAGCCGTTGATCCCGGTTGCTGTCTATGATAGCAGTCGTTAAGCCAAGTTAGAGGCCTCCGGGCGGCTTGAGAACTTCTAACAGTCAAGTTGCCCACTCACTTGACAAGCCTATTCCCAATAAGGTCGGTTTCCCCCTCGGGTTGGAAGGTCAGATGGCAGTCGCTTCCGTAAAAACTAGTGCCTACGCCAATTCTTGGGATTAGGTAGCGGACCCCAGGCGTCCTTCAGGATGCAACTGTACTGGGAATAACGCTAGGAGGATGATGATGATGAACGTTTTTCAAATTTTTTATTTGCGCTATACAATAAAGAATAACTTCACGAACTATTTTTGCAATATGGTAAGGCGATAATTTCCCAGCATTGTGGAGTTTTTTTTTTATTATTGCATTACATTAACAAAACTCGCGAGAATAGTCAGAAAATGTGACGCTTTATCTTATTGTTGCTTTTTAAAGATTTTTAAATACCTACATAAAGATAAAAATAGAACGATAATTGTTAATCAGTATATTTTTTAATCATTATTATTAAGTAAGATTGTCAGTTTTTTTTTAAATTGTATAAATTCATGCTTTGACTTGTAAAAGTGCCCTTGTGGCCTATTTGCAGAATAAATATTTGATTTTGATTTTTGATTTTGATGTTTGACCATCAAAAATGATGACGTCACTTTTTTGTTTTTCCCTAAAAACTTCATACCAACAGAGCATTTTTTGTGTTTCATCAAAAGTTGCTGATATCACTGCCTGTCTTCAATGTATCCGTTTTTATAATAAAATGAATTGATGATATTTCTAATTTACATCTTTCAAAAATATACTTGAAAAAATCTTTGTAATAAGCATATTTATGGGAGAAACTGACTGACCGTCGAGTTTGTTTCTGCGTTTCTTCGCGACAGTGGTCTTCTTTTTGGAAACGCTAGTATATTTTGACTTGTAAAAGTGCCATTGTGACCTACTTGCAGAATAAAGTTCACTTTTGTTCCTAAGATTAACTTCATGACTTTTATAATGTCGTCTTCCATTGTAAACCACACTCGCAGAAGGCAAAGTTACAGGCTCAGCCTAGTTTGGTCTCTGATAGAATCTCTAGTAATGCATTTACCTATTTTTGAACAATAAACCATTTGAATTTGTATTTATTTCATTTATTTCAAATACTAAAAAATATTTACACCACACCTTGCCAAAAAGCGCGTTTTTCCGCATGCTGCGCGTCCGGAAAACCCCAAATTTGGCCAAGTGGTGACGTAAAATTGTGTACAAAACACGGGTCGTAAAACAAATATCGGCCTATATATAGCGATATCGGCCTTTCTTTGTTTTACAACCCTTGTATCGTAATGTACTATTATTGTTTGAATGTGAGTGGTCATAAATGGTGGTAGGGTTACTGATTGGTTACATCACAATCAGCCAGAATAAGGCGTACAAATTTAAATTACTCTCAATATGCATGTCATTGAAATTATTTAATTATTGTTTAATGTAAATGAGAAAAGAATAATATCAATGTCAGACTAAAAAAATAATATTGTTTAAGAATACAAATATATAAACAATAAATCAATGTCATGCAAATAGGAAAATGGAAAAATAAATTATAATTAATCATTCTTAAATGTCAAGCTCACAAAAAACACTAAAATAGAATAAATAATCATAAAATTACACATTGCTGGTTACAAAATATTCATTCACAGAGTAGAATATTCTTTGTAGACACCAATTAAACAATTTAATCTTGAATCCTTGACAGTCCAAGGATTTCAGGACATTTGGCAAATGGTTGAATATTTTGACAGACATGAAAAGAATACTTTTTTCTAAGTGAGCAGAAATATGACTTGGAGAACAGATATTGAATCCATGGTCTTTAGATGTTAGCCTAGGGTTAGATTTCATCATTTTGTATTGATTAATATGAGCTTTCACAAAAAGACACATTTCATAAATGTACAAAGTTACATTTCAATATCAACACCCCTATTCCGATCCGACATTGTCACTTCGTAGCAGCTACGGCGTCGGCCGCTACGCAGCGCTACGACGCTACGGCTCGTAGAGCCGACGGAACGGGAGTTTGTTGTAAGACCCAATTCTCACATCGCCTGTCCGGCCCGGATTTTTATCGGATGTAGCCGCCTTATACAAATTGGTATCCGGCGAGTGTGAATCATCATCATCATCATCATCATGTCAGCCGAAAGACGTCCACTGCTGGACATAGGCCTCCCCTAAAGACTTCCACAATGACCGATCCTGCGCCACCCGCATCCAGCGGACACCCGCGACCTTCACCAGGTCATCAGTCCACCGTGTGGGGGGCCTGCCCACGCTACGCCTTCCGGTACGTGGCCGCCACTCGAGAACCTTTCCGCCCCAACGGCCATCGGTTCTACGTGCTATGTGCCCCGCCCACTGCCACTTAAGTTTAGCGATTCGGAGGGCTATATCGGTCACTTTGGTTCTGCTGCGGATGGCCTCATTCCTGATGCGATCACGCAGAGAAACTCCCAACATAGCTCTCTCCATTGCCCTTTGGGTGACTTTGAGCCTTCTTATAAGGCCCATAGTAAGCGACCACGTTTCAGTGCCATATGTCATCACTGGCAACACACACAAGTGTGAATAGCTTCATATAATATGTTCTGCCACTAGAACGTTCAATATAATCCGACTTCCGACAAGTTAGTGGGAACGAAAGGTACTTTGAGTAGATTTAATCTTAAATTGTTTTATATAAACAATAAATACTTACATATAATAATTCGTTGTTTCAATGTGACTACAAATGGGTCATAAAGAGATATACGTTCGCGTCTTTCCTGTGGACATTGCCAAAGTTAAGCGCTATAATTATAAAGCCTAATTTTTGTATGGACTCATAATCCGCATAAACGGCGTCTTATCTTATATAATTTAATGCGATAAAATTATTATATATGTCCACGTAACCCCTTAACGATTGACCACAGGAAAGAAGACTTTTGTTTTTGGTTTTCTATATGACCCAAATACGATACTTGATTATTTTTATAGTGCAATACGAATCAATTTTCAGAGACGATCAAATGTACATACCCTCAATCAAATAGCAGAAAACATTGATTCGTTTTCGTGTTCTCTAAATTAATTCACAAGGACAGCATTGTTTGTAATATGTTATAAGCGTAATAATATAGGTTTTTTTATACTATACAGGTTGGAAATATAACAGGCAGTTTTGACGCCAACTGATGCCAAACGATCCTATTTCCGTCAAGAAACAAAAACTTATAGACCGAACTCTTCTAGGATACAAGAGAGGCCACAAATAAAAAGAGAAATTAAGTACAATCAGCATTGAAAATAGTTTTTTATTTCAAAAATCTCTGAACGCAGTTTTATTGGTAGCAGTTATAGGTTTTCTACTCTAGCATTGTTATTTTTGTATTAACTGAGACTGTATTTTTTTATTTAACAGTACAATTATATTGTTTTGAAAAAATGACACCTCGCCGAGTTTCTTACGTCGGTTCTTCTCGTGGCAGAGGTTTATTTTTCCGAACCGGTGGTAGTTTATTGACGTTCATAGGTGCATGTAATATGCCCAATTTGAAGAATAAACTACTTTTACTTTTTATTGCTCAGCGTAAATAAAATCATGTTTTCAATCAGCAAATTGAGCTACCTCAGCGTTTTAAGGTAGTTTATTACCTCCAGGGCCCATTTTTTCCACCCTGTATATCTGCAGAAATAGTTGTAAGTGTGGATAATAAATAAATAAAATGTCTACATGCTATGGGCAAAAGCCCCAAGTCCAAAAAAAAATGTCTATATGGGACACACATTCATGTCGTAGCTGATACGGGCTACATACGGAGAATACAAGCTTAGCGCGTAGCACTAGGCGGCAATGAAAGTGTTAAAGCACAATAAAGGGCAAAAATTGGGGACAAGCCTAGCTCGACAGCTGCTTATGACGTTACACGTATGGCATTTTATGGGAAAACAAATAAATATTTTCTTATTGAACTCCGTTAATTGCGACAGCTCAATCTTAAGATGAAATAAAGTAATTATCTCTAAAACACTAACTAGTATTCCAATTCGCACCATTTCGAAGATATTCAAGAATTCATTTTCGTTAATTAACACCCCTAGTGAAGTATAAAGCACCCTTAACAATTAAACAAAGTTGACATGCGTGTCATTCGAATTCCGAATTGTCATACTTGACATTAGCTTTTGCTTAACTTCACGTTTCACGTCAGATTTCTATTTTTTATACATTTTTTTAATTTTTACTATTATTATTTATGTTTTGACGATTCTATTGTGAATTTACCTATAACTACATAATTATTTCTTTCTCTTTCTGACATGTCTACAACAATACAATATTTATTGTAAAGAATAATAATAGCATCAATAAATTGCTCTAAATAATTAATTAATATATATGTTAATACATGTTATAACTGACGATTCGAAAGTGCTTGTTGCTAGGCCTATTTGAATAAAGAATATTTAGAATTTGAATTTGACTTTAAGTCTTAAGGCCGTTTTTCATTCACCCTTGGTGATATAATGCATTATTTTGTATGAAAACGTAAAAAAAATTTCCTTGAGTATTGAAAAACGAACTATGCTACGTTGTTTCTATGGCTATTCACGGCTATATGCTTGAAGGAACGGAAATCAATCGAAACACCCTGTATATTGCTGTTTTAGTCGTGAAATACACGTTGGCTGCCATGAGCATCACCGGTGGGATCACGTAATCTTCTCTGTTTGGCCATGAGCATCGCCGGTGGGACCAAATGGATCACTGGATCACTGGGGCGTGGCCGTGGGATCAAAACTTTAGGTGGAGTATGGAGGTAATCTTCTCTGTGTGGCCATGAGCATCGCCACTGGGATCAAATGGATCACTGGATCACTGGGCGTGGCCGTGGGATCAAAACTTTAGGTGGAGTATGGAGGTAATCTTCTCTGTGTGGCCATGGGCATCGCCAGTGGGATCAAATGGATCACTGGGCGTGGCCGTGGGATCATAACTTTAGGTGGAGTATGGAGGTAATTTTCTCTGTGTGGCCATGGGCATCGCCAGTGGGATCAAATGGATCACTGGATCACTGGGCGTGGCCGTGGGATCAAAACTTTAGGTGGAGTATGGAAGGCAGCCAACTTATGCATCAAATTTGGAAGCAAAGCTTTAGATCAAGTATGGTGGACAGCCAACGTGTTAAGGATAGTTCTCATGCAATTTATACTTTATTTTTAGATAAGGATCCTGTTGGTACCTTTTATTTGACTTTTCGACGATAAATAAAAAAGACATGTTTCTTGAAGTTACAATTTTTACTGTCATTTTAAAGATATTGGTAAAATTTTGTAATTTACAATTAATTTATTATGATATTTAAATGGTTTACTATCTATAGAGTGACACTATGTTATTAATATTAACATACGTGAAAAATACTCAATTCAACATGAAACCGAAAGTTCTAACCAAAATAAATAAATATGAAAAATATACATGTATGTAATATGTTAATATTTACATTGTAAATGTTACAAATAAAGGATGATTCACAGTAGGCCGTTCCGTGTCCGGGACGGCCCGTTTTCTCTAGAGAAAAACGCCGGCCGTTGCCTTGCCTGTCATAGAAAACGGGCCGGCCCGGACACGGAACGGTCTACTGTGAATCATCCTTAAGTAGGTAAATTGTAAATGTTTTTAAAATACGCATAGCATCATCACTATTTTTAACCGACTTTAAAAATGGTAGAGGGATATGTTCGTCTTTATCTTTTATATATATATTATACTCGTATGTATGTATGTATGTATGTTACTTCATAACTTCGGCAATTGTAGACTGGTTTAATTATTTTTTCATATTTATTGTCGAGTTGATTTCTAGCTATTGTATATGTTTTGTCCCATGTCCCAGTGCTGGACAGTAGCCCAATAATTAAGTTTTCAACCTTACGTCAAAATAATAGAGATTTACCATACTTTTAAATGTGTGTGTGTGTGTACTGTGTGAGAGTCTACAAACACAAGTAAAAGTATTTACTAGATTTACTACAATTTAGAATTTATTTAGCATGATATAACAGATTTTCCGTTTCTTCATAATTAAGGTTAGTTAGCCAGCCTGCTATTTGTTTCTTACAACTATGTGTTAATAGCGGATATAAAGAGATAATTTTATTTATTGTATTGTACAAATGAGCTGATTGCCCAGCAAATTGTCTTCTGGCAAATATCGATTTTGTGATAGGTGCCACAACTACTTTGTTACTTCTACGCCGCGAAGATTTGTGTGGTTTGTAGGTTAGTGTCTTATGTAATTTTAGAATTGTATTTAAGATTAATTTTCTCATGGTTAATAATTTACAGTCATTATAAAGTTCATTAGCGGGGTATCTGTACGGTTTAGAGTACATAACCTTGAGCAAACATCTTTGTCCCCTTTCAGTGTCGATTAATTTGGTTTTATAGGCTCCGCCCCAAACTGGTTTAATAAATCTTTAGAAGTGATATTTTTAAGCATTTTGAATCCGTTTGGTTGTATGATACTTCATAAAGTTTAGCTAATTTCTTAAATGCAATTTAATAAGTTATATTCAACTCAACAATTTTCATTGCAAGAAATAGAAGAAAAGAAAAGTTACATAAATAGGTTCTACGCCATTGAATAATAAAAATTCGAACTAATCCATTATTATGTCAATACCTAATTGTCTACCGCAAATAACCACTTAGCCTTAATCCCGTCTACATAAGGACCACTTTCGAATGCACCATGCTATGTACCGCATTCTGGACCTTCACTAAAAATCACTACTGCACCCTCTCGCTCACTCCCGTATCTCGCTCGCACACCTTACGTAAAAATTACGCAACTACAACACTTCAGCATACACATATTTAACAGAAATCACAAAAAAATGCACTACTCAACGCACTGGTGATAAAAGCGTTCTAAATTCAAAAATTTAAAAATGGCGGATGAACTATGGACCTTTATGTGTTGTTGGCGGTAGCTTGGCACACCTGAACGGCACTCCCGGACTGTCCTAAACCGCCTCAGCGTCGACACACCTCGTCCACCCATGCGCAGAACGGAGCCTCCCTATTGGTCGATACGCCTCCGTGACGTCATCGGGCGCCAGCCAATGGGGTGCTCCTGAAATTTTCAAGTAGGTATGGAGGCTGGTGGGTCGATAGCTAAAAATAGGTGCATACTTAGGGTCGATACTGAATGACCCTATAAAACTATAAACCAAACGGCTCGGAGATTTCCGTTCGCTGTTGAGGTTCTTACTATGGCCTATTATCCGATTTACTAAGACATTTTTTGTAATTTAATATTTCTTGCCATAATAGTATATTATACGGATAGATTTGGCATTACTTTATTGAGTTTGAATCTTCTTTCAAGGTCGCAAATGGATATTCATTGGCTAGATTGTGATCGACATGAATGTTATTCAAATTCTTATTTCCTCTTTATCACTCGCATATAGGCCATTATAACTACATAGCTAAAACCGTTATTAATATAAAGTTTGCTATATATTTCAATACTAGATAAGGACGATACAAAAACAAGTAGGTAAAATGGAACCTAAATGAAATACAAACACACAATGTAGGAGATAAACCAAAAGGCTTTCTGCAAAATTTAATACTAGTTACAAAACTCCGTATCCCAAAGAGAATACGAACAACTAACTAGTAACCAACTGGAGTTATTTCTCGCTCCCGGACCAACTAATTTCCAAACAAACTTGGTCGTAATGGCGCACGAAATATTACCGCACAGCACTTGCCTAATCTCATTCTTCAAATAATATGTTATTCTTAAAAAATGCTATGATATGGACCCTGGTATGTCCTAAAACTACAACTAAAGGATGATTCACAGTAGACCATTCCGTGTCCGGGCCGGCCCGTTTTCTATGACAGCAAACGTAACGGCCGGCGTATTTCTCTAGAAGAAAACGGGCCGGCACGGACACGGAACGGCCTACTGTGAATCATCCTTAAGACCACCGTGGGATGGGCAGCAGCATCCCTGGAGTGCGGTAGAGATACTACCGCCAACCCGCATGCCAAGCGTGGCGATAAGATAAGATAAGATAATATTTATTTCTGAGAATATGGTAGGTACAATGTTGGTCAGTAGACTGTGTTAGTTCAACATATTCTGCTGAGAATCGACTCATTCCGAGTTTCACCCGTTTTTCATGCTTAAGTGCCTACGCCAGCTTGCGCGTGTGCACTGCGCGGGCGCACGCTTGCGGGTACTCGCTCTATGCAACCCGCCGCGGGTCAGTTAGCGCCGCTCATAGTATTTTCGATAGGCGTGCGCCCGCTCCGTGTAATCCGTGCCAGCTAGCGTAGGGCCTAAGTGACCGGAATATTACGAACGTTTCAGTTTTAATTGGCTAGCTTAGGCACAACCTTAGCTCATAGGGGTGATCACACAACGTTTTTAAGCATAATACGAGTATGTAACGTTGAACAAAATTTTATTTTTCATAAAAAACCGCGCGTAGGTTACCGTACTATTTATTATCTATACAACATTGGACACTTTATTTTAAACTTTTTTAATTAAGTAGAATTTTGGTCAAATGCGAGTCTGATTTTAGTTTTCCCATACATTTCAGACGCGCCTGATGAGAGCAACGAGGTATTATTAAAAAGATTTTTTTGTATGGAGCCCCCTTAAATACTTATTTTGTTTTGTTTTTAGAATTTGTTGTTATAGCAGCAACAGAAAAGCATCATCCAAGAAAATTTCAACTGTCTAGCTATCACGGTTCATGAGATACAGTAAAGCCTGGTGACAGACGGACAGCGGAGTCTTAGTCGTGTTACCCTTTGGGCACGGAATCCTAATAAAAGGGTGAATCACAAAAGAATTGTACGTAGTTATGGGCTATTCCTTTGTGTTTTACGAAAGGTAGTCTTACAAGGTTGCGCAATTTTTTTTTGCCATTCACCCAAACACGACACTATCAACCTTCCGTACGTCTGAAACGTTACGTAATAAACCAAAAGTAAAGTTCATCACTCATTAGATCAACTCCACTCACTCCATCAATCTCTTTTTTATTTACCGACGTCAATAGAAGGAAGGAGGTACTCAGTTCGTCTGTATGTTTGCTTGTTTTTTATGTATGTATGAATGTTCCCCGATAACTCTCGACCACGTTGGCCGATTTAGATAATTCTTTTTTTTATTCAAAGCAGTTACACCGACATTGGTCCCATATAAATTTGGTCTGAAGATGAGATCTAGGAGGAGTCGAGGGAACTCCTCGAATTTGATAGGCACGCATATGCCGATTTCGGTATTTTCTATAGGTAACCAAGCATTGGCTCACGGAAACCTCAAATTGTGGCATAGCAAGTACAAAATTGGAGTCGGTTTTTTTTTTTGTATAAATTATTATATTTTTCATAACAACGGTTTTGGATTTCTTGCAACTTGACTGAGGCTTGAACCCACTTTATTTCTTATTCTATTTCAGGTTTAATATAAAAAAATACGTTCCGAAAATTGTGTCCCTGGATCGTCGGCAACTAATTAGCCAACTAATTCCGTCGAAGGTGTAATGTGAGGGGACACGTAATGAAGCTTAGATAAATAGATACGTAAGATCTTTAGGGGATTCTTACTCGATAGGGGACGATCCATCTTCGGCTTTTTCCGGGATCCGAAAATATTGTGTCGTTTTTATTTCAGTACAGAAACACGATGACTCCCGTTAGTTTCTCTTTAGGGTTCAGTAACAAAATGGTAAAAAAGGATTGGTGATCATGGTGCCGCTCTGTCTGTCTGTCTGTCACATTGCTAAATATCTCAAGAACTATTTTTTATGACAAACGTTCAAAGTCCAGTGACTATGTCAAGTGCTTGAATTGCTCATTCTGAAACCGTTTTTCTTTTTTTACGCTAGATATATTTCGATTATTATTATTAATATTATTATTAAAAACCTATAAAGTGTCCCACTGCTGGGCAAAGGCCTCCCCTCTTAATTTCCACTCGTCCCGGGTTTGAGCAATATCTAATCGTCGCGATATGTGTCCAGGTCATCCCGCCATCTCCGTCGCGGCCTGCCACGTCCTCGCCACCCATCGTTCGGCACCCACTCCGTGGCTAGTTTGGCCCACCGTTGCGGATGCATGCGGCAGACGTGGCAGGCCCATTCCCATTTCAGCTTGGCGGTCTTGACTCCAACGTCAACAATTCCGGTTTTTGAGCATAGTGTAGAGTTTCGGACCCGGTCGATCCGTTTTACTCCTAGGATGCTACGCTCCATAGCTCGTTGGCAAACCTTCAATCTGGTCTTTTGTGCCTCCATAAGTGCGACCATGTTTGGGCGCCGTAGGTTAAGACAGGCAGAATACACATATCGACTAATGAATATTTCGATTAATGGAGGATTTTTTTTTTGTAAACTGTGAGATTATCCTAAAAGTGCCTTCATTCAAATATTTTTTTATTGAAATTGGTTCACATGATACCTAAAGTATTATCACGTACACCGAGAGACGGTATTAGCAGTGTTTTGAACACAATACGCCGATAGATGGCGCTGTAACCACGGCGTTCTGTATCGCGCTCTTAAGATTTCTCCTGAAGTAATGGAGTTGGGAGGGGTACATGATCATTGTACGGAACCCTCAGTGCGTGAGTCAGACTCGCACTTGACCGGTTTTCCTTATATATAGGAAAAAGACTCAAATTTTAAACTTCATTATACTACTCATTATATTACTTTTTTAAATGAAGATTCGTTTTGATGAAAAATTTCATTTCATGCCGACTTTCGCATTTTAAGCCAATATTACCGAGCGAACTAGACAACATTTTACTGCCAAATTTGCCTTAAGCGCGTCCAATCGGCAGTGTCGGCAATGTCGGCCTGTTTAGCCTAGTTGGTAGTGACACTGCCTCCGAAGCTAGAGGTCCCGGGTTCGAATCCCGGTAAGGGCATTTGTTTCTGTGATGAGCAGAGACATTTGTTCCTGAGACTTGGATGTTTTCTATGTATTTAAGTATATATCTATGAAATATATCGTCGTCTAGTATCCATAACACAAGCCTTATTGAGCTTACTATGGGACTAGTTCGATTTGTGTAAAAAAAATTGTCATATAAAAATTAAAAAAAAAAGAAAACAAAAAATACTCTTGAATATTTGTGTCTTTAGAACTTCCAACGTCGCATAGTAGGATGGCGTCTCAAACAGCGTGGTCAAAAATGGGAGTGTTGTTGAATACTAATGCATTTATGGCTGGAAAGACTGCCGCGTTTGTATTTACAATTTAAAATATTTTTTTCTTAATGAACATATCAACAAGGAGGTAGGGTATTTTTTTTATACCAGGTCGGTGGCAAACAAGCGTACGGCCCGCCTGATGGTAAGCGGTCACCGCAGCCTATGGACGCCTGCAACTCCAGGGGTGTCACATGCGCGTTGCCGACCCTTTAAAAGTTTATACACTCAAAAGTTTATACACTCATTGGTACAAATATCAGACGGTATGAAAAAATATCGACTTGGTATGATAAGTTGCTCACTTGAGGGCGTTATGGAAGTATTGCCAGCTTCATGCTGAGCTGTGGCCCTTTTCTGACAAACAGTTTTCGTCCTATTTTCGTAAATTTCTATGTAAATATTATGTCATAAATAAATGTTTTTTTCTTTCATCTTTCTAATAAGACAGCAAATAAGCTTTATCTTAAAAAATTCAGGCCGCAAGGATTCTTTTAAACTTTTTAATCTAATTAAACTCGAAAAGTCTCACCGTAAGAAAAAGAAGAGGAAAAATCTAACTCGTAGAAAGTGTAATGGTACGGAACGCGAACAAAGTCGTGTTCGGAATTGAATAGAAATGCTAATCATTGCTATACTACACACAGCTATAGATGTACTAGCTGGGCTCCCGAGGGACTACAGTAGTCAAAAGTCAAAATCATTTATTGCAAATCATATTACAGTTAAACAAAAACCGGCCAAGAGCGTGTCGGGCCACGCTCAGTGTAGGGTTCCGTAGTTTTTGTATTTTTTTCAAAACTATTCAACCTATCAAGTTCAAAATAATTTTCCTACAAAGTTTTTATAAAGTTCTACTTTTGAGATTTTTTTCATATTTTTAAAACTTATGGTTCAAAAGTTAGAGGGCGGGTGACACATTTTTTTTTACTTCTGGAGCGATTATTTCCGAAAATATTAACATTATCAAAAAATGATTTTAGTAAACCCCTATTTATTTTTAAATACCTATCTAACAATATATCACACGTTAGGGTTAAAATGAAAAAAAAATCACTCCCCACTTTACGTATAGGGGAGGTACCCTAATAAAATATTTTTTTCCACTTTTTATTTTACCACTTTGTCGGCGTAATTGATATACATATTAGTACCAAATTTCAGCTTTCTAGTGCTAACGGTCACTGAGATTATCCGCGGACGGACGGACGGACAGACGGACGGACAGACATGGCGAAACTATAAGGGTTCCTAGTTGACTACGGAACCCTAAAAACATGGAATTAAGAATACATAGGTCTACATGTGACGCCCTGCAAGGGCACAGCAACATAATAATCACATACTAATTTATTACATCGTTTTACTTTTACTACTAACAATAATCAATAATACCCTACACCTTTATAATTAATAATGAAGAGCTATCGAAGTGTTGTTACTTATCATTAAAGAGTTCGGTAAGACTATAGAAACATCTGTCAATAAGGTATTTAATTCTTAATTCTTTAATGAATTGTGTATTTTTTTTTTTCAATATTTTTAATAGTGTTCGGTATGTGATTATAAATTTTGATTATCATGAAATGGGGGCTTGATGTTACTATTTTTAATTTGGAGAATGATAATTTGAGTTTATTTAAGTTCCGATCGTTTCTTCTATATCCGGTCATAGGCGTAAATAGATGTTTATGTTTCCTGGCAAGTATGTATGTGGCTCTTCAAGAAAGGAGTGTATACCTACATTTTTAAAGGGTCGGCAACGTGCATGTGACTCCCCCTGGAGTTGCAGGTGTCCATCACGGTGACCGATTACCATCAGGCGGGCCGTACGCTCGTTTGCCACTGATGTGGTATATAAAAAAAAACTGACTTCTGCCCGAGACTTTGTCTGCGTGGAATTCTTTTAAATCGTACCTCTATACAGACTTCCGTCCTTTATTTATCAACCTTTGGGGACGATTTTCTGGATAAAAACTATCCTATGGATAGTTTCATCCAGATACGGGATACAAACTATCTCCAAGCCAAATCTTAAACGGTTCAGTGGCTTAAGCGTGAAAAAGTACCAACAGTTCGCATTTATAACATTAGTATGAATTAGTTAAGAGAGCGCAGTACGTTTGGTTCTCCATACAAACGTATTTATGCTCTCATTTTAAAACGCCATGCTAGAATAACATGAAACTTTGTATACACAGTGGCATCCAGCTTGTCTAGGGCGGAAATTAGTTTCTGTTGCTTGAAATTATAATGGCAAAAAAATACAGCAATTATTAAGGTTTTCATACAAGCCGTAAAAAAATAAAAAAACCGCTGTATTTTTTTTCTTTTTCAATTTCTAGCAACAGAAACTTATTTCCGACCTAGGTATGCCGGATCCCATTGTGTATACAAAGTTTCATGTTATTCTAGCATGGCGTTTTAAAATGAGAGCCTACATACGTTTGTATGGAGAACCGATCCACACCGATCGTACTGCGCCGTCTTAATACACATCATGAGATCATCACAAACAGTAAGACTCTTGTTGGTGTAGTTCCATCCTCACCACTTAGATGGTTGGCAGTCCTCAACTGTGCGTTTCTGCAGAAATTTCTTGCCTCGCACAGCTAAACTGTGATTATGTGTGTTACTGTGATGATTCGACCTTCAAGAAAAGAGCGTACTCCCATCTTAAAGGCCGGCAACGCACTTACAACCCTTCTAGTGTTGCGAGTGTCTATGGACGGCGCTAATCGCTTACCATCAGGCGATTCGTCTGCTCGTTTGCCTTCTATTTCATAAAAAAAGTTCCATCTAACTATGTATAGTGTAGCCGCCTCCCTGATTCCCTTATACTACATGACAGGTAATTTTTCCTTTATTTTAGTCCTTAGTAAATAATTTGTTTTTAGGTGGATCTCTGTCCAGGGGGTCGCGTGCGCAGGATCTGGTCCCCGTGCCGGCGGTGTATCACTCCGTTCAGTGCGAGCACCTCGTATACAGAGGGTGCCACCAACCCGACAACCACCCCTCGCTGCCACTTAGCATTCATATTATACATCCGAAATAAAACATGATCACCTTCATTCAGTTGTTTTTTGTTTTCCTTTCTAACTTCTCCCTTCTCTTCTCCTTCTTCCCAATTTTGGTCTAGGTCTGGGTGTAGCAGAGACAGAACAGTTCGAAACTTCCTGCCACATAATATCTCAGCTGGGGTTTTTCCAGTAACCGTGATTGGTACAGTACGCATATGAAATAGGACTCTTCCTACTCGCTCTGCCTAAGATTAGTCCGGTGCCTGTTTCTTCAATTTCTCTTTTAGACTTTGTATAGTCCTCTCCGCCTGTCCGTTTGTTGATGGATGGTACGGAGCTCCTGTAATATGCCTTATATGAATTTTGTACATAAATTCTTTAAATTCTTTGCTTGTAAACGCCAAGCCATTATCCGAGACCAGTACTTCTTGCAATCCATGATCTGCAAATATTCTACGTAATATATTAATAACCGTTCTGCTGCTCATCGCTGGTACAATTTCTAGTATGGGCCACTTGCTAAATGAGTCTACAACTATCAGAAATGTCTTTCCCATAAAAGGACCCATAAAGTCGACATGAATCCTTGACCATGCCTTTGTCTCTGCTGGCCATACATGTTGTGTAACTGGTGGGTTCTTACGATTCATCTGGCAAGCATCACACACTCCAATCATAGCTTCTATATCTGCATCCAGTGAAGGGAACCACACATATGCTCTAGCTAGCATCTTTGTTTGAACTATGCCATTGTGTCCATCATGCAAGGCTTTCAACATTTGTTTCTGTAAAGATTGAGGAATTGTCACTCTGTTGGCAAATATTACACATTCTTTATTTAGAGATAGACTGTCCCTTCTTCTATAAAAAGGTAATAATTTGTCATCAACTTTGCTCGGCCAGCCATGGAGTAATTTTTTTTTTACTTTACTCAATACATAATCCTTGGCCGTCTCTTTGGCTATTTGTTTGGATGTTAAGTCAATCAAATCACTCTGTTCCAATACAAACAAGCCTTCCTCTTCTTTTTGCTGTTTTTCTATATCTCCACTTGTTGTCGGCCATCTGCTCAAACTGTCAGCATTTCCCATGTCCTTCCACATTGAATGTCATAATCAAAGGTGTTTAAAGTCAATGCCCATCTAAGCATCTTTGATGATATCAGTTCTGGAATAGGTTTGCCTCGTCCAAATAAGCCTAACAAAGGCTTGTGATCAGTAAGGATCACAAATTTGCGTCCTACTAAATATTACCTAAACTTCTTAAGCCCAAACATAATTGCTAAGGCCTCTCTATCTATTTAGGCATAGCGGCGCTCATGTTCCTGTAAAGTTCTTGAACCCATTATTATTGGCCTTTCTGAACCATCTAACATTTTGTGCACCAGCACCCCACCAACACCGTACTCACTGGCGTCACATTGTAACAGCAGTTCTTTTTCTAAGCTATAGTGCACCAAGGTTAAGTCTGATGTCAGCAGTCTCTTTGCTCGATGAAATGCCTCCTGTTCACAGTATGTCCACTGTCATTTAACCTTATCCTTGAGAAACCTGTATAAGGGTTGCAGTACTGTTGTTTATTCCTTAATAAACTTTTCATAAAAGTTGTACAGGCCTAAGAATACTTTCAGGCTTTTTTGTCTTTTGGAGCTGGTTTTTCAGCTATTTCAGCAACTTTCTCTTTCAATGGGTGCACTCCATACTCATCAATTTCATGTCCCAGAAAAGTCACTCTCGGAGCTGCAAAAATGCACTTCTTCTCATTGAGTTTCAGACCAATTTCCGCTAGTCTTTGTAGTACCAGCATTAATCTTTTGTCATGCTCCTGCATATTGACTCCGCTCACCACCACATCATCAAGTAAGCAAGCCACTCCATCTATGCCAGCTAACACTGATGACATAAGTCTCTGGAATATTCCTGGTGCGGCATGGACACCGAAAGCCAATCGATTCATCCGCATCAATCCCATTATCATCATCCATCCATCCATCAAGTTCAAGGTCAATAATTCAACCGTTTCTTCATCTACTTTCAACTGATTGTATGCATGTTTCAAATCCAATTTTGTAAAATATTTACTACCTGACAGCTGAAAAAATGCTTCGTTCGCAGTTGGCAGAGGATAACTGTCAGCCTCACATGCTTCATTCAATGATCTCCTATAATCACCACACATTCTGACTGTGCCATCTGGCTTTGGTACCACTTGCATTGGTGTAGCCCACTTCGAAAACTTTACTGGTGTAATAATGCCCTCATTCACCATCCTAGTCAATTCTGCCTTCACCTTCCCTCGCAGCGGAAAAAATACCGGTCGGGCCCGCATAAACACAGGTTTACTGTCTTTTTTAATGTAATATGCACTAAGGGTCCTTTGTAGTCCCCCAATTCACCATCAAATAGCTTTGGGAACTTCCCGATCACCTCCGCTTCCGATATTGCATTTACATGCAGTTGAATGCCCAATGGTTAAAACCACGTCTGCCCAATAACGCGGCCCCTCGCCGCAACTGACCACGATCGGCAGCTCCACTTTGTGTCCATTTCGCTCTACAGTAACACTGATTTCGCCTTGAATCGGTAATGCATTGTTAGTCCACGTCTTGAGCTTGGTATTGCATGGCTTCAACTTAGGGAATTTGTCATGGTTCTGCTTATATATACTGTGTGGCAGAATGGACCGCGCGGCACCCGAATCGACTTCCATTACCACTGGCACACTGTTTATAGTCAATTCCACCATAACGGGCTTTACCCTGTTCACTCCACCACTCAAGACACCATATATGCCAAAATTATATTCAACTGCAGCTTCTTCAGATTCGGAATTTCCTTCACAGTCACACTTTTGCTCGCAACATACGTTTACGCGCGCCTTTGTTGGGTTTTCCTTTTCCATTTCACAAGCTGCTTTTGTATGTCCTTTTTTGTGACATTTATAGCAGGTTGCGTTCCGAAACCTACACTTAGACGTGTGTGGTTTAGCACAATGTTCACAAAGTTTTGTTTTCGTTTTGGTGGTGATTGCATTCACATCCATCGGCTCGCTTATAGATGCGCGCGACTGCCCTTCAGCGACTTCACGATGGTTTCGCGATAAAAATGGACTCTCACTTTTGATTTCTTCAAACCTATTCATCTGTAATGTTCAAAATCTAAATTAAGTGCCCGCTGCATCATACTATTGTAGTGTGGCGTTATATATGCAAACTATTTGCTAATCAGCCACTTCAATATTTATGTCAAGATACGATGTTCTTTTATTAGATTGACAGTTGTCACTAGGAAAAGATGTCCTGTATGATTTTTATGTTTCTGTTCTAAGTTACTATATTATTGTCGATAAGAATATACTGCTATCAGTGATCTCCAGTATTTAATTCCTTCCTGCCGGCCGACCCTTGAACACTATCAATATAAACACGGGAGGCGTTGAACATCTCTCGCCCCCCAAATTGGTGACCCGCTTCGTTTGAATCAATTCGGCTTGGACTGAGGTGAGACCAGCTTCGCGGCACGACGCCGATGGTTCCCGGCGTTTGGAACAACACCGCACCGAGCGTCGTCAACTGCTCGCGCATAATCTGGACACCCAAGTAAGGAGTTGCAATTTTCACTTATGACGTCTACCAACGGCCTACTTCGAACCGCCCCTGAAAATTGGGCCGGTCTGCTTCGTCAACGTATACATTGTGTTTTTTGGTCAATACGAAAATCCGAACTATACAGTGTGTTTCTTTAATACTCGCATTTTCACGAAAAATCTTAATTATACAGTGAGTTTTTTAATACTCGCATTTTCATAAAAAATCTGAACTATATATACAGTATCTTATTTTTGGACATTCAAGTAACTCACATGATTCTGGACATATTTTTGATACATTTTTGTGTTTAATTATTGTTAAATTTAATCCTTGTTTTGTGTTTGGTGTTATTATTTGCGTTCTTTTAAATAGTTTTAAATACTTATGTGTAAAATATTGCCTTTTTATGCTGATTTGTACATTATTGTGTTATTTGGAGGTTTGTCTTTTGTGTGCGTTGTGGTTTGGTCGTGGTATTCGCAGGTTAAAATGTCTGTTGAGGACCTGCAGGCCCAGCTGGATGCCCTGAGGGCACAAAACGTCGCATTACAAGCCCTGTTAACTCCACAAGAGGAGCATGAACCTATTCCTGCTAAAGCTATCTGCGGAATTTCTGTCAAGTTACCGCCGTTTTGGGCAGACAGACCTGCTGTTTGGTTCGTCCAAGCAGAGGCCCAGTTTCATTTGGCAGGTATTAAGAGCGACATTACGAAATTCAGCCATGTCATTAGCATTATCGATCAAAGGCTCATCGGCGAGATCGAGGATATTGTTATGCACCCGCCTGAGGAAGACAAGTACAACACTCTTAAACAAGAGCTCATCCGGCGTCTCTCCATATCCGAACAGCAACGGGTGGAGCGCCTCCTCAGCGAAGAAGAACTCGGGAGCAGGAAACCTTCCGCATTCCTGAGGCACCTTCAATCCCTGTCAGGTAACTCTAGGGATGACAGCATCCTTCGTCAGCTGTGGATGCGACGGCTGCCGAGTCAGGTTCAGGCGATCCTCAACGCACAATCAGACCTGAGCTTAGACAAATTAGCTGAGCTCGCTGATAAAATAATAGAGGTCGCTCCTGGACCATCGCAAGTTTACACGGTTGAAAAAAATGGACTTCCTGACCTCGCTTCTTTATTCGATCAGCTCAATAAGTTGAGCCAGCAAGTCGCGGCTGTTACCGATGAGCGTCAGCGCGGCAGATTCCGCGCCCGTTCATCGTCACAAAGTTCCAGCCGCCGTAGCACGCCGACCAGGCGCGCCGATACTGCTAGGATTTGCTGGTATCATAAAAGGTACAAGACTAGGGCAGCTAAGTGTATCCCGCCTTGCAATTGGACTTCGGGAAACGCAACCAGCAGTCAGTAGTGGCGGAATCTGACTGCTGCTCAGTTGATCCTCCTGGCCGCCGTCTTTTCATCACGGACAGGACCACCAAGCACCAGTTCCTTGTCGACACTGGTTCCGATCTGTGTTGCTTTCCATTCCGTTGGCTCCGTGAACGGAGAAGACCCACGGATTGGCAACTCAGCGCTGCCAATGGCAGCACCATCAAAACCTTCGGAACCGTCCAACTAAAACTTGACTTTGGACTACGGCGCGTTTTCACCTGGCAGTTTGTGGTGGCTGATGTTAATACAGCCATCATCGGTTCGGACTTTCTGTCCCACTACCACCTGCTGCCTGATTGTCACCACAAACGGCTTGTTGATGGTAAAACCGGCCTTAAAGCCACTGGTACTACTGCTGACACTTCGCAGTCTAGCATCAGGTCAATTGGTTTACCGAACTCTTCGTATGCACAAGTGCTCGCTGAGTTCTCTGACATCACCAAGCCTCCTGGATTTCCACGGTCTTTTAAGCACAACACTGTGCATCATATTAGGACTACCGAGGGCCCACCCATTTCCTGCCGTCCCCGTCGTTTGGCACCTCAGAAATTATCTGCTGCCAAGAAGGAATTTGAGGACATGGTGCGGAACGGAATAGCACGACCATCTGAGAGTGCTTGGTCCTCTCCTTTACATATGACTCCAAAGAAGGACCAGTCTTGGCGTCCTTGCGGGGACTACCGCGCCTTGAACGCCAGGACTATTCCCGATCGTTATCCAGTTCGTTATATCAACGACTACGCGCACAACCTTGCTGGAGCAACCATCTTTAGCACGCTTGATCTTGTGAAGGCATACCACCAGATCCCCGTAGCTGAGGACGATATCCCCAAGACCGCCATCGTTACCCCGTTTGGCCTCTTCGAGTTCCCTTTCATGACGTTTGGATTGAGGAATGCTGGCCAAACTTTTCAACGGTTCATCGATGAGGTCACGCGGGGTCTCGATTTCGTTTTTCCGTATGTGGACGACATACTTGTCTTCTCAGCTGATGAGAACCTTCACAAAGAACACTTGCGGATCCTTTTCAAGCGTTTGCAAGACTACGGTCTTGTATTGAATCCGTCCAAGTGTGTTTTCGGCGTTAAAGAGGTCGTATTTTTAGGTTATAATGTCAGTTCTGAAGGCACTCGTCCTCCTCAAGAGCGCATTCAGGCTCTTATTGATTTTCCTCCTCCAAAGGACGTTCAAGGTGTGCGCCGGTTTCTCGGCATGATAAACTACTACCAAGTGCCAAGCCATTCTTATGGACACCCGAGCTTTTGGAACACTTCGAGGCATGCAAGTCAAGCCTTTCGAATGCAACTCTACTGCAGCATCCGGTCAACGACGCACCCCTTGGCTTGTTCACGGACGCTTCCAGCGTTCATGTTGGTTCCTGTCTTCAGCAACTAATTAACAACCAGTGGTGCCCTCTTGCATTTTTTAGCAGAAAGTTGACTCCTCAGCAAAGTCAGTGGCCAGCTTATTACCGAGAGCTTCTGGCGGTGTACGAAAGCGTACAGCACTTCCGCCACATTCTCGAGGTTCAACATGTAACCATTTATACTGACCATAAGCCGCTGCTGTACGCTTTTGTACAGCGTCGCGAGAAACTTCCACCATCGCAACTGAACCAGTTGTCATTCATCGGTCGATTTACGACGGACATCCGTTACATCAAAGGAGAAGACAACGTTGTTGCCGATGCGATGTCACGTGTGGAAGCCATTTCGTTGGAAGAAGACTACGAAGCCCTTGCTAAGTCTCAAGAAGAGGACCAAGAGCTCGCCAACCTGCGTCAAGGAGATTCCAGCCTTCAGTTTTCTCGAGTTGTTGTCCCTGGCACTGACGTCTCCATTCTTTGTGACGTATCCACTGGCAAGCCTCGTCCCTATTTGACCCCTTCGTTTCGTCGTGTGGTGTTCGACAAGCTTCACAACTTGAGTCACCCCGGCGTTAGGGCCACTACACGACTTTTGGTAGGACGCTACGTTTGGCCTTCCATTCGGAAAGACTGTCGCAGGTGGGCACAGACTTGTCTTGCCTGCCAGCGCAGCAAAGTTTCTAGGCATACTTCAGCTCCTTTAGGCATTTTCGAGCAACCATCTGGTCGCTTCATTCACGTGCACATTGACATCGTCGGTCCGCTCCCTGTCTGCGATGACTACCGTTACTGTCTCACAGCTATTGACAGGGTATCCAGGTGGCCAGAGGTATGGCCTATGCGTACCATTACCGCAGAGGAAGTAGCTGATACTTTCGTGCAAGGATGGATTTCTCGCTTCGGTGTTCCTTCTATCATCACCACCGATCAGGGCACCCAGTTCGAGTCCGATCTTTTCCGGCGCCTTATGCACACCTGTGCTACTAAGCGTATTCGGACAACTGCATACCATCCTTCCGCGAACGGAATGATTGAGCGTCTACATCGCCAATTAAAAGCTGCACTTATGTGCCACTCCGGCTCCTGGACGCGCGCTCTTCCGCTCGTTCTACTCGGCATGCGTACCGCCTACAAGGAAGACTTGAAGGCTACTGCAGCCGAGATGTTGTATGGCGAATCTCTACGTTTACCAGGAGAGATGTTAGTATCCGAGCCTGGCAATGATCGATTCGACGATCCTGCTGATTTCGTCGTTCAGCTGAGACGCAAAATGTCGTCTTTTCGTCCAGCACCAGTTTCTCGCCATTCAACTCCCGCTATCTTCGTATCGAAAGAACTACCGACTGCATCTCATGTCTTCTTACGGGATGATACTGTTCGACGTCCGTTGCAGCCTCCCTATACCGGTCCTTATGCTGTATTACAGCGTTCGACTGACGGGAAAACCATGACGTTGGCTGTTAAAAACACAGAGGTCGTGGTGAGCATTGACAGAGTCAAGCCAGCATTTGTTGACGTGGATAATTGTCCTAGCTCGGGCTCAACAGTTCCTTCTGTTTCGCCGCCTCAGGATTTGTCTCTAGCGCAGCCAGCTGGACTTGCACCTTCGCCTAAGTCTGCGAATACTAATACCACTACCACTACTTTTTCAAATCGACCACATACTACTCGTTCAGGTCGCCACGTGAGATTTAAGGGTAATGATAACTATTGTTATTTTTAGTTTTAAGTTTTGTACACTTTTATGTGCTTTTTCTTTCTCCGTGGGGGGGGTGGTGTGGCGTTATATATGCAAACTATTTGCTAATCAGCCACTTCAATATTTATGTCAAGATACGATGTTCTTTTATTAGATTGACAGTTGTCACTAGGAAAAGATGTCCTGTATGATTTTTATGTTTCTGTTCTAAGTTACTATATTATTGTCGATAAGAATATACTGCTATCAGTGATCTCCAGTATTTAATTCCTTCCTGCCGGCCGACCCTTGAACACTATCAATATAAACACGGGAGGCGTTGAAGATCTCACGCCCCCCAAAGTAGGTTAATTCAGTCCACTTCATTTTTAACAGTTCTCTTCGTATATTTTCATCACGCAATCCAAGAATGAATTGTTAGGCAATATTGAAGGCAAGGAAAAGGAAGGCCAAGGGTAGGCTACATTAAACATATAGAATGAATTGTTAGGCAATATTGAAGGCAAGGAAAAGGAAGGCCAAGGGTAGGCTACATTAAACATATAAAGTAAAAATTCCTGGATACATGAACGACTACTTCAAAAGGACTGCCAAGTCTTCGAAAATAAAAGCTTTTTGTAGTTGGCATCAGTTGCTTAAAGGACCTCTAACTTCGAGGTCTAAGGTTCTTATCACAATAATCCATACATGAAATTAATGAGAACTGAAATTAACTAGACCCCTCCTCTCTAGATTGCTCTTGTGACACAAGGCTTTAGTCTGATATGAAGATGACACCACACTATTTGCAAAGTCAGAAAGCGAATTCATTGATATTTTCCGTAGAGTGGAGTACGAAAGCCAATTGATGAGCCTTCCAATAAATAAGTCTAAGACCAAAATTAGCTTGGTGGACAGAAGCAGTCAGCTTTCGAGGACCGGAGAACTCGCGGATCTGGACGTTGACAACGGGTTTTTATCTTGAATAGTTACTGATCAGGGAGGATATGATGGGGAGAACACGAGACGGACACAAATGGCCCAAGTTGCTATGAACGGGATGACATGCATTTGGCAGAACAAAAATAACTCCAACGTCACCAAGATGACGCTTGTCCGAACCCTGGTTTTTCTGACTATCTTATATGGCACAGAATCCAGGACGATCCGGGCCACGGCGCGGAAAAATACGTTCTAGATGTGGCGTTAGAGTTTGGAGAAGGATGCTCCGCACCTGGGCCGCAAAGAAGACGAACAAATCTACCTTGGACCAATTGCATGTGAGAACTAGGCTTTTAATGATCGTTATACCAGAGGATGCTCAGCTATTTCGCTTACGGGGCTTTCTGTATCAGCCGGCTTTAACGAAGCTCCCAACCGGAGTAGATAGAAGCAGCTCCTTCACAAATCTGTGGATAGCAAGCTTGCATGAACATGACCATCAGCAATAATGAATAAGACCCAGAAAACAGATGGTGTGACTTAAAAGATTAGTCTACACTACATCCATGGTAACAAAAACAGTCCCAGCAGTGGGATCCATATTATACAGGCTGACGATGAATATTATACAGGCTGATGATGACGATCCGATTTTCTTCTACTAAGAAAATGGTTAATAGACTTTAAACATACCCATACTCATACTCATTTTATTGATAAAATACAAAATTTTAAATGTCAAATTTATTAAATAATTAAAGTATGTCATTACGAAAATCATTATAAATAAAATAGAAATAGAATGTTTTACATTAAATTGTCATTGGACTTATAAAATTCTGACATGTTATAAAACGCCTGGGCGGCATAAAAAGACACTGAAGACAGTTATCAGAAAATACGACGGACGGGAAATTTAATAACAAGACTGCGCCTAAAGCAAAGATAATGATAAAAAGTATACAATATTGAATCAACGAACCTTCTCTACTTGTATATAAGTATTACAACGATTAGCGTTTTATGCCCTGACTCTCTTAAGCGGTATTCACATACAAGCTGCATGCTGTGCTATGCACCACGCGACATGTCAAGCGACTCTGACGCCTTCTGCCGAGGATATAACGAGTCATTCGACGTACTTATATTTTAGAAAAAATCATTCAACCATTCCCTGTCAGAAAAAGCCCAGACTTGGTGTTTTTCAAAATGATTTCTATCCTTTTACTAAACCACTAGCAGAAATATAATAGTGTGGTATATTTTTGGAATCAGCTTATCTGACATCCCACTGGATAGGTCTCTAAAGAAAAAAATTAATTTATTTTCATATAAAAAATTGATAACGTTATAGGTAGAAAATGTACTAGGTGACCCATCTCCACCCAAGTCTAAAATACTTACTAAGGCTCCTACTAAACTTTCCCAAAATAAAAATCTCCATACTTTAACTTCCCTACATGATCCTCCTGTATAAATACTGTTTATTTCCAATTAAAGCGATTCCTTTGACAGCCAAAACGCAAATCACGCTCACGTGCGCTTCATTAAGAGGGCGCAGTACGCTCGGGTCTCCACACAAACGTATTTAGGCTCTCATTTTAAAACGCCATGCTAGAATAACATGAAACTTTGTGTACACAATGGGATCCAGCTTGTCTTGGGCGGAAATTAGTTTCTGTTGCTTGAAATTATAATGGCGAAAAAATACAGCGATTATTAAGATAAGATAAGATAAGAAAAGATAAGATAAGATAAGATAAGATTTATTTATTGAATAACAAGGTTTCCATACAAGCCGTAAAATAATCAAAAAACCGCTGTATTTTTTTTTCTTTTTCAATTTCTAGCAACAGAAACTTGGAGTTTTTCAAAATGATTTCTATCCTTTTACTAAACCACTAGCAGAAATATAATAGTGTGGTATATTTTTGGAATCAGCTTATCTGACATCCCACTGGATAGGTCTCTAAAGAAAAAAATTAATTTATTTTCATATAAAAAATTGATAACGTTATAGGTAGAAAATGTACTAGGTGACCCATCTCCACCCAAGTCTAAAATACTTACTAAGGCTCCTACTAAACTTTCCCAAAATAAAAATCTCCATACTTTAACTTCCCTACATGATCCTCCTGTATAAATACTGTTTATTTCCAATTAAAGCGATTCCTTTGACAGCCAAAACGCAAATCACGCTCACGTGCGCTTCATTAAGAGGGCGCAGTACGCTCGGGTCTCCACACAAACGTATTTAGGCTCTCATTTTAAAACGCCATGCTAGAATAACATGAAACTTTGTGTACACAATGGGATCCAGCTTGTCTTGGGCGGAAATTAGTTTCTGTTGCTTGAAATTATAATGGCGAAAAAATACAGCGATTATTAAGATAAGATAAGATAAGATAAGATAAGATAAGATCAGATTTATTTATTGAATAACAAGGTTTCCATACAAGCCGTAAAATAATCAAAAAACCGCTGTATTTTTTTTCTTTTTCAATTTCTAGCAACAGAAACTAATTTCCGACCTATGCCGGATCCCATTGTGTATACAAAGTTTCATGTTATTCTAGCATGGCGTTTTAAAATGAGAGCCTAAATACGTTTGTATGGAGAACCGATCCACACCGATCGTACTGCGCCGTCTTAAGCGGTGCTCAAAAGTTCGGTGCGGTGCGGTGGTTAAACAGCTCTGAGTGCTGCAAGAATACATTATCAGAGGTCGTATAGAGTTTATATATCGCTTATCATTGGACATACTCGAAATCATTTCCTAGTGCAAACAGCTAAGGAGTGGAATTAGCTGCCACCGTCTTTATTTCCTCTGGGCCTCTTCAAGGCAACGGTGAATATGCTATTTCTGAACCAGTGAGTGACATTTTAGGCCTTGTTATCGCTTTCCGTCAGTTGAGACTAGGGCCAAACGCTGGTCAATCAATCATACAAATATTTAAAAAAAAAAAAGATTTCAATGGGAGAGGCCGGTGAAAGATTATTATACTTAGATGGTGCACTCATAGATTCCATACAATAAAATAAAAATGGCTATAAGTATGTTTATAATGGTAGAAGACTAAGTACCCTCAATTCCTCGTGGAATCATGAAAAAACCTTGTTTGCTTGACAAACAAAACGAAGAGAACAAATCGCCAAACGTAAACTACGCGTCGTTGAAGAGTTCCGTTCTGAACATCATCAGCAGTTCCACTTCATCAAATGTCACTTTTATGAATGAAAATGCTTGATTAGTTCATGAAAATACTAAAATCACTATGTGTGTGCCTTTCACATTTGAGGAGTTCCCTCGATTCCTAATGGATCCCATCATCAGAACTCGAGCATGACAAAAATCAATCGTGAAAATAGAACTTGCTTAACAAATACAGCTAGAAGGACAAATCGCCAAACGTGAACTCTTCGTCGCTGAACAGTTCTGTTCTGATCATCATCAGCAGTTCCACTTCATCAAATGTCACATTTTTGTATGATAATGCTCGATTTGTTGATAAAAACACAAAAATCATTATATGTTTGCCTTTAAGATTTGAGAAGTTCCCTCAATTCCTAATGGATCCCATCATCAAAAATCGAGCATGACAAAAATTAATCGTGAAAATAGAACTTGCTTAACAAACACAGCTAGGAGGACAAATCGCCAAACGTGAACTTTTCGTCGTTGAAGAGTTCTGTTCTGATCATCATCAGCAGTTCCACTTCATCCAATGTCACATTTTTGGATGAAAATGCTTGACTTGTTGATAAAAACACAGAAATCACTACATGTTTAATAATAATAATAATAATAATGTTCTTTATTCACGCCAATAACACAAATTTTAGTAATCACACACTTCTGCCAAACCACAATGCGGTTTGTTGGCAGTCGAGGCTCAGTCATTAATAACAAATACGATTCACAATTAGGTACATTGGTATTCTACTATCAAAAAAAAAGAAAACAAATTAAAAGATAGGCTAAGATTCTGTGTAGGTATAACAATACAGCGGAACTAATACAGTAAAAACCCACAATACTAAAGGGTTTTTTGAAGAATTTATGTATTAAAATTATTGCATTGCATTTTTAATTTTACTTAATAAGACATTACTAACTTTCTTTTTAAACTGATGCTTTGTGATGCACTTGTTTTTTAAATCTGTAGGTAAACCGTTATAAATTTTCGGAATAAGGTACTTTCTACATCTTTGTCCATAGTAATTATTAAAACTAGGTATCAGTAACATATTAGCATCTCTGTTTCTGGTTAATCTTTGATTACTTGCTACATTTTTATATTCATCATTACAGATTTGCTCCAAAGCTAGCGTTAACACTACTTTCTCATGCACTGGCTACATTTTACATTCTAGGAAAAGCTGTTTGCCTTAAAGATTTGAGGAGTTCCCTCAATTCCTCATGGATTCCATCATCAGAACTGAGTTTTGACAAAAACGGGACCAACTTGGATATATATACTTACAATCAAAAAAAGAATTTGCCAAATCGGTTTAGTAATGACGGAGTTATGGAGTAACAAACATTAAAAAAAAAATACAACCGAATTGATAACCTCCACTTTTGAAATCTTGAAGTCGGTTAAAAAATACATTGCACGAACACCGTGGAAAAAAGAAACTTTAAATTTATACAGTTTGATCGGACTGTCAACTTAAGAGGGCGCAGTACGTTTGGTTCTCCATACAAACGTATTTATGCTCTCATTTTAAAACGCCATGGTAGAATAACATGAAACTTTGTATACACAATGGGATCCAGCTTGTCTAGGGCGGAAATTAGTTTCTGTTGCTTGAAATTATAATGGCGAAAAAATACAGCGATTATTAAGGTTTCCATACAAGCCGTAAAAAATTCAAAAAACCGCGTTATTTTTTTTCTTTTTCAATTTCTAGCAACAGAAACTAATTTCCGACCTATGCCGGATCCCATTGTGTATACAAAGTTTCATGTTATTCTAGCATGGCGTTTTAAAATGAGAGCCTAAATACGTTTGTATGGAGAACCGATCCACACCGATCGTACTGCGCCGTCTTAAGCGGTGCTCAAAAGTTCGTAACTGGTCGATTTCGTAAATATACATGCTTATTCGTTCGCGGGCGTATAATGGTTGCGATTTTATCACTTATCGTCGTGGATGAGACATTCGTCACGTTCTGACAAGTATGCAAGTGCGAGAGTGACGGGCGGATTTTATCACTTATCCACAAAGATAAGTGATAAAATGGCAACCATCTTAGGCCCGCTGGAGTCAGAATCGTCCATAACTACGGCGTTTGTTAAGCTTGTTTGGCAGCGTCGTTGTATAAAAAACAACGTATATATGGTCCCGAAGGTATTCATAGATAGATAGATATTAAAAAATATGTATTTTATTTATTTATTTTATTCCATAAATTAACACTTCACAGTCAAGCTACACAGGGTTAACTGGATATTATATCCCTTACATACCTTAGTTCTACGTTATACAGGGTGACATCGGAGACGTAATCAGAAACACATTTTTCAGACTCTACACATAATCGCCTTTTCAGTGCAATAATTGTTACATCTAATAAAACAAGTTTATTTTTCTCAAATTTTTACTAGAAAAATAATAACGCCATACTTAAATCATGGTCGCCCTATCACTTTTGACACACATTGTTTGCGGGATGACAAGTCGTCGTGTGGTGTAGGGTGACCATGTTTTGGACCACGAGAAATTTTATAATAGTCAATATTGCAAGTAGTAACTGTGATATCATCTTTATTGAGTTTGTCTTTCAATACTTCATCGGGTCAAATAATTTCTGATCAAGTCTCCGATGTCACCCTGTAGAAGACCGCAGCCATAATAACTCCACTATACTCATACTCATACTCATTTATTTGCAATGGGCATACATTACACGTCAAAGTAGCGTCGTCAGTAGTATATGCTCTTTATACTCGTAGGTAGGGTATGTGGTGTTGTGTTCCTGGTGGTGACTAGGGTCGCCAGAGCTCCCGGAGATTTGCTGTGTTGTGAGTGAGGGACCTACATATGTCTCTTGTGTCAAAATAGTCAAGTCACTACTTGCCCCTTAGATCATTGCAGATAAATGAGTATGAGTATGACTATGATAAGTATGTGGTGTTGTGTTCCTGGTGGCCAGTAAGGTCACCAAAGCTCCCGTGGATGCGCTTTATTCACAGTGAGTGACCTGCATGTCTCTAACTTGGCAGTTGGAGGAAGCCCTCACTCTCAACACAGCGTATCGCCAAGTCAATAAAGGGTCGGAAACGCACTTGTGATTCTTTCTGGAGTCGCAAGTGTCCAAAGGCTACGGTGTCTGCTTACCATAAGGCGGGCCGTGAGCTTGTTTGCCACCGTCGTTTTATAAAAAAGGTACTTTCCCAGTTGGGATTCTCCAAATCTGAGCGGTATGACGTTCCGCTGTACTCTCTTTCTTACTTTTTTTTTATAATATTGGGGGACAGTCTTACACAAATCGACCTAGTCCCAAACTAAGCAAAGCTTGTACTATGGGTACTAGACGACGATATACATACTTATATAGATAAATTCAATTCAATTCAATTCAATTATTTATTTCAGGCATAGAACCCATATCGTACATACATACTTACGTAAATACATACTTAAATACAAAGAAAAAGAATCCAAGACCCAAGAATTATTATTATCTGTGAAAAATGCACAAATAAATGCCCTGGCCGGGATTCGAACCCGGGACCTCTAGCTTCGGAGGCAGAGTCACTACCAACTAGGCTAAACAGGCCGTCTGACTTTGTAACTCCTATACTTACATTGTAAATGATATCTCAGCTCTACATCTCTAGCCCGCACCGAGCTCTTAGCCTAACCCGTTATAAAGCAGGGCTCGGTATCGCGCGATCGCGGGCCCATATTGCCCCGGCGGTCGATCGCGCCGCGCACGCGCAGTCCAGGCTTCCGCCGGAAATTATATCGTTACACTTCATTTACCCGACTACGGTGAGGCGACAGGAGGATTATGATTTTAGCAGTTACAGGGTGTACCTAAGATTCGTTTCAGGCGATAATTGGGATCGCTTTCTGAGTAGAAATAAAAAAGATGATAAAATATTAGCTGTAAACGGGATTTAATCGCGTACAACTGAAATTTATTCACCCCGTGAACATTCGTAACGTCGGGCAAACCTCAAAAATGGTTTAAAAATCGTGCAAGTTTAAATCAAAATAAAATCAAAAATTGTTTGATAGAATAAAAACTGTATAATCCGATACTTTTCTTACAACTTGTAACTATGTTTCGTTACACCACATTTAAATAGCCTGAGCTTTAATGACATTTCGTGATATCGCTTATCTATGTATGTAAGTAATAAAAGGCATGGTCTATAACATACGGTCTGGAAACATCTATCATCATCATATTTCAGAGCCACGCTCTTGTCGGTGGAGTAATTAAAAGAAAGAAAATAGTTTTATTTAGCATTTTAAAGACAATGGAAAACACCAAAAAAAAGCTGGATATAATGCTAAAATGGTCGCCACTCAGCTTGGTGCCACGAAATAAAAATAAGCCATTAGGTGTTATTTCGTGGCGCTGATTTTCAGTGGTTGCCATTCTTCATAACTGCTATTCTTCTCTATTGCTATTCTTCTCTATATTCCGCTAGTCTCTTCACTTCCCGATACGACGCGACACCAACTTTCTCCTCTACTTCGTTCAAATACGTAAAGCTAGGTCTTCGTCTGCCCCTTTAATAAAAATTATCAACAAACAAAAATATCTAGACAAGCTAAAAAACGCTTAATTAAGGTTTACATCTGGGGCATTGCCCTGTATGGAAGTGAGACGTGAACGCTGACGCAGAGGGATAGTAAACGGATGGAGGCATTCGATATGTGGTGTTGGAGAAGAATGGAAAGTATTAGTTGGACAGAAAGAAAGACAAACCAAGAAGTTTTGAACATAGTTGAGGAAAAGAGATCATTACTAAAATCGATACAGAATAGGAGAGCGAAAATGATTGAGACACCTTATACGGCACGATACTTTCTTTATTAACATCATATGTAGAAGGCAAAGTTGATGGAAACATCTATAGGCATCAGTATTTGCTTACTATCAAATAGGCAGTACGTTTGTTTACCACCGTCTTGGTAGTTATAATAATGCTAACATGCTAACATTTCGATGATATTTATAGGTGAAATGGAGTACAGTAACGTCTTAACATGCTTCAAATTCAAACAATGAAATTGGCATACAACCCAGCCGTTTCATTTGAATTTATATCTTACTTTTTTACATATAAGAGTGAGTTTTGCTTGTGTCTGCTTCCCAAAATTCACCACTGTTTTTGCCCAGAACACTTTCGGAGAATTAGGGTTTCGTCGGCGCTCGTGGATCATTCTTATTCTAGACCAGATTTATAGACGTATACTCTGTCAGAATTCTTTTAATATTTATATATTGAGACAGCTGTATAACAGATCGATTAGGTTCGTCACTTTTCGACCTTAACGGCATTAAAATAGAGTTGGAAAGTGACGAACGTTCTCATTCCGCGACTCTACTAGCTCTTTTTCCTTCGTCTTAGCCTACTTATGAATGAGAAACACGTATGACCTAGGTTACGATCATAATATATGAGACTCCGAAATATATCTCTCGCGAACTTGAAGCATATTCATAGTAATAATGAATGTGGGAGTAACTCTGTCTTTTTGTAGTTGCTTGCTATCATTTGCTTTAGATAAAATTGGGTAGGTTCACGAAAGTAGTTTGAATCTATAGAAACTCATACTCGGCGTTACAGTATGAACAGAAATCATTGCCTTAGTGATGAAAAGGCAGGTAAGAACTAATAAAAATAATAGATATATATCATCAACTTTAGGCACCATGCTTTACCCATAATTTATCTCAAATTCTTTGCGATTATGTTTGATCAGGCGTAAAAATGCACTCAGTACGTAGTAAAATGCAATCAGTAAGTACAATTTAAACCTAAGTTTACTAAGAAAATAAAAACTCAGGTGGTTTTATTATCAATGATAATAACTGTTCCGTTAGACCAATTTTTTTATGACATAGGAGGCAAACGAGCGGGTGAATCGCCTGATGGTAAGCGATTAGCGCCGCCCATGGACACTCGCAACACCAGAGGGGTTGTAAGTGCGTTGCCGGCCTTTAAGATGAGAGTACGCTCTTTTGGTACAATATACTAAATAGGTGCTACTTAAGGGCTGAAACCTAAGTTGCAATGTTTTTATTATAATTTTGAAAATTAATTATTTGTAAATTTAGTTATAGCAACAATATCCGCAAAGTTAGGAAATACCGCATGAAATTCAACACAGTCTTCCATCACGTCCATCGTAACATTACAATATTTCGTACCCTGCAGAAACTCGGCTAACCTGAAAGTCAATCCAATCCCAATGCATGACTCAAATACCAACGCTCATATGCCCACAGTTCACCAAACGCAAGGCTCATTATCGATTGCTCAGCGCCGCCGACGCCTACAAAATTGTTAGTAGCAAGCGAGATTGAATGCGCGAATGCCAACCTTAAAGTCGATGTTTATTGACGAGCGTGGCTACCATACTCGGATTTGATAGTGTGACCGCGTTTAGGGATAAGTCCCCCCACCATCTCCGCCTCGCCTGGCTCATATACAGATTTAAATGAAACCACATAATTAGCGACGCGCTGACAAGCGCCCCATTTCCTCCCGCGCCTGAAAAGCTGAAAGAAAGTCATTAGTGCTTCAAAAGAAAGAATTGGCGACGGCCAAATTGAGGACAACCTTATACAGGGTGATTTTATTGAATTCCGTTAATTGCGAGGGTATATTCCTGAGATGATATAAAGTAATCTTCTCTAAAACACTAGTTTTTACGAAGATATAAAAGAATTCATTTTCGTTAATTAACACCCCTAGTATAGTATAAAAGATCCTTAAGAATTGAACAATGATGACGTGCGTGTCATTCGAATTCCGAATATTATTGTCAAGTATTAAATCCACGTTAACTCTAAAGACCGTTATACATTTACCCTTGGTGACATAATCGATTATTTTGAATAAAATTTAAAAAAAAATTTTTTTTGGGAGACTAAACATGCTACGTCATATACATTGGCTTTATGCTTGAAGAAACGGAAATAAATTTTAATTTAATTTTTTTCTTTTTTTTTTGTCTTCTACGGTAGATGTCGCTGTACGCCTCCCTAAGGCGTTGTAAGAGGGAACTATCGAAGGATTTCGTGGACGAGCTTGATTGTTCCAATAGCTCAGAGGCTAGAGCGATTGCCCGCGTATGCCAGATGTCGCAGGTTCGAATCCTGCTCGGAGCATTAAATTTTTCAATTTTTCCCTTTATTTTGTAATTTGAAACGGAAATATATCAAAACATGAGTATAACCCGAAAAATACAGCGGATTCTCTTGAGTCATATTTACCAGGGCAGTTACTTAGTTATAATATAATATACCTATGTATGTAAAGCGCAATGATGAACGATGTTTGGAAAGCGCAATGTGGGACGTCCAATGCTCCGCTCCTAGGACTGCGTGAAATGCGACATGGTTGCATTCAAGATCGATTGCAGCACTTGGGAAGCTCTTGCTGGGAATCGCGATGAGTGGAGAAATACTATCGCAAAAGGCCGCCAAGTCCACGATAACACTTGGTTCCAAAATCTAGCCCACAAGCGTGTTAAACTGCATGACCATCAAAAGTATACCGATGTTAAGGTCCCACAATTCGCGTGCCACAAATGTGGTCGCAAATGTCGTTCCCGGATTGGCTTATATAGTCACGAGAGGTGTTGTCTCTCGCGTGCAGAATCATCTGTCAAGATGTGTGAGGCCTGATGATGATGTATGTATAGTCAACTTTTAACAACATTCACTTCACTTCAGCATCGTAACAAATATCATGTGACATACAGCAAACTATCAATTTCGGTTCTCAGTTTCCGTCACATCATCTCCAATTTTCCACCGGGAACCTTCAGCATCTCTCCCAGACTTTTTTGATCAATGATACAGAACCTGTCTATCCGTATGTCGGCCTGTTTAGCCTAGTTGACCGAGCGAGCGAAGCGAGCGAAGCGTCTTAGTTTCAGCTTCGACGAAATTTTTTTCGTATGTCTGTCCGGAATCCGGATGTTCTCCTCTACAGGTCGCATTTCTCAACCGATTCTCGTGAGATTTTGTGAGCAGTTTTTATGATTAGATAAAATTTTTTGGTCGGAGCCAGTTTTTGGAATTTTAGAAATTTGAAAAAAAAAATTTTTTTTTTCGTACTTCTGTCCGGATGTTTTCCTCTACAGGTCGCATTTCTCATCAGAAATGTTATATAAAATTCTTATGTCGAGTCAATTTTTGAAAATTTTGAGGTTTGAAAAAAAAAACAACAATATTTCGTATGTATGTCCGGATGTTCTCCTCTACAGGTCGCATTTCTAAACCGATTCTCGTGAAATTTTGTGAGCAGGTTTAATGATTAGATAAATTTTTTTGGTCGGAGCCCGTTTTTTGAATTTTTGAAATTTAAAAAAAAAATTTTTTTTTTCTTACATCCTGCCCAGATGTTTTTCTCTACAGGTCGCATTTCTCATCAGAAATATGACATAAAATAGTTTTGTCGAATCAGTTTTTGAAAATCTTGAGGTTTGAAAAAAAAACAATCTTTCGTACCTATGTATGTACGGATGTTCTCCTCTACAGGTCGCATTTCTCAACCGATTGTCGTGAAATTTTGTAAGCAGGTTTGATGATTAGATAAAATTTTTTGGTCGGAGCCAGTTTTTAAAGTTTTTGAAATTTGAAAAAAAAAGTTTTTTTTTTTCTTATTTATATCGAGATGTTTTCCTCTCCAGGTCATATTTATTATCAGAAATGTTATATACAATTCTTTTGTTGAGTCAATTCGATCGATAATTAAATTAGGTATATTGAGGTAATTACTTGATTTGAAAATACGAGTGTGTTAGGTAAGTATATTATCGATCGAGTAATAAATAAATAGAATTTGTGGGTTAAAAAAGGTATAGTAAATGGTTCCATTGGCACTGTTACCGATTTGGTGTATCTACCTAATCGTGCACCACCCGCTGATCGCCCTTTAGTAGTAATGGTCAAATTTGACAACTATACTGGCCCGACCATAATGGGATCAGTGCCTATCGCCGCTGTCACGAGAACTTGGCGTTCTAAAGAGCTCACATGTTCTAGGACTCAGTTTCCGCTTATATTAGCATGGGCAGTCACCATTCATAAGTCGCAGGGGTTGACATTACCTAGGGTAGTGGTCGACCTTGGGTCTAGAGAACTTGCTGTAGGTTGCTCATACGTTGCCCTTTCTCGGGCTCAAAAACTGAATGATGTAATCCTGGAGCCTTTTAATTTTGATCGCCTCACCAAAATCAGGACTATGAAACTCCTTCTTTTGCGGATCGAGGAGGAAGAAAGATTAAAAAGAATGGCGGACCAAACAAATCGAGATTAAAATATAGCGGTGGGTACCGCGCTCCCACATTAAAAATGTTTATGAGCTTTTTATTAAGCTATGCAAAGTTAGACTCGCGAGGTCTACAGCTCACAGAGCCACTAGTTGGTAGTGTCATTGCCTCCGAAGCTAGAGGTCCCGGGTTCGATTTCCGCTAAGGGCATTTGTTTCTGTGGTGAGCAGAGACATTTGTTCCTGAGGCTTGGATGTTTTGTATGTATTTAAGTATATATCTATTAAATATATCGTCGTCTAGTACCCATAACACAAGCCTTATTGAGCTTACTGTGGGACTAGTTCGATTTGCGTAAATAATGTCCCCTAATATTTCTTTATTTATTTGTTATTTATTTATTTATCTGTTGTTCTCGTATTATCTTTCCTTTTAAATGATGCACTCTACCGGCGTATAACGAAACTATCGAGCGTCCAACGTTTTCCAGACCAATAGTCGTTCGCTCGCTTTTCAATAGATGGCATTTGTAGATAGTTGAAGACCGAAGTCACGATAAATTTAATAGAGGGTGCAGAAAGCATCCTCTCCAACATATCTTTCACGTTTACCTCAATCTGCTAAACCTATTGCGAAAAAGTGCACTCCATTGGAACAGCGATTCCTTTTGCAAGGCGTGCTGTAATAGGCTTTAAATTATACAAGACTTCCTTCCCATATTCGTAGCTCCTAAAAAAATCCTAACTGTAAACAGTTATCGCCTCTTACAAAAGAACTAATGATATGCAACCACAAAATGAAGAGATATCTATATTATTTATTTTATAATATTAAGCTGAAGAGTTTGTTTGTTTGAACGCGCTAATCTCAGGAACTACTGGTTCGAATTGAAAAATTATTTTCGTGTTGGATAGTGCATTTATCGAGAAAGGCTTTAGGCTATATAACATCACGCTGTGACGAATAGGAGCGAAGACGCAGACGAAGTCGCGGGCAACAGCTAGTCGTAAATAAAGGGACCGCCAAATTCAGAATCAAATGTGTAAGATTGCACCTTGTATTTATTTGAATTTCGATAACTACCATACAGTTGTCTAATTTCTCTTCATGGTGAGGCTGAGGCTACTTTGTGAGTGAAAGTCTTTTCCTGTTTTAAAGACCTGAGTTTATCTTGAAACGGAAAAATTGTAGGTACCCACTATTTAAGAAAGTTTATTTTTCCGCGATGTCTCCTCAAAGATAGACATATTAAGTATGGATAGTCCATTTATCGAAGAAGGCTTAAGGCTATATAACATCACGCTGTGACGAATAGGAGCGAAGACGCGGACGAAGTCGCGGGCAACAGCTAGTCGTAAATAAAGGGACCACCAAATTCAGAATCAAATGTGTAAGATTGCACCTTGTATTTATTTGAATTTCGATAACTACCATACAGTTGTCTAATTTCTCTTCATGGTGAGGCTGAGGCTACTTTGTGAGTGAAAGTCTTTTCCTGTTTTAAAGACCTGAGTTTATCTTGAAATGGAAAAATTGTAGGTACCCACTATTTAAGAAAGTTTATTTTTCCGCGATGTCTCCCCAAAGATGGACACATTAAGTATTCTTGGCGTTACTCACCGTTAAGTAACCTTCTGAGAGATCGCCATTAATAAGAAAAATGTCCAACACTGCGGCCCTTTCATCCGGGTTAGAGGCATGGCATAAATCATCTTATATTAATTTACAGTACTGGGTACAGTCAGGTTTACAAAAATCTTTATATACACTTGTTTTTACATACAATGTAAAACACTAATGACTATATTCTCCTAAAACATAACGATCTTCGTTTACATAAAAAGCGCCAGCGGATAAAGCTGGAGTGCTTGTAAAAGTTTGATGTTGCATAAAAGATGATAGTTTAGTGCAACAGACTTGAAAGAGTCGTTAGTGGAGAAAAAACCGGCCAAGTGCGTGTCGGACCACGCACAATAAGGGTTCCGTACCGACATCTCCTAATCTACATTTAAAACCACTATACAATACAATCTACACAAAAGGTCGTGTTTTCATAGGAAACTTGCGACACTAACGCGCTTTTGTTTGGCAAGACAGTTTTTCAGCAATAACTCAAAAACCGTTAAACCTATCTTGTTCAAACTAAAAATCATTGAAAGGATTTATTTACATCATCATGATTTTTTGCAGAATTTTAAACTTCATAGTTTGGAAATTAGAGGGGGGGGGACACTTATTACGACTTTGACAGCTAATATCTCACCAACGATTGACTTAAATGAAAGATTTTTTTAGAAACCTGTATGTCATTTTTGATGGCCTATCCATATATATCAAACACGCCTATGTACATTGAAAAAAAATATTTGACCCCCTTGTTACATGTATGGGGTGCCCCCCAGTTTAATATTTTTTGCGTAATTTCACATCATATTTCTATAGCGGTTCATAACATACAGCTTCACACCAAATTTCATAATTGTAGTGGTCATATTCTCCGAGTAAATCGGCTGTGACACACGGATGGACAGACAGACATGACGAATCCATAAGGGCACATAAGGGTTTCGTTTTTTGCCATTTGGCTACGGAACCCTAAAATATGCCCGCTTCCTTAATACACTCTTCGGTACTACTACCAGCTGTACCTATGCAAGTGGCAAGATTGAATAATCGTTAATATATGGATATCATCATCATCATCATCATGTCCGTCAAAAGACGTCCACTGCTGGACATAGGCCTCCCCCAAAGACTTCCACAATGACTGGTCCTGCGCCACCCGCATCCAGCGGACACCCGCGACCTTCACCAGGTCATCAGTCCACCGTGTGGGGGGCCTGCCCACGCTACGCCTTCCGGTACGTGGTCGCCACTCGAGAACCTTTCCGCCCCAACGGCCATCGGTTCTACGTGCTATGTGCCCCGCCCACTGCTACTTAAGTTTAGCGATTCGGAGGGCTATATCGGTCACTTTGGTTCTGCTGCGGATGGCCTCATTCCTGATGCGATCACGCAGAGAAACTCCCAACATAGCTCTCTCCATTGCCCTTTGGGTGACTTTGAGCCTTCTTATGAGGCCCATAGTAAGCGACCACGTTTCAGTGCCATATGTCATCACTGGCAACACACACTGGTCAAAGACTTTTGTCTTGAGACACTGCGGAATATTAGACGAAAAGATGTGCCGTAGCTTCCCGAACGCTGCCCAGCCGAGTCGGATTCGACGATAGGCATATATGGATATAACAGTTGTTATAATGAATTCAAACATTCTCCTAACGATCCATTCATCCATCCGATTGGACGGCCTAGTTGGTAGTGCCCCTACCTCCGAAGCTAGAGGTCGCGGGTTCGCAAAAAACCGCGCGGGATAGCGGAGCGGAGGCGGCGTGTGTGACATCTTTATATTCACTTGTTTTTACATACAATGTAATTTTAAACCGCCTCCGCCCCGCCACGCGCCGCTCCCGCTCTGTGCGTTTCGAGCTTAAGACGGCGCAGTACAATCGGTGTGGATCGGTTCTCCATACAAACGTATTTAGGCTCTCATTTTAAAACGCCATGCTAGAATAACATGAAACTTTGTATACACAATGGGATCCGGCATACCTAGGTCGGAAATTAGTTTCTGTTGCTAGAAATTGAAAAAGAAAAAAAATACAGCGGTTTTTTGAATTTTTTTACGGCTTGTATGAAAACCTTAATAATCGCTGTGTTTTTTCGCCATTATAATTTCAAGCAACAGAAACTAATTTCCGCCCTAGACAAGCTGGATCCCATTGTGTATACAAAGTTTCATGTTATTCTAGCATGGCGTTTTAAAATGAGAGCATAAATACGTTTGTATGGAGAACCAAACGTACTGCGCCGTCTTAAATGCGATTGTGGTCCCAAGCGACAAACATGACTATTCATCTCATGTATCATCATGTGTCATGTGTGTATCATGTGTCATCTTGTCTAGGTCTATACCTCCTGTTCGCGGCTTCTTTGTACTGGCAGCCAACTTGTACCGTGTACATGTACAGTCGAGTTAATAAATATAAGAGCAGATACAAGCCTTCAAAAATAAATGTACATAGTAACGTACAAATACATCTAAACAGATTTATTATTCGAAAATATATACACGTGTCATCCGTCATATTCATCTGAGCAAGCCTCTCAATAATATTTAAGCAACTGAAAAATAATAAATATCTGGAGTATCATTTTTGACAAAATTATTTAAACAAGTCAAAGCACATAACTATCGACGCAAGGATTATTTTCAAATATTTGTAAACAGGTAGTCGTACATAAATATATGTATATACTTACGTTTTCCAATTTGTTGTGAACAAGTAGGAGCTCAGAAATATCTGTACAGATAAAACATTTTGAATTTTCACAAATGACAATTACCGAAAAGAGTACCATTTTGTCATATGATACATTTGTCTCTTTCAGTTTGAGTGACACGTCATAGAACTGTCATTAATCTGCGTGTTGCTTCTTTTACTATTTTGTGATTTATACTCGGTTTAATTGATATCAACATTAATTACTGGCTACTTAATATTTTTCTTTTTAGGGTTCCGTAGTCAACTAGGAACCCTTATAGTTTCGCCATGTCTGTCCGTCCGTCTGTCCGTCCGTCCGCGGATAATCTCAGTGACCGTTAGCACTAGAAAGCTGAAATTTGGTACTAATATGTATATCAATTACGCCGACAAAGTGGTAAAATAAAAAGTGGAAAAAAATATTTTATTAGGGTACCTCCCCTATACGTAAAGTGGGGAGTGTTTTTTTTTTTTTCATTTTAACCCTAACGTGTGATATATTGTTAGATAGGTATTTAAAAATAAATAGGGGTTTAATAAAATCATTTTTTGATAATGTTAATATTTTAGGAAATAATCGCTCCAGAAGTAAAAAAAAATGTGTCCCCCCCCTCTAACTTTTGAACCATAAGTTTTAAAAATATGAAAAAAATCTCAAAAGTAGAACTTTATAAAAACTTTGTAGGAAAATTATTTTGAACTTGATAGGTTGAATAGTTTTTGAAAAAATTACAAAAACTACGGAACCCTACACTGAGCGTGGCCCGACACGCTCTTGGCCGTTTTTTTTCTGTCAGTTTTGTTCAGATCTTTATGAGTTTCTACTTGTTCACATAATTTTGGCAAACTTTATTGCTGAGTTTGATATTTATTTAAGTGAAATGTTTCATCTGTGCAGATGTTTATGAGCTCCTACTTGTTCACAACAAATTGGAAAACGTTAACATATATTTATGTGCCACTACCCTTTTATTTGAAGATAACCCTTGTCTCAATAGTCATGTGCTGCCACTCGCTTAAGAGGGCGCAGTACGTTTGGTTCTCCATACAAACGTATTTATGCTCTCATTTTAAAACGCCATGCTAGAATAACATGAAACTTTGTATACACAATGGGATCCAGCTTGTCTAGGGCGGAAATTAGTTTCTGTTGCTTGAAATTATAATGGCGAAAAAATACATCGATTATTAAGGTTTTCATACAAGCCGTAAAAAATTCAAAAAACCGCTGTATTATTTTTCTTTTTCAATTTCTAGCAACAGAAACTAATTTCCGACCCAGGTATGCCGGATCACATTGTGTATACAAAGTTTCATGTTATTCTAGCATGGCGTTTTAAAATGAGAGCCTAAATACATTTGTATGGAGAACCGATCCACACCTATCGTACTGCGCCGTCTTAAATACTTTCGTAAAAATCGTAGTACAGATATTTATTATGTTTCAGTTGCTTAAATATTATAGAGAGGCTTGCTCAGATGAATATGACGGATGACACGTGTTTAGATGTATTTGTGCGTTACTGTGTACATTTATTTTTGAAGGCTTGGATTCGCTTATATATTTATGAACTCGACTGTACTGTGCAAGTCTGAACTTGGCTAATTGAGACTGCTGCTGGTGATTAGTTGAAGAGCTTTGATGACTATTTGCACATCTTAAGACTGCGCAGTACGTTCGGTTCTCCATACAAACGTATTTATGCTCTCATTTTAAAACGCCAGGCTAGAATAACATGAAACTTTGTATACACAATGGGATCCGGCATATCTAGGTCGGATCATAGTTTCTGTTGCTTGAAATTATAATGGAGAAAAATACAGCGATTATTAAGGTTTTCATACAAGCCGTAAAAAACTCAAAAAGCCGCTGTATTTTTTTCTTTTACAATTTCTAGCAACAGAAACTATGATCCGACCTAGATATGCCGGATCCCATTGTTTATACAAAGTTTCATGTTATTCTAGCATGGCGTTTTAAAATGAGAGCATAAATACGTTTGTATGGAGAACCGATCCACACCGATCGTACTGCGCCCACTTAAGTCAATGGTACTAGACGATATATTTAATAGATATATAAATAAATAAATAATAAATAAATATTAGGGGACAATTTTTACACAAATCGAACTAGTCTCATAGTAAGCTCAATAAGGCTTGTGTTATGGGTACTAGACGACGATATATTTAATAGATATCGTACTTAAATACTTACTTATATGCGGGTGGCGCAGAACCGGTCATTGTGAAAGTCTTTGGGGGAGGCCTATGTTCAGCAGTGGACGTCATTCGGCTGAAATGATGATGATGATGATGACTAAAGCTACACAGCTCTCAAACCGATTGCGGATTAAAAACAAGTGAAACAACAAATCGTATACTACCCGTTCGCTTCGAGTTGGCCGTTTCTTCACGTCCCGGTGCCCACACAGCAGCCCGCCCCGCCGGGGGTGAACCGATTACGCTCAGTTTAGGGCTTATATTTTGTACGTGTCAAGGCAGTTTAAAAAAAGATGCCTACCACCACCACCACCATAAGGAACCCTTACGGTGCCATCTCACCTGCAGATGGCACCATGAGGGTTCCTTTTTTACCTGTTTGGTACAGAACTCAAAAAATTACCGTGATCACATGCAGCACATACGGTATCGAACCTGTACCGATGATTTGCAGGGCCATCAGCACCCTACCCCTAGGCTACCAGTCCTTATCATCACCGGGTATTGCCTTGCATTCGCAGCCGCTACTACTAGCGACCCCTATGTATTTTCAAATGAACACGATTAAGAAAATTTTATAAAAATAATTTGGTTTGTTACAAAGTAATTTCTGTTGTGTTATGGCGCTCTTACGTACCTACGAGTACGTATGTAATGACGCACATTACGTTACGGCCTCACAGCGTTTGATCTCTCAATATCGGCTGATCAAAGCTTAAACCGTGAACCAATTTGACAGCAGACTTAATCAATACTCATCTGGGACCCGATTCATTAACGCACTACTAGCATATTGATTTTAGATTTGAATCGTATTGATTTTTATTCTCGCATGCTATAGTCCTAGGCCTGACTATAGTTCTGTAGGGAAGTTCGCGTATGGAGATGGTTTAGTAGAAGTTTTAGTAAGTGTAATTGTATTTTTGTAATCAGCTCATAGAGCTAGTTTATTTGATAACTGATGTCATTGTAGCTGGAAAACGTACTAACGGGCGTATGATGGTTGCTTTTTTAACCGACTTCAAAAAAAGGAGGAGGTTCTCAATTCGTCGGTTTTTTTTATGGTATGTTCACCGATTACTTGGAGGCTAGTGGACCGATTTCAAAAATGAATGGGCTTGTTTTTTAGTTGGTCCCATTGTTATCAAGTCTGGATCTGATGACGGGATCTTGGAAAAATCGAGGGAACTCCTCAAATTATATACCAAGAGGATGGTGTAAGTAAGGCTAAATCGATGGTACTTTTCAAATTATATACCAAGAGGATAGGTTAAGTAAGGCTAAATCGAAGGAACTCCTCGAATTATATAGCAGGAGGATGGGCTGGATGGGGTCTGGCAAAGTTTGGAGACGGTATTTTTTTGTTAAAAATTTACTTGTTATCACTCGTCGTGGATAAGACGCCCATCACTCTCGCACTAGCATACTTGTCAGAACGTGACGAATGTCTTATCCACGACGATTAAGCGATAAAATGGCAACCATCATAGCCCCGTTGGTTACGGATGTCCAGTTGTCCACCCAAGTCTTAAATAGCCACCCAAGACTCCTGCTAAACTTTCCCGAAAAAAATATCTCAATACGCTTTCTTCCCTACGGGACTGTAGTCCACCATGGGTTTTTACCAAATGTGTACGATAAAGGAGGCACTTAGGAATATGACGAACCGCTTCGGCTTAGTTGGAAGTGACCCTGCCTACGAAGCCGGAGGTCCCGGGTTCATTTCCCGGTCAGGGCATTATTTGTGTAATAGTTTAGTTTTATTAATCACACTATAGAATTATCATATAACAATTTTTTGCTTCTACTACATATTGTATATTGATCGTTAGAAGCAACCATTTGCATTACAATAATGAAAAATAACAATATTTTTAAATAATTAAGAATATACAATAGTTTTGACGAAATAGCACGAATATTTGTTCTCGAGTCTTGGATGTTTTCTACGTATATAAGTAAGTGTGTATATCGTCGTCTAGTACCCACAGTGCAAGCTTTGCTTAGTTAGGGACTAGGTCAATTTATGTAAGATTGTCCCCCAATCCACCTACATCATATCAGCCCAAAGACGTCCACTGCTGGACATAGGCCTCCTAATTTCATGGGGGGTACATGCCATACTCGCCACGCTAGGCATGCGGGCTGGCGATCGCACTATCTCCACCGCACTCGAGGGATGCTGTTGGTCTTGGTCGTAGTTTTTAGGACATACCCTGGTCCCCCAATGAAATAAAATAAATAAATATGGTTTCAATTCAATCTCAATACGTCAATGACGCGCTGCGAATGCAGCCGTTAATCTCGTAATTAACATTGATTGCAGTATCGGCCCTCCAGTTAATTTATTTACCACACACCAAGACGCTGCTCGTTTAAACTCGCAGTTTATTTAATTATACCCGTTCTTGGACTCCCTAAACCGCTTAGGTTATGCCAACGTTGTATATGTTTTTGGGGTTTTATGCCTGTACCTACTCTGTTTTTTTCTAACTATAAAGTACTAGGTATGCCATTTTTTTTAAACTATAAATTTCTATGTAAGAAAACAAATGAGCGTACCGTATGTTTTACCATGGGCAGTACTTATAGATAAAAAAAATAGGCTGTAGTAAACAAACTTTTCATAAGCTTGAAACGTAAACGGTAAATGGAAAAGTGAGGAAATCTAGACAACATCAATAAGATCTCGACACAGTACAAAATACCGCATACAATATTCCACCAAACCAAGTCAGGAAGCTAACTTTTCTCAGTACCTCCGTTTCACATGAAGTTAACATCCATATCAGCCGAAGGACGTCCACTATTGGACATAGGTCCCTCGAATTTCACGGTGGGTAAATGCCATAATCGCCACGCTTGGAATGCGGGTTAGCGATCGTAGTATCTCCACCGCACTCCAGGGATGCTGCTGTCCATACTCCAGTGGTCTAGGTCGTAGTTTTAGGACATACCCGGGTCCGAAGTTAACATTAAGGAGAAGTTAGCATACGGGCAATAATTAAACTGTGGTCTAGAGGTCAGCCGCGAGCCTTTGACCTTAGCTCTATAATTATAATTCGCCCTGGACCCTGACATATCACCAGTAAACCCGAATATGACTCACTGAGCGCATTAACATGTACTTACTTAATTGGACAAAAAACGGAAATGCGTAAAAAACAAGATACCATTGTTTTTAAAAACGGGTTGCGATGACCATGGTCTCATCTCAAGTGACAAGATGTATCTTTAAAATTGTACGGACTTTCCTTTCTTATTTAAAATTAATCACGACTGGTTGAGCCTAGCGGTTAGTGTCCCTGTCTGCAAAGCTGGCGGTCCTGGGTTCGAATCCCGGTAAGGGAATATATTTTTGTTACGGGTATGAATATTAGTTTCTGTATCTTGGATGTATTTTTATAATTACTTATTAAGTAATTCGTCATCTAGTATGTAACCTGAACACAAGCCATAATGACCCTTATAAGCTTAGATACTACTTTTATGGTAGCTAAAAGTTTTATTTTTATAAGATTATCCTCTAATGTTTATTTAGTTCGTAGATTATAATATCAGATATATTATTAGTACTCATTTTCATTGCTTTATTGAAAATGATTTTAAAAATACTTAATCGCACATCAATATCACACTTACTTCGGAGCACGTCTCTGCTAAATATTCCAATTCGAATATACTCAAACTTACTGTCCCTCTCACAGTTCAAAACCCAACAATGTTCCTCAGTAATTGCTTCTATCAGTTTTAAATGCTTGTTCATCCTTCAACGAAGTGATGTTATTTTAAAATGTGGCTCAAAGGAACGGTGAAAGGAGCTTTCAATATATAAAGTATCGCGGTTAAAAGGTACTTTAGATCTTCAATCAATCTAACATGGTTAGAAGAGAGGTCAAAATTAAAGTTAGATTCAGAAACAGTTGATTCAGTCAGCATTGTAGTTAGATAAGTAATACTTATGATTTATGTTGTGATATAACACTGTAAAGAAAACACATTTAACAATTCGTTAGTGAACGTACATTTTAATGGTTACTTAATGATATATAATTTGAGCTCTCGATTAGATACAGGCAATATAGTTAGCCATTTAGCATAAAAAGGTTACATTCATAACAATGAAGACTTTCAGAAATACAGTGCAAGTTGCATCATTCTTATTTTTGAGCACTGTAGCAAAATAATATTAGGTACTTTGCTTATAGTTGGAAGTGAATGTTATAATACATTAGCCATTAACGTTGCCATATACTTTAGGCGAATATAGCCGTAAAAAGCGGCTAATATCTGGTAAAATACTTTAAAAATTATGAGTTCCTCACCTGCTTAAAAAAATAACTACATGGAAAAAACACCTTCTATTCTTCGGACGTTGTAGGCCATATTTATATGATTGATTTATTAAAGTGATTGATGATTAAATATTGATAAATACCATAACGCCAATTGGAATCATGCTATGAGTATATGCAGTGTGACGTCAATTTTACGTCACCGGTACCAAAAGTACGACTTCTTCTCATTGGATTCCGTGCTTTCAAATCTCCAGCGGGCTAAAAACATCGAACAATGTTTCATAGTGCGCGCCATCGTAAAAAAAAAAATCTGTATAATTTGGTCACACAAACTTTCGCACCACAAAGTGCTTCGATAAAAGGCGTATGTCAGTTATTTATTGCAACTTTTGTAGGATGGATGGATTCGTAAATAATTAACTTTTTGGGTCCTCGCCAGTCAGAAACCCTCGCGTAAGGAATGTTTAGCCTAAAAACTTTCGGGATGTTGTCTATCTATTGAATCAAGTCAATTTCCCGCGTGATTTCTGTCAAAATAATAAATATAGGCTGAACTTTTATTAAAATAAATAGAAAATTTCGGAAACAAGAAGAAGTTTTTCCAACATAAATCATATTGAACATACAATATATTATTAATAATAATTAACCTATTTTGGTCACCTAGCTTCTCAATTTTCAGTAAAATAATCTAGTAAATTTCTTGAGGTTTAAATCTTTACTCTCAGTTAGAAGAAGTAAAATCCAATTACTTACTAAACATATTTATAAAATTTTAAAGGGTGAATATATTCAGAAAAAATTGAGCAGAGCATGCGATATAGATATTGAGTACCTACACAAACAAATGTTTTATCTATTAATTAATCAGAAGCTGCTCATTCAAAAAAGTAATATTTAAATTATAATTATAGTGAATAATAAAATAATTTAAGTATGTTAGTTTTTTGTATGAGATACTTCAGATTTATCTTAGAACTTAAATTATTATTATTTATTGTTTTCAAAACAATTGACAAAAACTTAAAAATAAATACAACGTCCCGCAAAACTGTTTGCACAGTTTTACAGTGGGATACCTACGTGAGTCTATACAATTAGTGGTTAAGTCTAGAAGTAAGTGTATATAAAATTAAATAAAAACTTTAGATGTTGTCTAACAAAGTGGATAGGTACCTACGATATTATATTGTATTTAAATACTGTCGAGGTAGTATTTGAGCAATGCTCTTTTTTGTTTCCCTCCATTCTAATAGCCGCAGGCAGGTAAGGCGTTAAGTAAATATTGTAAGCGCTTTTCGATGAGCCTATCCCCAGCATAGTAATTGCTTACTCTGATGACAGCATACTTACCCGCAGCTACAGACATGGTGCCATGTTTTTGCCTCATTTGAGATAAGTAACTCTCTTGATTGCCGTGTTGATGCTTGGTTCTTTTGACACTCTAGATATTAACAAAGATCAGTACTTCAACCTCCTTCAGCTTTTCTAAATAGTGGTTCATTTTCGCCGTGTCTATTAAGTCACAATAAATCTAATCGAATATCTACTCCATTCAGACACACACTATGGCAGCGTCAATTAGAAGATAATTCGACAGCTGTCACTATTGTCAAGCCTTCCGCATTCCTGACCCTTATTATGTAAAAGGTGAGCCCACGCTAATTATGACCCCGTGTTTATTGACCACCATAATATTACGCCATGTATGTACCATTGTGTAATAGTGGTTGAATGGAGTCAATGGTTTTTCTTTTCTTTGTTACCTAATAAACAGTAGGTAAATAGTAATTTATCAATATCGACATTTCTGCTTGCGAGTTTAATTTTTTTTTTATTAAAAATGGGATTGCTCTTGGCCTGCATCTAGCCAGGGGGCAAAGATGAGGCCGACGATGAAGCGAGCTCACCCAGAAGATGCCTATTCACTCGTGCCTTAAAAAGGTCCAGGTTATATGAACTCGGAAATACAGACGCCGGCAGAGAATTCCAAACCTTAGAAGTGCGCATTATAAAAGAAGATGCAAAGCGCTTGGTTCGAATTAGAGGAATCATTACATTGCGGGTTACCGTGGCATAATGAGGTAAATCGATCTGTCAAACCGCGCAATGTAGTGAAACTTGCATACGAGTCTCGTGCAGTCAACAGCAAAAGTAGACGATCATTTAGTACTTTATCGCACTAACATAACAATACTGCGACAGTTGGGATGCGTCAAAGTAGTGAAAGTGACAAGGTACTAAAATGGTCATTTGTTTCACTGTTCTGTGCCTATAGTTTACGTCAAAGGCATGTAATCATTTTTCCCCTCACTAGCTCGGAAAGCCGTCTTTTATCCTTTGAAACAAACGGGTAAAAATGCATTTTATCCACAAGTGGGGAAAGTAATTTGACCTTGGAGCGTGTTTGAGTAGCTTTTGACAGATAACAAAACGTAAAACGCTCATAATAATGGTTAGTTTGATATCAATTATCATTAAATAAATGGTTTTAGAATTTAATACAAAATACCAAATTTAGCTTTATTTAATGATTTAAGTCGTAAACCTTCAAATTCTATAAATAACATTTGTTTTATAATGATATTGAGTATAATTGTAAACGCACAAGTTGAGTCGATGCAATTTCAAAACGCATCGTCAGAAATGTCATCATTGTCAATGTCAACTAAAACATACACAACTTGTCACGGACTCCGACTCACGTAAATATTATACACAACTCCCAGAGTTTTCTGTTATAATATCGTAAAAAAATCGGTGATTCCAGTGATGAAAATCATGCCTGTGGAATTGTGTTTTTTTGTAGGTTGCACTTTCCTCGCTATAGTGAGGTGAAAAGTTTTGTGTTACACACGGGTGCAAAGTTGTATTGTACTTCTCGTGTATTGAAACACTCGCTACGCTCAGGATTCTATAGAATACTATAGAATCCTTTCGCTGGCTCGTGCTTCAATTCCACACTCGCGGGTAAAATACAACTTCGCACCCTTGTATAACAAATAACTATTCCACCTTACTAAGGGGTAAGGTGCAAAATATCAATATTCTTGACGTCGACTAAAACTGTGCGCCCTGCCCACGCATGGGAATACGGCTAGGCTACGGTACGGTACCCCTGCATGTCGCACAAGGCAACGGGATACTGTTAACTGGGGAAGTACCTCCGCCTTACAGAAGACCGCAGCTATAATAGCATCACTACTTGCCCATTAGGTAGGTATGTGGTGTTGTGTGCCTGGTAGTGAGTAAGGTCGCCAGAGGATGCGCTGTGTTGGGAGTGAGGGGCCTGCATACTCGTATGTCTCTAGCTTGACAGCTGGAGACATCTGCGGGTCCCTCACTCTCAACACAGCGCATCCCCAAGTCAATAAAGGGTCGGTAACGCACTTGTGATTCCTCTGGAGTCGCAAGTGTCCATAGGCTACGGTGTCTGCTTACCATCAGGCAGGCTGTAAGATGGCGGATATAAGAGTTGGTTTTGTAATTATTGGGAGCGGTGTGGAAAAAGTCCTGATGCACTTATGAAGAATATTGTAATTGAAAATAAAACCTTGGTTTATCATTATGATTTAAAGGATAAGCAACTTATCTGCGCAATGGTTTTTTTTTTATCACCAGCTCTGTCACCAAATTTAGGGTGTATTTTTTGACTTCTTCCTGGACTATTGAGGCCTACCAATAAAAACTGCGAAATTAGCTTTCACCAATTGAGCTCAAATATTATTGGAGAGTTGTATAACATTATTCTATCAGAGTTGTGTTAAATATTATAAATAAGCTGAAGAAGAAAAAATCACGAATTTTCGGGAGAAATTGTACTTCAGAGCCTTCTAATTGACAAAGGTGCTGATCTTCGAGTAAGAGTTGAAGTGATAACCGTTCCCATTGTTATTTAGCCCTAACTTCCGACTACTACTTCTCATTCACTTATGTTTAAAACCAACTACATGAAAATCAAGAGCTGGTCATGACTTAGCGAAGGTATAAAATTTGACCTCAAAAAGTAAAATTATTTTTATTTGGGTACAATACAACAATTGAATAACGTTAATAAGTATTTTAAAATCTAGAAAGTGTGCGTATTGTGTTAAAAATATAACGATTTACATATCAACCATATTTAATACTGATTATCAAAACTTATGGATCACCCCTATAAAAAAAGACGATCGCAGTTGGGATACCGGCCAAGATGGAGGGACCCACAGAGGCTTTATTTACTCTGGGGTGGCACTGGTGTGTACCTTAGGAGATCCCAGCCGTCCAAAATGCTTCGATAAGGGCTTATCGGGCGGTTTTTAGTAGATGCAACTCCAACATAATCTTCGTCTCGTCCCCGCGGATGGATATTCTCCCATACAATACAATACAATATATAAGTAATTAGGTAGCTCGCTAGCTAGCCAGCATAAATAAAAATGAATATTGGGCGACAATCTTACACAAATCGACCTAGTCTTAAACTAAGCAAAGCTTGAACTATGGGTACTAGACGACGATATACATACCTATATAGATGAATACATAGAAAACATCCAAGACCCAGGAACAAAATATATCCGTGCTAAATGCACAAATAATGCCCTGACCGGAATTCGAACCCGGGACCTCTGCCTTCGGAGGCAGTGTCATTGATTACCAACAAGGCTAAATAGGCCGACACGGGTTTCGGAACAAATTGGCCTGGGCGGACAGACAGACATAAGAGTGGTCCTATAAATAAGGGTTCCGCTTTTATCTTTTCAGGTACGGAACCCTGAAAATATTTGAATGTGGCAATGTTGGTTTGTAAGTCAAATTGCTCATACTCAGTCTAATCTAGGTCTTGCTAGCACTAGGTCAATCATATGCCACTTGATGTCTACAACCGTCTACCGGAGGTATTTATTCCTTAGATGACGCAACACATTGTCTTGCGCTTACCGAACGCGTAACAACAAATAAAATCTTCATTTAAATAAAACAGTCTCGATTCTGTTCGCCACTTTTGCATCCCAATCTAACGTTTTCGAGAGGTTCTGCTATGAATATCCTCCACAACTACCATATCAGCCCAAGGATACACTGCTTGTCAAAGGCCACTCCCAATTTTATGGGGGGTAAATGCCATAATCGCCACGCTTGGCATGCGGGTTGGCGATCGCAGTATCTCCACCGCACTCCAGGGATGCTGCTGCCCATCCCACGGTGGTCTTAGTCGTTGTTTTAGGACATACCCAGGTCCGCTATAAATATCGAAATGTATTTATGCTCCTATTGGAGCAGTATAGCCCGGAAAGTACCTATTGTGTTGGTATGTGGTGTTGTGTTCCTGGTGGTGATTAAGGTCGCCAGGGCTTCTGAGGATGTCGGGATTCGTGTTGAGGGTGAGGCTCCGCTCACTCAGTCATTCCCCAATGCAGGATGTCTATGGACCCGGGTATGTCCTAAAACTACGACCAAGACCACCGGGGGATGGGCAGCAGCATCCCTGGAATGCGGTGGAGATACTGCGATCGCCAACCCGCATGCCAAGCGTGGCGATTATGGCATATACCCCCCGTGAATTTGGGGGAGGCCCATGTCCAGCAGTGGACGTCCTTTGGCTGATTTGGTGGTGGTGGTGGTGGATGTCTATAGCGGTAGACCCAACGTCAATCCAAGTCAAATTATAGCGTGGCCACAACACTGCAAGCACGGTAATGCGCATGTGGCACCTCTGGAGTTGCAGGCGTCCATAGGCTGCGGTGACTGCTTACCAGCACTCAAGCCGTATGCTTGTTTGCCATCCTCAGCCATCGTTATCATATTAAAAAAAGTATTGTTCATTTCATTTTACGTTAGCTGTGCGCGTGAAAGCGATAGAGCAAGTCATATTAAAATATGATTGCCATCAGAATCGGAGGACAGAAATAGACGTCTGGCATGTTATATTATGTAAATGAGATACTGAATTATATTGACGCGATTTAGCGCTTTAGTTGGCCAACTTTTTATTAAATTAAAATTGTAAATTTTCCTTGGAAAGAACGCTCAGTTTTAAATTAATACTTTTAGCGCTTTACTTAAGATTATTTTACAAGTTATCTTAGTAGCAAAATGATTTTTTCCACTTTATGTTTGTTATTAAAGTATTTTATGCTCTAGTGCTTGGAAAATATCTATTGTGATTAGTTTATGTTTTTTCTTAGTCAACTCTGTCTTCTTTTCTACCGCTGAGATTGTGATATTATGAACATGTTTGATATCAGCCATATCACGAGCTTCCGTTAAACCTTCTTGAATAGGGTCCACGATGACGGTAGTAAGTACTGATTACGTTATCTTAAGCTAGACGAATGTGTAAGAAATACCTAGACGCAAGTCAACGAATGCAAACATGCACCTATTTATTTATTTATAACAAACAACAATGAAACTTAAGTAAATATCTATTTAGGCGACGAAACGGCGTGGCCCCGTCGTCTCCGGTGTAGAATTCGGTAGGTTGGCCCGGAACCGTCGGAACACGACACCCTTCGGCCAGAAGTCAGCACATGCGATGGTCTCCTGCAGCGGCCGCGGCACGCGCACCACAAATGAGCTGAAGTGCACGTAGTGACGCGAACGCAGCTGGAACACCCTCAGCGAGAAGTCGGTCTTCTGGCGAACGTACTCCACCACATCATCAGCCGTGGCGGTGTAGTGCAGGCGCGATACATAGAGCGCCATGCTAGGTGTGGCAACTCGCAAACCAGAACCAACCGGTTCTGCAGTACCACACTGACTCTTGCGCGGTTTGCGCTTCCTCGACACCGTTGTAAAACCTTCCTTATCCACATCGGTGCGAGGGGGCTTCTCCTTTGGAGAAACCCGAACTTCGAACTTCACGCGCTCTTGAGGGCGCGTCCTTCCGGTTGGCTGCGACAGACCGACCAGCTACGGCATCAGCATAGCGATGACGCGATTAAGAGGATGCGGCGGGGGGAGGCCCGGCGCGGAGGGGGCACGCGGGTTGTGGAACGGCATGCGCAGTATCAGCAACATGCAAACTGACCGAGTCGACATTTGACGCCCGGTCATTACTCTTGAAATTTGACGCCGCTGGTGACCGAGTTCCCGGGGCATTATTACGCAAACTGATAATTTCTTTGCGTAACACGGCAATAGTAGCCTGCGAGTTGTCAAACTTTTTCAAAATTTCAGCCATGCCTGCCTTAAGAGCCGATTTCCTTCAGCAGGCTGCTCACGTCGACATGTTCTGGAGTGCAGGATGGGGATCCGGAGACCTCCGTCGCCACGAACTCAGGCAAGTCACTTTCACGCTCCATCAGAACATCAATGATCTCTTTAAGGGACTTTTTCCCGGTTTCATCCCCCCTCCGGTGAGGTATAAATGTGCCGGCGATCCCGAGGGACTGGAACAGCACCTTCTTCGCTGCGCATATTTCGGCGGCACTGAAGCTCGCCAAACAAACCTGCTCCACGTCCAACTCATCCTCCCGCAGTATCTGCTGCAGAAAGGCGAGGAGCTTATTCACGACGGGATCACTCATCGTTTCAACACTATTAGCAGCGGCCGAGCCGCGCTAATTCCGCAATTAATTTATTAATTAGTCATCAATGCGTCTACGTCGCTGCGCGCATTGGACACGACTCCTATCTAATCCCTCCTATCTAATGTGAATCACCTTACGCAACTCTTGGATATTGGTGTCCTGTTGTCGGCATTAAAACAGGGCAAAAACATAACATGCAAATACATTTCATTATTGATTATTAGAAACTCATTTGGCTTTTCTTATAATTTTCAAATGCACCATTGATATATATACGTTGGTCGGCAAGGGATTGCCTGCCTCGTATTACGAAATGATGTTATATTTCGTCCACGACAAAACTACTTCAGGAGCGACCTAATATGATGATACTTCATCCAATTCCTTCAACTTTCCGGACAGGCGGGCTGTTTTATCGTTTCCAGTCCAAGTATAATCTTTTCAATTGTGAATAGGACTAGCTGCGACAGATAGTAGGGTCACCGGCATTAATATATGCCACATTTTATACAATGACGGTGGCAAACAAGCTTACGGACTGCCTGATGGTAAGCTGACACCTCAGCCAGCATCCATAGATGCTTGTGACTCCAAAAGAATCGCAAGACGCGTGTTGACAGCTTAGAGACAAACGCATGTGCGAGTAAGTACCTTATTCTCAACTCAACACAGCGCTTCCACGGGAGGTCCGATGACCTTACTCACCACCAGGAATACAACACCACATGCCTAAGGAGGGACCCGGGTATGTCCTAAAACTACGACCAAGACCACCGGGGAATGGGCAGCAGCATTCCTTGAGTGCGGTGGAGATACTGCGAACCCGCATGCCAAGCGTGGCGATTATGGCATTTACCCCCCATGAAATTGGGGGAGGCCTATGTCCAGCAGTGGACGTCCTAGGGCTGATATGGTGGATGCCTAAGGAGCACGTAGTGATGTTATGGCTGCGGTCTTCTGCAAGGTTTGACGATGGTTACTGCACACATTTACCTGTGTATTTACATGTAAAGTGCTCGGCACGTCCTGATAGATCATCCGCAATCACTATGGCGCCATACTTGTACCTGACAGTTGCTTAAATTGCCGATGCGAGGTCAAGCGAATTATGTTTGTCTTTGGAAGGTGCTATTCTTGAGTCAACTGATGTATTTCTGTATTGCGCATGACATGAGAAGAATGGAACAAAATATAAATGTGCATAAACAAACCTATAGGGGATCTCTTATCCAGCTAACTTTCGAAGAAACTAAGAAATATTGCGCGCTGATTTGTGATGGATTTTGTAATTGTTTTAACACTGTGTCGTATTCAGACTAAATTAACTAACTATATTATTTAAAGGTAAGTAGTGTAAAAATTGTCGTAACAAATAAATCTAGGTACCTAGAAGACTCGGCCTTCTTTTAAGGCTAGAGCGATTGGACGCGTATGTCTGTCGCAGTACGAATCCTACTATAAGAACCAAATTTTTCAATTTATACCTATATTTTTTTTTTCTAACAACTAAAATTTCAATATCAGAAATTAATACAAATCAGATGTATATAAATAAATGATTATCTTTCAAAAAAAAAAATACAAATCAAATATTTTTTTTTATTTCGTTAGCATACGGCATACGCTACTCCTTCATAAAAAAATTCTTTCAACTTTTTGTCATACTAGGTAATAATAGGTATGTTAACTACCGGGTAGTAAGATGTAAGTTGATGGGGCGTTAACCTATTATATCTAAGAAGATAAATATCCGGTCTATAAGAGGTGCAAGATAGTTTGGTCCTTTCACGAGCCGTGAATGTGGACGCACATGTAAATAATGCATTGGGTTGCATATTCACAAGATGGCCCTCCATGAAATAATTTAACCCGACGAATGTTATGACGTCAGAGATTATGCATTGAATATTCAATTCTAGCATAGATTCATAAATATAAGTAGGTAAGAGTTCGATTTTCAAAAAAAATTATAAACTAATTGACTACGAGTATAGGACGCTCGAAGGGTTACAATGTCCGAATTAAAAAAATATATATATACTGAACCTTCTTGTTTGTACAGCAAAGTCACTTTTTGATCGTCCTAATTTGAAACAATTCAGTCACTCTAAATGATTTAAAGTATACAAACGCGATTTCAATCACATGCCAAGATGAACGATGTTTTACTATTTATTACATATGTACGAAAAGCTAATCGACACGGCCCTTTGTTTTCCGAAATCAGTGTCAAGTAGCAGTTATGCGTGAAAATATCAATAAAAGTGACACACGACTGGTCTCTCGCATGGTCCACAGTACAAAAGAGTAGTATATTTATTTGGTTTTAGTTTTCGTAGATGTTTGCCGTCGCAAACACAATTATAATTATTTTCAATTATTTCATAAGAAAGAAGACCTATAGAAGTTTTTAAAAATACTACAAAAGATGAATAAGCTCCCCGCGTCATCCTGAAATGTGAAGGTGTAGCTGCACAATTAACTGAAATCCTCAACGCACCAAAGTCACTCCGTAAATCCTGTGGTGACAACAGGAGGATCCTGTGCTTCTGGTCGGAGTTAGGGTAGCTAAATCCCTAAATCCCTTCACGTGACGCACAATCGACTTTTACGCGGACTAAGTGCGGGAAAAGGCGTCCATAACCATATATACTATAGGAGACCGACTCCCATATATGGGAGCGCCGGTATGGGCGCATGCCTACTGTGCTCTAGTAGAGCTAGCGAGCGATCTTGCGAGCAAAAAATTATTCTAAAATTGAAACGTATAGGGGTATTAGCGTATGTACATCACAACAATATCTAACATGTGCACTATGAGATAACTAACATAACCAATACAAGTCAAAAACATTTTTCACAAGTTTAAAAGATACATAAATAATCTGTAACAGTTAGTTGTCTAAACAAAACGTTATTTTTCAATATCAAAGGCTAAAGTAATATTTTTATTACAATACACATTGAGTGTCTGTTTGTGTCAAACAAATACCACCTATGAAGCAATTGTCCATTCCGAGCTAATTTAGCTTTGCAGTTACACTACTTCTTATACTGTGGCGCGCATGTGTGAATTATCGGCGTTACGCGCATGCGTTGCGTTTGTTTGTGCCCTGCGCTTGGGCAACGGCGTATGTGACATCACAATGTAAATTTAAAAAATCTGTGTAGTTATTTGCATTTCTTATTTACCTTTCTCAACATACTGGGCACCTGGCCAATCAGATACTCAAATGCGTACACGGTAAGTCACGGTACATGTATGTAGTATAGCAGATCTTATGAATATTCTACAGCGTATTGAATAACCGACGGGCGAAAAAGTTACGAGTGCTGTGCTGGAGACCTCGTGCGGCAAGCTGTAGGTGGGAAGGCCGGAAGCTAAATAGTCTGACGACATCAAAAAGACGGCAGGGCCACCTTGGACCAGATCTGCTACGTCCTGGACATATTGGAAATCCATGGAAGAGCAGTCCAGCAGTGGACGCAAATACGCTGAAAGAGAGAGAAAGTTTTGAATGAAATCCACTTTGGGAACGTCCACCAGGATATCTTTGTTGTTCGTGCTTTGATATTTATACTCTATGCAAAATAGTCAAGTTCTACCTAATAAAATTTAAAGGACATATTTTTTGCCTTGACCAACGGATTTCCTTTAACAACAGGAAATACATTTGACAAAACACGGTGACTCAAGATAGACGTAGAACATAAAAAGGCCAAAGTCCTTAACATGAATATGTAGCGGCATTTTTTCCTCAAAACATAGAAAAAACTGCATATTTTTTCTCAGAAGGACATTAAGCATAAAAAACCGGCCAAGTGCGAGTCGGAGAATCGGCCAAGTGCGAGTCGGATAATCGGACTCGCGCACGAAGGGTTCCGTACCGCATGAGCTATAAAAAGAGTCCGACTCGCACTTGGCAGGTTTTTAATATTTGTTTTTATAGCGGCAACAGAAATACATAATCTGTGCAAATTTCAACTGTCTACAGCTAGATCTCAAGAACCGTTATAGCTACTAACGGTTCTTGAGATCTAGCTCGGCGAGTGGTAGCCATGAAAAAGGGCTAAAATATCATTTTGTTTTATTTGTTTTTGTTGGTATAGCGGCAACAGAAATACACAATCTGTGAAATTTTCAACTGTCTAGCTATTACGGTTCTCGAGATACAGCCTGGTGACAGACGGACGGACGGACGGACGGACAGCGAAGTCTTAGTAATAGGGTCCCGTTTTTACCCTTTGGGTACGGAACCCTAAAAACCCAGCTACCGGAACAATGGAAATCTAAAGAATATGATGTATTCTTAGTAACATTTTTATTATTTCTAGTCGGTTACTACAATCGACTGCAAAAAGATGTAACCATTTTTCTCCTTCTTGCGTTGTAAATATGGTATAAAATGGATATATCTTTTTGTACGAGTAATCGACTGTCTGTTCTTGTGGTCAGATAATCGCTAAACGAGATGGCAAATGGGCTAGATCGGCGTTAAGATTAGATATAATTCTTGCGGTGACCCTTCACTATGCTTCAGTGTAAGTATGTTGGTACTTTGTCTCAGTAATGTAATAAGAATGTAGCAGTTTGTACGGTCGCGAATTACTGAATGATGATATGATACGAAACTTACAGCTATTTGAGCTCCGTTAATTCTAAATAGAACGGTATTGTCCTTTCTACGAATATAACGTTATGCTTCATAATTATAATCATAATCATATATTTATTTGCATAAAATAATGGTACAATTAGGTGTTACAATTTTTTAGCATGTCCTTTTCTTATTTTACCATTATCTGGTGTACAAATATTTAAAAGTCAACTGAACATTAATAAAAATAATTTAAATTTATATAATACAAGAAAAACATACAGGTCAAAAATGCACAATATCTAAATTCTAATAATAATATATATATTTTTAAATAATTAATTACATATATCTAGTAATTACTTCATAATTTGTTCAATTTCATATTAGTCACATATCATTCTTATAAATTACAGTTACTCAAAAATTCATCAACAGAGTAAAAGCAATTTTCTAGTAAATAATTATACAATTTTCTCTTAAATAAATTTAGCGGCAGGTCTTTGAAATTATCAGTTAGGCAGTTGAATAGTCGTACTGCCATTCCTTGAACATTGTTTTGGACTAATGCAAGATTCGTTCTTTGCATTACAAGTTTGTTTCTATTATTACCTCGCTTTGACGTGGTAGTTATCGTCTTGAAATTGAATGGGTGTTTTCTGATAAACATGCACATTTCGAAAATGTACATAGCCGGTAATGTTAATATTTTTTTTGGTTTTAAATAATGGTCTACAGTGTTCCAGATAATTTGCTTGTTGTATGTGTTTGGCTTTTATCACTAGACGCACGAAGCTGGTGCGGGAGACGCCGACAACGCACGCGCTACGTTTTTAGAACCTTTTTATATAATTAGTACGTGGAGTATTTTTTTCTTTTTTAGGGTTCCGTAGTCAACTAGGAACCCTTATAGTTTCGCCATGTCTGTACGTCCGTCTGTCCGTCCGTCCGCGGATAATCTCAGTGACCGTTAGCACTAGAAAGCTGAAATTTGGTACTAATATGTATATCAATTACGCCGACAAAGTGGTAAAATAAAAAGTGGAAAAAAATATTTTATTAGGGTACGTAAAGTGGGGAGTGATTTTTTTTTTCATTTTAACCCTAACGTGTGATATATTGTTAGATAGGTATTTAAAAATAAATAGGGGTTTACTAATATCATTTTTTGATAATGTTAATATTTTCGGAAATAATCGCTCCAGAAGTAAAAAAATGTGTCCCCCCCCCCCCTCTAACTTTTGAACCATAAGTTTTAAAAATATGAAAAAAATCTCAAAAGTAGAACTTTATAAAAACTTAGTAGGAAAATTATTTTGAACTTGATAGGTTGAATAGTTTTTGAAAAAATTACAAAAATAATTTCTGAACTAAGTTTGTAATTTAACCGTATACACAGGTGTTTATTGTACCTGTCATTTCTACAAAATCACAATGAAATGACGTGCTTTTTAGGGTTTTGTGTTTCTGTACTTAATATGTCAACTTAATGTGACGGACGGAAAACTACGGAACCCTACACTGAGCGTGGCCCGACACGCTCTTGGCCGGTTTTTTTAAATAAATATTACTGGGCATTTTTACACAAATCGAACTAGTCCCACAGTAAGCTCAACAAGGCTTGTGTTATGGGTACTAGACGACGATATATTTAATATATATATATACTTAAATACATAGAAAACATCCAAGTCTCAGGAACAAATGTCTCTGCTCACCACAGGAACAAATGCCCTTACCGGGAATCGAACCCGGGACCTCTAGCTTCGGAGGCAATGGCACTACCAACTAGGCTAAACAGGCCGTCGAACGAATTTACATCGCCTGTAATGATAATTCTACATATGTGGGTGAAAATAAATAAGTAAAAACCTTTCTGCCACTACCCACCTCATCCCGTGACAAAGGATAAGATAAAGCATTCGTCACTTTTTATCAGGCGGTGTTACAAAGAGCCCAACACTTTATCTTGTCATTGTTACGCAATAGACACAACCACCATAAGACCCAAAACTAGCCGTATAACGGCATTTTCAAGTCCCAATTGGCGAAATGAAGACTCAACGTTGGATTATTTTTCTATCCAGAAAAAATTAAACATTTAAGTTTCCGATCTTGTCAGAGAAACAATCATTTAATCAATAATCTTATATCAGAATATTAGCCCTTACGACGTCCTAATCTGGCCAGTACGGCGTTTCAAAGAACACTAGATGTTCCAAGGAACTGCCTCAATCAGGCCTCAAACATTAATTTGTTTCCGTAATTACGGTGCAGTATTTTATTTACCTGTCACAATCATATTTACATTGCTCAAACCGCGATAGGCAGTTAAAAGTTCAAATGTCACAGGTAATGAATGCATTAAACGATTATACGGAACTCTAGCGTGCGCCCGCAGCGAACAGTTCTGTTACAAGTTTACAAATTGCATTATTATTGGATATTCGCACGCACGCCACTGTAGCTAAGGGGTACGAGTCTTTTAACCGTCGGTCGTGGGTTCGGTCCCAGGCTCGTATGACTGGATATATTTAGATATATTTATTATCAAAGCTGTGTTGGTACATAGGTCTTATAAATATTACAGAAGTCTTATCAGCTTGCCCATTTCGGGCGTACAATATTACACTATACTAATACATGCAGACGTAAAACAATTACAAATTATCAAAACAATTAACTATAGATGTGCATTAAATATTAATTTAGATTATAGAAACTTTTTGTTAATAGCCATTTCTTGAGCTTATTTTTAAATCTGATCCCATCTTGGGCCTTAATGTGTTCAGGCAAGTGATTGAATATTTTTATTCCTGTGGCATATGTGCTCCTGCTTAGTATAAAACTAGACGGTCTAACCGTACACACATCATATTTATATTGCAATCTAATATTATTTTTTGAGACACTTTTCTTAATAAATATGTCATTTTGTTCCTTAACTAATACACAAATTTCCAAAATACAGTGTGTAAGTCTAATACGGGCGAATCTCTTAACGGTGGTTAGTATAGGACAAAGTAAAGGTAATTTTTAGATAACATTTACTTAAAGTTGCAACAATAATTTTGTCCATACAAAATAATACAGCCCGCAATGTAATGCAAACACGCTCACGTTGTTGTATTGCTAGTGAACATTTGACATTTCGGTACCGCAACCATGTTTACAGTACATTGCTGCTGAGAAATTTAAAAAAATAATTATTATTGGGTCGTAATGAACTGTAATTTTAAAAAAACTTTTTAATTCATGATTACACTAATGAATACTATGTCCGATTTAATTTATCGCCCGTATTAGACTTACACACTGTATAGATACATGTCAGAGTTAATATTTCATTGTCTTTAAAAACTTCTCTGAGAGATTCTAGATGCCAACGCTTAAATATTATAAGCAAGCATCTTTTTTGAAGAATGAATGTTGATTCTACGTTTGTCGAATTGCCCCAAAATATTATGCCATATGTCGGGTTTTCAAAAATCTTATGTGCGAAATATTATCAGCCTTTTGGTGGTTGTTAGGAGTACACCGGTGTTCTCACGATGATTTGACGACGGCCTGTTTAGCCTAGTTGGTAGTGACTCTGCTTTCGAAGCTAGAGGTCCCGGGTTCGAATCCCGGCCAGGGCATTTATAATAAATAATAGTAATAATAATATTGGGGGACAATCTTACACAAATCGACCTAGTCCCAAACTAAGCAAAGCTTGTACTATGGGTACTAGACGACGATATACATACTTATATAGATAAATACATACTTAAATACATAGGAAACATCCAAGACCCAAGAACAAATATCCGTGAAAAATGCACAAATAAATGCCCTGGCCGGGATTCGAACCCGGGACCTCTAGCTATTTATTTCTGCATTTTTCACGGATATTTGTTCTTGGGTCTTGGATGTTTTCTATGTATTTAAGTATGTATTTATCTATATAAGTATGTATATCGTCGTCTAGTACCCATAGTACAAGCTTTGCTTAGTTTGGGACTAGGTCGATTTGTGTAAGATTGTCCCCCAATATTATTATTATTATTTCCGTCACCAAAAGGCTGATAAAAAAACGAGTGCTAACGTCAAATCTTGGAATTTGGTGAGTTAGCGGACCCCGGGCTACTAGGATACAACCGAGAAACTAACGAGACGTCGGTCTGTAGGTTTAATTATTCATTAAAGTATTTCATTTTGATCTGTTTGTCAAACAGTTTTGCGACAGAACATGAACTCAATACCAATTTCTTTCATAGCGTTCTTTTCAAAATAAAAGTGCTCCTACAATGATATAATCAACGTGAACTTAAGAGGGCGCAGTACGCTCGGTTCTCCATACAAACGTATTTACGCTCTCATTTTGAAACTCCATGCTAGAATAACATGAAACTTTGTATGCACAATGGGATCCGGCATATCTAGGTCGGAAATAAGTTTCTGTTGCTATGAATTGTAAAAAGAAAAAAATACAGCGGTTTTTTGAGTTTTTTACGGCTTGTATGAAAAACTTAATAATCGCTTATTTTTTCTCCATTATAATTTCAAGCAAAAGAAACTCATTTTCGACCTAGATATGCCGGATCCCATTATGTATACGAAGTTTCATGTTATTCTAGCAAGGCGTTTTAAAAAGAGAGCGTAAATACGTTTGTATAGAGAACCGAGCGTACTGCGCCCTCTTAACTGTCTTCAAAAACGAGTCATAATAGACGTATCCGATGGTACGTATGTAATTGCAAGCCCACCACCACCACCACCACCACCATATCAGCCGAAGAACGTCCACTGCTGGACATAGGCCTCCCCCATATTCACGGGGGGTATATGCCATAATCGCCACGCTTGGCATGCGGGTTGGCGATTGCAGTATCTCCACCGCACTCCAGGGATGCTGCTGCCCATCCCCCGGTGGTCTTAGTCGTAGTTTTAGGACATACCCGGGTCCAAGCCCCATTTTGCAATAATAAATCACATACAAATCGGTTCACCCAAATGTTCGATATTTAAACATTCTTAGTATGTCTTGCATTGATTAAGAACGTGATTCAGTCGAACTGCTCTCGAATTAATATCAAAGTAATTACTTTTGGCTTCTCCTTTTAATAGGGTCGTGAGTATGATCCGTGACTGATATAACATTCGATTGTAATTTTGTAAGAAAACCTTGCCATGTCAGAGCCTGATCGCGTTTGGTCGTAAATTATTTTGTAACACGCATTGATCCTAAATTAACTAAGAATTCTCTATTCCAAATTATACCACCATCCCGATACTTCATATAAATAGTTACCCTCAGCTATCCGCATCACCCCTTACGCCCTCGATCTCTCTTTCATATTAGTTTTTCTCGCAAGAATTATTCTAGGCATACCTTTTTCAGACGAGTTCCTAATTACTATAACAAGCACCTATTTGATATTGATCCTTTTCATAATTCAATATCTAGTCTTAAATTACTTGTAAAACGTAAGATATTTTAGTACAACAGTCAATGACTTATGTAGCTAAATATCAAACTTGTTGAATGAGTATGTTTCCTTTTTATTGTACTTTTATTGTACTTTACTTAATTTAACACTCTGTTTACACAATTATTATATACATAGTTAACACCCACTATTTAAAATAATGAACCTCCAGGTCTGTTGTTTATTTTTGTTTTAGTACATTTTTTATTTAATGTACTGTGTATTTAAAATGTTTATATGACTGTTTGTGTTCTGAATAAATTAAAAAAAAAAACTTCAGAGAGCTCGTATTTAACGGTCTCGGACACTTTAAATAAATCTTTGATTAAGCTTTTATAAGGTTCACTTTCGAATATGGACATATGATAGACTATGACGTAAATAGAAACCTTACTACTGACACGAGCGAATTTGGCTTCAGGGCATCACTCTTCAAAAGAGATGAATAGTTGTGTTCATGGATGTGCAATCAAATTGCAATTCTACCCGTTTGCAATAAGGTATAAAAACGTTTGCATACCCGCATATCATTAAAATTACCCTCGTATATACTGATACGGGCAAATTCTCATTATCATTAATAGTATTGGGTGCAATCAAGCCATAAACACCGCGCATGCGTGCCCTTGGATGTCGCAACCGAATGTAATACGGTGGTCGTAATGCATCATTCATATTTACAAGCCAGTAATCTGGCAGGCTTTATTCATGGATATTCATACAACTTACATCATTTAACTATACATTATAAGAAGTAAACAATCTAAATGGGTTAATAATGGAAAATCTGAAAGTATTAGAGTTATAGATCCTTGCTACAAATTTTGTGAACTGAAGTGCTTTTATAGTGTACAGGAGTTTTTAGATTATAAGTAAGTTAGTGTACGATTACACTTCAATTTCACATGCCATGTATTTGTTTTGGTTTTAGTGATAAGAATGTTGCTTGTAAGATCTTATTGTACCTAAAACTACGAGAAATAAATTATTAGAAATTTGGAATTCGAATTCATAGCGTCGATTCCAGGGATAAGTTGATTGGTTAGACAAGTTGAATTCATGAATATCAAAAAAGTTTCTTTTTATGTAATGAACCAAGTCCGCTTTGGCTTCTTTCCAGTCAAATGACACCAAAACATTTTATGCAGGGTAATTACCAAGACTTTGAATCTCACTCCGTTTAAATCAATAATACTTAACAAAAATAACTTTTCTCAAACATGCAATGAAATATTGATGTTATGTTCCTTATAATAGGCTGCGAAGTATGACGTTTCAGGTGCGGCTAGGACAAGATATCCCGGCAAAGTCCTCTTTTTAGGGTTCCGTAGTCAACTAGGAACCCTTATAGTTTCGCCATGTCTGTCCGTCCGTCTGTCCGTCCGTCCGTCCGCGGATAATCTCAGTGACCGTTAGCACTAGAAAGCTGAAATTTGGTACTAATACAGGTGTTTATTGTACCTGTCATTTCTACAAAATCACAATGAAATGACGTGCTTTTTAGGGTTTTGTGTTTCTGTACTTAATATGTCAACTTAATGTGACGGACGGAAAACTACGGAACCCTACACTGAGCGTGGCCCGACACGCTCTTGGCCGGTTTTTTTAATTTTCATTCCACATAAATTTGTGGCACATGCATCATGACATTCTGCCACTATGCGTATCAAAAATAAAACTTTGATTTTTTTTGTTGTTTATTTCATTGCATGTTTGAGAAAACCACTATACATACCTCGGCGGGAAATATGGGGTTGCCCGCCTCAGACATATCCGGCCTCGCTTTGTTCGGCCGTCTATATGTCTTCGGCCGGCAACCCCATTCGTCCTGGCCTCTGTAGTAATGTACTATTAAAACTATAAATAATATTAAAGCTAACTTAATTAACTTATATTTATTTTAATATTTTTTTGCATCAGGAACCAAGGCCCATATTTACATATAAAATACCTTATAGACTAACATATATTATCAAAAGAAGATAAACTAATGGCTTTGTGAGCTGTAAATCGACTTCGCGAGTGATATTTTTTACGTTTGTAACCCCCATGGCTCCGCTATTTTAAATAATATTCTAAAATTGAGCCGACAAGAGTTCCATAAAATTATCTAACCAGCTCACAAAATTTCATGAAAACGATTGAGAAACGCGACCTGTAGAAAAGCAGTCGGACATCCGCCGGACAATATACGAAAGCATTTTTCCCAAGCTGAAATACAAACTAACACATTATTTAGGCGATGAAACCCTTCGCTCCGTTGCCGCCTCAACACCGGTGTAGTTGACTACACCGAAGCGAGGGGTTGCAGCCTGACAGCACTTATGCGATGGTCTATTGGAGCAGTTGCATTTGATATTTTTGTGAGATCGTCAAGTTTCCTAAAGTGCTATGTCTGGCCATGATATAGCATTGAAACACGCTTAAAGCCAGAAGCCGAACGTTGCAAATCGGTGTTAAATGGATGAGGGGTTAATGATGTGACAAAATGTTTGGTAATTATGAGAAATAATAAACCAGGCGACAGAAATACTGATCGTGAGACTAAAATACTGACTCCGAATTATTCGCTCTTGAGTATTTCAGTCAGTAAGTTTTAGTTCTTTGTAGGATAGGTCAGGTTAGTTTACGTTCGGAGCTTTTGTTACTACCCAAAAATGATTTGATATCGCTGGTAGAATCGCTCAGATGTAGGTGTTTAAAGTTGGGGCTGGTAGAGTTAAGAGGGCGCCGTACGCTCTGTAGTTGACTACACCGAAGCGAAGGCTTGCAGCCTGACATCAGCACTTATGCGATGGTCTATTGGAGCAGTTGCAGCACTTACTAAGATCGCAACCTGGGTGTGAGGCTGGCTTAAGAGTGCGCGGTACGTTCGGTTCTCCATACAAAAGTATTTACGCTCTATGCATTTGATATCTCAATGGGATCCGGCATACTTATCTAGGTTGGAAATTAGTTTGTGTTGCTTGAAATTATAATGGAGAAAAAAAGCCGTAAAAAACTCAAAAAACCGCTGTATTTTTTTTCTTTGGCGTTTTAAAATGAGAGCATAAATACGTTTGTATGGAGAACCGAGCGTACGGCGCCCTCTTAACTCTACCAGCCCCAACTTTAAACACCTACATCTGAGCGATTCTACCCGCGATATCAAATCATTTTTGGGTAGTAATAAACGCTCCGAACGTAAACTAACCTGACCTATCCTACAAAGAACTTACTGACTGAAATACTCAAGAGCGAATAATTCGGAGTCAGTATTTTAGTCTCACGATCAGTATTTCTGTCGCCTGGTTTATTATTTCTCATAATTTTTTGATATTACCACACATTTTGTCACATCATTAACCCATCATCCATTTAACACCGATTTGCAACGTTCGGCTTATGGCTTTAAGCGTGTTTCAATGCTATATCATGGCCAGACATAGTACTTTAGGAAATTTGACGATCTCACAAAAATGTCAAATGCATTCGACTTTGATCTTTCGTCTTTTGCAATAGGATTGAATTTACAGCCACACATTAGATAACATCGGCGCTTGCCATAGTTACCTACCTACTGGCGATTTTTTTCTACACTTTATAACAAATTAGGGTCCATGAACTTAGCGTGTGTAATATTAACTTAATCCGCGATAATGCGCCGAGATGATTTAGCAAATTATTGTTTTGTAGGTTTTGTAACGCTCCAGTGTAAACATTATGAATGGCAGGTGACTTTGAACTTTTCGCACGCATTTTTGGGTCATCATCGTACACACTACGAGTAAAGGATGATTCACAGTAGACCGTTCCGTGTCCGGGCCGGCCCGTTTTCTATGACAGCAAACGTAACTCTACTGTGAATCATCCTTAAGGCCGGGGCCGCACTGGCTGGGCGACTGGCGATGGCGACGCAACGGCTGACGGCGATTTCATGAAAACTTGGAACTTGGGTGACTTGTTTCACTTTATAACATTTTTATAAGACTAAAAATATAAACATGTCTATGTAGGTGTAATGTCAGATTCGTGTAAGTGTAACTTCATATATTTTAGGTACATATTATTTCACAAAGGCACTTTACGTACCTAACAGTATTAGCTCTTAAAATAACTTTGGATACTGAACACAAAAGCATACCTTTATAATATGTTATGACCCAATTACACAAATGAGCTAGATGGGTACTGTCGCCGAATACACGTTTCACATCATACGTGGAGCGTAGTCGAGTGCATCGGGTCATCGCCGCCTACGCGGCAAGGTTAAGGGCACTCCTACCAGCTTAACGTTTTGATGGACATACATACACATACATACATATACATAAACTCACGCCTGTATTCCCAAAATGGCTCATTTCCTCAAAGTTAATTTAGCCTCACCATCTTCGGTGTGGGGCCCACTTACGGCTCAGTCCCGTTTAAAGGATGATTCACAGTAGGCCGTTCCGTGTCCGGGCCGGTCCGTTTTCTCCTAGAGATATACGCCGGCCGTTGCGTTTGCTGTCATAGAAAACGGGCCGGCCCGGACACGGAACGGTCTACTGTGAATCATCCTTAACTTGGGCGATTGTGAGAGCTAGGTGAGCTATCGTGGTTTTGAAATATTGTAGTCATATATTCATTTATATATTGTGTACATGTACAATTTCAATGCATATAAATACATGATGTTACATAGTGGTGAGGTAGTGTACATGCTACCCTGTAAGGGCATTACAATGTCATCTTATTAACTAGGTATAAATACATACTTATTATTTATTTATTTAGTGCTTTCAAATGATCCCATATTCAACTTTACACTTGCTTTACACGAGATTCGTAAGGTTACATTACATGCAAAACCCCCAGAGGGCATTGCAAGCTTAGTTGAATAGAGAGCAGACCGAAGTTTTTTTTATATAAGTATTCTATTAGGAATAGTCTTCTTTTATAATGCGCACTTCTAAGGTTTGGAATTCTCTGCCGGCGTCTGTATTTCCGAGTTCATATAACCTGGACCTTTTTAAGGCACGAGTGAATAGGCATCTTCTGGGTGAGCTCGCTTCATCGTCGGCCTCATCTTTGCCCCCTGGCTAGATGCTGGCCAAGAGCAATCCCATTTTTAATAATAAAAATAAAAAAGTCGAAATATTCTTGAAGCGTGTGTTGACTAAAATATCTTATAAAAGTCTAATAAGTCATAGTCTGAACTATTGACTACTACTACCTTGATGAGTGACTGTACAGTCACCCATCAAGGTCCTGTAACCCCTAGGTGGGGCTGTGGGCGTCCACAGTACTCCGCCATTGCGTCCTATCTTGATGGGTTACGTGTTTCGCCTCGGACCAGATTAGCCACTTGCCACTGAACGCATCTAGGTGTGTTTAGGTGGGCCACGTTAACTCTTCCCTTGTGGCTTGTGGAGTCCATTCTAGAGCTTGCCGCGGGACGTAGTTGGGAGCTCTTCTTAGGGTGTTGTCAATCCAAATTCACTTGCAGATCTGGTGCCAACCAGCGTCTCGCGATAGATGTTCCACAGTTCTTCATTGGAAACACATGTAGTACAATACCTAACCGAAATTACTGCTATGTCAGGGTATAATCATTATAAAGAGGCACTTAAAAAACCCATGTGCTTCCGTTACGTAATTTCCACGGGCCCCATGGTGTTTACGATTCCGAAAAACTATTAAGTAAGTAGCAATTTGGAAAAACCAACTATAGCTACATTATTAATTTTCGTGAATTTTCATTTATTGAATTGGACAATACAAAAGCCGGGGTTTACCATAAGTGCGTAAATCACATGATGCTTAACTTTACGGTAGGTAATTCAGTTTTCAATGGGGTCATTAATTGATTGGGGGAACTAACAGGATTTTACGCTCTTATTTTTCCGTAATTCAAAGTATTTTTTGATAATTGATGAAAATTTACTCGCTTGAATTGTTATCATAGCAATCCATCCAATCCATACATATACTAACACGTAATTATATCAATACAGTTTCGCATTTATAGTGCCAGACAGATAGCTGTCTGTTACCTCTCACGATTAAGCCACTGAACCGATTTGTGTGAAATTTGGCATGGACATATATAGCTTGAGCTTCGAGAAAGGACACAAAAAAGTTTTTTTATTTTGAAATCATCCCCAAAGGGGGTGAAATGGAGGGGGGGGGGGCGGTTTGTATTCGCGGATGGTAGATGGGTGATGATGATGCTGCATATAAACATCCCACATGCTGCATATAGCTTTTTCCCATCGTTTCCGGAATCCGCTTTAGCACCTGATCCCCACGAAAGCAAATGCCATCTGACCCTCCACCCGAGAGAAAAAAACTAGGCATTACAAGTGTTAGACTGGTTTCCTAACCTAACGATGTTTAGCGTCACCGAAGAGTTAATGTTTAATATCAAGTGATATTTCCCACATAGCTGTAGTGTGGACAGGCCCCTACACACGCGCCCTGTAGCCGGGGCATAGAATACGGCTACGGTATCCTCTGCCTGTCGTAGAAGGCGACTAAAAGGGGGTCCTTGGGGTCGAAGACGGTCACATTTGGGGGCTGTGATCGCCTATGAAAGCAGATGGTGGTACCCACAGACTCTAGGGCGACACTCTTGCGTTCCGAAGGAGATCCCAGAGCCGCCCGAAATGAGTTGAGGAGGACGATCGGGGGGTTTTTAGTCGGTGCAAGTCCGACATACTCGTAACCACCGCACTGTCCCCGCGGTGCGTTGGTATCCATAAAGGATTTTCGCCCCGGAAAAAAAGGTCCCTACACACGGTGGACTGATGACCTGCTAAGTGTGCGCTGGATGCGGGTGGCGCAGGACCACTCATTGTGGAAGTTGGGGGAGACCAATGTCCAGCAGTGGACGTCCTTCGGCTAACATGATTAATTGATTATGATGATTTCGCACATAATTATTTTTAAAAACCCTTAAGGCCTTTGTACACACATATGAGAGTCGCATGCGAGTTTCACTATGTTGCGGGTTACCATGGTATAATGAGTTCCATTGATCTGTCAAACCGCGTAATACCACATACGAGTCTCGTACAGTCAACAGCAAATGTAGATGATCATTTGAGTACTTTTTCGCACTAACTTAACAATACTTTACTGTTTTTTTCTTCTTTTTAAGTGTGTTATACGCCGTGATTTCACCAGTTGGCGCCGACGGAAGACCAGCGTTGACTGTAAGGTTGGCACTATGCTGAGTCGGAACCAATTCGTGGCACTTTCTTCTTTTAATTATGTTTTATATTTTTGTTTTCTTTGTTTTTATGTGTATCGTATTACTGTTTGTACTTATATATTTGTGTGATGTGACTGATGTGATACGAATAGATGATATTTTTTTCTTTTTCTATTTCTTACTGTGACAGTTGGGATCCGTCCATGATGCGTCAAAGTACCGAAAGTGACAAGGTACTAAAATGATTATCTATTTACTTTTGCTGTTGACTATACGTGTATGAATAAGGCTTAAAAAAGAAAACACCTCCTTCGAAAAGATACTGTTACTGTGAAAACCCAGTGGTGCAGACTCCAAATTGAAAGCCACGGGCTTTACCTACCGCCCGGCTACAGTGACTTCTCCTGATAAGATCATTTAAAACTATCTCCAATTTTCGTTAAAGTAGACGTCGAATCGTCGCTTGCGCAATGCGCGCACGACGTAGTTATTAAATAAGCGAGAAGCGCATTTGCTCGTCACAATGATTAGGCCGGCGTAAGTATGATGGCTTCGGTTACTTATGGGTTATAGGAAAGGAGATCGGCTCACGTGATTCCGTTGGTACGTTCAAGGAAAACCATATATTATTGTTGTGGTAAATCTTAATAGAATTCTTGGACCTAGTACGTTGATTTGATCCCATATCTACAACGTATAGGTATGTAATTTTGTAATAATTATACTATTATTTCTTTTTTCCTGGCATTACAAATCATAAATAACTCATTTTTTATCCAAATGAGCAAAAGATATATACTTAGACCGGAATCCAATTTTATTTTTTATGATCTTTTCTCGAGCGTCATTCATACTCTGAGAATTATTTTTCTATTCCGACGGATAAGTAATGCTTATTCGAAAATAATCTTCTCTTCTGTATGTTTCTTTTATTTAGTTTAACATAGATTCAAATATAATCGTTCACTATTCATTGGACCTATTTTGTTGAACCTTAATCTATTACCCTAGACAGGTAATTATCTGAAGACTGAATAAATACTTAGAAACTTTATACGTCTTTATACATAACTACGTAATATCCACATTCAACGATCCCATTACCCATAAAGTAGATAAAATAAATTTTTAAGAAGCGACTGGCTACAATAAAATACTGAAAAAGGTAGTAAGATACCAGGTGTAACACACCAGATGCTCCCTACTGAAACACATCTTCAGAATAACCGAACTAAGCTATATCTATCGTAAAGATGCCTACGCTACTTTATCTGCAGCTCGCTCCTTCGGGAATGCCAATAGCGTTTAAGTATTGGGCGGGTCTGTAAGTTTGAAATGCGCGGTAATTACCAAGTGGTTACATATTGTATGGTGGAATACAAATAAGTATCTCGTTTATAGAAATATTTTATGGTTTCTGACAAAAGATGATGATGTTTCTTTTTTGGTCTCAACTTTTCAAGCAAGGTAATATTTCAATTTTAAGGCAAGAAATTTTGCGTGTATTCATCGTAATAAATAGCGTCCATAAGCAATCCCAGTGTGTAATAATAGAATAGAGTATGTAGGGTACATGATTTAATTGTAAGTTGAGTCGTAACATTTTGGTGCCGTGACCAGGATATAACAAGTTCATTGGCTTGACGCCTTTGATTTTTGAGCCTTACTATCTGAGATAGAAATAACTTCTTTTGACATCTCGTCGTCTGTGACAACTAACGTAAAACATTTCCGCACCCATAACATGTGTTAGGTAACGTTTTATAATATATTTTATTGTTTTAATACAAGGCAGCTCATCAAGTTGAACAATAACTTGAATAATAACAGAAACAATTGATCGGGAAACAAATGATAAAATGTATGGCTTATAGTTGGATCATTAATTTACTCTCACTGTTCTGCTCACTTGACTTATTTCTGTTTCGGTACATACTTAACTGTTCTGGGGAGCGTTAATACGTAATATAACGATCGATTGTGATTTAGGAACTTCTTGTACCTAATCGCAAAATTTAATTTATATTTAAACGCGAAATCCAAGTAGTAAATTTGAAAGTAAACGGGAAAAAAAGAGTGTTCCGAGCAGGATTCGAACGTGCGACATCCTGGCATACGCGGCCAATCGCTCTAACCAACTAAGCTACCGGAACAATCAATTTCAGGCACGAAATCCTTTACTAGTTCCCTCTTCCAACGCCTTAGGGACGCGTACAGCGACATCTACCTATAATAATTTAGAATTTCCTTTAGCAGACGTTACTGTTTAATACAAAAATTTTAATATTTTTATGTTAAGTATAATCTCCAGTTAACACTGTGTAGCTTGACTGTGAAGTGTTAATTTATGGAACATAATAAATAAAAAAATAAAAAATTAGTCCAATTTGTAAAATTGGTTTATTCAGTTATTGTAACAGCATCTTCGCCAATAGGCGACAATATTTCTTTTTTAATATTTCATTATATTGTTCATCTCATGACTCAAGTGATGAACTTTCTAAACAGCACCCAAATTAAGTATATGATCATAACTCAAGCATTCTCAATAAACTTACTACAGTACAGCGTTATTATTCAGCTAATAGTCAATTAGTGGTTATGTCATCTGACTGAAATAAATGGTTTCAACGCAAACATTAATTAATTATAATATACGTATGTAAAGCAGTTCCTACTAACCGACCAAGCCAATCTGACAAACGAAATATATATATATGTATATATGTTTTCTTCCGAGCCATATGTCTACATTGCTTGGTCGGGTTATAATTAGTAGGTAATTGACGTGCATAAAAATGAACATAAAAATAGCCCTGTTTTTTAGAACGTGAAACAATTGTAAACGAAATAAACATTCAACAATATTATACATAATTAAATCCGTTGTTATTTTTAGTTGGATGGTGTAAACTACAGACTAGTAAATTATATAGACTGCCAAAGTCTATGAACACAACAAAAATGCTCCTTAATAAATAGCGCGAAGTGTTGTGTCGTTAAACAGTCTTATGTCGTACGTCATAAAGTTCATTTTTATTCGTGAAGGTTTTTAATTTTTATAGACTTGTTTTACTGTATACTATAAATAAGGTCTTAAGCTACAGCATACCCATTATTTTAATTTAACGGCGCAATGTGTTGATGTTGACAGTCTATTATAATTTAAAAGTCTTTGGTGTAAACGAACTTTTATGGACCTCTTATTAGTAAATATATGCCTAATGAGATTAAGTAATTAATTACGGTTGGAAATTAAAATATAAGTCATTCCCCTTTCACTTGTACGCATGTAAGTGATTTTTTGTACATAAATATGGACGACTCACACCGAACGTCTGGAGTCATCCATTACAGGCAAAATTAAAAATTAAAATCGCTACTGCATAAAAAATGTCATTTGGACAATTAAGACGAATCGACGGAAGAATCAATAAAATCGGCCGACGGGTTTGGTCTCTAGAGTAGCACAAAGGAACAAATGACAGATAGTACAATCATTTGCGGCTTGTAACAAGTTGTCTCCATTTGAAAGCACACCAGGATGTTAAATCCCATATAAACTTAACACACCACAACGTCAGTTCAGTACAATTTTCAGTTATGAAGACAGAAACACTGACAGGTGAAGACGTGTCAGACGTCACTTATCTGTCTCTCTCAAACTTTCTGATTTGTGCATTAAAGTAAAGTAAAGTAAAGTTTATTTGCAAGAATATGTACATAAGATGTTAACATAATATTATAAGTCGCAGTATTCAGCCTTAAACGGCATGCAAATATTAGCATAATACTCTATTAATAATTACAAATAAAAATATTGATGAACTAATGATATTAGGAAAACAAATTAAGGTTATAAATTAATTTAGTTGCGTGCAATGTCCAAAAATTCCTTTACGGAGTAAAAATAATGTTCATGGAGCCATTTCGTCAATTTTGTCCTAAATTCTATATTGCACAATAGTTTAATTTCGTCTGGTAAGTTATTGTACACTAATATGCAAGAATAGTAGGCATTGCGTCTATATAGGCCTGAGGAGTCCACGATAAAAAAAAACCGGTCAAGAGCGTGTCGGGCCACGCTCAGTGTAGGGTTCCGTAGTTTCCGTCCGTCACTTTTTTTTTTTTTTTTTGAAAAAATTACAAAAACTATTCAACCTATCAAGTTCAAAATAATTTTCCTACAAAGTTTTTATAAAGTTCTACTTTTGAGATTTTTTTCATATTTTTAAAACTTATGGTTCAAAAGTTAGAGGGGGGGGACACATTTTTTTTTACTTCTGGAGCGATTATTTCCGAAAATATTAACATTATCAAAAAATGATTTTAGTAAACCCCTATTTATTTTTAAATACCTATCTAACAATATATCACACGTTAGGGTTAAAATGAAAAAAAAAAATCACTCCCCACTTTACGTATAGGGGAGGTACCCTAATAAAATATTTTTTTCCACTTTTTATTTTACCATTTTGTCGGCGTAATTGATATACATATTAGTACCAAATTTCAGCTTTCTAGTGCTAACGGTCACTGAGATTATCCGCGGACGGACGGACAGACGGACGGACAGACATGGCGAAACTATAAGGGTTCCTAGTTGACTACGGAACCCTAAAAAAGGCAGGCTGCAATTTACGGGGAAAAGAATCCCAGGGTGTAAAGAGCTCTGGTTGGGTTCAAAATGTGGCCATTTTAATAAATTTTAAAAACTACTGAATTTTGTGGTGTGAACGACTTTTTGAGCATTAAGTGAAATAAGTTTCTGTGGCAAGAAAACATTGGTTCAAGTTTTTATTAAAAATAAAGTAAAAATAAATAAATGCTCGTTTTGTTTAGGTTAATGTTATTTTCGGCACGGTAACTTCGTTTTGAAACATTTTGGAGGATTCAATCTGCATACATGTATGTAGGGTTCTGTGCGGTTAATAGTTTTTTCATTATAAAGTATCGCAAGTAGTAAAAGTGCCTAAGTTCACAATATGGATAGGTAACCTTACCCCATTCTGATACATTTTTCATTTTACTAATGAGTAGTTACTAATTGCTTAGGCACATTAAAAGGCGAATTCCTGACTTGTCCGGGCGGGTTCGGTATGTGGTATTTAGTTTCCTAACTTGGCGGTACACTTTCATTACAGTACTTCATTGCCGCAGTAATAGTATGCGCGGAAGTGGGGCAGGACAGCATTCGCATCGCCCCGCTTCCGCGCATCCCGCGTCAGTCAAGAAGCACTCATGTAAGCGCGCAGTAACCAAGCGGTACAGACTTAACTGACAGTTGACACTGATGACAGCTGACTGCTTACTGATATCGTACCGACTCCTCTCTAACGAGTCAGGAAATCGCCTTAGGCATACTTATTTATGCAAGAAATAGTAGATGGCATGACAAGGGTCTTGAAGAAGCCATTATATATCACGAGATGGCTAATACGAGTAGACATTAGAAAATAAATAAGCGAAGGTTATCCTCCCAAAAAGAACAATAAATTCCACAGCGAACGTATGCATAATTTGGCGGCAATGGCTGCATCTTTTTTTTAAACTGCTTTGACACGTACAAAATATAGACACCGGTTTGATTAGTAAAGACACCGCGAACAAACGCCTCTGACCTGCTTCCTGATGGGTCGATTTTAGTGTAGCTGTTTTCTGATTGGTTGATATCAAGTACAATGTTTTCTTTTAATAGTTAAATAATATATTGTGTTTTGTGGATTCAATATGGCGAAGTATTTTGATTGGTCCAAGTAAAATGTTTTGTCAACCATAAATATGTACCTGCAGTATGCTACATAATCTAGTCTAATATGACATACTTTTCGACCATGAGAAGTGAAAACGTACTTACACCACAAATACATAATCAAATAACAGAAAATGTTAAAACACTCTTACCCCACTTGTTTACCAAGTTTATATCCAATAACCGTTCCTTACCACGTTAAATGTCCCATGAAAACTAACATTTTCGGCAATAATCAACACGCGTGTCAACAATTAACGCAATTAACTATTACGCGAGTATACATCATAAGTCATAACTATGTCAAAGACCCACTTACATACAAGCCCAAATTCTGTGAATAATCTACTGTACAGTGTACACATATCAAATAGAATTAAATAGAAATTTGTTTATTTCGCTAGTTCGTTTGTTCACTCCAGATTCGGTTGAAAATCGTTCAAACAATCTCGCTGGAGCGCAAACTCTTAAGTATTCCAGTGTTTAAACCGCTCGCGTGGTCGTGTCCTTCCCCTGGATTTCCCCAGGCAACTCTCCCACCGCGCATTCCTTCTATAAAGCTACAGTAAGGTCAAATAATAACAACAATAATAATTAGTTCGTTGGTTACATTCTGTCTAGCAGGGCGGTGGTGTATTCGGCCTGTGGCTATGTCAGCTATGCGTACGGTCTACATACTTATGTTTGTCTGAAAGATCTGTAGTGTCAAGTAGTGAGTGCTGTATGTTTGTTAGTGTACAACATAAATTTATACAGGGTGATTTTGGGGTCGTGATCCGAAATAATTGTACATGGTCAAAAATTTAAAGTAGACAACATCACAGTCGGTATGAAGGTTTATAACTCAAATAATTTTCTTTTTTTTACAAATTTTAATGGGAAATATTACTTTTTCATACAACTTGGTCACCCTACCCCACTGTCAAATCTCCATACCATCCGTCAAAGAGAACGGTAACCATGTTTTTTTGTGATTTTGTATTTTTTTCATCAAAATAAATTGAAAATGAAAGGCGTTTGTTTCGTGTCACTACACTTTTTTGAAATGGCTAACAGATACCAAGTCTAAAAACTGGTTCTTGATCCACGACCCCGAAATCACCCTGTATAAACTTTAAATGTTGTGTAATATTGCCTTATCCTACACATAGCGCCTCGTCAACATAATCTTAATTTTCTTACTCGTATACTAGCATTATCACGGAATATATAAAAAGAACATTATATTCGTATATTTCGTCCTCACACTTACCATTAGTCAGATTTTTACTGTTTATTGAATTACCCTTTATGTTTTTATTTTAACTAACTCATTTCACACAATAATAATGTTATTATTCATTTTAAGTTCTCATCTGTGTGTGAGAAATAAAGAACCTTAAAGTTAAAATAACGTGATGGCCAATTACTTGATCTGTAAATATGTGGTGTTATGTTCCCGGTGGTGATTAAGGTCCCCAGAGCTCTCCAGGATCGCTTGGGACTCCAGAAGAATCACCAGGACGTTGCAGAACTAGTATTGACTTGAAGATTCGTTGTGTTGACAGCTAGATACCTATGCAGGTACCTCACTCCCAACACAGCGCATCATCGGGAGCTTGTCACTTAAAGGCTATAACAACATATGCTAATACATATCCTTTGGTCACAGCAGCAAACATGTACCTTAGACCTTACAAAATAAAATAATTAATAATAAATTCCCTAATAAAAAAATCAACAATAAATATTTGACAGTAATTTAAGAAAATGAATAATATTTTACAGCTTGATTTATTAACGACTGATTTAATTTGATTTGATTTAATTTATTTATTTGATTTGGCCAAGTGATCGTCTAGTAACATACCTACGTTGTGTGCCGCGCAACTCAAATTCTTTAATGTGAAACAAACAAGATCTGAACTCTTCACTACCTAACCTATAGCCTAGCCCTAGCTTAATATTCCTACAGAATAGCATTATCCATTTTCCTAATCCTATCACTATTTTGATTATAGAAAAGATTAAGTACTGGTCTTTGCTTTACCTACTGTATGCTTCTTTATATAAACAAATAATTATTTGTTTTTTTATTAATAATCCCCCACCAGACTACCTGAGGCCGGGCTAAGCGTAACACAGTAGCCATTGGTTTTTAAAGAAAGGCAAATTTTCCTTAAAAGCCGTAATTTTTCCCTAAATCAAAATTATTTCATCATAAAACACTGATACTCAATTTCCTAGCTAGCTAAGAATAATTTTGATTATTATTGTATGGTGCGACTTTCTCACTACCATACAATGCTACTGCTTACGCCTGGATGGGTGACAGACCTCCTAGCTACGTATTTAATACCTATTTTATGTTATTGAATTTTTAATAGGTATTTTTATATGACCTATGAATCTACCAATGCTTCGTAACCTAGACTTGCTGATGAGAAGAAGCATCAAAGAAACTCACCAGATAGTCATATCGATGATTAGAGGAATCATCTATTAATTTAAGCTTGATAAATAAATTCTAGCAATTTATGAGTACTTACGCTAACATTCTTATATACAAGAGTTGAGATACAAAGTTGTATCTAATGAAAACAAACCACCTCGTCACTAACTCCCTAAAAACCTAGTTTCCATAAAGTGGTACACTCAATATCGACTATTCAGGGCAATTCATATGAAATATTTGAACCTAATCGATACCTGAAATAGTAAACACTCATTTACTCATGATAGAAATGCGAGCATTATTCCACTCATGATAATAGATAAAATTGACTCGTAGACTGCTCCGCCTGCTACAATGTCTAGAATTATTTCATCTTTCTGAAACAATTCTATAACCTAATCATAACTGGAATCATAATAACTCAATGAACAAAGTAAATTAAATGTAGTTACACCTTTAAACCATATTTCAAATGTAGCCCATGAAACCCCATACTTCATAACCACATTTGGAAACCATTATTCACAATTGACCTTTAACTACTTATTCACGTCTACCAAACTTCCTACAATCACTAACAACCTAGTAAATGAAACCTAGTTCCCTAAAACCAACCCTAATAATTATTTAGCCCTAACACCCTATTACCTACTACAAATGACTTTAAACCTAACTCTACTCTCAACTAGTCCCTTCTCTAGTGTAAACAAAACCCCAATAATTATTTATTAGTGTTATGTAATGTGAATCCTACTATAACCTAAGCTGTAACGTTCGGTAGGCTAGACCGAGATAGGCAACCTAAAGCCTGTGTATTTGCTCCATTCACAACCGTCCGGAGACTAAAGGGATCTGTGAATGTTGCGCCCTAACGTATATAAGGTAAGTACATGAATATATTTAATAAAGAACGAACTTCAGGCGCACACAAGATCTCTACGAGTGAACACCGTTCATAGCGGTCGACTTATTGGAAATTGCGACCTTCTCGCATCAATCTGTGGCTAGACCCCAAAGCACGTAAGAGTATATCATCATCTATGTTGATAAAGAGATGATGCCAAGCCCTCTTAAACTTGGTAACAAAACTAATAGGATTCCAAGCTGTATCTCTTTTTCACCTCGATGGTGAGATCCAACTTGTTAAATAGACCATGCTATTCAGACATTGATCTGGCTCGATATCAAATCAAAACACACAAAAATCATAAAATAAAATCTTAATTCACAGTTGAATAACTCACCATAATTCAAAGTATTTGCACCATAATGAACCACTCAACTATGATAATTAATAAAATAGTACCTTGAATTATCACTACGTTAAAACGAGCCAGCTTCAAATGACAATCCGCACAACAATAAAAGTAAGAATGAGCATCCCGAATCGAACCCCACACGCTATTTATACCTTGATCTGTGTTAGCCATCAAAATTGAAGCCTCTGAGTGAATTGTCCGCAAACTTAATTACCCTACAGTCCAAGCAATACAACACCTTACGTCAAGCAAATATGGTCGCAAATCACTTGTTTCATGCAATACATACGCTCTTATTGAAATGAATTGTACTCGCGGGCAGGTGCAATAACAAAATAACAAGCTTCGCTCAAGCGAAACAACACCTTACGTCTTGCATATACGATCGCAATTTGCTTGCTTTAAATACTAGATACGTTCTTATTGAAATTCATTATACTCGAAGAGCTGGTGTATCAATATGAATAGGTATATTTTAGTGTTGTGGGTGACGTTCCAATTGTGCTTACATTTTATTACTTTATTTTATCCAACGTTTATATAATTTTTATTTATTACTGATGAAATACTTATGATTAATATATTAATACTTCTTTAGCATTCAATAAAGAATATGAATGTGCTTTGACAACATAGTTCTAGTTACATACGCCCCCTCGAGGATTTGCCATGTAATTGCTATGGATAGAGCGATTCATGAAGAATCCTCGAACTACTATTATGCTATATAACATACCCTAGATTTGTCAGTTGAACTATTCCCCAAACCCTGCCCCCCCCATTCGAACCAAATCTCGATACTTCATCACCCTTTTCAATCAAGTTTTCTTGGCGCATGTCACAAACTTGAATCAGATATTCGATTTCAGACTCCTTTCCATCCCAATATATGAAATGTTCATTTATGAACTTAGTCAATCAAACATTCATCACCTCAATGCCCCAACATTACCACTCATTACCTTTATGGCTATCAGAGCATTAAAACTCAAAATGTGATCAACCAGATTGGATACTAAATATCCAAATCAAACACTAGAAAACCCACCCTTTTTTTCCTTTGACTAGACTTCAAGTCAATTATTGAAATATTGCACCACTATTTATGATGAACATGTCACCTCTAGCATGAAAAGTAGTCTTACTTGATGTTAATATGAATACCTTGCCATAGGCCTTGTCTCATAACCTTTACCTCTTAACAACCAAATACTGTAACCATACACATAAATGAAGATTTAATTTAGAGCATAAATTCACAAAATGATTGTACATCGACAAATCATCTTATTTGATTACCCTCCTTTGCAATCAGGTAAATTCTTGTCGAATAATCCTTTTCAAGATGTGGTGTGTATACACTCATTTTTAGTCTCAGCTTCTGTGGAGTACTAGCCAACAAAAAATACCCTTAATAAAATGGGTCGAATCGTAAAACGATTTTAGCCTACTGATAAGATTTTGCTGACTAGTTGTGTCCCCCCCCCCCCCAGGTTTCCCCAAAATACCAACAAATCCAGGTTGATTACAATCCAACATTTGTCTACCTGCAATAACCCATTTTCACATAAAAACATACCTGTTTTTTTTATACTGTACATACATCCGGTAGCATTCATCATACCTTATTAATTCAGTCACTCAATCTACTTAATACTTCCTCATACACTCTTTCGCTAGATTATTACAGACAGCCAAAAGTCTTCGGTATGTAATCTTTTGAAAGTCCATGTAACTGCTGACATAATTAATTTTGCAAACTTATAAATATCTTTTTAACAGAAAAACTAAATTTTACCTTATTCTTCTTCAATGAATGCCAAATAATGCAATACAAATAAAAATAAATGATTTTCAACAAATATAAATATTTTGATAACTAATAGCGAAAATTGTTATTGAATTGATTCCAATCACTTTACAACTACTCTTTTCATTGATTTTATTTAAAACTGAATTTATATTCATTTCTGAAACTCATCACTAAGCATGCACTATGTACCAATAGGACATAATATTAAAATCTACAAACATATACAAACAATGTATTTAACATAATGCATTTTAATAGAAAAATAATAATTTATTCATTTCTACACTCCGAAGTGAATGCTGAACCCGTCTAATATGACTAAATTTTTGTAGTGTATTTAATATTGTTTTTATTTTTGATAAGTGAGTTTATACTATTACAATTGAATCGATTGCAGCTTTAGTATGATTTGTACAAAATAAAATTTATTCCTTTGTGAACCTTTGCTGTATAACAATATTAATTATTTCCAAATTTCATCGGATAAACAATATCAAAAATCTAACTCCAACATAACTTATAATCTAAGTTACCCAGTGCAGTTTAAAGATAACTACTTTGTAATTAAATGCTTTGTCCTTTTAATATATGACACAATATTTCTTTGTTTTTATGTACAACAAACCTTCTATATACATACATACTCGTACATCAAACAAATCCTTTAAATACACCGAAATATGTAAGATATTATTTTGTCCCATACTTTATAATCACTTTGTTTATCTGAGTAGGTCCGTTCCGGTAGAAATTTAGAATTACCACTAATACACAAACACCCATATTTACACTACACTACTCAATCTCTTCTTGAACTACTTTAGGTCCTGAAATTCTCCGAAACCCTTTCAATCATAATAATGTATCAGATCCTATTCCCTGCTATGTTATTATATTTACTTTTTGATTGTTAACTTATGAAGTTGTTACGATCCCATCCAACAAGGCACTATAATATCTTTGGTATCAAACCTCACTTTATCCTTTAGTCACAATAATTTACTTCACTATTTTGCTTGAAAATATATCACATTTAACTATTCTCAATCCAACAACTAAAAAGAAATTCATTTACGAAAACTTTTCTCTCTCATCTAAATTTTTAAAACCCTGTTAAATCTCAACTTGTCAAGTGTCAAAATCTTTGACAGAGAAACTTTACTTTATGACAACAAAACGTAACTTTTATATCGTACATATTAATTTACTTCATGCGACCATAATACTATAATTCTTTTATCTCTGATAGTAAATGAGTTTATTAAATAGAAAATAAAAATACATACATAGTATTAATAAATAACTAAGAACACAAAACTAAAACTAACTACAATTAAAATAATTAAAGCTATGAATTAAAAATACCTATCAAAATTTAATGCCCTGGGTAGGGTGCCCATCACGCAGGCAGCGTTCCTGCGCTGGATTGCGATTGCAATTCTCTGCGCGAGAAAGCTGCCCGCGCGAGGGTCGCCCGTTGCCTCCCTCAGCCGCTTGCCAAGCACCTTGTGGAGCATCTGTGCGCCCCTGCCCCGCGAGCCAAGAGTCTCGACGCCAAACGCTACGAACTCATATTGGGCGCCGAGACAACTGTACTTAACTATTTTTTGGCGCTCCCGAGTGTCCGCCGCCGCGCCCGCATGCCTGCTGGTCAATGGGAGGTAGGACGCCGCTAGCGTGTCAGCGCAAGTCGCGTCCCACACCAATGCACGCCCCATCTTCCAGGGAATTAACGACATCCCGTCGGGGTGCTTGCCATCGTTCCGCACTATTTGGGGTTCCAAGGCAGTTTTATCTCTTGTATGATCCCTTTACACAGTCATTATTATCACGCGATAGACTCGCTCATATCTAGTACGAGAATTTTGAAAAGAAATTAAGAGGAAATATTATCTCACGATACACTCTTATCACGATCCGTATCACGTGAATATTGATGAACAATTAAGCAAAATCCATAGACTTTTGAAAACCGCGATAATAATGACATCCCAGTATCGTGTAAAAGACCCCAATTCATAAAAGAGCCATTCAATAAACTAAAACCATTTTATCACCGGAGCATCCCCCCATCTATCAATGGAATTTATCTTGTTTTCGAAAATATGAATCGAACTCATATCTAACTATCGTAAAATCTATTGGTGATTAGTGCAAATCTTATTCTAATCATAGATAACCGACTTTATTCGTATCTGTAATTTCATAATTTCTGAAATATTTTTACACTTTTATGTATATTGATACTCCTATTTTATTATTTAAAACTTAATTTAAGTTTTATAAAAGAGGTTAAACAATAATTCAAAAAATAATTTATCTTGTAAAAACCATCTTATTTGTTCATTCTTTTTTATCACTGACAACACTTCTTTGTTTTCATTCATTCATTTGTCTGTGATTCGACCACTTTAACTAACGACGTAATTACAACCGAATATGGCGGACCAAAAGTATTTTTGTTAAATTTATGATAAAAATGTTACTTCTTGTGTCAATAATAACTTCAACTATAATAGAAAGTGGTCACAAAGCGATAATGACTTTACTCCTGTGAATCGAATTGAATAAACAGCTAAGCTGACACATTTGAAGAAACTGCGCCATAGCCATGTTTTCAAACTAAGACATACAATGGCGTTGACTTGGAGTTGACAAGATCAAGAAACAATACATCTGGTAAGTTGATTTTGTTTTTTTTTATAAAAAAAAAATCTATTTCTCTTACTGATAAACCTAATGCGCACATTTCTAACTTGCAGAAACCTATACTTGCCAACTCTAGAATCGTGAAAATTTATTTAAAACAAATGTTCATGTACCATTTACCTATTCAAAGATACAGATCAACTAGTAACTGATATAACATACAGAAGTATCTAAATAGATTGAAAATGTTATGAAAGATTATTTCTGTATGCATTACTTATTGCGCATAAAGTGGTTGTCTATTAATTACCACCTATGTATGAATCTATAATTTCCCAAGATTATATACCCTGTTTTAACTCTAAATTATGACTAGTTTTACAAGACTAACTTATTGTAAAATGATACTTATTTTTTTTTATAAAATATTGAACACTCCGTTCTTCCTAATAAAGAAATGTATTTTTTTTTCCTTCATACTATGTTATTATCATATTTCTATTTCTTCTACTTTCAGGACAGTGATGATGAAGACTGCATCAAACGATCACTCACCAAACAGATTACATGATTAGCCACTAACAGCATCCTTTGAAAATCTGAATTCTGACCCGTCCCGTTGACTACAAAATGATTTTTGTTTCATCTTCCAACATAACATATGGAGAATCCTAAATGTAACTACATATAACTTATATTAATTAGAATCATTTATAATATATATCTTACATCACTCAAATGTGTCTAGACCGATTTCAGTGAAATTTCATATTTTGATTCAAGCGTTCTCTCCGCAGTTACCTTCGGACACTTTCACAAAATTGCATTTATGCCATTTTATTCATTTCTGTTGTCTAAAACTTCCTATATTTGCTCCTATAAATAAATATATTATAAATATCCTAATGTGATGCTAATTTTTCTACTTTCTACATTTCAGTTGCTTCGGGCAATCAAGAAATCAAAATTTTCAAAATAAAGCTGGCTTGCTAGACTGGTGGCATTGCTGCTTATCTTCCACTACTGTGATACTTCTAAGGTAATTATGTCATTTATTAATGAGTAATAATACCTAATTACAATATGTCTGTAAATAAATTCAAAAATGTATGTGAAGTTTTCGATTAACACTGGACCAGTATGAAAACCACCATTTGCTCTTCCCTGTTGATGAGATGTATGCATCTCTGGCTGTAGGCTAATAATAATGATATTGATTAACATGATGATGAATATAAAAATATTTTTTATAATTCAGTACAGAAGTCCATTTTATATACATATGAAAACATTAGTATCTGTAACTGTTCTACTCTTCGTTATTCTTTCTACAACCATTACTCTGTGACTGAAACTATAATAATATACTAGCTCTTTATTGACAATGATGATCTGCATTGTATGATGTACTAGAAGCAAAGCCTTTGCTCATCAGTGTGCGACCACAGGTTATGAATGATGATGATGGTAATTTGCAAATCTTCTCTTAAGTCATAACTAACGCCCCCTGTTTCTCTAAACTCTTATGGTATTGACCACAATCATAACAATGATCGCCCCCTATTCCACTAAACTCTTATAACTTCGAAATATTTTTAATGTATATTTTTTATTAATTTATTTTTAACTTATATATGTTTCAGGTGCAGTTCATGACAAACAACAGTACACCGAATATCTCTTACGCTACTGTGAGCTTAGTTCACGGCCCACTCGACGTCAAGCAATCACCGCAGCCTACAGACGCACGCATCTACTAAAACTTATGAATTATTACATACTTGTTACGTAACCTACTTGTAGCAACAATAAACAATGATACTATTTGTTTTCGATTTTCTAGCTGAAGAGTTCAGATCAAAATTTGTTCACACTCCTTTTTCACGCCAACAAAAATGTAGTCATAAAGACTACATGCTATCCAAGGTCACGGAACCAAAAATGTCACTTAAAGGCTATAACAACATATGCTAATACATATCCTTTGGTCACAGCAGCAAACATGTACCTTAGACCTTACAAAATAAAATAATTAATAATAAATTCCCTAATAAAAAAATCAACAATAAATATTTGACAGTAATTTAAGAAAATGAATAATATTTTACAGCTTGATTTATTAACGACTGATTTAATTTGATTTGATTTAATTTATTTATTTGATTTGGCCAAGTGATCGTCTAGTAACATACCTACGTTGTGTGCCGCGCAACTCAAATTCTTTAATGTGAAACAAACAAGATCTGAACTCTTCACTACCTAACCTATAGCCTAGCCCTAGCTTAATATTCCTACAGAATATCATTATCCATTTTCCTAATCCTATCACTATTTTGATTATAGAAAAGATTAAGTACTGGTCTTTGCTTTACCTACTGTATGCTTCTTTATATAAACAAATAATTATTTGTTTTTTTATTAATAATCCCCCACCAGACTACCTGAGGCCGGGCTAAGCGTAACACAGTAGCCATTGGTTTTTAAAGAAAGGCAAATTTTCCTTAAAAGCCGTAATTTTTCCCTAAATCAAAATTATTTCATCATAAAACACTGATACTCAATTTCCTAGCTAGCTAAGAATAATTTTGATTATTATTGTATGGTGCGACTTTCTCACTACCATACAATGCTACTGCTTACGCCTGGATGGGTGACAGACCTCCTAGCTACGTATTTAATACCTATTTTATGTTATTGAATTTTTAATAGGTATTTTTATATGACCTATGAATCTACCAATGCTTCGTAACCTAGACTTGCTGATGAGAAGAAGCATCAAAGAAACTCACCAGATAGTCATATCGATGATTAGAGGAATCATCTATTAATTTAAGCTTGATAAATAAATTCTAGCAATTTATGAGTACTTACGCTAACATTCTTATATACAAGAGTTGAGATACAAAGTTGTATCTAATGAAAACAAACCACCTCGTCACTAACTCCCTAAAAACCTAGTTTCCATAAAGTGGTACACTCAATATCGACTATTCAGGGCAATTCATATGAAATATTTGAACCTAATCGATACCTGAAATAGTAAACACTCATTTACTCATGATAGAAATGCGAGCATTATTCCACTCATGATAATAGATAAAATTGACTCGTAGACTGCTCCGCCTGCTACAATGTCTAGAATTATTTCATCTTTCTGAAACAATTCTATAACCTAATCATAACTGGAATCATAATAACTCAATGAACAAAGTAAATTAAATGTAGTTACACCTTTAAACCATATTTCAAATGTAGCCCATGAAACCCCATACTTCATAACCACATTTGGAAACCATTATTCACAATTGACCTTTAACTACTTATTCACGTCTACCAAACTTCCTACAATCACTAACAACCTAGTAAATGAAACCTAGTTCCCTAAAACCAACCCTAATAATTATTTAGCCCTAACACCCTATTACCTACTACAAATGACTTTAAACCTAACTCTACTCTCAACTAGTCCCTTCTCTAGTGTAAACAAAACCCCAATAATTATTTATTAGTGTTATGTAATGTGAATCCTACTATAACCTAAGCTGTAACGTTCGGTAGGCTAGACCGAGATAGGCAACCTAAAGCCTGTGTATTTGCTCCATTCACAACCGTCCGGAGACTAAAGGGATCTGTGAATGTTGCGCCCTAACGTATATAAGGTAAGTACATGAATATATTTAATAAAGAACGAACTTCAGGCGCACACAAGATCTCTACGAGTGAACACCGTTCATAGCGGTCGACTTATTGGAAATTGCGACCTTCTCGCATCAATCTGTGGCTAGACCCCAAAGCACGTAAGAGTATATCATCATCTATGTTGATAAAGAGATGATGCCAAGCCCTCTTAAACTTGGTAACAAAACTAATAGGATTCCAAGCTGTATCTCTTTTTCACCTCGATGGTGAGATCCAACTTGTTAAATAGACCATGCTATTCAGACATTGATCTGGCTCGATATCAAATCAAAACACACAAAAATCATAAAATAAAATCTTAATTCACAGTTGAATAACTCACCATAATTCAAAGTATTTGCACCATAATGAACCACTCAACTATGATAATTAATAAAATAGTACCTTGAATTATCACTACGTTAAAACGAGCCAGCTTCAAATGACAATCCGCACAACAATAAAAGTAAGAATGAGCATCCCGAATCGAACCCCACACGCTATTTATACCTTGATCTGTGTTAGCCATCAAAATTGAAGCCTCTGAGTGAATTGTCCGCAAACTTAATTACCCTACAGTCCAAGCAATACAACACCTTACGTCAAGCAAATATGGTCGCAAATCACTTGTTTCATGCAATACATACGCTCTTATTGAAATGAATTGTACTCGCGGGCAGGTGCAATAACAAAATAACAAGCTTCGCTCAAGCGAAACAACACCTTACGTCTTGCATATACGATCGCAATTTGCTTGCTTTAAATACTAGATACGTTCTTATTGAAATTCATTATACTCGAAGAGCTGGTGTATCAATATGAATAGGTATATTTTAGTGTTGTGGGTGACGTTCCAATTGTGCTTACATTTTATTACTTTATTTTATCCAACGTTTATATAATTTTTATTTATTACTGATGAAATACTTATGATTAATATATTAATACTTCTTTAGCATTCAATAAAGAATATGAATGTGCTTTGACAACATAGTTCTAGTTACAAGCTCTGCATAGCTATGATATTAAGCCATACTGTGCTGCTCTCAGCACTTACATTATATTTGTTATTCAACACCGTCATGAACTATCTTACAGCTAAAATACAACAACCCAGCCCGTGGAACCTCTTGTACGCCGATGACGTAGCCCTCATTTCTGACGAACCTCATGACATCCAAGAAAATTTTGAACAGTGGAAAGAGTTACTCGAACAAAATGGCCTACGCATGAGTAGAACAAAAACAGAATATATTTTCTGCAACTTCAACCCTAATGCTACAGTGAGCGAGGATATCAAGGTTGACAGTACATCACTTCCAAGAGCGAAATCCTTCAGATACCTAAGATCAGTTCTCACTGAGGATGGATCGATTGAAGCGGATATAACTCACAGAACAACATCTGGCTGGTATGAGTGGCGTACGCTGACTGGAGTACTGTGCGATACAAAAATTTGTATTAAACCAAAAGGCAAGGCTCTACTATACGGGTGCGAAGTTTGGGCAGCGAAGAAGACACATTAGCAAAGACTCCACACTACAGAAATGCGTATGCTGCGATGGGCAGGAGGAGTTACGCTTAAAGGCAAGGTTCGCAACGATTACATAAGGGGGAGCTTCAAGGTTGCAAAAATAGCCGATAAAATAAAAGAGTCCCGGCTGAGATGGTATGGTCACGTACTGCGACGACCGGATGACCATGTCGTGAAAAAGTGTTTAGCCATGGCTACCGGAAAGAGGGGGAGTGGAAGACCACCGACTACCTGGATGACGAATGTCCAGACAGACATGAAGGAGATGGGCCTCAACGCAGAGGACGCACGGGAGCGAAGCAAGTGGCGTCGCATGATTGGGAAAGCCGACCCTGTGTAACGGGATAAGGCGAGGCCAAAGAAGAAGACTGTGCAGAGAGCCAATCCTAATACAAGCAAATTATATTATGAATAGAATATAAAAAAAAATTGCATAGTTTAAGAAACAAATTTTTAAAAAGCTAAAAATTACAAATGAATGTTTGGTGCCAAAGTTTAAGTATTATCAATACTATAATTGTAATAAGCATATTTTGGGAGAAAATGACTGACTGTCGAGTTTGTTTTGGTGTTTCTTCCCGGCGGTGGTCTTCTTTTTCAGAAACGCTAGTAGATTTTGACTTGTAAAAGTGCCTTGGCGGCCTGCTTGCAGAAAAAGTTCATTTATTTCATTAATTAGGTACTGTTAAAGAACGTGGCGCCCATTACTGTTCCAAGAACACTTTTCATTTCCACCTTACCTTTTCTCAGAAACCGGTCTGCAAGCTTAATGCTCTTTCTATGAAAATAAAAGGACCACATGTAAAGTACTAGGAAAACAATTGTTGATATTCTTACTTGTGCAGTTATAGGTAGAGAGAACAATACCTGCAGCAATTAGCCGTTTCAATTAGGAATCACTAATTATTACATTAAGAGATGCTATATAAACAAACAGTGTCTAAGTTTAAAACTAATTTTTCAAGTAGAATACGCCACAATTAAGTAAAAAAAACCTTTAAAAATCTTTCTAAAGTCTCTAAATTCCCGCCTCCAGGAGTCCGGGGATCCGGTAGTTCCCGTGACTGACTCAGTCCTATTCCCAAAAACTTCGGAACTTAAATAAATACCGAGACTGTAAACCCTAATTCTTTACCATATATAATTTATGCAACTACTTACTGTTCTGTTATTCTTCTATGTTTGTCTCAATCATGTCAATCAAATCTGCACATACTTGGATGTCAAATCTCGCAACCGGGACGATTCGCTTACTACACAATAATTTGCGTATTTACTTTTGATCATACATATACCACAGAGTAGGCTTTATAAACAGTACCCTCACTTCGTGCAAGGTGACCATCAGATTTTTACAAGCTCTTTATTTTTTTATTTTTTTTATTATAATCAAGACATGTACGAGTTTACAGTGCTTAACCAAAACACCCGCACAGTAAAATACAGAAACAATGTTAACTAATATTAATGTCAATAAGAAAATAAAAAGACGTATATACAATAAAAAGGTTAGACCATTAAACAAATAAAATTTATATAGATGCATATAGACTCTTACTTATTTAGCAACAACACAAGATAAATTCATCGTGATTCGACTCATTCGAACCGTCTCAACGAGTAGTTGATGACTGTGATCAATAAAAGCTTGTACCAAAAATGAAATTTTACAGAAACTTATTAATATGCGTGCTGATAAGAAGTATGGTGAAAATCTTAGAGTCAAACTATTTGTACTACACGTACAAATCGTTTTTTATATAGTCAAAATAGTACAGGTATGTTGAGGATTCGATCTTTGGCAATACTCTTTCCTCAACCCCAGGAGGTGGATGTCATTAATTTCATCACAATTGGGTAGTGTCCTAGGTAAAAATATATTATATCAGTCCATCAGTTACATTATCAAAAAACATTGAACACGTATTTTTTTCTTTGTTAATCAAACAAAAAAATACTAAGATAAAGCGCGTCAAAGTTCGTCACGCCGTGATAAAAAAAAGTGTAGCACGGCGTGACGTCACGCGGAACTTTAACGGGATATATGATCATCATCATTTGGTTTAATTGAAAAAAAAATGTGTTTAAGATTATTTTTATACCGTCAGTAGATAGCTGACGGACTAATTATATTTTTTAGATCACAAGCCTATTTGTTCTGTAGTTCAGGTGTGAAAATAGTTTATAGACATTTGTAATTATTAGTATTCATATGACATCTTAAACTTCAATGTGCTGTTTACGATACTTTAGTTGTACAACGATTGCAAGCCCACTTATGTCTAATTTGCCGAAATACGTTCGTCTTTAAACGAATATCTTTATGGGTCATTTCCACATAATGCGTTAATATTCATTTCATTGTGAATTGCATAAAGCCTATTTATATTCTCCAGAAACGTTTTAATCAGGTGGGTTACATACCAAAATTGAATAATATATTCGTGCGCATCCAAAGGAGTAAAAATACTATACAAATAAAAAAATCGGCCAAGAGCATGTCAGGCCATGCTCAGTGTAGGGTTCCGTAGTTGTCCAATGAATTTACTTTAAAAAACTCCATAACAAGCAAAAGAGAATACCTTCGCAGCGTTCACGTCTTTTACTAAGAAGGGAAGACTTTTTACAATAACTCAAAAACAGCTTAACTGATAATGTCCGCTATAGTTTAGTTTCTGTTGAAAGTATTCATTAAGCTTTACTTTCATATTTTTTGGACCCATTGATCAAAAGTTAGAGGGGGGAACCATTTTTTTTTCTTTAGGATTTAATATTTCCGACTATATTCACTTTATCAAAAAACGTTTCATGAAGACCTCTATTCATTTTGGAAGACCTATCCAACAACACCCCACACTATAGGGTTGAAGCAAAAACATTTTTGGAAGTATAATTATTACGATTTCGCAGATATGACGTCTAAAATTTATCATATATATTTTGGTCGGATCATAAATATTTATGCGGAGCGTTCGTGGCGCCCGCGTACCGTGTGCGGTATGCGAGGTTAAGCCACGTGGGCGCAGGTCGGTTCTCGGATGGGTGACCGCTTTGAGTGGTTACTAACTGAGCGATCCCGTGCTTTGGAAGGCACGCTAAGCCGTTGATCCCGGCTGTTGTCTATGATAGCATTCGTTAAGCCAAGTTAGAGGTCTTCGGGCGGCTTGAGAACTTCTAACAGTCAAGTTGCCCACTCACTTGACAAGCCTAATCCCAATAAGGTCTAGTTTCCCCCTTGGGTTGGACGGTTAGATGGCAGTCGCTTCCGTAAAAACTAGTGCCTACGCAAATTCTTGGGATTAGGTAACGGACCCCAGGCATCCTTCAGGATGCAACTGTACTGCTAATACCGCTAGGATGATGATGATGGAACATAACTATTTATGTATTGGATCAAAGTGTAGAAATTCAAACTAACTTAACATCAAATTCATATAAAATATCGTACAATAAAAAAAAATTTTTTCTAGATAACATTGAAATGCGAGAATCCCAACACACACACACAGTTCACAGTTTAAACACAATATACGTACATCGTTCAATGAATAAATGAATAAAATGACCATCTGCACATCGTGCTGCTAAAACTTATTTATTTATTTATACATAAGGAGGACCAACAGCTGCAAAAACATGATAAAGTCTTGAATAGCAACACATAGCCAATTAAAGGAACTCACAGATAGAAATTAATTAAAAGTTAAAGGTTAACAAAAGTAGCGCACACTTTCGCACTATGTGACACTAGGTTCTACTTGATAAAAATGAGTGCATAGGAAAAAGTAACACAACTTAATTACTAAGCATAACAAAAGATTACATTCAATGCAATTAATACAAGTTGCATTGCAACTATAACACACAAACAGCGCATGATCAAGTGGTTATTGTCGGAACTAACCACAGGTCACATCACAAGTTAAGGTAACATTTCGAATCATTCGCGTAACTGCCCGCGAAATTATGGCGTTAAATCGAAACAGTGTGCAAATTTTGCAAAAACATGACACCGTTTTATTAGCCACACCTTAACCAGCCGTGAAATCCACATTCAACCATCTGCATAACTTTATATGATTGAATCTGTTTGTCTCGATAACAAATAATCTTTTCCGTCGGGCACTAGAAGAGTATCTTTAACCATTTCATAGCGTTATTTAAATTTAAAATGTATAATCGATATAAGAGTGAATCGAACTATGTATTAGTAAATAAATCAAAAATTCGAGAGATAAGAAATTGGTTAAATATTTCAACATCCCTCAACTCTGCGAAACTAGTTAGCCACGAAAACTGTAATTAAACACAACCCCGTCGAATTCGATTTCATTGGAATCTTTAAAAGTTAATCTCAAAATATTATACATGTTGTTTTGAATATGATGATTAGATAAATATCTAAATAACCCAGGTAAAGGATGATTCACAGTAGGCCGTTCCGTGTCCGGGCCGGCCCGTTTTCTTCTAGAGAAATACGCCGGCCGTTGCGTTTGCTGTCATAGAAAACGGGCCGGCCCGGACACGGAACGGTCTACTGTGAATCATCCTTAAAACCGCAAACTACGCTAGTCCGGTAAGATCTCTAAGTCGAGTGCCAAATATTTGATGATCGCAAGATATGTTTACCGTGGATTTACATACTTACGGCAAAATCACGTTATGTCACTCTGTAGTGTTACAACAGGCCAGTGATTTACTAAATAACCAAACAGTGACCTCTGAGATTCCTCTTCATTTTATTAACCGACTTCAAAAATAGGATTAGGTTCTCAATTTGTTGGTTTTTTAGGGTTCCGTAGTCAACTAGGAACCCTTATAGTTTCGCCATGTCTGTCCGTCCGTCTGTCCGTCCGTCCGTCCGCGGATAATCTCAGTGACCGTTAGCACTAGAAAGCTGAAATTTGGTACTAATATGTATATCAATTACGCCGACAAAGTGGTAAAATAAAAAGTGGAAAAAAATATTTTATTAGGGTACCTCCCCTATACGTAAAGTGGGGAGTGTTTTTTTTTTTCATTTTAACCCTAACGTGTGATATATTGTTAATTAGGTATTTAAAAATAAATAGGGGTTTACTAGAATCATTTTTTGATAATGTTAATATTTTCGGAAATAATCGCTCCAGAATTAAAAAAAAATGTGTTTACCCCCCCCCCCTCTAACTTTTGAACCATAAGTTTTAAAAATATGAAAAAAATCTCAAAAGTAGAACTTTATAAAAACTTTGTAGGAAAATTATTTTGAACTTGATAGGTTGAATAGTTTTTGAAAAAATTACAAAAACAATTTCTGAACTAAGTTTGTAATTTAACCGTATAAACAGGTGTTTATTGTACCTGTCATTTCTACAAAATCACAATGAAATGACGTGCTTTCAAATAAAGTAAAACCGGTGAAAATCGGTTCACGCAATAAATAATTATTCCATAAAAATCATCTTCCATACTTTAAGCTCGCGCGCAATAGTTTACTTAATTTGCCGATAGATGTCGCTGTACGTGGAACGCTCATTTCTACATGGCGGTGTTAAGATTTTTCCTGATTTAATGGGGTCTGAGCAGGTGCGCCCATACATTAGGGCCCGTTTTTAGGGTTTTGTGTTTCTGTACTTAATATGTCAACTTAATGTGACGGACGGAAAACTACGGAACCCTACACTGAGCGTGGCCCGACACGCTCTTGGCCGGTTTTTTTAAATGTATGTTTACTGCAGATTACTCGGAGACTAGTGGACCTATTTCAAAAATTCTTTTTATGTTTGAATGGATATGTTTTCTAGTTGATCCCATTGTGACCAAGTCTGGATCTGATGACGGGATCTTGTAAAAATCGAGGGAACTCCTCAAATTCTATAGCAGGAGGATGGGATCTGGGATCTTGGAAAAATTGAAAGAACTCCTCAAATTATATGGCAATAGGATGGGATCAGGAAAAGTTTGGAGTTGGTGTTTTTTGTTAAAAAACTCTTGTAGTGGCACCAGAATCGTCCTGTTAGATCCATAAATCACTACGCTGGGCTTCTTGTTCGCACGTTAGAATGGACCGTGAATCTAATTTTAAAGATCGAGAAGTCGCATTTCATTTGTTACAGTTGACTAAACGAATAAAAATACAAAATTATTACCCGAATCAATTGGTTTACATTCCAATGATTCTGTTTTGTATACACAGGAGGCCAGAGTGACTTGCATGTGTGGCCGTGATAGTCGGACAGCGGCGTAATTACGCAAAATTTTCGAGCGTGCGAAGATAGATTCATGTCATTTTCCATAGTGAAACTGACAGTTAGATTTACCTATCGTACATTCGAAAAGTTATATGATCGATATATTTAACCTTTGATTTAACGGAGGCTTTTTATCCGGTTCTGGATATCTTTAAGACCAAATCTGACCATTAATTATTTTTACCTGAGCATTTTATGAACATCATCCATCATTTTAAATTTAAGATGACTAAAAGCGGTCAAGTATCCAAAACCTGCCGGCTCAGTTTTTATATCGGTTTTGACCTACCTCAATACTGCTGTTTTCAATACCTATGAATATAACGCCTTAATAACAATTGGGTATTTGTCACATGTTTAAATTTATAACAAGTTCACTCTATGAATAATGAACCATCAAAATAACACAATATTTTTTTTTCTGTAATATATATATATTTGATAAATACAACAAATTTAATAAAATACAAGGAACGCACCTAATATATAAAACAGTAAATGAAACAAAGGAGAAGTAGATAATAAATAAATATAAACATACAAAAAATAACCTAAAACTAAAAACCCCAACATTAAAAAGAACACGCTTTCTAAAAGGTCTAATTGTAAATTACAAAAGCTTTCCAAAATCATAAAAGATAAGATATAAATCCAATTGTGTTTTTTTTTCTTTATCGTCCAAAAGTAGAAAAATGTACTTACCAATAGAATCCCTATGTAAAACTAAAGAATACATTGTATGACAAATATGTACCTTAACGCAGTATTTCATGACTTAAACAGTTATTTTCCCATACAACGGTTAGTTTGATAACTTGCGCGTGACGTCATAAGCAATTGTCAATTTGTGTGCCTTTTCGGGGGCTAGCGCCGAGCTAGGGTTGTCCCTACTTTTTACCCTTTATTGTGCTCTAATTGTAGTTGGTCCCATTTAAGCATTTGATCGTGTCCAAAAACTGGTTCAAATGGCACTATAAAAAATTGTCAAATGCCGTTTTGCATGATTTGATTACATATGTAAAATCAAAATCAAATATTTATTCTGCAAATAGGCCACAAGGGCACTTTTACATGTCAAAGCGTGACTTGAGTACATACGAGTACCATATACTGGATGCGGGTGGCGCGGGACCGGTCATTGTGACACTCTTTGGGGGCCTATGTCCAGCGGTGGACGTCCTTCGGCTGATATGACCCCTTCGGTCGGTACCCCGTTAGGGTAGGCTGAGACCAAATAATGGCAAATAATACAGTCCATATCCATACATACTTCTTTCTCTTCGATCATATCCATACATCTAATACTGGCTCGTTGAATGCGGGTACTCGGGCCTTTTTCGGGTTCAAACGGAGTCCTATATTGCTACCACTCGCGTGTCCATTTGTTGTCTGTCACACGTAGAAATTATTAACTTCGCATTGACCTATGAACTTGAAATTGAGTAATAATGTTTATTATTACGTATATTTTACCAACAATTACCAATCACATTTGTTCTTTAGCTGTACGGAACCCTCGGTGCGCCGAGTCTGCCTCGCACACGGCCGTTTTTTATGTATCGCAGTAATTTGGTCAAGATTATTGATTCACGGGAATACGCTGTGTTATTTATTTATTTAATGTCTCAAGCTGGCAACGCAAATAATTCTCAAGTAAATAAAGGGTCGGTAACGCGCGTGTGATTCTCAGAAGTCGCAAGCGTCCATAGGCTACGATGTCTGCTTACTATCTGGCAGGCCGTAAGCTTGTTCGCCACCGACCTTGCGTAAGTGGTTAGGAGATAGTATTAATATCAATTTCCTGTATATGTTTTTTTTTGTAGTGACAGTTGTCAAATTTAAGTTATAGTTAAACTTATGATTAAGAAAACTCGTAGTTATACTCGTACCTATTTACTTGACTGCCATATGTTTGTAAGCTTTGCCTGTATTTGAAAGTTCCCTTTCATTTGTTGTTTATTTTGTGTCGTACTATATTTTTTTATATTGTAATTGTAATTACTCACGCATTCGATCCAATATTACGAGTATATTCGCGAACCAAAAGTTGACGCAACACATCGAAGCTATATAATTACTCTAATTGAGAATCCCATCCTTTTCAAACTTATGAATTTAGGTCACAAAAGCCACAAATTTACAGCTCAACAATACACAATCTAGATCATTACACATTCCTAGGCTAGCCTTCAATGGCATAGCACTTAGCGCATTGCAAATTACGAAATGAAATCAGATCCGGTAACACTAGCCACCGATCATTCCACAAGGACTCAAAGTAAATCACCACTAACCATTCAAAGGGTTATAGGCATAGCGAAAAAGCCCAAGTCAATTGAAATTCAATCTTATGTCAATGACATAAGGAATCTGACAGGGAAAAGCTATTCCCGCTTCAGCTATACCGTTAAAACGCGATTGTCAACTTTTATGTTCCAATTTTGAAGTTGAAAATGAAGTGGCATGGCGTCAACGGCCTAGCTCGCAGAAGTGCAGTGAAGATGCGAGAGGGGGCGCCGTATATAGCGGAGATGCGCAGAACCCCGCGCAGTGTGCGTACGCGCAGGTTTAGTTTCACAGACGGAATTTGAGCGGAGACGTTCCGCTCGCTGTAAACGGTGAGTAAGTGAAGTGGATCGGAAAAGTGGATTTGTTTTTGGAGTTTAGCAAATCTAATTTTGATGAATTGTGGTCTACGTAAAATTTGTTAATTGAAGCTTTTGTTGTTTTTTTCTGTTACCTACTTGAAAAGATCTAGTAAAAGTAAATCGTCCAGGACTAAATGATTATCAATACGTCAGTTAACTATATTTCAATACAGGATTTATTCATAATCGCAATTAATACCGTGTAAGTCTCAAACACATTGACGTGCAAAATTGAAAGCTTTTAAGTGAAAGTGATGTATTTTTTTTTGTAAAATAACGTACAAGGACTCTAAAGGACGATGGCGCGTTGCAACATTCGTTTCAAAAACCTACGATAAAGTCCATGCACGCAAACCCGGAAATAAAAGTAATACAAACCAACATTATAATTACAGATCTCAATATAGATTTCCTTTAACTTACCTGAATTAACCGAACGCCTGTTTGTTTGTTAATAAGCGAATCGTGCGCAGAAACCTCGGATTCTTCTCGGATAATTTTCTCGCCGCAAATTCTTGTAATAACGTCGATGTTATTGTTTTACTGGAACTAGTCTTGGCCTACGGGTGCACTCACTTTCCTTATTGTAAAGTAGTATTTTCCCGCGATTTCAACCACATGAGCTATTGTGTTAAATTCCACCCCCAATTTCATTCGTCAGCTGATTTTCGAAATAGAAAGTGTTTTATATTTTAATCTAATTAATCTATAGCTATCAACATAATGAATCCTCAAATCGATAATGGGTCGATAACGCGCATGTGATTCTTCTGATTTTGGAGTCACCAAGTCATCGTCCATAGGTTACGTTGTCTGATTACCATCAAGCATGCTTCCTACCTTCGTTGTATTTATGGCTATGGACTCCTTTTCCCGCACTTAATCCGTCATATAGAAGCGCTCGTGGCCCAGCGGTACCCGCCTACCGCGTGCGGTATGCGAGGTTAAGCAATGTGGGCGCAGGTCAGTTCTTGGATGGGTGACCGCTTTGAGTGGTTACTAACTGAGCGCTCTCGTGCTTTGGAAGGCACGTTATGCCGTTGATCCCGGCTGCTGTCTACGACAGCAGTCGTTAAGCCAAGTTAGAGGCCTTCGGGCGGCTTGAGAACTTCTAACAGTCAAGTTGCCCACTCACTTGACAAAGAGGGGTCGAAGTTGCACCACGTCCGTAGGGAGTACCCACCGTTACCCTACACGTGACACCTGGGTGGTGCTAAAAGTGCAACAAAAACTGGCAACCGTACTTGTCTTCTCGAAGATCTCACGGTTCGTAAATAAATGCCATACGATTAAAAAAAACCGGCATTATGCGTGAAGTGAATGCCAGCTAGGGATCTAGCCAGCCCAACTCCGACCAGAAGCGCAGGATCCTCCTGGTGTCGCCACAGGCTTCGCGGAGTGACCTCGGAGCGTTGAGTATTTATTTATTAATATGTCTATAATTCTCGAAAACTATGATAAAATAAAATCATTAAAAACTCGAATTAGACTAAAACAATTACGTAACTTAGATTATCAGCCTAGATATATTCTAGCTAACTATGTAAATATATATGGCAGGAGGACGTGGGAGTACATGCTGCTTAACTTTCTAAATAGTATACCAGAAGATATACACACAAGTGTCCTTAAAGACAAAAAATCATGCAAGAACGCATTAAAAAGATATTTTCTAACTGTCAGCGAGGTGTAGTTTCTGGAGTGTATCTTCAATAACTACTACATATAGTTGTATCGTAATTGCTTGGGTATATAAGGATTGTGATATTATTGTTGTGAGCGGTGCGATGCATTCGCGTCACGCATAAACCTTAAATAGGTTTCTGTGCGCGTCTATAAGTTTGTATTGAAATGTGTAATTTTTTTTTGTAATATAAATTAATTAAAAAAAAAAAATATTGAATCCGTTGTGCATCTACACCTACACCCTCGCATTCCAGGATGACGTCGCATAGGGGTCTGTCAGTCGTGCCTAGACCATACATGTGTTTTTTGAGTGAGCAATGTCCAGTGATGATGCTGATGAGGACCTATTATCATCATCTTCCGCGCTTTCCCGGGGCCCGCTGACACCTTATCCTATTATTTGGCGTAAATAGGTGCTAGTTTTATGAAAGTTTCTAACCCAGAGTGAAATCTTTTTGAGATTGGACCACTTTCTTCGCGATGTTTTCCTTCAACGAAAAGCGATTGTTAAATACCAATGACCCATCATACATTGCGATTGATTACCCTGACGACCCGAAGAGAGTGACGGGAAGCGATTGAATGCAAAGAGCTGATATCAAATCAGGACAAGGTATGGCGCGAATTGACAACATTTCAAATTTCCAAGTAGTAATATGAATACTTAAGTCATTTCGTTAATTTGTTAACAAGTAACTGAAAAATAATATTCATGAAAATGTAAAGAAATTCTACCACCGTCTATGTGACGTCACAAGGCTGAATTGTGACAGTCACAGCGCACAAAGTGAACAGCAGTACACTTTCTTTAGTAAATTCGCCATTTTAATAGTATTTCTGTAAGATTTTTACGCCTTCCTTGTGAGAGGAGGAACTTATGAAATCGTTTTTTTTATATGAAATTGGGACATTTTTGCGAATTTAAAAATGTGGTTATACTTAACTTTTTATCCTCTATCTGATTTCATAGGGAAATTTCCCACTTAAAAAACCTAAATGTTGTCAATTGGGCAAGGTCCATCGCCGGATGATGATGCTGATGATAACTTTAATTCCCGTACATATTATGACTCATAACTAATCGTTTCGTGTATATACTAAAAGTGAATCTTTCTCCACAGACGCCGTCTACTCCTCAAGATGGTGCACATGAAACTTGTTGTAAGTACAATTATATTTTTCATATATATGTCATTGTTAAAAAGTCTAGATACAATACCGTCAACATACAGCCGAAATACTCTTCCGAGGTAAACATTAATAAGCGCCTTGGATTACTTTGCTATTTATTTGGTGTGATAGAAAAGAAGTCCTATCACATTTTTTGTGTATTTAGTTTTATGTTTTTTGAGCCCGTTACTGTAATAAATAACATTGAACTAATGAATATAAATATAGATGTATTTATCTTAGACTATTAATATTAACACTTAATAATATTAAGTCGAATCGAATGCATGGGAAAACTGCTGAGCGCATATCATTATGTATGTTTATTACGCACTGAAATGTTTTAAAGTAAGAAAATTAAAGGCCTTTGCAAGAAATTGCATGAATTCTTTGCGTTGCAAGTTCTTGCTAATGTAAATCGGGCTTAAGAATAGTTGACACATTTTTCCATTAACCAGTTTATAGTTTCAATTATCTCTTCTCCTGTCCCTCCTCGTTATATTGTGTATTTTTTTGTTTCAATAATTTGGTATGAATATTCTTACCAATATACTTCAAATATGACAGGAAGGTTTTCTATGTCATTAAATAATTTTTTCACCTCAACAGCTCGAAAAGCCTATATTGCTGCGAGAATTCAGAGAACAAAATGAGTTGTTGCTCCCTCCGTGAGACAAAGTAGCATTTTAATTTAGTATGGCACGAACTGATTTGATACTTCGGGGTATAGACCAAAGTATCAAATGGCAGTTCGTGCAATATTCGGGTCGTGTTTAGTCAAAACTCGATAATTTTGAACTTTGTTTGCCCTGTCCCTTTCAATTCATCGCGAAAAAAGAGAGTACCAGAAATAGATCGATTCATAGTTCGACATTCAAATTTTATAATAGACTCCCAATAACGCTCTAAATATGTTATAATGTTCGAAAGCTCAAATATTATCCAAATAGTCAAAATTTTCATGAATTTTACGCTTGCTTGAAAATTAGTACTCACAGCAAAAAACAACTTTGCTGTCTTGTTCCACAAATAACTATTTGAGCTAATGGCACTAGCCTTCAGGGCTGCCAAAGAAAATTTTACTCCACTTAATTCATGCAGGCATTTAATTTAATTTATCATCATCACCCTAACGTACAGTTACATATCCTGAAGGATGCCCGGGGTCCGCTACCTAATCCCAAGAAACCGGAAGCGACTGTCAACACAAGCCACCCGAAGACCTCTAACTTGGCATAACGACTGCTATCATAGACAGCAGCCGGGATCAGCGGCTTAGTGCCTTCCAAAGCACGGGAGCACTCAGTAGCTTCGCATACCGCACGCGGTACCCGGACGCCGCTGAGCCACGAGCGCTCTTTTTTCTTTAATAAAATTAACGTAAGCCTCAAATGATGCCAAAGGAAATAATATTTTTAAACTGTGATTAATATAACAATAATCCTCACTAACGCTACGAACTATACCCAAATTCATCACATAAACTTTCGTACAGCTTTTAGGTTACATTATTATATCATTATTATACCTAGACATTTGATGCAACATCTTATTTAAAATCGTTTAGCGCTAAGGTGTTCACGTAACATGACAATGGCGCATAATATCACATTCACCTAGTTATGATACTTATGATTCACCCGCTCCCAATTCCGCCATTGTCAGAATTCGTCACAGTTTTTCACTAGTCGTTTGTCGCGCTAAACGGACAGTATGCGTGTCGTCCGCTGGTTTATAGCGCATTTCGCGTTTGTTGCAAACTTAGGGAAAAGTGCGGTCTCAGAAGGCCGTCGTCTGAACGCCAACGTGTAGCGAGGCGGCAATCAAGTTCACTGTTTATGAATGTCCGCTCTTCGCCCTGCTGCCTGATGGCACTGGCATTGAGATCGCGATTGTAGATCATTTTGCGGGCAATAGAGCGGGAGAGCGTTTTTCGCTTGTTTCCACCTTGTCGACTGCTTTTCCGCCGAGATGTAGATGAGCAGAACAGACAAATATGGACAAATATGGGCGCGGAATTCGATTTAAGTGGTACCGTGATGAGATTCAGTTTTAGTTTCAACTAGTATTTAACCGCTTATCACCTCGTATTCGTTCATCCTAGTATATGTCGTACAAATTGAAACGTACGTCACCTAAACAGGACAAAGTACACTCAGGGGCAATTAAAACGGGTCAGGCTGTACCCTTTGTACGTACTCTTTGCAACTGTATCCATTATACTTGCTCTTGACCATAGATAGAGTCAAAACACTGATGTTTTTATCTTATCCTTATAGTCACTTTTCATGTCAATGTCACTATTTACATTCTAAATAGTTAATCTACATACTAAGTAGTAAAGTAATTAATTATAGGAATAAATAGATAAAGTATTTACTTGTTTTATAGAGCAGTCTGTCAGTCTTCCTTTACTATTTTAATCCTACCGCTCCGCTCATCGCTCCGCTTACACAAGCACCAAGACCGTAACCTAAGATATTATTGTTCTTACGAGTACACTCACAGTTCCATTCGTTTCGCAATAATGCGGTACTCGTCATAGCAATGATAAAATCGAGTGTGATGCCTTGTTGTCGTTAATGGAATTACATTACTTATAGTTACAGCCATTGTTTTATGGAAGCTCTAATGTTTTCTAGTTTTATTTTTAATAGTAAACAAATCACTTGCTTTCTTATTATTAAAATACTTACTTAATTACTTACTTACTGCTGTGGCGCAACGACCCGAAGTGGATGTTGGCCTCCGACACCAAAAACCGCCAGGCTTCCCTGTCCATGGCTGTTTGCTTCTATTCGACGAAGGCTTGGAGCTCAGTCAGGTCCCTCTGCACTTCGTCGCCCCATCGATACCTAGGACGCCCAACGGCTCGATGGCTCGGGCTGTAGTCCGAATGGGTCGCGATCGTGCAGTCCGGAGAGCGTACTCGGGCCGTCCAGCTGGTCGATTATTTAAATGGTAGTTTAAATTGCTTCTTTAAAAAAATATAACACGTCAGTGGCAAACAAGCGTGCGGCCCGTCTGAAGGTAAGCGGTTTACGTAGTAGCCCATGGACGCTAGCAACTACAGAGGTATCACATGCACGTTGCCGACCCTAAACTACACTAAACTGGAGTTTCTTAGTAACTACAGTTGCCACAATCCATTTGGGAGTGTGCACAATAGGCAACTCTGGTTGCCGATAGCAAGTGACGTAAAACGTAAAAAAATATAAATATGACAATCTGACGTATTTCGGCATTTTAATTTGTTTTTGCGCTCTCTACGTTCTTTTATAATTCTGAACATGTTACCTATAGTAAAATAAGTTAATTATTTTAACAAAAAAAAATAGAGAATGTCTCATCTACAGACAACGAAACCTGACGGCTAAATTTAGAAGTAGAGATGACGACTTCCAAAGGTATATGAAAAGTGAATTTTATATACAAATCTTAGAATAAATACAATTATTAAAAGTTTTGACATAATCTAGTAGATCCCAGAACGGCAGGCACCTGGTGTAAATGTGCCTAATATGCTGGCGGCATTGCCCCGTTGCACTGCCAACGATATATTTTGAACCAGGTACGAGCCGGAAAAAAAGGTATATTACCTAACTTTATCGATTTGCTGAAAATAGTATCAGCTTCAGATTGCTTTAAAACTTTTATGCTATAAATATGTTCCTAATGTCGTTGTGGGAATAAGCAGAATTGGGTTTGAAATGTATTAATACACAAGTCTAAATTAAATAACTTGAACTTACAATAATAGTAAACGATAATTGACATGCTCGTTCTTAATCATGAGCGCCGGTCCCGGCGGCCCGTTCCCCAGTGGTTCGAGCACCAGCGCTCGTGATTACGGACCGCGTACCGGTCCGAAATATGTCAAGTGATATTTGACTTAAAAGACGTAAGTAGTGTTTGAAACTCACTGTATAAAATATTTTTTCGGGTAGGCAGTTTAAAGCGTTACACATTTGATCAATTTGTCAATTGCAGCGACATCGAAAAAAAAAAAACTATTTTTGTTAAATTAAAGCGATGTCGCTCGTACTTTTAATTTGTGAAAAGTTTGCATCGTGTGTCATGTCACTGATAAAATTATCTAAAACAATACCTTCATAATTACAAAGGAAATTCATAACTATTATAAGATTTCCCCCGCTGTTCGCGACAAACTCGATCATTTTACTGCATGACTGCATTTTATCGATTCTCTTCTCGTTGTGCCATATCCTCGGATGTCGGCAACCATCCTCCGGAACGTCTTTCTGTCTTATACCAGTCTACAAAGACTGGCAGTGTCAGTTACTGACACATTTTATCGATACAACAATCTATTGATTAGGTCTCTTATCAAATATAAGCAGCACAAGTAGATATCACTAGAATTTATTATATTTAAATCCAACTGACCCGTTGAATCAAATGGTAATACTACGAAAACCCCAGACCGGAACCGTCTAACGCTATAACATTGTTATTACCTGTTCAGCTACGAGTATAATGTTAATATTCCATCATAATATTATGACACCGACGTAACGGAACGCACATATACGTGCGAAATATTTATGTACATTATATTACCAACGGAAGACCAGTTATAAAATACTTGACGTTTAAAATTTGTTCCAATTTGAGGAAAAAAATGTAACGGGTAGAATTGATTGGCGGGTCCATAATGATTAAAAGTGATTAAAAGTATGTTAATGACTTATTTGAAAAGTTAATTGTAATATTTCTGTATATGGCCAAATTTATGCTTTTAAGTTTTTTATTTAGTACCTAATATTTGTCGTCCCTTGTTGTTGTTAAAATACTTATTAAAAATTGGTTATAAATCAAAGCACAATAAAATGTTAAAATTATTGTCTTTCAAGATATCCTAAAACTGACTCTGAAAATCTATAAAATAGTCAAATATGCTCACAAAAATTCACAAGAATCGGTTGAGAAATGCGAGCTGTAGAGGGGAACAGCGGGAAATCCGCCGACCGGACATACGAAAGCGTTTTTGTCGAAGCTGAAATGGAGACCTCGTTTCACTCGGTCGAAGAGGTCGGTACACGCGGTAAAATTTGAATAGCCTACTGGTGGTGAATGTGTAAATCCCCCACTGGTGAGTGGACAAACTTCCGAGTTGAAAATATTTTAAACTTTAAAAGAGTCCGCGACAGAGTTCGTAATCGAATAGATTCTAACCTAAAGTTTGTCAGGCGGTCTCTAGTGGCAGCCGAAAGTTTTCCTTTCCTATTTCGTTACACACACGAGCTTATGCTCTCAAATCCTAACTTTGTATTGAACAAAATTGTACTAACACACGTCACAGTTCCTAACTACAACAATGGAATTTAGGAAACGTTTAACAATGTTTTTGATTTTAGTATTTTTATTTACCTACTCAGTTCATATTCATGTACGCTCTTAGGTGTACATTTTCTATTTTATACGATATTTCAAAGCAGTACAACAGCAAAAGTGGATTATCATTCTAGTACTTTGTCGCGCTAACGCAACAATAGTGCGGCAGTTGGCATACGTCAAAGTTGTGAAAGTGATAAGTTACCAAAATGATCATCTACTTTTTCTGTTGACTGTACCTGGGTGACCAAGTTTTGTCCGGTATCTTTCGCGATTTTCCCGAATAAGATTGATTTCTCGACCCGTACACCCCAATACTGAAAATTCATCGAAGTTGTCATCCCATCCCCGTCAGTTGACATCCCCGAAACAAATAAATATACAATAATTGGTCGTTTAAAGATATTAGATAATAAGTCGTTATCTTATATTTACATAAAAACGTTAATTCACAATATTCAAACTTAAATAAAGCACAAAAAGATTTATAATATCTTAATTTATACATCGTTTAGCAGTTGGCTATACGTAACCAGCGATTACATTTGATTACAAGCTACTGGCCCAAGTGAATTCTATACGTAGTTATATTTACACAAAGGAAACTACTACTTCCTAAATAATAACTTAGTGGTCATAAGTCACTCAAAACACGTTAACCGGCGAAAGCCTAACAACAATGAGCTTACGGGTAAGTTCCGTAAGCTCCGCTAAAAGCTTACAAAGCGTCACAGCGCGTCATTACGTCACCGGGTTGCGTCACAATGCACAACTACTTTTATAACTGTTACTAACAAGTAAGATTTGACAATATGATGAAGTAAATTCAATGGGTTAAGTTCATTAAAAACAATTTACATTTGAGCCAAGTAAGTACATATATCCAGATATGCGTTACAATACATAAGTGGTGCTAAGCGCAGTCAATGTCACGGTGTGGAACCACACTTCGGATTGGTTGTTCGCCTGTCTTTCTTTTTCGATGTTCGTATTAAAGAAAGAGATGGAACACGAATATTTGCACAAACACCCGAAGTGTGGTGCAACCATCAAACAGATATTGAATTACTGTTGTGTGATATTCGCAACAAGTTATTAGTTTATCTTTTACAGTTGTTCCTTTGTACATGCATCTAGAATTAGTACATTACGATACAAGGGTTGTAAAACAAAGAAAGGCCGATATCGCAGAAGTTTGAGGCCTGAGCCGCAGGCGAGGGTCATAAATATGCGAGAGAGGGCTTTCTGTTTTACGATCCGTGTTTTGTACACAATTTTACGTCACCACTTGGCCAAAAGTGGGTTTTTCCGGACGCGCAGCGTGCGGAAAAACCCACTTTTTGGGAAGGTGTGGTGTAATAGTACATTACGATACAAGTGCAAAGAACAGGAAATTCGCAACGAGTGGTGATAAATTGAAACACGACTGAAGGGAGTGTTTTAAATCGACACGAGTTGCGAATTACCTGTTCGCACGTGTATCGTACAACGTTTTACAGTACATATGGCTCTTTAAAGTTTCAACATATGCACGTAATCTGTTGATTACCGCACTCGTGCGGTAATGTAGCATCACATGTACTGTAAATACTTTTAACATATATTGGGTACTGTATGACATCTGCCATACAACTGTCATCCTACAATTGTAGGATGACACCCAAGTACAAGTTATAATATCATATTTGACCTTTTAAGGATATATACATATCATAATATCATAACTTGTACTGGGGTGACAGATTTAACCGTTTCTAAGCTACCTATGTCAAAAGAAGTTTTTGGAAATCAACTCATTTAATACATATTAGAATTACTGTTAAGAACTCTTTCTTTACTGTTTATCCCGTTTTTTGAGTTCTCGATATTTCGGCACTGTTGCAAGCACCAGTTTCAAGGACTATAAGTACATGATAAATAACCTGTTCTTCATTCTTATCTTAATGACCAGCTTGAAATCTAAATTTAATTAATGTCTCATACCAATTTCATTTCAATATTATTTCGCTCTGCCATGTTGACTCGACTAATTGGACGCGCGTAGAAATAAAATGTAATCGGAATTGGATGCGATGAACAAACACAGACCTCCTATTCCATCCTAACGTCCCATTTCCTCCGTAGAAAGCAGTCGGTCAAGGTCCTTCCGCCGACGTCACGTGCGCCAGCGCCTCGTGCGGAACTAACCGAACGTTGGCGAACTAAGCCGAGCGCGCTTCGGCTTTCTTCCACATTAGGCATGCTCGTTGACGATGCGTTGTAATGAAACAAATAGTGTGCACGCGTATTTTGACGTAACAAACAACGCACTTCAAACGACCTAGGTAACCTGAATATCAAGAACAGACAGCGTTGTAAACACGTAGAGACGCTGCAGAGAAACAGAGAAGAAAGTTTTGACACAAATAGAAGAAGGCTACTTTCAATAATATCTACCTACCTTCTACCTTGTACGAAATTATATTTCACGAAGTATTAATACAAGTAGGTACATAAAGTGAAGATAGTTGCTCGACAAATTAATAGAACCGTTGGAAAAATGTTACACTCAGATGAATCTAATATACCTAGTTTATTGAAAAAAAAAGCATAAGATGCTTGAGTAAATAGCAGAACTCAAACGAAGAATTGTGTTGATGGTGCAATTGAGTGACATGCCGTGGGAGACTGCATATTCTTGTCATTAATGCATTTTTTAGGTGGTTATCTGACAGTGCGTGATTAAAACATGTTACATTTCTCTTATCAGAACAATCTTAATGCAATTTACGACGTGATATGGAGGTAGTAACATTAAAAATAGCTACTTATCTACTCAAAGTTTGCCGCCGCAACTGAGCCACTTTTAGTTTTACAAATAACGAAGTTTGTGTAGATTATTCCTTTTACTTTAGGAAACTTCTTACTTTTCTATAGCAGCTAATAGTTTCGAGGTTAATTCTCAAGGTCAATTATTTTTTTACACCTAACAATCTCACTGTCTCTACCTCCTTTATCTTCCCGTTAAACCCTATTTATTTAATCGTATGGCAATACATATTAATAGAAGGCAATCAGAGTACAGCTTTGAGGTTGTTAAGCCAGGCAGATATGTCAGGTGTCAAGGCGTCCAAGTCTTCAGGACCAGGGTAGGAGTGGAGCGGGCAGCGCTGGAAGATGTGCTCGGTGGTCTGATCTTCCTCTCCACACTCGCAGAGTGGAGAATCCTTCCAACCCCATCTATGTTGGAAGCCATTACAGCGCTCATGTTTAGCTTGCACCAGCGTTTGCGAGGGAGATTAAATCCTTTTGGTTTTATGGTCGGATCAGTGCAGTGGGGTAGGCAGCTTTGCCTTCCGTGGCAGTAGCCCATTCAGCTTTCCACCTCTCTGTGATATTAAAGCTGGTAAACCCTAATATGATACAAATTCCGAAGAGCCACTTATCGGAAAGCATCATTATTCCGAAATAATTAAATTCCGACAGTCATTATCCGTACCTAATTAAAACGAAAATTTAGACGTAGATGACGTAGATGTAGATGAATACATTATTATTATTAGGCTAGGTTAGTATTATATCCTGAAGAACACAAAATTCCTTCAGCGGTTCATGTTTTACGGAATTATAAAATAAGGATTCGGTCAAACGACCAGTAATATTATTATGTACCCTAAGATAAAGGGTAAACATAAATAATAAATATAATTTCTAACTTGCTTAGATAATACACGCAATAAGACCGCATATTGTTTTAGCTATGTTGCCCTGATCTATTTATTCTTTTGTAAATGCTATTTTATTATATCGGGTATGCAATAATAATAGTAATAGTACATTGTGCATTAAGAGCGGTAAGAGAGCTACTACGCACGAGAGTCTATTAGAAGCCCGACGCCGAAGTCTTTAATGACTCGAGTTTGTAAAACCATTCTTACCGCGCGTAATACACATAATGTTTTTCATCATACTTGGTGGAAATAAATAAACAGTAAAGCCAAAAATAGTAGATAAATAATGGCGCCATTCGACGTTGGCAACTTCACTTCAATGTTAACCATGGTTACTATAATATATATCAAATATTAAAAAATATAAAAAGTAAAAATAAAAGTAATACATTCTTCAAATTAGGCATAATTAAATGCACCTATGAACGTCAATAAAGTACCACCGGATCGGAAATATAAACCTCTACGCTCTGCCACGAGAAGAACCGGCGTAAGAAACTCGGCGAGGTGTGATTTTTTTCAAAACAATATACATTGTATAGTTAATATAAAATTACAGTGTCAGCTACCACAAAACTACAATGCTACAGTAGAAAACCTATTTTCGCGATAAATTAGCCGTGCAGGACGCTATCACTGCCAAACATCCCTATCCATGATTATAATATGCTTTTGAAATAAGTGTTCGATTTACTACAGATTTGAATTTTTAATTGCTATAAGTTCAGTAATGTGTTTAGGAATTTTATTGTCGAACTTGATACAATTTCCCAAGTATGAGAAAAGTAAATGCGTAAGAAAGGGATGTACTCATTACGCCCGTGGGCGATTATAGGCAGTTGTAGCTCAGTATGCCTGCTTATCATGGCACATTTTACGAGCAAGTGTGATGAAAATAGTATTAGAGTATTGTAATGCAGTCAGCTGCAGAGAAACGTGACCACCCTTGCATAGAAGTTTTGTATGCAAGGGGGTCAGGTTTCTCTGCAGCTGACTATACATGTAGCTAGGTACACCGCTCTTGAAATAGAAAACACTCCGCGAAGGCCTCAGATTACAAGCCGTATTTGCTAATCCCTTAAACATTAGAAAGTTCACAAATTCAACAGTAATGGTATGTAAATGTGTAATTTACCCAAATCTTAAGTGGAGCGCTAAACAGAACTTACTCTGTAACACTGTTTAATCAAAACGTTATAACAACCTATGGAATCTACGGGCGTTTACTACGTTTTTCTACTAAACATGGCCGTTCCTCGGTTACGTCGGCTTCAAACAGCGTAATATCTGCTAATGGCTATTACAGCGTACTCACAGTTTAACCGCTTGAGCTAACAAACTTGACATTTGACACAACTGTCGTTAATCATATTTTGGGTTATTTGTAAAAGCTCAAATGACCTTAGCTGTTTAGCGGAAAAGAGAATAACAAAAATGCCAATTAACTAATTCAAATATTGCTACTGCTAAACCGTGAAATGAGAATGTATTGACGGTTTACAAATAAAACAAATTAGCTCGTTTTCGAAGATAATGTAGGTAAACGTGACAAATTTGTGATACCTTAATAGGGTGCCATTGACACTTGTTTAATATCGGTTTTAATATATTATGAATGTTGTAAACTAAACTTTTAAACCAAAAAAACGATAGTCTCTTGCGGTCTTATTATGAAGTCCATATTCTTAAAATTCCATTTAAGTTTTCGCGCTAAATCCGATGCAGTGGTGTGAGGCGTCACACTGGTACTCCTATCATTGAACTAACATCTCTTCGCGTGCCTCTTCGAAGAGTTTATTTATTTATTTAAGGAGATAACACAGAAACACATGCGTAGAAATAATATAAACAAATTAACAAGGTTTTTTAGGTACAGACGCTTCCTTAAATATATCTCACTATGAACATAGGATACCAATACATAAGTCTTGTTTATAATTGTACATAGCGATAGCGAATTACAAGTTGGTGCACGTGAATAATAGTTGATGGATTAATTAATATTTATATAACTTTGAGATATCTGCTCTAAACTGGGCGCGAGATTTTGAGATAAAATCAATTTACCTTAACTAGCAGCTGTCTATAGCGGTATGACGTCACTAGAGCACTATGGCTTCATTTCGATCATTAGCGTCACAGATAATCATTAATTATATCTTTAAAGTATATGTACCCTATTCTTAATACTAATTAAGTTTTGGAATAATATCGAAACTATCGAAAGTGTTAAATATAGAGCTAGTTTTCAGCACGTACTTGCTATATTTTTCTAATTTCTTTCTAACCATGGCGTTCGTTTCAATTCCGCGCCTGTCAAGAACTTCCAAACAAATTATTTCCTTCATGTCACTCAAACTGCTTCCAATTTCCGCTTTTCTAAATCGCCTAAAACCCGTCCGGGAAAGTGCAGAAAATCCGTGAGAAACATCTTTGTCGGTAGTCAATTAATGAACATTTCTACCTTTTTTGTGCAGCATAATAGCGACACGAGTACTCTAGTGTCTTTAACACATGGTTCCCGAGTTTTTGTAAACAGCTAATCAAGCTTACAGTTTACAGGTGATTACAATTGTTCGGTGTAAGTAAAAAACTGGCAATACTGATAGACAAACAAATGTATGGAAGCCACAGATATATATCCGCTCATTTAAGTTGCAAGATTTCTGTATGAACATCTGATCTATTCTCACTAATGCACAAATCAGAAAGTTTGAGAGAGACAGACAAGTGACATCTGACACGTCTTCACTTGTCAGTGTCTCCGTCTTCATAACTGAAACTTGTACTGAACTGAGGTTGTGGTGTGTTAAGTTTATATGGGATTTAACATCCTGGTATGCTTTCAAATGGAAACAATTCGTTAACAGCCGAAAATTATCGTACTATCTGTGGCATTGTAACTCATTTTGGTGCACCATAAGGATTTAACGAGACAACTATATGAAAAATCATCTGGTTTAATACTGCGAGTTTGCTTTTCTCTGATGTATGTGATGGAAGCTGTCATCGATGTTGCCAGGAGCTTGTTTCGCTTAAGTGTTTATTAATCTCTTAATGTAACATTGTCATATCATTTCAGCTTTTCGATTTATCAGCTTCGTCGTAAATAAAACAAGTACAATTGTACCAACTACTACCCACCCACCCATTATAGAAAAGCCTAATATAGGATAGCATAATAGAAAAGCCTAATAGAATAAAAAATATAGTTAAGCAAGCACTCATAAAATCAGAATATATGTAAGCACCTCTACAAAAAATTAAACATACTAGTATATATATATAAATTGTAAACATGGGGCTTCTCCCAACACCTTAGTTTCTTATAAAATCTTAAATAATAAAAGATTCCTCAAACTATGTATGCTCAATAATGTAACATTTAAGGAAATAAACAGTTTAAATTTTATTTATTTTTAATTTTTTTTTTAATTAATATAATCTAATTTGAATAAAGCTCCATGTACCCAGCATGTACAGTCAACAGCAAATGTAGATGATCATTTTAGTACTTTATCGCTCTAACGTAACAATACTGCGACAGTTGGGATGCGGTATGAGTAGTGAAAGTGACAAGGTACTAAAATGATCATCTACTTTTGCTGTTGACTATACTTGGAATTTTTTTACCTACGTCATACGCTAACGTCGTATACTAAACTTTTAAATCAATTATTCAATACTGTTGACCTCACCTTCCAATCAATAACTATCGCTATTAGTTACAAAACAATTATTCAGAACTTGACCTCCTCTATCATGTCTTATTCTTTTACACACATAATACTGCAGCCTGTTTCCAAGCCAACGAAACACTGGGTCATAGTTCACGTCACCTCATTTTGTACTCTCATTAGAAAATTTTCGTAACCACGTTCATATCGCAGTGTACCACGTGCTTTGCTGCTTCAGCTAACCAAATACTTTAACGTTACTTAAAGAATTAGTAATGTACAGCGCGCCGCGCGTCGTTGAAAGTAAGTGGAACGTACCTACTTTTACTTTCACTGTGGGAAATGGCTACGACGTGATGTTCTGTTATGTCACTTTTTATTCAAATGTTATATTATGTTATGTGTGTGTTGCGATGTTATTCAATGTGTTTAGGTATTGTTCTGGAATTCGGTTTCTAGACAACGAGTTTAATGTTTGTTTCACGTATTTTTTATTTAAATTTTCGCGTTTTTGATATATTTTTTAATGTAGGCTTAACTTACTTTTCTTTACTGCAAATTGAACAAACAGTCACGAGACTACTTTTATCTAGACAGGCGACAGCGTGTCCAGCCAAGTTCACCCCAGGACCTGGCGGACAGCAGCCGTGTGTTATTTTACACGAACCGTTTGGAGCCACTTTTGACCCCTCAATAACTCCAAAACTATTTTACATAAAAAAAAATTGGTAAACGTATTAAGATACTTTAGAACAACTAGAACCCCAATTTCAAGGTGCACCTTGGATGTTTAAGAAAGCTGCCAAGTTAAGGTTCAAAATGCATTAAGCCGCAATAAATTACTTTTACTGTAAGCAACCTAGTGCCATATTTGGTACCTTTCCAGATAATCTACGGAACTTGGCACCCATTTAGATCTCAATTCTTTTGTCGGTGAAGGCGACCGCCACGCATCGCTTATTGAACTTGGCTGCCATTTTCAGATTTATGTTTTTTAATGGAATTACTTACTCTTTTACTGGTTATTGACTTGAAATAGTTATGTTATGTTTGCTTAATATAGCGTTCGTGTTGTCTAATTTAGTCATAGTAAATACGTAGATAATGTATGTATTGTAAATTTTTCAAGTACTCATATTTGGACAAGGAATGTGTTCTGTTTTATGGTAACTGGTAATATTCATTTAGTAAACAAATCTAACCTTTAAACGAAATCACGCCATATCGGAATAAGTTCTATACTTAAATTTAATTCTCATTCGAGTCACGCGACGTTCCACTAAAAGAAAGTACAAAGCCAAAACTAACAAAATTAACTTAGCGCAAAGATTCATTAAGACATTATGAGATGTGTGGAGAGCTACTTGCTTGGTCTCTTTGTGTTCGCACAGTTAGTAAAAATCTTTCTGCTACGCCCATTAGACCACAAAGGCGCGACAAATCCAATTCCGAGACAAAACCCTTCATACAATTACGTCGCTTATTGTGAATGGTGTACGAACATACTTTGCTCAAAAGCGATGACCGCAGTGAAAATGGCGGGAAAAATATCGCCATTTTGTTGGAAAGTGTCATGGCGTCGGTTTGAGTGCATTCCGCGTTGACTTCCGAGATGAACTGATGACTTTATAGCTGGCTTATGTTAAATGGCAATGTCATATGCGATATTGCCACTTGCTGTCACATTTCGCGTTAGCAAGTGCCTTGTACATTATGTATGTCGTTTTAAAAATTAAGATGTAGTGGACATATGGCGCACAAATCTATACTAATATTATAATGCTGAAGAGTTTCTTTGTTTGTTTGTTTGAAGGCGCTAATCTCAGGAACTACCGGTTCGAATAGAAAAAATATTTTTGTGTTGGACATTCTCTTTATCGAGGATGGCTTTAAGCTATATAACATCACGTTGCGACCAATAGGAGCGAAGACGCGGACGAAGTCGCGGGCAGCAGCTAGTTATGAATATAACGAAAGCGATCATCATCATCATCATCATACCATTCCAGTGGCTATAACGCTGTAAGGCTCTAAACAATATGATATTGAGCCCCTGTAGATGATGCAAAGATCACCTATTGTCTCTTCAATATTTTTCGACATCACTTTAATTGGCGCCTTCAAAGCTGGTAATTATTGAGGAATGTAATTAATCTTCGGATTTCATAAGAGCATAAATTGTTCTATTAAGTTGTTTTCAATTCAAACAGTAAACAGTAAGTTCTAATATGTTTTCGTAATTGCGATGTTTTTATGCCAGTTAAATGGCCATGTGAATTATTGTTTGGCGCAAATATTTCATGTTGTACCTATTATTTTATTATTAATAGGTACCTATAGTATTGTCCTTCGTTTCTCCCACGTTTTGCCAATAACCTTATTAAGTTAATTACATTACACCTTCTAACGTCCATATTTTACATAGCCTGGGAACTATATTAAACTCGAATGTCCACGTTACCCGTATCTTCAACACAACACCTTATTTTCATTGATATGGGGATGGTTTCTGCATAGCCTAGAAACAACATTAAACTTCTATCTTCGTTAGTTCAATCAATACGCATCTTTTGTACCATAGAAATAAGAATCGTTTTCGCGTGTCCCGCCCGATGATCGCAATATGGTCAAGCATGAACAATACCGGTGGTTGCGCGGGCGCGCGTTCCCATGACAACGGTTTCCCGTGAGACGCGTCTGTCTCCTAGATTATCATCTGTTTGCGCCATCATTGCGCGATCCGTCAATTTAGCTGTTTTATGGGGCGGTGATGGTCTAGCACGGTGTTTCTGGCGTGCGATATTGGAATGAGGATCGCCATTCGAATCCAATCGTATCAATGAGGCTCTGGGAGTTCCCAGAAACTAGAGAGCATACAACTATCAAGACTTTTTTGAGTGTTGCTCGAGGTACTCTGTACCAGCACTCTAACTCTTGTTTAGCTAGCTCATGGTCTCTCATATATAGATATAGGCTCTTGTCTTATGATCTTATGAAATTAATCCTATAAGTCTTTAAGTTATGTACTATGCCTTCATCTATATATTTTGTATTAATCACGATGTCTCCTCTGGGACTACAGCCTATATAGGCGCAATCCTGACGCTCCAGTGCGGCAAACGGCATGAGTGGTAAGACGCTACGCTGTAAGATAGAACGAGATAGGTATATGAAGCCAAGGCCGTATTGCTCATGCCGTCCGCAGCGCTGGAGAGTCGGGATGCGCCTTAATAAGAAGACTCCCATAATATCTAGCATGGCTATAAACGGGTCGTAAAGACGACAATCAAACGCAAATTTTATCACAGACCGCAACAGCGAGGAAGCGTTGCGTCACGCGCCGCGTTTTATAACCAGACAGATTATACACTCTAATGTTTATTCATTGAATATCCATAACTGTTTCCTTTTAAACGGACTTAAATCGCATTATTGAGCGCATTTTTGCGCTATGCCGTGACCAACGCGTTTGGTCGCAGTAAGCCGAGACACACCGAATACGTGCGCGTGCACGCCACGCAAGCGGTGTGTCATCTACTAAGACATTTCATACGAAACAACGCGCACGCGCACGTACTGCGCACGCATTCGGTGTGGCTCGGCCTCTATATTCCAGATGCAACACAAATCACACCAAATGTCGTACTTATTTGACTTTGTCTTTTAAGACATCGCGAAATCATGATGTAGTCAATAGGTAACAACTACGTGCTACATATGAGGCAAGGAACTTAGTTTACAAATTAAGTTCTTTGTCACAAGTCACTCGTGACAACAATTTGCAACATTTACTTGTAGATAATTTTCTCTCGTCTGTCATTACCTTTATCAATTTCTATCAGCATTATTTATGGAAACAATACCACGAAGATAATATGTAACGCGATATAACAAACCTAACAATGCCAGTAGCTAGCGATCTATTATCAAATACTAAACCGCTCGATATAATACAATCGCGCACGAAACATAACCAGAGAAAGCGTGAGGGTGTTAATCCTCTAAAACAAAACAAGGCACAAACAGCACCGAAACCAATTTACCAAATTAGACTTAACGCAGTGGTCTTAAGGTTTAAACGGCTAGTTTTTACTTGGTTTTAATGCGGTCTGGTATCGAATAGACGACGTAACGAGCTAATAAATTAGTGTCTCACGATAATTAAAAGTTTACATTGTTGGTTTATGAACCCAGGTAACTGAACAAATCGGCCGTGAAAGATTCATTCTTTACAGCTTTCTACGTCTGTCAAATGGCTTGGATGGATTAGCTTTTGCCGCTTACGATCATACACGTCCTCCGAAGAGAAATTTACCTATAACATATACGGTGTGAAAAATCACGCTGTCCAGACATACCAGTTCACGTCACTTGCGCAGCGTAAAACTTGATTGCTTGACTTCTGAGGTTTTTTTACCATTTGAGGACATTTATTCTTAATATAAGTATTTTTACCATAAACAACCTCTTAAAAATTTAGGAGCTGGTAGCTACCTCGCACAAAAAGCTTATTTTTTGTGCGAGGCTACTGCCAGCTCTTCGGTCAGCGGTAGTGTGATTAAGCCAGCCTCCAGGGCTCCACGGACAATGTATTCGGATATTAAGAGAATCTCAGCTATACCTGCTGAGATTCTTTTAAGTTCCGAATACATTAAATATGACCAATATTTCTCAATTATGACTTATATATATGTAGTGCATATGTAGTGCATTCAAATCATCAGCTGATTGAATTTTATTTAATTGGTATTATCGATGGCCTACTTAAAAAAATTAAACTTTATGCATCTATCTAGCATGGATTAATTGTGATAATTTAATACAGACTTGAAACAATGCTGCCACGTGTAAATCGTGTTTATTACCTTTTAAATCCGATAAGACTTATTCACTGGTAGTAAAATCAAGTTGCACATGACATTACAAATCTTTGACTCATCTCACTTTTCTAAATTCTCAGCACAACGCGCGCTGGTGATGTTTCCCCAATTGCCGACCATTGACATTCAGCTCTCGTCTAGCATTCTCATTAAACCAAACGTTGGTAAACCCCAACCTCCTGGCATTGGCCCAAATATTTGTACAACCTGTCAACCAGTCAACCAATTACTTCGTCAGTAAGTAAGTCCTCTTACAAAACTGGTGCGAACTTTTGTGGCGAGAAATGGGCTCGCTCTGTGAACAGATCGCAAGAGCTCTGGCTGGGAATCTCTATTTAAATAAATTTGCATGTTTTAATGACCGCCATTGTTTTGTGCCGGCTGCGCAACCCGCGTCTTTATCTTGAGCGTTTTTGTGGAATCATTAAGTGCTTAGGCAAGCGGACGGTAGTACTTGTCTAGCACAAACATTCTGACAACGGTGACCACAATAGACGCAAAAGGTGTTAAAGTATCTCTGAGACTGTTACCCACAGTGTTATTCTTAAGAGGGACACATGGAAACATGGGTCAGAAAGTTCATTGTGCAACTATAGTTAAGTTTTTGCTGCGGTTTCCGTAAAGTAATGCAACACTTTACTATCCTGTGACTGTTCCATACAAATGAATTAATATAAGCCGGACGCGTGATGCTTAAACATGTTCATAATACTTTTTTAAGGTATATTACATTTGTGTTACGTTCAAGCGTTTCTTAAATCTTAAATGATCTTATTATCATTAAGGCCAACTGCGATACAATCATCTCCACAAAATCCCTTTGTCTTTACCAATCTGCTCCACGAAGGCTCCGAAATCGGCCCAAGGTCACCCAAGGTCATAACCATTACCCGCGCAATGACGAAAGTTTTGTGTTAGGTAGTTTGTTTTCTTAGCGATAGGCTTGTCAAGATGAGTCAGTGACCTTAGCCTGGATCTAGGGTTGTCATAATTATACTTTGGGACCCATCATTAAAAATGTGGCCAAGTTAAATTAAGGTTCAGTTAATTAGGATCTGCCTGAGAGCTTATTATAATAAAATAACAGTAATAAAATACACAAACTGTTGTTTGGCGCCCAAAGCACCTCAAAGTTTGATATCAAATTATTGTTTGGTTGGAGTCTTGAATTTCGTAAACGACCCTAAAAAGCAAAGTACAGAAATTGTCCGAGAGAATGTCAAGAAATGTATATTTAGTTTATAATTATAATTTAAAACAGGATCCAAGGGCGGAACCCATTTTATAAGATAATTATTAGGATTACATAGCCGAAGGATCCAGCCCTGGATGGAGCCCTAATACTGTCAATCGCTTGTCTGTCTGTCGTCTGTCAAACATTTTGTTTCGAAGATTTTTTTAATTTACCATTGACCTACAAGCTTGAACTTGCTGATAATGTTTATTATTAAGTACGTATATTTTACCAAAAAATACAAATATATTGGTAAATCACATTTGCTTTTTAGTTGTTTCGGTGCGCGAGTCCGACTCGCTCTTGGGCGGTTTTTTATAGTGCTATTTCCTTAGTACAGTCAACAGTAAAAGTATATGATCGTTTTAGTACCTTGTCACTTTCACAACTTTGACGCATTCCAACTGTCGCAGTATTGTCACGTTAGTGCGATAAAGTACTAAAATGATCATCTACATTTGCTGTGTACCTATGCCAAAAGTTTATTGGAGGCCAGCTGGTCTTCACCATCAGTCTGAAGTTTCACGATGTCTTAAAGAGGAAGTCTTTAAAATCCCCGACCTTTCAAGCGTTCATATAAAGTCCACACAGGAGACCATACGGTTGTTAGCCACTAAAAAGCCTTAGTGGATCTCAGTTGTACTGGAAGCCAATTAAGGTGACGTACGTGCTCGCTGCGTGTGTTAGGTAAGAGTGAGAAGATCGCCGATACGTGCCCGCGGGATGGAAGATGGTTGATAAAGCCTAGGTCATGAGTCCCATTCTATTCCGTTCCACGAACTTACAAAGGTTACTAACCTAAACTGGCGATACTGGAAAAATAAGAATAAGGATAGAATAAGAAACGTTTATTGTAAAATGTAAGAGGTGTGACATTTTGATAATCATTTATTTATGTACAACGAAAATATATACAAGAATACTTAACCAAAATAATATAAAGAAAATTAAAACTAACTTAAAATCTAAAACGGGCCCTTGAGGCATTGTACCGAGGATGCTGGCGGCATTTCCTCGCTGTATCGCAATGCTGATACGTTGAGCGAGGAAACCGCCAGCTCTTCGGTCACCAGTTACGTCAACCAGACGCTTCGCAATTTCTGCAAAAAGGTGTAAGAGGTGTTGTCTTGTAAAATGTTTAATACGGAGCTCTAATTTCGAAAAATGGGTTCTTTAGCCGTATTTCTTGCAATGTTTGAGTTTGATTTAAGTCAACATTGATAGATAATATTGACCTTACCATTAGAACAAATTGAATCAAGATAAAAGAGATGTGATTGTGTACCTATATAGTTCAACATGCCTTTGCAGACACGCATTGTTAGAAGTAAATAACTCGATATGGAACACGCATTTTAAAAATTTGTACCTGCCTGATGTCCTTTAGCCGTCTTAAAATTTCCTTTCTTTATGCGGTATAAAACACACAATGTTTGGAGCTACTTAAAACAGGACACGCCTCTATTAAAATTCTTCAAGCCTCCGATTTAAATATGTAAATTCAAACTTTCCTTAAGCAATAAGATCGAGGTAAAGTTCAAAAACCTGTGTTTTGGCGCTCCTCGCGTTAGCAACCAATGGACGCGCTGGTTTCACTTTGTTGTAAAGAATCCCTGGAGGGATTAATTCCGCCATTTTTACTTCTTTTGCATTGCAACACAACTAGGGTGGTAAAACAAAGAAAGGCTGAGATCGCAGATTTTGCGGCCTGAGCTGTAGGCGAGGGACATATACGTATATATATGCGATCGAGGGCTTTATTTATTACATACCGTGTTGTGTACATCATTTTATTACTACACTTGACCAGAAAGCGCCTTTTTCAGTACGCGTAGCGTGCGGTGAAAGTCACTTTTTGGCCAGGTGTGGCATAATAGTACATTACGATACAAGTGCAGAAAGCAGGAAATTCGCAACGAGTGGTGTGGAGTTAAATCGACACGAGTTGCGAATTATCTATTCGCACGTGTATCGTGCAACATTTTACAGCACATATGGCTCTTTAAAGTTTCGACATATGCACGCAATCTGCAGATTACCGCACTCGTGCGGTAAAGTAGCACCATATGTACTGTAAATAAATTAATTAAATTAAATTAAATTAAATATTATTTATTTCAGACACGGAATCCATAATTTGTTAGTAACAATTACAAACTTAAATCTAATGTTAGCAAAAAATAGACTTTATGGCTAATATCGGCGGGCGGGGGCACGCACCGGAGCATGTACCTCATCCCAATACCGCATTAATGAATGTCTATATTGCTCATCTACCTATATGGTAAATTTTACTCAAGGCACTATTTATAAATAATCCATCACGCGCACAAAATATGTGGGTAACTCCAGTCAGTAATAAATATATGCGTTCCCAGAGTGACAAAAAGGCCCCCTTGTCATGCCAAAAGGCCCTAGAAATTGGGTCGAATCTAGATGCTGGCCAAAAGCAATCCCATTATTAATAAATAAAAAATCTGATGTAGATGCGCGATTTTTTGTGGCAGCTATTATTTTTTACGACTGTACGCCATGGTAGTAAGTAAGTACATAATAAGTACACGAGTGCCATATACGGTCAACCGATTTGATTGCCACTTAGTACCTTGTCACAGTGACAATAATATGGAATCTCTAGCATCTTTCATATTGATTTTCACTTCGACGAGGTACGAAGTGGCCCAGAAATAAAACTAGTTGACCGTACCCTAGTGCAAGTTGTGTTACTGTCGCAATATGTGTGCCGTGACTTTGTTTACTATATTCTAATAAAATCAGAAGTAAAGGACCAATTTTCACAAAGTTATTTCATACATGAAAACTAAATTAGTACGATTACAAATAGATTACAAAGTAACACAATGTAACTATCCCGAGCTACACCACTAGCTACCACAACGTCCTAATCACCGAACCCGAATGCTTGATGGGTCCTCGCGACCTCTGCCCGCACCCCGCGCAGGTCCCGCGCCGTGACGATAGGCCTCAGCCCAGGAATGCTGACTTGACTGTTACAATATTATCTCCTAACAGCTGTTTTGTAAGCCGCGTGCGCAGCCAAATTGTTCGGGTCACTTTCGCGGAACTGGACACATGATCGTTATCTTGCGTTACGGCTGTTAATGTCGGAAAAATACAAAACAAAATGCAAACGCGTAGGAAAAGCAATACGGGCTGTGCTCTACATCTTAAGTAGATGTTGATATGGTCAATAGATCCAAAGCCAAAAGTTTGCATGATAGTAAAGTCATTATGCTATAGTCATCACGTCATCTAAATCCAATCGCCTATTTAGTTCGGTTGATTTACCGCACGAATAGGGTAGACGACTCATGTGACAATGCATAACATAGTGCGGATATATGAATAGCAAACCATCAAATTATTACAGAAAGGTAAATTAAAAAATATGTAGTTAGTAGTACGCTAATAGCTCTTGGCTGGCTCACTTAACAATCAACCTTCTACCTATGGGTCAACTTTACTCAAAAAGCTTACATATGGCGCTGTAAGTAGTACGATAACGCATTTAAGATGTTTTTTTGGGGCTGCTGCGCCACTGTAGTGCGTAAGGGAGGTATTCCACTCATCCAATATCTTTGTCTAATATACATTTGATCAAAAAAATTTGATGATTTCATCCAACTTGGATGGGACCCCGACATTTGATCAAAGATTCTGATGACAGTTAAATCAATATGGCTACGCATGAAAAAAAAAACTTGGACAAAGATATTGGATGCGTGGAATGGGCATCCGTCAAAGAACTTTGATCAAAGATTTGACAAAGATATTGGACGAGTGGAATACCACCCTTAGGTATGTTTGCGAAGACGCGCAACGACTGTTTCAGCGCGATCATGCGCAAGCGTCGTGTGCGCGGCAGCACCAACAGCCTCCTAGCCACAGTAGCGGACAGAGTGCATGGGGCTTTCTTGCAAGCCTGGTGCCTTGCACCAGTCACCTAGGCTAAGTTAAACATACTAACATCGTCTTAAGGATCTTAGTTACTAATAACATATGGATATTTGCGGAATAAATAATAATTATTAAGCATTTCATTTGTTTCGTTGCAGGTATTCGCCGCGCTGCTGGCGATCGCGTCCGCGGAACCGCCCCGCAGGAATCACTACAAGCGGGAAGGTAACATCAGTTCACCGCCATTAAAGTGCTTTTAGATGAATCCAGTGGCTGGCGCCAGCGCTGGACTGGTGTTAAGGTCATGCACGGAATTAAATTCGCGTCTTTCCTGTAGACATAACTTAAGAGTCCCCAGTACGCTCGGCTGATCTTGATTCTCCATACAAACGTAGTTTCATTCTCATTTTAAAACACCTTGTTGAAATAACATGAAAATTTTTATACACAATGGGAGCCGCCATATCTAGTTAGGAAATTAGTTTCTGTTGCTAGAAATTGTAAAAGAAAAAAAATACAGCGAGCTTTTTTAAGTCTTTTATGAAAACCTTAATAATCGCTGTGTTTTTGTTCCAGTATAATTTCAAGCAACAGAAACAAATTTCCGACCTAGATATGCCATCCCATTGTGTGTACAAAGTTTTATGTTATTTAAGCATGGCGTTTTAAAATGAGACCGTAACTACGTTTGTATGGAGAACCGAGCTTACTGCGGACTGTTAAGGGCAATAAAGCCTAATTTATGGTTGTATCGAGGATTCAACCGTAAATTATATTAAGTGGATACTTCTTATGTTGGCTATCCGTTTATTTTCGTCACTAAACGGAATACGAGTAAACATCAATGTAAAACACAAACCCAAACGTCATTATTATGTTATAAGCTCGAAACGCACAGAGCGGGCGCGGCGCGGTGCGGGGCGGCGGCGGTTATGCATTTTTGAACTCTCCAAAACTGTCGACTGTCGATTACTGCTTCATATATCATACACGCCGCCTCCGCTCTTACCGCGCTACTCGTAACACGCCGCCTCCGCTCTTACCGCGCTACCAAAATACGCGCGGTTTTTTGGTGCGCGCCTCCGCCCCGCAACGGCGCTGTGCCGCGCTCTGTGCCTTTCAAGCTTTAGTACTTTTTTTATTATTAAAAATGGGATCGCTCTTGGCCAGCATCTAGCCAGGGGGCAAAGATGAGGCCGACAATGAAGCGAGCTCACCCAGAAGATGCCTATTCACGCGTGCCTTAAAAAGGTCCAGGTTATATGAACTCGGAAATACAAACGCCGGCAGAGAATTCCAAACCTTAGACGTGCGCATTATGAAAGATGATCCAAAGCGCTTGGTTTCGAATTAGAGGAATACTTGGTTGATAACTTCATTAAAACTTAACTTCATAACTATATTTGCCATCTATTTCTGCGAATAATGACCATACTGTCACGTTTGTTTAAGCGCCATCTAGCGTTGGAAATGGAACTAAAATTGAAAACGTTGAGTGTATGACAGGTAACTACAAGCTGCAAAGAAGTATCCACTGTAAAACACAATTTAAATGCACGTATAGGCCGTTGACTGTGTCGGCCACAGGAGGTACGACTTATGTTTTTCAACTGTATTATGTATTCTATTCAGTCACACTGGACTAGCACGAAAATATATTTACCTGGTACCAGCGCTGGTATGCGCCGCCAGCGACTGGATTCATCTAAAAGCGCCTTCAGGGCCTGCGCAACAGTCGATTCTGTCAAAGAGAACTATTGCAGTTACACAACAAAAGAGAAATTCTAGATTCTAAGTGCAACATACTCAATGTGCAAGTTGAACTTAAGAGCTCTTTAACAGGTCAATTTATACTTATAAATATATATTTTCTAGCCCCCCAATTTGCGCCCGTTGCACCTATTTTTTATATTACTAGTAAGGCCATGTTCACATTATACGTAAAATATCGGTATCGGCTCCGATACCGATATTGTGGACTGATAGGTGTATAGAACGCTTGAAAACTACAAAAACAAAACGCTGCAGACGCGGCTAGCCCAATTCACACAATGGGCGATGATGGCCCATCACCCAGAACGCAGCCCAGCAACCTGGCAAACACCGGACGCAAACATAGTTTACAATTTCCGAACGTACCCAACCCGACGCTGTCAACCAACGAATTTAATATGGCCGACCTTTTGTCATAAAATTAACACTTTTTAATGCAAAATACGCGACAATCCGAATTTTGCGGATACATATGTTCAACTCGAAATCGTTATTTTTATACGTTCTTCAATTTGAGACAGGTCTCGTTCGGGTCTACCGTACCCCTGCACGAAATTATTAATATAGATTACCCTGGCAACCGAGCTTTGCTCGGTATCTTTCGAGTTTACCCGGAAAATGCGAGTTTTTCCGAAAATGAGTTTTTCGCCCCCGTACCCCAGTGTTGTAAAACTCACCAAAATCGTTAGAGCGGTTTCCGAGATCTCTGAAATCTATAAATAAATAAATATACAAGATTTGCTCGTGTTTTTCCTGGGAACATGCGTTGTCCCGAAGATAAGACCTAGCTAGCTAGATATTTGTTTCGTTCCCGGAAACCCCTATATAGATTGTAAATTTCATTAAAATCGTTAGAGCTGTTTTTGAACTTTCAATTACAAACAAAGAAATTCTCTTGATGTTTTAAAAGAACGTACAAGATCCAAATTTATTTTCTAGTGTATCTTATTTTATTTTCTTATTTTCCTTACTCGCTAAGACGCTTTCGTATAGGTATTTTACTCAATGTTTGTATTTATGAACCTCCAGGTCTGTTTTTATATATATTTCAACTTACCTCTATCTTTTTATGTACGACTGTATGTGTTCTGAACAATAAATAAAAAACAAAAAAGCACAAATGTTGTTCTTTTCATAGTTTGTTAGATAAGTCAATGACCAGTTGACCACTACTCTTTACTGTTGGCTATTGCTCATTGATCAAACTTAACACACTTTGGTTAAGTTGTTTTACATAATGTTCTCTGAGCAAATATCTGTAATGTCATGTACACAACAAAGCGCTTCTGTTCTCGTATTTGCGATCTTGCAGCAAAGATGAGCAAATACTTACAACTGGTTGCACCAACTTATGATTACAGAACGACCAACCAATCAAAAATATGTCCACTACAACAGCAGCTTATAAAGTGATAGATACTATAACGTCTATAACTACCGGCATCGACGAAAAACAAAAAGTTACTGGAATATTTTGTGACCTATCCGAAGCTTTTGACGTCATAAGGCATGACTATCTAATAAATAATTTTTAAGAAAAAAAAAACCGACTTCAATGGGGGAGGCCGGTGAAAGATTATTATACTTAGATGGTGCACTCTTAGATTCCATACAATAAAATAAAAATGGCTATAAGTATGTTTATAATAGTAGAAGACAATTCCTCATGGAATCATGGAAAAACCTTTCTTGCTTGACAAACAAAACGAAGAGAACAAATCGCCAAACTTGAACTACGCTTCGTTGAAGGGTTCCGTTCTGATTATCAATCAAATGTCACTTTTATGAATGAAAATGCTTGATTAGTTCATGAAAATACTAAAATTACTATTTGTGTGCCTTTCGCATTTGAGGAGTTCCTAATGGATCCCATCATCAGAACTCGATCATGACAAAAATCAATCGTGAAAATAGAACTTGCTTAACAAACACAGTTAGAAGGACAAATCGCCAAACGTGAACTTTTCGTCGTTGAAGAGTTCTGTTCTGATCATCATCAGCAGTTCCACTTTATCAAATGTCACATTTTTGGATGAAAATGCTCGATTTGTTGATAAAAACACAAAAATCACTATATGTTTGCCTTTCAGATTTGAGGAGTTCCCTCAATTTCTCATGGATCCCATCATCAGAACTGCGTTTTGACAAAAACGGGACCAACTTGGATATCATCATCATCATCATCATCATGCCAGCCGAAAGACGTCCAATGCTGGACATAGGCCTCCCGCAAAGACTTCAACAATGACCGGTCCTGCGCCACCCGAGATTCTTCGCACCCTTGCTTGGATATATATACTTACAATCAAAAAAAGAATTTTCCAAATCGGTTAAGAAATGACGGAGTTATGGAGTAACAAACATTTAAAAAAAAATAAAAAAAAAACATACAACTGAATTGATAACCTCCTCTTTTAAAATCTTGAAGTCTGTTAAAAAAGTTAGAGGCGTTATGCACATAGTTTTAAAGCAAACAGTTGCGATTTGTTACAAACTTCCCGTACTAAAAATTTCAAGAATAGGTTCTTGGCGTTCAAAGGCTTAAATCCCTTTAAAGCCACGCCAACAACCACTAAAAAGGTCAGAGGTGTACATTGATCATGAAAAATATCTATTATGAATTCATTTTATTTGTTTTTTTTTTTTTTTTTTTTTTTTTTTTTTTTATATTAGGGGACATTTTTTACACAAATCAAACTAGCCCCACAGTAAGCTCAATAAGGCTTGTGTTATGGGTACTAGACGACGATATATTTAATAGATATATACTTAAATACATAGAAAACGTCCAAGTCTCAGGAACAAATGTCTCTGCTCACCACAGAAACAAATGCCCTTACCGGGAATCGAACCCGGGACCTCTAGCTTCGAAGGCAATGACACTACCAACTAGGCTAAACAGGCCGACAATGTTTAAACGTTACATAATTTTTTGATACCTTGGCGTCTGAATGATCACTTCATTCAAATATGAAAGCGTTCAAAGGGTTAATACAAATTCTACGGCTTTACGCCTAGTGAAGTTAACGCTTTTTGCACTAAGGTCTCTTTTCCCCGAGAACGTCAATAACTTAACCTCCATAAGTTTATATGTACAGGGTGTGGCCTGTAATAGGAGCAATAAATTTAAAGGACGCTTCCCTAGAGCATCTGCAGTAACCTCTTGTGTCCAAAAAAATTTTATCTTTTTTCAATTGGGAGAAAAATTGATCTAAAGTTATGACCTCCAAGTAATGGATCTTGGCACCCAAAGATCATAGCGCGGCAGTCAATGCTGATTTTGAGGTTGCTTCAAGTTATGACTCATAATCGTTGTCGCAGTTTTGGTTTAAAAGAATATTTTTGGGATGTTTTTAATTTTTTTTTTAAATTTTTAGTTTTTTTTGAATAAATTGTTATTAATATCACTCCAGTAGCGTAAAAAAGTACATATAAGCTACAATTGCGGAAAAAAAAATCCAAAAAAAAACTTTTTTTTTTTCAACTAAAATCATTTGGAAATACTTGCTAGAGAGCTCAATAGTGTACCGTTTAATTTTTTGCTCCTATTACAGGCCACACCCTGTATATGAATAGTAATTGTACTGATTTTTGACATTGCCTCAGACTTGGATTTTTATAAATATGATAACTATCTCGCAAATTCGAAGATAACAGAACCTTTTCTAATACTCAGAACATTACTTTCTGCTATTATATAATCATTTATTAAGCACCAAAGTAATTTTATGGTGAAATATAAAAGAGTATGTTATGGTTTTGTAAGTGTTATTTGTTATTCATTGATTCTTCAAGAGTGGACCTTAGGTACTTATGAAATTCTATGGTCGGTTTTAGATAGTAATGTATAGATAATCGTGGGAGCAATAACCGCAAGACGATGGTACTTATGGGTTGCCATGTACTAATACGATCTGAACGTCATAGATTACATAACCGAGCACTCCCCTTGCGTTCTTTAAAATTAATAAACAATATAAAAGCACTATTTATTCCTACTCACAAATCATTCAAACGAACTAACGGAATATGTCGTATAGATATTTTTAACCCAGATAAGATCACGAATTTTCTATAATTTATATTACGCAAACGGTTAGAACTCACGTATAAATTGTCACTCCGGGCGACATGTTTCGAACTCTTCGAAACATGTCGCACAAGAAACATGTTCGAAGCATGTGTGTGTGTATGTGTGTGTGTGTGTGATGTTGGGGGTTCTTCTTCTTTTTTCTATAATTTGCCCATTTAATTTATCGATAGCTTTTAAAAACGTTGTTAATACTTATGACCCATTTCTTAATTGACTCAAAGCGCAGGCTCTGAAATTAACTGTAAAATAATATAAACAATTTACAATATTTTAAATAAAGCCCCTATCCCTCTCCATATAGCGCCGCTGAGCTCGTCGTACCTGCCCCCGTCGAGCGGCCGGCCCTCGTCCAGCTACGGAGCCCCGGCGCCCTCTTCCAGCTACGGAGCCCCACCAAGGCCCTCCAGCAGCTACGGCGCCCCAGCGCCCAGGCCGTCTAGCAGCTATGGTGCGCCTGCACCCAGACCTTCAAGCAGCTACGGTGCTCCCGCACCAAGACCATCGTCCAGCTACGGTGCTCCGGCCCCTAGGCCATCAAGCAGCTACGGAGCCCCCGCCCCGTCGTCAAGCTACGGTGCCCCACCGCCGTCCTCCAGCTACGGAGCTCCACCGCCGTCCTCCAGCTATGGCGCTCCCGCTCCCGCTCCACGCCCGTCTTCCAGCTATGGCGCACCCGCGCGTCCCCCAGCGACCAGCTACGGTGTGCCCACCGGCCCGTCCACCTCGTATAACGCTCCTGCTCCTAGACCTTCAAGTAGCTATGGAGCCCCCGCACCTAAACCGTCGAGCAGCTATGGCGCCCCTGCCCCCTCCAGCTCATATGGAGCTCCGGCCCCGGCTCCTTCAAGCTCTTATGGCGCTCCTCCGTCTAGCTCCTACGGCGCTCCCGCCCCGGCCCCATCTAGCTCCTATGGTGCCCCGCCTTCATCTTCTTATGGCGCTCCTGCTCCTGCCCCGTCATCTTCGTACGGCGCTCCATCGAGCGGGCATGGCAGCAGTGGCGGCAGCTTTGGCGGCCATGGAAGCAGCGGTGGTAGCAGCTTTGGCGGACATGGAAGCAGCGGCAGCAGCGGTTTCGGTGGAAGCGGCTTCGGAGGCAGTGGGTTCGGAAGCAGTGCTCCTTCATCCAGTTACGGAGCTCCATCCGCTCCCTCGTCAAGTTACGGTGCCCCAGCGCAAGCCCCATCTAGCAGCTATGGAGCCCCTAGTTCTGGTGGTCACTCTAGCGGTGGGTTCTCTGGTGGCCATTCCAGCGGTGGTTTCTCGTCTGGCGGCTCAAGCGGTTTCTCGTCTGGCGGCGGTGGTTACTCCTCAGGAGGTTCCGGAGGATACTCGTCCGGTGGCTCAGGGGGATATAGCTCTGGTGGTTCGGGAGGATTCGGTGGTAGCTCGGGTGGTTTCAGCAGCTCCGGCGGTCACGGCGGTGGCTTCTCTTCAGGAGGCTCCGGTGGTTACCCCAGCAGTGTACCAGCCACCATCCAACAAAGCTATGACTCTAACGGAGGCTACTCTTACTAAACGTGGCAGTTGGGGTGGTCATGCATCAGTCATTGCAAGATGTATATGACGTTAAGGCGGTCAATTGTTACCTGATTAGTAGCGGCAAACTTGAAGAAGATTCAGGCTTATTAAGAATATACTAAACTGACAGTATGTGTTTTTAGTCTGCAAGCTACATCAAGCTTAAAAAACAAAATGTTTCACTTTTATTAAACATATAAACTAATTCACGTAATTAACTTTAAAGGAAAATACAAAACACCAGAAATAGGTGATGAGATTACTTCAATCAAAAGAATATTGTGTATTCACGATATATCTAAATGTAATTTAAAAAGCGATGGATCGCTTATAAGAAAAAATTGTGAGATGGGATAAGACTAACACCGGGGCAAAACGAACGTCAGGACATGGTACATGGTCGCAATAATCTGTATTTCACGTGTCCCTGAAGGTGTAGCTGGTGTAACCCCGTCTGACCTTTATAATTTCTTTAGTATTTCTAAAAGATTGTGTGATAGCATAATTCAAAAATGCTATTTAATTACGAGTCTAATCCTTAAGTCCGGAATCAATCGAAACATTTCATTCAATAAGTTTGGTCCATGTAGTAAAATTTTACATAGTCAAGGTGGATTCTGAACTTTGGGATAAGCTCGTAGCCTGCCTCTCTGACCGTCTCGTGTCGGTCTCGTGTCGTTATACTCACCGTATCGTAGGTGCATCGTAGCAACGAAAAGTATTAATTATTTAATATTAATTAGCAATTGTACAAAATTTAGTTTAAGTACAAAATATTTTGTAAAAATAAAGTTTTGTAAATAACGGTTAATTGTTTTACTGATATTTTCCTGTCCTCATTAATGTTATTATAGGATATCAAGGAAATAAAACTTGGAATGTAGAGTAGAGTATTATAGGGAATTTAGGGGAAGTATGATCTCGTTTACGTACCGCGTGATAAAGCTAAAATAAAGCTTTTTCCTCTTTCTATAACAACTGGATTAAAAGAGATGCATTTATTGACTTTATCATTTGATAAATCTAACTATGCAAAGATTTATTTTTACAAAATGCACTCGTAAACACGATCATACATAACAAATCACAAACTAGGAGGCACCGTTTTATTTCGGCACTGACAACATATTTAGCTTAATTAGAATTCTTAATTTTTATTTATCCATAATGAACGATTCACTCCAAACGGCCGGAGTAGGCGCACACGCGACCTGAGTCAAAGGAATTCGAACCCTCCATACAGAAGCTAGACTTCGTATCCAAACGGCAACGGCAGAGCCTGAGGCACCCGACCGGCTGCCCGCAACCTATTCAAATATGAAATCTATCTTCTGTAGGGAGGGTTTGAATTCCTTTGACTCTAGTGGGGTGCGCGCCTGACTCCAGCCGTTCGGTGTGAATCGTCCATAACTTTTAATTTGTTTTCTGTAACACGTTATTCAATCATTGGTACAGTCAAGTGCAAAAATTATCTAATTAATCCTTTCATATTTAAATACATACTTACCAAAACCTTATTTTGCCGTCATAAGAGCGATGGAATATATTTTTGAATGATTTGTATGGATTGATGGTCCCATATATGTACACAAAAATTCATAGCAAATAGAAAAGTTGCAGTATTCACTGTTCTTGAATTTTATAAATACCTCATGAATGAAGTAATAATATGTCATGAACATGAATGAAACCCAAAATTCAAAATTAGTAGAAAATGAGACTCGCAGCAGTCAAAAACAGTAGGACCTTATTTCATAAATGTAAAAATTATATTTATATTGAAAAGGATTTAGATTTGATAGGAGAGAAAAGATTCTTGCTGAAGACGATAGAAAATAGAAGAGGGAAAATGTTGGGGCCCCTGATACAACATGACAATTATATAAAAGCTATAACAGAAGGCAAAATAGAGGGAAGAAGAGGCAGGGGAAGACCGAGGCGTGCGTTTATAGATCAAGCTAAGGAGAAGGTTAATGTTATGTCGTATCAGAAACTCAAAGGTGTAGCACAAAGAAGAACGGAATGGCGGCTAATCCACTTACAAGAGGCTCTCAAATTAATGATGAAAAGGAAATAGGTTAGGAGATATAATGAGTAAACAAAGCCTCGACACTCTATGTTTATTGCGCCTGGCGGCGGAGTCCACAACGTTACACATTTCACAGTTTCAATATTCAACAAGAACTAGGAATAAGTCAATAGTATATCTACTATCTAACAGTGGACCGGTCGCTTCCTAACCTTTACACGCCAACAAATTTTGTAAAATATATGTCCTATTCGTATATATTGCATATACTGCTTCAGTCATATATATTAGCAAGAAACAATACTTTTTTGCATATTTTAATTATTTGATATGTAGCGAACTTAACATAGGTTAAGTTCGCTACATATCAAATAATTAAGAATTGCTTGGGAATCATCAGATTCATAGGAATCTGATGATTCCCAAGCAATTCTTGTCCGATAAGGGCTCAAATTTGAAACAATTAAGTAACGCATTGAGATTTAACTGGGGTCGAATCGGATGACGAGCCCATTTGGCAAATTGAAATGCGTCAGAAGGGTGTTCTGGAAGATTTTTCTCAAGTCAAGTAAAGGGTTAATAAATGAAAAAAATATTAATTGCATATCATAGTAAACTTAAAAAAACATAATGGAATTAGAAATGTAATCCTTATTAAAACATGAACATAAACTAGAAATTACGTAGGAATGTTGATGTTGAGCCTATAAGTACCTACTTATTGTTGTGGTCTGACTATTTTATATGTTTGTGTATTATTCAACGATCCAACTTACGTAGGTATGTAGATATGAAACGATTTTAAAGACACATTATTTGTTGCATATATAATAAACTCTATAATGCTTGAGGGTGATTTAACCCGAATCTAAAACGGCCTATAACTGCATACCCTGGCTCTTTCAACCCGAGAAAGATAAAATTACAGCAATTCAAAAACAAGATAAAGGCCAATATCATTTCTGAATACATAAAATAATTACATTTCCCTTTACATATTTATATGTATCAATACTATAGAAGCGCATGTAAATACATCATTACAATCTTTGATTATTTGGTCTAAATAGAGATATAAAAAAAAACTATATATATGATTAATTCCAAATCCATAATCTTGATAGATATAGGTTTATATAATACGTTGTATATGAACAAATCTCGACTAATACCGGTGTTAGAAAGCGCGGTCGAAGAACAACAACGATGCCTATACCTACTTACAACTAATGATATGTATCCGATCTCTAAACTATACTCAAGATATGTCTCAATAAGTTAACATTAAGTCACATTTATTTGATATGTTTCGTGTTGAAGTCTTAGCAAACTCTATGCTTTATATACCTACATATAGGCAGGTGACTTGTATATCACATTAAAAATATACTTTGTTATATTGCAACGCAGATCCTAAAATTTTCATATAAGATACGACATAGCTTTACAGTGTCTTATATTTTATAATAACAATTTAAAACAGATATATAGGATAGACTTTAGTGTCAAAGCGTGAATGACATGTGAGGTGGGACAAGATAAACATCGGGGCAAGATAAACAATCTATAGGAACAAACATGAAATGTTAATGTCACCCCGGGAAATCAGTAATGTTTGCCTGGCCCCACCTGACTTTACACTTATTTTGGACATTTGGTCGGATGGGGGGGGGACCTGGGACCAAACCACATATAGTATATTCTTGAACACCAATACACACATAGTTAAAACTTTACCTATAGGGTCACACATGTAAATCCGTGAGTGTTCAGTCACATGGCCCAAGTGCACAGCTATAATATCGTGCACACATGTACATTATCATATATCTATGAGCAGATTTGAAACAAATATATCTGCACATATTTAAAATTCTAGGCTTTAAGCCTACACTATGTATAATTTAGTAAAATTATTTTTTTCTAATGTTTCGTTAATATCATATTTTATCATTCTGTACCTATTCAAGCTAAATAAACATCTGAAACATTCTGTAGCTTTGCTTCGATAAACGTATTTACGTTAGATTATGAATAATAAACGTATATATTCATAACTTTATTAAACTAATACTAATTTAGTGCAAAGCCATTGAGATCAAAAAGATCAAAGCAAATATTTACAAATCAATGTTCTACATGACAAGCTAGACTTTATAAAACAATAACATCTATATTGCGTCAATTTTAACAAAAATAATATTGCATTTAAATTTATCTATACATCGTTTTGATTACTCCTTAACGGGGGTATTTGAAATTGATACAATTTCATCAATACTGCTTGAATAAATCGTTCATGCACTCCAAACTACACGCGTTAAGTCGTAGTGCGGCTACAACACTGCGGGCTACCCCGCTCTACTCGCCACTGTGACCTGCGCACCACGATCTATGAAGCACGCAACACATATGTGCTCTCATGTCTACATTAATTGACTTAAATAAGGAATCTTCTTTAATATAAATAATGTATACAATATCTCTCTAATAATTAAAGTTCATTCTGATATGTATGAGTTGCATTACAATACGCGTTGACACGCTACTAGCTTTAATATAGTAAATATAAGTACATACAAACATACTTTATAGATTTTGCGATCACATTACCATGGGATGTACAGGGCCTGGTTGTGGTCTGGATCAACCCTAGACTGGTGGTAAGGCCAACGTCTTCTCTTCACAAAAACATGATACATCAAAATATTCACCCTATTTATACCCCGCTTAAACCCTGTCATCACATCGAGAAATGAAGTTCATAAAATGTATTTACCCGAAGTGTTTCGATTTCTATAGGCCACAAGCTGTACCCAAAGTTCATTTACCCAGCCTAAGGCCAACCAAGCCCAGTTCCAAGTCATCTAAGTGCTGGCACTTACAACTAAATGAAAAACGTCGTTGGTTACAAAAGTACATCGGAAGAAGTCACGTCCTTGATTTGAGCATCGTTCCTACTAAACAAGGCCTTCCTTAACGCGACTCTGCAAATTGGCACCGATGAAATTCTTCAGCCCAACAATTACTTACTTCTGGCATTTATAGCAAATATAATATGCAGCGAGGAAATGCCGCCAACATCCTCAGTACAATGCCTCAAGGGCCTGTTTTAGATTTAAGTTAGTTTTAATTTTATTTATATTATTTTGGTTAAGTTTACTCTTGTATATATTTCCTTTGTACATAAATAAAGTACTATTTACTATAATTAGTAATCAAGATCAGGTTTGAATGGAAAACCGTTTAGATAGCTGTTTAAAATCCAAAAACTATTTTGACAATACTGCCCCCTACCTGGGGCAATTTTCAATGCCTATATCTGGGGCACTATGGAATTATGCGCTTCACCTGTCTGATGAGCTTACTCGAAATCAACAAATTGATAATTGTCTGTCATTTCTCACACCATTTGGCCAGTGACAGTTGACTAAAAAGCGCTCAAATTGCAAAGTCGTGTTTAGAAAGCGCATCCGTCCGTGCTCCTTAGTAGAAGTATGCATCGTCTCAGAAGGCGGTTTGTTTTCCAAGGGGCTGAACGGGGGGAGGGGCGGAGCTGGACCCAAAGAGGGGGGTGGGCCCGTCATTGGGGTCATCGAGGTCGTCGTCGGGTTCTAGGGCAGGGTTGACCCGCCCGGCGCGTTCGTCGGGCCCGACCAGGGTCTGTGCGGCGCCGTACAGCCGGCCGGGCACTCCTCCGAGAACCGACATCTGCTCTCCGGCCTCGGAGGGCTCGTCCACACGACCCATGTCTTCGGGGATGTTCACCACGCAGTTGAAGTAGTCTGATTCCGGGCTGAGGTAGCCGGAGTTGAAGAGGTACCTGAGGAAGACACGTTACGTTGAAAAGCGGGGCTGGTAAATTAAAAGTGTCGATAATGAAATAATCAGAATACCGATGAGCAGAATAGGTTGCTTTGTGTAGGTTGTTGATTTGATGATATTGCCCTAAACTTTACAAAAACTATTCAAAAGGAAATGTTATTTTATGATTTTAGTTAGGTTATGATTAGGTGAGGAAGGCACGGGAGATAAATTACACATTCAACTTATATATAAATATTGGGGGATAATCTTACACAAATCGACCTAGTCCCAAACTAAGCAAAGCTTGTACTATGGGTACTAGACGACGATACTCATACTTATATAGATAAATACATGCCTACTTAAATACATAGAATACATCTAACACCCTATAACAAATATCCGTGCTAAATGCACAAATATTGCCCTGGCCGGGATTCGAACCCGGGACCTTGGAGCTTTGGAGGCAGTGTCACTACCAACTCGGCTAAACAGGCCGACAAATATATAGTAGTAACCTGGCCCCTATTTCACCACGGCGACAATTGTCACAAAATATGACATACGTACATACTACATATGTCATATTTTGAGACAATTGTCGCACCCTTCGCCGTGGTGAAATAGGGGCCTGAGTGCCTACCGCGAACTTCGAAAATCGAACTTCGTCTCGCGCCGTCCCTTTCACTCTCGTGTTATACACTATATGACGGAAAGGGACAGTACGATACGAAGTTCGATTTTCGAAGTTCGCGGTAGGCACTCTGAGCTATAACCGCGAAAACCGCAATTCAAAATTCGAATTTCTCCGTCTGTATCGCACTCATACTACTCGAGCGACACAGTTGTGCTACCGCGAACTTCGAAAATCGAACTTCGTGTCGTGCAGTCCCTTTCACTCTCGTGTTATACAGTATATGACGGAAAGGGACGGTACGATACGAAGTTCGATTTTCGAAGTTCGCGGTAGCACCCCAGATATTCACGCACAAATTATTTGAGTATTGATTTTAATGGTACAGTCAAGAGCGAAAGTAAGTTAACACTTTTTTAAACTAGTGGCTCACAGAGCTTTTATTTCAAAATTACCAAAAACTTATTCGACAATTTTTTTTTATATAATTATCGAACCTACCTCACAAAATTTCACGAGAATCGGTTGAGAAATGCTACCTGTAGAGGATGACATCCGAACAGACAGACAGACATACGAAAGAATTTTTGTCGAAAGCTGAAACGGAGACGCTTCGCTCGCTCGGTCAACAACAATGGTGACGCTCGGTCAATAACAACAACAAAAATGTTTGCATCTTATTCCATTGCAATAAGGTAAAAAAATACGTTTTCTCTTGACTGTACAACCGCTAAACTCATTGCTACTAACAACTAGAAAAGTTAATATCTGCTACCAGCATTGAATTCTGCCCAACCAAAGGTGACAAAACGTCCTAACGGCTCTACAAGGAGATAGAGAGAGAGGGCGAGAGTGTGTACGAGTATGTATTGTGTCATATTCATATAGTAATAAGTTCAAATAGTAATAGATGTTATATTATATTAATTATACAGGGTGTGGCCTGTAACATAATAAATAAGCACTTTAAGTCCGATACACAATCAATATGTAATACTTTTGCCTACGGCTTTGATGAAAATGTAAAAAACTTATGTTCAGCCTGTGATGTCAATCTGCTACACAGTGGGTCGCACCACCAAGAACCTATTGTATCCATGAGGTTAAAAAAGGCAACTAATGATGTAATTTTGAAAATCATAAAACAGATGAACAAAAAAAAAAGTCCGGGTATTGATAACATACGTGTAAGGGATTTGTTATATATTAGCACGGAGATAACGCCAGTTATCACACATCTCGTTAACGCGTGCATTTCCACGTCCTTATACCCCGATCAGTTAAAAATAGGTATAATTAGGCCCATACATAAAAAAGGTACATATTGTGACATAAATAACTACAGACCAATTACCATTTTGCCCAGTATCGATAAGATAGTTGAGAGGTATATCGGCGATGAAATAGGGAGCTTTCTATCAAAAAATCACATAATTAACGACAAACAGTACGGGTTCCAGAAGGGTCGAAATACCTCACAGCTACTATCAACATTTGTAAATGAGGTCAACCAGCAACTGAACAATAGAAACCAGGTGCTGGTTGTCTTCATTGACTTCAGTAAAGCTTTCGATACATTAAGTTATCCCAAGCTTTTCTCGAAACTCGAACAGGTTGGTATACAGGGGCCTCTACTGGAGTGGTTCCGTAACTACCACACAAACCGAAACACCATCGTACGCGTCAACAGCCGAGAAAGTGACCCTATTCCTACTCAAAGAGGAACAGCACAGGGATCAATTTTGGCCCCAACTGAATACCTAACATACGTTAACGACATGTGTAACCTCTTCACTGAGGGCTCTGTATACCAATTTGCCGATGATACATGCTTAGTCACCTATGGTAAAAAAATTCATGAGGCACAGGAGACGATGCAATCTAATTTTGATACGCTGTGTAAATGGGCTCATGATATGGGCTTAGTTATCAACGCCAATAAAACAAAACTACTGCATATACGTTCCCCTTACGTCAAAAGTGTCAAACCTACAATTATTGCTCATTCACACAGCTGCTGGCACGGCCCGCCTGCGCACGCGTCGTGTGCGTGCGGGTCGCTCCAGCTGGTGGACCAGCATACCTACCTGGGCCTTGTGATCGACAAAAACCTGAACTGGAAACCCCATATTGATTACGTTTGTAATAAATTACGATCACTGCGTTCTCAAATAAATATTCTCAAATATAAGTTACCGTATAATACATTAAGATTGATATATATCTCGCTGGCAGACTCGGTAATAAGCTATGGTTTAAGTAGCTATGGGCGAACGTACAAAACACATATAGACTCTGTCTATAAACTCCAACTTAGTATACTTAAAACTATAATACCTCGACACTTAAATAAATTCGAAAATGAATCAGATATCTTTAAGCACTGTAAAGTAATGGCTATCTATGATAAAGTAAATATGTCTATAGTTCTTGACGAGTATAGTAAAATAAACCTGTTAGTTAAAAAATGTAGGCATAAGAACTTACGTGACTCAGTACTTCAACCTAGGTATAGCCTGCCGAGGTATGTAAATGTTTATGGCAAAAGGACGTGGGAGTACATGCTACCTAACATATTAAACAAATTACCAGATGACCTGTATACAAACATTTTCAAAAATAAAAAGTTGTGTAAACACGTATTTAAGAAATTCTATATACACTCGAAATCAACGAAAAACGAGTCAAGTTGCACAGGCACAGGAACGAACAGAGATGTATGATAACGGGTAGGTGTTAAATTCTATGTCATCTGTATACTCGTAGCTATAAATAAACAATAACGATGTGAGCGGTCTTACCATTTGCGCCACGCATAAACCTCTAACAGGTTTCCTGTGGTGCATCTTAGTTTAAGTTTTGTCTGATTGTTTCTTTAATATGAATAAATTAAAAAAAAAAAAAAAAAAAAAAATAGGAGCAATAAATTTAAAGGACGCTTCCTTAGAGCATCTGCAGTAACCTCTTGTGTCCAATTTTTTTTTATCCTTTTTCAATTGGGAGAAATTTTGATCTAAAGTTATGAACTCCAAGTAATGGATCTTGGCACCCAGAGATTATAGCGCGGCAGTCAATGCTGATTTTGAGGTTGCTTCAAGTCATGACTCATAATCGTTGTCGCATTTTTGGTTTAAAATAATATTATTGGGATTTTTTAAATTTTTTTTTATAAATTTTTAGTGTTTTTTCGAATAAATTGTTATTAATATCACTCCAGTAGAGTAAAAAAGTACATATAAGCTACATTAGCGAAAAAAAAATCCAAAAAAACTTTTTATTTTCAATTATAATCATTTGGAAATAATTGCTGTAGAGCTCAATAGTGTACCGTTTAATTTTTTGCTCCTATTACAGGCCACACCCTGTATATGTGTAGTAACAATAGTCAGCGAAGAGACTCAGATCCCACAGTCAAACTGTGTAAACCGTTTTGTGGGACATACACCAATTGTAAAATTGTATCTTTTTATAATAATAAATAATAAATATATTTATGCGCGCTTTATTACGGCAAATATTGGTGCAATCTGATATATCGAAGTGAACATCATCATCTTGGCAGCCGAGAGACATCGACTGCTTGACATAGGCCTCCCCCAAAAAGTGCCTCAACGACCGACCGGTCCTGCGCCACCCGCATCCAGCGGGGTCCCGCGACCTTCACCAGGTCGTCAGTCCACCTTCTGCGGGGCCTACCCACGCTGCGCCTTCCGGCACGACAATTCCGGACAAAGCTGCGGCCGTATGATGGTTTACATTTTAAGGAGTTATTACATCTTCCTGAATTCAGAACCTTAAGAGCGGAACCTACGTATATGCATATGTATATGCATGTGTATGCTCATTTAGCGATAAGACCGCCTGTTGTTTACCTCTGCTTGTATCTTTATGCTGTTTATATCTGTAATTCTTTTTTTGAGGTGTGCAATAAAGCATATTGTATTGTTTTGTGTATTGTATTGTATATGTTAGAGTGAGAGGCTTCAACTCCCCTATTCAGGATGCTAAATTCAGGACAATGAAATGCCGGATTTATCACTTATCGTCATTGATACAAGACACCCGTCACTGACACACTCGCATATTTGTCAGAACATGTGGCCTGTAATAGGAGAAAAAAATTAAAAGGTACACTATTGAGCTCTCCAGCAATTATTTCCAAATGGTTTTAATTGAAAAAAAAAAATTTTTTTTTTCGCAAAAGTAGTTTATATGTACTTTTTACTGTACTGGAGTGATATTAATAACTAATTATTAATAAACACAAACAATTAAAAAAAAAAACAAAAACCCAAAAATATCCTTTTAAACCAAAAATGCGACATGATTATGAGTCATAACTTGAAGCAACCTCAAAATATGCATTGACTGCCGCGCTATAATCTCTGGGTACCCAGATCCATTACTTAAAGGCATAGATAACCCCCTCTTAAAGGTCATAACTTTAGACCAAAATTTCTCTCAATTAAAAAAAGATATTTTTTTTTTGGACACAAGAGGTCAGCTACAGATACTCTAAGGAAGCGTCCTTTAAATTTATTGCTCCTATTACAGGCCACAGCCTGTATTATTATGAGTGATAAAATGGCAACCATCATACGCCTCTTGACAAGATAATCGCAAATATCTGAACAACAATTCTCTGCCGGCGTCTGTATTTCCGAGTTCATAGAACCTGGACCTTTTTAAGGCACGAGTGAATAGGCATCTTCTGGGTGAGCTCGCTTCATCGTCGGCCTCATCTTTGCCTCCTGGCTAGATACTGGCTAAGAGCAATCCCATTTATAATCAAAAAAAAAAAACAACACTATATTTTAAGGAGTTAAAGTGCGTGTTCAGTTATTTTTTGAGCATTATATACGCGAATATGTTGGTTTTGAAGGCAATCTCAGAATAGTATCATCAAACAAATTTAGCAATCGCCATCGTACATTAGAGTTTCACGTTCGATCGTCTATAATCTGGGAGAGCCATTTAGTTGTCATCTCATCAGATATTAGCGACGGTTTAATGGCCTAGGCTGCCGATCGTGATGCGCCGGTTACGTCACGCCGTCGTCACGCGACGCACGTCACGACATAATGACGACGTCACGGAGCCGCTCACTAACGAAATTATTGTTTAACTATTTATATACTACGAGTATGAAGCACTTGAACTCACAGATCGACAAATCCAGCAACGCAAAAACTATTTTGATGAATTCAAAAGGTACTTAAATACGAAATACTTCACATAGTGGCCTCCTTTTTTAACCGACTTCAAGATTTCAAAAGAGGAGGTTATCAATTCGGTTGTATGTTTTTTTTTAATGTTTGTTACTCCATAACTCCGTCATTTCTTAACCGATTTGAAAAATTATTTTTTTGATTGTATGTATATATATCCAAGTTGGTCCCGTTTTTGTCAAAAGGCAGTTCTGATGATGGGATCCATGTTGAATCGAGGGAACTCCTCAAATCTTAAAGGCAAACATATAGTGATTTTTGTGTTTTTATCAACAAATCGAGCATTATCATACAAAAATGTGACATTTGATGAAGTGGAACTGCTGATGATGATCAGAACAGAACTCTTCAACGACGAAAAGTTCACGTTTGGCGATTTGTATTTCTAGTTGTGTTTGTTAAGCAAGTTCTATTTTCACGATTGATTTTTGTCATGCTCGAGTTCTGATGATGGGATCCATTAGGAATCGAGGAAACTCCTCAAATGTGAAAGGCACACAAATAGTGATTTTAGTATTTTCATGAACTAATCAAGCATTTTCCTTCATAAAAGTGACATTTGATGAAGTGGAACTGCTGATGATGATCAGAACGGAACTCTTCAACGACGCGTCGTAGTTCACGTTTGGCGATTTGTTCTCTTCGTTTTGTTTGTCAAGCAAGCAAGGTTTTTCCATGATTTCATGAGGAATTGAGGGTACTTAGTCTTCTACCATTATAAACATACTTATAGCCATTTTTGTATTTTATTGTATGGAATCTAAGAGTGCACCATCTAAGATTAATAATTTTTCACCGGACTCCCCCATTGAAGTCGGTTTTTTTTTCTTAAAAATTATTCAATATCTATCGTTAAATTTAAATAATCACAATTATTTACGAGTGGGCGCTAGTGGACCTGGGGGTCTACTCCGAAATCCGAACTTCGTATGGTGCCGTCCCTTTCACTCATATAGTGTATGACAGGAGAGTGAAAGGGACGGCACCATGCGAAGTTCGCATTTCAAAATCGGAGTAGACCCCCAGTTACATTTTAGTAAAGCGCTCTTAAGAGTCATAATCACTATTAGTTAAACGTTTTAGTGCTCGACTATGACCAAATACATTGAAACTTTTAATCTTAGTATGTCCTAATATTTAGAAGTTGTGATGTTAACAGTAGGTATATTTTATATGACCTCTGATGTAAGTAACGCTGTCTAGTAAAACTCCTAGGTACTCGTATTTTTATTACTCTTTCATGATACCTACCCAATATCACAAAATTCAAAGTAAGTTGACTGCCTTCTGTAAATAATTTAGTAGCAATAAATGTAGATCCAACAACTTCAGAGAAATAGTACTGAAGTACATTATTATTTTATTACCTCGATCCCTCGATCAAACAGAAGCTGACTTGGAATATTTCATTATTCACGTTCAAAGTTCTTTCAAATATTGGGAACAACGACCTAACCGTGGACGACTAGGCAATCTCATAGAAAAATATTTTGGATTTGTCTTTTATTCTATAATGTATTGGTAAGTACAAGGTTATTAAGGTACCTTTTAAAATTGACTTCAGGATGGGTAATCTTTACGTATGTTTAACTAAACTAACTATCTTGGCTGTGACCCAAAACGGGTCTTGTCCTCCGAAACGAGAGCACGCCACTTATCCCGATCCTGCACCACTGCTTGCCAATCTTTGACCTGCATATGACTGCAGATCCGCCTCCACTGTGTCTTCCCAGCGATACCTGGGTCGACCGACCGGGCGGCGACCAGTCTGTCGACTCGGGTATGCTCTCTTGACGGCGCGATCCTCTTCCATTCTCTGTAGGTGGCCGAACCAACGAAGTCTGTGGGACTTTATTTCGATTATGATGTTGGGTTCAGCCACCAACTCCTCAACCTCGGCGTCCTTACGCATCCTCCATGTGCCATCGTCTCTCCTGACAGGTGTCAGGATCTTTCGGTACACTTTCCTCTCTGTCACCCGGAGTTGTCTTTCCTCTTTCTGCGTTAGTGTCCAGGCCTCACAACCATACATAAGGATAGGTCTAATGACCGTCTTATATATCCGCAGTTTTGTATTCCTGCTGAGAAGCCTGGACACCAAGACCGTGTGCAAGGCTGCAGTGCGCCGCAAGGTATTTTGGATGCGAATGCTGATCAAGAGATCAGCTCTCCTCCCTCCCTGGTATTAGTATCAGTAATGGTGCATCCAAGGTACCGAAATTTATCAACCCCACAAAACACGGCATCCCCCACACTTTCACGCCTGACCCGCGTATTTTTATACCGTTTCATGTGGAGGTACTCGGTTTTCGTCTGGTTGTTCCTGAGACCTATTTTAGCTGGCCGCTTCTCCACGGCTTTCACCTAATAAAGCCAGGTCATCTGCGTACCCTATCACCTTGTGCTTGCCGCTTAACTCACGTATGTTTATGTAACTTAAAAAGTTAATCGCTGTTGGACCAAATAATATTAGGAAGGTACATACGAGCAACTAATCTATTAAATTGTGCGTGATAGTAGTTGCAAGTCTCAAGTAGCAGTCAGCGGGACACATTTCTCGTAGAACCGATGGCCGTTGGGGCAGAAAGGTTCTTGAGTGGCGACCACGCACCGTTAGTCGCAGCGTGGGAAAGCCCTAAACTTAATGCATTTTGAGCCTTAACTTGGCAGTTTTCTATGCAGTATGTTATAATATCATAAAAGCTGTTGGATATTATATACCATAAAAGCCGCAGTAAATTAGTCTTACAGTAATAAACAATGTAGTGCCGGACTCGGCACCATTACAGAGAATCTACGGAACTTGGCACCCATTTAGATCTCAATTTTGTCGGTGAAGACGACAACCAAGCATCGCATATTCTTAATATTGGACTTGGCTCCCATTTTCACATTTATGTTTTTGATAGGATGCATTTATCACGAATATTGTTTCTGAGTCTTGGATGTTTCCTATGTATTTATCTTTATAAATATGTATATCGTCGTCTAGTACCCGCTTTTGTAAGCTTTGCTTAGTTTGGGACTAGGTCAATATGTGTAAGTTTGTCCCCCAATATTTATTATTTTTAATAATTATTTACTTCTAGTATTTTTTATTACATAGGTACTGCGACGATACCTTACTGTCAGCCAAGAACATGGCCCACACTTCCACTATTGAACCTTAATGAACAAACAATAGATTCGAAAAGAAGTAAAACAATTTCTTGGGTTAGTGTACAAGCTTACGGCCTGCCCGATGGTAAGCAAGTTACGTAGCTTATTTTTTTTTTTTTTTTTTTTTTTTAATTTATTATAATAAAAACAACTGCAAGTACCGAACAACAAAGTTTCGCCAAACTGCGAAGCAGTTTGTTGGCGTTGCGTTTCCTAAAATATTACTATAAAGCAGGTACAACTATAACTATACCTACAAAACTGCACTGCAGTCCCAAACCAAAAGGCCGCATGTCCCTCCCAGGCTCAGACTGACAGGATACGACCCATTGGCGACGTGGGATAGGAGTACAGTAGGGCTTATAAACTAAGTTACCATTATATCTTGCTTATAGTCTACAAAACATTCATAACAAGAGGCACGGTGACTGTGACTAATAAAGGAGGTATTAAGTAAAAACTGTTTGTGCTATTAAGTATGGGAAGATCAACTGATCTCGCAAGTGAACCTGGGACCGTTATTCTAATCCATACGTTACACAGTTACGATGTTGATAATTGACAGAATATTAACCTAGCAACAATTTTGACTTCCACTAAGTTTCATATAAACAATATATATATCAAACACATACATCCAATAAAGGGAATAATTAAAATAACAACTATTATTATAATGGACTAATATTGTTCAATCAATGGGTTTACTATATTTATCTAATAATTCTCGTTTTATTTTTTCTTCCAAACTACCCATTTTTAATTTAGGATTTTGTAATAACATAGGATATTCATTGTAGATTTTGGGAATAATGTACTCTTTGGTTCTTCGTCCATAGTAATTTTTAGCAATAGGTTGTGATAATTTTATTATTTTAGAGGATCGAGTTACACGTTTATTTATCTTTTTTGCTTTGTAGTCGTCGATGTAGTAACTATTAATAACATTCATATAAATAACTTTACAATGGACTGGGAGGATCTTACAAACCGAGAAAAGTGCATCATACTGACCTTTATACTTGTTCCTTGCAGATCTTCCGACTAAATATTTTATTAATCTGATCTGAAGTTGCTTTATTTGGTCCAGATATGTTTTAAAAGTCAGTCCATAACAACCAAGTCCGTAACTCAATAACGAATCGGCGAGTGCATGGTAAACAATATGCAGAGTGCGCTTATTAACTATTCTACTTAAGTGATAAAATTGACCCAGAATTGATCTTAATCTGTTACATACCTGGTTAATGTGGAGTTTCCAGTTAAAATGTTTGTCAATTACTAATCCCAAATACCTAAAGTTTTCAACTACTTCTATTTTACTACATGTACAGTTATTTTTATTTCTATGTAGGCACTCATATGTATGTCCTGTAATATTAATATCACTAGGTGTTATATTTTTTGCTTTCTTGTTATACGGTGAAAAGAGTAGCATACATTTAGTTTTACTTATATTTAAGATTATCCCATTGTCATGCGCCCACTTGGTAATATTTTCGAAATCATCCTGCACTCTGTTTACCATCTCCGATACATCCGTGCCGGCGAGCAACAGGCACATATCGTCCGCGTACATACAGACGCTGCAGTTTCGGACAACATTCGACACACTGTTCACATGCATGATATATCCGATAGGGCCGTATACTGAGCCGGTCGGTACGCCAAGGCTGACACGAGCTTCGGCTCCGGCCGTCCCGTTGATGACCGTACGCAAGGTTCTATTGTTTAGGTATTCCCTAAACCACTGGTTTGTGGGTCCCCGTATGCCACACTCGTCCATAGCCAGCAACAGCTGTTCATGGTCCAGTGTGTCGAATGCTTTCCGGAAGTCTATGAACACCGCAATGACCTGCCGCCCGCCGCCAAGGCTGTTGTTGACATAGTTGCAGAAGTGGGTCAAGGCCGAAGCGGTGCTCCGCCCGCGCCTGAACCCGTGCTGCGCCTGCGATAAAATACCGTTGTATTCCAGAAAAGAGCTCACTTGCCCTATTACTACTTTTTCGACAATTTTATTTATCACCGGCAAAATTGCGATAGGCCTGTAATTTGAATAATTCAAATGACTACCCTGTTTAAATATTGGCCTTATTAGGGATTTTTTCAATTGATCTGGGTATAGACCCTTTGACAAGCATAAGTTTATAAATTTAGCTAATATAACACTTAAATCCTTTTTAACATATTTTACATCTTGAACCCTGATTTCGTCAACACCCGGGGCTTTTCCACAATTTAATTTATCAATTATTTTCTTATGCATGCACGCTTTCGACTCCTGAAGAATCAAAAGCTCGTTGCCAATCCTTTATTAGTGGAAGACGGAGAAAAAGTAGAGAAAGGGATTAGGGAGGCAAACCTGGTTCCTATATCTGCCCCGCGCGCGCTTGATGGAGTTGGGCGCGCTGCGACCTCCTTTATCCTTTTTATGCCCCCGGGGCGTATGATCGGCGATGAAATCGCGCTGATTTTCCGTTTAGTGCTCACTCGCGAGTTCTATATCGAAGGGAGCCGTGTTCTCGACCCGACGACGCGCAGTAGCAGAGAATTGTCAAGGTTTTTATTTTCCTACCCCCCCCAGTCAGGTATGCAAAGTTGTGAGGTTGGGATAGGATCAAAAGGGTAGTTTGAGTTGCTAGTGATGGGATGAATCGGCATTTACCAATTAGCTTGAGGTCTCGTGTTGACAGCTAGAGATATATGCAGGACCCTCACTCTCAACACGGGGTATTCTTGGGAACTCTGGCGACCTTACTTGAATTACTCGCCACCAGAACACAACACCACTAAAGAGCAAGTATTGGTGTCTACGGCTGCGGTCTTCTGTAAGGTTGAGCTACTTCACCAGTCGGACCGCTCCAAATACTGGGTGATTTCGGGGTCGTGATCCCGAATGTGAAATTGTGATGTAGATGATCATACTGAACAACTTTTCCCATACGACCAACCAGGTAGTCGAAAACAAAACAGCAAACCCAATTAAAACCTCGAAAGTTCATCAACCTAAAAGTATGGGACCATCAGGGAACATTTTTTCGATTTTTGTATTGGTCCCACGGGAAAAGTTGTTCAGTATGACATCAAAATTTCTCATTCGGGATTACGACCCTGAAATCACCCAGTATAAGCAAAATGACGTGCCGTTTCGCCGTGCTAGCCTCTCTTAATAAATTAGGTATACTCATATAAATCATAATCATTATATTCACTCATTGATACGTTGTTGTACACGGTGTAAGTTTGTCTATCTCATTTTTTTTATAATCTCCTCTCAATCCCTCAAAGATTAGCTGGAAGAGATCCCTCATAGGGATAAGTTTGCCTTTGTACTCTGATCTTGTGTGACATGTTTATGTTTTAAACTGTTATGTGAATGTGTGTTAGAACGCTCGTGGCCCAACGGCACCCGCCTACCGCGTGCGGTATGCGAGGTTAAGCAATGTGGGCGCAGGTCAGTTCTTGGATGGGTGACCCCTTTGAGTGGTTACTAACTGAGCGCTCTCGTGCTTTGGAAGGCACGTTAAGCCATTGATCCCGGCTGCTGTCTACGACAGCAGTCGTTAAGCAAAGTTAAAGGCCTTCGGGAGGCTTGAAAACTTCTAACAGTCAAGTTGCCGACTCACTTGACAAAGGGGGGTCAAAGTTGCACCACGTCCGTAGGGAGTACCCACCGTTACCCTACACGTGACCTCTGGGTGGCGCTAAAAGTGCAACAAAAACTGGCAACCGTACTTGTCTTCTCGAAGATTCGTAAATAAATGCCATACGATTAAATTAAATAAAACTGTTATGTGTACAATAAAGTGCTTACATACATAAACATACTAGGCTTGTATACGGTCTCGCGATTGGACCTGCTATTTGTCAAAGCGCAATGCTAATCATTTGGAGGATTCAATCAATTTGCGACGACATACTCTGGAGTACTCCGGACATCACGAATTAGCTTAAACCTTGAAGTTATAGTGCCACTTGCTTTATGGGACTAATTTTGCAATTTACTGGCCACAACATTAGAGAAGGGAATCGTGTATCTCCCAGATTGTTAATCAAATTTATCAACAGAATCAAACTTCGTGACTAACATGAAGCTTTGCAAGTAACACATTACCTATTTTACAGTAATTTGGTACCCAAAAAAGGAAAACGAAAGTCTACTCTTATGAAATGGACGCATTGAATACCTAGAAAGTATTATTGCGAAACGTCTAACAATATAAATAAGTGTGAATAGTTAATTTCCCGTGTATCGCAACTCTTTGTCATACATAATGATAGCTTTCGGCTTCTGCAAATGGCAGCGGATCCGTTGAGATTTGGATTGTGAAAAGAACTTGCTGGCATAATTGATTTGACGACGTTCATGTTACAATGGAGCATAGTTTTTATATAGCTGTTGCTCACTACATCTGATCGCAACCAGCAATGAGTTCAATATTTTTGTAGAACTAACTTAAAAGAGCTAGTTAAGTTAGGCTGTTATGTTATTTGAATTAACGATTTTTGTGAAATATTCATGGCATGCGGTAAAAACAAGATCTGTAGTTCTTTGAAGCATTTAAAGATAAACTTTACGTTGTCATTACGTCGGTTACCGACCACCCAATTTAATGTGCCAATTTGCGACCAGTTGGGTGATTTGGTAAACTGAAACGATATTTCCTCGTTTTTAGATGAATTCCAATACCATGCACGCACTATTTTTGACGTAAGTATGTAGAAATTGTTATATAGTTAACTGAAAAATCCTGTGTTTGCAAACTCACGCCGGTGGCGTAACCGGCTTCAGACCATATTTGGTCATCTTCGCATCAGTGAGTTTGAGTCATTTTGTCATTTGACACACACATTTAGGACGGATATATATGCCAAATATAAACAGGTATGTATTTACAAAATGGAAAGTTTACAATCATCACCATCATCAGCACGCAGTAGTCCACTGTTGGACATAGGCTTTCCCTAATACGCGCCACCACACCCGATCCTCAGCTCTCTGTATTCAACCGCTTTCCGTCACTTTCCAAGTTTACAATACAAAAATACATTCTGTATACGATTGCACATCTCATACAAATGCATCAGTTACAAAGAGAAACAAAACGGCAACATGCAGGTAGAGGTAGACAACAAGCGGTCTTATCGCTAAAGAGCGACCTCTTCCAGATAGCCATTTAGGCGGTATACTGCCTCAACAGCCTGTATAATACTACTGGGTACCTACTGTGTATAATAAATTTAATAACTTGTTAAAGAATCTCTTGTCACGAAAATGCCGCCCATTTTCCTCAGATACGAATATTAGATATTCAAACAGGCTATTATATAATGTCTGGCTCCTCTTTGAGCATTAACGTCTATTTTCAATACAAGGAAATGAATTTAAATATGAATCAGGGACTATACATTTTAAAAATGGCTTCCTGGAACCGAAATAATTTCGCTTATTAGACGACGGACGAAAACTGAGTCACAAAATAAGTTAAATTATTATTCTCGTAGCCTGTCTACTAAAATGATTAGTCTTTCGTTTCGAATTCTCTTTGCTAACTCGTGTTAGGGGGACCTAATTGTCCCCAATTAGAATGTTGGAGTAAAACAATTTTTTAAAAGAAAGACCCTTTCGTAGTACTGCTGGTCCTGTACATTTATTTGAAAAATTCGTTATGACGTCCCCATTTGAACGTGGATGGAATAATGAACAATATTTACATCCTACATAATTGAATCAAATCCTTCTAAAATTGTTTGTCCTCATTTAATGGATTTACATTCCGCTTCAAAGTGGGACCGCTAATTGCCCCCACTGGAAATATTTTAATTATTCCCTGTAACACTACTTCTAGTATTAAATCCCACTTAAAAAACATGACAGGCAAGTTAAAATTTTTGTTCCTATTACACAACATCACACAACACACACATAACACAAACATAATAATACACACATACACACACATATACACACACACACACACACACACACACACACACATGACACACATGATGTAACATTTGTTACATCTTCACAATTTTCAACCAATTTTCAATTTCCTATTTATTTAATTAAACGAACCATCGATATTTACCATTCAACATTTATTCATGATCATGAATAATACCAGCCCGGCTAGTATGATAGCTTATACCGTCACGTTATATGGCAGAAATGTACTAAAACGTCACATAAAACGTGACGGTATAAGCTATCATACTAGCCGGGCAGGACCATGAATTCATTTGTAAATAATTTTTAAGAAAAAAAACCGACTTCAATGGGGGAGGCCGGTGAAAGATTATTATACTTAGATGGTGCACTCTTAGATTCCATACAATAAAATAAAAATGGCTATAAGTATGTTTATAATGGTAGAAGACTAAGTACCCTCAATTCCTCATGGAATCATGGAAAAACCTTGCTTGCTTGACAAACAAAATGAAGAGAACTAATCGCCAAACGTGAACTACGCGTCGTTGAAGAGTTTCGTTCTGATCATCATCAGCAGTTCCACTTCATCAAATGTAACTTTTATGAATGAAAATGCTTGATTAGTTCATGAAAATACTAAAATCACTATTTGTGTGCCTTTCACATTTGAGGAGTTCCCTCGATTCCTAATGGATCCCATCATCAGAACTCGAGCATGACAAAAATCAATCGTGAAAATAGAACTTGCTTAACAAACACAGCTAAAAGGCCAAATCGCCAAACGTGAACTTTTCGTCGTTGAAGAGTTCTGTTCAGATCATCATCAGCAGTTCCACTTCATCAAATGTCACATTTTTGTATGATAATGCTCGATTTGTTGATAAAAACACAAAAATCACTATATGTTTGCCTTTAAGATTTGAGGAGTTCCCTCAATTCCTCATGGATCCCATCATCAGAAATCAAGCATGACAAAAATTAATCGTTAAAATAGAACTTGCTTAACAAACACAGCTAGGAGGACAAATCGCCAAACGTGAACTTTTCGTCGTTGAAGAGTTCTGTTCTGATCATCATCAGCAGTTCCAATTCATCCAATGTCACATTTTTAGATGCAAATGCTTGACTTGTTGATAAAAACACAAAAATCACTATATGTTTGCCTTAAAGATTTGAGGAGTTCCCTCAATTCCTCATGGATCCCATCATCAGAACTGCATTTTGACCAAAACGGGACCAACTTGGATATATATACTTACAATCAAAACAAGAATTTTCCAAATCGGTTAAGAAATAACGGAGCTATGGACTAACAAACATTAAAAAAAAAAACATACAACCGAATTGATAACCTCCTCCTTTGAAATCTTGAAGTCGGTTAAAAAGTACCTTTTTTTAGCACAAAAATAAAGCTAACATAACAAGCATACTTTCACTTATCTGCCAAACTGTATGACAGACGTAGGCAGAAAACATGTATATCCTCATGAATTTGAATGAATTGAACATGTACTCAACCATATCTAGATCGCAAACCATTCAAGCTCACCAAAAGATGGTTATCCTTTCGTTCGTCTAGTTAGGCTGGGTTGCATGAAACCGTCTGTAGTCGTAAGCGGTGTTCATTACAACTTGATTTTATGGAAAGTTTGACAAGTTTCTATGGGATGACAGTTACCGGCGCCATATATGTAATTCTAAGATGGTGCAATGCACCCTTAATCCTTCATATAATAGGTTGAGGGACTTACAATTACAACTAGAGTCTCATCTCTCGCATCCGCAATGCCATTGTATTGTTAGCTAAGTACCAGGTCCTCATAAGTGTATCAAAGTATAACCCATTTATACGGACCGTGACGATATGATATGAAGGCAGTCAGCACCACCGCACCGTAATAGTTTTAAAGGGGAACAGCGTATCAGCGTCAAGTCTGACTAGTACGACCACTATACACGTCGTCACCGAGCCGTTCGTTTTTTTTTTATACCACGTCGGTGGTTAACAAGAGTACGGCCCCCCTGATGGTAAGCGGTCACCGCAGCCTATGGACGCCTGCAACTCCAGGGGTGTCACATGCTGTGACACCCCTGTGTGTGTGTGTACTGTATTAGCTAGGTACCAGGGAGCCATAAGTGTAAAGTATACTCACACAGACAGCCACGGTATGAACGCCAGCGTGAACACAGACATCACCATCGCTATAGTCCTGAAGGGAACAGTTGCTACATAAAATAGTGTATCAGCGGAGGTAGGCCCATCATCTTCTCCAACAGTCGGACTAGTACGGCCACTATGTACACCGTCACCGGCCCGTAAGTGTTGCACTGTATAGTTAGGCACCAGGGAGACATAAGCGTAAAGTATACTCACACAGACAGCCACGATATGAACGCCAGCGTGAACAGAGACATCACCATCGCCATTGTCCTGAAGGGGAACAGCTGTTGTTCGGTCACGGGGTCCCAGCCCGGGTAGTGTATCAGCGGAGGCAGGCCCAGCATCTTCTCTCCACCAGTCATCCGCACCAGTAGGGCCACTATATACGCCGCCAGAGAGCCGTAGGTGTTGCAGTACTTCTTGAAGTGGACCACCATTAGGAGTTGCGGGAACAGGATCACGTAGACCAGATCTGAGCACATCGACCTGGGGAAGATGGGGCGAAGTCAGATGAATTGTTCATTTAATTATTCAAGTCTACAGTTGTATCGTCACTTAGAGCTGGACATTGGTATTTAAGCGAGATAATTTTAGTCACTTCGATTTCCTAAATCGGTGGAAACCCGATAAAATATGACGGCCTGTTTAGCCTAGTTGGCAGTGACACTAACTCCGAAGCTAGAGGTCCCGGGTTAGAATCCCGGCCAGGGCATTTAGCACGGATATTTGTTCTTGGGTCTTGGATGTTTTCTATGTATTTAATTATATATTTATCTATATAAGTATGTATATCGTCGTCTAGTACCCATAATACAAGCTTTGTTTAGTTTGGGACTAGGTCGATTTGTGTAAGATTGTCCCCCAATATTTTATTTATAAAAAATCGTCGGGATGAATATTATCTTTTTAAATCAGATTTTTAAGTGAGGTTTTTCAACGTTGTAAATCAAGCAACATCTTAAGCCTTGTCATCGCTTTTCATCACATGAGACTAGATCCAATCGCTGGTCACACAATCATAATAAAAACTAAATATATGACGATTCACATACTACGTAGATATTTATTTTTTAGTAGTCATGTGGAAAAAAAAAATAATTTTGGCTTCATAAGTAGTGAAGGTAAATTTACGCTGGTAAAGTTTTCATTTCAGAGCTCCGAACGGCTAAGCCGCGTAATCCAGGCTTACAACGTCTTACGAATATTTGTAACCAACATTCATCTAGTCACAAAAAAGCCGGGGTAAGTAAGAGTCAACGAGAATGCATTACTTCAATGTACATAGATACAGCCAAGGAAATCGAAACATACCTGTTTCGCTCTTACCACAATGACAATAAGGGATAAAAAGTTACGTGTTTATGTCCCCTTTACCATAAACAAAACGTGGATTACTCTTACTCTGTATTTAATTATATATTTATCTATATAAGTATGTATATCGTCGTCTAGTACCCATAATACAAGCTTTGTTTAGTTTGGGACTAGGTCGATTTGTGTAAGATTGTCCCCCAATATTTTATTTATAAAAAATCGTCGGGATGAATATTATCTTTTTAAATCAGATTTTTAAGTGAGGTTTTTCAACGTTGTAAATCAAGCAACATCTTAAGCCTTGTCATCGCTTTTCATCACATGAGACTAGATCCAATCGCTGGTCACACAATCATAATAAAAACTAAATATATGACGATTCACATACTACGTAGATATTTATTTTTTAGTAGTCATGTGGAAAAAAATAATAATTTTGGCTTCATAAGTAGTGAAGGTAAATTTACGCTGGTAAAGTTTTCATTTCAGAGCTCCGAACGGCTAAGCCGCGTAATCCAGGCTTACAACGTCTTACGAATATTTGTAACCAACATTCATCTAGTCACAAAACAGCCGGGGTAAGTAAGAGTCAACGAGAATGCATTACTTCAATGTACATAGATACAGCCAAGGAAATCGAAACATACCTGTTTCGCTCTTACCACAATGACAATAAGGGATAAAAAGTTACGTGTTTATGTCCCCTTTACCATAAACAAAACGTGGATTACTCTTACACCGAGCACAAACAACTTGTTCTTAAACAAAAAAAATACCTATCATTTAAATACCTGTAAATCGAACCACCTATTTTCAAAAACAATCACACTATAAATTCGGAAAAAATGTCTCACGGAGGTTTATACAGTCGGAGAAACAAAGGATTGGTTCCCATCTACAGTTTGCAAAATGCGAAGATGCGCCATGTCGCAACAGCAAACAGCAGATCCTGCGCCTGAGCACTATAATTAACCTTCAACAAAACAACCTATGTCCATAAGAAAACCATAGGCAGTTTGTCTCACTTTTAATCCATACCTCCGCTTTGCAAAGAATCAATTTCACAATTATTTTATAGGTCATAACATCCATTTAACTTTGCTTTTGGGTCGAAGATTGTTACACTAGTTCTAAAAGGTTGTAAGTGTCTTTGCTTGGCGTGGCGAAGGTTTGTTGTCGTTCTGAATGGGTTGTTAAGCTTCGCCGGTCACTGGTTGCTCAATTTAATAGACGTGCGGTCTGAGTATGGAATAATATCTGGGTTAGTGTTCGAGCTAATGAGATACTCTAAATAATCATTGCGGCGCAACCAAGGTCCGGTGGACGGGATGTCGCTACCCCATTAGCAACAATGTAAGACTTGCAGAAATTGGCTACAGACGACCAATTTGCCTCATCATCATCCTCCTAGCGTTATTCCCAGTACAGTTGCATCTTGAAGAATGCCTGGGGTCCGCTACCTAATCCCAAGAATTGGCGTAGGCACTAGTTTTTACGGAAGCGACTGCCATCTGACCTTCCAACCCGAGGGGGAAACCGACCTTATTGGGAATAGGCTTGTCAAGTGAGTGGGCAACTTGACTGTTAGAAGTTCTCAAGCCGCCCGGAGGCCTCTAACTTGGCTTAACGACTGCTATCAAAGACAGCAACCGGGATCAACGGCTTAACGTGCCTTCCAAAGCACAGTTAGTAACCACTCAAAGCGGTCACCCATCCAAGGACTGACCTCGCCCGACATTGCTTTACCTCGCATACCGCACGCAGTACGCGGATGCCACTGGGCCACGAGCCAATTTGCCACATAAAACTTAAAAACCGGCCAAGAGCGTGTCGGGCCACGCTCAGTGTAGGGTTCCGTAGTTTTCCGTCCGTCACATTTTTTTTTTTTTAATTACAAAAGCTATTCAACCTATCAAGTTCAAAATAATTTTCCTACAAAGTTTTTATAAAGTTCTACTTTTGAGATTTTTTTCATATTTTTAAAACTTATGGTTCAAAAGTTAGAGGGGGGGGACACATTTTTTTTACTTCTGGAGCGATTATTTCCGAAAATATTAACATTATCAAAAAATGATTTTAGTAAACCCCTATTTATTTTTAAATACCTATCTAACAATATATCACACGTTAGGGTTAAAATGAAAAAAAAAATCACTCCCCACTTTACGTATAGGGGAGGTACCCTAATAAAATATTTTTTTCCACTTTTTATTTTACCACTTTGTCGGCGTAATTGATATACATATTAGTACCAAATTTCAGCTTTCTAGTGCTAACGGTCACTGAGATTATCCGCGGACGGACGGACAGACGGACGGACAGACGGACGGACAGACATGGCGAAACTATAAGGGTTCCTAGTTGACTACGGAACCCTAAAAATGTTCATCATCATAAAGAGACAGTCAGAGTTAAACTCTTGCCGATGAAGCATTCCCTTGATTTCCAGTCATTGCCTTGATTTCCTTGTACGGCACGACTTTTACTTTCTTTCGTTGCCTTTATAAAAGTTTGCAAATGTTGCACTCAAAAGATAATAAGCTGATCAGTGTTCATACTGACATTTTTCCAGAAGCTCGGTTTGGCTAAAAGAAAAAGTTAAGGATCCCGTAGGGTCTAATTTGTCAGTTACTCCGAATTTTAAGATTTAGCGGCATTAAAGGCTGTAATTAAAGAACATACCAAATGATTATTTCAAAGACAAAGATTAGATTTTAGTTTCAACTTGCCAATAGGAAGTTGAAAACTCTTGTTTTAACGTTAACTTTGTGTAAACTCAAAGCGGTTATCTAAACATAAATATATACCTTTCTTATGTAATATACCTATTAGCATTTTCGCCATAGTAAACTAAGTTTTATTTGGTTTAGTAGGAACTGTTGAGGAGTTAAATGCACGTCCATGCATTGTACCATATCTTAAGTAGGTTGACTTACTATATTTCAATCAAATGCTTGCACCACAAGCCTTTCTGCTTGGCCTTACGGTTGACTGGTAGATAATGCTTGAAGGCATTAAGGTCGCCATTTGTACTTTTTTAATGTGCAATATGTGTACGTAATGTATAATATGTTATACGATCGACTTACAGTAATAAAGTCTGAGCCTAACTTGCAACTCAAGTATAAAAGTACGATTCAAGCTATGAAAACCTGTGTTGAACACTTGCCAAGAGAAAAAAATAAGTCACAAAATACACTCTCTAATGATAGAGAGAACTACATTAAAAAATATACAACATAGAACTCCAGAACAACGAAAACGGTTAAAGCAATTCAATTATATAAGAAAATAAAAGCCAAAATACGACAGAACAGACACAAATCTAAGATAAAGTCTCTAGAAAATGAACTTGATACTAGAAGCTCTACGAAACGCACCGCACTAGTGTACGAAAACCGCAAAGAATGGATCCAATCAATGAATACACAAAATGGACAAACTACAACAAACAGAGCAAGTATAATCCAAGCTGCGACTAACTTCTATGCGCAATTATACTCTAGCAACGAAGTAAAACAACCCAGCTCTACATGTCACACAGAGGAAGCAGTACCAAGTTTGTTAAACTGTGAAGTAGAATACGCCATTTCAAAAATGAAAAAGGATAAAAGCCCGGGTGAAGACAGGATAACTAACGACACTATGCCACGCCATGATAGAGCCTTTATCCAAGCACATGACTCAGATATATGATAAAATATTGCAACAGGAGGAAATCCCGGAGGATTTGAATAGTTCACTTGTAACTCTACTATACAAAAAAGGGGATCCGAAATTAATAGATAATGCACTTAGACGAACAACAACCAAATTTCAGAAAAGGCTACTCTACGACAGACCATATATTCACGAGCACACAGGTAATTGAAAAGTATACGGAATATAATAAAGTTATATATCTGGGGTTCATAGACTATGCAAAGGCATTTGATTCTATCTGACACACATATTTATGGACAAGTCTCAAAGAACAAGGAGTACATACAAAGTACATAAATATAATTAAAAAAATATACTCCAATTCATCAGCTATAATAAAACTGGAAAGGATCGGAGACTCATTCCCAGTAAAAAAAGGAGTGAAACAAGGGAATCCAATGTCACCCAAGCTCTTCACAGCCCTACTAGAAACAATATTCCGAAGATTAAACTGGCAAAACCATGGCATAAATATAAATGGAGAAAGCCTTACGCACCTCAGATTCGCGGATGACATTGTGATCCTGTCTGAAAGTCATGAAAGTTTACAGTACCTTATACAGACTCTAGATACGGAGAGTAGAAAAGCCGGCCTACAAATGAACGTATCAAAAACAAAAATAATGACAAACGGAGAGCAGAAAGAAACAAAAATACAAAGTGGAGTAATCGCTTATGTAGAAGAATATATTTATCTAGGTCGTCTAATAACTTTTAACAAACCAATAGAGAATGAAATCAATAGAAGGATAGCAATGGGATGGAAGAGATAATGGGCGCAAAAGGAATTTTTCAAAAGCAATCTCCCAGTGCATCTTAAAAAGAAACTAATGGACAATACGATACTGCCCACAGTAATATACGGGTGCCAGTGCTGGCCTCTCACCACGACTATTATTCATAAACTCAGGACATTCCAAAGAGCAGCGGAGAGGTCTATGCTAGGTATAAAACTAAGGGATCGTGTGAGAAGTACAGAAATACGAAATAAAACAAAAATAGCCGATATAATTCAAAAAGTAAATTGAAGTGGAGATGGGCCGGGCACATAGCACGGGCAAATGATGGTCGTTGGAGTGAGCGCATAATGCAGTGGTACCCAAGAGACGGAATAAGGACGAGAGGGAGGCAGAGGAGACGCTGGAGCGACGATATAGTGCAAGTTGCAGGCAAAAACTGGCAAAGAAATGCTAAAGACCGTCAAGGATGGCATACTATGGAGGAGGCCTACGCCCTGGAATGGGCATCCAAACAAAGCGATGATATTATAAACCAAATTTAATTTTAATGTAATTTATATTTATGTGTAATAAATATTCACCACTATGATATAGTAGGTAAATATTCTAAATTTTTATGCATGCCTTATTGTACACAATAAAATAAAATAATGTAATAAAATTAAGAAATGAAATAATATTAATATCGGTAACATACAGTATACATGCAATATTGATACTTATGTAAGGAAATTGTCAAAAGTTTGGAATAAAGAGGCTTTATTATTATATTATTATATATGTGTGCGGCCTGTTTAGCCTAGTTGGTAGTGACACTGCCTCCGAAGCTAGAGGTCCCGGGTTCGAATCCCGGCCAGGGCATTATTTGTGCATTTAGCACGGATTCTGTTATTGGGTCTTGGATGTGCTCTATGTATTTTAGTATGTATTTATCTATATAAGTATGTATATCGTCGTCTAGTACCCATAGTACAAGCTTTGCTTAGTTTGGGACTAGGACGATTTGTGTAAGATTGTCCCCAATAAAAAAAAAAGTTTAATTAAATAAATAAATGACCATTTGTAATATAGCTTTTAGGTGTCTAATATAAGAGTGGTCAGTGAATATAAGTTTTATACAGCATGTATTTTTGATATAAGGCGTAGGTTTTAGTGCTGTGTAACCGTATTGCAATACATTTTAAGTTTAGTATTAAACTCAACTACGAAAGTGGGAAAAATTATATTTTTAATATTAGCTAACAAAACACATAAAAAAACAGAATTACTAAAGTTTTGAAATGAAAAATTAACTGAAATGTTTATTCACAAGAACATACAGTTAACAACAGGTGTAATAAAATGGTATATTAACATTGCAGCCCTCTTATTTCCAAAACGACTAGTCGTCACCTGTCACCCGTTTTCAAATTTTTAAAAAGTCATTTGTCACATTTTGACTGTTTCCATATAAAAACGGGCGAAGTGAGAGGTGAGTCAGTTTGTGAATAACACTCCAGTCCAGTACATTCAGCCATTACAGGCATGTGAAAATTAAAATAGGTTCTTAAGTTAACTAAAAATTACAGTAGTTAATTCACAACGCATATACATCTAATGTCATAATAAATTCATGCATGATTCATATAAAAAAATTGATATCATGAAGCTAACTTCACGACTAATCGTAATATATTATTTAACAAGATAGAATTCAAGACAAAAGTCAATGAGGATAAATTAAAGATAAATTAAAAACTGTTTCTTTGTACATTTCTGTTTAGTCACCAAAAAAATTAATAAATAGGATTTTTCTATGAGGCATAAAATAGATACATAGAAGTTATAATCAGAAAGCAAACGTGCTTCGTATGTAACTGTCTCCTGTTGCAACTTCAATAACCGAATTAAAGCGGCTCTTTTTGCGGCGCGTCCGTAAAAGGTTCTAATTGACGCTGCCTATTACACTAATGGACACCCGACACGTCCGGTACAGTCGGCGACAGGGCGCGTCCACAACTCTACTACACGTGAACCGGCAATACTGTGACGTACTACTATTTCAACTTTTTTTTATTTCAAACTATGTTATGTATGACTTTGAGGCAAATAAACGATTACCCGCTCAAGTTAAAGAGGTTGTTTCTGGTAATCTGTCAGCCGTTTAAGACAAGTTCTGAATTAAGTAGCAGAGCTTTTGCGTCCATCACGTATAGGATCTCTATACAAATCCTTACTCTGAGTCTCCAATTTAATTCGCCAGTCAAAAACACATTCCCAACACTTTATATACAATTTTTTTTATGTTTTTTTTAACGATAACGGGGGGTTGTTGTTACGAAGGTCGCTACGCGATCGGCGTCAATTTGCGAGCATCTCAAAGAGAAGGGTTTTTTCATTATTAATATTAACATTGCTACAGACCCTAAAATAACAGTGAGTCGTGTGCATTTTATTTAGTAGTTATTGAATTGGAATCAATTAAACAATGGAGAAAAGTTCCTTTCAGATCACCAACTTATCCAAGTGGTCGTAAACCGGCACACTACAATAACTGTTCGCTAACCGACATAATGACCTTATCTGTATAGATGAAAGTCTGTTATATATTCTTTCATATGTAAACGAAATTCACTCTGTATACGTACTCGTAACTGATTAACGTAACGTAATTGATTTATTCAGGTGTTAAGTTCAGGTGTTAATTATGTAATTTGGTGGCGAACCATTCATTATTCTACAAATGAAAATTAATGAAAATAGAGGGAGTCTCCATTAATATCCATTAAGAGAGCTCTAAAAATGACCCTTAATGGATTAAAAAATAAGGTAAACGCGTCAATGTTTATCACCTTAATATCCTATAGCTGACACCATTTAGTCGCCCCTAATAATAATCGTATCGCATTTATTTTTCGAACCGTGAGAACTTTGAGAAGACAAGTACAGTTTCCAGTTTTGATGCACTTTTAGCACCACCCAGTGGTCACGTGTAGGGTAACGGTGGGTACTCCCTACGGACGTGGTGCAACTTCGACCCCCCTTGTCAACTGAGTGGGCAACTTGACTGTTAGAGGTTCTCAAGCCACCTGAAGGCCTCTAACTTGGCTTAACGACTGCTGTCATAGACAACAGCCGGGATCAACGGCTTTACGTGATTGAATAAATATAGATATATTTTTATGCACATCGAATACCACAACCAAAAAAGGGTAGGCGACGCGCTTCTGATTGCTCTGGAGTCGCAGGCATTTATGCAACGGTGTCTGCTTACCATCAAGCAGGGGCGTAGCTACCACCCTATCAGCCGTATCAACGATACGGGGCCCCCGGGCTACAGAGGCCCCTAACGGGTGTAAGCAAAACTCTTCATTTGGGCCCCCCAACTAATTTTGATACAGGGCCCCTCTAAGACACGCTACGCCACTGCCATCAAGCAAGCCATGCAAGCTTGTTTCCCAGGCTAAAAAATAAAGTCATCATCATATCAGCCGAAACGCATTCCCTGCTGGACATAAGCCTCCCCCAAAGGTTTAGGAATCAACTCGTCACACCAAAATTTTGTTCTAATCGGTCACACCGCCAAAAGCAGTATTATTTGTTTCAACTCGTCACAACAAGATTTAGTTCTATTAAGTCACATCATAATTTTGTAGCTATTGGTCACAGTACAAATCTCTTCTTATTCGTCACACCGTCAAACAGTTCTAACTGGTCACAAGGTCTCAGTTAGGTACGACGACGAGCGAAGCGAGGAGGAGTGTTAGTAGAACTGCGACCCTACAGTGCGCGAGCCGAGCGAGCGAAGCGAGCGCGCCGCGGCAGCGGCCGGCGAAGCGCCAGAACCGAACCTGTTATTCTACTTGTACCTACTATTATACTAAATAATACTGCTTTTGGCGGTGTGACCGATTAGAACAAAATTTTGGTGTGACGAGTTGATTCCTAAATCCCCCCATAGAGTGCCACTGTGGGAAGTCTACCCACGCAGCACCTTCCGGTACGTGGTAAAATAAAATAGTCATAAAAACATCTGCGAGTCCATGCAGCAGACAGCGAAACAGTATTATTTTTAAAAAATTCAAAGCGCAAGATCTACTTTAACAATAAATCCTTGGAGATAAGGAAAACCGCGCACAAAGCTGTACATCCAATTAGGATATTTTTCCAGCTTCCGGAATACGAGATGAAAACGGGTGAGGGGGTGAAACGGGGTGAATGAAGAGTGAAACTGATCGAATTTCAATTAACAACCACCGCCGGTTTCATCCGGTTTTGCATGTACCTGGATTACAAACTTTCTATAATTTGCTGGCAGATTAACGGATTTGCTGTACTCCCGCGAGAATTTTCCATTTTGCTTTAGTTGAGCTGAAAATGTGGTTTACAGAGTGTTTTAATGCATTCGTTGCTGTAATGTTATTAGATTTAAAGATTACTAGTATTTTCTTTATGCAGTACTTTTAAAGTTCTTTATATAAGCTTTGCTCTTGAGTTACGTTGAAATTTGAGGTAAATTGCCTCAAATTTCAACGTAACTTAAAATGAAATTTAATCTCGTCTCAAGGTTTTAAGATACTATTATTAATTCTGGTACATTAATACGAATATGGATTCTAGAACCTAGATAAAACAAATATTTATACTGATGTTAAGAGCAATTAATTAACACCAGTACTTACACTTTACACTTATAGCTAAATTTAAAACTTTGATACATTCAAATTTGATTTACAGGATTCTCCATTGGTGAATAGCACTTAGAAAAGTAAAAACTCCAGAGGTTTATCAGAAAAGTTTTATAAACTAAAATAAAATATGAATTTTAAGGTATCACATTTAAAAAATTGGATTAGTGGACGTTTAGGAATAAGGAAATAATATGTATCTTCTGTTGGCACAGACAGGTGTTCAGGAAAGAGTGAATACTTTATTCGCCAACAAACTGTTTGGCGAAATTTTGTGATAGTTTTAAGTATTTTAATGTTAGTATGAGCAAATAAATAAAATAAAAAAATGAGTAAGTGTCCATGTTACTTTCCTTCACATTAATCTTTAATCAATCGAAATCTACCAACTTTATTTGATCGATTGGAATACGAAACGTCACTCTTCCCTTCGACTTCCAAGTCTCACGACATCCCTGGAGTTGCACGCATCCAGAGGCTGCGGTACGCGTTTCAGGCGAGTCGTACGCTTGTTTGCCATCGACGTGTTTGTAACCAAAAAAACTTTTTAAAACCAACTTCCCGTATTCCCAAAAGAAATATTTCCTTAACGATACAGTCTTCGCTTCATATTAATCTAAGTCACGTATACGTTATCATTATCATTATTATCAACAAAAGGTATATACAAATAAATTCGAAAACTTGTCGTATATCTTTAGAAATCACGTGGCTGAATCCCTTTTAGTCTAGATAGGTCTAGATAGCAAGGACAGACAGCCTAGAATAGATTTTTTGCTATTTTTTTACACAAATGTAACTAGTCCCATATTCATATTCATATTCATATTCCATATTCATTTTATTCATAATAATTCGTATTACATGTCAATTCTAATCATATTATAAAGAAGTAAGCTCAATAAGCCGTGTTATGGGTACTAGACGACGATATATAGATAGATACTTAAATATATAGAAAACATCCAAGTCTCAGGAATAAATGTTTCTGCTCACCACAGAGACAAATGCCCTTACCGGGATTCGAACCCGGGAGCTCTAGCTTCGGAGGCAGTGTCACTACCAACTAGGCTAAATAGGCCGATGAATGTTTGGTTTCTTACTTTCAGAGCCTTGGGCCCTCAAAAAACACATTTTCGCCCTCGGAGGATTCGCCTTAAAGAAATAGGGTACACCCTCGTCACTGCTATTGCTAATGCGATACCTTTGTTACCGTATACATTAGTATTCACGACAGGTAAACCAGTATAGATGACCTCCGATCACGTCTAGTTGTAACGGATATCACGGCTAAGTTAGACTAGAAGTGTGAGCAGACACAGACAGTGTGCATTGCTGGAAGATGGCTGTCCGATTCGGGTCCAATTATATTACGACGGTACATCCTCGAGATTTATAGATTTGTTTACTATGTAGTACTCATTTTTTAATGTACTAGGCATCGCACAATATGTTTATAGCTAAATAAATAAAAAAATAGAAAATAAAGAGTGCCTTAACTTATATTTCCCTCCCACCCCTCATACCGAGTTCCCGCTCATCGTCATTCGTTTCTTTTGTGCGGGCATCGCAACATCAAAAAGTGAAGTGCTCAAGATAACTAATTAACCGCGCGTTACCTTACAAGTAATTTATTGATAGTTTATGGTAGTGTAGTTTAAACATGGAAAAACGAAAACGGAAGGATAGGGAATCTCACATTAAACGCAAAATACGGCGTTTAGAGAAACGATTACGAGACTACCCGCCGGACTCGAGTGAAGGTAAGTCCAGATTTACACGTAAGAAATGATCGAGCTAAAACGACCTTAACATCTGCACCTAGTGCTCAGTATAGTATAACTGTGTCATTGAAATAATATTACGAATCAATGTTGTTTACTTAACTGTTTTTCTTCGACTAACCACATACTTTAGTAGTATGGATGTAATTGTATTCTCTGACACAATTGAATACAGTCGTTAAACGTTAAAATTGCAACGAAATCATAAACATTTCATATTGAATGAATTACGGATATCGTTCCGATAATACATTTCAAATAAACTATTATTACTTAGGTTAAATATTTTTTCCTAACGTGTAGTTTCCAGAATAGGTACAGACACTTTCGTACTAAACCTCGGTACGGGTCGGTTATACTTCATGATGCGATCATGATAGATAACATTATCTACTGAGTCCTTATGCTTTTTTGGACCGGTTCGCAAGCCAGGCCCTCTTTCTAACATCTTGAACTGTGACAAACTATACTCCATGATGCGGTCATGGTTGATAGTTCCATTATTCGAGTTCATTCCACGAAAATTCTAATAGTTATACTCCGTGATGTGGTCACGGCTGATAACTGACTAGTCCATCGTCGTAACGTGATTGGGACTAAGACTCAAAACTTTTTATATTGAGACATTTTCTCTCGGTACGCTTTCAGAAAGCTACGGAAGCGAGTATTCAAGATACGATTCGGGTACCCCTTGGTCCTCAGACTGCGAGACTGCGCCTTGGCCTGAAAAGTCAGAAGAGGGGACTAGCGTTCGTCCAAAATCGGCAGTATTTGGCCCCAAAATAGTAGCTCAAAATGAACCTAGCACCTCAATGGTGAATGCTAATCAGGAACTAACTCCTGCCGCAGAAACCCTGCTCTCAGCCGCTGCTCCTGCCACAGCCCTTGCCACAGCCCTTGCTCCCAGTAGCACGGCTGTCAATATTGACCTACCAACCACTGGTAATGCCGCCGATAGTAATACGGCACCCCTGTCAGATGACATTCTTATGGCACTGGGTGATCCCAAAGGCAAGGACGAAAAATTGGGTCCTAAAATACCGGATGAGGTCTCCGAACGTTGGGTTGGGTAAAATAATCGTGGATGGCTTAACCAAAGAACAAAAACAAAATATACTAGAGAAGACACTAATTCCCGAAAATTTTACTCTCCTAAAGGCGCCTCAACTCAACCCGGAAATTGCACCGATTCTCACAGAATCTGTTAAAAATAGGGACAAAATCCTTGAGAAAACCCAACAACATCTGGGGTTAGGTATTGCTGGCCTGTCCAACCTAACGTCTCAGATTATAAGAAGTGACTTCAACAAAATCGTGGCTGCTTAAGAGCCTCTCTGAAATTAGTCAGATCCTTCTGGACTTACATCATGACAGCACATTAAACAGAAGGAAATTGGTTAGCCAAAGTCTAGATAAAAACTTCCACAACATCGTCAAAGACGTTAAAAGAGACGCTTACCTCTTCGGAACAAACCTTGGCGAAAAAATCAAGACATCCAAAACAGCGGAGAGATCTGGCCTGCAAGTTAAACGAACTGACGGCAACACGGGTCCCTCGCGAAGGTACACTCATCGGGAAAACTGGAGAGGCCCACCCAGGAAACACAGGCAATAACCTCGCAGACAGGGTGGGCCACGGAACCGGTACTACGGCCAACCATCGAACAGACGTCCGCCGCCTGCAGATCGACCGACGACGTCATCGAAGTCGAACTCGAAGAACCCGAAAAACTAACAAAGGTAATCTCTCACGCAGGTCGATTACGCCATCATTACAGTAATTGGCGTGACTTGACCGATGATCCTATAGTTCTAGGATACGTAAAAGGCTATGTCATTCCGTTTGATCGCCCCGTGCTACAAGTTGGTCCAGTCCCCAAAAATGATCATTTCAGCATATTTGAAATGGAGCAATTGAATTTGGCAATATCTAAATTGGAAAATACCGGCGCAATCGTTCCTTGTAACAGCAACGTGTCAGGACAATTCCTTTCCAAAATTTTTGTTACACCTAAAAAGGATGGCACATATACATTTATACTTAATTTGAAAAGCCTGAACAAACTTATTGCTCCACAACATTTCAAAATTGAGGATATCCGTACTGTGGCCAAACTTATGTCAAATAATATTTTCATGGCCACTATCGACCTAAAAGATGCCTATTTTTTAGTGCCTATAGGCAAGTCCAGTAGGAAATATTTGAGGTTCCAGTTTCAAGGGCAATTATACGAGTTTCAGTGTCTTCCTTTTGGATTGTCTCTGGCACCGATGGTCTTCACAAAACTTATGAAACCAGTCATAGCTTTCCTAAGAAAAAAGGGTCTAATCTTAGCAATATATCTGGACGATATTATTTGTTTAGGCAGTACTACGCACGATTGTCAAAATTGCGTTTCGGAAACAATCAACCTACTGAAAAAACTTGGCTTTGTTATAAATTATACTAAAAGTCATCTAACTCCCAGTCAAACCCAAACCTTTCTTGGTTTCGAACTCGATTCAAGAGATATGTGTCTTAAATTACCGATAGCAAAACGTCAAAACATTTACGATCACGCTAAAACAATCTGCAATCAACGTTGTATAATCATCAGAGAATTTGCAAGCTTCCTCGGTTTGTTATGCTCCGCTTGCCCAGCAGCAGCTTATGGGTGGGTGTATACAAAGCGCTTAGAGCGAGAAAAATTTTTGGCACTTAAAAAATCTAACGATGATTTTGACAAGCACATGTTCCTAGCTGACTCATTAAAACCTGATTTGTCTTGGTGGATCGAAAATATTTTTACAACCAAGAATCATATACGCACTGGACGCTATGCGTTAGAAATATATTCAGACGCATCTTTGACAGGTTGGGGTGCAGCGTGTAACAAAGAAAGGACGGGCGGTTTCTGGGATCTAGACGAATTAAATTGCAACATAAACACTCTTGAACTAAAAGCCGCATTTAATGGACTTAAATGTTTTTCCAGTGAACTGAGTAACTCAGAAATACTGTTGCGTATTGATAACACTACAGCAATAGCCTATATAAATAGGTACGGTGGTGTACAATACTGTCACCTTAATGATTTGGCACGCAAAATTTGGCAATGGTGCGAAGCTAGAAACATTTTTATATTCGCTTCATACATTAAATCTAAAGACAACGTCGAGGCAGACGAAGAATCGAGCCGAACTAATATTGATACAGAATGGAGCTTATCTGTATCCGCGTTTAATATTATTGTCAAAACCTTCGGTTGTCCAGAGATTGATCTATTCGCGACCAGGATTAATACTAAATGCCCTAGATACATTTCCTGGAAACGAGACCCGGAAGCGTTTAATATTGATGCATTCACGATTGATTGGAGCACTAACCTATTCTATGCGTTTCCTCCGTTCTCACTTATACTAAAGTGTTTACGTAAAATTATTAACGACAGAGCAACAGGAGTCATTGTTGTGCCCTACTGGCCAAGTCAACCATGGTACCCACTATTCAAAAGGTTATCACTATATGATCCTGTCTATTTCAGACCTGATTACAATTTGCTCATGTCTCCTTTCAGAAGCAGCCACCCATTGTGGAAAAGTCTTACACTGGTGTCATCTCTGTTATCAGGGAAGCGTACGCAAGACAATTATTAAGCTCGGACATAATTGACATACTTATGGCATCATTAGCAGAAACATCTATAAAGCAATATAATTGCGCGTACAAAAAATGGTGGCTATTTTGTGAGGAAACAAAACATGATTTCTACACGATTAATGTTCCTGTAATCCTTAAATTCCTTACAACTCAATTTAAGAATGGAGCTAGTTACAGCTCTCTGAATACTCTTCGATCGGCATTGGCTCTGATATTGGGTAAACGGCTTAGTGAGGACGATCGAATAGCTCGATTCCTTAAGGGGGTGTTTAGATTAAAACCAAGTTTACCCAAATACCAAAACACATGGGACCCAAACAAAGTACTTGATTACCTATCAAGCTGGTACCCTAATAAAGATTTGCCACTAGACAAACTTACAAAAAAAAAATGGTAGCTCTGCTCGCGTTGTCGACTGCACAACGCTTGCAGACGTTATCACTTATAAGATTATCTAATATCACAGTTAATGCCTCAAATATCGAAATATTGATTAGTGACCTAATTAAAACCTCTGCGCCAGGACGCAATAACCCACGCTTAATTATACCATTTTTTGTGCACAAGGAACAAATATGTCCGGGAAAGACATTATCCGCCTACCTAGAGATGACTAAGCATCTTAGAGACAAGCCACAGGCAGACAAATTAATATTAACAATCAAAAAGCCTGCACATAATGCCAGCCCTGCGACAATCGGTCGCTGGATCAAACAAGTGCTAGCGGAAAGCGGAATAAACACAAATGTGTTCACCGCTCACAGCACTCGCCATGCCTCGACATCGGCGGCCAATAGAAAAGGCGTATCATTAGATCTCATAAAAAAGAGCGCAGGCTGGACTGGAAACTCACTTGTTTTCGCGAAATACTATAACAGGCCATTGATTAACGTAGAGGATAATGTCTTTGCCGAAGCCACTTTTGATTACTAATAAGACATAGTTGTAAAAGATCTAAGAAATTAAATCAAGCTTAAAATGAACATAAATATATGATTGATCTTTGCGTACCCACTACTTTATTGTTCACACCTATTATTCCTACAAATAGCTCTAAACATCTACATAGTAAACAAATCTATAAATCTCGAGGATGTACCGTCGTAATATAATTAATGGTTAAACGAACTTACCTGAAGTGAAGTTTGGCCATAATTATATGAGACGGTACATCCGAAGAGATTTATCACCCTCCCAAACCCATACAATTATGTGTAATTTCACCCTATAATGTAGGAAATAGGTGTCTTGCTCTAAAAATAATGACGATGAGCGGGAACTCGGTATGAGGGGTGGGAGGGAAATATAAGTTAAGGCACTCTTTATTTTCTATTTTTTTATTTATTTAGCTATAAACATATTGTGCGATGCCTAGTACATTAAAAAATGAGTACTACATAGTAAACAAATCTATAAATCTCTTCGGATGTACCGTCTCATATAATTATGGCCAAACTTCACTTCAGGTAAGTTCGTTTAACCATTAATTATAATATCTGTCGATATCAAGCCCAACGGAGCTTGAGATAGGCAAATTGGGATGGAGATATCTTCTGAATAATCTCTCCTTTTAGAGGTAAAATTTGGTTTGTTGCTTAACCCTTTCGCCGCCATTGGCGTGATATAAAGTCAGTAAATTTAGTGCCCCACACGCCGTGGCTTCATATCAAGTCATGTCAAGTGATATAACCATTTGTACCGATTTATTTGTGCAATAAAGTTTAATAAATAAATAAATATAAAGGCAACCTACGTGCTGTCAAGTAAGCAAGTAAGGTTCATTTTCAGTCGTTTGCTACAAAGACTTTGGCGTGTGAGACACAACTTACGGAATCTACTGTGGCGGTGTAAAGGTTAACCATTCATATGAGAAAAGATACTAATTATGGTATTACGTTCTAGCGCAGACTCGAAAGAAAATATATTCCCTCAACCCGCGAGGTTCAGTATTGCAAGCGTCATCTTTGATAGAACATTTGCACATTCTATACGGTTACTTAGATCTATATTACAATCTCAATTTGACATTTAGGTCCAGTCACGGCCAAATGGCATCAATCTAATGAAGGGCCATATCGGTATCCCTCGTCCTCGACAGCCTGTCGCCGACGGAATCGGGCCCATCGTCGTGAACGCACGTGCGACCATTATGCGACCGATTAGCTTGCGACATCCGCGCCAATCGCGATAATAGTTGAGATGATATACGGGGTACAACGTAGTGAAGGTAATGCAGTAACACCTTGTCGTAGCAAAGTCTACTTTATGCATCTAAATCCCTACAAAAATCTGAACTTCGCGAGCTCAAGTCCCAAACCCTATAATCCCCCGCTACTGCCTATAATCGTGCTAATTTCTGCATCTTTTATTATTTTTTAGGCTTCCGTAGTCAACTAGGAACTCATTTAGTTACGCCATGTTCAATGTTCATCTGTCTGTCTGTCTGTCCGTCTGTCTGACCGAGCCTTTGCTCTCTGAGTGTTAGTGCTAGAAAGCTACAATTTGGTATGGTTATATAAATCAATAAATCTGACAGAGTAGTAAAATAAAATCTAAAAATAAATTTGAACACGTATAGTGGGGATGAATTTTTTATTTGCTTCAAACCTATGATGCGGGCCATGGGGTGTTGTTGGATAGGTTTTTCAAAATGAATATTTTCTGATACAAGCACTCTAAAAGAAAAAAAAATGTGTGTCCCCCCTCTACCTTTTGAACTATGGGTCCAAAAAATATGAAAAAATCGGGAAAAGTAAAGCTTAATAAAGACTTTAATCGAAAATTATAGCGATGATCAGTGAAGCTGTTTTCGAGTTATCGTACAGTCTATCCATTCCAGTCCAGTGTCCATTAACCCATTCCAGTGGGAGAAACAGGCTGCCAACCGCCCAGTATGGAGATCCTTTGTGAATCGTGCAACTGGACTTTTTGAATCTCGTCGACGTACAGAGCTGGATGTCAAACGAGATGAGCTGAAAGCCCGACCACCAGCGGCAATCAGCTACAACTACAGAAATGGTGTGCTCACGTGCCCGCTGTGTACGCGGGTCTTCGTTAATAAGATCGGCTACGTAAGCCACATAAGAGCACATGAACGCAACCAACAGCGGAGCTGAAGCAGTCGCCGTAGTCGGCAAACGGCTAGGAGAAGTACATATACGTACACAGTCTATCCTTCTAAGTAAAAGACGTATGAAACGCAGCGAAGGTATTCCCCACGTATTCCCTTTTGCTTGTTATTGATTTTTTTAATTGAGTTCATTGGGCAACTACGAAACCCTACACTGAGCATGGTCCGTCATGCTCTTGGCCGATTTGAATAATTTTCTATCCCATCAGATGTGTTGTTATAATGATACCCTCTCGCTCGGTCGGTGTGCTGGTTTGATTTTTATCCAGTGATTTTAATTTTCCAAACTATATCTGCACTCCCGCATTTTACTTTAATATAATGAATACGAAAAGTTTAAACACACAGCATAAACACAAGTTTCCTCTTTCACAGCTCCGGTTTCTTTCATTAAATTCTTTCTTGTTTAACACTAGCGTCCGGTGGGAACATCGGCGGATTTCCAATTTCAGTGTTTATTTTACCGCAGGGTTGCCAGAGTAGGTACATTGTATTTTTATAAGAGGGAAATACAAATATTGGTTATAAACATTATAAATTTCGTACTAGCGTATATTGAAATGTATATTGGCATCTTTTAATTAAAAAAAATACCTATTTGTAAACTTCAAATTAATTTTACTGTCAGTGCGATAAAATCGACTAATATTATCGCTTGCTACCTTTTCTATTTTTAATCCCCGACGTGGAACGCAAAAGATATGTTATAAGTTTTACATGTATATCTGTGTATGTGTGTCTGTCTGTGGCATCGTAGCTCTTAAACGGGTGAACAGATTTGAAGCCGGTTTGATTTTATTTGAAATCAGGTTTTCCGGCGATGATTCTTAGATATGTTTTATCAAAATTAGTTAGGCCGTTTTTGAGAAACTGAACGTAGAAATATAAATGTCTGGGGTTTTGCAAGTTGTCTAAATTGTCAGTTATGTATACAATCGGTTCATCCGTATAAAAGCTACGATGCCAGAGACAGACACACAGATACACTTGTTAAACTTATATACATCCCTCTTTTGCGTTTCGCGTCGGGGGTTATAAACACTAAAAATTACGTCGAAAATCCGTTAAGATAGCGCAATCAAAAAGTCACCTTTTACCCAGACAATTGACAATTTGACTGATAGTCAAATCAGCAAAACGCTCTGTTCGCAGGGAAATTGCACCACGTGACGTCATCTTCACTACTTTTTAACCGACTTCAAGATTTCAAAAGAGGAGGTTATCAATTGGGTTGTATGTTTTTTTTAATGTTTGTTACTCCAGAACTCCGTCATTTCTGAACCGATCTATAAAAATTCTTTTTTTGATTGTAAGTATATATACTATATCCAAGTTGGTCCCGTTTTTGTCAAAACGCAGTTCTGATGATGGGATCCATGTTGAATCGAGGGAACTCCTCAAATCTTAAAGGCAAAAATATAGTGATTTTTGTGTTTTTATCAACAAATCAAGCATTTTCATACAAAAATGTGATATTTGATGAAGTGGAACTGCTGATGATGATCAGAACAGAACTCTTCAACGACGAAAAGTTCACGTTTGGTGATTTGTCCTCCTAGCTGTATTTGTTAAGCAAGTTCTAATTTTACGATTAATTTTTGTCATGCTCGAATTCTGATGATGGGATCCATGAGGAATCGAGGGAAGTCCTCAAATGTGAAAGGCACACATATAGTGATTTTAGTATTTTCTTGAACTATTCAAGCATTTTCATTCAAAAAAGTGACATTTGATGAAGTGGAACTGCTGATGATGATCAGAACGGAACTCTTCAACGACGCATAGTTCACGTTTGGCGAAATGTCCTCTTTGCTGCGTTTGTTAAGCAAGTTAGATTTTCAAGACAATCATTTGTCAAGCTCGAGTTCTGAGGATGGGATCCGTGAGGAAATTTACATTTAAATAAGTACCATTTGATGAAGTGGAACTGCTGATGATGATCAGAATGGAACTCTTCAACGACGCATAGTTCACGTTTGGCGAATTGTTCTCTTCGTTATGTTTGTCAAGCAAGCTAGGTTTTCAAGACACATTTTTGTCAAACTTGAGTTCTGTTGGAGGATTCCATGAGGAATTCAGGGTACTTAGTCTTCTCCCATTATAAACATACGTATAGCCATTTTTATTTCATTGTATGGAATCTAAGAGTGCACCATCTAAGTATAAGAATCTTTCACCGGCCTCCCCATTGAAGTCGGTTTTTTTTTCTTAAAAATTAACTGTAAAATAATAATTACTGACCAGATTTATTAGCCTGGTGGTTAGTGACCTTGCCTACGAAACTGACGGTCCTTGGTTTGAATCCCGGTCAGGGCGGCTTTTGTGTGATGAGCAAGAATGTTTGTTTCTGAGTCTTGGATGTTTTCTTTATATTTATATCTATTAAATATATATTCGACTAGTATCCAGAACACTAGGCTTACGAGCTTACTATGGGGCTAAGTGGATTTGTGTAAGATTGTCCTCTGTTTTTTTTTTTTTTAATAATTATATAAAATACATTGCATCTAGCAACCCTGCTCAATCGAGGGAGTATAAGATATTCTCGACGCGTCCGAACACAGGTCGGAGTTCATCCCGGAATAATCCCAGCATCTCCCGCAATCGTGACGGCACTGAACCGGGGAGCCAATGCAAATCCGATTGCAGTTATTGATTCGGAAGTTTGAAGTGCTTCAAAAGGAGTTGAGAGTGTATACATAATGCGTAACGATCCACTAGAGTGGATCTTTCTGATGATACACGCTGTTAATTTTGTTTATAAAGTTTTAAAAAACTCGCGCACATGTGTTGTCGCGTAATGTACTTGTAACATTTATACAAATTTTACAGCCTCCATTTTAAAAATCGGTTGAAAAACCCAACTCACCATAATCCGTGGATGGTGACGGCGAGCGCTATCAGCGTGGAGAAAGAGCCTACTACGAGAATACCCACATCAGCAGGTCTCCATCTAACCACAGTAGAACACTCATCATAGTCCGTAGATGGAGTGGATGGTGAACGCCATCAGCGTGGAAAGGAGCCTACCACGAGAATGCCCACCTTAGCACATCTAACCAGGGTACAGGGTAGAACACTCACCACGGTCCGTAGATGGAGGGGATGGTGAGCGCCATCAGCATGTCGAGGGAGCCCACCATAAGGATACCCACATCACCTGGTCTCCATCTAACGAGGGTACAACACTCACCACAGTCCGTAGATGGAGGGGATGGTGAGCGCCATAAGCGTGGACAGGAAGCCCACCACGAGAATGCTCACGCGCATCACCCAGATGATCTCCATCTCGGACGCGTTCTGCCGGAAGATTAGCTTGTACACGTTCCTGTCGACAAAATTACAATATAAAAAAAAAAACAAAAACTTCTTCATTTACGATTACGACGATGTAGCACTGTCCATATGTTAGGTACTGGCTCTGCACACACATGTAGGTAGATACATAGATACTGCTTTCTTGAATACCTTCTAAAAGCAGAACTAAATCATCTTGCTTTGTACAACAGTATTATCTTTTGTGGGCCAGTTTAGCCTAGTTGGTAGTGACACTGGCTCCGAAGCAAGAGGTCCCGGGTTCGAATCCCGGTAAGGGCATTTGTTTCTGTGGTGAGCAAAAACAGTTGTTCCTGAGACTTGGATGTTCTCTATGTATTTAAGTATATATCTATTAAATATATCGTCGTCTAGTACCCATAACACAAGCCTTGGTTTTATTGAGGTTACTAAGGGACTAGTTCGATTTGTGTAAAAAAATTCCCCCGCGAAAGTGACGAACGTACTAGAAACCCTTAGCTCATTAATCTTATTATAGATTGACCACTTCACCAGGCATGTTCCTCTTGCCGATTAGGCTATAGTCGGCTCTTGCACACCTCCAAAGTGTCGATATACACGATTGCAATAGGAACGAAAGAACACGTGGTATGCGGCGAGTGCGTCCGCGCGAGATGCCATGATTTGCTGTCAAAAATCGTTTTTTTAGACAGAACTGAGAATGTGGGTGACGCGACCTCTACCCTTTGCGTCTCTCTTCTAGCCCCTGTCCCGTCACAGGCGCCGTTATTATTAATAAGATTTGATTCACGGAACCAAATTAAGAAAAATTCTCAACTCATATTCTTTGTGGCCAGTAGTCTTCAAGTTGTGCAATGTCCTTTTAGAAGTAGAAACTCACCTGGCAAACATACTAGAAGCGCTCAGCACACTAGAGTCTGCCGAAGACATGACAGCAGCAGAGACTGCGCCCAGTCCGAAGAACGAGACAAAGTCTGGTGTTAGATGCTGTAGCACCAGGGGCAGGATCATCGAGGTCTGGTCGGACGTCAGCTCGCCGTTGGCTGTGAGGTCTCCTTTGAAATCGGTCTCGTTCCATGCTGCAGATAATAATAATGTTAGTTGAAGAAGACTTAAATTGCGTTTGGAATGAGCCTTCAACGAGGTTATCTTAGAGAGGCTAGCGAGACGAGATAAATAATGGCAACGATTTATCAGACAAGCACTAGCGGTTCCAGGTGCTCGATGACAAGACTGACAAGCCAATTCAAGTCCCCTTCCCAACGGTGCCAAACCAAGTCATGCCGCCCCAGAACTAAAATCCTGGACTGCCACTACAGTTAAGGATGAAGTATAGCTCTAGTCTCGTTGGCTATACTTTTGATTGTTAAAAGCCAGCGGTCCGTTGTTCCAATCTCAAGAAAGGCGAATAGTTGGCTAAGAGATTCTTTATTGACGGATAACGTTGTTAATGATCTCATTGAGATCATGGGGGCTGAAACATAGCTCACCCATTTTATCCTTATATATAAGACAACCAGCCTGCCTACCTATGTGGAGGCAAACATATAGGTAAAATACGTTATTATAGAAATCATAACTTCTTTGTCAAGAGCCAATTAACCTATATGTTATCCACACCCAAATTATTAAGTATAAATGTACACAGAATTGTTTTGTACATCAACATGGGAATGTTAGCATTATAATAGATGTAACATTATATCATGTAACTAGCTCAGGTTTTACAAGAAAATCATATTACTCGTATAATGGGCTAGTAACCGCGCTTCGTTAGACAGAAAACAAGACACCGTATACTGTCTGCCTAGAGGCTTGCTGGGTACATAACAGCTCTAATTTTCGTAACGAAATGAACTGGATTTTATAGCACATTTTCATCTTTTTTGTATACACTTCTTTCAGGACCTGTGACGTGGGAAATTGACCAAAAAATGTATACAATGAAAATATTTTATTTTACGTTAAATATTTATAGTCGGTGTCCATTCGTTGCCGGAATATACAGATACATAAAGATACAGATACATATTTGTGCCGAATACATGCACAGCTAGGACTTCAATGGCAGCCAAACTCATGAATTAACCCTTGTTTAGATCTCGTCCGACCTACTCAACTCTACAGTTAGGGAACCATAGTTTTCCTGGGTCTCGACATCTGTTGTGTCATTTTGCGTGATGAGTTGGGAATGCAGATGAATTGAGAATATGATAGGCGAGGACGAGTTCCATTAGGAGATATATTGGATATGTGAGATACAATGCATCCAAAAAAAATATTAATCAGCAAGAAACAATTTGATTAAAATGAAAACCGAGACTCTACAGTGGAGGGGTCGTTTAGAAAGTAACATACAGGTTTTTGTAGGATCGGCAACGCGCATGCGAATCCTCTGGAGTTGCAGGCATGGATATGCTACGACAACCGCTTGCCATCAAGCGGGTCGTATGCTTGTTTACCACCATAGTGTTAAATAATTTTTAAGAAAAAAAAAACCGACTTCAATGGGGGAGGCCGGTGAAAGATTATTATACTTAGATGGTGCACTCTTAGATTCCATACAATAAAATAAAAATGGCTATAAGTATGTTTATAATGGTAGAAGACTAAGTACCCTCAATTCCTCATGGAATCATGGAAAAACCTTGTTTGCTTGACAAACAAAACGAAGAGAACCAATCGCCAAACGTGAACTACGCGTCGTTGAAGAGTTCCGTTCTGATCATCATCAGCAGTTCCACTTCATCAAATGTCACGTTTTTGTATGATAATGCTCGATTTGTTGATAAAAACACAAAAATCACTATATGTTTGCCTTTAAGATTTGAGGAGTTCCCTCAATTCCTCATGGATCCCATCATCAGAACTGCGTTTTGACAAAAACGAGACCAATTTGAACATATATACTTACAATCAAAAAAAGAATTTTCCAAATCGGTTAAGAAATGACGGAGTTATGGAGTAACAAACATTAAAAAAAAAAAAAACAAAAAAAAAAGACATACAACCAAATTGATAACCTCCTCTTTTGAAATCTTGAAGTCGGTTAAAAAACAATAAGCAGACTAACCTGTGGCTTTGGCAATAGCTCCGATGAGCACGGGCGGAATGGCCATGAAGATGCAGCCAATGGCCGCCACGTATGAGAGCACCTGGGCGCGTCCCGCAGTCTTACTGCTCAGCACCCGTTGGAAGTACACCTGTGGTATTTCAGCAGTAAGTAGTACCAACCAAAGTACCAACTATGCGGCGTGGTGGTGACACTCTCAGATAAACGAGTCCAGGGACATCAGCGTGCCACATTCGCCACGGACAACTAACGCTTGCCGGGCTTGCGGTCGTGTATGCCGCTCCTGTATTGGATTACACAGTCATAAAATACGTTGTCTCTACTGGACACTGCCTGTATATTCATTCTGTAATAGACTCAAAGGCCATTGATGATGAGTACCAACTCATACGGTACGGTAAATTTTAATTGTATGGAAAATTTGAATGCTGGACTTACAGCAAAACATGTATGTATACTTGGAACTGTGAATTATGACATCCTATGTGACTCATGTTTTATCAAATAAATTATCTTATCTTATCTTATCTTAACTCCAGATCAACTCAAAATCAAATTCCTGTATTAAATCGGTCCTCTCAATGGGAGGACAGTGATTCCAAAAACCGTGTAACTTAACGTATCTGTCTCCGAGATCAATAAACGACTCCGAAATGGTTATACTTTATTTGAAGGCGTAATACTAAGCATTTTAGTAATAATTTTAAGGCCTTCATATTACTAAAACCGATCAAGGTCGCCTCTTGGGTTGTAGCACTTGTAGCCAAGTAACTCCTTTGATTAATAATACAATTTTGACATTTTATACTCTCCATGAATAAGATGATAATTCTGCAACTCACCTGCCACGGTATGCCTCCGAAAATCAGTAGCAGCCCATAATCCACATAAAACCAGTAGTACTGCGAGTCTATATGCCCTATCCAGTCCACATCCATGCTCCCAAGCGGTTTAACGTGGTCGTTGGCCCAGGCGAACGGTATGCACATCCACAAGCCGAGGAATATGCAAAACAGCTGGATGACGTCCGTATAGGCTACTGAGTATAGCCCGCCGAAGAGTGTGTAGAATACGGCGACGCAGGCGCTGAAGATCACAGAGGTGCCCTGGTCCATGTCGATGATCACGGCGAGAGTGGCGCCTGTGGAAGAGAGTAAAATTATAGAAGAATGTTGACGCTTAAGTTCTATTGTGTTCAACATTTGTGATCATAATAGTGTTCAAAATTTGAAGAGACCGTGGTGGCTGGCGCGCACACTGGGCAGCGCCGCGGCGCAGCGCTTGCGTTTACTTTTTTTTCAGTTTCTATCTTAAGATCTTACAAATTTTGAATTAGGATGTTTTTTCTTTGTCGTCAAGTACATGCTTACAAATTTTTATGCCTGTAACTCATGGATTATAGGAGTTACCATACAAAATTCAACCCCTCTTTTTACCCCCTGTTAACCCAAATCTGCACAATTTTTATAGCCTAAAACCTGACCGGGTATTTACTCAACAGATTAGTAAAGTTTTCATTAAAATCCGTTCAGCCGTTTTCACGTGATGCGCGTTCATATAAACAGACAAACAGATAAACAGACAAACAGACAAAAATTCTAAAAATTGTTGGAACGTGTTCTGTTATTGATTCTAAGTATCCCCAGCCAACTTTTTTTTCGAATATCTTCCATGTTGTTTTCGACCCTCTTCAGCTTTATTATATGTATATAGGTAGATAAGCGTTATTCCCAGTACAGTACTTAGTAATCCTATGTATGAATAATGAATATATATGTATACTGTAAAATTTTATCATGAAATAAATAATCGAATCTAATCTATATATTTACCTTATGGTTCCTACAATCAGAATTCACATGCTGCCCTACTCTCCTTATATTAATTGGAATTCCTCATGTAATCAAAACTTCGTGAATGTTTTACGATTTCATCAAATTACAGCGGAGTTGGAAACCCCCGCCCAGGCGCCCTATTCACGCTGGTGGTTATCACATTTAGTTAATAAGACTACAAGTTGGGACTTGGGACATATCCCAAAACATGCTTAACAAATAACAACACAACACAACAAAATCAAACAAACAAAACAAACATGCCTGTCTCTAGCCGTCGACACAACGAATCCTCAACTCAATATTGGGACGGTAACGCACTTGTGATTCTTGTGGACTCTCAAGCCTCCATAGGCTACGGTGTCTTCTTATCATCATTGCATTGCCGCCGCCGAAAAATACCAGAAAGTACAAATGGCGGTATTAATACCACTGATCCCATAATACCACTGATATCAAATTTGGGCGATACTGAAAAAGGGCCAGGTCAGAAGTACCCGCAACCGACGAGCATGTATGAGAAGATGTATGGATGTGATTGAAGCGAAAGAAGTATGTAAGGACCGTAGTATTTGGCGTTCTTTGGTCTCTGCCTACCCCATGGGATAACGGCGTGAGTTTATGTATGTATGTGTGTAATACAACTGAGCTAAAAATTAACATTTGTATGGTACAGGATATAAAGTACGTAAAGACATCAACCATCATCATCATCATCAGCTGAAGCACGTCCTCTGCTGGACATGGACATTAGGCCTCCCTCCCCCAAAGAGTTCCACAATAACCGGTCCTACGCCACCCGCGACCCTTACCAGGCCATCAGTCCACCTTATGGGGGGCCTGCCCAACGCTACGCCTTCCGGAATGTGGTCGCCACTCGAGAACCTTTCCGCCCCAACGGCCATCGGTTCTACGTGCTATGTGTCCCCACTGCCACTTAAGTTTAGCGATTCGAAGGGCTATATCGGTCACTTTGGTTCTGCTGCGGATAACTTCATTCCTGATGCGATCACGCAGAGATACTCCCACCATAGCCCTCTCCATTGCTCTTTGGATGACTTGGAGCTTTCTTATGAATACTATGTATATCATAAATTAGAATTATATACATACATACATAATCATAAACTTGCACAAATTAGTTTAAATTTTAGGAAAAACTATCGATTTGATAAATATCAATCAGCACGTTTGGAACTTTTGTATTTCAACTAGTTAAAGTTAGTGACCTAGTTACTATTCTTGCGGTATTAGGTATTACATCACGATCTTGAACAGCGAATCATCAAATAAACACACAAACTAATTACGCTTACACGGTACACAATACACTATGGTATTAAATATTTAAATCAAAAGCTTTGCTCAGCGGGATCTTATTAGCATCCTGTTAGTAATTCACTGAAGATTTTCGCTCAAGCTTGGCACGTAAAAGCTTAATCTCCATTTTACTTATTTTGTAAGCTCGAACGTATAGGGTACTTCATCAAGTTTTCATGATTCACCTGCTCTCTTTAACTTTAATTATTAATTAATAATTGTTGAAAATTCTGACGGTTAAATGATAAATAAGTTTTTGTCAAATGTTTCATTTTTGGTACAACTTTTTATTGCCGGCTGTAGTTTTTTCCACAGTTGTCAACTGCATTTGCGACGCTTCCAATTAGCCCAAACGCGATGGATTTGTAGAATTTAATACATTTCCAAGAACTCTTCGCCTTTACTAGTCTATAAAACGCTAGTTTGAGTTTCCTTGTGTTGCTGGCAGCTATTGATTTAATCAGCGTTCGTTGAGAATTTGCACAAATTCTTCCTAACATACATTATTATTTTAAACACGTATAGGGATTTCGACGATATTCAAGAATTCATTTTCATTAAGAGGGCGCAGTACGCTCGGTCTGGCTCGGTTCTCCATACAAACGTATTTACCCTCTCATTTTAAAACGCCATGCTAGAATAACATGAAAATTTGTATACACAATGGGATCCGGCATATCTAGGTCGGACCATAGTTTCTGTTGCTAGAAATTGTAAAAGAAAAAAAATACAGCAGCTTTTTGAGTTTTTTACGGCTTGTATGAAAACCTTAACAATCGCTGTATTTTTTCTCCATTATAATTTCAAGCAACAGAAACTATGGTCCGACCTAGATATGCCGGATCCCATTGTGTATACAAAGTTTCATGTTATTCTAGCCTGGCGTTTTAAAATGAGAGCATAAATACGTTTGTATGGAGAACCGAACTGCGCAGTCTTAATTAACACCCCAAGAATAGTATAAAAGATCCTTAACAATTAAACAATGTTGACGTGTATGTCATTCGAATTCCGAATTGTCATACTTGACATTAACTGTTCTTTAACTCTAATAACTCTTAAGGCCATTTTTCATTCACCCTTGGTGATATAACTAATTATTTTGTATGAAAAGGAAAAAACATATTTTTTTCTTGAATTTTGAAAAACTAAATATGCTACGTCGTTTCTATGGCTATACACGGCAATATGCTTTAAGGAACGGATATCAATAAAAACAGTCTGTATAACTGCAGTGCTGGGAACCCCAATAGCCGACGCTTCAGCTCGGCAAAAATGTAGTAAGTGAACAATATCAACTAAAATACCTACACTATTAAGTATTCGGTGGTATGCGGTGTTCAAAATGTATATAAGTAGATAATCTAGATATTGATAGTAAAGAAAAAATTCAATAGACGTGTTTATTTTTGCCGTGTGCCACTCTGCCACACTCTGAGGGCTCGTGGCCAAGCAGCGCCCGCGTACCGCTTGCGGTAAGTGATGTTAAGCAACGTGGTCCGGGTCAGTTCTTGGATGAGTGACAACTTTGAGTAGTTACTAAATGAGCGCTCCCGTGCTTGTCAAGGCACTTTAAACCCTTGATCCCGGCTGCTGTCTACGACAGCAGTCGTTAAGCCAAGTTAGAGGCCTCAGGGCGGCTTGAGAACTTCTAACAGTCAAGTTGCCCACTCACTTGACAAGGGGGTCGAAGTTGCACCACTTCCGTAGGGAGTACCCACCGTTACCCTACACATGACCCCTGGGTGGTGCTAAAAGTGCAACAAACTGGCAACCGTACTTGTCTTCTCGAAGATCTGAGGGTTGAAAATAAATGCCATACGAATATTATTATTACTGTGCCACACACATTTTATTACCAAGGTTCTCGTTTTGACTTCCAGTGAGATTCTGGTCTTGTGAGAACGCCGTTGTCATAAAGATTTTAGCTTTCTGTAAAGGTTTAAAACAATAGACGGCATTCTACAAACCCTTCCTATTAAAACTTCAGTTTATTTTATCTTTCATCCATTGTTTCTTTACATGAAAGAAAGCCTTGAAGAAAATGACTCCGTAAAGTCGTGAGATAACGACCAGCTTTTTTAGAAAGATTATATCAATTTATGATTACGTAAATGAAAATAAATTGACGTTTAATTGACCATTAATCAAGCTTGAAATGAACAGAGCGCGGCGCGGCGGCGGTTTAGCGATAAAGCGAACGCGGTCCGGGGGTCGTCGCAACATAAAACCGCGCGGTATAGCAGAGCGGAGGCGGCGTGTGTGACATATGAAGCAGTAATCGACAGTCGACAGTTTCGGAAAGATCAAAAATGCAAAACCGCAACCGCCCCGCACCGCAGCTCAAAACGCACAGAGCTGCGCCCGCTCTGTGCGTTTTGAGCTTAGAGTTAAGATAAACAAGCGAGTGTCGTATGACACTGGTCCAATAACTTTCAAACTTTATTTATGATCTATTGGACATTGAGGTTATTTGGGACTATTAACTTAGTTGGTGTAGGGTTCACTTCGACGCATTCGACTTTAAGCAGCGTTACATTTTTTTTAAATGTTTCGAACTAAAGTTATGACGAAACTGTTAATAGTTTCAACAAATTGATCGATGCTTTTATTGAAGATAGTAAAAGAGACATTTTTTGCTTTTAATTGTGTGTTGTAGAAATTTTTCCATTTGGAGTAATTTTTCAACTATATTTCGTTAATTAAAAATCCAAATAATATATGTAAAATATATGTATCTTTAGCCCTGTAATATTTAGATGACCATTCGCACTAAAGATAGCCTAAATATATGACCGTTTTTGACTGATAGGAAGCCTCAAGTGCTTTTGGCAATATAGTGACAACACTTCCTGTATTTATTATAAGTAGGTCACAAACCAGTAATCAAGACATACACATTACACAGTTAGCGGCTTATGAGCACGAAAATTATCATTTTATTACATGAATTTAAAGAAGCATAGACGCCGTATACGCGGATTATCAACCCAACCAATCAAACTTTATTTAATTTATAAGCATTAGCTTTATTTTATTTTACTGAAATTATGTAATGTATAATTTATTAACAGTAGGTTAAGAGAATTGTTACTAATCGATATGGACCTGGGTTTGAAATAAAATGTTTCATTGATTCATTAACTCTGACATATCTTTCTTGTTGCCAATCGCAAAAATACGAGTAGGTAGAACAAGGGAGTTAGGTTGATAATCTTTTGAATGAATGAATGAATGAATATTTTATTTGTTAATTGTGGGTTTACAGGAAGGTCTTACAAATTAACTGCCATACGATCTCCACATTATGCCTACAAACTGGCGTACAAATTTATATTTAAGTACATTTATTACATTGTTATTAATTTTATCACATACGTTATTAAATATTTAACAATGAAAGAACTCACGTAAACTATAAAAACATTTCTCACTTAACCATTGCATCACCAGTTTTTTAAATACCTTTAAATTCTTATCTTTAAACACATCCGGTAGTTTATTATAGATATTAATACACATGACATAGGTGTTTTTGGAAGTCAAAGCCAGCTTTACTGCTGGTTTATATAGTCTATATTTATATTGTTGTCTAACTTTACGGGAGTACATGTCTTGTGTTTCCGTGAACTGGTTTTTATATTTATGGGCAAACATGCAGACCTCCAATATATATAGGCAAGGAATTGTCATGATATTATAATTTATGAAGTATGGACGACACGATCCTTTCCGGCTAATTTTAAAAATAGCTCGCATGCAGCGTTTTTGTGCAATAAAAAGTTGATCAATTATTGTACAGTTACCCCATATTACTCTCCCGTATCTTATCGTAGAGCTGACGTAACCGTGATATGCCATTAAAGCAGCTTGTAAAGAAACAGTCTGTCGAATACGCCTTAGAGCAAATACGAAACTGTTTACTTTGGAGCAGACTTTATCTACATGCTCTTTCCATTTACAGTGAGAGTCAATAATTATTCCTAGAAATTTCGTGTGTCTCACTTCTGCTATAGGATCGTTATTATATCGGACATCTAAAGTTAGTGATTTACGGCGTTCTGTATAAAATTGAATATAATTAGTTTTCTTAATGTTCACTTTGAGGTTGTTCATTTCTAACCATTTAATTGTTAAAGCCAATGTTAAATTTATATCATCGTTATATGTCAGTATATCATTACATTTTATTACAATTGAAGTATCGTCTGCAAATAAAATACACTTGTGGGGTAAGTAGCTCGGTAAGTCATTAATATACATTAAAAATAGTAAAGGCCCCAATATACTTCCCTGGGGCACCCCATATTCGTTGTTTACATATGAAGAACGATAAGACCTTACAGTTTGAGACTTGACGCAGTACTTCATAATCTCTACACACTGTTTTCTATTACCAAGGTAAGCTTTAATCCAGTCCAAAATTGGCCCCCTTACTCCATACCGAGATAATTTGGCAATCAAGCGTTTATGACTCACACAGTCAAATGCCCTTGACATGTCCATGAAAAGGACAGTAACCAGTATTTTACTATCCATGGAATCAACTACATTTTTGATTAGCTTGAATGCCGCCAAAGAAGTGCACCTAGATTTACGGAAACCATGCTGTTCTTCATTAATTATATTGATATCCTCAAAAAATTTAAGAAGTCTATTGTACATGACTTTCTCGTATATTTTTGCAAATATAGGTATCAAGGTTATAGGCCTATAATTAATAATGTCGGTTTTGTCCCCGTTTTTATATAAGGGCTTAACCACAGATTTTTTTAATTCCTCCGGAAACACTCCTTGCATTATAGACAGATTGATCACATGTGCAAGTGGTTCTGCGATGATAAGCATACTTTTTTTTATAATGTCAGTTCTCATGTCATCATAACCAACAGCTAATGAATTGTTTAGGGATTTAATTATTTTAGTGAGTTCATTGACACTTAAAGGAGTAAAAAACATTGTGCAATCAGAATTGTTGATACTTATGTCACTTACATTATTCGAATTTACATTATTAGCTATAGTTCGTGGAGAAAACCTGCGATTTGGGTACCCAGTCATTCCCCGATGACTTATGTAGCATTTCTGTCACTAAAAAAACCGGCCAAGAGCGTGTCGGGCCACGCTCAGTGTAGGGTTCCGTAGTTTTCCGTCCGTCACATTAAGTTGACATATTAAGTACAGAAACACAAAACCTTTGAAAGCACGTCATTTCATTGTGATTTTGTAGAAATGACAGGTACAATAAACACCTGTTTATACGGTTAAATTACAAACTTAGTTCAGAAATTATTTTTGTAATTTTTTCAAAAACTATTCAACCTATCAAGTTCAATATAATTTTCCTACAAAGTTTTTATAAAGTTCTACTTTTGAGATTTTTTTCATATTTTTAAAACTTATGGTTCAAAAGTTAGAGGGGGGGGACACATTTTTTTTACTTCTGGAGCGATTATTTCCGAAAATATTAACATTATCAAAAAATGATTTTAGTAAACCCCTATTTATTTTTAAATACCTATCTAACAATATATCACACGTTAGGGTTAAAATGAAAAAAAAAATCACTCCCCACTTTACGTATAGGGGAGGTACCCTAATAAAATATTTTTTTCCACTTTTTATTTTACCACTTTGTCGGCGTAATTGATATACATATTAGTACCAAATTTCAGCTTTCTAGTGCTAACGGTCACTGAGATTATCCGCGGACGGACGGACAGACGGACGGACAGACATGGCGAAACTATAAGGGTTCCTAGTTGACTACGGAACCCTAAAAACGGCGCGTTAGACCGGCCCCCCGCTTTACTCCTTTTGGCTCATATCAATCGACGTCACCTTCCTGGGGTCGATAGTCGGGTGCTGTGGTCCCCGCCACCCTGGTGTACTCAACTAACCGATTTTGTAACAATACTCTATTTGCCAGTGAAAGCGTTAGGGGAGGCCGTCCGGGGCTTTCATATAGCGATGTCACGCCCGCAGGCATGAACACAAAGGCCTTTGACGAAGCTTCACTGCCAGAAACCGTATAGAACATTCGCTAAGTTTTGTGGATGTTAATTATTGAAGCGTGTTTTCATATGCGCTTGAATGGTAGGTATGGTTATAAAAGAAAAACCTTATTTACATTGTATTACTACTGTACATACGTACAGTAGTACCAAGAATATAAGTTACATCGACGTACCTGCGCAGAAAGCATTTTTTGAAAATATTTTAGCTAATTATAAGGTAAAGTGCGTTTGCGCGGGTAAAATCCTCAATGGCCATTGGCCAATAATTTGCGCGCGACGCCGCCAACTCCGGCGACCGCAATTTTGTCTAGCTACGCGTAGCGAGAGACCACGAGTTCACCTATCATTAAATATAAATAATAATAATAAATAAATATTAGGGGACATTTTTACATAAATCGAACTAGTCCCACAGTTAAGCTCAACAAGGCTTGTGTTATGGGTACTAGACGACGATATATTTAATATATATATACTTAAATACATAGAAAACATCCAAGTCTCAGGAACAAATGTCTCTGCTCACCACAGAAACAAATGCCCTTACCGGGAATCGAACCCGGGACCTCTAGCTTCGGAGGCAATGGCACTACCAACTAGGCTAAACAGGCCGACTGATTGCATATTCTACCTTACTTATAATGTTATATGGTCTTTATTGAATTGGACATACATTCGATTTCATTCGGTACTTGTCTGCACTCGTCGGCGTGAACGAAGATTGCCGATGTAACTTATATTTGTGGTTCAACTGTACGAGACTCGTATGCAAGTTTCACTACATTGCGCGGTTTGACAGATCGATTGAACTCATTACACCACGGTAACCCGCAATGTAATGAAAATGAAACTAGCGATGCGACTCTTGTATACACACAGAGGCCTTATGTGGTAACTGGTTGGTTATAATGGTTATCCTAAATACAAAAAAATAGTTAAATCTCATTTACAAAACAATGTCATTTTCCCCTCACTAGCTCGGAAAGCCGTCTTTTATCCTTTGAAACAAGCGGGTAAAAACGCATTTTATCCACAAGTGGGGAAAGTAATTTGACCTTGGAGCGTGTTTGAGTAGCTTTTGACAGATAACAAAACGTAAAACGCTCATAATAATGGTTCGTTTGATATCAATTATCATTAAATAAATGGTTTGAGAATTTAATAAAAAGTACCAAATTTAGCTTTATTTAATTGATTTTAAGTCGTAAACCTTAAAATTCCATAACTAACATTTTTTTAATAATGACATTGAGTATAATAGTGAACGCACCAGTTGAGTCGATGCAATTTCAAAACGCATACACACGGGTGCAAAGTTGTATTTTACTTCTCGTGTGTTGAAACACTCGCTACGCTCAGGATTCTATTTTAGAACCACTCGCTTCGCTCGTGGTTCAACTATAGAATCCTTTCGCTGACTCGTGTTTCAATTCCACACTCGCGGGTAAAATACAACTTTGCTTCCTTGTATAACAAATAACTATTTTATATTGTCAAATATTGGTTTAGGTACCTTAACTGCTACGTCATAATAATAATTAACCCACAAACCCGAAGGTTGTGAAGAAGAGATCGCTTTAAAGCGGTACAGTTTAAGTTAAACAATGATATTCATAATTATAAGATAACGCTGGAAATAAAAATAAATTAACCAATAATATGGGTAATTGTGTACACGGTTTTACAATAAGTTACCTTCTGAAATGCTGAAATTGTCAATGAATAAATTTAAGTCCAGCGTAATTGTAAAAGAGCAAGCCTATTTACAAAATAAATATTTTGATTTTGATTATATATAAAACCGCCTGTTGATTATGAACAATGACAAGTTTGTGTAACATTTTTTTTCTTTTGTGGTGCAATAAAAGATATTTATTATATTTATTATTTAATAACAAATCGTGTTCCACATTAATCGAAATGACACGGAATCGTTAGAATGTTGCCCTATTTATAAACGGTCAGCATACATTTCGAGTCTGCAGTTATTCCCGGCCACAATCGATACTTCGCCCTCTAGCGGGAGTTTCGGAAACTTGTTACATTAGGGTGCATAATAAAGCAGCCAATTTTCAACTCCGACAGCTCGGTAATTGTGTAGCGAAAGGGTCAGACGGAAGAAACCCGTGCAATTGTCAAGGTCGCTTCACATTGTGTAGCCAACGAGCAGGAAGGTGTTTTGATGGAAAGGGTCCCTTGTATAGACACAAATAAAGTGGCTGTAGACGACCCGCTCGGTGCACGCGCGCTGGCTGGTTGGCGGGCGCGGTCAACGCGATCAGCGCTCGTGTTTTGTTCATATTATTGATTTTTCGGGCGTCTAATTGTACATTACGATACAAGTGCAGAGAACAGGAAATTCGCAACGAGTGGTGATAAATTGAAACACGACCGAAGGTAGTGTTTTAAATCGACACGAGTTGCGAATATCGTATTCGTCGTCGTCGTCGTACAACGTTTTACAGTACATATGGCTCTTTAAAGTTTCGACATATGCACGTAATCTGCTGATTACTGCACTCGTGCGGTAAAGTAGCACCGTATGTACTGTAATAGTACATTACTACAGAGGCCGGGACGAAAGGGGTTGACGGCCGAAGTTCGCTCGGCCGGATAGGTCTAAGGCGGGCAACCCCTTATTTCCCGCCGAGGTATGTATAGTACTTTTCTCAATGCAATGAAATGAAATAAACAAAAAAAATCAAAGTTTTATTTTTAATACGCATAGTGGCAGAATGTCATGATGCCTGTGCCACAAATTTATGTGGAATGGAAATTAAAAAAGAGGACTTTGCCGGCCTAGGCCTGCATGATTTGTATGAAATCCCATTAACGCCCTGTTGTCCTAGCCGCACCTGAAACGTCATACTTCGCAGCCTATTATAAGGAACATAACATCAATATTTCATTGCATGTTTGAGAAAATACTTTTTACGGACTTATTGTTTTATTTTCGTGTAAATAGTCGATTTGTATAGTCATTCGTATATAATCTGTTTCTTTTCCCTGTTTTATTTATGTGTTGTATATAAACTGTCTTTACGTGTATTATTTCACCGTCGGCGGACCGCTTACAGTGGCAATTATACATTTCCAATGTTAAACATGTTTTAATTAAGAAACATGAATTGTACACTAGGTTATAAAAACTTAAATCAAAACTAAGCACTTGTTAAAACTACACAACTATTTTTATCGTAGATTTAAAAAGTAAACGCCCCAGTCACTAACCAACACTTTGACACTTCCAATCTTAACCTAAAATAGTTATATTATATGTTTGTAATTGAAATCTCGAAAACCACTCTAACGATTATAATGAAATTTACAATATAGGGGTTTCTGGGAACGAAACAAATATAGCTAGCTAGGTCTCACCTTCGGGAAAATTCGTATTCTCCCGGAAAGAACGACCAAAGCTCGGTCGCCTTGGTACTTACTATTTATTTATTATCCTTTACCGTTAAACGAGCAACATTTGTGTATTTATTTGTTTGTAATTGAAATTTAGAAAGCCGCTTTATGAATTATAATGAACTTTGCAACAAAGGGATTTCCAGGAACGAAAAAAATATCTAGCAATGTCTCACCTTCGGGAAAATTCGTATTCTCCGGGAAAACACGAGCAAAGATCGGTCGCTCAGGTACTTATATCCTATCCTGTACTATTAAACGAGCAATCGTGTACTATTAAATTGTACAATTAAACGAGCAACATTTATATTTTTATTTGTTTGTAATTGAAATTTCAAAAACCGCTCTAACGATTTTAATGAAATTTACAATATAGGGGATTCTGGGAACGAAAAAAATATCTAGGTAGGTCTCATCTTCAAGAAAACTACCTCGCTCGGCCACAACCACCACCATATCAACCGAAGGACGTCCACTGTTGAACATAGGCCTCCCCCAATTTCATGCAGGGTAAAGGCCATAATCGCCACGCTTGGCATGCGGATTGGCCATCGCAGTATTTCCACCGCACTCCAGGGATGCTGCTGCCCATCCCCCTGTGGTCTTGGCCGTAGTTTTAGGACATACCCGGGTCCGCGAACGACATTTGCACGCATGTTCATCATCACATCGTCGCCGTGTTATTATTTGCTATGAAACATCCGGCTACGAGGCGTAGCGCACAAAATAGCTTCACAACTGAATTAGCTTCATTAACAGTGATCGGAATTAGGTGAGCTAAAATACCTATTCTTCGCAAGAGGACATAATATAGAGTGGTTAGCACCGGGTAGAAAAATATTTTATTTTCTTGAATACCAGGCATTCGCTATTTATCTGGGTACTACTCGTAACGTTAAAAATACATGTTTTTACTTACAGAACGGGATATAATTTATGTTAATCTTAAAGTTATACAAAATTCTAGTTATATTTAGTAACATTTACGTCACATTTAAAAAAAAGGGCCTTCTGAACCGAATCGTATATTTTACTAGGACTTGTACCCAGATAAATATCGAATACCCGATATTCAAGAAAACATATATTTACCTACCCGGTTATAACCACTCTATATTATGTCCTCTTACGAAGAATAGGTATTTTACCTCACCTAATTCCGATCAGTGTTCATTAAATACGAGCAAACAACAGACGATCGTGTGCTTTGTTCACGGTAGCGCTTGATTAAGGAACGGTGTAACTATTCTTCGCATATTTTTAATTTCGCAAAAGTTTAATTTTCGAAACGATGGAACCTTTTAACTTTTTAGGACTTAAAACCAGCATCATAGCTCATTAGGTTAGATTTCTTTTATAATAAATAACCTTCAAATATACACGATAAAAAAAATGAAAAATATAACCTATGCAATATGAATCATTTGCGAAAAAATGTTACTTATGCCAAATATTAGTAAAGCTGAAATAACCGCGGGCGGCGGAGGCGAGAAACCTCACATACGCCTGAACGGTCGCCTGGGCGTAAATGCGGCCTTAAATTGAATGGAAACTAATTGACACATTTGTTTTGTACATGTGCTCTCCCACGAGCGCAAACCTTGCACAGCCGTGAAACGATAAAAATACTAACCCCCTTATTCATAAACGTCCATCAAGCCTCTATTAGTTAACAAGCCGCTAAAGTTGGCATGTCCTTATCTGTCACTTTGACATTTATGTTTGTGAGAAAGGGAGAAAATAACTTTTAGTTAACAGAGGTTTCTTAAGTTTTATGAATAAGGGGGTTATAATTTAAATACTGCACTTTTTAGTACTGATTTAAAAGTGCAGTGTCATACAGGGTCTTTGGAGCGTCGTTTGCCAAATTAAAATAGCGGTTAGGTGAGGTCATTTGCCATCTCCTTAGGCCCCAAAAAAGATTTGTACCTACGCAAATTATTATGTATTTTTTAAAGTCTTTTAAAGAATCTTGACTTGTTTAACCTGAAATCTAAAAAAAGCAAATGTTCGAGACTGCGTTTTTTATGTTTATTGAAAAAAGTAAAAATTGTACGGCTCTATCAAAATCAATATTACTTGCAAGAAACGTCTAGTTTTTTAAGTTACTAACTTTTAATGATGTAAAATTCAGTTGAAGGTCAAATTTTAATTTTAATTAAAAAACTAAAATGGTAATTGCTTTAAAATTCCTTTAAAAATGTACTCTGGTCTATCTTCTTTTTAATGATGTGTAATAATGCAAAAAGAACTTTCACCTATGTCAACTTAGTGACGAAGAAAACGAATAATTTTGATAGAAGAGAACAACATTATTCATTTTTTGGGCGCCTTTAATTTGGCAAACGATGGACCAAACACCCTGTATAACTAAAATGTATCAATTGTATCTTGCCTACATCACATTTAAACGCAGTAAAGTTTCAGGAAGACACTGCTAAACTTTACTTCTCCAGACAAAACGCGTCACTTGCCATCCTTCCTTTTCGCTACGGCTTCACCAAACTAGCCGAGAAAGATTTCTAAATTCACCCCGCTTGGTACGAGAACTGACGCGCGATGGTATTTTTATCCATGTACGCGTACCTAAATGGCCTAGACCTATTTCAGGAGCGATATACCGCACCAAATCGCAAGACGTCTGTTGCGTGTCACATTATTTTTCGTGACAACGGTATGAAACCCTCTACCGACATACGATTCGATAAGTATAATAGGTGTAGAAGATGTAGTAAATATTGCTTCCCCATTGGCTAAACTACTAAGTGTCAATCAATTGCCGTATTATTTAACATCTGTCATGTCAAATGGCAAAGTCCTGCCAGTTTTCATGCTGACATTTGACATTTATTTAATTATTTAATCGTATGGCATTTATTTACGAACCGTGAGATCTTCGAGAAGACAAGTACGGTTGCCAGTTTTTGTTGCAATTTTAGCACCACCCAGAGGTCACGTGTAGGGTAACGGTGGGTACTCCCTACGGACGTGGTGCAACTTCGACCTCCCTTTGTCAAGTGAGTGGGCAACTTGACTGTTAGAAGTTCTCAAGCCGCCCGAAGGCATCTAACTTGGCTTAACGACTGCTGTCATAGACAGCAGCCGGGATCAACGGCTTAACGTGCCTTCCAAAGCACGAGAGCGCTCAGTTAGTAACCTCTCAAAGCGGTCACCCATCCAAGAACTGACCCGCGCCCACATTGCTCAACCTCGCATACCGCACGCGCTACGCGGGCGCCGCTGGGCCACGAGCGCTCTACATTTGACATTGACTAAATAATAGTTTCACATACATGAATTTGTCAATCGTTTAATACGATGATTGATAGCGAATTTGGGTCTACACGTATTCCGATTTTACCCGATGAGTTGTCTTGTCGTGGATGATGCTCTTGAGGTCCAGAGCAGGCTGGTAAAATGGCGGGAAAAGCTGGAGAACGTAGGATTAAAAATAAGCAGAACCAAAACGGAGCACTTGCTCTGCGACTTCGGCGGCTTATCCAGTTTTTCCCAAAAAACCAGTACCGTGCTCCGACTTCCGGTACCTTGGATCATTAATCCAAAATGACGGCAATATAGACCGTGACGTGAAAAATAGAATATACGCGGGATGGATGAAATGGCGACAGGTCTCTGGAACAGCTTGCGATCCACGAATACCCCTAAAACTTAAGGGGAAAATTTATAAAACGATCATAAGACCTGTCGTAATGTATGGATCAGAATGTTGGGCAACGAAAGTGACGGATGAAAGAAGAGTGCACGCAGCTGAGATGAGAATGCTGAGATGAGAATGCTGAGATGGATGTGTGGAGTGATGAGGAAAGATCGAATTAGAAATGAGTATATAAGGGGAAGTTTGATAGTGGCACCCGTGACAGAGAAAATGAGGAGCAGTAGGTTAGCATGGTATGGGCATGTAATGAGGAGGGATGAATGTCATATTGATAAAAGAATATTAGGGTTGGATGTAGAAGGACGAAGAGCGATTGGAAGGCCCAAAAAGCGATGGATGGATTGTGTGAGAGAGGATATGAGAAAGAAAGGAGTAAGCGCTGAAGTGACGAATAATAGAGAGGAATGGAAGAAGAAAACATGTTGCGCCGACCCTGCATAAGCGGGATAAGGGCAGGAAGATGATGATGAGAGAGCATTATTCACTTCATATACTCGTTTTCAGGGTTACGTACCTCGAAAGGAAAAAACGGAACCCTTATAGGATCACTTTGTTGTCCGTCCGTCCGTCCGTCTGTCTGTCAAGACCCTTTTTCTAAGGAACGCGTGGAGGTATTAAGCTGGAATTTATATCAAATACTCAGATCTACTGTCATTTGGAGCTGTGAAAAAATCAAACTTCTAAGCCAACGCAATCAAAAGAATTCAACACTCGCAAGGGAATTAAAACCTACAGGGTACTTCCCGTGAACTCAGAATCTTGAAATTTGCTACGAAGCAACGTCTTATAGCACAGATAAAGGAAAAAATGCGAAAACGGTAAATGTTTAGTGACATCATATAATAATAGTACATTACGATACAAGTGCAGAAAATAGAAATTCGCAACGAGTGGTGATAAATTAAAATACGACCGAAGGGAGTGTTTTAAATCGACACAAGTTGCGAATTACCTATTTGCACGTGTAACGTACAACGTTTTACAGTACATATGGCTCTTTAAAGTTTCGACATATGCACGTAATCTGCTGATTACCGCACTAGTGCGGTAAAGTAACACCATAATGATAATAGCTATTTACCATACAAGGGTTGTAAAAGAAAGAAAGGATGTTTGAGGCCCGAGCCGCAGGCGAGGGTCACCAATATGCCAGAGAGGGCTTTCTGTTTTACGACCCGTGTTTTGTACACAATTTTACGTCACCACTTGGCCAAAAAGTGGGTTTTCCGAAGGCACAGCGTGCGGAAAAACGCGCTTTTCGGCAAGGTGTGGTGTAAAAAAAATTTTACGGAACCCTCGGTGCGCGAGGCCGACTCGCACTTGGCCGGTTTTTTATAGTTGTCTATGGCTCGTAAGTCGTCTGTTGAATAGAAATTATGAGTAAATAGAAGTTACATACCTATACAAATTAGGCAAAAATCATATTAAATGAAGAGTTAAAGCCGATAATAGGTACACGACGTTAACGATTTGGAAGTCATCCTGTATTAGAATAAGCGGGACGGGAACCAAATTGCCAATTCTTTAAACGAATTCAACGCCACAATTGGCATATCACTAACTCCCGTATCTCGCTGCGGATTCCGATTTTTCCTCAATTTAGTCTAAAAGCCACTGACGGTGACAACGATTGCTATAAAGATTCACCAAATGGTGATACGCGACGAAATGTCTCTGAGAGGTTTTAGATGGCGCCTGGAGAAGTTTTAGAAGACCGTATTTCACGGTTGTAAGACGGGCTCGGTGAAAAATTGTTGTTTTAAGTTCAAAGAGAGATTTATTTTATTACGATCCATGCTTATACAAAAAGTTGTTACTGTAAGGGAAATGCGGGTGAATATTCGCCATAGATACGCGAAGCTGTTACATTTTAACCCAGCTGTCCTTTCAAATTCCAAATTAAAGCATATAGAAGGTTCAGGTTATAATTATCAGTGTCTAGTATCTAACTGTTCATTTATGTCAACTTGTCAAGTGATCTGAACCAGATACCAATACATATCGTAAGTTACATAGTATTTTAATATGATTTCATTAATTATATGTTTGTGTTAGTATTACACCCGGGACCCGGGTAGGTCCTTAAACTACGACCAAGACCACCGGGGAATGGGCAGCAGCATTCCTAGAGTGCGGTGGAGATACTGCGATCGCCAACCCGCATGCCAAGCGTGGCGATTATGGCATTTACCCCCCATGAAATTGGGGGAGGCCTATGTCCAGCAGTGGACGTCCTAGGGCTGATATGGTGGTTAGTATTACACAGTAATGGCTAGTCTAGTGAAAGTTAAAAGTGTTTCATATTCGGCGAAAATTTAACTTATTGTGTAACTTTTTTAATAATATAAAAAAATATATATATCACTTGCTGTCACATGCGTTACAGATATCTTAAAGCAGTTGTATATATCTAATATGGAGATAGAAAGAAATATTCATTCGGCTTGGGTTGCAGAGGTTATCAATTTTATCCTCGCAGATCTTTAACCTACATAATACATAACATTATGAATGTAACTACATAATTATGTTTATTTCACTTTCCTAAGCTACGTTACCATACGCTACCTCACTTTATACCACGTCGGTGGCAAACAAGCGTACGGCCCGCCTGATGGTAAGCGGTCACCGCAGCCTATGGACGCCTGCATCTCCAGGAGAGTCACATGCTGGTTGCCGATCCTTTAAAAATGGACACACTCCTTTCTTGAAGAATCCCATACTATAGTTCCCACTCTCGTGGCTTTGATAACATTTTTTCATTTATTCAAATAGGATTCATTGAACCACTTTTGGATCGTCATCAGCTACAACAATCTTAAATAGGTTTAGGTCTGTAAAATCTAGAACTATGAATGATATCAAGTATATGAAAGTACAAGCATGTTTACATCAGATTATATTTTAAAACAAAATAACAGCCTCGTATAAAATGGTAAATTATTCAGCTACAATGAAGTGCATCGTCAAAGTGAATATCACCAGATACCAATACATATATGTAATACCAATACATATATGTAATATATGTAATATATGTAAACCCTTTAACCGCCGAATATCACACACATCATATCATTAAATGTCATCAGTACAGTCGTTTGCTCGGCCAATGTATCATGTTACATACATACATATATAAACTCACGCCTATATTGTCAAAAGGGGTAGGCAGAGTACACGAACATTAATTTCAAAGCATCATAATATATCATGTAACACAGCTAGACTTAACTGTGCTCGGAAAGCAGCTTAACCACTTTCAGTGCCGAGAACCCGCTCAGCGGGCGCTCATCTCGTAGGCGCATTCCTCTACATACCGGTTTTCGCATGTTATCGGTTACGAGCGTGTACTACAAAATTTTTAAGCAGCTACGGGCCGCGGTGTGCCAGACAGCGCTACGCTTGCGCCCGAAAGAGTTAAATAAGAACCGGCCGCCAGCAGCGCTGGTGAAAGTTTAATGCCATGTCTACCTTCCCTCCCTTCGACCGAAATTTACCCTCTGTACCTCCGGCATTGTACCGGCAACTCTAAAAGATCTACACAATTATGAGCTCTATTCCCCAAACGTAAGGTTCACGTATATTTAAAGAGGTGATTGTACTGGTATAGCAGTAGGCGAACTTACTTATTGATGAAAAGCAAATATAGTGTAGCTGCGAATATGAGATTGTGTTTATATTTGACAAACGGCGCCTAAAGCTTTTGGGACGTTTGAAAGTTTGAACATTCGTTTTACTAAAAAAAAGTCGGTAATTTGGATAGTAATTTTCTGTGTTGATGGTTCGAGCAACCAATGACTGTATGCTGCGGGCTGCGGCCACATTATCAACACCACTAGTACCACTACTGACGACCATTTTGGCTTTGAATCCTGGTCAGGGCAGTTATTTATGTGAAGAGCACGAATATATGTTCCTGAGTCTTGGATGTCTTCTACGTATTTAAGTATGTATTTATCTATCTATCTATCTAAATATGTATATCGTCGTCTAGTACCCATCTACCACCACCACCATATCAGCCGAAGGACGACCACTGCTGAACATAGACTTCCCCCACTTTCATGGGGGGTAAATGCCATAATAGCCACGCTCGGCATGCGGGTTGGCGATCGCAGTATCTCTACCGCACTCCAGGGAAGCTGCTGCCCATCCCCGGGTGGTCTTGGTCGTAGTTTACCCATCGTAACTTTACGTCGTAGCTTTGCTTATTTGGGACTAGGTCAATTTGTGTAAAATTGACACTCAATTTTTTTTTATGATCGGGATTTGGCGGATGCCTAACCTGTCGTGACATTTATACCTAGCCAAACAGTTCGCTTGAAAGGCGAATCATTCGGGCGAACTCGAACGGTGTTCTGGCTCCTCTCGGGGCTCTCGGTATCTACCGCACATCAAAGCGATTTTATGGCGACAGAATTCTTGCAAGTGTCTACATCATTTCGAGTGTTTCGCGCGCATCAATCGTCGCCATGAGAGTTGTAAATAATGATTTACAGACATTAGAATATAACGCAAACGTGTTAGATGGAGCGGCAGATGAAATAATAAAAAAATATTGACTATTAACAAGCTTGTTTTGTTTACCTCTATATACATATATTAATACACATTTATATGCATTGAATTATATACTCTCAAAAGTATTGTGGACATTGACAGAATTAAAAATTAAAAAGGAGTACAACAATTCAAGTAATTACACACTTTACAGTTTTTGCAATTTTAGCATTTGCAAAAAACACAAACACCACCTTTTTCCATAAAATAATCGTAGAGAAATAGAGGATATTCTTTATATTTTAAAGATCACCTGCCGCGTTGTTGACTATTCCGAATTACTAAGTAAACTTTCATTTAATACCCCCACACGTTCCAAAATTTCGCCTATATCACTTAAAACTACATTATTAAATTAAAGAAAAACTGCTATTCATAATACATCAACCCATAAAAAGCTCACAGTGCCACTATACTGTTTTTCACGTAAGAAGAGTCCGGTGACAGCTGTCAACCCAGTACAAATTATGTCATTATATGTCAAAAATGACATAATTTGTACTGGGTTGACAGCTGTCACCGGACTCTTCTTACGTGAAAAACAGTATAACGCTTCACGAAAGTTATCGATTCTCCAAAAGTAGACAAGCAAAAATAGACCGCTGCACAATAATAGATTGAGATACGAGTACGAATGCTAATCGCGGAAACTTGGAGGTAGGTTCGCTTAATTGCCGTGAACAATTTGCGTTGTTAGGGAAAGGTAACTACGATAAATCAGGACTAAGAAGACCCTTTTCTTATAACGGTAGCGTCCTTTCGGGTAGACCCTTACTCAAAACGGACACATCAAAATTAAACCAAGATTTAATCGCTGTACATAAATAAAATCACAGACAACCACAAAAGCACCCAAACAAACATTGCTATTTTTTTCTGTACCAAATTATTAACATCAATACGATTTACGAATTACAAAATTCATTTGAAATCGCAATCACATTAAGAGTCAACTTATTTATAAAACCTATCAAGCTTTGCAGTTTGTTTTAACTAATATTTTTTTTCTTTCAAACCGAAATAGATAAACACAGCCAACCATTTAATATTACTAACTTATAAAAGTTAGACAAGACAGGTATTTGACAATACTAGTAGCATTGTCGTTTTCATTTAATTATTTTATTTTAACATAGCAATTGCCATTTTACTTGTCCCACAAGAGATATGCCTTACCGATAAAATTCCTGATTTTGTCTGGGGAATATATCCAGTCGGATTCTCCTAAATGTCTTATCCCACATTAACATAATAACATCATAGGTACACAGCACTCAACGAACGCCTGGGAAAAGCTGCATAATTCACTCGATTACGTCAAAACGTCGAGGTGATCTACGTTTATTCAGTTACGATGTTAGTAACTGATATTGACGAGAGAAGATCGACTTTCAAGATATTTCCACTAATTCCAAGCTTTTAAATGTTTTCTTTATTTAATTGGGGGACAATCTTACACAAATCGACCTAGTCCCATACAATGAGCTCATTTCTTGCTCACTCATTTTCGTTTCTTGGCGGCGGCGTACGAGTAATATACACTGAAAAAAAAGGATAGCTCAACTAGTTTGGCTACTTGAAAAATAGCCATGTGCTTTGTAGTAACCAAAATTATGCTAATTTTCAACAACTAATTTGGTTTAACTCTCAACTTTGGTTCAACTAACTCTCAGTTTGCCAGTCCTCCGATTTAGTTACTAGCAGCTAACATTTGGGCTACTGTTAACAAATCTTTTTTTTTCAGTGTAGGTGGGTACTAAAAGGTAGTTAAAGTCATCCAGCAAGCAATAGTATGCGACAAGGCAGAAGTGCGGAAGTATGGAATACGAGTGCTCGCTCGGAACTGACGTCTGCATAGATGTTTTTGCAACACCATACTACCGTACCTTGGAAACTTCGAGTATACTTGGCTATTGATCACGTGGAGTGTAGCTTTGCTGCACTACTTATTTATTTGGTGCAATAAAGTTGGAATAAATACGTCTTTGTAAAATTTCATTTTTGTCACGAGTTTTTATTGCCGATTGTACCTTTTTTTTCACAGTCATCAACTATTCGTTGGGAGGGTTCTAATGATCTCAAACACGACTGGAATATTTTGTTGTTATGGTTACCTTCTGTTTTCAACATCAGATTAGCTCGGTGGTACAGCAATATTGCATTGTCACCGAACTTACATACGTATGCCAAATTTCAGCTCAATCAGTTGAGGGTAACTTATCTAAATTTCAGTTACATGATTTGACCCGAACATAGAAATATAGCAGATTAAATAAAAGCTTGTAATACCTAAATAAGTAACCTCTAACTGAAAATGTATACACATGTATATCACAGGTTGAGTGCACCCACTCGAAGCTCAAAGCTGAGTGCCCTCTGTAAGAGAGGTGCTCTAATTACAATGGCTTATGAACCCTTTGATTGTATTTAACAAAAACCTATCATGATTTTGAAGAGGAGCGCCTGATTTGCATCCGTAGTTTACAAATTTAGAAATAATCAACCATTACAGTGAAGTTAATTTGCGCTCGAAAAGTAAAACAAACCCTGCACCACAGATGATCTAAGTACCTACCACACAAGTCCGGGATGGTAAGGCTCGAAAGGGGGTAACTATTCCGAAAATAATCACCAAATATCACAAGGGGGGCCGTTCTACTCAGATATTTATATTTGTTGGAACCCGCGATTTCTATAAGGCGATACATCACTGAAAACCTTAATGACTGTCTGGATATTAACGTTTAACGATAGTATTTTAAAATAAACATTATACCATCCTTCCCGGGGTTCCATGCCAAATTTCATTTAAATATATCTTTTGAAGCGTGAAAAGGTAATAAACATACAGACATGCAGATTATTTATAATCTGTTATTTTTACACGCCCTGTATATAAGTAGACCCCGGCCACAGTCAACAACTTATCGCTCTCAAAAGCGCGGTCTTGAGTTGAGGAAAAATTGAGTCAAAAAGCGCCATTTCCTTGTTGATGAAATTAGGATTATCTCGTATGAATTCGCCGCCAGAGTCGCTAGTGTAGCGTGGGTCCCCGAAAATGTCAATGTCACTGTTTGTGAGTGGGCTACGGGGGCTACTACTAGTTATAATAATGTGGGAGAATACCTCAGATTAATCATCATCATCATCATCATCATGTCAGCCGAAAGACGTCCACTCCTGAGATTAATAATGGCAAATATTAGTTACGGTGCTTTGAGACAGTTTTATGTTACTGAAACTTATGGCCCCCTTCTTTCCGAAAAAAAGGAATGCGCAACACTGCTGCGTGCTCGTTATTATTAGGGTATGATTTTAATGTATTAAATAAAAACTGTAAACTTTGTTTTCACGCCCGTAATAACTAACAACAAACTTTGACAGCTGGACCTTGGTCTACAGTGGCACCATCTGTTGAGCACAAACACTTTATTGATTTGACATCAGTAAAGTCCTTTTGCTAAATAATAACAGAAATACTGGTCTAAAACGTAATTCACCCGCGCCCCACATAAACCTCGGAGCATGTTCTTTATTATTAGACGAAATATTGACGGAGTCTGTGTAACTCGCCGGTTCTAAAAGCCGAAACATATTGCATCTGACCGTCCATCTGTCCATTAGGCTAATTAATGGATCTAGATCGGCACAAACTCAGAGATTGTCGTACTGAAATGAACCTTGTGGTTTACTGTGTATTTGTCGCTTCATTAATTTACGGTTGCCTAAATAAAATATACTCTCGTGTAGTTATAGTGATGCGAGATGAACAGTTCATATAGTTATTTACTATTCGAAAAGTTTTGTTATATTTGACAGAAGGCGATCATTAATTCGAACCGTGAGGTCCTCGAAAAGACAAGAAAATGAAAATGAAAATGAAAGTACGTACAAGTACGGTTGCCAGTTTTTTTTTTTTTTTACCTATGTATCTACCCCTATGTCAAAAACCTCGGATGGAATACGGGCCAAGTGATGCGTAAAAGAAAAAGAAGGAGGCACTGCCCAGTATCCTATCCAGCGGAATAGGACAAACAAGGAAATACAAGAAAATAGTTCCATACTGTTACATATAATCTATCAACCGAGAGTTAAGTCGTCGTCAGATTATTAGAAATATTTTAACCCTCTAAACGAAACATTATCATCCTGCTAGTAATAAAACGGTTTATATAAAGATTAAAAAACCCGGCTACATCCCAAAGGAAGCCCGTGATCCGCTTTGGCTCCTAAATCTAAGATTTAGCGTAGCCATCTCACCTTAATATACTATCTGTGATCCACAATATAATATTGGAAGGAAACGAAACGAGCACCCAGACGCACCTAGTTCTTGAACCCTCAGTCCAAATTTGCGAAATTAATGGCGAAGGCAGTAGACCAAAATGCGACTACATTTTCAGACTCCTAGCAGCATGAAATGATAAATATAAGTTTGGCATATAAGTTTTTTTAATAATCCAGTGGTCGACCTGGGATTTGAACCCACGAACTCCAGATTGAAAGTTTTATGCCTTAGCGCTCACTCGGCTACACTGGTGTCTGTACGAAGAGAAACAAACACGTCATTATATAAATGCCTACATAATATTAGTATAATATGATTATATACTCCCAAGTATTTTAATCACAATTAAATTCCATCAACACCAAACAATTTCAGGCTTATCGAAACATAACTTAATTTCCTAAAACTGTTTAGGCATTTTGCTGCCATACTGTCGCGGTGGTATTACACGGGTTTCCTTCGTAATGAGGGCAATTAACATACTTTATGAAGCCATTATGAAATTATGAGGAGGTCTAATTAGTCTGAGAGCTGTGTATTAGGATTAGCTTTGAGAAATAAATGCTTAATAGGTTCTGAGAATTAATTTACTAGATCACATTACTTACAAATCCCTAGCCACCTAAAAACTGGGTGCCAAAGTACCAATTCACAATAAAGAAACTGTGGGTTCAAAAGAGTTGTAAACCAATTGTAATGTTTTAGTTATTAGATACCAAAATGTATCATAGATGGGAAGTCCTGTACGTACACAGATGTCACTTTCTGTATGCGATTAACAATTCGTCTCAACACGCCTCACTACTCGCTCCTACTATGAGTTGGCAACGAGGATCGTGACAACTATTCGTTATAACGATCCGCCTTAGATGGCATGTCTTGTGACGCAGGGGATCAATCAGACATTTACATGTTGCATTTCAATACTTAGATGCCAGCTGCTTCTGGGCTAGGAGGTGTTCTGATACCTCCCTGCGCAGTGACGGCAGGAACAACAGGCTGCATGCGGCTCCCGAACGAGTCTTGTACTCCAGCATCACACAGTCAACACACTCACCCAGTGCAGCCAGGATTCCTGCCGCCCAGAAGACCTCCCCGCACAGTGCCGGTAGGAACAGCAGGCCGCCCATACGGCTCCCGAACGAGTCTTGTAAAGGGTCCAGCATCGTCACGTAACCCTGCTTGCGCATGGGGTTCGCGAAGAATATGCCGCCTGCAATAAATGCGTAAATTAATTTCTAGATTCACTTTTTATCCTCTAATTTTCTTACGGACTCGGTGGAAGGCGTACCAATTAATGTAAATTTTATATAATTAATTCACGGGAGAAACAAATATAGTACAGTCCATACCGTATTACATGTTGAACACATTTTAACAATTATGGACTGTTTAACAATAAGCCTGTCTTTCAAACTGAAATTACAAATGCAGTTACTATTGCATAAATATTAAGCACCTTTTCTTGGACTTACGTTCAATACTTTCTTCAAGGTACAATTGAAGAAAGTAATCAAATAACTTACGAAGAGTCCAGTTTACAAAGATAATAATTGAGAGATTAACATATGCCCAATGGCACGCTGCCAAATCAAAGCCAACTAGCATGCGAGCACAATTTGCTATCAAATGCCCAAGCATTGCTGGTCGATGCTGGTTTCAAACGCAGAATTATTCAAATCACAGTGAACGTCGACTATGTCACGATATGTTTAATCTTTTTAACGTCTGTAACTGCTATTTTCCATCTCAATCGGGCTAATAGGTATTACGAAGATTCGCCAGTGAAATTCTTATTGACAAAATTCAAATTTTGAAGTATTATGGAATCTTAACTCATGTGAAGAAAGCCTACCATCGTCGTAATGAACTTTAGTAAAGTGCTTCTGTATGATTTGTTACGCTGTGACGCCTTACTTGTCACATACACTCTTTTAGAATGAGGAACTTTTGAAATTTATTTATTTATATGTAAATGGGATAATTTGAGGATTTAAAAATGTGCGTTTACTTAACTTAGCCTCTATTTGATTTAATAGAAAAAAGGCTGCTTTTAAAAGTGAAATGTTGTCAATTGACACGACATTGAACGTCAAAAAATATATATTAAAAAGGAACATCAGCAAAAAAACTTAAACTTATCCGAATCCTTATGCAGATGACTAGCCGCCAGTAGGGGTACTCGAATGAACCCGGTATCAGAGCAGGGTCGTAATTCACAAATGTATTTCGGATCCCAGAAGCGAGGAGTAGGTAAGGAGGGGAGCATAAGACGGTAGGGTAATGATCAAGATAACAATCGTTACAAAAGTGTATATCTAGGGAGGCCCATCATGCTGCCAGAAGAGGTACAATTAATAGTGGCCCTAAAGAGTCACAGAGTAGATAAAATATAAAGGGCTGCCACTAAAGATCAATTTCTGGTCCAAGCGGCAAAGAAAAGGTCCACAACATCCACCACAACCACCACCATATCAGCCCTAGGACGTCCACTGCTGGACATAGGCCTCCCCCAATTTCATAGGGGGTAAATGCCATAATCGCCACGCTTGGCATGCGGGTTGGCGATCGCAGTATCTCCACCGCATTCTAGGAATGCTGCTGCCCATTCCCCGGTGGTCTTGGTCGTATTTTAAGGACATACCCGGGTCCACAACATCCAATAATAATAAAATAATCAAGATTCTTACCGAACACGAGGGAGAGGGCGTAGCCGAAAGGCGCTTGGCACCAGACCAGCCCGGAAGTGTAGATCGCCTCCGCTGTGCCGTTGATGTAACCTCCGCCCACCCATGTCGCTGGAACATAACTTCTAATTAATATCATCATTAACTTAGGTAACATACATATACATCGTACCACTAAGGTACATAAGTATCTATTTATATAAGTTATTCATTATGAGTCTCAGAAGAACACTAAATATTCTTATGTGTTTTAGCGTTTGAGCAACGCAGGAAATGACAACAATTGGCAATTAAGTCAACGCTTGCATTCTATAGTTTTTTGAGTTCCTTGACACCAAGGTACAAAGTATCTTTATAGTCTAATCCTTTTAGACAGGACCTATACAAAAAGGTATAACGCGATACCAAAATAAAATACTCTAAACAAAATCAGGAACATTTCAACGCAAGAACAGTATAATGGCATAGGTACTTGGGTTTACATAATAACGCAATCAAGTCCTGACTCTCGCCTGTGACAAGCGGGTCCCTTCTCTCATCTTATTTTATGACCAATGGATTCCGTATTGCAAAAAGGGCCCTAACAAAAGGGCCTGCCTACTAGCCTTATGTATCCTTACGTATGTAATATGCTGAATAGTACCTAGTAGCTTTTGAAACGTTATCGTTAGTAATATGTTCACACCAGAACCTGACTACAGACCCGTAGGGAAGTTCGCTTATAGAGATTTTATTTCGGGGTAGTTTAGTAGTCTTAGTGAGTATTTTAGGCTTGGATGTACATCCGTCACCTGGTACATTGGCGAGCTATGATGTGATTATTTTTTTAATTAAAAAAAACAGGAACCTATCGAGTGGGGTATCAAATGAAACGGCTCCATGAACTGATTCTGAATACCATTTCATACAAAGGTCATCAGTCAATAGTTTCCTAAAAAAAATTAATAACACCACTTTGGGCTCTTCCTTACAGGAAACAGCTGAATGTGTATTTCTTAAATTTACGTCAAATGACCCTTTATAAAGCCGTTGATAACAAGTAAAATGACCTAAACACAACGCAAACCGTACAAACAACGACCGACTTTTGAATATTGCCTTACTTTATTCAAAGGTTTATCGTTACGTCTTATCGTAGCTTAAAGGAGCCTGGGGCGCTACCGCAGATATTTTGTTTTCGCTTCGCGGTAGCGCCTCTAATCCGGTCCGTTTTGGCACCTACTCAGAATCTCATGATTTGCGTAGGCCTAGTGCTTTTTACGAAAGCGACTGCCATCTGACCGTCAAAGCCAGAGGGATAACTTGGGATTAAACGGGTTTACTCTCGATGTTTTACTTCACCGAAAAACTAAATTTAAATAAATATTATAGGACAATAAATATTATACACAAATCGAACTAGTCTCATAATAAGCTCTATAAGGCTTGTGTTATGGGTACTAGACGACGATATATTTAATAGATATATACTTAAATACATAGAAAACATCCAAGTCTCAGGATCAAATATTTCTGCTCACCACAGAAACAAACGCCCTTACCGGGATTCGAACCCGGGACCTCTAGCTTCGGAGGAAGTGTCACTACCAACTACCTAGGCTAAACAGGCCGACAATATCCTTATATTTTACGTGTTGCACTAGCAGCAAAACATGTGATACCATATCATTTTTATACCTACTTTTGAACACCATGTTTTTATGTAAAATAAATATTGATTGATTGATTGATTGAATAAATATCAACTAATTCCATGATCATAATCCTAGCGTTATCCCAGTACAGTTTCATCCTGAAGGATGCCCGGGGTCCGCTACCTAATCCGAAGAATGGCATAGGCACTAGTTTTAACGGAAGCGACTGCCATATGACATTCCAACCCAAGAGGACCTTGTTGGGATCAGGCTTGTCAATTGAGTAGGCAACTTGACTGGAAGTTCTCAAGCCGCTCGAAGGCTCTAACTTGGCAGGACAGAACTTACTTATATCATCATCATTATATCAGCCGAAAGACTTCTACTGCTGGAGAAAGGCCTCCCCCAAAGATTTCTTACCTTCCATCGGGGGATAGTAATCGCCACTCTTGGCATGCGGGTTGGCGATCGCAGTAATTTGCACCGTCATAAAGGGATGCTGCTGCCCATCCACCGGTGTACCTGGACGTAGTTTTAGGACCCGGGTCCAGTCCTTACTTATATACGAGTTTGTAATATCAAATATTACAATCATATTTTTTTTGTAAAACCCAGTGCTATAAGCCTTGGTTCGAACCCATAACCTCCAGATATTGGAAGTCGCATGCCTTATCACTCGCTTACAATGACTTATTGTAACTTTTTAACACTAGTGTAGGAATAGCATTCGTTTATTTAACATGCAAGAGACAATAGCTATTTACGATACAAGGGTCGTAAAACAAAGAAAGGCCGATATCGCAGATGTTTGAGGCCCGAGCCACAAATATGCGAGAAACAAATATGCCGCAAATATGGTAAAAAAGAAACAAAAAACAAACTTTCAAGTCTCGTATTTTATTATTATTCTGATGTTGTTGTGTAATTTTCATTTTATTGCGTTAATTTGATAGTATACTGTCCATATAACGGCAATAGTCTTGTACAAGAGGCCCCAGCTGTAAGGTAGTCTTGTACAAAAATTTTCACCGACTTTTTGTCGATAACGATGTTCATGTTTTGAGGGTGTCTACACAAATATAACGAATCTCTCGACGCCCCAACTAGAAGGGACCCCGTCGATCCGCTTTAGTATGCGCGTCACGAGGGCGCTTCATCCCTCGTTGACGCTCGAGGGCCGACCAGGGGCCGCGAATTTCGAGGCACTCTCGGTTTCATGTTGCAATTTTTAACTGTGTCATGTTAGTGAACCATGGGGTCACCACAATCTATAGTGAGTCGGAGTCGGTGGCAAACAAGCGTACGGCCCGCCCGATGGCAAGCGGTCACCACAGCCTATAGACGCCTGCAACTACTAGGGGTATCACATGCGCGTTGCCGACCCTTTAAGAATGTATACACTCCTTTCTTGAAGAACCCCATACTGTAGTCTGTCGGGGAAACCCCGGCAGGGAGCTCATTCCACAATTGGGTCCGAGGGAGGAAATTCCTCTGAAACCGTACCGTACGCGATCATTTAGGTTTGTTTGTAATCTTAGATTAACCTTCTAATATTCGACACAATAAGCACAGGGATTTACAAGTCACTATATAATTTCCATAACAAAACGGACACTTCCGATATTTTTCAATTCTGACCAACTTGGCCACATACCTGAACTCTCATCATCACCATCATCCTATCGTTATGCAACTACAGTTGCATAATAAAGGATGCCCGGAGTCCGCTGCCTAATCCCAAGAATTAGCGTATAGGCACTTGTGTTTACGGAAGCGACTGTCATCTGACCTCCCAACCAAAGGGGGAAACTAGACCTTATTGGGATTAGGCTTGTCAAGTCAGTGGGCAACTTGACTGTTAGAAGTTCTCAAGCCGCCCGAAGGCCTTTAAACTAACTGCTGTCATATACAGCAGCTGGGATCAACGGCTTTAGTTTGCCTTCCAAAGCGCTCAGTTAATTATCGTTCAAAGCGGTCACCCATCCAAGAGTTGACCTGGGCCGAAGGCGCTTAACCTCGTATACAACATTCCTCGAGATGAATATACCCTGAACTTTGAATACAGTATTTTTAATTCCAAAGCCGACTGCATGGTCCCTATTTAAGCATATATTTTCCATAATAGAGGTATCTTCCTCTCATATAGGTTTTTCCTCTCATCAATCCACTAACTGTCCCCTTAAATTATGGAAGGTAAAAATATGATTGTTTAAAAAAAACAATAAAGAGGAAGGAAAATAAAATAAATCGTGTAAATGGAAATTACAAGATTGTGCCACATATCGTACTGACTAACACTATCTCCACGCTTACGGTGTTCATTAAGTCGACAAATTATTCCTATGCAAACAGCTACTCGCTAAACTGTCCATTAGAAAATCTAATCTCATATCAATAAGGTTTCCAATTGCGTCATGACATTAAGCTTGAAACACACAGACCGCGGCGCAGCGTCGTTGCGTGGCGGAGGCATTTTTTCGGTAAAGCGAACGCAGTCTGGGAGACGTCGCACCAAAAAACCGCGCGGGATAGCGAAACTGAGGCGGCGTATGCGACATTATGAAGCAGTAATCGGCACTATCGGTCGACAGTTTCGGAAAAATCAAAAATTCATAACTCATAACTTCGCTCTACTCTTCGAGCTTTAGTTTGCATGAAATGCCCAGCAAATCCGACTACGTATTCACGCCATAATTATATTTAAATTCAAATCAAAACATGATAGTGGAGCAAATGCAACACGTATTTGGTATTCCCCAAGAATTTATGATACGCGAGAGCTCTTACTGTATCTACTGGTATTTCAGTAACGTATGTGAAGCCTAGGCGATATCTTTTAATGTATTGGCTTGCGTGAACCCCTAGCGTAATAACTGAATGTACATAAATAGTACCCATAAAAGTCTACCTATATCTATATATCTCTTATGTTCAAATGAGTCAGCATGAGAAATCCTAAAGCTAGAGATATCCTGATAAATTGGTGAAATATAGGAAACGTGGTGTTTATTTCGGACACGAAAAATTACAAACAAAAATATGTATATAAATTCGACTGATCTGACCTTGTAAGTAAAAGTGTTTGTTAGCTGTTAAAAGTTCTCAAGCCACACAAAGACCTGTAACTACTGCTGCTGTCCTATAACTGAAACTGAACGCGATAATATAACAAACGGATGAGGTGACAGGTGAATGCAACTCGGTTTGAGAATCACCCAGGTGTGAAAAGATGACCTGCGACTAACCTACGGTACGAAAAATTCAAAAGTATGTTTACACCACACTTTTCCAAAAAGCGCGTTTTTCCGCACGCTGCGCGTCCGGAAAAACCCATTTTGTGGCCAAGTGGTGACGTAAAATTGTGTACAAAACACGGGTCGTAAATAGCTATTATTTTACGCTCGCAAGAAACAGCAAAACCGCCATGGTCGAACATCGCTAAGGCGATTTTTTTTTGTTTGCTTTATAACTGTATAATTAAAATTTGCCACAGTAAACGTTTTTATGGCTGTCGTCTCTGTTTACATAGGGACGGAGTTTCGGCGATGACGAATTGCGTCGTCTTCACCTCACCTGTCACCTCACACCTCACCCGTTTTAATATGGAACCTGTCAAATGTCATTTGTCAAATTTTGACAGTTTCCATATAAAAGCGGGTGAGGTGTGAGATAAGAGGTCAGAACGACTCGGTTCGTGAATAACACCCCCTTTCGTTACGAGCTTACGAGTATAGCGGTGTAGGTAAAATTTTGTTCAACCAACGAACGAAATACAAAATGCAAATGAAGATAAGTGCTACCGTCCAACGTCCCCTTGCTTTCAGAAATAGGTCCTCACATTTCCTACCCTCATTTCCATCCGACCTTCAGTCCCTGACCTCATTTGTGGGATTACAATTCGTTATCGCCGAAACTCCGTCCCTATGTAAACAGAGACGACAGCCATAAAAACATTTACTTTGGCCAATTTTAATTGTACAGTTATAAAGCAGACAAAAAATATTTTCACCTCAGCAACTCGAACATGGCGGTTTTGTTTCTTCTTACGAGCGCGAAAAAAACTTTATTTTTTAATTTTTCATATCGCAGGTTAGTCGCCGGTCATCTTTTCATACTGCGGGGTGTAATACAAACTTGAAACATTTAAACTTCATTCTCTGTCACTATTCCTTTGCATTAATGTTCTCGCCGCTGAGGTGAAAAGTTGTATGTATCACACGAGAGCTAAGATATTTGCATCTCGTGCCTTTGAGTCCCTCGCTACGCTCAAGATTCTAATTTTTAATCACTCGCTACGCTCATGTTATAATTGTAGAATCTTTCACTTGCTCGGGACTCAACATCAACACTCGCAGCAAAAATCTACTTTGCTCTCTTGTTGAACAAATAATTTAGGTACAGTCAGTTGCAGAGGAACGTAACCCCATAGAAATTTGTATGCAAAGGTAAGTAATAACATGGGATTTTTATTTCCTTCTTTTTCTAGGAGGAAGGTCAACAGAGCTCCCGAGGATGCGCTGTGTTGAAAGTGAGGTACCTGCATAGGTCTCTAGCTCTCGACACAACGAATCCTCAAGTCAATAAAAGATCGCAACTCGCTTATGGTTCTTCTTTAGTCGCAAGTGTCGATAGTCTCCTTATCATTAGCCGGCCGCCATAAACTTATTAGCCACCCTCATTGTATGTAAAAAAATGGGCGAAAATTCAAGACAGAAACGCACAGAGCGGGCACGGCGCGGTGCGGGACGAAGCCGGTTTTTAATTTTTGATTTTTCCTAATCTGTCGACTGTCGATAGTGTCGATTACTGCCGCATATGTCTCACTTCACACGCCGCCTCCGCTCCGCTATCCCGCGCGGTTTTTTGGTGCGACGTCCCCCGGACCGCGTTCGCTAAAAACCGCCTCAGCCACGCAACGACGCTGCCTGCACCGCGCTCTGTCCTTTTCAAGCTTTATCCAAATCCTTTCATAAACGCCCAGATATCGCGCAACATCCGACAAACGAAATACGCCATATATATTTCGTGTGGTGTGGCGAACTTTTTTTGTTTTGTTGGATTTGGAGTATGTGGTCTGTATACTTATATTATATTTATATCCAATCAAGCCAAAATGAAGTGTAAATAAGGATAAACCAGGTAAATGACGGTAAAAACCAGGAGCGATGGCGGCCCACCTAAAAGGTCACGATTAATTAATGTCTTTAATAATGGCCAAAGTCTAAATACTTATTTGTTTCTAAATTCGTTTAACAAATTCAGAAACTTCATCTTTTTTTTTAAATCAGTGACAAATTGCGACCGTGATAAGTATTTAGACTTTGGCCATTATTAAAGACATTAATTAATCGTGACCTTTTAGGTGGGCCGCCATCGCTCCTGGTTTTTACCGTCATTTACCTGGTTTATCCTTATTTACACTTTATTTTGGCTTGATTGGATATAAATATAAGTATAATATAAGTATACAGACCACATACTCCAAATCCAACAAAACAAAAAAGTTCGCCACACCACACGAAATATATATGGCGTACCGAACTATTTAGCTTTAAGTTACGAGTATATAGTGGTCTTTTTTTATGACATAGGAGGCAAACGAGCAGACGAATCGCCTGATGGTAAGCGATTAGCGCCGCCCATGGACACTCGCAACACCAGAGGGGTTGTAAGTGCGTTGCCGGCCTTTACAATGGGAGTACGCTCTTTCTTTGTGTTCTATTTTTAGACTCTAAAAGTGCTGCATAAGTCTACAGAAAACGTTGATTTATGAACTGAATGACTAGGAAAACCTGGGCATGTCCTAACCTAAAGGTACGACCACTACGACCAAGACCACCGGAGGATGGGCAGCAGCATCCCTGGAGTGCAGTGGAAATACTGCGATCGCCAACCAGCATGCCAAGCGTGGCGATTATGGTATTTACCCTCCATAAAATTGGGGGCGGCCTATGTCCAGCAGTGGACGTTCTTAGGCTAATATGGATGGTGGACTAGGAAAATAATCGTAGCAAATTGAGGACCGTTATCTCTGCCTAGCTCTCCGAGTAATCATCACGACATCAGTCTATATACGCACCACTGCTGAGCATAATATCCTCCAAGTTATAGGCGTACTTAGGTATATAAATTTAAGTTAGTATTATTGATTTTATACGTACATGATCTTATACAGAAACTACAACATTGTTATACCGGTGTTAACGTACGGCGTGGAGCTGTGGGCCCGGGCCGCGGACTGGTACCGCGTGTTCTCCATGCAGAAGAGGGCCGTCCGCGGCATGGCCGGCAAGCCGGCCGACGCCCCGGCACGGGACCTCTTCCGAGAATTCCAGTCCTGCCCCTACCATGTCTACTGATACACCAAGTAGCGGTCTTCACTTACGAAAACCTTGGTCGTTTCAAGCCCAGGGGCACGAACCCCAGATATCCTTTGCGTAGTAATAAGCATGGAGACAGGCTGGCAGCGGAGCGTTGCAGACTAGCGAAGTCAGCAAAAACGGTCTATAGCCTCGGCCCTTCCGTGTATAATCGTCTACCCGATGACATTAAGAGATGCGCCTTCCATCACTACATTTAAATCCAGATTAAGAAAGTGGCTGCTTAAGAATATGTTTTATGAATATATTGAATTTTTTAATTTACCATTGGCCACGTGACAATTCACTGAATTACGAATTATAGTACTAATTATTTATGATTAGATACTGATGTGCCTAAGGAAACTTTCCAAAATTGCGAAATGTTTCGGAAATTTAACGTAGGAAAAATTCGGAAAATTTCTTAAATTTTTGTATGGGACTTGAAACTTTCTATTTTTAAATTTAAACTGCCTATATTTCTAGTGAAAGTTTCATGAAATTTCCGAGAATTTATAGAATATTATGGAAACTTTCCGCAACTTGCACATCTGTAAATCAGAGCATAATGTATCGAAAAAAGACCTTTAACAATTGTTATCAATAAAAATTTCATTTCATTACCAGTGTGGGTCGATTAAGCAAATTACAGAAAATAAAACTTAAATGTTAACTGTCACAATCAATCATACTGTAGTACAAAAGTACAACACAAAAAGAATCTATTTCAAGAACAATAAAGTTGAACTATAAACGTCTACCATAGTTACTAATTCCGACGTATTACGTTCGTTTCGTAACAAAAGGGGTGAAACAAAATCGTTAACAGCTGACCGAGTTTCTCCGTTAGAAGTAACTTAACTGGCCAGCGATTCAAATATGACCCCTCTGGAGTTGGCTTAAGGGTTGTGTCGCTAATCCAACTGTGTCCAAGTTGTGGAGACATGTTCAGCTTAGACCGCTTGGCGCCTGCTCGACAAGTCTGCAGCTGATAAATTTATGATTATAGTATAAAATAAGGAAAGGACATGCAAAAAAAATTGTAACACTTATTTATACCCTTATTTTATGCAAATAAATATATGATTATGATAATAGTGGCACTGTGAGCTATAGACCTCGCGATTCTTTTTTCGAAATTAAACATTTCTAAAAACCGACTCGACAAAAAAATCTACATATATAATTATCAAACCTGCTAACAAAAATTTCACGAGAATCGGTTGAGAAATGCGACCTCTAGCGGAGAACAGCCGGAAATTCGGCAATCCGCTGGCCGAGATACGAAAGCATTTTAACCGAAGCTGAAACGGAGACCTTCGTTTCACTCGGTCAATTAGTGCAGTGATACGTTGGCACAAATTAATCTGATACCCTTCGGGTGATGATATCCAGCATTATAAATAAACTTTATTCTGCAAGTACGCCGTAATGTCACTTTTACAAATCAAAACACTACTAGCGTTTCTAAAAAAGAAGACCACTGCCGAGAAGAAACGCCGAAATAAACTCTACAGTCAGTTATTTTCTCCCAAACTAAGCTTACCACCATATCAGCCCTAGGACGTCCACTGCTGGACATAGACCTCCCCCAATTTCATGGGGGGTAAATGCCATAATCGCCGCCACGCTTGGCATGCGGGTTGGCGATCGCAGTATCTCCACCGCACTCTAGGAATGCTGCTGCCCATTCCCCGGTGGTCTTGGTCGTAGTTTAAGGACATACCCGGGTCAAAATATGCTTATTACAATAATAATAGGTACTTTACCTACTTAAAATTAGTAAATCTGACAGGGAGGTATGACGAATCCATAAGGGTTCCGTTTTTTGCAATTTGGCTACGGAACCCTAAAAAAAGGTACAGTCGGCAGTAAAAATTTGTACAGTCAGCATCAAAAGTAGCTACGCATTTGAAAAGCTCAAAAGGCTTTATTATAAGGGGATAAGAGCTTTTGACACATTCATATATGATGTTATTGATATTGACATATTCGACTCGCGACTTACTTACTTAATTTCAGGAGGCAGATAGTCACAGTTCTTGGTCAAAGTACTCAGCCGCTTAAATTAGCTTGATCTGGTTGTTAAGGTACAAAATGACGAAAAATATTTACAATGCGTAGGTATCTGTAAATATTTTTTCAAGCGGTATAAAAAAAAACTTTTCTTTTTTTTTGGTTTTTTTCTTAGTAGAATTATCAAACTTTTTTTCTTTGCACCTTTCATAAATCTCTGTTTAGCCCAATGGTTGGCTGGTAGAGAATGCCATTTGGCATTAAGCCCGCCATTTGTACAATTATATTTTGTGCAATAAAGTTTAAATAAAATAAATAATAAATAAAATTTCCGACCGGAATGAAAAATTGAAAAATTTATCTATCCAGGCGGGATTTGAACCCACGACCTCTCTGGAATCCGCCCATCGATCGCTCTTTCCAACTGAGCTACCGCGGGTATTGCTTGAGGCGATGAATATTTCAATCAGTTCACTCTTCTAATTAAACCTTAGGGAGGCTTGTAGCGACATCTATCGACGAAGTTGCTACAACTTCTGAAACGGCACCAACCTCGCAAGTTACAATGAGAATCGTTAATAACAATGTGCTACCCCATTCTAACTGTAAGTATTTTTACAAGCGGAATTAGAATTTCCGGCCGGAATGAAGTTATTATAATGGGTTGTGCTCCGAAAATCTTTCGACATGATGCAACGGCCGCTTTCTACTATCGCACCGCTCGCCGTCGGCAGGGCATTCATTCTCACACCTTAGAACCTAAATGCTCGCGTAAGGTACGGTTTCAGAGGAATTTCCTCCCTCGGAAGCTCGGGTTGTGGAATGAGCTCCCTGCCGAGGTTTTCCCGAGGAACTACAATATGGGTTTCTTCAAGAAAGGAGTGTATAATTTTTTAAAGGGTAGGCAACGTGCATTTGACACCCCTGGAGTTACAGGCGTCCATGTGTGCTGACCGCTTACCATCAGGCGGTACGTTTGTTTGCCACCGAAGTGTTGTTTAAAAACAAAAATTAGCACTCACCAGTCATAGTAAAGATGCCGACGAAGAGGCCGATGGAGCGGCCCGCCAGCATCACCTCCTCCTCCGAGTCATTGCCAGCCGGTTTCTTGCGGCCCGCCCAGATCCCCACGGCTAGGATCAGCACGTAGAACAAGATGATCGAGATCACGCCAGCGATGTTTATCATCTTGGCGGCTGGTTCTGCCGGGAGAAACACAAGGTAAGAGCACAGAACTCCAGTCTTTTACAATATTATCCATCAGAGATGGGCGAGTTAGCTATATGGCTGCTGGTTCTGTCAGGAGAAGCACACTCGGTAAGAGCACAACCCTTTAGTCTTTTGTTTACAAGATTATCCATCCGAGATGAGCGAGTTAGCTACATCCCTGTCGGTTCTGCCAGGAGAAACGCACGGTAAGAGCACAGCCCTCCAGTCCTCCACTTTTAATCTGCATAAATGGCGTCTCCATTTCTATGTAAAAAACATAACTGACATGCACGTAAACTGTAAGCTTTTAACTATTATACCACAGGAGGAAGGAGCTTTTTTTTAACTAAATAATGAAGTGTGACACTTTTACAGAATTGAACGAAAATAATTATATGGCTGCTGGTTCTGACAGGAGAAACACGCTCAGTAAGAGCGCGGACCTTCAGTCTTTTACAGGATTATCCATCAGAACATCGAACATCAGCCAAATATCTTTTTAGAGAGGTAGGGTACAATGGAACGTCCATCGGTCGGTTTCCATCATATTTTGATCTCTTCGAGCGCTGACGAAACCAATGCTACGTAACCAGTTACGTGTAAAGAATTGATTTACAGAAAACGGAAGCGTGTTGTATTGCGCCCTGTAGCCCTTTACGTATAGAATTTTGATTGATTTGTATTTCTTTTTTAGTCATGTGTCTACTCAATTATCTGTTGGTAGCTTGCTCAAATATATTATATCATATTTATGTATGTATGTACCTAGTTTAGTGTAGTTTTACGCTCGCTGTTACTTTTAATCATGCTGTGCATACATATTTTGGATAGCATTCAAATCAATACCTGCGAACTACGCTATTTTTCTGTCAATGAATGTTGTCTGTTTTGTGTGCCTATTAAATAAATAAAAAGAATGTGGCTACGATATCCCCCACCTGTCGTACCAGGCGACTAAAAGGGGGTTCTTGGGATCGAAAGAAAGAAAAGTGAAAACAGAGAAACAGCGAAGTAAGGAAACCAGTGAACTAAACTATGTAACCAAGAGCGATTAATTATTAAAGTCATTTTTATACTTATAAACATACTCGTAGCTTCTGTCAACCCCTTTATCATCAGTTCATCACATATCTCATAATTTCATAATACACATCAACTTCATAACTCTGCTGGAAAAGCCTATAATTTTCCAAGGTAAGTATTGCTCCTCCACTTGTATTACTCGTCAGGTAATTTCATGTTAGTACAGTAGTAGTGACATTCATTAATATAATACTTACTACATAAATGTTGGTCTGTATGTCAAAATGAAGTTAAATTCTTGTTACCCTATACGTGCATGTAAGCTTAAATATAAGCGTTAAGAGACCCTCTGTGGTTCCAAAAAACTCATTGTTTTAAAGCAAACAATGTTATACTACGATTTTAATTTTCGCGCTCGATCTTCTTTTTATTCTAGGTTTCGCCGACTTAGAATATTACATGATTACAAGAAGGACGGGTAGATTAGTTACGTATTACATGAAGAAAGTACCGCCACTACGTTGAATATATCCAAACTACGAGTGTCTACCAAAAACTTCTCTGTAACAGATATTGTTACTAAGAACTTAACTTACTTGTCAGTAACGTAAAGCGAGGTCGTCGCAGCCTCCCAACGCCACTAATCAGTTGTCTCCACCCATCATAAAAACACGAATCCAAAATATAATCTAAATAACACTATGAAGTCACTGTGCACGATTAACGATTGTTCACTACGGCTATGGTCATGTTAGGCCAGCAGCTGTCGCCCCATCTGAGGGAGGTTTTCTGCGAAGGGCTGTTCCTGGTTCTAAAGCTTAGCCCGCACATGAGCCGTGCTGTGCACGCACATGGGTGTTCATTGAGGATTACGTAAGGGTCATCGTGCACGTGCACAGGTGACAGCGGCGGTAATGGCGGAGTGCGCAGAGCGGACCGGCGCGGATCGATCCGCTTGACGTCATTGGTCCCCTGCGCGCCGTCGCGCATGTCTCGCGCCTCCTCCCTGCTTTACCACCTCATGTAACACCCGACTCTTCCACTTTAAACCCCATCCATCACCCCTTCGTAACGACCAACATCTGCAAGCCTGCCTGAGAACCAGTAGTGTACAGGCAGGCCGCGCCGCATGTTGGTATTTATGGTTGAATGTCATGTGAAGACTCAGCATTGGTCGGAGTGGCACCGGAGCGGTCCTGGCAAAGTTTCCCATTGACAAATTGATTGATGAGCGTTTCGTAATGGCTGCTGGCTCTGGACTTCGATGTTAACCTGCACTGCTGGAAAAATATTTTCATACATTTTTCTTTTAGCTACAACTGAATCGATAAAAAAAATCTATATATATAAAGATCGAACCTGCTCACAAAATTTCACGAGAATCGGTGGAGAAATGCGACCTGTAGAGGAGCATATCCGGACAGACAGACAGACAGACAGACATACGAAAGATTTTTTGTCGTAAGCTGAAACGGAGACACTTCGCTCGCTTCGTTCGCCCGGTCAATTACGAGGAAAACTGCTACAAAATCGCTAAAGAACAATCTCGTCCAGACAAGCTAAATTTTAATTAAGAAGGAATGACTTTTTACGATAACTCTAAAACAGCGTAACTGATCATGTCCGATATAGTTTTCGTTGAAAGTCTTTACTTTGATGATTTTTTTTCATATTTTTTGGACCCATAGTTCAAAAGCTAGAGGAGGGGGGGGGGGATAATTTTTTTTTCTTGGAGTGAATATTTCCGAAAATATGTAGTTTATCAAAAAATGTTTGTTTAAGACCTGTATTCATTTTGAACGACCTTTCCAACAACACCCCACACCATAGGGTTGAAGCAAAAAAAATGTATTCATCCCCACTTGTTTGTGTTGTGGAGGTACCCTTAAATTATTTTTAATTTACCTACTTTGTTAGATTTATTGATTTATATGTTCATAGCAAATTGCAGCTTTCTAGTACTAATAATCACAGACCAAAGCCTCGGACAGACAGACGGACAGACCAACAGACAGACAAACAGACGGACATGGCGAAACTATAAGGGTTCCTAGTTGACTACGGAACCCTAAAAATGATTAGGAAAGGAGGAAGGGAGGAGGAAGGAATGAATGAATGAATGAAACAAAATCAAAATAATAAAAAAAAAAGAATTATCGTAGAATGATGAAGCGTAATATAAAAGTGGTAGAAATCGCATCTTGTTTTGCCATTACTGGCGTACAAATGTTATGACACAGAATACTCGTAATATTTAACTACAATATTAATACATTACATTATTAACTTTAACATATTTATATTAACATAGTAATTATAATCTACATTCATTTATGAATTCTTTAGTCGAATAATAACAATTTTGAATTAAATGACTGGATATTTTTTTCTTAAATATAATAAAAGGCATTTCTTTAAACTCGTAGGTCAGGGTGTTAAATATTCTAATAGCCATACAGTAATCATTTTTCCAAGATAGAGCTAATCTGGTTTTAGGTACGTGTAATTTATTTCTATACGACCCTCTTTTAGAGTTAGTTGTTCTTACTTCAAACAGTGATAAAAATATAGAGAGATGGGAGTGGTAATATGCTTTTTGCTTGAAACAGTGGTCTACAGTGGGCCAGAAAGTCGGTTTCACACTAGGTCCTAAAACTTTTTTTTTGGATTAAAAAAAAATAAAGGAGGAGGAGGTGGGTGATTGAAACAGGTGTAGTGTGTATATGAACACACGCATTTGTGTGCGTTTACATGAGCATGTATTAGAATAGAACACCTGATTAATATCATATTTCATTGCACATTTTATTACCAATAAAACCTTGTAATACAATACTCGATACTAATTAATAGCCATAAAGATAATGCATTAAGTTTTACCTATAATACCTAAGCACAACTGTAACAGCCTATATAAGACGATGTAACCTTTGAATAAAGAGTTAGTATTCACCCGACTTTTGAGTTGTTAATTACAACCCTCAACGACATACACTTCATGGCGATCCTGCCAGACGGGCTGCTCGAGGCAGCCCAGATATAAGTCAAGCCTACTGATCCTGCCCGCACACCAGCCCAGCCCGCACAGTCCCTTCAAGAAAGCCAGCCATGCAGCCCAAATAACTTCTGCTGCGAACCAGTCCAGCTCGATCTACAACCACGCTATATCCATCGTGGAACGTCGCTTCGTGGTGAGCACTCCAGCTATCGCCGGACATTCAGAAAATTAACTCGTGGAACAACGCAGATAAAATGTTGCGTGAGCTGCAGCACGAGATGTGCGCGCAGCGCGTGTTTTTTGAGCGCCTCCTCCTCGTCGCTCGGGCGCCGCGTCTTGGCCGCCGGCTCCCACTCCGACCCGTTCTCGCCAGCGCCTAAACAACTCATCGACAATCCACAATAAAGAAAGAAGGCGCAATAGAGAAAATCGTCTTCGTCAGACATCGTGTGGACAACAACATGAAGAACCACATAAATAGAGGTAATTTATTTTTTCAAAAACTTAAAAGTAATAAGTAGGTATAATGTAGTTGAGTAATTTACTATAATATTAATTAATAACGTAAATATACATAACAATAGTAAATAAAATAAAAACAATTCAATATTAAAAAAAAATAACAAAAAAAAAATATATAAATAAAATAATATAGCTAAATTTAAAACATCATATAGATATTCACAAACTAAATTCATAATTAAATACCATTCATGCATTGAATATAAAACGATAAAAACAGAATTTATTTAAGTACTGATAAAGTTATTGACATAAAGTGCAACTACACAGTAAACGATTCATTAAAAATATAAAAGTCAGAAAAAACATGATATGCACACACAATAGTACTGTTTTTAAAATTTAGCACAGTGTTACTGTTGTCATAGAAAGTGAAGTAAAAAAAGACAATAGAATAATTAAGAAATTAATTAAATTTATACAACAACATTTAATAGAGAAAAGCTCTTAAAATATAATTACCAAAAATAAATAATATAAAATAAACAAAAGCATATTTCACAAAATAAAATACAAAATAAAGAAAACCAATACAGATAATTATATTGGCATTTAAAACTCAATAAAAATAAAAGTAAAGATAGCGTCAAACTAAAATATCAACAGAAAAAAAATCTTAATTTGAAATCAGCTTATTATGTAGCAACTAAACATGTTAAAACTAGCAATTAATTATAAAATAAATAATAAACGAAAATAAAATAATCATGCAAGTAAGTTCATAATTTAAAGGATATAGAAAAAAAAACTAATAAATAAATATAATTATGCCGCTTGATGACGAACCAAAACAGTAAAAATACGTTTCTAAATCAAAATATGCAAGTATAACCACAAAAGTTATATGAGTTTCAGGATTAAAATGATCCACGCGGAACTAATAAAATATATATATATTTATATTTAATCAAGCATTTCAGATAAAAATCAAAACGAAAATAAAAATACGAAAGTTATAGCTTTACAAAAATGAAGAAAAATAATTGTAAAATTTTAAGAAAATATTCTGAACAAAAATATAGACAAAGCAAAAATAAATACGCGTTTTAAAATCAAAATAACTATAAAATTAAAAATAAAATCAAAAATCCTTCAAACAATTTAATAACTATTCAAAAAATAAATTACTAAAACAAAAAATAATTAACCAAAATAAAAAACTAGCCAAAAAGTAGAAAACTGAAATTATTTCAAAATGGTGCACATAAGATTTTCACTAGATAATCAGCCTGATCAACTGAGAGTCGTTGTCAATCTTATATGTATCAGAAAACAAAACATAAACAAATAAAAATAAATCTATCGGAAAATTAGCCAAAACATGGTAAATGAAAAACATGACCGTCAGTAAATCCTTAGCGCAGGTATATTTTTTTTATTATACAAAGAGTACCATTCCAAAGCGCCTTGGACACCAAGAATGTCAGGTGTTAAAACAGCTGTCTGAACTTACCACCGACCTATAAATGAATACGTACTACATACAAGTACAAAATAAAAATAAGTAATACCATAATCTCCGGTAACCCGAAAGTAGCCATTAAGTGAATAAAATCATACATATATGTGCAAAAAAAAAAAAAAAAACGCTATCAACGGAAAACCCGAGTGGAACCATTGAGCGTAAAATAGCAAGGTACTACGGGAATAAGGCAGACAGATCTCCTTAGCGTAGGTATTTTTTTTTTAAATAAAAAGTACCATTCAAAAGCGTTTTGGACACCCAGTCTTATGCTAGGGTTTAAAGCTACTGTCTGGAGGTATATACCCACCCAAGGTAGATAGTGAAGCCATGACACCCAATCAGGATTCGATCGAGCATCAATCATGAGGGCAATTGGTCATAATAATGTATGTAAGCTATCTACCAGGGTCAAACGCCTAATAAGAGGTATATTTGCGCGCCTATTTTATTAAATCCTTATATCCCAGTAATAAAAAGGGTCGGCCGGCCAAAAAGTTATTGCATGCCAAGTACCAATTTTCTTCAAATAATACTAAATAAAATGCACATTACAATGTCACAAGTATAATGTTAAGTGACAAGCACAAAAATATGTTAACGGACGTCAAAATGGCTAATCAGAATAAATTAATACGTAGACTTAACAGTCACAAGAAATATGAGCTCATAAAAAGAAAACCAAATAAAGATAAAACAAATATAAAGTACGTACGAAACCCGCGGAAGGAAAAAAAATAAACACTAAATAATATTTCACCATAATTAATAACGTAAAAACAAAATGGCCTAAACCACGAAAATAAAATATACTTACATCGTAAATAAAACTTCAATCTAATAAAAAAAAATATATATATATATATATATATATATATATAAATATACGCAAATATAATAATTTCAGAACCCTTAAAAAAAAAGCGTTGTCATCAAAGCGAGCATACTAGTTTACTAAGTTAATAAATAGTTAAAAAAAAACCAGTTCATATAAAACAATGCAAACGAATAAAATAAAAACCTAAATTAAAATTCAAAAGGAAATCACAAAATCATTCAAAATCAAAGCACTTAAAAGGGCATACCAGTGTCAAATTTTAATTTAAAATAAACAATTAATAATAATAAATACACCACGTTGATCCAAAACCGTAATCATCGAAAAAATTAAACTATAAAATGAAAACTAAAAATTAAAAAAATATAATCAAAAATTAAAACTTCACCATAACAAAAACATATGCTTACACGAACTTTTATAAAATCATATAAAAAAAACACATGGGATTCATATAAAATTTTCCTAAAATAAAAAGGGGTCCTTTAATAAAACAAACGCGGAAAACAAAATCATTAAAAAACATTTTTTTATGCACCTAGGAATCTAAAATAATCAAATTAAAACACCATACACTGAGTATAAAATCAAAACTTAAAAGTACACAAGCAACCTTTTTTTTAATTATTAAATTCCTGGTAAAGAGACGTATAAAGTACCGAACAAAACAACGCAATGAAAAATACTTATTAAAAAATAAATGAAACAATCATAAAAAAAAAAAATTAAAAATCATTAAAAACCAAATTTCAAAATTTTCAAAAATAGGAAACTGAATCTAATCTATTAAAAAAAAAAACTCACCGAACAACGTCGGCACCACGCGTACAACACATAACAAACACTTCCCAAAAAAAAATCGTATCACCCAAACATCACTTTACATTTTTAAAAGGTCAAATTAAATTATTTGTTTTGTTCTAAACTTTCAAAATTTCACAACCGGAGCATCGAAACGCTCAAGTACACCACATCACGATCGCAACTAAGTGACTAATTAAATTCAAAACCATTACAAAGACCCTAATCGTAACAAGAAACCATCCAAATAAGGAATCACAGCCCTGACACTTAAACTGTTACACCTTGCATTAAAATAAACATCATATCAATTACAAATAGCAAAATAAGCAGAAATGAAATGAGATGGAACAAAATAACACACACATTACATTACAAACCATAAATAGAATAACTAAAATAATTATCAATGCAAATAAATGGACCACACACATTATATAAAACAATTTAAGTAACTATGAATGCCATATCGAAAACCAAAACAACTAAATGATAAATCCAAATAATAATAAATTAACAAAAATTCAAACATCCGCCACAAAATGAACTATTTATGAAAATAATGCAACACAAAAAACACCACTACATAAACATTCAATAAATCCAAAACCAAACTCAATCGACCAAGAATAGTAAATAACACGTATAAAATAAACCACTTAAGATTAATATATCAAAACAGACACGACAAAAAAATATTTACAAAACCGAATTAAATCAATAACAATTAATGAATGTTCTAAAGAAAATCACGTTCAAACAAAAAAAAACAACACACCAATATCCAAAGAAACAAAAACAAAAATTTAAAACTAAAAAACATTGTTAATTTTTTTGGCACTATTTTCTTTAAAAAAATCAAACCTGATTATTTTAAAAATTAGAAAACAAAAATCGATATACTTGATATGCACACACTGAGATCTTTCATTTGATACGTAACACAATATAAGTATAGTGTGAAATACATTTTTTTTATTAATTTTCTTATTCTCCCCCAAAAAAAAAAATGGCTCCAAGTTTAAAATTCATATTTATTCGTTACATTTCCATCTTCATAACACAGGCACACATATGTATACTAAATTTATGTTTAAAGAACTTTATTTCTCAAAGAAATTTAACATTTCACTTAAGAGAACTTAAATTAAAATACAAAATTATATAGGTAAGCACCGCAAGAATTTCAACATAATTGGCTCAGTAGAGAAAATAGACTGTGACAGACAGACATACACACAGACAAATGCACGAGTGATCCTATAAAGGTTTTTTTCATTGAGATACGGAACCCTAAAAATGCATTGCATTAAGCCGAACACAATTACATTATCACAACGAGTTAAATACCACCCAGAAGCATATCAAATTACAACAATATAATTAGAACCATAAAAATAATGACTGTATCACGTTGACAATAGAAATAATGATTACTCCACACAATTGTAATGAAATCGGTTACAATGTATTCAATAATTAAGTTTACAAAATTGTTATAGAAAACTTTCATTTCAGGATTAATGCACCTTATAATTAAGTTTCAAACTAGTTGTAAGAAATATTTCCGAATGTATTTAACGTAGATTTAAGACTATAATTAAGCCAAAAATAGTGTTTCACCATTTTCGAATAAACAAAAACGGGGAATATCACAAAAAACAAATAAGTATGTCATTTATTTTTATACCATCACTGACTTTGGATTATATACAATACTTTGGAATAAAATTTAATGTATCATTAGAATAACAATTTATTATGTTTAAAAATCAAGCCAAAAATTGTATCGACTATTTTTGTCTCAAAAAAAAGGGGAAAGGTGTAGTGTGTATATGAACACACGCATTTGTGTGCGTTTACATGAGCATGTATTAGAATAGAACACCTGATTAATATCATATTTCATTGCACATTTTATTACCAATAAAACCTTGTAATACAATACTCGATACTAATTAATAGCCATAAAGATAATGCATTAAGTTTTACCTATAATACCTAAGGACAACTGTAACAGCCTATATAAGACGATGTAACCTTTGAATAAAGAGTTAGTATTCACCCGACTTTTGAGTTGTTAATTACAACCCTCAACGACATACACTTCACAGGGATAGGAACCGGTTAATTTCAAAATGCCGAAGTAGCTTAATAATTCCTATTCGTTTATGCTATTTATCCTAAATAAAGACGCGGCTTAATGCATTTTGAGCTTTAACTTGGCAGTTTTCTTAAATATCAAACAGCTTTCATGGTATTATAACAGTCTGCATAGAAAACTGCCAAAATAAGGCTCAAAATGCATTAAGCCGCAATAAATTAGTTTTACTGTAAACAACCTAGTGCCAGACCCATTTAGATCTCAATTCTTTTGTTGGTGAAGACGACAACCCCGCCTCGCATATTGAACTTGTCTGCCATTTTCACATTTATGTTTTTGATGGGATATCATTACTTTTTATCAAACTTCACCAAATGGTGCTTTTCAAGAGTGAATGCACGAGTTACTATACAAAATACCCAAATCGCTATACATAGGTGCACCTCAATTATTTAATAATAATATTTTTTCCAATAATATTTTTTAATAATAATATTTTTCCAATGTGTCATACAATTAGCTTGTAAGTAAGTTTATTAACTATATTGTTCACGATTTCGGTGTCGATACAAACCCGATAGGGTTTAACGACACTTTTCTGTCAAACCAATGTAAAAAAATTCTATTGTAAATAAATAAAAAATTTGAAGAGTTCCATCGATTTCTCCAGGACCAGATCAGATTCTTACCTGATAACTATGGGACCACCCCTGAAGCTGAAGTATACCGTTTCAATCAAAAAAAGAATTTTCCAAATCGGTTAATAAATGACGGAGCTCTGAGGTAACTAGCATAAATAATAATAATAAAACTAATAATAAATCACTGCTTTCTGATTTTTTCTGGTGTACACACACAGTTACCAAGCTGCCTGCCTAATTTCAGCTTTCTAGGTCACCTGGAAGTGGGTTAGGTTTTTGATTACTAGTCAGTCACCTCGCCGAGTTTCTTACGCCGGTTCTTCTCGTGGCAGAGGTTTATTTTTCCGAACCGGTGGTAGTTTATTGACGTACATAGGTGCATGTAATATGCCTAATTTGAAGAATAAAGTACTTTTACTTTTTTTTGTCAGTCAGTCAGTGGAAAAAATGCCGTTTTTTGGTAATTAATATCTCAATAATTATCAATATTTATGATATCTATATTTATGAAATTTAGGTACTAGTTATTCTAAAGGATCTTAATATATGTACCAAATTTCATGTTTTATGTTAGATAGATTTGGAGTTAGTGGTGGTCAAAAGTGGCTCCAAACGGTTCGTGTAAAATAACACGCGGCTGCTGTCCGCCAGTTCCTGGGGTGAACTTGGCTGGACATGCTGCCGCGTGTCTAGATACTTTAAACTCAATCTCAATATTTCCTCGTTTGTATAACATAACACTACAATAACCTTTTCGTAATAACCAGACTATTATGACATCTCTATTTGTTTACCTGTCAGCTCTGATGTTAAATTTGAAATGTTTTGTAGCGAAATAGTTTAATTTCTCGAGCGTTTTTTCCAGCAACATATTTAATACATTTGAATAATGTTCCGCTCTTGATTTTGAATCGTTTTAGGCATTCATCATTGAATATTCAACACTTTACTATTATTCAAATAAACTGCCACAGTGACAACCGATCATTAAATTATTGCCAGTGTAAGAAATTAAGGTACTGTTATGTGATTACCTTTAAATGGACACGCTCGTAATGTTGACAGTTCGCATCCAGTTTCCTTAGTCATTGGTGATTACCAAGTGATTACCAGTACGAAAGCATGCTACTATTGAGCAAATGCTAGATAGAGCATGTGAAACAGTACCATAATAGGTTTCATATCACCGTTAATAACCTCGAGCTCCATTTTCAAATTGATATCTCACTTCAACTTTGACGTTGTCATATTCAAACCTTCAGATTTTATTAGATTTCCATGTAATATTAAGTGTTTATTTACATAAAATTCCAAGCACAATCCTTTACACATGTCGATAAATTGAGTGTCATCTGCCAGAATTAAGTTACAATATTAATTACGGTTCGGAACCTTGAAGCCTCAAAATGCATGATACGGTAACGATATTATTTTATTACCGGCGAATCCTATTTACTCTGAATAACGATGATGTTTATTCAATTTAAAACTCTACTCCTCATAAATAAAGTTCTCTTTCTTAAAATAAAATGCAGAACTGAAGGAAAAGACATCATAACATGTCAGTTTTCCTTGTTTTCGTTGAATTTCAACTGCCTTTTTAGATATTGAATAAAAGGGTAGCATGAATTTAACATGAGATAATGAATTGGTTCTGCCCTTAAAATAAGTGCCAAAAAGCAAAACCATGTCCTCAATCGAAGCAGTACAAAATATAGACAACATCAAAAGATCACAAAGAACATTAACCTAAAAAAATACATTAAACTGTATTGTATGACTACCTATTGCAAAACATCGTAATAGACAATTATAATATTAATAGACAAAAAAATACTCAAAAAGGCCTAGTAACAAGCACTTTCGAACAGTTCAAAAACATAGCATAGTGAACAACACGCGGTCTTATCGCTAAAGAGCGGTCTCATCCAGATAACTTTTCGGTAGCGGAAAAAATTTAATAAACAAACATTCCAAGGTGCATGTAATATGCCTAATTTGAAGAATAAACTACTTTTTTACTTCTGACTGATTTCGATTTAGTTGGCGGTTAACGAAAAAGTAAAAAGGGACAATGGCAACAAAAGTGTAGCTTTTAGCCAAATTACATTTACAACCAACCCAAAAGTCACTGGACATTTTAGTAAGATATTTTATCACGTAGCAGATTGATTCTGCTTATGACGTAAACTCAGGAACGCTTGTATCTCCGTGTGTTATTCGAATACGTACTTACTGGTTATCACCTTGTCGCAATACGTACCTACCTTCCCGCGACAATTATTGAAGCTCATTCGTTTCCGTGCCCCTTCTAGAATACCCCGTGATCCAACCACTCCGTACTGACCGCCAGTCAGAAATTCGGTCTCAGATAGGAACTCTTCGATCTGCATGATGTGTAAAATCGCCAAGCAGCAGTGATGTCACGGATATCCACTTTGACTCACCTGGCACGTTTGTCACTGTCAGTGTTCTGCGTAAATGTACTGAACCATAAATATTTAGTTTGTGCAATTTACTCCTAATATACCTAAATAAATAGCGTAACTAAGCTTAATAACAGTAACCGTAATATTCCCTGTTAATCAATAGAGGAACTTGAATCTCTGCTCACCATAAATACCTATAATGTACATATGGATCTATTTTTGTAAAAAAAAAATGCATGTATGAGTATAATATAATGTGTGTACATAACCAGTTGCTAGTTGATGAATTAAATACTTCTAGTTTATTTTTCACATAAGTTTTTCCATGTGAAGTTTTCCTATAATTAATAGTTACACTTTTTTATATAGAAAACTCCCGTGAGTTTGAGACATATTAAATATAATGCAACGGGTCACTCACGTCTTAAAGGTCGAATATCGCTCGACATGTTTCAGACCGGTTCGCGGTCCTTAATCATGAGCACCTATCGCGGCGGCGGTTTTCTTAGCACTGCGTGCCCGTGCCCTGTCCGCACACACTATTAAAATAAGTTTCGCATGTTAAAATATAATGTATAGGTGTAAACAACTTGGTGAACCTTGATTAAATAAATAAAAAAACACTAAACTTAAAAAATATAACAGTAAAATGCTAGTCGAAGCATTCAAACAAATATGTTCACAAACTAAAGACGTATGGTAAGGCACTGAAAATATGTTATTTCGTTAATATTTGGACCAACCCTACTGGGAAAGCTCCCCCATCTTACCGAAACCACAGCTATCGTATCACTCACGCCTCTACTAGTTGTGTAAGTATGTGGTAGGTATTATGTCCCTGATGGTCACCTGACCTAAGGACACCATGATAGATACCAGTATAGGAACATCGTATTGAGATGAGAATGAGGGACTTGCTAGCTGTCAATTCAGCGAATCCTGAAATCGACCTCTGTGAAAGAACATACACCCTTACTGAATCGCCAGCACAAGCAAATTACCGGATATTAGAGAAAATATGCTTCTAGTACTAAGACCGATAGTGTATTTTTAAATCGTTGTCTGCCTTGAAGACCGTGCCACCCGATATATACGACCTCTCGACCCCAATCTGCGCTCCTTAAAGGTTAATCGAAAAGGTTGCAACTCAAAGTTAGGTCATAAAGGTGAATACTGCATGTTTCCGCCTTTGCCAACAAAAGCAGAGGTATTACTTGGTTAGAAAATATATTTTTTGTAATTTGTAAAATTATTTTAGTATTGATGAGAACTTTAGTTGGAAGTGCAATAAAGCACCAAAGTCGTTTTTTCCCTCACATCACAACCAGTGGCTTAATATACCATTGTTGAATGAGAGAGCCACGAGCGCTGTGATGGTCGTGTACTTAACGTTGTTGTCTGCGGGTAAGACAACCCACATCCACTGATACTTGTACAATTCCAAAAGTTAGGAATCTCTGAAGCATCGAAAGAGCCGGACGCCTCTACTATCATCCATGTAATGTAAATTATCTAAATATGGGGGCATGGTAGTGCCCCTGCCAAGACGAGCCAAGCGAAGAACTGCTAAACAAACCTTTTCCCAAAGCGTTTAAAAAAAATTGAGAATATTTTCCACAGTGATCACCGATATGAACGCTACCAATATGCATGCAGTTGTTATTTATTTATTATTTATTTATTTTGTTTACAGATAATCCGCCTAGCCGATGTGTGGAAGACATGCAACAAGATCCGCGCCGCGGCTTTCCGCGTGGGTCTCAACCTATGGGACTGGTACCGTCCACTCGACCCGGAAGGCAATTCACTCATCTCCGGTACTGTGCCTCTTAGTTCACCCTTATTCATGCAAACCAGTATTATACCGACCGACGTCACAAATTACATTGAGATTTTACATTTTTTTTTTGTTAATATTCCGCTTGTATAAATATTTACAGTTGAAATGGGGTAGCACATTGTTAGTAACGATTCTCAATGTAATTTGAGACGTTGGTGCCGTTTCAGAAGTTGTAGCAACTTTTCGGTAGATGTCGCTACAAGCCTCCCTAACGCTTAATAAGAGGTGTGAACTGATAGAAAGATTCGTTGTCACGAGCCATCCCCGCGGTAGCTCTGGTTGAAAGAGCGATGGACGGATTCCAAAGGTCGTGGGTTCAAATCCCGCCCGTGGTGACTAATTTTTCAAATTTTCACTCCGGATGGAAATAAAGCACAGCTGCGATGCGGTGCCTGCAAAACTCTTAAAAATTCTACTAGTACTAATAGCCTGTCTCGACTGACGCCCCTACTACCTCCCTGGCCCTGGCGTTCTAGGCTAGCGTCCTAAATAACATTCTAAGATACCACAACACCTCCACTTTTCGTAAACGAACCGTAATCTTATGTCGCAGAGTCCAAATTCGTGTCGGTGCTAGCCGGGCCGCTGCGCTCCGTGGTTGGGCTGTCGGACGACGAGATCGCACAACTCGCCGACTACTTTCGCGCGCAGGATGGCCGAGTGCTCTACTACCAGCTGTGCCAGCTCATCCACGGCGAAGGTGAGTCCATGTTGCGTTTGTGTCGGACTGTCGAACGACGACATCGCACATCTCGCCGACTACTTCCGCGCGCAGGATGGCCGAGTGCTCTACTACCAGCTGTGCCAGCTCATCCACGGCGAAGGTGAGTCAAGTTCAAGTTCAAGTTCTTTATTGCATCATGTTGTTTACAGGGTTTTAAATTCTAACACATAATTGCATTATAAGTTTCAAACATGAACCCTGCTAGGGTGTTGCATTTTTACGGCTAAACAATACAATACAATATATCTATTATAATGATTAACAATCCTTGTCTATTAGGTACTCTTCGGTTGAATAATAACATTTTTTAATTAAGTACGTCTTTAGCTGTGACTTTAGTTTATATATGTTATTTTCGTTTTTAAATGTGGTCGGTAAATTATTATACAGTTTAACGCACATTGCGTAAGGGCCGGAGTGAACCATTTGCAATTTTGAAGTTGGCCTTTCTAATTCATGTCGGGGACGTAAATTTGTAGGTCGGGAATGTAGTGTAAATAAGTGCATGTTCTTTTTCACAAAAATGCATGCTTCTAGGATGTAAGGTCAGAATTTTTTGCTCCACAAAATGCATCTTGCAGCTTTCCCGCATACCTATATTATTAATTATTCTAAGTACTAGTCCATGTTGCGTTTGTGTCGGACTGTCGAACGACGAGCGATCGCACAACTTGCCGACTACTGCCGCGCGCAGGATGGCCGAGTGCTGTACTACCAGCTGTGCCAGCTCATCCACCGGTTCATTTCGGTCAACGAGGTTGCACAACTTATCGAAGTAGTGGTTAGTGGGCCGCGCATAGGTTGGCCAAATGTTTTTTACTAGCTCAAAATTTAGTGGTAAATATCAAACGTATTCTGATTTACTGGATGAAAAACTAATAACCTACCCACGTAAATAAAGCACATTTATCAAATTGCTACCGTAAACAGTTCAACGCTAATACACGTCCGTAAAATAATAACTAGCTAGACTAGTGTTAGGCACGCAAGTTAAGCATTACGTTACACCTACAAATAATACCTAAACTTTTACAAACAATGACTACACATTACTTTTACTTACTTTAAACACGCGTCACTTGTTTAGATCAATTCTCTTTTAAACATCAAAGAGATACGATCCTCCAAAACTTAAAATGTTTACAACAATATTTTTACCAGACGGCGTAGAGTTGCTGCTGCAATACATACTAGAGGCTCTGTAATCTGTGGACACCGCAATTAAAAAAATCTAAATCAGACTCGACAATTTTTTATATATAATTAATAAACATGCTCACAAAATTTCACGAGAACCGGTTGAGATGTGCGACCTGTAGTGTAGAACAGCTGGACATACGAAAGCATTTTTGCCGAGGCTGAAAAGGAGACCGTCGTTTCACTCAGTCAATTAACGATTGAAACTTGAATAATTTCAGTCTCACTTTGAAGAATCAGTCAATCTGCTGCTGACATAATGTAGAGTAAAGTATACGTGACACAACTTAAGTCAGTAACCCCTGTCAAAAATCGAAGTGAAATAGCTACCTAAATATTTTCCACTCGTCAACAATAAAGAAAAAGAAAATAAAATGAGAAAACTAATATTATAAAGACGAAAGGTTTGTTTGTTTGTATGCATTGAATAGGCTCCGAAACTACTGAGCCGATTTGAAAATTTCTTTCACTGTTAGAAAGCTATATTACCAAAAAAATTTGGGATCCCTACTAAAATTCCAATAATGTAACCCAATGGCTATAAGCCAGGGCGCGGAGCGGATCTGCTGCACCAGCACCTGTAGCTCCAGCTGTCCCAGGTGTACGGCAGCACACACAGTACCTAACTCATTTATGTTAATCAAAACCTAACGCAATCGTTAACTTTCAGTGTAGTTTTTAAGATTCCGCAGTAAAAAAGAAACCCTTATAGTTTCCGTTGGTGTCAAGTATGCCCCTTCCCCTCTCCCAGCCAGCTATTAGACATTTTTAGTTTTAGCGAGTAAAAGCCGAACATAAGAATGTTCCTGGAATAGCAAACTTTCGTGGGATACAGCATAGCAGTATGTGCGTGTCTCAAAATGTGCAGGTCTCAATTGGCTATGTGCGAAGTAGGTGGTGGGGGTAAGCTAGGCGATCGTAGCGCACACCATGGCAGAAATGTGTACTTACTTGGCATGGCAGATATGTGGTTTCTTAACGGTTACCTACGATTGGTTTCGTTTGTATGTATTTATTTATTCTCTTATTTATTTCAGTAAAATTCCCAATACGGGGTTTTTCTCGTTTACTAAAGAAAATAAAATATTCATGTGTCATTATTTGACATCTCTGAGTTTTGACGTTGTCTCGGGACCTTTGACGTTTCAGACGTGCACATAGCCAATACGTGCTAGTATCAAAATGTGCATGTTTTACTGTTATCATTAGTTGTATTAAATAATAGGAGTTAACGAGTCTTTAATTTTTGTAGATGAATGCAACAATTTTGCCTGAAACAAAGGGAACATCCTAGTTCAGGCACGTGATATTTGTTCTCTATATAAGTAGATAAGTTTAGGCTATTTTACATAATTGTACAATGAGTTTTTAATAAATTATTCTTACCTATTCTTAATATTCACTGATTGGTTAGATTTAGATTAGATTTGTAAATTATTAATCAGTATATTTTTTATTTTAATTGAATTCTTAATTAGTATATTTTTTAATCATTAGTATTAAGTAAGATTGTCAGTTTTTTAAATTGTATAAATTAACGCTTTGACATGTAAAAGTGCCCTTGTGGCCTATTTGCAGAATAAATATTTGATTTTGATTTTTGATTTGATTTTGATAAACTTCATAGTTGTGTAGTATACCCTAAATAAGTTTGTAAACTTTTCAGTACTCATAATGTAACGGGTGGAAAACTACGGAACCCTACATGCACGTGACCGACTTCTTTTACGTAGGAAAAGTAGTTGTTAAACAAATCCAAATAACTTATCAGAAATTATGAGAGGAATCTTAATAAAGTTCCTACAACTTGTACATCCATCCACCACCACCATATCAGGCCTCCCCCAATTTCATGGGGGGTAAATGCCATAATCGCCACGCTTGGCATGCGGGTTGGCGATCGCAGTAACTCCACCGCACTCTAGGAATGCTGCTGCCCATTCCCCGGTGGTCTTGGTCGTAGTTTAAGGACATACCCGGGTCCTACAACTTGTACATACATGGTGTTAATATCGGAAACTCGGTCAGTTATAAGTTCAGTCAAGTATTCTTGCTTGTTTGACAGCGAGTTTCTGTACATAAGTTGCAGTTAGACAAGCAACTTGTCTTGAGAAAATATCGTCTAGTAATTACAGTGAACTTAACATTACGCAAGTTTTCTCTTACATACAATACTGATAGTATGAAATGCGATTGTTTCTATAATCTTTCAGTTTGATTCAGCTGTGTTAGTGTTTTGATCTCACGGTTCGTAAATAAATGCCATACGAGTACGATTAAATAAATAAGTGTTTAGATTTGGTTTCACAAATTTGACATTTCAAATTAAACTCACCGAGGTGTTGGATCATAGATAACCTCCGTTGGATTAAACAGAGAATATAACACCGCACTTCCAGATCTTGACATCTACGGTTTAAAGTTCCGTTTCTGGCTTGTACGTAATTTCCTGGTAATATTTAGCCGGGCTTTTCTTTCTTTTACAATTTTTTTTTAATTAAAAATGGGATTGCTCTTGGCCAACATCTAGCCAGAGGGAAAAATGAGGGCGACGATGAAGCGAGCTCACCCAGAAGATGCCTATTCACTCGTGCCTTAAAAAGGTCCAGATTATATGAACTCGGAAATACAGACGCCGGCAGAGATTTCCAAACCTTAGAAGTGCGCATTATAAAAGAAGATGCAAAGCGCTACTATGATTTTAGGGTTGCTGTATTCTGGTTTGTTGATATCAAAGAGTCAAATTAGTGTATTGGGATTGGTGTATAGTGAAGTACTTTGATTGGGCAAATTAAAATGTTTTGAAAATCGTAAAAATGTACACATATTTTCCCTTGGGGTGAAATGTACTACTTTAGCCCCGCTTGATAATTCTAATATGACACACTTTTCGATCATGAGAACTATGAGGAGTGAAAAATACTGTATTGTACTATTTGTACTACTTGTAATGCCGCTGCTGTACCTAATTTGTTTCTTCTTTCGTATTTCATTTTATTTATATATGTATACTTTATTTTATAATGTCCACTGACATAGGTCGTAAGATTTCTCCGAGTAACAAAACTATGGACCATTATGGTCTGAATTTAACCTTTTTTTTAATGTAATCCAGATTTATGAAACGGCTCCCCGGTTATCTACCTACCATGAAAACATCTAAATGTAACATCATGTTTGTGACAGAAAAGCAGGTCTTTCAGTTCACTTTTCCATTTCCTCAGTTCGCTTGTAAAATATAAGGCAGTCTTTAAACCTTCGACGGATTCCAATCTTTTTCCCGTCAAGTTGTCACTTCAATCGACTGCCATCCCTTTGCGCAATACCTTTCAAGTTTCAAGGTTTTAACTATGTTAGAAGTCACTGTTTTTTTTTACTGAAATACAATAAGCGGTTTACCAGTCCGCGGCCTTGAAATGATTTTTACCACTAACCAAATGACCGGGTTTCGCTTCGTAAATTTAAAACGGAGATATGTACATGAAAATAATAATTTATTCACATCAACAACCCCTGGTTTTACATTTAGTTCTTCTGCCAAACTGCAGGACAGTTTGTTGGCCGAGGGAGTCCCTTACTAGAAAATGGATGGGTAGGTTTAGCTATTAGCTACAGTAACTTTAGGTACAAACGTATAACTAATATACGTAACTACAACTTAGAAAAGTCGAAAAACCCCCGACATATTCATTTCAAAGCTCAAGCTCAAAAACGGCTGAACAGATTTTTATGAAACATGGCTAAGAACACTGGGGATATAAAATTATCTAGGACACAAATAAAGCTAAACGAAAATCGGTTCATCCGTTTGGGAGCTACGATACCACAGACAGATACACAGACAGACACGTTAAACTTATAACACCCCTCTTTTTGCGTCGGGGGTTAAAAATACTCTGAATTGCTGACGCGAAACTCGTGGCTGCACCGAGGGCTCTCTCTCATAATAAGCTGCTGCTATTCTTGGAATTGGCACTCAAATAACGAGCTATCAGCAGTAGTGCATATTGGGGCTAACGCGATATTTATGTACGAGTATTTCCCTTTATTTATTTACGTAAACCAATCTCTTAAGTATACCTATGTATGTGTGCAAAAGGCGAGAGTTGAAAGTATTATATATTGCAACGTAACCTAATTGACTAATTATATATTGCAGATGCGGGTGGCCGCGACAAGATCTCCGCAGACTGCCTGCTGGAGGCCTGCCCGCCGCCGCCGGAGCCCGAGTGCCACAAACTAGACCAGTGGCAGATGCGGCGCCTCTGCTGTCTGCTGGCCACCATCGCAGCCCGAGAACTGCCGCTGAAGCCCTACTTCCAGGACTATGAGCTGGTTAGACCTCTACCAAGTAACCTTTGTCTTCGAGTGTTTTCGTTTACTTCGTCAAAATCATATTTCGAAAGAAAGAACAGACGTAGAGGAACTGATAGCCCTCTCTTAATAGAAACAATAATTTATATCAATAAATATTCTAGTTTATTTGGAAGGAAAAACGTATGAACGACAGATGTCATAAGTATCGTAGACACGCCACGATGAGGTTTTATGTCTACATTTCAACAACTCTCCTTCGTATCTTAGAATTACCACTTCCTACCAAGCAACTTTGAAGACTTAAGTATGAGTACCGAGGAGTATACCAAAGTCACATTACCGTAATAGGTATGTAGTTTGTCTCTGGTGTAGTGGCTACCACAGTTTAATAATGTAGCTAATGTGCTAATTAAAGATGCAATTTATGTAAGACTGGCTCAATAACGGGCGGGGAAATTGCCTACCAAATTTTTAAATTATTATTTAAGACTGATCAGGGGTCATTCACTCGTCTCATGATGGTAAGTGCCGGTGCTAACAGGATCTAAGATGCAACTCACTGGTTCAGTATAAGCCTATGCTTTGAAGACACCTAGATCGTAGTCTTCAGGAAATTCAGCGACGGGAGCAACCATAAAAAGACGGGCCAAATTGGACGCGACAACATTTCCATCCTCACACTTAGATGATTGGCAGTTCTCAACTGTGCGTTTCTCCAGAAATTTCCTGCCTCGAACAGCTAAACTGTGGAATGAACTATCGCCTGCGGCATTTCCGGACCGCACATCCTTCAAGAAAATAGCGTACTCCATCTTAAAAAAATCTCTTCGTGCGTATAAATGGTATTTTCTCGCTAATGCTTCTTCTGTTTCCCTCGTTTCCTCAGGTGGCTAAGAATGACGGTCGCATCACGTTCGCGCACTTCGCACGTATCTTAAACTACATCGGGGTGCTGGTATCCACGGAAGACTTCAACCTGCTCGTGCGACGGTTCATCAAGGACTCGTACACGCTCGACTATGTGGAGTTCCTCAAGGCTGTGGAGGCCGTTAAGAAGGAGGGCATCAGGGGGCTGGGAGTGGTATGGTATTGGTTTCTAAGATCAATAGAGTACATCAGTCAGCAGTAGACAGTAGAGTAGTCAGTTGCGCTGCAATGAGAGTGAGGTACCTCCACATGTGTGTCTCTAGCTGTCCACACATCGAATCCGCAACTCGAAGCAAAAAAGTCAGCAACGCACTTGTAATTCTTCTGGAGTCGCAAATGTCCCTAAGGGCGATATTGAGCCGTTAAGTTTAAGGAGAAACTTTGCCTCCTTGTGCGTGTTCTATCGCTTGCATAATGGGTTGTGCTCCTAAGAACTATTCGACATGACGCCCACGGCCGCTTTCTATTATCGCACTGCTCGCCGTCGGCAGGGCATTCATCCTCACACAATAGAACCTAAATGGTCGCGTACGGTACGGTTTCAGAGGAACTGCCTCTCTCGGACGCTCCAGTTGTGGAATGAGCTTCCTGCCGAGGTTTTCCCGAGGAACTCCAGGATTCTTCAAGATAGGAGTGTATACATTTTTAAAGGGTCGGCAACGCGCATTTAACACCCCTGGAGTTGCACGCGTCCGTAGGCTGCGGTGACCGCTTACCATCAGGCGGGCCGTACGATTGTTTATTTATTTATTTATTTACAATAATATTTATTTATTTATTTATTCATTGTAATGTCATGCATACATAATAAGATGTTACATTTTAATTATAAGTCATTCCATGACACCCTGTTAGGGCACACAACAAGTTATTACCATTCAAGTCAAAATACAATGCAAGCTTACAGTATGGACACCAAATCGCTTACATGCTAAAATAAACAAAAAAAGATAACATGCACAGGTAAAAAATGTCATAAATGATAATTATAATGTCATTCCATTAATTGACAATTCAAAAATATCCTACCAATGTTGCCCAAGTATGCCAAAGTATCGGCGTCTTCGTGCTGAGTGAGCATTAGATCCAGCCATGTCAAAGCACGGGCGGTAGGCGCGTGGCTCGCGGCGCCACCGCCCCTTCCGCGTTCGTGGGTATCCGCGTCGGAACGACCAACCCGATCTGAGCCAACACCTCTGCACTATCTACTCGGTGATGGACAACTGAAAGATAGTGGACAAGTAGTAATAACTTTCTTCTCGGCGCCAGCGTCTCTAGCCCGACCATGCCCGAGACAAAGATGGAGGGATAGAGGTACGGGTAGTAACCGTAAGCTTTTTTATACAACCACCGTGCAAATTTGCGTTGTACTTTCTCAACCATGAGAGAGTATTTGCTCTAGTACGGATCCCAGACAACAGCACCATATTCTAACTTGCTCCTTACAAATGCGCTAAAAAGAATTTTAGCTACTCCGATATGAAATTGTTTTTCCAACCAACCGTTTGTAACCAACATTTCATTAGTGCCACTGGACACAGAAAGGCTATTTCCATCCAGGTCACTCAGCACGAGGTCCAACATGCCACCATGATCGTTTACAATACTATTATACTGAGTTAGCTTACAAAAATTACAAAAAGTCAGTTTTTAAATTAGTACAACACGAATTAAGATTAAAATCACCAAATAAAATAAAATATAAGTCTGGATAGGCGCATACTGCATTTTCAATACATGATAAGACGCTCCTGTACTGCTCACTATTATAACTAGGCGGTAAATATACGACACAATATAAAAAATTTAAATTCTTGTAAGTCATTTACCACCGAAGTGGTATAGAAAAAAAAATAAGGCATGGTTCTGCTGATCATCAGTCAGGCAGAAGGCATATTTGCCACCGTCGTTGTATAAAAAAAGGCTCGTAGCTACGTGCTCCAAAAGACGAACATAATCTATACACGTCTTTATTATAAGCCAATAAGGTCGTAGCTATCTACTTCTGCTGTTTTTAGGGTTCCGTACCCAAGGGGTAAAACGGGACCCTATTAATAAGACTTCGCTGTCCGTCCGTCCGTCCGTCTGTCACCAGGCTGTATCTCAAGAACCGTAATAGCTAGACAGTTGAAAAATTTCACAGATTGTGTATTTCTGTTGCCGCTATAACAACAAATACTAAAAACAAAATAGTAATAATAATTAAGGGGGGGGGGGGGCTCCCATACAAAAAAAAACGTGATATTTTAGCCCTTTTTCATGGCTACCACTCGCCGAGCTAGATCTCAAGAACCGTACCGTAATAGCTAGACATTTGAAATTTGCACAGATTATGTATTTTTATTGTGGCTACAACAACAAAAACTAAAATCAAAATAATAATAATAATTAAGGGGGGCTCCCATACAACAGAGTAGTTGTTGGCGTTTTTTCTGGTACGGAACCCTACGTGCGCGAGTCCGACTCGCACTTGGCCGGTTTTTTTATATATCAGTAATAGGCTAGCTTCTGACCGCAATCTCGCCTGATGGTATAGTACGCATTTTAAATGTTCAAAAGTCTTTATTACAAGGGAATAAGACCTTTGACCCCTTCAAATGCGTAGCTACTTTTGATGCTGACTGTACCACCACTTGGTGATGCGATCTAAGGTGTATCGCGTTCTCTTTCACCTGGAAGATACCTTCTCACTCGCAAATTGTAGACCCCTACGGACAATTGGACAGTGGTGGCCTTAAGGGGTGGCAAGCAGGGCAACCGCCCGGAGCCTCGCTCTTACAGGGGCCCCGCGCAACCCAGGCCTCGCAAAGATTTGATGCACCGCGGCTGCCCGGAGCCTCGCAATGTCTAAGGCCGCCACTGCCTATGGAAACACCACAGACTACGGATTGCGCCGTACATCCTAATTCTATGGGAAACACAGACATGTGCAAGGACCTGCACTCCTTGGTGATTCGTATTATAAAGAGGGAGGCGAAACGCTTGGTTCTGGTAGCGGGAACCATCACCGTGTCTGTGATCACTGTATAGCGGTGGCGTGGATAAGTTCGTACATCTGGTTGTCTGGTGGAAGAAGGGACGAGGGTGAATTAGGTTGTGTATTGTATTAGCAGCAGATACGATGTCACTGCTCTTGAAAGCTTGGTTATTCATAAACGACTCGTCCTCACCTGTCACCTCACACCTTACCCGTTTTTGTATGGAAACTGTCAAATGTCATTTTTCAACTTTCCATATAACAAAAAACCGGTCAAGTGCGAGTTGGACTCGCGCACGAAGGGTTCCGTACTATTATCTCTACAATATTAGACACTAGATAATTATTTATTTATGTACAACGAAAATATATTAATATATACAAGAATACTTAACCAAAATAATATAAAGAAAATTAAAACTAACAAATCTAAAACGGGCCCTTGAGGCATTGTACCGAGGATGCTGGCGGCATTTCCTCGCTGTATCGCAATGCTGATACGATTACACTATTATAACCATTTTTATTTATTTTTTTGAAACACACAGTCGTAAATACATATGTATATGTTCTTAGCTAATAGCTTTACAATGACAATATAAGTAGACCTACAGTTTCCTATATTTTAAAATTAATTACTATAACAAAATCACTACAACCGTTCACAAATACTTTGTCAGATTTTAAGTTTACATTTCTTTCTTTTTTTACTTTCTTTTATGTAAAAATAATAATAATAATAAATATTGGGGGACAATCTTACACAAATCGACCTAGTCCCAAACTAAGCAAAGCTTGTACTATGGGTACTAGACGACGATATACATACTTATATAGATAAATACATACTTAAATACATAGAAAACATCCATGACCCAAGAACAAATATCCGTGAAAAATGCACAAATAAATGTCCTGGCCGGGATTCGAACCCGGGACCTCTAGCTTCGGAGGCAGAGTCACTACCAACTAGGCTAAACAGGTCGTCATGTATTCTTAATATGGTATTATAACAACCTTTAACAAATAATTTAATGAAACCTTAAAAACCGCATTAAATCTTGAAATATATCAAGTATCTATTTATGTATTTCACACTATTTTAACAATGAATAAATTTGATTCTTAAATTTTGCTAACGAGCTGCCAAACAAATCTGCGACCATACACTTATTATTGTTGTTATTATTATTGTAGCCATTAATAGTTATGTAAGCTGTTTTGTGTAACATTGTTCTCTTGTGTGGTGCAATAAAGCATATTTATTATTATTATTATTATTGTACAAATGTACAGCCTGCATCGATCTTTTATCAGTATCTTTTATTTAATTGTATGGCATTTATTTACGAACCGTGAGATCTTCGAGAAGACAAGTACGGTTGCCAGTTTTGTTGCACTTTTAGCACCACCCAGGGGTCACGTGTAGGGTAACGGTGGGTACTCCCTACGGACGTGGTGCAACTTCGACCCCTCTTTGTCAAGTGAGTGGGCAACTTGACTGTTAGAAGTTCTCAAGCCGCCCGAAGGCCTCTAACTTGGCTTAACGACTGCTGTCGTAGACAGCAGCCGGGATCAACGGCTTAACGTGCCTTCCAAAGCACGAGAGCGCTCAGTTAGTAACCACTCAAAGCGGTCACCCATCCAAGAACTGACCTGCGCCCACATTGCTTAACCTCGCATACCGCACGCGGTAGGCGGGTGCCGCTGGGCCACGAGATCAGTAATAAGAACGTTAAATAACATCAAGTAAAATGTTGGTCAAGTGCGAGTCGGATTTTAGTTTTCCCATACATTTTGAGACCCTGCGCTGATGAACACAACGAGCAACTTTTTAAAAGTATTTTTGTATGGGAGCTCCCCCAATATTTATTTTATTTTGTTTTTAGTATTTGTTGTTACAGCGGCAACAGAAATAAATCATCTGTGAAAATTTCAACTGTCTAACTATCACGGTTCATGAGATACAGCCTGGTGACAGACGGACAGATAGACAGACGGACGGACGGACAGCGGAGTTTTAGTAATAGGGTCCCGCTTTACCCTTTGGGTACGGAACCTTAAAAATGAGTAAGGTGTGAGGTGACAGGTGACGACGAGTCGGCGGTTTGTGAACACCCCTGTACTCAAACTCTGTCTGGATATTTTTAGGACCGACGCACACACTGGGTTATACCTATTATTGTACCACCACCACCATATCAGCCAAAGAACGTCCACTGCTGGACATAGGCCTCCCCCATATTCACGGCGGGTATATGCCATAATCGCCACGCTTGGCATGCGGGTTGGCGTTCGCAGTATCTCCACCGCACTCCAGGGATGCTGCTGCCTATCCCCCGGTGGTCTTGGTCGTAGTTTTAGGACATACCCGGGTCCAGGACATACCCGGGTCCAGGACATACCCGGGTCCAGGACATACCCGGGTCCGGGTATTATTGTACAGGAGTAGCAAATATTACGAGTACAGCAACCCATGTTGTCTTTTAGATTCATGTCGTAAACTTTTCATGGTTTGGAATAGGCATATAAAGCATATAGGAATTGTTAATGATTTTAATTTTTTTTTTTGGTTGTGAATGTGGAATAAATTCGCTTTTTATTTATTTTATTTTTATTTAGTATTACATATAGACTACGCAAAGACAAGTGTGCTCGAAACCCTATGAGTAAAAGAAGGATGCAAATGTGTCGTTACATCTTTGCAATCTGTAAACTACGGATGGAATGCTCCTGTCAGTAGCTTTGCTGTGATCATAAGTTATGACCGTTATAAAAACAAATTAGCGGATGTTTTGACAGAATTCTATGGAATCAATCGGTTCGTTAAATTCTGTTGATGCAACAGCCAGGGGAAGACGTAAAATGTTTTACCACAGGAGGTACAGGAGGCTTAGCACATCGACGCAAAGTAGCATGTCTGTGCGTCTTCTACAAACTGTACTTCGGTGAGTGTGCTCAGGAGCTCCATGAGCTCATACCGCCTTCCCCCTTCTTCCATCGGACATCCAGACGTACGGCTGGCTACCATCCTTACCTGGTCGAAATTCCTCTAATTCGAACCAAGCGCTTTGCATCTTCTTTTATAATGCGCACTTCTAAGGTTTGGAATTCTCTGCCGGCGTCTGTATTTCCGAGTTCATATAACCTGGACCTTTTGGGGCACGAGTGAATAGGCATCTTCTGGGTGAGCTCGCTTCATCGTCGGCCTCATCTTTGCCCCCTGGCTAGATGCTGGCAAAGAGCAATCCCATTTTTAATAAAAAAAAAAAAAAAGGTAATTAATTTAGTGAGTAAAGAACCTCAGATCGCATCTTCATCGTCGTTACTCGCTCGAGAAATACCTGCGATCTGGAGATCTACTCCGAAATTCGAAATCCGAACTTCGTATGGTGCCGACCCTTTCACTCATATAGTGTATCATAGGAGAGTGAAAGGCACGGCACCATTCGAAGTTCGGATTTCGAATTTCGGAGTAGACCCCCTGATCTGTGGCATTCTAAGTTTTGCCACGCTACGTATATTAAAAAGAAATCCGGCCGCATCGGTCTGTTTTTTTTTTACAACGACGGTGGCAAACAATCTTACGGCCCGCCTGATGGTAAGCAGAAACCGCAGCGAATGGACACTATTGCGACTCTAGAAGAATGACAAGTGCGTTACCGACCCTTTACTAACTTGAGGCCTCGTTGTGTTGACAGCTAGAGTCATATGCAGCTCTCTCACTCAACCCAGCGTATCCTCGGGAGCTCTGGCGACCTTACGCACCGCCAGGAACACAACACTGCATCTATATTGTCTGCATATATTGTGGAAAATGGCTACAATATACCGGTAAAGGTCACTTTTTATATACGCTGTTCCCTCAGACGCTAAATTTCACTTGTGCAAAGTCGCGGGCAAAAACTAGTGAAAACGAGTGAGATACTAAGAATGCCTTAATAACGCATCAGGCAAAAAGGCACTATTATCTAGACTCACAAATATGTTTCTTGTGACTACAAGTACCTACTTGAAGACCAGCTCATTACTTTTCTTTGGATTTTTGTTATGTTTGTAGGTATTCGAATGGAACAACCGGCTTTGGTAGATCTCGCTTACTATAATAAATAAATAAAGCTTGTACTGTGAGTACTAGACGACGATATACATACTTAGTTATATAGACTAATACATACTTAAAAACAGAAAACATCCAAGACTCAGGAACAATATTCGTGGTAAATGCACAAATAATGCCCTGACCGGGATTCAAACCCGGGATCTCCGGCTTCGCAGGGTCACTACCAACCAAGCCAAAATGGTCGTCAACGTTTATTGCTGCGGGGAGGGACATGCGCGTGCAATATAATGACGCATGGCGCGCCTTGTTTCGGCTGCCGCGCTGGTGCAGTGCGAGCGCGATGTTCGCGGAGCGGCGCGCGCCGGCCTGGCCCGCGCTGCTGCGCGCGAGGACCGCCACCGCCAGGAAGGCCATTTACGCCCCCTCCAACACACTGCTTTCGGCGGCGAGAGAGTGGGACTCCAGCCCACTGCATGAGCGTTGGAGGCACTATCACAGGCCTGTCATCGGGGGATCGGGGTAACCCGCAATTTTCGACGTAGCCTGTTTTTGATTTATGTACCTATTAATGATATTTTATTTATTTTTATTTGATTGTATTTTTGAATTTTAATTAATCTAACTTGTAATTGTATATAATATCAATTTACGGACATTTTCTGGAACAAAAACATTTCATTTCATTTCATTGCTGGTAAACTACATGCGTACAGTGACTGCTGTTTACGTTGGCGCAAACATGCAAATATACAACTCGTCAGCTTTACTTTATCTTTATTCCCCCAGGAGTACAACAACCCCGCAGCCCTGATCGACACGACGCTCCCGAAGCTGTCGCGGCCCGAGGTCGACGCGGGGCGCTCCACGGAGCCCCTGGGCGCCAGCGAGGTGTTCCACCCGGTGCTGAAGCAGCCGCGGCCCACGCGCCAGCTCGTCGAGCTGATGCTGCGCGTCCAGGAGTTTGTGATGCAGAGGAAAATACGCGTCTCCGAGTTCTTTAGGGTCAGTTGGGTTCAGTACATTTGACGTGAAGAGAACGGTCATAACTAAAGACTGTCGGTAAATATTGCCACAAAAAACTGTGTAATATGGAACGAGTTTTTAGGTGCAGTTTTGCTAACAATGGGTTGATGGGAAAATAAAGAAATGATGACTGATGACGATGACGCAGATTATATTTTTATGGTCGTCAGATGGATAAGTGTAACGCACAGTCCACCATGCCATCCCCTCCGTGATGCTCGCCCGTCTGGACACTTGCAGGCCTGCACGGTAGACGGCAAAACCAAAGTCACATCGTACTGGATCGCAAACCACGCCCCTTTAACTTTGTTTAGCTCGCCCATAGGGTTGCATCTATATCCACAGTTGAACCTAACTAAAAAAAGACGACATGACAGTTGCATTCATCAATAACCAGCCGGTGCTTCCATTTAAATAGCATCAAATTGTCCAGGATTTCGACCCGCTGAACAGTGGTCGCATCGCGCCAGCAGACTTTCGTCGCGCCATGGACGCGATGGGTCTGGGTACGGTGCTGTCGCCACAGGAGGCCGTGTGTGTGCTTCGCCACTACGTAGACCCGAACGACAACGGCCGCGTCTGCTGGAGGACTTTCGAGGATGACTGCGACCAAGGTACTGTCGGGCGATAACCATGGCCAGTGCTGTGCTGATGGGCAAACCTTTAAGAATGGTTGTGAGCAAACGTAAATGGCTGGGCTAGGGCTGATGGAAATCTACCAAGTCTCACGCACAAACTTCGGTGAGGTAATAAAATCACTATCCACGGAAAAAATATTCCTTGCCCAAAATTGTTCACATCGGGGTTGGTTCCGGTCACGTTCCGTTAGTCATCTTCATTAGAATAGTTTATTAGCAAAATCTATTGCAACTGGCTTTCTAGACCAGAAACTAAACCAACATTTGGTACAATAATTAATTGAGGCTTGGCTACACAGCGTGACACCGTCCAACATTCGCGCTGCGTACCGGAATGTACGATAACACCCGCTTGCGTCGCGCACCCTGTGTGGTGTCGGTAACCTGTTACCGTAAATTCCGATAATGAGCAAGCCTTAAAAAGTTTAAAAACCCTAACGCTTACAGTATTCGCCATAAAGGAGCTCGAAAAGCACCCGGACGTGCAGGCGGGCGGCGCGGCGGCGGCGGTGGCGGCGCTGCCCCCGCTCGGCTCGGCGAGCGAGCGCGGCGGGCTCGGCGAACACGCGCTCGACGCTGCGCAGGCGGCGCTGCTGCGCGTGCGCGCGGCGGTCAAGGAGCGGTCCATCGATCTGAGGCCGGCGTTCGGAGAGCATGATGAGTAAGTATATATGCGAAGTGTTAGTCACCCCGGTATGTTCCAACATATTCGTTAACGATCGGCTCGGCAAGCGAGCGCGGTGGGCTCGGCGAACACGCGCTCAACGCTGCGCAGGCGGCGCTGCTGTGCGTGCGCGTGGCGGTCAAGGAGCGGTCTATCGATCTGCGGTCGGCGTTAGGTAAGCACGGTGAGATGACATATGCGAAGTATAGTACCCCGGCATATTCCAACATATTCGTTAGCGCTCGGATCGGCAAGCGAGCAAGGTAGGCTCGGCGAGCATGCTCGACCGGCGCATCCAGCGCTGCTGTGCGTGCGCGCGGCGGTCAAGGAGCGGTCCATCGATCTGAGTTATTCTGAGGCCTGCCTTCGGAGAGCATGACGAGTATGCGAAGTATAGTTACCCCAGCGCATGCTCGAACATGTTTGTTTGCGCTTGGCTCCGCGGTGAAGGAGCGATCTATTGATCTGAAGTTGGGGTTCGGAAAGCATGATGAGTATGAGCAAGATGCAGAGTATAGTTAGTTAGTTACCCCAGGACAGGCTCCTACAACGTCAATTTTCCGCAAGGGGGCGCTATTGCGCGAGCTATTGATTTGTAATCGTCTTTCGGAGAGCACGACGCGTGAGTAGGCTCCAGTCAGCTATGACTTTTTGTTTCCTAAAGCGTGAGCTTGGCGAGCACGAATATAATGCAGCGCAGGCGGCGCTCCTGTACATGCGTAAAGTCCGAATCCGAAGCAATGCCCATAAGCCCGAGGCGCTTAGTTACAAATATTATACATAAATAATGTTGTAAGTATGGTACCGTCTTCCCCAGTACCGCATAGCCTTTGGCCACAGTTGCGTGGTTACAGGGTCCGACTGTCCGACTCCAGACAATGGATACTTCTTTTGTCATCGGCAGTCAGCGCGGCTAGCACAAGACGGCGCGCGAGCTATATCGCCGTAAGATCTGTCGCTGATCGCCATCTGGTTCTGCGTGTGCTAATTAAAAGGAGGATACGTGTCGTGTAAGGTGATAACGTGGTGACTCATTTATTTCATACTGATCGGTCTATAAGTCACTTGCCGAGGATAGTTATTTAAAAAAAATTGTGGCAAGTAGTGCGGCGCCATCTTCGCATTCCGTCTGCGAGATGGGCGGAGTGGAACCGTACCACGGATTGGGAACAGGGTCACGACGTCAACCTCCAGTCTAAGCTGAACCAGATATGCAAATTCATCCTGTCATCCTCATCCTCGCGGAGAGACAGCTCGAGCGTCGTTTTGTGCTAGCCGTGCAATAATAGAGCGTTTACCATTCTCATACAACTATGACCCACATTTACAGACACAACAACGGCCACGTATCCCGCGGACAGCTCCGTCGCGTCCTAGCCAGACTGGGCGTTCTTCCTACACCAGAGCAAGTCCGAGCCTTGGAGCTCCGCTACCTAGACGATTGTGGCTTCAGCTATGTGAAACTCCTGGATGAGCTAGAGGAGAGACCGGTGGAGAGTGCTGTTATTGCCGGCCCGCCACCCGCGCCGCGCGGACTGAAGAGCAAGAAAGTCAACCCGCTGGAGACGGATATAGTGCAGATACTTGCTAAGATCAAAGGAAAGGTACGTTCTAACCGGGACTCCTGGATTTTAGTTGTTTGTAGGACAATCAGACACTGCAAAAGTTGCCTAACTACATGTGCAACACTCGATTTAATGTGTTGTCGTACTAAGATAAAGAAACAGGGGAGCAAATAACTTATGATTATGAATTATGATATATCAAATTTCAAACGTTAGACATGCTTTACGAGAATAGTTATCAATCTGCACTATACTCTCGTCCCAACTTACGCACTCTTTGATCACCAGTAGTGTGAACAGAATTTTAGTTCAGGATAGATAAATAGGAAGGCAGAGGAAAATATCAACCAACCAAACCAATTGACTAAAATAAGCAGTGCCATTGCAACATGAAAGTAACTATATTCGTGATTTTTATCTAAAGATTCTACCAGCTGCTCATAGATGCATTGTTGTTTAATTGAAAATGTCCTAAGTAAAGCCCAGTTTCCAAGGGCGGATCCACCGTTGTGGGCACGATGGGCATGCCCACAACCCTATTAGACTTGTGAAGTCACACTTTCACGGTCTATTGAGATCGATAGGCTGATGGTATTAAACGCTATTCCTTAATAATAATAAAAAAACAATGAGTCATGAATCGTCCTTGATTCGGAACGCAGCAAAGAAAGAGCCATAGACGATATGCTGACACGTTATGTCACATTTTTGACAACATATTATCTGTTTCTTTTTGGCACATGAATACTTGTATTGGAAAAAAAGATATAACTATTGGCTGGATGCGCGCACTCGCGCAGACACATAGATCTACTAATTTAAAAATAAGCGTGTGTTGTGTTTTATGCACTATGCATGCACATGTATACATTGCCGCCAAAACTTCCGAGCCGCCTTCCTTTTTGGTGGCGTGGCGTGGCACTACTGTCGCTGACGTTAGTGGTGTGGTGTGGGTTTTTGGTTTGTTTTCTTGGGGAGATTTTTATGGCTTCTACTAATAGATAACTAAGTACCTATCTATTAAATTAATTCCTACAGCTACTCTCGCAGACCTCGCAGCTATGCATTTAATATAATAAATAATAGCCCACTAATAAAATTATTAGGTACGTATTTATGGGGCATTTCATTCTATCTCCACTGAAGGTTTAGATATTTATTTTTTAATTGGATCGTGTTTTATTGACTTTTTCTATTATGTGAGTGCGCCGTAGCCGTAAGGGAGAGCTTTCGGATATTTTTCGTTTACCCACGATGAGACTAGACATAAAAAATTGTTAATAAGATACTAATGTTTTTGAGAGTTCTAAAAAAATCTAAGGATAAAACAATGATTAAAAAGGATTTTTACCTACAAATTTAAGATTTTTTTTGGGAAATGTATAGGTATCTCGTGAACGGCGTCACAAAGATATTCGAAGAAAATCATGGAGTTTTTTTTTTCGTAGATTGGAAAAATATAATAAACATTTTAGACAAATTATAAACGCCTAAATAAAGTGATTTAATGTAAAATGTATTCTAGCGTTTAATTTAATTTGATATCCTTTGAAGTTGTATAAATTTCATCCAAATTGGTTCAGTAGTTGTAATGGTATTGGTAGCCTAATTAAGTCTCGCCTGGTGCATCTCACTTGCTGGTCATATACTTACGACTCCTGAGAAATCGTCAAGATACCTATTTACCCAGTCTAGGGCCTATTGCCTTACTGGCTACTAGAAAAGAAGAAAAAAAAGATAGAAATTGGTTTCTAATTGAAACTTTTTGATAATTTAATTGGACGAAATCAAGTCTGACTTCCTCCAATGATTAATTCCATTCCTAAGACCAAAGTCCTGATGCGTAGGAAAACGGATATAATCAAATTCAAAAGTCGTTCATGAGTCATGATTGTTCATGAGCGAGTTCGTACTCCGACTCACACTTGACCGATTTTCGGGTGGCTGTGACCACAACCTTTTTTGAGGGCTGGATCCGCGCCTGCCAGTTTCTCTGCAATCCGGCTTTGTCTACAGATGGTCCGCCACGGCATCCGGCCCCTGGACTTCCTCCAGCAATTCGACAAGCACAACGAGCTCGTAATCCCTCGTGCAGACTTCTACCGCGGGCTCGCGTCCGCGGGGCTCGCACTTACGCCCCTGGAGATGGACACACTCATGGAAGTGTAAGTACTCTTTACCAAGCTACGTGACGTTGATGATGCTTCTGCCACACCCGTACAGACAGCTTAAGTTAATTTCACATCAGAATTGTGAGCAATGTGTCTCATCTTGACGAAACTTGGTACATTCACAATCACATACACACCTCGGAGGATGCAAACCACCTGGTTCAATCAGAACCACAGCTTTGCGTGACTTTACCCAACTTTTTTGCACCCACCCACCGATTTATCAACAAACACATACAAAGTCAAAATGAAACATTTATTCTGCAAATAGGCCACGAGGGAAAAAAATTGAGTGAGTGTTCACAAGTCTCACGAACCTTCACATACTATGGTGGTGGTGAATGCCATTTTATTCTTAGATTCTGCGCGCCGGCGCGTCGTCGCTACATCGAATACCGTCGCTTCGCGGACACCGTGGGCGAGTGCACCACCCAAGGCAGCCTGGAGAGGGCGCCGCTGCTGGAGCCCGTCCCACACGTGCCCACCATCGACTCGCCACTCAACCACCTCAACTTCGAGGAGCGGAACACCGTGTCCATCGCACTCGCCAAGCTTGCGAAGTTCCCTGATCAACTGTCGAATATTCTCGAAGTCTTTAAGGTAAGTGACAGTGACGAGTCGTGACACTGGCAACGTGAATTGAAATCAGCCCAGAAGGCCACTGGCCACTCCAGGAGGCCATCCCGCACATTCGCAGTAGGTATCCCCACTATAGAGTCGTCACTCAACCACCTCAACTTCGAGGAGCGGAACACGGTGTCCATGGCGCTCGCCAAGCTGGCCAAGTGACCTAATCAGCTGTCGAATATTCTCGAAGTGTTTATGGTGCGTGGCACTCGTATTTCTGACACTGTTCCTAATGATCGTTTTTTAATTACTTACCGCCCAATAATCGAGTGTCCTGACTCTTAATAGCTTTTACGTCAAAAACCATCTTTGTGTGACTCAACTACGACTACCAACGTCGATCTGAAACCTCCGCAACACAGCAGTAAGCACGCGGGCACGCTCAAATGTATGGCCAGGGGCGCTACCGGGAACCGAAAACGAAACATCTGCCTCTCTGTCGCACTAACGTATTCGGCCCACGGAGAAGGAGATACTTCGTTTTCGGTTCGCGGTAGCGCCCCAATCGCGCGGCCTAACGGAATACCATAGAGCGCTTTCATGTTGCGCGCTTTTATTGCGAAAGCTTTGTTGTAGTTTAGCACGATAGGTTATACCGCCATGTTATATGACCGAAATGTATAAAAACGTCGGAAAAATGTATTGATTGACGCAATTCATGTAACAGGACATGGATAAGGAGCGCTGCGGTACGATCCCCCGCGTGTCCGCGGATCGAGCGCTATGCGCGCGCGGCCTTCTGTCGCTCGTGTCGGCACGCGAGCGCGAGCTCGTTTACAAGGCCTTCGGCTACCAACGTGGCTGCGGCGACGAGGTAGGCTCCAGTTTAATGAAGTAGGATGAAGTATAACCCCCTTATTCATAAACGTCCATCAAGCCTCTATTAGTTAACACATTCGGTGCCGGTGACATGAAACCGTGTCATTTTTGTATGCATAATGGCCTTGTCGGCGCCGAATGTGTTAACAAGCCGCTAAAGTTGGTTTGTCCTTATCTGTCACTTTGACATTTATCTTTGTGAGAAAGGGACAAAACAACTTTTGGTTAACAGAGGTTTGTTAAGTTTTATGAATAAGGGGGTTAGTCTTTAATCGGCTTTCCACAACAATCACCAGTACACGGACAAGAAGCGCTGCGGTACGTTTCCCTGCGGGTCCTTGGATTGACCACTAAGGTACGATACCCTCGTAGTCTCCTCCCAATCGTGTCGGCGCGTATATTTCCAAGGGCTTCGGCTACCAACGTGGCTGTGGTGACGGGATCAATTTGTGTTTACGAGGGCTGCCTTTTAAGTTGTGTCGTATATTGTTTTTCAAAGTAATCACCGTGATATGTAATACACTTTTTCATTCGACCGAACCAATTTTCGAAACACTTATTCCAGTCCGAAGTCGGGGTCTCCAAAATGGCCGTTTTGTATGCCTCAACCGCTTCTTCAGGCGTCTGGTACCGTTGACCGCGAAGTAGTTGCTTGATTTTTGGAAAAGTAAAAAAATCGTTAAGGCTTAAGTCTGGACTATACGGCGGGTGTTCCAGAATTTCGACGTTTTGCTCTTTTAAAAACGCAATTGTTTGCCGGGCGGTGTGCGAGCTCGCATTATCGTGGTGCAGTCTACGACGTCTTGAGTTATTTTTTCGAAACTCGCCGATGACTTCTGGTAAACAGACAGTGCTATACCAGTCAGCATTAACCGTTTTACAATCCTCGAGCATGATGGTGGCAACGTGGCCACTTTTCGCCACAAACGTGGCGACCATTTTTTTCGAAGTGCTCCGTGAGCGTATTACTTTGATCGGTTTTGGCTCATCTTGGAATACCCAAACAGTCGACTGCTGTTTAGAATCGGGATCGTAGGCATATATCCAAGATTCGTCACCACTGATAATGTCGTAAACATGTTTCGAGTTTCCTCGGTTGAATTGCCGCAGAGTTTTGCGACACCATCGAACGCGAGCCGTTTTTTCTGAGTATATGTGGTATCCAGCGTGAGATCAACTGTTTTATGCCTAAGTGATCATGCAAAATACTGTGAACACTGGTCCCTGAAATACTTAAGGAAGCTTCTATCTCACGGTATGTCGCATGGCGATCTTCGACGATCAGTTGCCGTACAGCATCAATGTTCTCCTGGGTTACGGCTGATTTTGGTCGACCTTTACGATGTCTATCACCAAGACTAGAGCAACCACGTTGAAATTCTAAATACCAGCGTGCCACAGTCCGGAGGTATGGTGCTTTATCATTGAAAACCGTAGTCAACTCTTCGAAGCACTGAAGTCGCGTTAAGCCCCTTTTGAAGTTGTAAAAAAATATCGCACGTAAATTTTCCTTCGAAATTTCCATTTTCACAACTGACTTGTCAACTTTGAACGAACGCTGTACTAAAACGGTTGGGCCGATTTCGAGTCATTCTTTTGTTTTCGAATTCTAAATTCAAATATTTTAAGATGACACTAGTTCTTTTTTTATGCAATCACGGGAGGTTTGTAAACGACAGAACTTAAAAGGCAGCCCTCGTATTCTGTAAGTAGGCCATGTACTTCTACCTAACTCAGATTTTATTTCAGCTTCAGAATTATCTAGCGTTTCGGTTATATTATAAAGAACAAAAATCAAATCGGTAAATAATATTGAATCGCGTACTAGCAGCCCGGGAATCGAAAGCCGACAGCATCACTCATTAATACAAGATTAGACGTTTCCAGTTTCTTTCTGGCGCCAATGGGTGGCCGTACTGTTTATACGTACAGTCAGCTGCAGAGAAACCTGACCCTGACGGACTGGCACGGAAATATATGCGCTGGCATCCAGCGAGACTAGCGCCAGCAACTAAGTACATCTAATCTAGCCTAGTACAGCGGTGGCAAAAAAGTGAACGCCGTGGATCGATTTCCAAGCAACTCCGCTACTGTGAGTTTCAGTTTTCCGAATGGGTAGGTACTCCTAACTTAATTAAGTTATCTGGTTTCCAGGTGAATTACCGCGCTTTGTGTAATGCCCTGGACGTGCTGTTCGCCACGGCTAGTGCTCAACCCTGCTGAGCTGGGAACCGTGCGCCGGAGCAGACTCATCATAGAACGCACAAGAGGACCCAGTTTTGTAGTTAGTTCAGTTAAATCAATTAGTTCTGTCAATCTCATTTGTCTCGAAATTTAATAAACGTCAATTGTTTTGTTTTGTCGATTTTGTTTGAAACTTCCAGTATCTGTTGTTTTTCTATCCGTTTCTCACATTCACTAATCTTAATCTCTCTCACTCTCTGTGTACCTCTCTAAACGGAAACACAGACGTCGATAATCATGAAAAGAAACTTAATTAGAATAAGTAAGACTGATGTATTTATCAACGAGTCATAATCTGGTCGCTATCAGAACCCGTTTCAAGACGTTACTCATTACAATTTTATAACTGGCAATACTGAGGCGTTTGACATGCGCTTGACCAATAACGTTTATCCGTAGACCAGTGTTGCCAGTTGAGACTTGTAAATTTATAACTTTATAACTTCGTGAAACGGGCCACTGGGATTCCTTTCGTCTATTGGCATCCGGCATGCTCGGGCTGGTCGCAGACCCGCTCCTGCGCATTGAAGTGCAGGCCGGCCGGGCACTTTCGGCAGATGGGCGCACGCGCCGGTACCACGCAGAAGTAGAACAGCGTGCATTCATCGGGGTGTGGACGGAGCTCGGCATCCACAGACAGAGGGTCCATGTCTGCGCAGCTCACGGGACTTTTCGACATGGTGAGGCACAGCTCGGGGATGTCGCTGTAAGAAAACATCATGTAACATCAAAGATTCTGCAGTTCTCAAGAATGACCCCTCTACAGCTGAGATTTCTACCGCGGCATTTCCTTCGGATCGACTGTCGGCCTGTGTGTAGGGCTGAAAGCCCGATGCATCTCCAACCCACTGATTTATTATTTTAATTACTTAGACACCCTTCTCTAAAGAACTCTTCTACACTCTGAATCCGTAGCACAACCACGATCCGGCCGAGTAAAAAAGCTAGTTTAACCTTTTGAGCGCCAGGTGGCGAAGTTATACGCCGTGCCCCTGACGCCATAGCCATAAAATAAAGTTAAGCTAAGTAATGATGCCAACACATCATAAAGGGTTCTAGGTATCGTATTTCATAATTTTTGAACGAACGTCAATTTACTTCGGTGGCGTCAGTGGCTTGAATTTCCAATGGAATGGTTTTTAGTCTTTGGCGCTCAAAAGGTTAATCAATAATCAGTTCATTCCCAGTAGTCCCGTGGAAAAAGTTCCGTGGTGGAACTAGTAAAACTTTTTTTCCATACATAAAGACGGATGGAAGGACAGACATGACGAATCTATAACTTCTGAATTTTGGCAATGGAACCCTATAAATCGTGTAGATTATCCGGGAACCTCACGTACATTGAGTTTCAAATTTCAGTACCTCGGTATTTTTTTTAACATTACTTATAATATTACCTTAGCGACATGCTCTAATATATATGTCCGATTTTATACTTCTTTCTGATGTATAAAACCGGGCTTAAGATAATAGCTACTAGTAATTACAATACAACGCCTACCAGTTAAATCTGCGCACAAACCAAGATTGAAAGAGCCGACTAGAAATCAAAAATACTACTTTTAACGCATTCACTGCCACCGACGCACATGTGCGTTCACTTCTACGAAAGTTTGTTCCTGGGTGACGTGGCTGGCAGTGAATGTGTTAATAACTTTTGAACTGTTGCGCAAACAAATGACTATGGGCAAGTGTGTAGTAACACTCCGCCGATAATTGTAAAATCTGATAAATAAGTTAAATGTCTGAAATGTTGACATTTGACTTATTTATCAGACTGCAGCGAAATGAGCTGGATATTTTATGTCCTTATATTTGTCAGACTATAGACTTTGGTAGCGGACCCCAGGCATCCTTCAGGATGCAACTGTACTGGAAATAACGCTAGGAGGATGAGGATGATGATATTTGTCAGACTACTTACGCTACGGCGAGGTTAAACCTTGTAGGTACTATTACTTATTCTGTGGTTAAACATGCCATGCATTCTGCACTTGCGGGAATGCAGAGGGCCTGCTCCGAACTTCGAAAATCGAACTTCGTGTCGTGCCGTCCCTTTCACGCCAGTGTTATACACTATACTTATAGGTACAACTATTGAGCTCTCCAGATGGCCTACTCCGAACTTCGAAAATCTAACTACGTTTCTTGCCGGCCGTTCCTTTTATTCTCGTGTTATACACTATATGACGGAAAGGGACGGCACGATACGAAGTTCGACTTTTGAAGTTCAGAGTAGGCCCTCAGCAATTATTTCTAAATGGTTTTACTTGAAAAAAAAAATTTTTTTATTCCCAAAAATATCCTTTTAAACCAAAAATGCAACAACGATTATGAGTCATAACTAGATGCTACCTCAATATCAGTAGTGACTGCCGCGCTATAATCTCGTGGTCCCAAGATCCATTACTTGGGGGTCATAACTTTAGATCAAAATTTATCCCAAGTGAAAAAATATATTTTTATTTTGGACACAAGAGGTTACTGTAGATGCTCTAAGAAAGCAGTCTTTAAATTTTTTGCTCCTATTACAGGCCACACCTGTATAATATATAACACGACTAAAGATGAGATATCATACACGTTTTAAAGGATGTATCAGTCACCTGATTACTCAATTCAGTCAGGTTACCATGGTAGTCAGGGTGTCCAGCGAATAGAAATATATGAATAATTATTGAAATGAATACAGATACAGATGATAGGTATTAGGTACATATGGGCTGTGTTCCGAATCACGCTCACAGCGCTGTGAGCGCGCTCACGGTCGGACCGATTCACGCTCACAGCGTTTACACGAGATGTCGTGACGTCATTGATGACGTCATGGACGGCGCTCACGGTGCTCACACTCCCAGCCGTAAGCACCGTGAGCGCAAACGTCAAGTTGACGTTTGACATTTCATTTTAGGCGCGAAAAATAAACTTTACAGTTATATTAGTTTATTTATTAGTTTTTTTGTACTTTGTCGGTAGCAAACAAGCGTATTCTACAATTATTTATTATTATTTTACGTAAATATTATATATGGCGGTGTTTTCTTTCTTTCAATATTCGTTGTGGCAATGACTCTGACAACTTACACGGGGAGTTTACCAAAGGGAAGTATTGTTTCACGATAACTTTTGATGGAATATGCCTGGTTCTAGGCTTTATAGCAACACATGCAACAGGAGGTATCTCTAAAGCTAAAGACAGGGGCGCCACCGCGAACCGAAAACGAGGTATCTGACTCTCTGTCGCACTTGCATATTCGACTGACAGAGAGCGAGATACTTTGTTTTCAGTTCACGGTGGGCCTTAAGGTTCAGTTCAGGTATGCTAGCCTAGTGAACAAGCTTCACAAGCAGGAAGCTTGTTCACCAGGTTATCAGTCTATTATTTATTATGAATATATATCAGGATATAATTTAGCCTAAGCAACTGAATAGCTGATTTCCTGAACGGGCAATTGGCCCGTGTGGTCTTACAAGTAGAAGGCTACACATCGAGTCAAATGGCTTTAGATGTCAGTGCCCCTCAGGGAACTATTCTGCCTGCTACCTTATTTTTATCGCATATAAACGACTTATGACTGGTACCTGTGGGTACACACATAGCACTGTTGTAGTCAGATATCTTTCTAAAGCACAGGCCAATAAAGATGTAGTCCAATCTCGTTGACAGAATATTATGAATCAGAATTGACTTTTAGAGCAGTTTCAGATTGGGGCGATGCTAATAAAGTCAAATTCAATACATCCAAGGCACAAACGTGTCTGATCACTATTAAACAGAGTGAACGAACTCTCGACTCCCAACTTTCCGGAGTGTATTCATACCAATTTGCCAACTTCTGACCATCTACAGCTCCTTGGCATGAGCAGCATGTCCAATATGAACTTTGGGTCCTACATTGAATCATTGGTGTAAACTGCAGGATCCCAGCAAAAACTTGACAACCTCTCTAAGGTGAAGCGGCAAATGATAAAACTATTAAGTACAGGTAGGGTATATGCAGTACTGCTGCCAGCTCGGAGATGATTTGCTTAATATCAGCTGGCTTGGCTTTGATTGATAAGCGTGCCAGGAAGCTCATTAGTACCTAACTTGGACTTGGTTGAAGCTAAGATGCAATGTCTAAATCATCATAGGAAATTCGCCTGCATATCGGTGTGCTAGGATTACACGAACTAATCCCTCCCTGACCATTTTGGCATCTTAGGACAAAGCGTGGATGACATGGTTTGACCCTTATGTTGTTAACAACAATGTTGACATGCCTCTGATGTGCACGAAGCGTTTTGATTCTAGTTATCTTACGAAGACAGCTAAAGAGTGGAATAATTTTCGGGAAAACTACTCCCATTTCATTATTTACAACTTAGATCTTTTCAAGATGAGTGAATGGGCAGTATTATCTAGGTACGCGTTTTACACCCTTGACCTCATCATCACTTACCATCAGCTGAGATAGGGGTCAAATACTTATGCATGATCATCCTCATAACGTTTTTCCTGGTTATGCTCTAAGGACCCCGGGTTCCGCTTTCACAATTAATCGTAAGATTTGGCGTAGGTACTAGTTTTACGAAAGCAACTGCCATCTGACCTTCCAACTCAGAGGGAAAACTAGCCCTAGTTAGGATGAGACCGCTATCCTCACGATGGTTTCCTTCACCGAAAAACTGATATTAAATTTAAAAATATATTTCGTACACAAGTTTTTTTAAATAAGCCAGTGGTGCGAGCCGCGGTTCACACCCGCGACCTCTAGATTGAAAGTTGCATGCTACAGTGGCTCACTCAATAATTACCTTTTATATCTATAAAAAATAAGTTGATCATTTCTTTAACAAAAGTCAAGTATTAAAACATTGTAAGACAAATAGCTAAGTACCTACGCATTAAAGGTTTTATACTCAGAAATTGGTTTTTGAGTGTATGAATCACTCCTCTTTTCCTATAGACGAGAACTGGCACCGCGTGGACGAGAACCGGGACAATCGGACGAGAACCGGCAAAAAGCATACTTTTTCATTTAACATCTTTTACAAGAATAACGGTGTATGTTATTAGTTAAAACTTAAACTTGGCGAAAAATAGAGTATATTGCCATTAAAAAGAAATATTACTCGTATAAATTGCTATAGTTCAACATATTATTTTCCCGTCACAAAGTTGGCAACTCCACTAATCGGACGAGAACCGGCGAGGCTACCCTACTTGAGGGTGTCTCGTAGGTTTTAATTATTGGTGACGGGCAGATCTATTTATGCTTCATGCCGTTATTGACTGCATGTAATTAAATACACGATATTTAGCGAAATAGTAAAGAAACTCTTTACTAGCAACTTTAATCACGAAATCCCGTAAAGTAAATGCCTGTTTAATAGAATCATTAACCTTTTGAACGCCACGGTCGGCCATAGACGTCAACGTAAAATCGTCACCCCGACGCCAACGACGGCACTGGCCGACAATTTTTTTTTAATGAAAAACTACTGAGAAGATGCCCAATTTTATATTGGCATTATTTCTTTACACAATTTTTTTACCGTTGCGGCGTCAGGGGCACGGCGAATTACTTTGACGTCTGGCGGCGAAAAGGAGAAAACTGCATAGAAAAGAGGTCACTATTATTCATATATATCTAATAACATCCTAGGAAACCAATACGTTCTAAGATCTGTCTATAATATCGATAAAAATGTTGATTAAGGTTGGGTTGCAGCAAACCGTCTGTAATCGTAAGCTGTGTTCGTAAAAAACTGAATGTATGGAAAGCTTGACAAATTTCTATGGGATGACAGCTGCCGGCGCCATATTTAACATTGATCGGTCTGTGATCGTAAGTCGGTGCAACCCAGCCTAAGTATCGGGACAACGCTATATCCGCCATGTTTAGTTCCAATATGGCCGCAAAATGGACATGCTCGTAATGTTGACAGTTCGCGTCCAGTTTCCTTGAGTCAAAGGGAATATATCATTTGTTGTCCTCGTCACAGTTCAGCTTTTCTGTTTTTGCCTGAATGTCATCTAAACGTCGTGTCAAATAGTTTTGAGGAAAACGAACGATTACCCGCCCAAATTAAAAAGGCTGCTTATGGTAACCCGCCAGACGTTTAAGATAGGTACGTTCTCAATTTAGCTGCATAAGAGCTTTTCTGTCCCCCTTGGTGAAACTCGTATAGGATCTCTATAAAAATCCATACTCTGAGCCTCCATCGTAATATCCGTACTTTTATCTATACAACATTACTCTTTATATTATAACTTCTTAAAAACATTAACAGTAATTATGTTAAATAATATCAAGTATAATATTGGTCACGTCTGAGTCACATTTTAGTTTTCCCATATCGCATACATTTTGAGACCCAGCGCCTGATGAAGGTAACAGGCAACGAGCAACATTTTAAGTTTTTTTGTATGGGAGCTCCCTTAAATATTTATTTTATTCTTCATCATTTTGTTTTGTTTTTAGTATTTGTTATAGCGGCAACAGAAATACATCTGTGAAAATTTTAAGAGTCTAGCTATCACGGTGCATGAGATACAGCCTGGTGACAGACGGACGGACTGACGGACGGTGGTCTTAGTAATAGGGTTCCCGTTTTACCCTTTGGGTACGGAACCTTAAAAAAGTTGAATACTTACAATCACACTGACCATTTTTAGGGACCAGGGGTAGGGGTAGGTGGGATTTAAATAAACGGGATAGCCTTCTTAACCCTTTAAACGCTTTCATATTTGAATGAAGTGATCACTCAAAGTATCAAAAATTATTTTACACCACACCTTGCCAAAAAGCGCGTTTTTCCGCACGCTGAACGTCCGGTAAAACCCACCTTTTGGCCAAGTGGTGACGTAAAATTATGTACAAAACACGGGTCGTAAAACAGAAAGCCCTCTCTCGCATATTTATAATAGGGATGTAACGGAAGTGGTTTTAACGGAAGCAGAAGCGGAAGCGGATGTTTATAATTTAGTTTAACGGATGCGAAAGCGGAAGCGGAACTTAAAACTGAAACGGAAACAGAAGCAGAAGCGGAGCTTAAGGGCAGGTCCGTTTAAAAAAAAAGTCTAAATATTAATAATTTTTATTTTAGCATTAAAAATGTGAGACCTTTTAGGTTTAAAAAAATAAAAAAACATAGTACGAACAGAGTTTTTAAATTAATAATACGAACGAAAGCAAAACTACTAATAAGTGCAGCACGTGGCAAGCCGGGCGCCGACAATGACTGGTATAAACCTGTTTGTTTCTAATGCGCGTCGCCCGTGTCCCACTGCTGCGCTAAGCTTTGACATCCGCTATGACTTCCGCATCAAAAATAGCAGAAACGGATGCGATGCGGAAGTGTAAATCCAAGCGGAACTTCCGCATTTGCGGAAGCAGAAGCAGAACTCTGTTACATCCCTGATTTATAACCCTCGCCTGCGGCTCGGGCCTCAAAAATCTGCGATATCGGCCTTTCTTTGTTTTACAACCCTTGTACCGTAATGTACTATTATTCCCAGTAGTCCCGTGGAAGTAGTTCCCTGGCGAAACTAGTGACTTTTTCTCAATGTTCAGTTGTGGCGCTTAGACGGCCGCTACCGCGGCACGATCGCTTCGCTCGCTCGGCTCGCGCGTTGTAGGGTCACAGTTCTACTAATACTTCTCGCTTCGCTCGTCGTCGTACCTAACTACCACTGGCTGGTACCGTTGACGGAACTATTGGGAAAGTCTCGCTAGTTCCGCCACGGAACTACCTCCACGGGACTACGGGGCATGAACTCAAAAATGGATTTAACATTTAAACCAACAAAAAAAATCATAAAAAAAAATTTCATGATCAAAGTAGGTACCTTCACTCCGACCTTTTGTGGTTGTTGGCGTGGTGGGAACGACGACACACCCTTTCGACGCATAGTACCAAATACGCAAGGTGCCATTTGGCGCTTCGCGAAATGTTTTTTCTTCATACGCAATGTACCACATTCTTAAAATACCCGTTAAGCTTAGTGCCAATACGCTTAACGCCAAATACGCAAAGTTCCATTTGTCGTTTCGCGATATATATGTTTTTTTAAACGCAAAGTACTAACTTCATAGAATACCAAACAAATATGCCCTTCGACGCATATTACCAAATTCGCATTATGTCAAATATGACACGACCCCTCTTGACATAGTCACTAGACTTCGAACTTTAGCCCCCTTCCTGGTATAGGTAATTTTTCACAGAAAATAATAAAAAATATATTAAAAAATACTTAAAAGATCTTCATCTTTAGCTTGCTTTATACGAGTACAGTGATTCTTTAAATCTTGTGAATTGGATTTCCGACGTGAGGACGAATAGGAGTTGGTCAAGGTTGATGGGAGGAACAATTTTAGTAACTAGCGTAGTTGGTACTTTGCGAATTACAGTTAGCTTATTTGGTACTTTGCGTATTATAGTTTTGGTAACTAGCGTGGTTGGTACTTTGCGTATTACAATTTTGACAACTAGCGTCGTTGGCACTTTGCGTTTTACAGTTTTGGCAACTAGCGTAATTGGCACTTTGCGAGTTTGTCTTTTTGCGAACTTGGTACTTTGCTAAATTGGAGTTTTGCGAATTTGGACATATGCGTACGTTGGCATAATGCGAATTTGGTACTATGCGTCGAAAGGCGACACACGACACGACCACTTTATAGGTTCTTGGCGTTCAAAGGGTTAACAACTATGCATTACAAATCGATAGCCAAGTTGAGATACCGTTGTGACGGATATCGCACCATAAGGGTTCGTTTGTTACGGAATCTTATAGTAGTTCAAAAATGTACATGTAGTCGGCGTCATATAGTAGTAACAGTTTTGTACACCATATATTTCGCATGGTGTACCGAACTATTTGGCCACTGGCTGCTACGTACTATGACTGACTGTACGTAGGACACGAGCACCATTTTTAAATGACAAATCTAAGGTACGGTCACGTACTTTAATTGTTGAGCCATTTAGAGCTCACTTTATACTGGACACTTGTGGACTCTAAATGGCTCAACAATTAAAGTTCGTGAGTGTACACGTGAAAGGATACTTACTTCTTGAAGTCCTCAGCAACCGCAGCATGACTCGCAACTGCCAGGAGAACAAAGCCCAAAACAACTTTACAGAACATGGTCGGTCGGTGGATATTTCAAAAATGATTTCAATGAAGTGCCAACTAAACTTTTATACAGATTTCTCAAGTGTTTCGAATACTAGATAAAATTAATTACAAGGAAAAGCTTTTTTCTGATAATATCTAAGAAAATTACAAGTGGCACTTTAACAGTTCAATTTCATGATAAGTTCTGCTGCGACCCGGCAAAATACTGCACTTGTGCTTATTATTTAATGTTGTTGTGCTCCCATCAATGTCTCAGGAGTAGAGTAAACGTATGACACATGCGAAACCTGGTTCTTTACTCCTTGGAACACAAAGACAGGACTAAAAGTCAGTTGTTTATTTACACATTTGTTTTATTTCGACATACACAATCGTATATCTCCAGAAGTTTTGTTCATGTCCGAGACTTAATCTAAGAATTTAATTTCATTCCTACTCAATGGAAGAAACATCTAAGTTTGTATAAAATACATGATTCTGATTCCTTGTTAGATTACCAAAATTAAAACATACAAAAGTACAACATTTCTGTAATGAGATCCCAATCAATCTGACAGTGGAGGCGATTACGTCCTCACTCATTCATACACACACGCAGCGCGGCGGCTCACGACCCCGAAACTGTAAGTTACTGGACTCCAATTCAAAGGAAACATTTTAAATAAGATAATTGAATCTAATCAATCTGCAATAATACTCAGTGAATCTATAATCCATTCTATATTATAATAAGTTCGTAACGGCCGACCAAGCGCGGCACAGTTACAAGAGACAATATTTTTATCCTTAAAAAATCTTCTTAAAAAAGATTAATTTCTTATAATAATAATGTGGAATGGAATGAAGTGCCCCCGGCGCGGCGGAGCGAGATGCACGGGGGGCACTCATGACCGGGCACTTAACCTGCAACAACCAACAACAGTCACTCATCGTCCACCGCACGCGAGACAGCCGCGCGAGCGTCGGGCTCGCGTCAGACCGTGCCACCGCACAGGCGTAATCCACGAGCGCGGACACCTCGGGGGGTTCTGCTATCGCTAGCACCGAGGCTCGCGTCAGAGCTCTCAGACGTGTGCAACTTCATCATACAACTAATTTAAGTTCAGAGCAAAAGGGGAGCAAAAACTACAAATCAATGTAAGAGTAGAGGAGGAAGTGCAGAGGGCTCACCTTACTATTGGACTGAGATGACTATTGGCAGGTACGCGAGAGTGTCGGGTTCAGTAGGGCTGGTGCCTCTGGTTCGCACGGCCGCCGCCGCCGCCGCGCTGCTTGCCGCCCTGGTACCCGGCTGTAACACCACCATCTCCACTTCAGACAACCTATCCACTCTCGCCGGGCCGAGGCCACATCCCAAAAGCTCGCGCACATGTCTGCCGCACCACTGTTGGCGCACTACTACGTCACGAGACGATTTTAACCGCATCTGTTCGAGCTCTTTCGGGCTACTATAATGGTAGACTGTAGTGTAAGGGCCGGTTGTTTCAAACCGTAATCCGGTTATATCCACTCTATAGGGCTTAGCGTCAACCGATACGCTATAAGGTCGACGGCAACCCGCCCTTATTCTAACGTGCACTCAAGACTAACTAAGAACAACCGAAACATGGACAAGCTCCGTGTGCATTCATCACTAGTCGGTGAGTAGTGATTGTAAGGCCATGCAAAAGCAAAATAGTCATGAATGCACTCTCAAGATACCAGGAGCATGGGTTAGAATCAGCTTCTCTCAGGAGACTACGCTACAGTACGTTACGTGGAAGCCGGACAGACAAGACTACAAACACAAAAAAGTCTACTGGATGCCGTCAAGACTAGTGAAGAGTTGGGAGATCAGTCAACGAATTAGTAGCGCAACAACGATCGGTGCAGATGGTAACTAGTGGGTGTCGAGGGAGTACCTTTCCCGCGAGGAGCCGTGCGCGCGCCGTAGCCGCCCTCGTATCCTCCATACCCGCCGTAGTCTGCCCAACACAATGCCATTAGTGCACTATATCGCACACACTACCGCGATACTCGCACAATCAACTATTCGCACCGATTCCTTCCACTCCACAGTCTACATACTTTATCATAACCAGTAACTTGCCAAGTCTGACCTATTCCTTCCAGTGTGCTTTCGCAGTAAAGATGTCCTAGTGTCCGCGTGGCCCAGTGAGGTTAGTGATGAGTTAGCCGATGAGTGACGTGGCGGTTGCCGGGGTGCGGGGAGGTGGACTGGGTGATATATGGAAACACATTGAGAATTTTCTTAACAGTGCTTTATTAAAAGCGTCATCATATTTTTATCACTTTCACAATGTCTCTCCATATATTACCCCAATTCCCAAATGTAGCATGTGGCGAGAGTGTTAGGTAAAACTAAATACCAAAAGAAAATAAAAACTCGAGCGACATTGCTACATATGTCAAAAGTGGTATTACAAATAAAACTTATAAAACATAAGGCAGGTAACATATGTACAGATATATACCCAGTGAAACTGAAACGGTGACAAAGTGAGCTCCATGGGCACTGCACTACAAGCCTACACCTCACATACACCTCAAGCACGCGCGAGTACACAGTATATACTACTGACGCCGGGCGTCGAGACAGTGTGCCAACAGTGATGCTAATATTATCCCAAAACTAAACACAGATATGCAAAATATTAAAATGAATCGCAAACAAGTTATATGAAATGATGAATTCCTAAATACTCAAAAAAGATTAGATCAACCCATATATTCAGATATATACTGTCACCCTGACAACATTCAACTACACATTATCTCGATAGAATATTAAAAGTAAATAGTTATAATAGAAAAATAAATATTTTCTACACACTAACATATATAGCTAAAGTTTACGTGATGTCGATCTCTTCGAATCAAATGTAAGATATACATTATAAGGTAAATAGGCATCTCAAGGACGGAGTCGCCCCGCGTGCAACGTTAACCTAGCGCGGCCCGGCCGACGCCGGACAGCCTTACTCTACATTTACATCCTAAGGATCAGGTAACATCAGTCGAGGTAATGTGTCGGTGAGCAGGCTAGCGGTGGGTCGCTAATAATCTAGTTCTGCTTGCCGCGTTTACCGTAATTGGGGTATCCGGAGTAATCGTAACCGCCGTAGCCCCCGTAGCCGTCGTAGCCGTAGCCGCCATAGCCGTAGCCGTCGTAGCCGCCACCGTAGCCGCCCTGGCCATAGCCGTACCCTCCGTAGCCTTGGTTACCCCAGGCGCCCTGGCCACCATAGCCGCCACGACCGCCGCGACCTCCGCGCGAGCCCCGGCCTCCGCGACCCCCACGGCCCGTCATGCCTCCAGGGCCATCTGGCTTGGGAGTCGCCCTTTTTACATCAACCTGTAAAAAGAAACTCATTAGACTACTGGGAACATACTACCTGGGATGCTCAGTGACCATTTAAACTGCTCAGGAGTTTTGGTAAAAGCTTCTTCAATGACTTATCAGAAGCAGAACTGAATTGGATCATCATTTTATTTTAATTCTGCAAAAATACTTATTGTCACCTGTATAAACAAATTTTGTAACAAAACAACATATGCTGCAATTAATGACTAATATTCCTATTTTCATTTAGCATTCTTTGTATAATGCCTTGATCAATTTATAATAGATCCCGAGCATGAGGCACTTCCACATGGATTCAGCAGTGATAACATTGTAATAACTTTTTAATTAATCAAGTAATGGATCATGTATATATGACATGTAGAAAAAAGTATATTAATGGTTACAGTAAATTACAAGAAATGGGACCTAAGTGGCTCAATTTCAGGGTCCTCAAACATCAAAATATAGTAAAATGTAACATCTATTACCTCCTTTCCGGCGATGGTCTGTTTGGGAGTCTTGAGAAGTTCATTGACCACCTGTTCAGACTCAAATGTGATGAAGCAGAATCCTTTTCTTTGGTTCTTCGTCTTATCGAAAGGCATTTCAACTTCAATGATCTAAAATGAAAGGAAATTATTAGTAAAATAACAGCCTTGTCAATGATTACATGTGTATTTATAATTTTGTTATCAGTGGCCCGGTTTTATCTTCAGTAACTGTCTAGAAAAAATTAAATCTCACCAATTCCGGAGTTTTCATCATAAAAAAAACAAATTTTTAAGAGAACTGATAAGAATAAGTGACACTTACAGTTCCGAAGTTGCCGAAGAAGTTCTTGATTTCATCATCTGATATTTCACTGCTGAGGCCTCCAACAAATATCTTCCCGTGTCTCGCTTTGGCCTTCTTTGGGTCTACTTTCTTGTTATTGATTGTGTGGTCTCCAGCGGCCATGACCTTATCAATGGAGTCAGGGGCCTTGAACACGATGAAGGCGAAACCTCGTGATCTGCCAGTGTTGGGGTCTGTCTTCACATTGATGCTGTCGATTTCACCATATGCACTGAAGTGGTCACGTAATTCCTCTGAAAAATTAAGAAATTGTTATAATTTATGTAAAATCACATAAACAGGATGTCTGGTCTATATTTACATCAGAAGCGTGGGTAAAAGTTTTCTTCAATAGTATCAGAAGCAGAACTGAATTGAATCATCACTTTATTTATAGAATAGTCACTTATGAAAATAAAAAATGCTTACTGTCTGTAGTTTCCCAGCTCAATCCTCCAACAAACAGTTTTCTGTGAAGATTAAAATAAGCATTAAAATCTAGAAGGAAGACACCAACAGTTGATGACTCGATCGACGAGAAACTGACTTATTAATTAAACATTACAGTTTATAATTAAAACTATGCAGTACTTGTTTACAGTACTTTACAGCTACTATTTTTGTTCAAAAAACAAACTCCAAGCACTGCAGCAAAACAAATTGTGAACCTGTAAGTTAAAATTAGGCAATCTGGAAATTTAACATTATACAATGACAACAAAAAAAATGAAACAAGTTGTTACAGTGATATCGCAAGATTTGAAATTGGCAAGAGAGAACGAGGCCCAAAGTTAAGTGGCCAGAGATCAATCTAGTCAGTTTGGTCGTGTTTTACTTTTGTGTGAGCCCAGCAGCATTGGTAAATACCATCGTATCCTCGGCGACGGCTGCGGCGGCGACGCAGGCTCACACCTGCAGAGAGACAGAGCGTTAGTCGCGCCCCAAACTGACCGCAGGCGCCGCCGGGCCGGCCGCCCCGCCCCGCCCGCCGACGCCCGAGCTAGCACCGATTTAAAATCTTGCAAGTACACGACCGTACCGCGACTATTAGTACCAGCTCGCCACAAGTTACTCGTTCCAACCGCAAATACGATTACTGCTTTCATAGCTGACGGAAAAATCGATAACGATAACCGGTGCCGGGTGCGAGCGACGCGCAAATACGACGCCATTTTACTCACGCGCCTTCCGAGATAATGGACAAAATGACAAAAGTAGTCTGAAACTAGCATCCAATCAAAACTATAACATCTAGGATTAAATTTACATTGCGAAGATCGAACTGTAAGGATAAAAACGTAAAATTTTGAATACGTAAAGAGGATTACAATGGATTCGAATGAAGCCGGGATCGCCGCCATTGCGGCGGGCAAAGATCGTAACTGAAAGGAATGTTACAAAGCTAATATATACTATAATTGAAACCGCTGCTACTAAAAATTTATAGTAATGTACATATAGAACACAAGTAAATTACAAGTAAAAGCCGGTGTAATATAAAAATCAATATACCTGTCGTCATCGCGTCCCGGGGCTTCGCTACCATTATCTTGTTGAGTATCACCTCCACCGTTCTCTGCATTTCCGTTTAATTGATTATCGGTCACGTCCTGTGCAAAGTTGTCGTTATTTGCCATGACTTAAGTTTTAGCTAACTGCTAAATTAACGATAACTAAAAACTAAGGTCCGTACACGACCTTCAACACTGAATGCCAAATGCAGAAGAAAGACGGGAAATGCGTGATGAGTCGGCGCGAAACGGTTTGTAATGTTGGTAGTGACCAAAGCGACGCGCTTTTTTTTGCAAGCATTCATCCCTACTACTTGAACAACCAATCAGTGAAGAGAATAAATAACTGTTGTTGGCAGGTCAATGGCATCGTGTACGTCGGAGACAGGGACAGAATAAGAAATACAACTAGAGTAACCGAGAAAGAGATATTCACTGTGAAATCAATAACCTGTTACCAACATAGCAAATTATTTACCGCGTTTTTACGGAAGTTCAGTTCAGAAACTGGTCATCTAAACATTTTCGAACCGAATGGGGCCCTTTATACGACTGGAGTGTCAATATTATCGCGGTTTTCAAAATTGCAATATGCACGTGATACTACCGTGATAAGGATAGTGATATGAGTCTATGGCATGATAATATTCACCGTGTACAGGGCTCCTTTTTTTCCTTCTGTATTCATCTAAATCAGGGGTTTCCTAAGTGGTCCATGTGGACCGCCAGAGGTCCACAGGAGACTCGAGGGGGTCTACGTTGGCTTGATAAAAAATGGAGGTTTTGGCAATATGGTAGAAATATGGTATAGGGGGTCTACCAGAACCAGTTAACTTTTGAAAGTGGTCTATGAGAAAAAAAAAGTGTGGGAACACCTGATCTAAATCCACGTGATCTGTATTCTTTAGGGTTCGGTACCCGAAGGGTCCAAACCGAACCCTATTGCTGTCAGTCACATGTCTGTCTGTCGTCTGTCACACAAGTTTTACAGCAAAACTGTTAGAGCTGACAGTTCAGACAACTGCGGACATCTGCGGGTCCCTCTCTCTCAACACAGCGCATCCCCAAGCCAGTAAAGGATCGACAACGCACTTGTGATTCCTCTGGAGTCACAAGTGTCCACAGGCTACGGTGCCTGCTTACCATCAGGCAGGCCGTAAGCTAGTTTGCCACCGCCGTAGTATAAAAAAAAATGAGTATAGTTCTCAAATTTACACAGTATACGCATCTTTTTGACCCAAAGCCATACAAACAGTAAAAAAATATTTTAAGGGGGTTACCACACAGCAAATGAGAGCGCGAAAAAAATTAACCAAACCAACACGCTTGGCATGCGGGTTGGCGATCGCAGTATCTCCACCGCGCCGTATAATATTAATCGTGTATAATAATGGGCCCATTACACGATTAATATTATCACAATACTGGTGTGTCAATATTATCGCGGTTTTAAAAATTGTATGCATTTTGCTTCAATATTCATCAATATCGACGTGATATGGATCGTGACATGAGTGTATCGCGTGATAAACTCACTCGTCACTGCGTAAAAGGCCCCATGGAATCGTAGCAAACGTTCAAGGGGCTTCATATATACAATGATATTTTAAGTTAATATCATTGCATATATATTGCATATATAATGTAACTTTCTGAAGCATTGTACAAATTATCATACGTGAGGAAATTGGTCACGGAGATTTGTTGCTGGCCCACGGTATAATAGAATATAGAGTACCACTACCACCACCATATCAGCCAAAGGACGTCCACTGCTGGACATAGGCCTCCCCCAATTCACGGAGGGTATTAGCCATAATCGCCACGCTTGGCATGCGAGTTGGTGATCGCAGTATCTCCACTGCACTCCAGGGATGCTGCCCATCCCCCGTTGTCTTGGTCGTAGTTTTAAGACATACCCGGGTCCAAATAGAGTAGAATTTAACAAAATAAATAAATAAAATACACCACATGGCACCAAGATCAAATCGTTAACTGTATCTAATGGACGATTCTCACTATTATACAACTCAAAATTAACAATAGCAGACAAAAAAATATTAGGCTTAGGATTACAATTTTAGAAATATTAAGATTTAGTGAGATGTAATGAAATGCAAAAAAAATCTGAAATGAACAGCTTAAATTATTATTTATTTATTTTTTAAACTTACCGAACTGCTGGAGTCGGCGTGCACCCCGCTAGAGTCAAAGGAATTCGAACCCTCCTTACAGATAATTAGATTTCATATTTGAATGGGTTGCGGCTTCAGTCGGCTCTGCCGCTGTCGTTTGGATACGAAGTCTAGCTTTTTTCCGGGTAGGGTTCGAATTCCTTTGACTCTGGTGGCGTGCGCGACGACTCCTCCGGCCGTTTGGTGTGAATCGTCCATAAAGCAATTCCTAACTTTTTTTTATTCGAAGTTTTTTAAGAGGCTTTTGCACACATTGTGACAATGCCAACCTAGGAACCCACGATCTCTTCTCGTAACTCTCTGTTAGATCTTAATACCATGCATTTTTTATAAAATATATAAGTCTTCACCGCAATTCCTATCTCGCTGCACAATCTTACTGAGCAAATTAAAAAGAGGAAGTTGTAACGTGTCGTTCCACAACGTTATTAATTTTTCATTGAAATAAATTTCAAAATGCTGATATTTTAGTAGAGAAATAACCAAGAAAATTTTGAAAAATATCTACGAAAAATGACGACATTCGTTGAAACCTTTTTGTATTATCTATGTTATAAAAAAAGTAATATGTTTTTTTTCATTCAGGCAACATCGGTAAAATTGACACCGAACGGTGAGGTAGGCTCTTTTTCTGTTTTCAGTCCTTATTTATCGAGAAAATTACTCGAATTTCGTGATATTCCGCTACAGATTACACCAGTTTAATGCCTAAATTTTGCTGAGGTAAGTTTTCCTAGATGGTAAGCTTTAGCAAGTCGCTTTTGAAGGGGATATTTTGATTGTCGGCAGTTCCATGAAGGTTAATCTTTTATGGTATTTGGACGATTCATCAGCTCATGCCGATGAAACGGACTTCTAAGAGTGTTTTCGTAGGTTTATGCAAAGTTAGTAACTGCTTTGGAAAAAAATGAAGTAGATATGTCAAGCAGGATTTGTAGTCGCCATGCGTGCTTGACAATACTTGGAGCAAGCAGTTGGCAGCAGGCATGGGCGCAGGGATCGCCCGAGGCCCCGGTCGCTCGGTGCTCTGCTTTCCTTGTTATTTTTGTCCCTGACACCCCCAACCTTTTTTGTCTGCACTGCATATGTCACTAAGATGAATAAGTCAAGGATTCAGACGATTTGTTTACAAATGCAATGCAATTCTACTGATAATGTAACAGATGTCAGCTTAAGGTGTATTAACATTGTTGCCGAGTATATTATTTCACTTAAAATAATGACAGATTGTTGCAGCTGCTAAAATTGGTAGATTGTTCATGAACTTTATCAAATACTCTGTGTAAGTAGTGTGTCAAAGGCAGTGGTTTTGATAAAATGCATTATAACTATTATATACTTGATTGCTAGTAATAAGAGAGAAATAGTATTATACAATAAATAATATGAATAATAATACATATTTCTATTTAACATGAAGACAAGCATGTTACCAAGGGGGTGTAGAGGGGAACTGCTGCCTGCTTGAAGGTGCTCTTACATGGGCAATATTTTGAGCAATTATTGCCCGTCAACAGTACACGTGTTATTCTCTGGCCTGTAAGTAAAAGTGAGACAACTGTACTGTTGACGGGCAATTATTGCTCAAAATATTAATAATAATAATATCGGGGGACAATCTTACACAAATCGACCTAGTCCCAAACTAAGCAAAGCTTGTACTATGGGTACTAGACGACGATATACATACTTATATAGATAAATACATACTTAAATACATAGAAAACATCCAAGACCCAAGAACAACTATCCGTGAAAAATGCACAAATAAATGCCCTGGCCGGGATTCGAACCCGGGACCTCTAGCTTCGGAGGCAGAGTCACTACCAACTAGGCTAAACAGGTCGTCATTGCCCGTGTAAGAGCACCTTGAGACTGCACCAACAATTCATACATTCCTCACCCTGTTTGTATCAGCTTGCTACCCCTGGGCCATCGGCTTGTGATACTTGCATTGATATGAGATGTGAAGTTTAAGTTGTGTGGCATCTGTAGACTAAGATATAAAAAAGATGCTGTGAAGTAAAGTAAAATTAATTATGTTACACACAGTGATATACAGTGATTCAGGAGACGTGAGCAGGACCAACACTATATACATAGTAAATGGCAATGAATCGTTCACAATTGTATTTAAGTGAAACACCCATACCTTTTTCCTGTATTTTAATTTTTTTAAGTTAACGTTTAATTCTCTACAATCATGGTCACCCTACAACAACTGGTTTATAAAGATTAAACTTCTAACTGTTATGACAGCACTTTGATTACGAAGAAAGTAAATCGTCACATTGAGTGAGGTTCGGACTCAGATGACACATATCACTTGACTGAAGTATTCTGATTGTAGAGTGAATGAATTTCGTTAATAATTTAAAACATTTTGTTTTCAACACCAAAGATAAATGAACGTTAATTTCACTAATAGTGGCACGAAGCAGTAGCTTATGATCTACTGAATCCGTAGTGTTGATCTTGCTCACATCTCCCGATTCACCCTGTTATAATTATTGTGTTAGATTAGTTCTGCTTGAGACTTCATGTGCATATATAATTTTTAACTGTGTTTTGATGTCCACTCTATAATACTGGCAAGTTAAATCAAAGTCTGTGTGGTAGTTTTTGTGTCAAAGAGTAACAAAAATGTTCTAAAAAATTTGTCATTAGCAGGATAAGTGGGAAAAATATATTTAATCTGCAAGTATGCCTTAAGGCTCTCACACGTAAATGGAGATAAGCAATACTGTGTCAGCCTATTAAATTTCGTATATAAAAATTGATAATCTTTTTGTGGAAATAAAACAAGCTATATTATTATTGTTAATGGCTCCATAGATATTCTTATAGAAATACAACAATGGAAACTCCTTTCAGGTTATAGGTTCATTGCAGATATGATTCCAAAGTTTCTAATGGTCTAAATCTGAAATATTAGTATGTTAAGAAACTTGCATTAACTAATCCAACTAGTGAAATAATGCCTTTATTCATAAATTAATTAATTGAATAAATATTGGGGGACAATCTTCAAACTAAGCAAAGCTTGTACTATGGGTACTAGACGACAATATACATGCTTATATATAGATAAATAATAAATACATAGAAAACATCCAAGACTCAGGAATAAATAAATATTTATGCTCATAACAAAATGCCCCGACCTGAATTAAAACCCATGACCTCTGGCTTCGTAGGCAGGATCACTACCAACTAAGCGAAGAAAGTGATTGTCAAATGTTCTTGAAACCTATTTTAGTTAAAAAGGAACAAATACAAAGCACATTTAAGTTAACAGAGATTGCACAGTCGTCTCTAAAAAGGAACAAATACAAAGCACATTTAAGGTAACAGAGATTGCACAGTCGTCTCTCGAACCTATTCGGGTTCGCATCTCGTTCCGTTCCACTCTCGCTCTGCTGCTGAACTAAAGACCGAAGACCGATTTAGATTGACGAACTAGTTAATTTCGCTCTGAGATGGGAATTCATTCCTAATAGTTCCTAGTTCCTGACCGACACAAGCCTACATTCGTGGCTGGGACACTTTGGGCGGAGTCAGTCACCGTTTAGGTTTACTTGAATAAATATCTGATTGTGCTATTTAATTTGCAGGCTTACAGCAGAGGGCAGTGTCGGGTCGAGTGAACTAGAGCGATGGTAATGGAGGCGTCCCCGTCCCCCTCCCCGCAGAGCGTCGGCCGCGAGTTCGTCCGCCAGTATTACACGCTTCTCAACAAGGCGCCAACACACCTCCACAGGTCAGTTCTTGCAGGAAACAACAGTCAGGTCAAGCCCTCTTACAGCAGAGGGCAGTGTCGGATCGAGTGAACTAGAGCGATGGTAATGGAGGCGTCCCCGTCCCCCTCCCCGCAGAGCGTCGGCCGCGAGTTCGTCCGCCAGTATTACACGCTTCTCAACAAGGCGCCAACACACCTCCACAGGTCAGTTCTTGCAGGAAACAACAGTCAGGTCAAGCCCTCTTACAGCAGAGGGCAGTGTCGGATCCAGTGAACTAGAGCGATGGTAATGGAGGCGTCCCCGTCCCCCTCCCCGCAGAGCGTCGGCCGCGAGTTCGTCCGCCAGTATTACACGCTTCTCAACAAGGCGCCAACACACCTCCACAGGTCAGTTCTTGCAGGAAACAACAGTCAGGTCAAGCCCTCTTACAGCAGAGGGCAGTGTCGGATCGAGTGAACTAGAGCGATGGTAATGGAGGCGTCCCCGTCCCCCTCCCCGCAGAGCGCCGGCCGCGAGTTCGTCCACCAGTACTACACGCTTCTCAACAAGGCGTCAACACATCCACAGGTCAGTTCTTGCAGGAAACAACGAGTCAAGCCCTCTCCAATCTAAAATCCTGCATCCGCAATTGACGGTACCAGTTTGACCATCTGATGGCACTCTTGGGCCCATGAGGAAGGAACTTGTGGTTTTTATTGGCAAACTTGTGGCAGAGGGCCAACCACTCCGAGGCTTGGGGCGGGTTGATTTTTGGCTGGCCCTTGTCTTTGTACAGTCAGCATCAAAAGTAGCTTAGCATATGAAGGTATCAAAAGCTCTTATTCCCTTGTAATAAAGACTTTTGAACTTTTCAAATGCGTAGCTACTTTTGATGCTGAATGTGCCTAATTTGTTTCGCTGATATTTACTCGCCTCCCCCAAAAGCCGCCTCTAACTTGTGGTTATACTCACAAAAACATCATATGTTGAAGAGTCAATACCTGGCTTGTAAAATAATTGGATTACAAACACCATATTATATTCTGCAAAAGTTGACATTAAAGAGAAAACATGTGAAAATTGCTTTGAGCAGGATTCGAGCCTGCGACCTAGCATACGCGGCCAGTTACTCTCAACCAACAGAGCTATTGCAAAAATTTGCTTGGTCAAGGGATTTTTCAGTCAGTCCCTTTTACAATGACTTTGGGAGGTGAGCAGCGGCATTTATCTACCTTGAAGACAGAGGGTTCTCTAACAGTACCAATATCTCATATTACATAGAGAAATTGTGTTCAATTGTTAATATATCAATAGTTGTCCCGGCGAACTTCGTACCGCCCCTGAACCCACCATATCAGCCAAAGAACGTCCACTGCTGGACATAGGCCTCCCCCATATTCATGGGGGGTATATGCCATAATCGCCACGCTTGGCATGCGGGTTGGCGATCGCAGTATCTCCACCGCACTCCAGGGATGCTGCTGCCCATCCCCCGGTGGTCTTGGTCGTAGTTTTAGGACATACCCGGGTCCAGGACATACCCGGGTCTTGTCAACCCATCATTTGTAAAATGTACAAGCAGATCGCAAGCTAGAACAACTTACCTATTCAATCTTTCAACAGTGCCATTTTGCTAAGGCTTTGTAGGCGGTCCTAGGAAGTCATTGTTTTGGAATATTATAAAGACAAGTCCCGTTATCCATAAAACGTAAGAAACCTCTGTTAACTAAAATTTGTTCTATCCCTTTCAAACAGACATAAATATCCAAGTGACAGATAAGGACACGAATTTTATTGGCATAATAACTAATATAGGTTTGATGGACGTTTATGTCTGTTTGAAAGGGAGAGAATATACAGGGGAAAGAATACGAAACAATACAAGGCCTCGTAAGGCCTCGTCAGTGCCACTTTTAGCAATTGTAAGCTTATAGATGGAGAAAATGTGATATTGCAGTGACAGGTTGCTAGCCCATTGTCCACAAGGCACTTCAACCTGGATCCCCAATATCCCCATCCTGGTTTTGCCGATATTTTAATAGTTATTCTGATTATAATTTCCAATCGAAAATGAAAAATTGATCACCCCGTTGTGGTTTGAACCCGCGACCTCTGGAATCCGTCCATTGCTCTTACCGACTGAGCTACCGCGGGTTATCCCGATCTTATCGAATCTTTCAATCAGTTCACTCTTTAATTAAGCCTTAGGGAGACTAGAGACCACAACTCCTCCACCACTTGTAAAATATATACATTTAGTTATTCTGCTATTCGGAGTGAAGACGAATCCAAAAAATCCAAGATCTTTAAAAATCGGCCCTAGTGATTCTTGTGTTATAAATGGTGTAGGTACCTAACACGACTTTGTTTTACTATATAGATTTGCGTTTTATTTTTATTTATAACCAGATAATAGAACTAGCCAAATTACCATGAGGTTTAGTCCAGATTTAAATTACCTGCTCCTTTTCCAACAATAGTCAACCAATAAACAACAGTCTATTGTTCCAAACTAAACTATTGTCCTACAATACCTTTACCATATTGTTTAGGCGGTAATCTTCATTTAAATTTTACCCGGCTTTTGCCTGTTTCCTTTACAAATCCTATCCCTTATTGTGATTCCAAGAAATTCCTATTTTATTTGGGCACAATTGGCACAAAATTACAAGTAAGACTTAATGACTAATTCTGACAATCCGTAAATGTCTTAACCTTTATTGTCTGATTTACTTCCTTATATTCCTAGAACAAATTAACCTACCTTGTTTAATACCAATATTATTTGTATTATGTTATCAACTTATCACTGTTAACAATGCGTGGTAATTTGTTAATGAGACTTTAATAATTATAGTCAGCTGCTATTGTTGGTACGACATAGACCACGCTCCTAATGATCTATACAGTCCTAAATGTTTTGGCTTTTAAGTCGTATGTAGGTAATTTTGCTGCCTACTGTAGTTGTACGTGCCTAAACTGCATATCTACGCATGTGAGTATTTCCGGACTCGTAGTTATTTTCGCGGGATTTCCGTGGAAGAGTGAAGGGCTTATCTGCGGGATTTCCGGGGAAGAGCCGGAGAAGACTCATGGCATACGATGGGTCATTTCGAGTATATTGTTTTATTCATTTAACGTTTGTTTTAAGTAGGTTTATTGGAATTGTCATCCTTCCATATTATATTCGTACATAATACTTCATGAGATATATATATAGTCGCGATTCTCATATTCTTTCCCTACTTTTTAGTGTACTTTTTGTCCACACTACACCCTCTTATCTCAAAGAGCGTTTTAATCGTCTCACTTCCATCAGATCTTCACAAACCCATCTTCTCGCTCCACCACCTTCATCCACCAAATTTTATAACAACTCGTTCACCTTTCGGGCTGTTAGGCTATGGAATGCTTTACCGTCTTATATAAGATGTGCCAAATCTCTTCCTATTTTTAAAAACCAGCTGAAACAATATTACTTGTCGCTCCCTTAAGTTGCCTTTTATTATATATATTTATATAAGTATGTATTTATGTATATTTATATATAAATCTATATATATTATGTTAATATGTATTTATTTAATATTTCTTGTGAGATGTATGTATGACTCTTCTTCCTGTACTCTTGTACTACCTGTTCATAATTTTATTTTGATAACTTTTCCTGCTACCCAAAGGTTGTCTGTAAGAGATCGCTTTAAGCGATAAGACCGCCTGTTGCTACCATTACTAGTTATGTAAGTTTTTTTGTGTAACATTGTTCTCTTGTGTGGTGCAATAAAGCATATTTATTATTATTATTATTATTATTATAGTACATGTGCCAATAATGTACTGCGCATTTAAGTCAAGGGTGCCGAAATATACATGTATGCAGACGACGTCGCTGCGGTAATAGCGGCTCCCTCTGACACCTTGCTGGAGCGTGAGCTGAACGCTGTGGTTCGTCAATTCGAGGGGTGGTTCGCGTCGAATGGCCTCGCGTTAAGAGTGCGCAGTACGCTCGGTTCTCCATACAAACGTATTTAGGCTCTCATTTTAAAACGCCATGCTAGAATAAGATGAAACTTTGTATACACTATGGGATTCTGCATATCTAGGTCGGAATTCAGTTTCGGTTGCTTGAAATTATAATGGAGAAAAAATAAAGCGATTATTAAGGTTTTCATACAAGCCGTAAAAAACTCAAAAAACCGTTGTTATTTTTTTCTCTGTTAATTTCTAGCAACAGAAACTAATTTCCGACCTAGATATGCCGGATCCCATGGTGTATACTAAGTTTCATGTTATTCTAGCATTGCGTTTTAAAATGAGAGCGTAAATACGTTTGTATGGAGAACCGAGCCACACCGAGCGAACTGCGCCCTCTTAAACAGAGACAAGGCCTGCTTCATGTCATTTAACCTAAACGGTAAAGACCTGAAGACGAGAAGGGTTAACGCCGGCAATACACCATTACAGCAAGTACGCAAAACAGAATTGTTGGGCTTCGTGATCGACAGTTCACTCGCCTGGGACGGCCATATCGACGAAATGAGCTCGAAGCTCGGGCGGGCGTGTGCACTTGGCAGGCTGGCTAACACCGCGTCGCGTAGCGTAGTGCGGTCCTGTTACTTCGCGACAGTCCACAGCCTACTCACGTACGGCACGGAGCTGTGGGGCCGCGCGGCCGACACTCAGCGCGCATTCGTCATGCAAAAGCGGGCGTTACGCGCAATGATAGGTGCACCCAGTGTCACTTCATGTAGGAGTTTATTTAAAGACTTCGGAATTTTGACAATCCCTAGTGAACTCGTGTATCAAGTAGCGTTGTTCACACACACAAACATTGATATATTCAGACGGCAGGGAACAAATACTACTCATGCCCTTCGTAGTAATAAACATCACTACCGACTTCTCACACCTAAGCATAAACTGGCAAAGTCCGCGAGATCTGTCTACATAATGGGTCCGTCGATCTATAACAGACTACCCGCAACGGTTTGAAATGCAACTTCCACCGCTGCGTTTAAGAATAAGCTACGAAAGTGGGCCTCCCCCAATGTCATGGGGGGTAAGGTTTCAAGGTAATCCTAATCACAACAAACTAAAGGACACATTTCTTAGAATCTTCGGTACGCATGATGCCGAGAGTACAGGTAACGACATGCTAGACAATAAAACAACAAGACAATAAACAAAAGAACGTACACAGTTTACGAACGTACAAATTAGAAATTACTGTTAATTGCTTAATATTGACGTATTGTTGTTGCTATTTAGAGTGGCTGTGATGCTACATAGAGTGTTTCATTGTATGGATAACAAGGCAAACCAACCAAAGTCAAGTAATTTTGACTTATTGAGGAGTTAGTAGATAAATTGAGGAGCGTTAGGATGCTAACAACTCTGGCTGTTATAACTGTTATACAGGTTGTCTTTAATAAAATTCCTAAACACATTACTGAACTTAGCAATTCTAAATTCAAATCTGTAGTAAAACAAACACTTATTTCAAAAGCATATTATAAGATAAACGATTACATCATGGATAGGGATGTTTGGCAGTGATGGCGTCCTGCACGGCTAATCTATCGCGAAAATATGTTTTCTACTGTAGCATTGTTATTTAAGTTATTTTGTAGTAGCTGACACTTTAATTTTATACTCAACTATACAATGTATATTGTTTTGAAAAACTTACACCTCGCCGAGTTTCTTACGCCGGTTCTTCTCGTGGCAGAGGTATATTTTTCCGAACCGGTGGTAGTTTATTGACGTTCATAGGTTCAAGCATACCTATATAGCCGTGTGTACTCATAGAAACGACTTAGCATATTCAGTTTTCCAAAATTCAGAAAATAAACTATTTTTCATTATCATACAAAATAATTAATTATATCACCAAGGGTGAATGCAAAATGTCATACTTGACTTTAACTTTTGCTCAACACCACATTAACTCTTAAGGCCGTTTTGCATTCACCCTTTGTGATATAATTGATTATTTTGTATGAAAATTAAAAAAAAAACTTGACTTTTGCAAAACTAAATACGCTTCGTCTTTTATACACGGCTATATGCTTCAAGGAACGGAAATCAATAAAAACCTCCTTGATTAAATATATACTTTTTACCTTTTGAACTTTGAGTTACGCGTAAAATAAGTTTCTGTCACAAATTTCATTTTTGTCAGATTACCTATTTAGCCTAGTTGGTAGTGACTCGGCCTCCGAAACTAGAGGTCCCGGGTTCGAATCCCGGCCAGGGCATTTATTTGTGCATTTTTCACGGATATTTGTTCTTGGGTCTTGGATGTTTTCTATGTATTTAAGTATGTATGTATCTATATAAGTATATATATCGTCGTCTAGTACCCATAGTACAAGCTTTGCTTAGTTTGGGACTAGGTCGATTTGTGTAAGATTGTCCCCCAACATTATTATTATTTATTATTATTAATTTTATTGCCGACTGTACTTTTTACCATAATCAGTTGAGACGGGTCGAATGAGCTCAGACACGGCGAGTTTATCTTGTGTAGTTTAGGAGTTGCTATGACCACATTCCGTCTCCGTCATCAGCTCAGCTCGGTGGTACCATAATATTGTAAATGTGTTGTCACCGAGCTTACATAACTACACCAAATTTCAGCTCAATCGGATACCGGCAAGTGGCTTAAGAGGGCGCAGTACGCTCGGTGTGGCTCGGTTCTCCATACAAACGTATTTACGCTCTCATTTTAAAACTCCATGCTAGAATAACATGAAACTTAGTATATAAGTACACAATGGGATCCGGCATATCTAGGTCGGAAATTAGTTTCTGTTGCTAGCAATTGTCAAAAAAAAAAATATAACGGTTTTTTGAGTTTTTTACGGCTTGTATGAAAACCTTAGTAATCGCTGTATTTTTTCTCCATTATAATTTCAAGCAACCGAAACTGATTTGAAATTTGAAACTCAAAAAACCGTTATATATTTTTTGACAATTTCTAGCAGCAGAAACCAATTTCCGACCTAGATATGCCGGATCCCATTGTGTATACAAAGTTTCATGTTATTCTAGCATTGCGTTTTAAAATGAGAGCATAAATACGTTTGTATGGAGAACCGAGCGTACTGTGCCCTCTTAAAAAGGAATCGCGAATTTTGAACATACGAATAGTGCAAGTTAATAAAAGCTTATAAAAACACTGTAAAACCCAATAAACAAATGGAGAATAGTTATCCAATGGGGCGCAAAGTAGCCTCATTATTCATTATGTATGGTATAAAAAAATCGTATCTGTTTATATTGGGTAAATACACATTTCACTACGAGGATAAGCTATGTCGGTCTGGCAACATGGAACTGGGGAAATTACATGCATTACATTATGTTTGTCAGGATTTACATACAATAAACTTTCTCAAAATCTGGATACAGTACAGTTTACACAAAAGCGGTGTCGGACCACACACAAGAAATTATCCTATACTGTGAATTAAAAAAGGTCATATAGTCATAGGAAAGGAGCGTTCGTGGCCCAGCGGCGCCCGCGTACCGCGTGCGGTATGCGAGGTTAAGCAATGTCGGGCGAGGTCAGTCCTTGGATGGGTGACCGCTTTGAGTGGTTACTAACTGAGCGCTCCCGTGCTTTGGAAGGCACGTTAAGCCGTTGATCCCGGTTGCTGTCTATGATAGCAGTCGTTAAGCCAAGTTAGAGGCCTCCGGGCGGCTTGAGAACTTCTAACAGTCAAGTTGCCCACTCACTTGACAAGCCTAATCCCAATAAGGTCTAGTTTCCCCCTCGGGTTGGAAGGTCAGATGGCAGTCGCTTCCGTAAAAACTAGTGCCTACGCCAATTCTTGCGATTAGGTAGCGGACCCTAGGCATCCTTCAGGATGCAACTGTACTGGGAATAACGCTAGGAGGATGATGAGACATAGGAAACTCACGACAAATACGTCCTCTAGTTGGGGCGGGTCCTGTTTCAGCGATAACTTAAAACTGTTGTATCTATCCCGTTCAAAACATTTTTCATTGAAATTTAATGAGCACTATGTCCATGAATTCATTCATATTTTTTGATTCGTATGTTAGAATGAGGGACACATTTGGGTACTTGAAACACGTTATAATGTATTACATGGATATTACTACACGGATAGTAATCCATCACAATATTGCTATAAATTGCAAATCATTAAAATTTATGATAAACATAAAAAGACACTTTAATATTTCATAAATTACGTTTTTTTTTTAATCGTCCAAAAGTAAATTAAAAGATGCAGATATAAACCGTATATAAAAAATTGTAAGACGATGTAAACGCAGTATTTCGCGGCCAAACCAGCGATTTTCTTATTTTCCATACAAAGTTTTGTTGTCATATTATTTTTCATATCTTTGACACACGAGTGGACAGATGTCTATGGAATCCTAAAAGTCAGAAAGGGTCTGGGCAAAGTGCTGTCAAATTAGAAATTTTATAAAATAGACTCCATTGTCTCCAATATGTGTACACTAGTGTATATTCTTAATACTGGCGTTTTTTGTTTATCATATAAGTTTTGGAAAATGTATTATTCCTTCTAAACAAACTTCACAAACACCATGGAAAATATTATAGGTGGTTTTTAAACATTAATGTTCCCTTTTGACAGGTTCTACAATAACTACTCGTCGTTCGTGCACGGCGGGCTTGACGCGCCGCACCGCGAGACGCTGCCCGTGGTCGGACAGAAGCAGATCCACAACCGCATCCAGCAGCTCAACTTCCGCGACTGCCATGCCAAGATCAGCCAGGTACTGTTCAGTTACTGACCACAAGACATTGTCACTGCTAGACACTGCCCACGGACGGACAGAAGCAAATCCACAACCGCATCCAGCAGCTCAACTTCCGCGACTGCCATGCCAAGATCAGCCAGGTACTGTTCAGTTACTGACCACAAGACATTGTCACTGCGAGACACTGCCCACGGACGGACAGAAGCAAATCCACAACCGCAGCAGCTCAACTTCAGCGACTGCCATGCTATCAGCCAGGATCAGCCAGGTACAGGTGGAAGCAGTGTCGGCCTTAGACAGTACGAGGCCCCGGGCAGCCCCGGTGCATCAGATCTTTACCCTGTCTTGTGTTGCTGCATCGTTACGCGCCGTTTCGTGGGGCCCATTTAGGAGCGAGGCCACGGGTGTTTGCCCTGGTTGCCAAATGCCACCCCCCTAAGGCCGCCACTGGGTGGAAGATTGTATGGGAGAACAATAATTAATCCTGCGCATTATAGCTTGAAACGCAAAGAGCGCGGGGCAGCGTCGTTGCGGGGCGGAGGTGGTTTTGAGGTAAAGCGAACGCGGTCCGGGGGACGTCGGTATTTGATATCGCGGTAGAGCGGAGGCGGTGTGTGTGACATATGTATGAATAAGTAATAAAAATCGCCTCCGCCCCGCACCCGCGCCGCGCCCGCTCTGTGCGTTTCGACCTTATATATTGCAATTATTTATTTAAGGGGATAACGACTTGGAAGAAATTGCGGGCAAAAGCTAGTATTACATACAGGATGGGCCCTGTAACAGGAGCAAAAAATTAAACGGTGGACTATTTAGCGGGCCAGAAATTATTTCCAAGTGGCCTCAGTTGAAAAAAATTTTTGTTTATTTTTATTACCTTTCTGAAGTCACATTAATGTCAATTTATTTTAAAAAGTCAATAAAATAGAAAAAACAAATACCAAAAATTACCTTGAAAACAAAAAATGCAAAAACAATTATGACTCATAACTTGATACTACCTCAAACACTGCATTGACTGATGTCCTATAATCTCGTGGTGTCAAGATCCATTACTAACTGGTCATAACTTTACATCAAAATTTGTCCGAAACGAAAATTTTTGAACAAAAATTCTACACCAGGTGTTACTGCAGATGCCCTAAGGAAGGGTCCTTTTAAATATTTGCTCCAGTTACAGGGCTCACCTTGTATATGTTGGTTGTAAGGTAAGAGGCACTGATACCCTGACACTTTCATTGTCTCTCCGTATGTAACCCGTAGCAGCTACGAACAAAGTATTCGAAAATCAGATTCTCGGCATTCAATGTGTGAACAGTTTATTTTGGATTCGAATATAATTACGTCATTATATACTTACTTGGTTTGGTTTGGTTTGGTGGTTACATTATATGCTTATCCTTATTAGGTACATTACAGAGTAATGCCACGAAGTGAGAGTTATATTAATTAAATATAATTACTAATATCCGTGTCGTGAATTTGATGAGCTTATTAACTAATTTAAACTATCAATAGTCTCATTACTTAATGGCATGCAAAGTCGTCATTAACTCCGATTGATTAGTACCTATAATTTTCTAACAATTAAAGCTTCCTACATAATATGAGAATACATTATTGTCGAGGCATGGAAGGAGGTTATTGCAGGCTGAGGCTCCCAAGGTCGTCCGTTTAATTAATACGAAGCCTGCAATCGGCATTCCAGCCGAGGGTATTATAGTGCTTTTCTCAAAAATGGGGTAACAAAGACTAAATAGGAATTAAGTTTTTATAAACATAACCTTAAAACGTCAAAATGTTCATGCTCTCCCGCCGTTTATTTTTTTTAAACAGGATCGGAAGTGTATTTTTCCACCGAAAACCGCAAATTATGGACTTGTACAAAAACGTCGCTTTTGTACGTTTCCAACAGAAATTGGCTGTATACGACCTGTGCCATCTTCAGTTATAACATATAGTCGCGCTTGGCGAGTCTGCAATGTTTGAATTTTTTTAAATTTATGACCATACACTGTACACTTTCGGCTTTCATAATGTAGCGAGTAACGTCGACTTTTACGGCCATTTTTGAGATAATGATATTTGCCCTTGGCTTTTTATATCTTCTGCTATTTTATCTGGCAATATTAACAGACCTATAGAACAGAATAAGTAATAGTACAAGTACACAAGTTTCTCTGTTACAAATCCCCCGTTTAGGTATGCCAAACGTGCCTAAACGTGGCCATCTCTTTCTATCGCACGCAAAGCGCTCTTTCGAGGCCTCGCCCTCAGCGCTAGGGTTACCACCAGCGAGAACCCATTTTAATATATGTACTTTATTATTAGTAGTGTTGTTTACAATACAATTACGAATGGTACTTTTAAGATTCCGTAGCCAAAATGGTGAAAACGGAACCCGTCCGTCCGTCTTTTCGTCTGTATGTGACAGCCGATGTACTTACTCGGAGACTATAAGCACTACAAATACAATTAAAACATTTAGCAGGAAGGTGTGTTCTACTCGTATGAACAGCTACGTAAAAGTGATGTGAAATGACGAAAAAATATTAAAGTAGGGGGAGGGGAGCACTCCATACATGTAACCAGTGGATACAAAGTTTTATATAATTTTTAAAGGCATTACTTTAGAAAATAAGTTTCTTACAACCAACGTTTTCATTTTCGTTTTCTTTTATGTCAATCGTTGGTGAATACCAAACTCAATGACTGTCAGTTTTTTGAGTGATAACTGTCAGTTTTTCAACATTTTAAGATAAAGAGACACAGAATTTGGGTAACTATATAAAGATATTTTTATACAATAATGCTGTGGTTTTGACATTATTATTTAACACGAAACGGATTATTTTAATATCGTATAGCGGTACAGCAGCGCGTGCGCGTGCGATCCGTAACGCTGCGCCGCAACCATTGAATAGTCACACGACGTGTGAGCCGGCGGCCGCATGTACTTTGCGCGGCGCGATGACGTCACGGTAGTAAACCACCCCTGCCTATAGTATGGTCCTTGCTTGTCCATGTTGAGTTTATGCTCTGGAACAGCTATTTGGTTTTGATGTCCGCTTTCAGGCTTTGAGGTAGGTTCACTCGTCTATCACCCGAAAATGACGTTTCAAATGCGTAGCTACTTTTGATGCACACTGTACCAACTGTAGATCACAATAAGGGAGGTATTCCACTCATCCAATATCTTTGTCCAATATACATTTGATCAAAGAAATTGGTTGATTTCATCCAACTTGGATGGGACCCCGACATTAGATCAAAGATTCTGATGACATTTAAATCAATATGGCTACGCATGAAAAAAAATGAGACTTGGACAAAGATATTGGATGAGTAGAATACCACCCCGTATTAAAATCATCCAATATCTTTGATCAAAGAAATTGGATGATTTCATCAAACTTGGATGGGATCCCGACATTGGATCAAAGATTCCGATGACAGTTAAATCAATATGGCTACGCATGAAAAAAATAAAACTTGGACAAAGATATTGGATGAGTGGAATGGGCCTCCGTCAAAGAACTTTGATCAAAGATTTGACAAAGTAATTGGACAAAGATATTGGACGAGTGGAATACCACCCTAACGATAGCCTCCATTATGCTAGCCCCGCTGATACTCGATTAACTCGCTCGATGACATTCGCAGGTGGATTCGCAGGCGACGCTCGGCAACGGCGTGGTGGTTCAGGTGACGGGCGAGCTGTCCAACGGAGGCGCGCCCATGCGCCGCTTCACGCAGACCTTCGTGCTCGCGGCGCAGTCGCCCAAGAAGTACTACGTGCACAACGACATCTTCCGGTACCAGGTAGGAACTTCGTCAAGACCTCGGGACGGTGGCGGGTCGTGACGGGCCAGCAAAATGTAACATTAGCAACAAGAGTTTTTTTTAATAAATTGGTTTCTCAAATATACTATGAAATATTGTATAAATAAATAGGCTGCAAAGTATCACGTTTCGGGTGCGGCGAAACGAATGGCTCATAATAGAATTTCATACAAAAGCCGCGCGACGGTACCGGCTGTTACAGCGCTTGTTTTTATTAATAAATGTTTAGAATTTCATTTCGATTTTTCTTATTATTCATATTAATTCGTTTATTGCATTTTATGGGTTTTACAAATCTCCCAGCATAAACCCCGTTAGGGCACAGCAATATTTTGAAGTACTTCTTTAATTTCATTGTACTTTTTGAGAAAATAACTATATATGTCCAAATCCTCGTCAGGGCATTTGTTTCTGTGGTAAGCAGAAACATCTGTTCCTAAGACTTGGATGTTTTCTATGTATTTAAGTATATATCTATTAAATAAAACCAGTTACGTAGAAGTATAAAAAAGGCGTTTAGGAAACTAGTTTCCTAAGTTCGGTTTCCTTAACGGCCGAAGGGCCCATAACCGTAACACATGCCTCATTGAGCTTACTTAAGGACTACGATTTGTGGAAAAAATTCGTCTCCTAATATTTATTTCTTATATGTTTCGGCGGGAATGGCAAATCGTGAATCGTGGACGCGTATGTATTGACGGATTCCGCTTCGCGTCGTCTGTCAAAATCAACTTGCTACTTGTTTGTGTGTGCTTGTTCCCGGCCTCTGCAATAATGTACTTTTTTTCAAATGTATGTTAAATATATTGGACCCGGGTATGTCCTAAAACTACGACCAAGACCACTGGGGCCACGGTGGAGATACTGCGATCGCCGACCCGGTGGAGATACCGCGTGGCGATTATGGCATATACCCCCCGTGAATTTGGGGGTGACCTATGTCCAGCAGTGGACGTCATCTGGCTGATATGGTGGTGGTGGTGGATGTTAAATACATTAACTAAAGGATGTCTGCGATGTCTCCAGGACCTGGTGCCCGAGGACGAGGAGCCGGGCTCCCCCGCGGAGCCGGCGGGCTACTTCCCCCCGCCGCCCTTCCCGCCCGCCTTCCCCGCGCCGCCGCCCGCGCCGCTGGAGCCCGAGCCCACGCTCAACGGCCACCAGCCCGAGCCCCGCCACCCGCCGCCGCCGCACGGTCAGTATACTGCACACATAGACCGGAATAGATAGTGACACACGGACATCGGAGAAAAGGGTGACCGCTTTGAGTGGTTACTAACTGAGCGTGCTTTGGAAGGCACGTTAAGCCGTTGATCCCGGCTGCTGTCTACGACAGCAGTCGTTGAGCCAAGTTAGAGGCCTTCGGGCGGCTTGAGAACTTCTAACAGTCAAGTTGCCCACTCACTTGACAAAGGGAGGGTCGAAGTTGCACTACGTCCGTGTGGAGTGCCCACCGTTACCCTACACGTGACCCCTGGGTGGTGCTAAAAGTGCAACAAAAACTGGCAACCGTACTAGTCTTCTCGAAGATCTCACGGTTCGTAAATAAATGCCATACGATTTTAAAAAAATCAGAGAAAAGCAGACTCACAGTATTAAGCCAGCCGATTTTTCATATAGTTGTCTCTTTTAGTCTTTATGGTGCACCAATATGAGTTAGAATGCGATAGATAGTACAATCATTCTCAGCTGTTAACGAATTGTCTCAATTTGAAAGCACACCAGGATGTTAAATCCCATATAAACTTAACACACCACAACGTCAGTTGAGACAGTTGAGTACAATTTTCAGTTATGAAGACGGAGACACTGATAGGTGATGACGTGTTAGATGTCACTTGTCTGTCTCTCTCAAACTTTCTGATTTGTGCATTAGTGAGAGTTGTACTGCCTCAGAGTGGGCAGCCTCAGTTTGTCTCCATTCGAGGCTGCTGAAAAGGATATGCAGCTTATGTAATGTAATGTATTATGGTCATGTGATTGCAGCGGCTGCGCCCGCGCCGGTGGCCGCCGCCGAGCCGGAGCCGGAGCCGGCCGCGGCGCCGGCGCCCGCTCCCGCACCGGCGCCGGCGCCGGAACCCGAGCCCGCGCCCGCGCCCGAGCCCGCGCGCGAGCCCACGCCGCCGCCGCAGCCCGCCCAGCCACAGCCTGGTACGTGCGTGTTTCTAGCGGGACCCTTTACTTGTATTTTTAACCGACTTCAATAGAAGGCAGGAGGTTATCAGTTCGTCTGCATGTTTACTTTTTTTAAGTATGTATGTTCCCCGAAAACTCTTGACCACTTTGGCCGATTTTGATAATTCTTTTTTTGTTTCAAAGCAGGTACCCCGACATTGGTCCCATAGAAATTTGGAGAAGGTTTGATGATGGGATCTATGAGGAATCGAGGGAGCTCCTCGAATTTGATAGGCACGCATATGCCGATTTCGGTATTTTCCGTAGGTAACCAAGCATTGGATCACGGAAACCACAAATTATGGCATAGCGAAGTACAAAATTGGAGCCGGTTTATTTTTTGGTATAAATTATTTTAATATTAAGTTCAATGCTTTTGTATGTCGAATTGGCAAAACATAGTGAAGCTCTTATGACGACGACCACTGTAACTACCTACATACACTACCGTCAAAAAGTAAAGGACGAAACACAATTTTTAGTTTAATTTTCATAAATTATTAATTATTACGCAAACCAAACAAGGCAAAAATAATGCAATGGGCTATTTCTCGCAAGGATTGGACGTTTGCAAACTGGTTGAGAGTACTACGGACAGATGAATGATGACATGTAATATCGATAATTATGAATAAATGAATATGAATATGAATATGAATCAAAATTGAGTGGATAATCAACCATTTGCATATTTTGTGTTTGGTCTTGAACTTTCTGACGGTACTGTAAGTCGTTGCAACCCAGCGTAATAGTACATTACGATACACGTGCAGAGAACAGGAAATTCGCAACGAGTGGTGATAAATTGAAACACGACCGAAGGGAGTGTTTTAAATCGACACGAGTTGCGAATTACCTGTTCTTTGCACTTGTATCGTACAACGTTTTACAGTTCATATGGCTCTTTAAAGTTTCGACATATGCACGTAATCTGCTGATGCGGTAATATAGCACCATATGTACTGTAAATGCGATTTATAGCTTGTATATTGTCACTATCGCCGTGCTCACCGTCGTTTGTTCGGCAGTGGTCCCGCCCGAGCCGAAGACGTACGCGAACCTGCTGAAGTCGAGCGCGCCGCCGTCGGCGCCGGCGCCAGCGCCGCACGTGGCGCACGTGCCACACGTGGCGCACGTGCCGCACGTGCCGCACGTGGCGCCGCTCGACCAGCGCCCGCGGCCGGCGCGCGCGCCCCGGGACAACCAGCCCAGTGGTAAGTCATTTAAGGTTGATTTCAACGGAGAATATTTTGAGACGCCTTAATTACGGCGCCAGTGTCAAGTCACACACCTTCAGACCGTTGAGGCAATGACCATTTTCAGCCGCCTAAATCTCACCGCCAGTGACCAGCAAACCGACACTTAGGCTGGGTTGCACCAAACCGTCTGTAATCGTAAGCGGTGTTCGTTAAAATGTGAATGTATGGAAAGTTTGACAAGTTTCTATGGGATGACAGCTGTCGGCGCCATATTTGACATTGATCGGTCTGTGATCGTAAGTTGGTGCAACTCGGCCTAAGCGAAAAAACCGGTCAAGTGCGAGTCGGACTCGCGCACGAATGGTTCCGTACCAGAAAAAAGGCTAAAAGCTGGTGGCATTAAACACTTGTTTTATTGAGTTTTTTTTGTATTTGTTGTTTTAGCGGCAACTACTCTGTTGTATGGGAGCCCGCCTTAATTATTATTATTATTATATTGACTTTAGTATTTGTTGTTGTAGCCACAATAAAAATACATAATCTGTGCAAATTTCATATGTCTAGCTATTACGGTCCTTGAGATCTAGCGGGAGCCCCCCTTAACTATTATTATTATTTTGTTTTTAGTATTTGTTGTTATAGCGGCAACAGAAATACACAATCTGTGAAAATTTCAACTGTCTAGCTATTACGGTTCTTGAGATACAGCCTGGTGACAGACGGACGGACAGCGAAGTCTTAGTAAAAGGGTCCCGTTTGTACCCTTTGGGTACGGAACCCTAAAAACTGTGATTTTCCAATACGCGCACCACGCTGTATCAGCCGAAGGACGTTCGCTGCTGGATATAGGCCTCCCCCAATATGGAATTTCTGATCTTTTTAAGGTTTTTGATAATTTTTCTAATGATAGGAATAACCATCGCCAATAACAGGAAAAAAGTTTCAGATTTCTCGGTTGCGCATAAAATATATCTGTATTTTTTTTTTCGGGTAATGGCAACGGTTATTCCTATCAGTACAAAAATAATCAAGGGCTGTCAAAAATTTCATACATTCCCTATTTCATGGATGGTAAATGTCATAATCGCCATCATGCGGGTTGGCGATCACAGTATATCCACCACACTCCAGGGATGCTGCTGCCCATCCCCTGGTGGTCTTGCTCGTTGTTTTAGGACATACCCGGGTCCACAGTGCGCACAGTGGTGATGCACGTTTTGCCATTCCAGTCCCAACTTAAGTAAGCACATACGTCATTTTGAGCCTTAACTTGGCAGTTTTCTATGCAGTATGTACCATAAAAGCTGTTAGATATATAAGAAAACTGCCAAGTTAATGCTCAAAATGCATTAAGCCGCAGTAAATTAGTTTTACTGTAAACAAGGTAGTGCCGAACTTGGCACCATTTCAGAGAATCTACGGAACTTGGCACCCATTTAGATCTCAATTCTCTTGTCGGTGACGACGACAACCAAGCAACGCATATTCTTAATATTGAATTTTCACATTTATGTTTTTGATGGGATTTCCTTATTCCTAAATGTCCACTAAACCTGTTTTTAAATATAATGCCGTTTGTCATTTATCTTTATCTGGCAAATTGAGATTTATGTTGACTGATGGAAGGTTCCAGGCGTCGACAACAATGTACTAATTAATATTGATTGTGACTGTTCCAGAAGGCGGCGGGCGGAGCGAGCGCAGCGGGCGCGAGCGCGAGGAGCGCGGGGAGCGCGGGGAGCGCGGCGAGCGAGGGGAGCGCGGGGAGTCGCGGCGCTACTCGGACTCGCAGCAGCTGTTCCTCGGCAACGTGCCGCCCACGGCCACGGAGGAGGAGCTGCGCGCGCTGTTCTCGCGCTTCGGGCCCGTGGCCGAGCTGCGCGTGCTGGGCCGCGCGCCGCACCCGCACTACGGCTTCCTCACCTACGAGAGCGCCAAGCACGCGCAGGACTGCCTCGGCGCGCAGGTGAGCCCGCCACGGGAAACTCGGTGCTCTAGAGGGGATACCCCGCGGTCTAATAGGGAACCCAGTGGTCTAGAGAGGAAACTCGGTAGTCTACGGGGAAACTCAATGTTCTAGACCGGAAACTCCGCTTTAGAAGGTAAACGCGGTGGTCTGGCAGGGAATCCAGCGGTCTAGAAAAGAAACTGTGGTTTAGTTGGGAAACTTAAGCGGTCTAGATAGGAAACTGGGCCGACACTGGGCGAATGGCATCAAATTACGATTCCCGATCGAGTAAATATGGCAGCGACGACTGTCATCTAGCCATTTGTCGAAAATTGTATACAATGGGATGATACATGGATGAAGTATGGTCATTAGTCACCTTTAAGAGTTTAACTGTAAATTCATAGTTTACTGCAGCATAAACGCATATTGCTAATATAAGCGATAACGTAACGTGTATGAAATAGGGTGTTTCTTTAAATAAAGCGTTCACTATACACTTGGATCTTGAGTTTCGCATCATCTCCGACTCAACCCTTGCAAGCTAACAACCCCAGCTACTACTTATATTACAAAGTGATTAAGAGGGCGCAGTACGCTCGGTCTGGCTCGGTTCTCCATACAAACATATTTACTCTCTCATTTTAAAACGCCATGCTAGAATAACATGAAAATTTGTATACACAATGGGATCCGGCATATCTAGGTCGGAAATTAGCTTCTGTTGCTAGAAATTGTCAAAGAAAAAAAATACAACGGTTTTTTGAGTTTTTTTACGGCTTGTATGAAAACCTTAATAATCGCTGTCTTTTTTCTCCATTATAATTTCAAGCAACAGAAACTATGTTCTGACCTATAGGTGTGCCGGATCCCATTGTCTATTCAAAGTTTCATGTTATTCTAGCATGGCGTTTTAAAATGAGAGCGTAAATACGTTTTGTATGGAGAACCGAGCGTACAGCGCCACTCTTAATGTGTGTATGGTGTCGCAGCCGCTGTACTTCCCGGCGGACAGCCCGGACGGCGTGAAGCTGAACGTGGAGGAGAAGAAGGCGCGCGGCGCGGCGGGCGCGCGCGACGCGCCGCGCCGCCGCCCCACCTCCGGCACGCGCGCCTTCCCGCGCCCGCCCTACCGCCGCTAACCGGTACGTATACCTGCCATGTCATTATATCATCGCCGGCCTGTCGGGAGTGACCCTGCAGAGCGCTCGTGGCCCAGCGGCACCCGCCTACCGCGTGCGGTGTGCGAGGTTAAGCAATGTGGGCGCAGGTCAGTTCTTGGATGGGTGACCGCTTTGAGTGGTTACTAACTGAGCGCTCTCGTGCTTTGGAAGGCACGTTAAGCCGTTAATCCCGGCAGCTATCTTGACAGCAGTCGTTAAGCCAAGTTAGAGGCCTTCGGGCAGCTTGAGAACTTCTAACAGTCAAGTTCCCCACTCACTTGACAAAGGGGGGTCGAAGTTGCACCACGTCCTTGCACTGGGTGGTGCTAAAAGTGCAACAAAAACTGGCAACCGTACTTGTCTTCTCGAAGATCTCACGGTTCGTAAATAAATGCCATACGGTTAAATAAATAAAAATAAGTGACCCTGCCTCCGAAGCTAAAGGTCCCGGGTTCGAATCCCGGTAAAGGCATTTGTGTCTGTGGTGAACATTTGTTTCTGAGACTTGGATGTTTTCTATGTATTTAATTATGTATATATATATATACATATCTATTAAACACATTGTCGTCTAGTATCCATAACACGAGCCTTATTGAGCTTATTGAGGACTAGTTAGGTTTGTGTAAAAAATTGTCCCATAATATTTATTATTTCTTACACGCTGCACAGAGGCTGTTAGGCGGCCAAAATTATTTTATGGTTTAAACAAGTTCTAATGAGTACAAACAAATAAAAAACATTTAGTTTTAAATTAAGGTTGATTTTAGTTACGTAATAAATTAGCAAAATTTGAATAAAAGTAGAAAGAAATACAAAATATATTTTAAAAAATGTCAAAAATTTACAAAAAATGCCAAGAATTATTCTTTAACCTGGTTACATATAACACACAAAATTTAAACAAAAATACAATAAATGAATTAAAAATCTTCCGTTTTTTTCAATGTCAAAGATTTTCCGCTCAATCAAACTTAGTTCAGCAGGCAATAAAAGTTCCACTATCTCAGACAGAAAAGCTTTATGTGAAGATGTCGTTTTCTTTGGTCTTAATCTACAAATAATGGATCAGATGTTAATAATAGCCTATTGTACACATCAAGACTACATTTTTTCTCTAGAAAACTTTCTCGCAAAGTTCCGTCGGCATGCCCTGAAACGTTTGCTGCGGGCTTCCTCCGATAACTAGCCAATAGGTAGCAAAGCATTTTCAATTATACGCCCCCCCTGCTCATCAATATGTTCACCAAAAGTTGGTAAAGCATGTTCTAATATCTGTTGAAATATATATTTCTGCATCAATACCAGACCCACTAGATAGACCACCCACCCCCACTCACTAGATTCCAGAGGCAACTAGATAGACCTGCAACAAGAAAAAGAAAACTGGAACCCAGTTTCAGAACAAAAATGAAAAACATTCATTATTGTCTGCTAACGTTGAAAACCTCTTAGTTTTGAAGCTTGCACCTCTTCCCGGCTATTTTTTTTAACTTATTATAAAAGGCAAATATATAAATTATTTATTGCCTATAAAATAAATGCCGGGACGGACAGCGAAATAAAACAAAATGACGATTGAATATCAAAATCTGTAGAAAACCTTACTTTATGAAAGGTCATATTTGACCAACTCAAATATGATAATAGATATCGGAAATATAATTTAAAATAACGTATATACATTGCATCTTACCTGAAGTACATATTAGAATCCATCAAAATAATTTTCTTTATAATAATGATAATAAAAATATTCACCTTCAAAAACGTAGAGCGCCGAGAAGAAAAAGGAACTTACGTAAGTTGAACTTACGACAGTCAAACTCCGACTGCTCCTGTGGGACACTCACTCGCTTATAAAGGAAAAGTGGGGGTAGTAGGAAAAGTAAAACAATGGAACAGCATAAAAAAAATGTTTTTTTTTTAAGGGTTCAATTTTTAAATAAATCTGGCCAAGTGCGAGTCGGACTCGCGCACGAAGGGTTCCGTACCATTATCCATAAAAACGGCAAATGGTCCGACTCGCACTTGGCCGGTTTTTAATATTTGTTGTTATAGCGGCAACAGTAATACATCATCTGTAAAAATTTCAACTGTCTAACTTTCGCGGTTCTTGAGATACAGCCTGGTGACAGACAGACGGACGGACACACAGCGAAGTCTTGGTAATAGGGTCCCGTTGTTACCCTTTGGGAACGGAACCCTAAAAAACTTACTAAACTAAACTTCCATGCCTCGACAATAATGTACTATCCATCAACGTACAATAATAATGTGACGTCATTACTTCCAGAAGCAGCGTGGCGCTCTCCAGTCCTCCAGCAGCCGGCCGCGGGACCTCGCGAGCCCTCCGCCCCCTGTCACCCGCACCCCCTCACACTGCAATAAAACCCATATTAAGGCCGCGCATTCAACTGATCCCCTCTCAAGCTCACACTTAACTCCCGACTTGAGTGATGGGACACAAGTGGGTCATACACAGATGTACGCTCGCATCTTTCCTGTGGACGTATCAAATGTTACGGACTAGAAAGCCTTAGGGCGCCTTTCCACCAGAGATGTACTATACATCTATGCTGCGACTCCACCAATAATATTCATTGCTCCACCAGTGCTATGCTATGTGGACCAATGAATATTATTAGTGGATTCAAACTTAGGGTGGTATTCCACTCGTCCAATATCTTTGTCAAATCTTTGATCAAAGTTCTTTGATGGAGGCCCATTCCACTCATCCAATATCTTTGTCCGAGTTTTTTTTTCATGCGTAGCCATATTGATTTAACTGTCATCGGAACCTATGATCAAATGTCGGGGTCCCATCAAAGTTTGATGAAATCATCCAATTTCGTTGGACAAAGATATTGTATGAGTTTAATACGGGGTATTATACTACTCATCCAATATCTTTGTCAAATCTTTGATCAAAGTTCTTTGTCGGAGGCCCATTCCACTCATCCAATAACTTTGTCCAAGTTTTTTTTTCATGCTTAGCCATATTGCTTTAACTGTCATCAGACTCTTTGATCAAATGTATATTGGACAAAGATATTGGATGAGTGGAATACCTCCCGTATCCATAGCAACGTAGCGTAGCACATCTCTGGTGAAAAGGCACACTAAAGGCCTCTGTACTCGCATACGAGAGTGCTAGTTTCATTACATTGCTGGTTGCCGTTGTGTAATGAGTTCAAGCGATCTGTCAAACCGCGCAATGTAGAACTCGCACACGAGTCTCGTTACGTGTGTTATTAAAAGATAACGTGCATGCACAATCAACCGATTTGATTTCTAGGCCACTTCGTACCTTGTCACAGTGATAATAATATGAAATCTCTTGCAGAATTCATATTGATTTTCACTGTGACAAGGCACGAAGCGGCCCAGAAATCAGGTTAACCGTACACAAGACGTAAACTATTGACCACATGAGGGGCTTTTGATTTTTTCAACTGTGTATCGCCTAACTGTACAGTCGGCATCAAAATTAACTACGCATTTGAAAAGTTCAAAAGTCTTTATTGTAAAAGAATTAGAGCTTTTGATCCGTTCATATGCGTAGCTACTTTTGATGCTGACGGTACCATTAATACGGGCCTTTGCAGGTGCTTACTTAATATAACTCTTGTACAAAGTCCAGTCAATATGACCTGATGATTTTCCACTATGAACTGTGTTTAGATATAATAGGATTAATTTTCGTGAATAACTAACGACGTAATCGTAATACGCGCGCTTCAATTTGGTTTTATTTTCGAAGTGGAATACGCCAAGTGATATTGCACGGACTATACCGTAGCCTTATGTGACAGCCCTTGCGATTCGGTAACATTAATTAGTTGTTTGTCTTATTTATAAGTATATAAAAAGAGCGATACATGTAGACGAACGCTAATGTTACTCGAAGCATACTGCTTCTAACATAAATTATTTTAGTTTTATTTCGTTTATATTGCCATTATAAATTATGTAATGCTCTTCCAGTCAAATTGCACTATTTTCGTAGCGATCCTGTACTAGTTGTAGTGACAGTTGATGGTGACAGGTGACAGGTCCCCGCGCGGACAGTTAACACGCTTCGCATATCGCTTCTCTTATTTTCTTTTAAGTAGTTAGATAGTAAATTAATAATAATTTCGGTCGGGCTCGCCCGCGCCCTTTAACTTTAATCACCGGATTGTCCTTGTAAATCGCATATGTATGCTAGATACTTATTTGTTAGAGGCGCTCGCTCAACTCGCGCTCCCGAGACCCTTCACTCGAGATATTTCTAATAGTTCCTCGTGCATTCCTCCGTTGCTCTGCGATTCCTTTCCCCTAGAATAGCCATGATCGGTCTTTCTATTGGGTTTCGATGCCAAGTCAGACGAGTGATGGATGTGCTGAATTTCATTTGGATCTAAATTTATATGACAGACGGCAGTGATAGAACGTTCTCGACGAAACCGTAAACGAATAGTATTAACGTTCTAAATATCCGCACAGTCTGATGCGCATTGGGAGGCCTCTGTCCAGCAGAATCTTGGCTTACACGTCGTCACGATAAATGAAATGGAGGGCACACCTTAAAAAGGTGCCAACTTCCAAGCAAATACACCAATGAAAGCTGTCGTGGAGCGACGCGATGGACGAGCGTAGCGTGTTTGTGTCATGAAGAATGTGTGCGTATGCCTGTGCGAGGACACGGGCGGATTTAGAGCGGAGCGAGTGCTTCAAACGTTGTAAAACGTGTAATACTGCTTAGATCCGGCCCTGTCTTCGCAATACCAGTGTTCCACTTCCATAAACGTGCTAAATTAAAAAGATAATATCTATACTTTTTGTACTTTTTAACATAGCACGTTAAGATTCGCGCTTTCCCTACAATCCCCTCGGATCTTCGTTCAACTATTGCGGTTGCACAATAGTGCTTCGTCCCGTAAATAATGTACTGTAGTCAGGAAAAGTAGTTTTTACTAACTCGTTCGCTATTGTCGTGTCTAGTAAGGGTCTGCATCGCATAATATCGTTTGTTTTAATTTTACCGGAAAATGTGTAAGATAAAGTATGTTTCTAATAGTGAATGTCATCTGAAGATGTGGGAAGCTGTGTTTTAATATATTTCACAGTTCGTAATCTTGACAGCTGGACGTCAGCTATATGAAAACACGGGGATAAAAGAGCTAGCCATATGATTGCTGTAGTCAGTCTTAACTTTGTGTAGTCTCTTTTGTTTTTTAGATTAGATTTTTCAATCAATTTCGAATCCAAAGGGTGAAGATTGGCAGGACGTGCCTTTCAAGGCTTTCGTGAGGACGAAACTACGTTTGTATGGAGAATCGAGTTCAGCCGAGTTGTACTGGGGACTCTTAAGTAGTCTGATGATCCTGTAGGATATCCAATCGGCAAACTTTGACTTAAATTATGATGACACTTCAAAAGTACGTAAATTATGCCAGTACGTATAAATGCATTATGTCAAGCAATATTATGCGATGATAATACCAATAATAACGATATTGACTGATTGTTTCATACAATTCACAATTATTTTCGATGTGATATTCAAAGTAATAATGTTTCGCGTCTTGATGATGTCATGTTAGTTCATCAACAATTATGGAACACAATAACTTTATAGTTAGGTGTGTAGCAACGGTCTTAGGGTGGTATTCCACTCGTCAAATATCTTTGTTAAATCTTTGATCAAAGTTCTTTGACGTAGGCCCATTCCACTCATCCAATATCTTTGTCGCAAGTTTTTTTTTTCATGCATAGCCATGTTGATTTAACTGTCATCGGAATCTGATCAAATGTCGGGGTCCCATCCAAGTTGGATGAAATCATCCAATTTCTTTGATCAAATGTATATTGGACAAAGATATTGGATGAGTGGAATACCTCCCTTAGGTGATTCCAACCCGCGGTCCTATGTTCTGTGACAGTAACAATTATAACTAGCACAGGTTTTGATAGGTCGTCCGTCTGATATACTTTAGGCAAATACAGATATAACCAGAGATTAAACAAGAGACAATAATGTCTATACATACCTTTGAAATAATGAGCCTGCTGTAGCGTAGTTTCACTATGGAAAGGTCCATGTACCAATCATTTTGTATGATTCGTTGTCCTCTGCTTATCCTCTTGACCGCCACAGTCATCCAGTCGTGACAGCCAATGAAAAGGATCACACAACGTCATCAATACATGACCATTATGTACTGGATTCTTAATTTTATATTCGTGGGAAAAATTGAAAAATAAGAACAGAAAGAGGAAGAGCTTGTAAGAGGCCACTAGTGAAGAATTTGGCGCCTGAGCTTGATTGTTCCGGTGTTTGTCGGCCTGTTTAGCCTAGTTGGTAGCCTACACTGCCTCCGAAGCTAGAAGTCCCGGGTTCGAATCCCGGCCAGGGCAATTATTTGTGCATTTAGCACGGATATTTGTTCTTGGGTCTTGGATGTTTTCTATGTATTTATATATATAAGTATGTATATCGTCGTCTAGTACCCATAGTACAAGCTTTGCTTAGTTTGGGACTAGGTCGATTGTGTAAGATTGTCCCCCAATATTTATTTATTTATTTTTTATAGCTCAGTGGCTAGAGCGATTGGGCGCGTATGCCAGACGTCGCAGGTTCGAATCCTGCTTGAAGCAGCATTTTTCAAATTTCTCCCTATAATTTGAAGAGAATTTTCGTTAGCAGCGTTACTGCTCAATACAAAATTAGTTTATGTACTGGATTGTCAGTTTCGTGGCATACAGAGCACGTAACTTCATTCGTAGTGTGGCGGTCAAGGGTTTAACATAGCGGCGCCATCTATTGAGAGTTTTTTTTTCATAGATGCTGCCATGATAAGCAGAGGTCTTATTGTAATACGAAATGAATGAAGCACAGACCTATTTATATTGATACTAGCTACAAGCAAGCTCATTATTTTAAAGGACGCTGCTTTGCCAAGAAGCGTCTGCAGTTGAAAATTAAACAAATTCTGTGCTAATGATAATTTCAATGATTTTTTTCTTGTCATTAGAGCGTATGGACTCCGGTTTGTCTGTTCATCCCTTAGACGTGGTAGTTGCTTTATATAACGACAAGCAAACATCGTCAGAATTATATGACAATCACTATGGAAGTTTTATAGTATATGGACGTCTTATTCTCCTATGTAACTTTCATTTGGAGTTTTACCCACGGGTAGTGTAATCAGCGAATATGTCCGTACGGATGAAAAGCCCAAAATTATCTACGCACAAATGTCAAGCGACGCGTTTTTAGCTCTGCTCGAATGGTTGTTTGTGAGTAACGTTAGAAACTAGCGTATAACATTTGTCCTTCTCTAACAATACAACTGATTGACGGCCTGTTTAGCCTAGTTGGTAGTGACACTGCCTCCGAAGCTAGAGGTCCCGGGTTCGAATCCCGGCCAGGGCATTTATTTGTGCATTTATCACGGATGTTTGTTCTTGGGTCTTGGATGTTTTCTATGTATTTATCTATATAAGTATGTATATCGTCGTCTAGTACCCATAGTACAAGCTTTGCTTAGTTTGGGATTAGGTCGATTTGTGTAAGATTGTCCCCCAATATTTATTTATTATTATTATTATTTATAAGTGTAAGCGGGATGAATGATATACGCTCGACATGAACTAGTTAGACTGACAAGCACTAACTAAATCATTTGAATTTGCAGAGTTGTATCAAATTAGTCTGTTCAATACGCGACTCTATCGTCCACGCTAGAAGATTCAAACTCAAATGACAGTTTTGTAAAATGCCGGACAGTTTAAATAATTGAGTCTGCGATATGTCTTAACCACATCGATGAACGACAAATACTGGCCCAACATAAGCCGACGTCTGTGTGAATATATACTGACTACGCTCCCTGGGTATTTGAAGCCGGCTACCGCAAGGTACCGTATTTAGGTATTATTTTAGTTATTCGGAACTAGTTTATGCGAATAGCGGGGGTCTGAGGTGACACATTCATGCATCGACGTCTCTTTGTAATTTTATCGTAGCTGGACACTTTGGAACTTTGTCACTTTCAACCGTTGGCAATTTAGTGTGACAGTCCAAACATGACGTTAAAGTGACAAGGTACGGTGTTAAGCCCCTTGTGAGGCTGCGGGCCATGGTCACAGTTATCGCGTCATCATGCTTTTAGTCACTATTTGCAACTTAAGCTGTCATTCACACGAGGTCTTCAGCATACGTCGTTGAGAGATAAGGGACGCTATATGAGAATGTGTTGCCACTTTTTAACGCGCGTTGAATCGCTCGTGTGAGTGATGGCCTAGATTATCATTGTGTTTGTTTAAACGCGCCCGCCCGCCCCTCAGGCCCCCGCCCTCGCTATGATCATGAACTTGTGTTTTTGTATATTTTTCATTTTGTACTGAATTGTGTAAATGTCAATTTGTGACATAGTCTCGGCTAGTGGCGGGACCCTAGCGTAACCCTCCCGATGCCCACGACAGATATAACAGTCAGGGCGTGTAAGCAATATATGTAGGTAGTTTGCGCTGTTTTTTATATCGGTCATGGTTTTAAAAAGGTTTATGACGTCCCGCCGTATTGCAAATGCGACAGATTCCAAAACGTTAGGTAACTCGTTCTACGTTCTATGTATTCATAGTATATTATATCGATCGAATTTGTTTTTGGATTGTTCTTTAAATATATATATCTAGAGTCCTGACCCCGCTTCAACAGCCACCGATGTAAATAATTTAACTGTCCATAAAAAATAAAATGAGGCTCGTCTGTTTTGGCAAATTTGCTTCTAGTCTCGTAGTTTCATCCAATAAACCAACCAGTGCTTTTTGGAAGAAATTACTCATGTTTCGTTCTGGGTTGCTTTTAATACGCGAAGATATCTTTGCCAAATATTACCATTTTTTGGGGCCATGTATAGTACTGAAAAAAAAATACGTTGGTCTTTTAGTGATAGATATTACATTAAGAGGGTGCCCCGTAGAAAAATATTAATTAACGAAATAAGGAACACCCTAATGTATATAGTTTACCAAGTAGAATGAAATCGCCGGGTGATAACAAAAACTCACTAAATGGATGTAATAATGAAGAAAGATCGACCAAGAGTAATTTTGCCAGACAGAAGTTGGTGATTGAAGGTAGTATCGACTTGCCTGGCAATATTGGATGCTGATGGGGGAGCAGGTAGAGGGAGTGTGGACTACAGGCCTAACGCATAACTGAGTCTGTTCCTGAGGTATGGAAGCGGTACGGGAGGGGTGTATTTACGGGGCGTCAAACGACGAGTAACTTCAGTCGGGAGTCGGTCTTGTTACCCCTCCCGTCCCGCTCCCATAGCTCGGGAACAGACTCAGTTATGCGTTAGACCTGTACACCCCTAAGGGGCTTATAGAAATCCACACTCAGCGAGACAGATCTCAAAATAAGGTTTACTATTAAAATGAACTAAATATGTCTTCGGTGTCTGTCTGAAGCGGGGTATTATAAGATTTGAATAGATTACATGTAATGTAAATAGCCTGGGCCCCGTCTGGCGGGCTCGGGGGGTCTAATACAAAGTTCCAAAACGAACCACATGCTCCAATCAAATTTGTACCATTATCCATGTAGTTTTTTTTTTTCGTTTAGTTCGATTTCGGACTTTGGATGGCCTTAGGAGCGATACTCGCCGAAGGAACTTGCGGACAGTAATGTGTCATCCTGTTTAATGAGTGCTTATGGATTCGCCGTTAGAGGCCTTAGTGTAGCGCCGAGGTCTCCGAATATGTCAAATGTCACTAATTAGAATAATGTTGTAAATATTTTGCGATACCTGAAATGAGTCCGCTGGACGCTCAGTCCGCCATACAAACGTAGTTACGCTCTCATTTTAAAACGGCATGCTGGAATAATATGAAACTTTGTAAACATAATGGAGAAAAAAATACAGCGATTATTAAGGTTTTCATACAAGACGTAAATAACTCACTGTATTTTTTGCTATTACAATTTCTAGCAACAGAAACTAATTTCCGACCTAGATATGGCGGCTCCCATTGTGTATACAAAGCTTCATATTATTTCAGCAGGGCGTTTTAAATTGAGAACGAAACTACGTTTGTATGGAGATTCGAGTTCAGCCGAGCGTGAGGGGGACTGCGCAACATTGCGGGATGCTTGATATTTTTACGTTACGAGTAGGTATTAAATATGATTTTAATGTAAACCTTGTTTTCACGCCTGTAATGTAATAACTAACTGACAGCTGGACCTTATTCTACAGTGGCGCCAACTGGTGCACCAAACGGCAGCCCTCATTAGGCATTGGTCTCATTATCTCACCATTGGATAAAACCGAGTGTGATCATTTGAGAAATCCAACTTGTTTGACACTAATCTTGTTGTGGTGCATTTTTTTTCTTATTGACAAGTGTATAGGGACAAAGTTTCAAGTGTTAATGTGGTCTGTCATATTTTAGATTTTTTATATATTTAATATTTATTGTCTACATCATTTTACATTATTAATGAAGTAATATTTCATCCACTAAGAATGTTATTAGCATCACTATTATTAAAATGGTTCTAACGATCATTTTTGATAATTCATTGGAATATGTTCCTGACTTGATGAAACGACGCGTATAGTCCTTTCACAGCAAAATTCAGCGTCGCGTGAATGAATCTTAAGATATTGTCAACAAGTTCCTTCTATGGCGAGTAGCGAACATGAAGGATGTGTTTTATATTTGAATGTATGCCGTGTCGGACGCAATAAACTATGTTGTCGCAACTGTTGTGCATTTAATGTCGCGCGCGCCTGCGCCATTCCGCCCGAGCAGTGGCGCGGCCTTATAACCCATCCCTGCATATAAACCCTTTCAACGCCAAAAACGCCGAAAGTATACTACGACGGTGGCAAACAAGCTTATGGCCAGCCTGATGGTAAGCAGACACCGTAGCCTATGAACACTTGCGACTCCAGAGGAATCACAAGTGCGTTGCCGACCCTTTATTGACTTGGGGATGCGCTGTAGTAGGAGCGAGTTAGCGTTTAATTCTGATAAGTGTAAGCCTTCTTTCAAGTAAGATTTACATTTAGTTATTAACAGAAATATTAGTGGCGTTGAAAAGGTTATTTGGAGCTGCTTGTCCTACAGCTCTTGAGAGAAAAGTCTGGCAATAAACTACTGACATATTTACGCCACGACACTGCAGTACAAGTTAAGAGTGCGCAATACGCTCGGTCCTCCATACAAACGTATTTAGGCTCTCATTTTAAAACGCCATGCTAGAATAACATGAAACTTTGTATACACAATGGAATTCGGCATATCTAGGTCGGAAATCAGTTTCGGTTGCTTGAAATTATAATGGAGAAAAAAATACAGCGATTATTAAGGTTTTCATACAAGCCGTAAAAAACTCAAAAAAACCGTTGTATTCTTTTTTTTGGACAATTTCTAGCAACAGAAACTAATTTCCGACCTAGATATGCCGGATCCCATTGTGTATACAAAGTTTCATGTTATTCTAGCATGGCGTTTTAAAATGAGAGCGTAAATACGTTTGTATGGAGAACCGAGCCACACCGAGCGTACTGCGCCCTCTTCAAAAACAGGAATGCAAGTTTTGGAAAAAGTCGAAGAAATAAACATGAATCTGATAAAACATCTGGAGGACGGTGCTAGTTATATTAAGTATTTAGAAATTATTTGAGGTCAAGTATAAATTTACCTCAATGAACTGACTTTCTATGCAGTATGTTATACCATGAAAGCGTTTGGAAATTTAAGAAAACTGCCAAGTTAAAGCTCAAAATGCATTAAGCCGCAATAAATTAGTTTTACTATAAACAATTTAGTGCCACACTTGGCACCTTCTCAGCTAATCTACGGAACTTGGCACCCATTTAGATCTCAATTGTTTTGTCGGTGAAGACTACAACCACACATCGCATATTCTTAACCCTTTATTTGGCAATGTATATCAGGATATACAAACTATTTGACTATATTTTTGTTTTCTGTTCTGACTGAAATTGTTTGGACTATTCAGTGCCACCGAGGCTTGAATATGGGGCATTAGCATTTTTTGTCAAATAATGGGTTAATATTGAACTGGCTCCCACTTTCACGTTTATGTTTTTGATGGGATATCATTAATTTATGTCAAACTTCACCAAATGGTGCTTTTCAAGAGCGAATGCACGAGTTACTATACAAAATACCCAAATCGCCATAGGTGCACCGAAAATATTGGAAGAGTTCCCTCGATTTCTCCAGGTCCTGGAGAAATCAGATTCTGACCCGATGACAATGGGACCACCCCGGAAGTATCCTGTTTCAAACAAAAAAGATTTTTCCCCTCACTAGCTCGGAAAGCCGTCTTTTATCCTTTGAAACAAGCGGGTAAAAACGCATTTTATCCACAAGTGGGGAAAGTAATTTGACCTTGGAGCGTGTTTGAGTAGCTTTTGACAGATAACAAAACGTAAAACGCTCATATTAATGGTTCGTTTGATATCAATTATCATTGAATAAATGGTTTGAGAATTTCATAAAAAATACCAAATTGAGCTTTATTTAATGATTTAAGTCGTAAACCTTAAAATTCTATAAGTAACATTTTTTTATAATGACTTTGAGTATACTTGTAAACGCACAAGTTGAGTCGATGCAATTTCAAAACGCATCGTCAGAAATGTCATCTTGTCAATGTCAACTAAAATATACACAACTTGTCACCGACTCCGACTCGCGTAAATATTATACACAACTTTCAGAGTTTTCTGTTATAATATCGTAAAAAAATCAGTGATTCCAGTGATGAAAATCATGCCTGTGGAACTGTGTTCTTTTGCATGTTGCACTTTCCTCGCTATAGTGAGGAGAAAAGTTTTGTGTTACACACGGGTGCAAAGTTGGATTTTAATTCTCGTGTGTTGAAACACTCGCTACGCTCAGGGTTCTATTTTAGAACCACTCGCTTCGCTCGTGGTTCAACTATAGAATCCTTTCGCTGGCTCGTGTTTCAATTCCGCACTCGCGGGTAAAATACAACTTTGCACCCTTGTATAACAAATAACTATTTCCTAATCCATACTAATATTAAAAATATAGGTGAAATAGTTATTGAGATATTAAAGTCCAAAAAACGGATTTTTTACCACTGACTGACTGAGTGACTAGTAATCAAAAACCTAACCCACTTCCAGGTGACCGAGAAAGGTGAAATATGGCATCCTGCTTGGTAATTGTGTGTGTACTCATATAAAACTCGGAAAACAGAACAGATTTTTTTAGTTTAATTATTTAATTTTTTTGAAAATAGTTATTTTTTTAGTTTTATTATTATTATTTTTGCTTGTTACCTCAGAACTCCGTCATTTATTAACCGACTAGCTTTTGCCCGCGGCTCCGTCCGCGTGCAACGCGTTGTCGGCTAATGGTGGAAACCTGATAAAGTAATATTATGAAAGTATGCAAGTGACTCAAAAAAAAAAAATTAAAATATTATAATCGTTTTGAATTATAAGCAGAAGTTCCTCAAATGTTTTTCTTGCATTCTTAAATACTCAAAAAAGTGTTTTACATTATTTTTTCATTCGAACACAACACAAAATAGTCACTTTCATGAATTCCAGAATTCCATAGAGGATCTTGCCAATATCGACGACAATATTTTCTCTTGTTTTTACGTAATTTCCGTTTCAACAGTAACGTTAACAGCAGTGTTTCTTCGTCGAAATCCATGACTTTTTTGATAATCGAACAAATTTCGAACAGTAAGTACGTGTATCCTATTTGGTGCCTAATTTTCAACTGATATTGTTGAGACGCGGTGGGTTGCGTGCTCTGTCCGTCGCAGTGACGCTGCGTGGGTGCCGACAAGACGCTCCGACGCTCGACAGCCGCCACTGACGTCGAGGAGGCGCGGCGCTAACACGGCGCCGACGCCGCGCGGACGTCGCTGCGACGTCGACGTTCGAGAGGCGCTGCAGCGTCGCGTCGGCGCTGCGGAAGCGCGGCGTCGACGCTGCGCGGGCGTTGGTGAGGCGTCGACGTTCGGGAGACGCTAGATGTGGGGGGGGGGGGGGGGGCCTTAAAATTCTGAAAAAAATCAAGATGTACATTAATAAATTCTTTCAACGATTTTTGGTTTGAACAAGATAGATTTAGCGGTTTATAAGTTATTGCTGAAAAACTGTCTTGCCCAAATAAAAGGGCGTAAGTGCCGTGAGTTTTCTATGAAGATACGACTATTTTTGATTCAATGTATTGTATAGTGGTTTTAAATGTAGATTAGGAGCTGTCGGTACGGAACCCTTCTTTGTGCGTGGCCCGACACGCACTTGGCCGGTTTTTTATTTATTAGACACACCAACAAGATACAAAAGCTTATACGTTTATTTGTTATCTGTTCAACAACAGAGCAAAGTAAAATTTTGCTGCAAGCGAAAGATTCTATAATTGAATCACGAGCGTAGCGAGTGATCCGAAATTAGAATCTTAAGCGTAGCGAGGGACTCAAAGACACGAGATGTAAATATCTTTGCTCTCGTGAGATACATACAACTTTTCACCTCAGCAGCGTGAAGATATAACGCAAAGGAATAGTGATAGAGAGAATGAAGTTACTTAAACTAACCTACGATATGAAAAATATTAAAGTTAGTTTTTTCACTGGTTTCAAGCCGGAAAAGTCGTTTTCACGCTCGCAGCAAAATTGCATTTTGGTCACTGTTTTCACGCAACATTTTCGAGCCGCTGAGGTGAAAAAAAAATAGGTATAACAGATGAAAAAAATCACATTAACATTCGAATAATGGAGTCGAAACTGGGACTGTACCCATGTACAGTGCCAGTTTCGACTCTATTATTCTGGGACTGTACACAAAGAATTCTCCTCTCACGGTACAAGAAATACATGTCATAAACTAGTACACTCGCCATCTCGCATAATCTATCTGTACTCGGGGTAACGCCTTAAAAATAAGGTTGTGTTCAGATATTTATGAGCACCTTGATTATATATATTTCTCTCCGATTTATTTCAAACGTAAAAAAATTCGGTCAAAATTTTCTTTTTTGGTTCAAGCTTTTATGGCCGACCTTACTTTTTTTGCACTAATTAAGAGGGCGCAGTACGCTCGGTGTGGATCGGTTCTCCATACAAACGTATTTAGGCTCTCATTTTAAAACGCCATGCTAGAATAACATGAAACTTAGTATACACCATGGGATCCGGCATATCTAGGTCGGAAATTAGTTTCTGTTGCTTGAAATTGTCAAAGAAAAAATATACAACGGTTTTTTGAGTTTTTCTACGGCTTGTATGAAAACCTTAATAATCGCTGTATTTTTTCTCCATTATAATTTCAAGCAATCGAAACTGATTTCCGACCTAGATATGCCGAATCCCATTGTGTATAAAAAGTTTCATCTTATTCTAGCATGGCGTTTTAAAATGAGAGCCTAAATACTTTTGTATGGAGAACCGAGCGTACTGCGCACTCTTAAGGGTTCTAATGAGCCCAAACATAACGGGTATATCTTGCGCGGTTTACGAGTTCCTATGACTACCTTACGACTGCATCATCAGACCAACTCCGTGGTGCCATATTATTGTATTGTCATCACTGTTAACTACATAGGTAAATTTTAGCTCAAGCGATCCCGGGAAGTGGTTCAAATCTTGCAAGCAACACACATACATACAAATATTGTAGATAGTACAACCCTTCTGAACCACAATGGATGTGGGCACATGTGGGTTGATGACAAATACGTGTGTTTATTCGCTATAAAGTCGTCATTCGTCACTTGGATCCTTGTTTTTCACAAATCACAAACATAACCTCCAGTGGTGTATGTGGTAATGTTAAACGAAATATAATTATATTTAGGCGCATAAAATTAGCGAAACCTGGACATAATTAGATAACTGTAATTTTCTTTTTCTATGAATTAAAGTATTGTTAGTAAAATAAAAATAATTAATCATTTTAAGGCTCCGCGTCAATGTTAAAAAAAAAAAACAAAAAACTAATTTTGTAACACATTTTGATTTCGTAAGTAAACCATAATAAATAACTTTGTAAAAGTACCTGTATTATGATAAGAAAAAATATAATTTAATCAATTATCATGGATATTTTTTGTTTAAATTGTTTATTATAGTACTAATAAAATGTTGACGGTTTGTTTAGCCTAGTTAGTAGTGACAGTGCCTCCGAAACTAGAGGTCCCGGGTTCGAATCCCGGTCAAGATTTTGTTCCGGGGTCTTGGATGTTTTCTATGTATTTATCTATATAAGCATGTATATCGTCGTCTAGTACCCATAGTACAATCTTTGCTTAGTTTGGGACTCGGTCGATTTGTGTAAGATTGTCCCCCAATGTTTATTTATTATTTATTTATATTAAACAAAAAATATTCTCGATAATTAATTAAATGATATTGTTTCATATCATTATACACGTCCGAAATCAAAATATGTTAAAAAATTTGTTTTTTGTTTTTTATCATTGACGCGGAGCCTTAAAATGTTTAATTCTTTATATTTTCAGTATAATTAACTATACTCTAAATCATAGAAAAAGAAAATTACAGTTATCGAATTATGTCCAGGTTTTGCTAATTATATTCGCCTAATTTGGTTTTCACAACGAACGAGTTGTTCAATAATTTATACCAAAAAGAAACCGACTCCAATTTTGTGCTAGTTATGCCACAATTTGTGGTTTCCGTGAGCCAATGGTTGATTACCTACAGAAAATACCGAAATCGGCATATGCGTGCCTATCAAATTCGAGGGAGTATTAATTCCCTCGATTCCTCCTAGATGCCATCATCAGACATTCACCAAATTTATATGGGATCAATGTAGGGGTAGGTACCTACTTTGAAACAAAAAAGATTTATCAAAATTGGCCAACGTGGTCGAGTTATCGGTGAACATACATACATAAAAAAAAACAAGCAAACATGCAGACGAACTGAGTACCTCCTTCCTTCTATTGAAGTCGGTAAATAAATCGGTGCAAATTACTTTGTCTGCTACACCTATCACTGACAATTGAAACTATTTACTGCCAATAAAAACGCAATGCAGCCTTTGGTGCATTCACTAAATTTAAATTACGGAGGAGACGTACATACTTGGTAAGATAATAAGTATGTAAAAGCTATCTATCTATTCAAAAACATTACTCGCCTGTGTTCTTGCCCAGCATAACAAGACTCCCAGTGGTAGGTACCTACGCCCATCTCCTCATTCCAGGAGAGTACCAAAGGCCTGCGCCCAGTGGACGTATTGGCTATGTGCGAAGTAGGTGGTAGGGGTAAGCTAGGCGATCGTAGCGCACACCATGGCAGAAATGTGTACTTACCGGGGACCACTGTCAAATTTACTTTCACGTTTTCTATTGGTTTCTTAACGGTTTCCTACGATTCGTTTCGTTTGTATGTATTTATTTATTCTCTTATTTATTTCAGTAAAATTTCCAATACGGGGTCTTTCTCGTTTACTAAAGTAAATAAAATATTCATGTGTCATTATTTGACATCTCTAAATTTTGACATTGTTTCGGGACGTTTGACGTTTCAGACGTGCACATAGCCAATAAGTATAGGCTGAAGAAGATGAGATATCCAGTGACTGGATCTAATTTCACGTGATGAAGAGTGAGGGCAGGCCAAAGGGATTAGGAAATAACACTAACAACATATTAACTCTTGCCTTGAAGAGATCTATGTAAATTAAGTAATTATAATTTATCGAGAATATGAACGGTGTGAACGAATTATATTCATAAGAACGAGGAAAGAAAAGTAGGAACCAGAACCACCGTAAAATTCAAAGGTTCGGCAACGGGCACGTGACACTTGTGGAGTTGAAAGCGTCTATTAGGCTACGAATGCTACGATACGATGACAGCTTGCCATCTGGCAGGCTATACGCCTGTTTGCCACTGACGAGGCATTTAAAAAAGACGCTTCGTGCGAATAAATGGTACAAATGGAAGGTAAATGTTAGTTACACATCCTATTGTTAACAAAACTAAAATCAAAATTGTTGGATAGATGTTACTACTCCATAGCTGATTTTATGGAAGATACGAGCCTGTAATATGTTGAATGTCGTCTTAGAATATCTACAGCAATGTACAGATAGAATATTATATTAGGTAAGAAATTGTACATAGTTATTGTTGCCACACCCTTCCTGGGTCCATTGTATCTTAGTTTTAAGTTGGTTGCAATAAATGATTATGATTAAATTGACATCTTAACATTTTAAGAATGGAACCGCTCCCCACGCCTTGGGACGTCCGGTCCGGTCGTCCAATAATGAACCGGGAAAGGTGAAATGTACATTTAATTTAAGTATCTTAATTTCACAATATTCACCAGGATGAACAACTTAGTCTTTTTAGGGTTCCGTAGTCAACTAGGAACCCTTATAGTTTCGCCATGTCCGTCTGTCTGTCTGTCCGTCTATCTGTCTGAGGCTTTGCTCTGTGATTGTTATGGCTAGAAAGCTGCAATTTGGTATGGATGTATAAATCAATAAATCAGACAATGTGGTAAAATAAAATCTGTAAAAAAAAATTACGGTACCTACCCTACACGTAAAGTGGGGATGATTTTTTTTTTGCTTCAACCCTATGGTGTTGGGTGTTGTTGAATAGGTATTTTAAAATGAATAATGGTCTTCATTAAACATTTTTTGATAAAGTGAATATTTTCGAGAATAATCACTCCAAAAGAAAAAAAAATTGTGTCTCTCCCCTCTAACTTTTCAACCATGGGTCCAAAAATATGAAAAAAATATCATGAAAGTAAAGCTTAATAAAGACTTTTAACGAAAACTATAGCGGACATGATCAGTTAAACCGTTTTTGAGTTATCGTAAAGTCTTCCCTTCTTTGTAAAAGTCGTATGAAACGCTGCGAAAGTATTCCCTTTTGCTTATTATTGATTTTTTTGAGTAAGTTCATTGAGCAACTACGGAACCCTACACTGAGCATGGCTCGACATGCTCTTGGCCAATTTTTGTACTTAATTATTTTCTTTCCAGAATTGTTCATCCTATTTCGCATCAACGAGACAATTCACCTTGTGTATTTTCTCTGCCCATTCGCTAAGATTCGTTACGTTACAAACTACGCTCAAAGTACCACTACCTATAATCAAAGTTTTGAGTTATACTGGCAAAGTCTATTTGCGTTGTGAATAAGCCCATGTACATCCGTTTAAAACTTTTCAGCGCTGACTTCAGCATATAAACGAGTCGATCGGACGCAACAGACGTCCGGTTCAGTAGCACTGGCACAGCAGTCGGGGATCCTCAGCCGCCGCAGTAGGACGTAAGGGAATACGGACGGTGAGTCTTTTATACTTTGTTTCAAACTTTAACGAAAGCATTGAGTATTTTGTTGCGTTTTGAATCGATATTTGTGTACTGAACACTAGTTGTAAATAGATTATTGTTATTTTGACGTAAAGTTAAAGCTAAGTTAGTTGCTGATTAGGAATCGCGTGCCCAACGATAACTAGGACATACATATTTATTACAAAAAATAATTCTCTTCATGATAATGTGGCATATACCAGAATAATACAATTAATAAACTTCTAGTGAATATGATTATTATACATTTGTTGTGTTTATCAGTTGTGCTGTAAATTTCATTTTGCTCGGCATTACATTTGAAATGAACACATCAAAGGTTCTTAGAAATTCAGTAAGAGTAGTAAGTACCTTCTAGTTCTAGGTAGTACTACTACTCACGACGAGCGAAAGCTAGAAAAACTAATATAGCTTTGTATAACCGATATAGGAATACTTAAGGATGATTCAGAGTAGACCGTTCCGTGTCCGGGCCGGCCCGTTTTCTATGACAGCAAACGCAACGGCCGGCGTATTTCTCTAGAAGAAAACGGGCCGGCCCGGACACGGAACGGCCTACTCTGAATTATCCTTTAATCTGTAATCTGTACCAAGTTTGGAGTGGAGTGGATTCAATAGGCCAAAATACATATGTGTGAAAATAAGCTTTTTAGGGTTCCGTAGTCAACTAGGAACCCTTATAGTTTCGCCATGTCTGTCCGTCCGTCTGTCCGTCCGTCCGTCCGCGGATAATCTCAGTGACCGTTAACACTAGAAAGCTGAAATTTGGTACTAATATGTATATCAATTACGCCGACAAAGTGGTAAAATAAAAAGTGGAAAAAAATATTTTATTAGGGTACCTCCCCTATACGTAAAGTGGGGAGTGATTTTTTTTTCATTTTAACCCTAACGTGTGATATATTGTTAGATAGGTATTTAAAAATAAATAGGGGTTTACTAAAATCATTCTTTGATAATGTTAATATTTTCGGAAATAATCGCTCCAGAAGTAAAAAAAAATTGTCCCCCCCCTCTAACTTTTGATCCATAGGTTTTAAAAATATGAAAAAAATCTCAAAAGTAGAACTTTATAAAAACTTTGTAGGAAAATTATTTTGAACTTGATAGGTTGAATAGTTTTTGAAAAAATTACAAAAACTACGGAACCCTACACTGAGCGTGGCCCGACACGCTCTTGGCCGGTTTTTTTTACAAGCTTTTATTTAGTTTCACCTGTCCCGTTGTCTGTAATCAAATCTTGCAAGTTAAATTTGATCCACTTCCCGGTTTCCGATTGAGCTGAAATTTTGCATGCATGTATAAATCGGATGACGATGCAATATTATTATGACATGGAGCTGATCTGATGATGGAGATGTTTTCTATGTATTTAAGTATATATCTATTAAATATATCGTCGTCTAGCACCCATATCACAAGCCTTATTGAGGTTACGTGAAAAAAAAACCTCTAGTATTTATTTATCTTTTTTGACGACCTGTTTAGCCTAGTTGGTAGTGACTCTGCCTCCGAAGCTAGAGGTCCCGGGTTCGAAAAGCCAGGGCATTATTTGTGCATTTAGCACGGATTTTGTTCGTGGGTCTTAGGTATTTAAGTATGTATTTATCTATATAAGTATGTATATCGTCGTCTAGTACCCATAGTACAAGCTTTGCTTAGTTTGGGACTAGGTCGATTTGTGTAAGATTGTCCCCCAACATTTTTTTATTTTAATTATTCGGTTAACATAATATTTCTTCATTTGTTCTAAAACATACCAATGTAGCGGTAAAACTCTTGATCATTATCAAAGTGAAATGTGGATAATAAAAAAAGTTAAATAACATTAAAAATGAAAAAAAGTAGTGATTATAAGGCAGCAGGCAGCAAGGCAGGCAATCCATTATGGCAACTTGTGATGTTTACAAGCCTTTAAAATTGTTCGGTACCTAAATATTCGGCTGTTGAACCAAACTATTCGGCCGAATATCCAACACTCAAAAATAAGCCGAATATGCCTAATACCAAATAATGACCGAATATTCAGCGCATTTCTAGTTACGAGTAAAATGATTGTATGTAATAAGGGATGATTCACAGTAGACCGTTCCGTGTCCGGGCCGGCCCGTTTTCTATGACAACAAACGCAACGGCCGGCGTATTTCTCTAGAAGAAAACGGGCCGGCCCGGACACGGAACGGCCTACTGTGAATCATCCTTAACAATAACTGATTGCTAGTACTATCTTTAATGTAAAGTAAACCATATGAAAGATCAAGGCACACATAAATTATATCTTTGGAGCAATGATTCGTTACAAATGTTTCCACATAAACCCAATAAATAATTAAGGTTTAAAACTTTAATATTAGATTTGTTAGACGAGTAAAAATATATTGTTTGAAATTGGTCTACAAATGCGTCGTTAAAATTATCGTGGTAAACTTAACAACTTGTTGATTGGAGTACGTGTTTCGGTCGAGTCCTGCAGATTTTTTGCCTTCTCATCAGGTTTATAGGAATGCCGCCGGCGTCTGCCAAAACGTCTCCTCTGTTCGTTCTACGTCATACGCATTGGAACTTTACTTCACGGGAATAAAAATCAAAATTGTATAAACTACTTAGTCGTATAAAGCTGACCGCACAACGAAAACATGAGTGGCCATTTGTGAACCCTATCATAACGAGATAAGATATAAAATATATGCGATATATTCAAACCCTTTGAACTTGTGACCTTTTGTCGTCTCGGTGAAGTAGAGCGGTCTCGGAAACTCGGGAGAGGATAATCGTCTTCCACAATCGTCAGACATTCGCAATATATATACTAAGCTTTTACTTTAGCCAAAGTTATTTACCATTCTAGCATTCTAGCTAGATGAATGTTTGATGACTATGACGAACCACTTTACACTGTGATTACAATCACAATGCTAGGATGTCAATATTATCGCAGATTTAAAAACGTTTCGATATTGCTTGAATATTCACCAATATCCACGTGAAACGTTATTGTAATACGAATGTATCGCGTGAAATTAATCAGTGTGTAAGAGGCCCCTATGGGCCCTACGGAAGATCAGCGCCGGCTGCAAAGCCCGCATATATGCTGAGTAGGTTCCCTTTCGTAACTACGCCTTTGTTTGTGTGTTGTCTATGCATTTATCTAATGTTAATATTGCGCTTGTTATGAATAAATTTTTGAATCTGAATCTGAATCTGAATCTGAACCTATATTAAATACGTATGAAGAACATTTTGCAACGATTTGGTGATATCATTCTATTACTACTAGTTGACGACCTGTTTAGCCTAGTTGGTAGTGACTCTGCCTCCGAAGCTAGAGGTCCCGGGTTCGAATCCCGGCCAGGGCATTTATTTGTGCATTTTTCACGGATATTTGTTCTTGGGTCTTGGATGTTTTCTATGTATTTATCTATATAAGTATGTATATCGTCGTCTAGTACCCATAGTACAAGCTTTGCTTAGTTTGGGACTAGGTCGATTTGTGTAAGATTGTCCCCCAATATCATTTATTTATTATTTATTACTGTTATGTTGTAAGTTAAATAAATAAATAAATAGGCGAGTCCTTATTGTGTTCGTGGCCATTATTAGTTTCACTAAAATACGAATATATAATCAGAAAAATACTGCTAACTTTAAGGCTCCTTTTGCGATACTTTCCTGCGTACAGTCTAAAAAATATCACCTTTTTAATGATTTAAAATATATATTTTTTTCCAAAATTAAGTTTGTCCCGTATCTTTTCACCTGAGCAGCTTGAATGTGGCGGTTTTGCTGCTTGAAACCAGTGAGCAAAATGCAATTTTGCTGCGAGCGTGAAAACTCTTGCTGCTTGACACCAGTGAGCAAAATGAAATTTTGCTGCGAGCGTGAAAAAACCTTACTTTTTAATTTTTAATATCGTAGGTTAGTCGCAGGTCATCTTTTCATACTAACGGTGTGTAATACAAACTTGGAACATTAAAACTTCATTCCCTCTGCACTAAATTCCTTTGGGTTATATGTTCTCGTCGCTGAGGTGAAAAGTTGTATGCATCACACGAGAGCAAAGATGTCTGCTTCTCGTGTCTTTGAGTCCCTCGCTACGCTCAAGATTCTAATTTTGATACAGCCTGGTGACAGACGGAAAGACAGACGGACGGACACTGGACAGCGGAGCCTTAGTAATAGGGTCCCGTTTTACCCTTTGGGTACGGAACCCTCTTCAGAAATCAACTGTCTGTACTTGGGTAAATTTTGTGGAAATATTTAGTGCTAAGTACCTACCTACTAAATTTTGTGGCCACGAAACAATCTAAAATAAAAGATTGAAAAATTGATCACCCATTCCAGATGGACGGATTCCAGAGGTCGCGGGTTCAAATCTCGCCCGGGCACGCCCGGGTGATCAGTTTTTCAATCTTTCATTTTCGATTGGAAATTATAATTCCGCTAAGTGGACGTTTCCGCTTGTAAAAATATTTACAGTTAGAATGGGGTAGCACATTGTTACTAATGGTTCTCAATGTAACTTGAGACGTTGGTGCCGTTTCAAAAAGTTGTAGCAACTTTGACGGTAGATGTCGCTACTAGTCTCCCTAAGGCTTAATTAAAAACAGTGAACTGATTGAAAGATTCGTCGCCTCGGGATAACCCGCGGTAGCTCAGTCGGTAAGAGCAATGGACGGATTCCAGAGGACGCGGGTTCAAATCCCGCCCGGGTGAATCTTTCATTTTCGGTTGGAAATTATAATTCCGCTAAGTGGACGTTGCGCGTGTGCTTGTAAAAATATTTACATTTAAAATTATATTTCATAGAAACGGACAAAGTAAAAATCCGTTTCTGACGCTTTTTCCTTACAAAAACACGGCTGAATTATTTAACTAATAAAATTTGTTTCGAATGAGAAGGAAGAAGGACCATACAGAAGACAAATCGGTATTTAATAAATAAATATCGGAGGACAATCTTACACCAATTGATCTATCTAGTCCCAAACTAAGCAACGCTTGTACAGTTAGCATCAAAAGTAGCTACGCATATGAAGGGGTCAAAAACTCTTATTTATTCCTTTGTAATACTTTTGAATTAAAGAGATATTTACTATCGAACTGTTTTCACGATCTCCAGGAGTTTTTAGCAATAAATGCAATTGCAATTATAAATGAAATAATCTGTTAAATATGTTAGGTAAATTCTTAAAATATTATATATAAAAAAGACACAGAGGAAGGCCACAAAAGAAATGGACAGACGATATACTTTCAGTATCACGAACAAGCTGGATTCAAATAGCCCAAGATAGGCATAAATGTAAGAGGGATGAGGAGGCTTTGACCCGAAAGGGATCAACAACTGAATAAACAAGTACTAACACTTAACATAAGGAAAAAAAACTAATAATTCTAACAAATATATTAAAATGGAAATTGTCTGTTTGTGGAAATAAAAAAGCTATATTATTATTGTTATATTCTTAAAATATTAGTACACGCTCGTAAATGACGATGATGATGATCGTAAATGATGATGTTGATGTTGGTTTATATTCATTTTATTATGCAAAAATCAATCTAAAATAATCATGTATAAATTGATACTACGTCAAATCAAATTGAAACATGATCTGGCAACACTATTATATTTTGTAAATGGCAATTCTCTCGCTACCCTCTTTGATTCAGTACGGACGTATACTTGCTTCCAAGTGGTGTTCAATAAACGTTCATTATTCAATTCTGCTCAAATAATCTTTTCTTTGCTTTCCATTGCGCCAAACCTCTAATAGTTGAATAGCTTGTAAATATTTTTAAGACCTATATGTACAACATAAAGCAATAGAGAAGTATATATGAAGTAAAGACTTTTGAAGTTTTCAAATGCGTAGCTACTTTTGATGCTGACTGCACTATGGCTTCTAGACGACGATATACCTAAATATTTATATAAATAAATACATACTTAAATACATAGAAAACATCCAAGCCTCAGGAACAAATCATCATCATCATCATCATGTCAGCCGAAAGACGTCCACGGCTGGACATAGGCCTCCCCCCAAGACTTCCACAACAAATATTCGTGCTAAATACACAGATAATGCCCTGACCGGGCTTCGAACCCGGGACCTCCGGCTTCGTTGGCAGAGTCACTACCAACTAAGATAAAGTGGTAGTAATGATATTATTTGGCTTTCGTTACATTACATAAGGGTACCTAGTTAAATTATGTGAAAACGGGAGCTGAAAGTCAGGGTAACTTATATTAGGTAATCAAAATGTAATTACAAATGGGATTTACAGATCCCTATTCGGGCTTTAAGTAGGTAGGTACTATTGTACCTACGGCCGCCATTTCCAGAAAATATAACTTTGTGAATTTTATATGCTTTCCTAAAACATTCGGGAGCTGACTTCATCTAAAATTTGCTAAATATTTTATGACAATGTTCCAGTTAACTCAGGTACAGTACTTAAGGTATACCGGCAAACGGTCCCCGGGTGCCAGACCACAAAGTTTCGCTAATTAGATTTCTGTCTGTTCAATACGAACGAGTAACATAACGATTTACCATAAGTTTGGCTGGATTAGAAACCCAATAGAATCTGTTGAGACGCTAATAAATAATTATAACTTCCCGAACTTGAAAGCTGTTGGAAGCATTAAGCTATTGGCTATGTGCGAAGTAGGTGGTGGGGGTAAACTAAGCGATCGCAGCGCACACCATGGCAGAAATGTGCAATTTCCGGGGACTTATTATATGTCAAATTTACTTCGACGTTTCCTATTGGTTTCCTACGATTCGTTTCGTTTGTATTTATTTATTTATTTTCTTATTTATTTCAGTCAAATTTCCAGTAAGGGGTCTTTCTCGCTTACTAAAATAAATTAAATATTCATGTGTCATTATTTGACATCTCTGAGTTTGACATTGCCCTGGGACCCGTGACGTTTGACGTTTCTGACGTGCACATAGCTGGCAGTCCTATGTGGTTGTAACTGTAACAGCCGTGTGTGCCGTGCAAGCTATAAATCAAGCGAGACAGGGATATGAATTAAACGTTACTCATATCATAGCTCGTTCTACCTTACGGATCGCAGTCTGCCACGCAGAATCTGTGGTGCGGTGCGATCACCCGCGCGCCTTATGACCTGTAACATCGTTCTTTCATAACCAAAGGGCGAACGGCCAAGACAAGAAGAACCGAGAGAGGCCGGCGGAGAGAGGGAAGGGGGCCGCGAACGGTAAAAGAAGTGTATCTACTATCCTCTCTCTGTCGTAGTTGCATATTCCAGTGACAGAGACGGAGATACACGAGCGAACTTTGTTATTTGTTCGCACTAGTTCGCAGGAGGGCCTTCTATTCGTAGTCCGTATCTAATAGATGTCGCTCAATGGATTCTTTCTATTATTACTGTTATTACTTGTTTATTAGACCTGAATGTATACTTACGCAACTTCTATGATACAGAGCATTCAACGACCATATGTTACTGAGCTCATTCATTTGATATCGGCCATGGTAATGGTACCAATGAACTCTAGTAGCATTTAGGTCGCCTCATTCTGAAATCAGTCCGTGCACGTAGCCAGGCAGTCCTGTGGTCGGTCACATGATTGAAGGAACGAACAAAATCAAAGTCCACAGTATGTAACTGAGCGCGGGATACTACATAGGTGCTCTTTGTAAAAGATAAACGAAGATATAGTAATGCCACATCCACAGATAACTTGCCACATCGCAGTGCAAGCCCAAATCATTATGATTATATTAATCCCTGCAAAACGGTTTGTGCTGGCGCAAGGATGTGCGGAAATACCGACAATCCTGTTGGATGGCTTCCCACTGGTGTTAGTCGACAAGTTTTGTTACATTGCGTCGCAAAAATGGCGACTATGTTTGGGAAACTGAGTACAAGAGTATGGTAAAATAAACATCTGAACAGGAAGATCAAGATTGTCGTTTATCAGACTTGTATCCTGAGCATACTCTTGTACGGAGCTGACACCGGGACAGTGGACTGAACACGAACTTCGCCTTTACACCTTTCATATGCGCTGCATTCGGAAAGTCTTGGGCATAGCGAGCGACGAGAGGGTGCTTGAGATTGCACAGCTAGCCAGTCTCTTTGCGCTGCTAAAACAGAGACGCTTGCGGTGGCTCGGGCATGTGCATCGAATGCAACCGTCCCGTTTGCCGCGGCATGTTTTGCTTGACGCTGGAGCTGATGCCAAAAGAAGCGTCGGTCGGCCGATGCTGCGGCAAGGAACTGCGCCCAGCGAGATATGCACGCATTAAGCATCCCGATGCATAAATATAGCTTCCCGGGACAGGAACAATGACGCTAACTAATGGTGACTAATGGGCGTAAAGTCCACGATAAAGCATGGTCCGGGACATCGGCGTGACATTCGCCACGGGCTAACTTCACTTGCGAGGCTTGCGGTCGGGTATGCCGCTCCCGCATCGGTTTACACAGCCACGAAGACGTCTGCCTACTTGACACTGCTTGCATATTCTGTAATAGACTCGAAGGCTATTGATGCATGGACAACAACCAATAACCAACCGCTCAAAGCAGTTACCCAAACAAAAACTGACCGTGCATAGCCGTACCCCGCGCAATCGATGCGAATTAGCGATCGCCGCTACCACTTACATAACACCCCATATCACGCAATATTAACACGTGGAGCAAACATAACCCTTAACAAATATTTAATAGCAAACACATTTGTAATCCCCCTCAGTGTAGACATAGGGCACATGTAAACTATTAAACATGATGGCAATTTTGTCCTATTTGCGTAGGATTCGAGCCTTGATGTTCAGTCAGGCAAGGCATATGACGTCCTTTGAGTTTCCCTCTTATGTGTAATTGAATAAACGTGTGAGAGAGATACACGATCTAGGTACAGTAGTACAGTACCTGCTGGGCTTTTTCGTTCCCGGAAACCCCTACATTACAAATTTCATTAAAATCGATAGAGCGGTTTTCGAAATTTCAAATAACTACAAACAAATAAATATACAAATGTTGCTCGTTTAATAGTATAAAATAAAATAAATAATAATATAAATAAATAGGATAGGATAGGAATATAGGATACAATAGAGCATTGTTTTCAGTGTCGTATTACGAGTATGTAGGCGTGGTGCTATTTTCACTTCAAAATTAGACCTGCGTTGGCTTTCAATTATATACAATAGGACAACATCATCATCATCATCATCATCGGCCTGGATTAGTCCACTGCTGGACATCAAGCCTCCTCCAATACGCGCCATTCCACGCTATCTTCGACTTATCGTATCCAGCTTCTGCTAGCGACCATTCGTAAGGGAGGTATTCCACTCATACAATATCTTTGTCCAATATACATTTGATCAAAGAAATTGGATGATTTCATCCAACTTGAATGGGACCCCGACATTTGATCAAAGATTCCAATGACAGTTAAATCAATATGGCTACGCATGAAAAAAAAACTTGGGCCTTCATTAAAACACTTTGATCAAAGATTTGACAAGGAAATTGGACAAAGATATTGGATGAGTAGAATACCACTCCGTATTAAACTCATCCAATATCTTTGTCCAATATATCTTTGATCAAAGAAATTGGATGATTTCATCAAACTTGGAAGGGACCCCGACATTTGATCAAAGATTCCAATGACAGTAATACAATATGGCTACGCATGAAAAAAAAACCTTGGACAAAGATATTGGATGAGTGGAATGGGCCTTCATCAAAGAACTCTGATCAAAGATTTGACAAAGATATTGGATGAGTAGAATAACACCCCGTATTAAACTCATCCAATATCTTTGATCAAAGATTCCAATGACAGTTAAATCAATATGGCTACGCATGAAAAAATAAATTCTTGGACAAAGATATTGGATGAGTGGAATAGGCCTCTCTCAAAAAACTTTGATTAAAGATTTGACAAAGATATTGGACGAGTGGAATACCACCCTAAAATGGTTATATATAGGTCAATGTTTGCTCCACCTAACTGGAGAGGAGAGCGTCCTACACGCCAACTACAACTTCGTTGCTTTTGGAGTCGAGACTCTTGGTCCGTGGGGCCCTGCAGCACAGAAACTCTTTCAAGAGTTGGCTAAACGGCTGGTCGATGTAACCGGGGACAAAAGAGCTGGCAGCTTCCTCGCCCAACGCATAAGTATTGCGATCCAGCGAGGAAATGCTGCCAGCATCCTCGGCACTCGGCCTATTTTAGACTTAGGTTTTTAGATTTGTAAGGTTTTAATTTATTTTATTTTTAATAATAATTAATTATTTCTGCTTTATATTGTACGTACTGTAGATTAGTTTTCACTACAACTTAATTCCTAGAACTGAAAACACGTGACATATATTCTTTCCCGCTTTGTCGTTTCAGATAATGTACGACGTATTTTAGACTCGATGTACAGATCCTGTCTGAAAGTTAGGGATATAAATCTGGCAGAAGGCACCCATAACTCGTTCGAAAACGTGAGGAAAGAACATATAACTAATAGTATTGTATATATCCAGTAGCGTGAGCTCGGACCATTTATCGGGGGTCTGGCGACATGAGTTATGATCCGATGTAACACTTAGTACTTTGCACGAAAGTGTTAGCCTGGCTAATATTTGGGCATGAAATGACAAGCTTTTATTTATATTCACATGCAACTGAACGCATGATAGGTATGGTGTGGTGTCAATGTGCTCTTCTGATAAGTCCGAAAGTTGGTCATTTCTGATCAAATATAGAAAACATGGGACTATCGAACTAACGGGCGAATCACGGTTGAAGTCTAAAATAATATGTACATACATATAGTTGGCCCATACAATTCAAACAAATCCCAGTTTACACTAGCGATTTGAATAAAACAAGTGAATTTTATACGAAAAAAACCGACTCCATACGTTTCCACTCTTACTCGGCCTCTCCTCTCCTACTATATAATTTGAGGATTTCTCCAAGATGCCGTCATCAGATCCAGGCTTGGTGACATTGTGACCAACTAGAAAACATACCCTTTAACACAAAAAAATATTTTTGAAATCGATCCAATAGTCTCCGAGTAATCGGTGAACATTCATAAAAATATATATATATTTATATATTTCGACGAATTGAGAACCTCCTCCTTTTTTTGAAGTCGGTTAAAAAGTTACCTACCTAATAGTCATTCTCAACTTCAAACATTTTGGTCAAGATTGTCTTGGATGATAGCCGGTGGAAGACCGGTCATTGTGGAGATACGCGGGGAAGGCCTTTGTCCAGCAGTAGACGTATTTCGGCTGATATGATGATGATGAAGTTGATGATTCACAACTATGAAAAAAAAACGCGATGTTCGAGATATACGCACCGGTCCCGAGCTCGAATCTGGCGAGGTAATCAAATCACGCATCTTTTTCTAGCGTGCGTTGTATCCCTGTATATTAGTTTGTGGGTAGATCTATGTAATTGTCATTTTCCGTAGCAGAAATGACAGTTAGATGTACTATCGACCAACGCTACGGGTTCACACTTTTTTAACAAATAGCGAACGCTGTGAAGTGCAAGTGCATTCGAAAATAATCCTAGAGGTGCTATGAACCAGCAGTAGCGTTGGCCGATAGTACGAGTACATATGATACATATCGTACATTCCAGAAGTTACTTGATTACTATGCCGGTACGGCCAAATAATAAGAATCTCTTATTTGTGAATTACTATTCTTATTTACTATTCTGAATTTTATTTATTCATGACGGATTTATTGTATTAAGTATGCTCATAGATATTACTTACTCCTTAGGGTAGGCTAACTCCCTTTTGAACCTCATTGCTCATTATACGACAATAACGTGACACGAAAAGCTGCTTCGATTATTTTTATCTGAGAGAGGTCAAGCGGCTGATAGTGGGCTTCCGTCCTCGCAAATATTACCACATTATACCACTACATATGTATGTATACGAGTATATGACCACCCCGTTACTCCCACGTGACCATCTTATCTCCACTGAAAATGACCCATAAGCGGTATTGCGAATAAAAACTCAGGTTTTCGGCAAGATCATCAAAAATTGTAAAATTGGTGCACATTGTATCAACAAAGGTTATCATCTATCACGAATATCACGTTACCTAGGTAATGGCAATTCTGTGGATTCGGTGGCGTCTTTGTCATCGATATTTGCTCAAATTAGACAAAGCACAAAGATGCAGAGTTTCAAATCGGCACGTGACGTTTATGGATAGATTTAGATTTATTTATTTCACAATATACAATGTCACTTAAAATTACACATAGTCAATTGAAAGGAATTTATATTGTGATCGTCAGTTTTTTAAACATTGTCAAATTTAGGTTGATATACATTTATCATAATAATAATATTTACAAGTATATGTCAAAAAATAATAATAATAATAATACAAAATACAAAATGAACATGTCAATAAAGAATTAAGATCGCCTTACGGGTCGTCATCAATCATTGTACAATTACATAATTCAAACAAAATAATAATACAAAATATTTTGTGCAATTGAGATATATTAAGTACCTAAGTTAAGTACCTATTAGTTAACTACGAGTATAAAGCAACATATTTGACAGGTAATTCATGATAAACTCTGGCAACACCAACACAGATAAGTGCAAGTAAATCCCACAGATATCAGAGTAAAGCAGATCCGCTCATTTAAGTTGAACGATTTTTGTACGTCTGATCTATTCTCACTATTGTACGAATCAGAAAGTTTGAGAGAGACAGACAAGTGACATCTGACACGTCTTCACCTGTCAGTGTCTCCGTCTTCATAACCGAAAATTGTACTGAACTGACGTTATGGTGTGTTAAGTTTATATGGGATTTAACATCCTGGTGTGCTCACAAATCGAGACAACTTGTTAACAGCCGAAAATGATTGTATTATCTGTCGCATTCTAACTCATTTTGGTGCACCATAAGGATTAAATAGACAACTATATGGAAAATCATCTGGCTTAATACTGCGAGTCTGCTTTTCTCTGATGTCTGTGGTAAATCCCATCTTTTTTACCAGTGTTGCCTGTCAAACAGTAAATCATAATGTAAATATCTGACATGTCTATGTCGTGATGAACGCTCTAGTTTAAGTTGTTTGACCTGAGCTATTATATTTATCTGTGACCTGAGTGAGTCATGACATGAGTTCATGACAAATTCAGATGCAGCCAGAAATAAATATGTTCAGCCATTCCAGGAACACGTTTATGTTCATCGTAAACCGACTTGTAACCATCGTTGCCAGGCGCAAACGCATATAAAGAATACGTACACATTTTAGACCGTATCTCTAAAACCATAAAGTTCAACACTATTTACTTACGTTACTAGTAGCTACAACAGCCACATATCTTAGAATCTCACCTCTATTCTTATCACGTTAAGGCACACAATTTTTAGCTTATGAATGTTGGTTGTATGTAAATGGGGTCGCTTCATCCTGAGGTTATCAAGAGAGATATTAAGTTTAAAAATATTCACTGTATCGAACGTTTTTAGTTCGTAATTTTAACTTGGGAGCCAAAACATGCTCTAGAAACACACATATAATTATTATTAGGTTAATAAACACTAAAACAGGTGTAGGTACAGGATGTACTAGCTGTTTTCCGATTTAATTTGCCTACCTACTAGGGAAATTATAATTTTACATTTATGGACACACACGTGCCAGAGCACCTACTCGTACGACTACGAGTCATCATAATCATCATCATGTCAGCCGAAAGACGTCCACTGCTGGACATAGGCCTCCCCCAAAGACTTCCACAATGACCGGTCCTGCGCCACCCGCATCCAGCGGACACCCGCGACCTTCACCAGGTCATCAGTACACCGTGTGGGGGGCCTGCCCACGCTACGCCTTCCGGTACGTGGTCGCCACTCGAGAACCTTTCCGCCCCAACGGCCATCGGTTCTACGTGCTATGTGCCCCGCCCACTGCCACTTAAGTTTAGCGATTCGGAGGGCTATATCGGTCACTTTGGTTCTTCTGCGGATGGCCTCATTCCTGATGCGATCACGCAGAGAAACTCCCAACATAGCTCTCTCCATTGCCCTTTGGGTGACTTTGAGCCTTCTTATGAGGCCCATAGTAAGCGACCACGTTTCAGTGCCACGACTACGAGTATCCTTTCGTAAACCTAATGGAAAGCGGACTCATTGACAAGAGGGTTGCACGTTTCCAACGCTAGGCTAAGTAAAATAAAAGGTCAAAAGTCACAGTTAACTAGCTTCAAACTTAGATTAGCTGGAAGAAATCCCTTATATAGGGTTCACCTTTGTCTTTAATTTTTTGTGATAGTATAGGTATTGTTCTAATATGTTATTGCGTACAATAAGCCAAGAAAGTGTGGTTTAAGTACATGATTATTTTTGGTTGTGTTATAATTATAATTATTATAAATAAATAAACGATATATTTTTGACCATATAAATTGTATGTCAAATTTTTTCGTGTCTCACAATTTTGACCATATAAACTATATGTCAAATTTTCGTGTCACACACTTTTGACCATATAAATTGTATGTCAAATTTTCGTGTTACAGCGGAATCAATTAATTGAAGTCCAACCTTTTGTGAGTCTAAAAGTACAGTCAGCATCGAAAGCAGCTACGTATTTGAAAAGCTCAAAAGACTTTATTAAAAGGAAATAGGAACTTTTGACCCCTTTATATGCGCACTTATTTTGATCCTGACCGTACTTAGACCACTTTTTTGCCTGACTATGCAATAAAGTGCTGACAACTGTTACAGTACACACATAAGTGTTTAATATACGTCTGTATTTCCGAGTTCATATAACCTGGACCTTTTTAAGGCACGAGTGAATAGGCACCTTCTGGGTGAGCTCGCTTCATCGTCGGCCTCATCTTTGCCTCCTGGCTAGATGCTGGCCAAGAGCAATCCCATTATTAATAAAAAAAGAAAATGTGGTTAACTATCCCAAATCCAACAATAATGATGATTATATTATCAATTCATCCTCACACCTTAGAACCTAAATGGTCACGTGCTCGTACGGTACGGTTTCATAGGAACTTCCTCCCTCTTACGCTTCGGTTGTGGAATGATCTCCCTGCCGAGATTTTCCCGACGAACTACAGTATGGAATTCTTCAAGAAAGGAGTGTATAATTTTTTAAAGGGTTGGCAACACGCATGTGACGCCCCTGGAGTTGCAGGCGTCCATAGGATGCGGTGACCGCTAACCATCATGCGGGCCGTACGCTTTTTTGCCACCGACGTGGTATAAAAAAAATGTAATGACCAATCTTTTCTATGCAGATAAGTACGAAAATTATAAGTATGTACATATACTACATATCCATACTGAACCGGTAGCACATGATGACAAGACTCGAGATAGTTGAGACCATGATCCTATTTACAGCTGTGAAACTGAATCTGCAACGGTCATCAATGATCTCATCGCGAACAAAGTCGTCCATTCAGCACGTTACGTCCCCTCCCGGGCACATCCCGCTAGGATTAGTATTAGTTTACATGGAGCCTTGAATACATCATTTGTTGTATGAAATTGTGGGACATTCGCCCATGTCCTGTTGAGTATTAAGATCCCTTATGTTGTTGGTGAAAGCCACATAGTCCGTACAAGTACAGAACAACGCATCCGTTGTAATTTTTTCGATTTATTTATTTATTTGGAAAGCAAACAGGAATAAGTGAGAAGGAAATAAGTTTTCTGAAACACATTATGGAACATTCACTCATTCCCTTTCCAGCTCTCACTAAAACATATAAGAGAGTTGTAATACTACACTTAACTAATTTACTAAAGTTTACAACAATAGAGTGTTGAGTAAATACATATGCCTGATGTATGATGAATGATGATAGAGTGACATAATACTTTAATAAGAAGTAAAAGTGGAGACAACATAAGATACTAAACAACAGCTATAGTTGGTATTGCCTATCGTAAATTCATTAAATTATACACTATCCATTGTCAAATCCAATATTTTTTTCTTAAATTGCTGTTTACCAACATTAAATATGTCGACTGAAACCCAGATTGATAAGATAAGTATATTTAGGGAATTTTCTACACAAATTTTCAAGTTTTCAAACTAAATTGTTATCTTTGTTGCAGTGGTATTTGAATCAGACGATTACCTGTATGGTAATGTAACCACTCTCAAAGCATAATATATCTACGTACCTTGAAACAGTGAAAATTAGTATGAAATATGCTAGAGATCTCATATTATTGTCACTGTGACAAGGTACGAAATGGCCTAGAAATCAAATTGTTGACTAAATGTAGAATTAATAATTAATTATATTTCCATTTAAAATACCCATTTTCATTGCTCTGGCTTTATCTTTAGCGGTTCATCCGTATAAACCGTTGTTATTGTTATGTAGGTATGTTTTTCCCGCATTTTCAACGCAAATATTTTGTAGCTTTCAACGAAAATCTGGCTCCCTAGGGAAATCTGCATATAAAACATCCTCAAGGCACCCATTACCCCTTATCAAAACAAATAAGACAGCGGTACACGTTTATTACAAGGGCTACAAATGTTTCTCACCGGAATTGTGTACATATTGACAAGGTACATAAATAAATTAGCTAGGTACGAATATTTTTAACAGACTTCAAGATTTCAAAAGAGGAGGTTATCAATTCGGTTGTATGTTTTTTTTTAATGTTTGTTACTCCATAACTCCGTCATTTCTTAACCGATTTGGAAAATTCTTTTTTTGATTGTAAGTATATATATCCAAGTTGGTCCCGTTTTTGTCAAAACGCAGTTCTGATGATGGGATCCATGAGGAATTGAGGGAACTCCTCAAATCTTTAAGGCAAACATATAGTGATTATTGTGTTTTTATCAACAAGTCGAGCTTTTTTTTTTCATCCAAAAATGTGACATTGGATGAAGTGGAACTGCTGATAATGATCAGAACAGAACTCTTCAACGACCAAAAAGTTCACGTTTGGCGATTTGTCCTTCTAGCAAAATTTGATTTGTTTGTAAAGCAAGTTCTATTTTCACGATTCATTTTTGTCATGCTCGAGTTCTGATGAAGGGGTCCATTAGGAATTGAGGGAACTCCTCAAATATGAAAGGCACACAAATAGTGATTTCAGTATTTTCATGAACTAATCAAGCATTATCATTCATAAAAGTGACATTTGATGAAGTGGACCTGCTGATGATGATAAGAACGGAACTCTTCAACGACGCGTAGTTCACGTTTGGCGATTTGTTCTCTTCGTTTTGTTTGTCAAGCAAACAAGGTTTTTCCATGATTCCATGAGGAATTGAGGGTACTTAGTCTTCTATCATTATAAACATACTTATAGCCATTTTTATTTTATTGTATGGAATCTAAGAGTGCACCATCTAAGTATAATAATCTTTCACCGGCCTCCCCCATTGAAGTCGGTTTTTTTTTCTTAAAAATTATTTATACCACGGTTGGTGGCATGGGCATGTTACACGGCAGGATGAAAGTCATGTGACAAGAAAGGTATTAGGCATGAATGTGGTAGGCCAAGGAAAAGGTGGATGGATTCCGTGAGAGACAATATAAAGAGGGAGGATGTGAGTGACGAGATGTCGGGCGATAGAGAGGAATGGAAGAAAAAAACATGCTGCGCCGACCCAAGTATGTAAATGGGAAAAGGGCACGCGAATGATGATTTTTTTATACTACGAAAATCATTTGGGCCTGCCTGATAATCAAAATCAAATATTTATTCTGCAAATAGGCCACAAGGGCACTTTTACATGTCAAAGCGTGAATTAATATAATTAAAAAAAAAGCTGACAATCTTACTTAATAATGACTAAAAAATATACTGATTAACAATTCAATGAAAATAAATTTACAAATATTAAGGACGTATTGAATACGACCTGTGTCCGAATAAACAAAAAGTATATAAAATACTCCTGGTTTAGGCGCTTGCGAAGTTGCGACAGCAGAGTCTCGTAGCTGACCTTAATAGTATAAAGGAAGAAATATCGGCCAAGAGCATGTCGGGCCATGCTCAGTGTAGGGTTGCGTAGTTACCCAATGAACTTTAAAAAAATCAATAACAAGCAAAAGGGAATACCTTCGCAGCGTTTCATACGTCTTTTTCTTATAAGGAAAGATTTTTTACGATAACTCAAAAACAGCTTATCTGATCATGTCCGCCTAATGATGTCCGCCATGTTTACGTTGAAAGTCTTTATTAAGCTTTACTTTAATGATTTTTTTCTTCTTGTAGTGATTAATATTCACTTTATCAAAAAATGTTTGATGAAGACCTCCATTCATTTTGGAAGCCCTATCCAACGTGTGTGAGAGGGTATCTTTATTATTATTATTTGTTAGATTTATATATCCATGCCAAATTGCAGCTTTCTAGCACTAACAATCACAGAGCAGACGGACATGGCGAAACTATAAGGGTTCCTAGTTGTCTACGGAACCCTAAAAATGCAAAGTTCACTCTCATATCAACACAACACAGCGCGTTCTTGGAAGCTTTGGCGGCCTATAACCACAAGTACCACAAGCTGTTGCTGTTCCACATAACTATACTTACAGAACATGTATAGTGGTGTTATTATTGCTGTTTTCTGTATGGCGGAGGTACGTTTCAATTGGGCTGCTCCAAATATTATGATGAACGATTGCATTGATTTGTGTCAACCATGGGTGTTGTTGCAGCCTAAATATTTCCGAATTGAGTACGGCAAAGTTTGACGTCAAATATTTGGGTCAATGGAAACAAATAGAGGCGATGCAATGCCAGTTGATATCAATTCAGCAATTATCGCGTTCTTGTTTGGAGTAGGTCACCAAGGGACGGTGCTTCTGAACTTTACAGACTTGGGTCTTAATTGAAATGTCGATCGATAGGTCACTCGAGAGTCTACTAAACATCTTATTTGTGTATGTGCTGGGGTAAAAAGCCATTTTGCTAATATTAGTAAAGTAGGTTATGGGTCACACACAAGTGTCACAACGAAAGGTAAATGTTATCTATCGTGAAAATATATTTTCTACTGTAGCATTGTGTAACTAGAACTATGCTGTCAAAGCACTTATATTCTTTATTGAATGCTAAAGAAGTATTAATATATTAATCATAAGTATTTCATCAGTAATAAATAAAAATTATATAAACGTTGGATAAAATAAAGTAATAAAATGTAAGCACAATTGGAACGTCACCCACAACACTAAAATATACCTATTCATATTGATACACGCTCTTCGAGTATAATGAGTTTCAATAAGAACGTATCTAGTATTTAAAGCAAGCAAATTGCGATCGTATATGCAAGACGTAAGGTGTTGTTTCGCTTGATCGAAGCTTGTTATTTTGTTATTGCACCTGCCCGCGAGTACAATTCATTTCAATAAGAGCGTATGTATTGCATGAAACAAGTGATTTGCGACCATATTTGCTTGACGTAAGGTGTTGTATTGCTTGGATTGTAGGGTAATTAAGCTTGCGGACAATTGACTCAAAGGCTTCAATTTGGAAGGCTAACACATATCAAGGTATAAATAGCGCGTGGGGTTCGATTCGAGATGCTCATTCTTACTTGTGTTGTTGTGCGGATTGTCATTTGAAGCTGGCTCGTTTTAACGTAGTGATAATTCAAGGTACTATTTTATTAATTAACGTTATCATAGTTGAGTGGTTCATTATGGTGCAAATACTTTGAATTATGGTGAGTTATTCAACTGTGAATTTAGATTTTATTTTATGATTTTTGTGTGTTTTGATTTGATATCGAGCCAGATCAATGTCTGAATAGCATGGTCTATTTAACAAGTTGGATCTCACCATCGAGGTGAAAAAGAGATACAGCTTGGAATCCTATTAGTTTTGTTACCAAGTTTAAGAGGGCTTGGCATCATCTCTTTATCAACATAGATGATGATATACTCTTACGTGCTTTGGGGTCTAGCCACAGATTGATGCGAGAAGGTCGCAATTTCCAATAAGTCGACCGCTATGAACGGTGTTCACTCGTAGAGATCTTGTGTGTGCCTGAAGTTCGTTCTTTATTAAATATATTTATGTACTTACCTTATATACGTTAGGGCGCAACATTCACAGATCCCTTTAGTCTCCGGACGGTTGTGAATGGAGCAAATACACAGGCTTTAGGTTGCCTATCTCGGTCTAGCCTACCGAACGTTACAGCTTAGGTTATAGTAGGATTCACATTTCATAACACTAATAAATAATTATTGGGGTTTTGCTTACACTAGAGTAGAGACTAGTTGAGAGTAGAGTCAGGTTTAAAGTCATTTGTAGTAGGTAATAGGGTGTTAGGGCTAAATAATTATTAGGGTTGGTTTTAGGGAACTAGGTTTCATTTAATAGGTTGTTAGTGATTGTAGGAAGTTTAGTAGACGTGAATAAGTAGGTAAAGGTCAATTGTGAATAATGGTTTCCAAGTGTGGATATGAAGTGTGGGGTTTCATGGGTTACATTTGAAATATGGTTTAAAGGTGTAACTACATTTAATTTACTTTGCTCATTGAGGTATAATAATTCCAGTTATGATTAGAATATAGAATTGTTTCAGAAAGATGAAATAATTCTAGATATTGTAGCAGGCGGAGCAGTCTACTAGTCAATTTTATCTATTATCATGAGTGGAATAATGCTCGAACATTTATCATGAGTAAATGAGTGTTTACTATTTCAGGTATCGATTAGGTTCAAATATTTCATATGAATTGCCCTGAATAGTCGATATTGGGTGTACCACTTTATGGAAACTAGGTTTTTAGGGAGTTAGTGACGAGGTGGTTTATTTTCATTAGATACAACTTTGTACCTCAACTCTTGTATATAAGAATGTTAGCGTCAGTACTAATAAATTACTAGAATTTATTTATCAAGCTTAAATTAATAGATGATTCCTCTAATCATCGATATGACTATCTGGTGAGTTTCTTTGATGCTTCTTCTCATCAGCAAGTCTAGGTTACGAAGCATTGGTAGATTCATAGGTCGTATAAAAATACCTATTAAAAATACAATAAAATAAAATAGGTATAAATACGTAGCTAGGAGGTCTGTCACCCATCCAGGCGTAAGCAGTAGCATTGTATGGTAGTGAGAGAGTCGCACCATACAATAATAATCAAAATTATTCTTAGCTAGCTAGGAAATCAAGTATCAGTGTTTTATGATGAAATAATTTTGATTTAGGGAAAATTATGGCTTTTAAGGAAAATTTGCCTTTCTTTAAAAACCAATGGCTACTGTGTTACGCTTAGCCCAGCCTCAGGTAGTCTGGTGGGGGATTATTAATAAAAAACAAATAATTATTTGTTTATACAAAGAAGCATACAGTAGGTAAAGCAAAGATTAGTACTTAACCTTTTCTATAATCAAAATTGTGATAGGTTTAGGAAAATGGGTAGTGCAATTCCTTAGGAATAGTGGGCTAGGGCTAGGCTAAAGGTAGGGCTATAGGTTAGGTAGTGAAGAGTTCAGATCTTGTTTGTTTCACATTAAAGAATTTGAGTTACGCGGCTCACAACGTAGGGATATTACTAGACGAACACTTGGCCAAATCAAATAAATAAATTAAATCAAATCAAATTAAATCAGTTGTTAATAAATCAAGCTGTAAAATATTATTCATTTTTAAATTATTGTCTAACATTTATTTTACTATTAATTATTAGGGAATTTCAATATTAATTATTTTATTTAGTAAGGTCGAAGGCACATGTTTGCTATTGTGACGAAAGGATGTGTATAAGCCTGTTGTTATAGCCTTTAAGTGACATTTTTGCTGCCGTGATTGACCAGGATTGGATGTAGTCTTTATGACTACATTTTTGTTGGCGTGTAAAAGGAGTGTGAACAAATTTTGATCTGAACTCTTCAGCTAGAAAATCGAAAACAAATAATATCATTGTTTATTGTTGCTACAAGTAGGTTACGTAACAAGTATGTAATAATTCATAAGTTTTAGTAGATGCGTGCGTCTGTAGGCTGCGGTGATTGCTTGACGTCGGGCGGGCCTCGTGCTGGCTGGCCGTAGTATAAGAGATGTTCGCTGTGCTGCTGTTTGTTATGAACTGCACCTGAAACAGATTTAAGTTAACATTAGTGACAAGTATACACTAAGAAAATGATTTGAAGTTATAAGAGTTTAGTGGAATAGGGGGCGATCATTGTTATGATGTGGTTAATATTATAAGAGTTTAGAGAAACAGGAGGCGTTAGTTATAATATAACTTAGAGAAGTTCTGCAAATTATTGACATAGTCCAAGTCATTCCTTGTATAATTGATCGAAGCAGGTCATCATCATCATTCACAGCCGTGATCGCTCACTGCTGAGCAAAGGCTTTTCTTCTAGAACGTCATACAACGCAGATCATCATTGTCAATAAAGAGATAGTATATTATTATAGTTTCAGTCACATACTAATTGTTGTAGAAATAATATCGAAGACTAGAACTGATACAGATACTTATGTTTTCATATGTATATGAGATGGAAATCATGTACAAAATGATAAAAATTGTTTTATATTCATCATCAATATCATCATCATCATTATTATTATTAGCCTATAGCCAGAGATGCATAAATCTCATCGATAGGGAAAAGCGGACAGTGGTACTCATGCTGGTCCGGTGTTGGTCGGAGACTTCACATACATTTTTGAATTTATTTACAGACATATTGTAATTAGCTATTATTACTCATTAATAAATGACCTAATTACCTTAGAAGTATCACAGTAGTGGAAGACAAGCAGCTATGCCAGCAGTCTAGCAAAACAGCTTTATTTTGAAAATTTTGATTTCTTTATCGCCCGAAGCAACTGAAATGTAGAAAGTAGAAAAATTAGCATCAAATTAGGATATTTATAATATATTTATTTATAGGAGCAAATATAGGAAGTTTTAGACAACAGAAATGAATAAAATGGCAAAAATGCAATTTTTTGGAATGTGTCCGAAGGTAGCTGCGGAGAGAACGATAGATCAAAAATTGAAATTTCACTGAACTCGGTCTAGACACATTTGAGTGATGTAAGATATATATGATAAATCATTCTAATCAATATAAGTTATATGTACTTACATTTAGGATCCTCCATATGTTACGTTGGAAGAAGAAACAAAAATCATTTTGTAGTCAACGGGACGGGTCAGAATTCAGATTTTCAAAGGATGTTGTTAGTGGCTAATCATGTAATCTGTTTGGTGAGTGATCGTTTGATGCAGTCTTCATAATCACTGTCCTGAAAGTAGAAGAAAAAGAAATATGATAATAACATAGTATGAAGAAAAAAAAACTCTTTATTAGGAAGAACAGTTTCCATACTTTATAAAATCTTTAAGTATCTTTTTTACAATCAGTTAGTCTAACAAAACTAGTCATAATCTAGAGTTAAAACAGGGTATATAGTCTTGGGAAATTATAGAGTCAATCATAAGTAGTATTTTATAGACAACTGTTTTATGCGCAATAAGTAATGCATACAGAAACATAGATTTTCATAACATTTTCGATCTGTTTAAAAACCCCAGTATTTTATAACTTGTAACAGCGACTTATTGAACTGTATCTTTGAAATAGGTAAATGGTACATGAACATTTGTTTTAAATAAATTTTCACGATTCTCGAGTAGGCAAGTAAAGGTATACTGCAAGTTAGAAATGTGCGCATTAAGTTTATCAGTAAGGAAAATAGATAAAATCTTGTAAAAATCAAAATCAACTTACCAGATGCATTGTTTCCCGATTTCATCAACATCGTTTGTATGTCTTGGTTTGAAAACATGGCTATTGCGCAGTTTCTTCAAATGTGTCAGCTTAGCTGTTTATTCAATTCGATACACAGGAGTAAAGTCATTTTCGCTTTGTGACCACTTTCTATTATAGTTGAAGTTATTATTGGCATAAGAAGTATAAATTTTTATGATAAATTTAACAAAAATACTTTTGGTCCGCCATATTCGGTTGAAATTACGTCGTTAGTTGAAATGGTTGAATCACAGACAAATGAGTGAATGAAAACAAAGAAGTGTTGTCAGTAATAAAAAAAAGAATGAACAAATAGGATGGTTTTTACAAGATAAATTATTTTTTTTTAATTATTGTTTAACCTATTTTATAAAACTTAAATTATGTTCTAAATAATAAAATAGGAGTATACATAAGTGTAAAAAAATATATCAGAAATTATAAAATTACACATAGGAATAATGTCGATTATCTATGATTAGGATAAGAGTTACTCCACCCATCAACATATTATACGATAGTTAGTTGTGAGTCCGATTCATATTTTCGAAGACAAGATAAATGCCATTTCCATTGAAAAATATTCTGGTAATAAAATGGTTTTAGTTTATTGAAGGGCTATTGGGGTCTTTTACACGATACTGGGATGTCATTATTATCGCGGTTTTCAAAAGTCTATGGATTTTGCTTAATTGTTCATCAATGTTTACGTGATACGGATCGTGATAAGAGTGTATCGTGAGATAATATTCCCTCTTGATTTGTCTCCAATATTCATCAATATTCTCGTACTAGATATAAGCGAGTCTGTCGCTTGATAATGATGAACGTGTAAAAGGCCCATACAATATAAAAAAAAGTACAAAGTAAATTTACCTTTATTATTCAGTGAAGGCCATTTTTAATATGTACGATATAAAAGTTACGTTTTGTAGTCATAAATAAATTAACAAGTATGGGGTGGCTTTAAGGCAGATGCAGTGTTTACAAAAGGATACTAATTTCTGAACGTAGTAAAGTTTCGTTGTCAGAGATTTTTGACACTTGACAAGTGGGGATTTGACAGTGGTTTTTTAAATTTAGATGAGAGAGAAAAGTTTTCGTAAATGAATTTCTTTCTTTATTTGCTGGAATGAGGATAGTTAATTGTGAAATATTTTCGGGCAAAATAGTTTCAAAGAATTTCAGGACTGAAAGTAGATCACGTAGAGAACAGTGTAGTGTAAATATGGGTGTTTGTGTATTAGTGGTAACTCTAAATTTGTACTGGAACTGCGAACTACTGAGATAAACAAAGTGCGCATATAATACTAAAGTGTGGGACAAAATAACATCTTACATATTTCGGTGTATTTAAAGGTTTTGTTTGATGTATGTATGTATATAGAAAGTTTGTTGTACATAAAACAGAAGGTAATAATATCATGTCATATATATTAAAAGGACAAAGCATTTAATTACAAGATAGTTATCTTTAGAATGTACTGGATAATTTAGATTTAAAGTTGTGTCGAAGGTAGATTTTTGAAATCGTTTATTCGATGAAATTTGGAAATAATTAATATTGTTATACAGCGAAGGTAGTGTTCAGAAAAGAATAAAGTTTATTTGGTACAAATCATACTAAAACCTACAATTGATTCAACTGTAATAGTATAAACTCACTTATTAAAAATAAAAACAATATTAAATACACTACAAAAAATTTGACATATTAGACGGGTTCATCGTTCACTTCGGAGTGTAGAAATGAATAAAATAAATTGTTATTTTTCTATTAAAATGCATTATGTATTTATATTATTTATATAGGATTGTAGATATAATAGGATATATTTTAATATTATGTCCTGTTGGTACATAGTGCATGTTGAGTGATGAGTTTCAGAAATTGTTATAAATTGGATTTTAAATAAAATCAATAAAGAGAGTAGTTGTAAATGTATAAACATTACTCAATTAAGTAAAATAACATTTTTCAATTATCGCTATGAAATATCAAAATATTTATATTTGTAGAAAAGTGTGAATATCATTTATTTTTATTTGTATTGCATTATTTGGCATTCATTGAAGAAGAGTGGGGTAAAATTTAGTATTTTTATAAATAGTTATTTATAAGTTTGCAAAATTAATTATGTCAGCAGTTATATGGACTTTCAAAAGATTACATACCGAAGACTTTTGGCTGTCTGTAATAATCGAGCGAAAGAGTGTATGAGGAAGCACAAAGTAGATTGAATGACTGAATTACTAAGGTACGATGAATGATATTGGATGTATGTATATGTATATAAAAAAAACTGGTTTGTTTTTATGTGAAAATGGGTTATTGCAGGTAGGCAAATGTTGGCTTGTAATCAACCTGGATTTGTTGGTATTTTGGGGAAACCTGAGGGGGGGGGACACAACTAGTCAGCAAAATCTTATCAGTAGGTTAAAATCGTTTTACGATTCGACCCATTTCATTAAGGGTATTTTTTGTTGGCTAGTACTCCACAGAAGCTGAGACTAAAAATGAGTGTATACACACCACATCTTGAAAAGGATTATTCGACAACAAATTACCTGACTGCAAAGGAGGGTAATCATAAAAAAATGATTTGTCGATGTACAATCATTTTGTGAATTTATGCTCTAAATTAAATCTTCATTTATGTGTATGGTTACAGTATTTGGTTGTTAAGAGGTAAAGGTTATGAGACAAGGCCTATGGCAAGGTATTCATATTAACATCAAGTAAGACTACTTTTCATGCTAGAGGTGACATGTTCATCATAAATTGTGGTGCAATATTACAATAATTGACTTGAAGTTTAGTCAAGGAAAAAAAGGGTTTTCTAGTGTTTGTTTTGGATATTTAGTATCCAATCTGGTTAATCACATTTTGAGTTTTAATGCTCTGATAGCCATAAAGGTAATGAGTGGTAATGTTGGGGCATTGAGGTGATGAATGTTTGATTGACTAAGTTCATAAATGAACATTTCATATATTGGGATGGAAAGGAGTCTGAAATCGAATATCTGATTCAAGTTTGTGACATGCACCGAGAAAACTTGATTGAAAAGGGTGATGAAGTATCGAAATTTGGTACGAATTTTGACTAATGAGAAATGAGCATCTCAGTACTTACATAAAGATTTTTTTCTGTTTGCATGGGGAGTTTTTGGGGTATCATTCCGTTCGAGCAATGTGAACATGGATCGACAGGTGCCCGGCCAGATCTGGACATCCAGCTTGATATCGCAAACTCGGATTACTAGAATCTTTCAGCCTCACAAACTGGAACTTCAGGCGAATGGGAAAATTTTGAGGAAATGGTGATCATCGATCATTATCAAAATTCAGAGGACTGAATTTTATACCTAGTCACTCACAATCAATGAGTATTGGTTTAAAAACACATACACGTTTAAATTAAATATGGGGAATGGGGGGACGGGGTTTGGGGAATAGTTTAACTGACAAATCTAGGGTATGTTATATAACATAATAGTAGTTCGAGGATTCTTCATGAATCGCTCTATCCATAGCAATTACATGGCAAATCCTCGAGGGGGCGTATGTAACTAGAACTATGCTGTCAAAGCACTTATATTCTTTATTGAATGCTAAAGAAGTATTAATATATTAATCATAAGTATTTCATCAGTAATAAATAAAAATTATATAAACGTTGGATAAAATAAAGTAATAAATTGTAAGCACAATTGGAACGTCACCCACAACACTAAAATATACCTATTCATATTGATACACGCTCTTCGAGTATAATGAGTTTCAATAAGAACGTATCTAGTATTTAAAGCAAGCAAATTGCGATCGTATATGCAAGACGTAAGGTGTTGTTTCGCTTGATCGAAGCTTGTTATTTTGTTATTGCACCTGCCCGCGAGTACAATTCATTTCAATAAGAGCGTATGTATTGCATGAAACAAGTGATTTGCGACCATATTTGCTTGACGTAAGGTGTTGTATTGCTTGGATTGTAGGGTAATTAAGCTTGCGGACAATTGACTCAAAGGCTTCAATTTGGAAGGCTAACACATATCAAGGTATAAATAGCGCGTGGGGTTCGATTCGAGATGCTCATTCTTACTTGTGTTGTTGTGCGGATTGTCATTTGAAGCTGGCTCGTTTTAACGTAGTGATAATTCAAGGTACTATTTTATTAATTAACGTTATCATAGTTGAGTGGTTCATTATGGTGCAAATACTTTGAATTATGGTGAGTTATTCAACTGTGAATTTAGATTTTATTTTATGATTTTTGTGTGTTTTGATTTGATATCGAGCCAGATCAATGTCTGAATAGCATGGTCTATTTAACAAGTTGGATCTCACCATCGAGGTGAAAAAGAGATACAGCTTGGAATCCTATTAGTTTTGTTACCAAGTTTAAGAGGGCTTGGCATCATCTCTTTATCAACATAGATGATGATATACTCTTACGTGCTTTGGGGTCTAGCCACAGATTGATGCGAGAAGGTCGCAATTTCCAATAAGTCGACCGCTATGAACGGTGTTCACTCGTAGAGATCTTGTGTGTGCCTGAAGTTCGTTCTTTATTAAATATATTTATGTACTTACCTTATATACGTTAGGGCGCAACATTCACAGATCCCTTTAGTCTCCGGACGGTTGTGAATGGAGCAAATACACAGGCTTTAGGTTGCCTATCTCGGTCTAGCCTACCGAACGTTACAGCTTAGGTTATAGTAGGATTCACATTTCATAACACTAATAAATAATTATTGGGGTTTTGCTTACACTAGAGTAGAGACTAGTTGAGAGTAGAGTCAGGTTTAAAGTCATTTGTAGTAGGTAATAGGGTGTTAGGGCTAAATAATTATTAGGGTTGGTTTTAGGGAACTAGGTTTCATTTAATAGGTTGTTAGTGATTGTAGGAAGTTTAGTAGACGTGAATAAGTAGGTAAAGGTCAATTGTGAATAATGGTTTCCAAGTGTGGATATGAAGTGTGGGGTTTCATGGGTTACATTTGAAATATGGTTTAAAGGTGTAACTACATTTAATTTACTTTGCTCATTGAGGTATAATAATTCCAGTTATGATTAGAATATAGAATTGTTTCAGAAAGATGAAATAATTCTAGATATTGTAGCAGGCGGAGCAGTCTACTAGTCAATTTTATCTATTATCATGAGTGGAATAATGCTCGAACATTTATCATGAGTAAATGAGTGTTTACTATTTCAGGTATCGATTAGGTTCAAATATTTCATATGAATTGCCCTGAATAGTCGATATTGGGTGTACCACTTTATGGAAACTAGGTTTTTAGGGAGTTAGTGACGAGGTGGTTTATTTTCATTAGATACAACTTTGTACCTCAACTCTTGTATATAAGAATGTTAGCGTCAGTACTAATAAATTACTAGAATTTATTTATCAAGCTTAAATTAATAGATGATTCCTCTAATCATCGATATGACTATCTGGTGAGTTTCTTTGATGCTTCTTCTCATCAGCAAGTCTAGGTTACGAAGCATTGGTAGATTCATAGGTCGTATAAAAATACCTATTAAAAATACAATAAAATAAAATAGGTATAAATACGTAGCTAGGAGGTCTGTCACCCATCCAGGCGTAAGCAGTAGCATTGTATGGTAGTGAGAGAGTCGCACCATACAATAATAATCAAAATTATTCTTAGCTAGCTAGGAAATCAAGTATCAGTGTTTTATGATGAAATAATTTTGATTTAGGGAAAATTATGGCTTTTAAGGAAAATTTGCCTTTCTTTAAAAACCAATGGCTACTGTGTTACGCTTAGCCCAGCCTCAGGTAGTCTGGTGGGGGATTATTAATAAAAAACAAATAATTATTTGTTTATACAAAGAAGCATACAGTAGGTAAAGCAAAGATTAGTACTTAACCTTTTCTATAATCAAAATTGTGATAGGTTTAGGAAAATGGGTAGTGCAATTCCTTAGGAATAGTGGGCTAGGGCTAGGCTAAAGGTAGGGCTATAGGTTAGGTAGTGAAGAGTTCAGATCTTGTTTGTTTCACATTAAAGAATTTGAGTTACGCGGCTCACAACGTAGGGATATTACTAGACGAACACTTGGCCAAATCAAATAAATAAATTAAATCAAATCAAATTAAATCAGTTGTTAATAAATCAAGCTGTAAAATATTATTCATTTTTAAATTATTGTCTAACATTTATTTTACTATTAATTATTAGGGAATTTCAATATTAATTATTTTATTTAGTAAGGTCGAAGGCACATGTTTGCTATTGTGACGAAAGGATGTGTATAAGCCTGTTGTTATAGCCTTTAAGTGACAATTGTTATTTAAAAGTAAAAAGTAAAAGTAAAAGTAGTTTATTCTTCAAATTAGAAAATTTAAGTTATTTTGTAGTAGCTGACACTGTAATTTTATATTTATCTAAGTATACAATGTACATTGTTTTGAAAAAATTACACCTCGCCGAGTTTCTTACGCCGGTTCTTCTCGTGGCAGAGGTATATTTTTCCGAACCGGTGGTAGTTTATTGGCGTTCATAGGTGCATGTAATATGCCTAATTTGAAGAATAAACTACTTTTACTTTTTTAAACTCGTGAAAATAATGTGAAACGTGTTTTGATATTACGCTAAGGCACAGACTACCATCAGTTTGTAGTTTGCTATATATGGTCCTTCAAACCGGATCCGATTTTATTAGTGAAGATATATGTATTTGGCATCCATACTAATATTATAGATGCGAAAGTAACTCTGTCTGTCTGTTACCACTAAACCGATTTAGATGAAATTTGGTAAAAATATAGTTTAAATCCCGGGAACGGACATAGCATAGTTTTCATTCCGGAAATCATTCCTTACGGGGCACCCATATAGGCGAGCGATATTTAAGCATGCACCTACAACAATTTAATAGCAATTATTTCTATAATATAACGAGTTGCACGCTGACGAAGTCGCGGGCAAAAGCTAGTACTATATATATTACAAGGTGCGTGTCGTAGCCAAAAAGTTTAATTTTCCACCCAACTCTGACGAATTTGGCAACATATTTGCTTCTAATTATGTTACATACCTACTTTATGTATTGTACATAAATAAATAAATAAATATTAGGGGACATTTTTACACAAATCGAACTAGTCCCACAGTAAGCTCAACAAGGCTTGTGTTATGGGTACTAGACGACGATATATTTAATAGATATATACTTAAATACATAGAAAACATCCAAGTCTCAGGAACAAATGTCTCTGCTCACGACAGAAACAAATGCCCTTACCGGGAAACGAACCCGGGACCTCTAGCTTCGGAGGCAATGGCACTACCAACTAGGCTAAACAGGCCGATTGAACCTTTTGCTCACATTACGCACTTTTTGTTACAAACCCCTTGGTTTCCCGCTTCCCAAAAGTGCTAATTACTTGTCTCTGTCTTGCGTATGATAAATTAAATGACTGATTTTCAAGATTCCATACAAGGATGCTTTTTAGTTCGTCATGTCCGTTTGTCAGTACGTCCGTACTACTCTCAGAGTTGGTACTCGTCAAATAATAATACCACTAAGAGCAAGAAGATCATATATCTACTAAATTGAATAAGAGCGACAGATAGGGATATATCATTTGTTGTCCTTGTCATAGTTCCGCTTTTCTTTATTTGCCTCAATGTCATCTAAACGCCAAGTCAAATAGTTTGAGGCAAATAAACGATTACCCGGCCAAATTAAAGAGGTTGTTTATTGCAAGCCGCCAGACGTTTAAGACTAGTTCTCAATTTAGCTGCATATGACCTTTTCTGTCCCCCTTGGTGAAACTCGTATAGGATCTATATGGAAATCCTTACTTTGAGGGTACTATTAGAAAGTTGTAATTTGACATGATAAAAAAAACTTGTCAGAACGGGCAACTAAATACCTACACTGCAGATGTGGACACGCACTTGGCTCGTTTTTGCATCTAATAGACTAATTGACATGCAAGTTCATGAATTTCTCGCTACACTACTTGCAACGTCTTCACAATAATTAATGAAGATTGTTAAATTATTTTTACCGTTATTTTATTAACCATGATATCATCCCAGTTGATGTCAGCGAGCGCATTAGTCCCCGTCCCCAGGCCAGGAGCAAATATCGTCAGTCATTTCCTTTCGGGCGATAACTTATAAGATGCTTAAGAGAGCTTCATAATACGGCCCCGTGGTCGTCCAAGTTGTATTGAGTCCCCTCCGCGTTTGCATCATAAATCATAACATAACTTTATTAAGCCATGTCATCAGGTCACGCGTGACGCGTGTCTTTAAAGAATCGCTGAGTTTCTGTGTCTCATAATTCAGTTAGAGGTAAAAATACCGTGTTTGGACTTTAATATCTCAATAACTATTTCAGCTATATTTATGAAATTTGGGGTTCTAGTTGTTCTAAAGGATCATAATACATATATCTAATTTAATTTATCAAATCAAAAGTGGCTCCAAACGGTTCGTGTAAAATAACACGGCTGCTGCTCGCCAGTTCCTGGGGTGAACTTGGCTGGACACGCTGCCGCGTGTCTAGCTTTCAAGAAACTATACTTATACTACTAATCATAATCCGATACGTCCGTGTCCTTGATAAAGTCAAAGTCAAAGTCAAAATATTCTTTATTCAAATAGGCCTAGCAACAAGCACTTTCGAATCGTCAGTTATAACATGTATTAACATATATATTAATTAATTATTTAGAGCAATTTATTGATGCTATTATTATTCTTTAAAATTATTTTGTAGTAAAATTCACAATAGGATCGTCAAAACATAAATAATAATAATAATAAAAAATATATAAAAAATAGAAATCTAGACAGTTTCTAGAATAAAATCAAAATAAAAAAAAAGATCATATTAATATTTAATGCCATAATGATTAATTCATTAATATTTCAGTCACAATTAATCCCACGGTGTTTTATCATTCATGTAGTCATGTGTGCTATAATATGCTTTCGATATGAGTTGACGCTTTACATAATTTTTAAATTTATTAATAGATAATTCAGTTACGTTTCTTGGAAGCTTATTATAAAACTTCACACCATTACCCATGAATGATTTTCTAATTTTCTGGAGGCGAGTGGTGGGCACCGCGAGTTTGTGTTTATTTCGAGTATTAATATTATGTATGTCACAGTTCTTCCTGAAATTTACAATGTTTTTATGTACATACACAATATTATCATAGATGTATTGACAATGCAATGTCATTACATTAATGTTCTTGAACTTATCTCTAAGTGAGTCTCTATGGTTCATTTTATATATTGCTCGAATAGCCCTCTTCTGCAGAACAAAAATGGTATTAATATCTGAAGCACTGCCCCACAGTAAAATACCATACGACATAATACTGTGGAAGTAACTAAAATATACTAATCGAGCTGTCTTCACGTCTGTCAGTTGGCGGATCTTGCTCACGGCAAAAGCTGCAGAACTCAGTCTATTCGAGAGATTAGCAATATGGGGACCCCATTGGAGTTTGGAATCTAATGTTAATCCAAGAAAAACTGTACTATCCACTAGTGCCAATTCCTCATCTTTCACAATGACACTTGTTTGATTGTGCTTAACGTTAGTCGTGACAAACTTGATACATTTGGTCTTTTTCTCATTTAACAATAAATTGTTGACATTGAACCAATTAACTACTTTAGCAATAGCATTGTTTATATCATTATTAGCTTGTTGCTGTCGTTTGACTTTGAATATAAGAGAGGTATCGTCTGCAAACAATACTATATCATGGTGGGTCTTTACGAGGTATGGCAAGTCATTTATGTAGATAAGGAATAGGAAAGGTCCCAATATTGATCCCTGCGGTACACCCATCGAGACCACTGATCCCGGTGATCGCTGTCCATTCACATCGACCCTTTGTATTCTACCATATAGATAAGATTTTAGCAAATTCAGTGCCGATCCTCTAACTCCATAGTAGTGCAGTTTCCTGATTAATGTTTCATGACATACGCAGTCGAAGGCCTTGGACAAATCGCAAAAAATACCTAAGGCATCCTGTGACTCTTCCCAGGCATCGAATATATGTTTAGTTAGCTCAACAGCCGCGTCGGTTGTCGAGCGACCCCGCGTAAAACCAAATTGCTTATTATGCATTAAATTGTTTGTATTAAAATGTCTTATTAATTGGGACAAAACTAATTTTTCAAAAATTTTACTAAATGTTGGTAGCACAGATATTGGTCTAAAATTAGTAGGGTCAGAAGTGCTACCTGATTTAAATAAAGGAGTTATTTTACTATGTTTCATTAGATCAGGAAACTCACCGCAGTCAATACTGTTATTAAATACAACTACCAAGTCAGGCGCTATGACTTCTATTAGAGATTTGACAGCATGGACAGAGACTCCCCAGAGATCACCAGTTTTTTTGACATTAATTGATTTAAACGCCTTTATTACATCTGGGGTACTAACATATTCAAAATGAAGATTTCCACTACATTCTGAGGCGTTATCTTTTAACAATGTAACGGCAGACGAAGGTGAAGAATTTAATGTCTTTGTTGTGGATACTGGTATCTCAGTGAAAAATTTTTCAAATTCTGTTGCTACTTCTAAACTTGAATCTATAATTTTGCCATCAATTTTTAGTTTAAGATCATTCATTTTGTGCTTTGATCTACCAGTTTCCACATTAATTAATTTCCATGTTGTTTTGATAATGTCCGAACTATTTGTAATTTTCTGGCTTATAAAATTACGTTTAGCTATATGACAATCTATTTTAAATTTCTTAGAATATTGTTTGACATGTTCCTTAAATTCATCACTCATATTAAACCGGCGTTCCTCATATAAAGCATACAGTGCTTGTCTACGTTTATGTAAGTCCTCAGTAGCCCACTCACTAAAAACTGATGTCCCACCAACCACGACCGATTTGGATGTAAAAATCGCATTATAATGTTTCATAAAAGTGTGAAAAAATGAATTGTACATTTCGTTTGGACTCATATCGGAAGACAGAAAGGGTAGCGCCTGGACTAGACTTTGCTTCATTCGTTCCATACGGCCCGTGGTTACTGGTACAATAGTTATTTGTTTCCTCAGGGTATTTCTTCTTAATGTCTCAAATACCATTAATTGACCTAAGTGATCTGATTCTAATTTACTGATTACACTTTTAGTGATTGGAATAATATTAGTGAAAATGTTATCTATACAGGTGGCGCTTGTAGCAGTGACTCTAGTAGGCTCCGTAAATATATGACTCAAATTACAAGATTTGAAAAGATTCAACAATCTGATACTTGTTGTTGAATTTTCTAAAATGTTTACATTGAAGTCTCCGCATATAAGTAATTTCTTACTAGAGAGTGATATTTTAAGTAGCACGGATTCCATTATGATTTCAAAAAGGTCAAAATTACTTAATGGCGGCCTATACACACAGACAACAATAAATTGCTCTAATTCTACTGCACTTATTTCTATGGTCCGTTCAACAGACAAGGATACAATGTCCTTACGTTCCTTAAATTTTAATTTATTATGTAATATTATTAATGACCCACCATGTATGGAACTGAGTCTGGTGAACGAACTTCCCACCTGGTGGTTATTAAATTGAGGCATTAATTCATTATTTTTTAACCAATGTTCAGTTACACACAATATTTCAATATTATAATCATTCAAAAAGAGTTCAATCTGTAAGTCTTTTCCTCTAATAGACTGAATATTTTGGTGAACCAGGTGTATATATTTTCCATGATGGCAGTATCTTTCATTAAATTTATTAATAACTAAATTGCCAGAGTTTGAGTACTCCTTTGTCTTAAAATCTAATTTAAATGATTGGTTAAAACTGGAACCAATTCCAACTGTATATTGAACTGCTCAATAGGAGCAGAGTTATGTGCCAAATTCTTGGCAGAAATGTCAAATAAATAGGATAGTGACAAAGCTATTTGTCTTTTATAATAATTACAAAGGTAAAACTTACCTTTAGTCAATAAATTATGTTTACCAACATATTTGTTAGTGTCAATTATGCTAAACTTACTACTATATGTACAGAAATTATGCAGAGCTATATTCAAATTATATCTAGTGTCATTTTCTGCCTTTGAAATCTGATGACAATAGGGGAATGTGAACATAATAATTTCTTTTCCAGTTAATGTGTCCAATTTTTCAAAAAAATTAATTAAATTATGTTTGTTCACATTTCCTCTGTTACCCATAAGAATAAGCAGTGTTGTTTTAGAATGAATACTATTATCACTCTTAATTTGATTTGACATATTATCAAGGCTACTATAAGGCAGACAATTGCTTATTGCGCTAAGCCCTGTTAAGTGATCGCTTAGATATGTGCCCATATTACTTCCAAACTCATCACAGTACATAATTACATTAGGTGTGTTCGTTTCTGAAGTGTGGAAGGAGCTATTATTATTTTGTTCTTGTGGAGGTACACTGGCACAAAGGTTTGGGTTCGATGGACCATCTGATAAATGACCACTCATTTGTTTACATAAACATGACTGGCCATTGGTCAATGACTCAAACCGTTCTGAGTTATAATTAATTTGTGTTATTAAATCATCCATGGCTAATGAATATTCATTAATAACTTTTTTTGAATTTTCATTCATCCTATCTAAAGATTTTATTGAGTCCTCCAACTTATGAATTTTTAATTTCAATATCTGTGTGTCAGTTTCATATTTTGATTTACTATTTTTCAACTGAGCAGAATATATATCCAACTTATCCACTAAATTTATATTAATTTTGCTAAATCTCAAGTTCTTGAAAAACAATTTATTCCTTTTTGACAACTTTTGTGTTTTTTTTATAAATCTGTTCAGTCTAAGATATTTCTTTAGTTTATTACCGCTGCAATGTTCTAGCCCTGATGTGTTAGAATCATTGGTTAAATCTATAGTAACCACAGGATTATCAATTGCAGAGGTAGCCAACTTTGAGTCGGGCCCGACCAGTTCCTCGAATAAACTCTGTGTGTGAGCCTCTGCAGCTTTAGTTTGGGCTTCCTGTAGGTCGTAGATTTTTTCGTGGGCATCATGTAGCGCTCTCTCCAGTGAGTTAATGTCCTTCAAAGCCTCTTCATATGCAGCACCACACTCAGTAAACCGGTCTACCGTCTCCTGAAGCCGGGCCCGCTCAGAATTTACATCATTGTAATCACTTTCTAAGGAACATAAATCTTTTTTTAACTTATCTCTGCTATCAAGTACTAATAATAGTTCCTTCTCACTGTCCTCTCTCTCACCAAGCAATTGAGCACACAATTCCTTGGATGTTTTTAGTTCAAGCAAGGTAAGTTGAAGTTTATCAGTTTCCTGCTGGCGAGCCGCAGCAGCTGCTCTGCGAGTTAGCATTATTGTTTTTCTTTAGTTAAGCACAAAAACAAAACAAGGAATTGCTTACTCAAACTAAGCGAAATTACAGTTAGGTACTTACATGAAATTCTGGCGTCTCACTATGCCCATACACTGCCTTTCAATACAATTCTGTACAACGATTTACGCCTTGTTATACACACAATTAGACAAATAATTAATAAAGCAAGCACAGGACTGCGAAACGAACACAGATTTCAAATCCGGGCTCCAACGTACAAACGTCCGTTGACAGCTTCAAATACACGAGTGCCTGGGCACTGTACTAAGGAATTATATATTAAACTAACACTGGTGTCGCTTATTTACTCTATTTTCACCATTCGAATTTACTTTTAATCGTAAAATATTAATTATTATATTAAAATTAATCAGCTGATACAACTTTGACGTTTGACGTTTCTATCGCATTACCATACTGTAGTGTATCAGAAAACCGTTTCCATCGGCACTTACTTGCAGCTTTAGTGTTGCCGACAATGCTTGAGCAAGGGACAATGCCCGGAGTATCGTATGATATCGTATCGGAGTATCGTTCGAACACATAATCACGTCGGTGGCAACAAAGCTGTCTGCCTGATTGTAAGCGGTCACCGCAGTCTATGGACGCCTGCAACTCAATGGGTATCACATGCGCTTTGCCGAACCTTTAAAAATGAAGACGTCGACAGACAATGCTCTCGATAAAAAAACCTCATGTTCAATCTGTTTGAGATCCACCATACAGAGACGGATACTCCAGTTAAACTTACAGCAATCTTCGTTTGCTTTGTAGTGTCGCGTTCCTTCGCACCTATTAGTTATATCAAGAGATATATTATAGAAAGCAGCAATATTGTCCATACTACGAAAGTGGCAAACACTTCACTTAGGTAGTTAACTAGACCAGTTATTTCAAGCATACACTACACCTGCCAGATCATAAAGCTGACACTATTGCCTAAGGGCGCTTGAGATTAACGGTAACTATATTTGACCTGTTTAGCCTAGTTGGTAGTGACGCTGCCTCCGAAGCTGGTCCCGGGTTCAAATCCCGGCCAGGGCATTTATTTGTGCATTTTTCACGGATATTTGTTCTTGGGTCTTGGATGTTTTCTATGTATATAAGTATGTATTTATCTATATAAGTATTTATATCGTCATCTCGTGACCCATAATACAAGCTTTGCTTAGTTTGGGCCTAGGTCGATTTGTGTAAGATTGTCCCCCAATATTTATATATAATCTCCTTATTCATAAAACTTCTCTGTTAACAAAAATTTGTGTCGTCCCTTTCTTACACAAGTACATGTTAAAGTGACAGATACTTAGGGACAAACGATTTTTAGCGGCACTTTAACTATAATATGGTTGATGGACGTTTATGAATAAGGGGATAAGAGGAGTTATCCGAGAATTTGGGTCATTTTGGAGGGGAATTTAGTTTTTTAATTTGCCAGTTATAGGTAGATTAACATCTGCAAGAACTTGCAAGCATTTTTCATTACGTTACGGAATTTGATCGCATCGTATCGTACTGTTTTAGAGTCGAGCCACAATGCTGCGTTGCGTTGCGTTGGGTCGCGTTGGTTTCGTCATGGTGTTGTCGCAGCACTGTAGCTGTCGCTACGTTTTCCATATTTATTTTTATGGCAAAATTAAATCCGTTGCGAGGACGCGACGCAAAGCAACGGACCAGTGTGGCCCGGCACTTACTCGTACGTCGGTGCCTCGGTAGCCGCCGCAGGCGATCCAGAATTTTGTTCAGTGATGGAGGGGGAGGACAATTCCAGTCAGGGGGGCAATGTCAAGCGGGAAGGGGGTGACTATTTGTTTATTATCCTTTATAAATTCGACGTATAACCCTCTATCTGGGGCGGGAAAATGCCCCTGTTGCTCCGTCTCGCACCGCTGCGCTGCGCCCGCGTCGATAATTAGAAAAAAATAGGCCTAACTCTTCTCTCTGTTTGTACCAGGTAATCATGAAGGGCCAGCTGCTGTTGTTGGCCTTACTGGTCGCAGCCATCTGCACCGTCGACGCTGAGGTGAGCTCGCAAACATACAGTTAAACTCATAAATATATGCAGCTTCAGAGCAACCTGACTGAGACGTCACGCAGGAGGGAGGGCCCCTGCGTAGAAGTTTGTATGCAGGGGTGGGGTAAGGTGGGGGGGGGGTCAGATTTCTCTCCAGCTGTACGTTCCCAAAGTGACAAAATATCTGGACACTCTTACGCCCTGGTGGTGCACTATTGATGCGAGTCCGCGTGGATCGAACGGTCCGTCGTCGCTCGTCCGTACAAATCTTCCGCTAAGGAAATTACTTTAAATTCCAAAAATAAGAAAATCAAAGTGAACAATAGAAATATTATACGCCACGCGTCGATCCCGACCTCAGCATTAAATTTTTACTTTGCCTGAAAACTATAAACGCTCTTAATCTTACAGAGACACCGCAAGCGGCACAGGCGACTGCGCACGACGACAACAACGCCCGCGCCTGCGCCGGCGCAGCGCGGCGACGCCGAGGACAACAGCGAGAGCGACAACATTGACCTTGGCCTGGTTGAGCAGGAGGACGAGCGTCGTTATCAGGTACACGACACTAGACCTTATCACAACGCAGTAAGGTACACGACGACGGTGACACCGAGGATGACAGCGAGGGTGACAACATTGACCTTGGCCTGGTGGAGCGGGATGACGAGCACCGATACCAGGTATACGACACTAGACCTTATCACAACGCAGTAAGGTTCACGACGACGGTGACACCGAGGATGACAGCGAGGGTGACAACATTGACCTTGGCCTGGTGGAGCGGGATGACGAGCACCGATACCAGGTATACGACACTAGACCTTATCACAACGCAGTAAGGTTCACGACGACGGTGACGCCGAGGATGACAGTGAGGGTGACAACCTTGACCTTGGCCTGGTGGAGCGGGAGGACGAGTGCCGATACCAGGTATACGACACTAGACCTTATCACAACGCAGTAAGGTTCACGACGACGGTGACGCCGAGGATGACAGTGAGGGTGACAACCTTGGCCTTGGCCTGGTGGAGTGGGAGGACGAGTGCCGATATCAGCTACACGACACTAGACCTTATCACAACGCAGCAAGATTCACGACGACGGTGACGCCGAGTCAGAGAGAGAGTCTATTAGGAGACTCGAATGATCATTTCGAGTCTCCTAATAGACTCTATAGTCTGTTAGATTACATAAATTATGAATAAGTAACTATGTAGTACGGTCGGCCTCACAAGGGGCTGAACACCTTTGTACCTTGTCGCTTTAACCTCATGTTCAAACTGTCATACTAAATGTCTAATGAGTGTAAGCGACAAAGTTCCAAAGTGTCCAGCTACTTATGGGGCCGACTGTACATAAACTAATGTTGTTGTTTGCAGGAGGCCCAGCGTCAGCGCATGAACGAGATCATGAACAACGCCGACTTCAAAGATGTATTCCCCGAAGGTAAGTAATTAATAATTATTTATGGTCTATGGTATTGCTAGTTGCTGGCAATAGAGGGCGCTATTAACAAATACGTCTGACGTCAGTATAGATTGCGTACATTACTACTGGCCAATAGAGGGCGCTATTATTCATAATGGATTATACATGTTTAGGCTGTGTCCTCAAAAAAATCTTTATACATGAAAATCAAACACCCGTTCGTCGTCAAATCGCATGATTAACATACAGAGATTGTACTTATTATTATTATCACTGCGTGCCGGAAAGCTCCCCTAGGTCCTCTAATGTCCCACAAACTTGCTAAATCCCGGAAACTCAACCATATATGTCATGGGATAACATTAGGTACCGCTTCACGAAGTGGTCGAATAGTCAAATTTAAACTTAAAATGGCTTCTCGAATAGGCGGTTTATGACTACAGAGAGAGAAGTATTTTTATAAAATTTAAGAGAATTCAATGTAAATAATGTAACCTCATCATCATCCTAACGTTATTCCCAGTACAGTTGCATCCTGAAGGATGCCTGGGGTCCGCTACCTAATCCCAAGAATTGGCGTAGGCACTAGTTTTTACGAAAGTGACTGCCATCTGACCTTCCAACTCAAGGGGGAAACTAGACCTTATTGTGATTAGGCTTGTCATGTGAGCGGGCAACTTGACCGTTAGAAGTTCTCAAGCCGCCCGGTGGCCTCTAACTTGGCTTAACGACTGCTATCATAGACAACAGCCGGGATCCACGGCTTAAGGTGCCTTCCAAAGCACGGGAGCGCTCAGTTAGTAACCACTCAAAACGGTCACCCATCCAAGGACTGACCCCGCCCGACATTGCTTAACCTCAAATACCGCACGCGGAATAATGTAACCTGTATTTAATAAAAAAAATACACGTACTTATGGTTATAGCTATGGACTCCTTTTTCCGCATTTTAGTCCGTACATGTATGTACTTGTATAATACCAATAAAAATTAATATGAAATATCACTTAACTAGCTTTTGGCCGCGACTTCATTCGCGTGAACATCCAATCCACCATTTGAGTCATGATTTCTGGAATAAAATGTATGTTTAAATGCAATAGTATTGTGAGTGTGACACCTAGGCGCTTATGAGACTCATGTTGGCTAGATTCACCTAATAGTAAGACAAGCTATCGTAAGCGTTCTGAAAACCAACCCGTTAGTGATAGAAATGAAATCTAACGTTGATGAGATCATAGCGCTCTTAATTTAATAACCGCCTAGAAGTTTCCTATAAAATACAAATACTCATTATTACACACCTCACACAAATGAAACGTTACAAACAGTTAACAAAACAGCAATATGTAGGTAGAGGGAGACAACAGGCGGTCTTATCGCTAAAGAGCTATCTCTACCAAACAATTTTCGGCTAGCGGAAAACCAAAAAAAATAATAATCTATGCAGTAGGTGGTATTGTTTTATGGTTTCTGGTATTATTTTATAACTAACTCGTTCCCGTAGGTGCCGACCCGTGCCTAAAAGTGCACTGCAGCGCGGGCCGCGTCTGCGAGATAGACGAGCACGGCGAGGCCGTGTGCAACTGCATCAAGGAGTGCCCCGATGAGACTGATCTGCGTCGCAAGGTACTTTAGTGTCTAGTGTATATGCAGCTCCAATACAGAAAGACAGACCGAACAGACTGAGGCACGCCTAGAACAGCGACGGGCGGCCTTGTTAACTTAACTATCAAACAAAATTATAAAATGTAACGAAAGAAAATATATAGTGACTAACTTTTGCCCGCGACTTCGTCCGCGTATAATTCGTTCTCGCCTTAGAGTGATTTGTTTTCCCATACAATCTTTACCAAGCTCAGGTGGACACCAGGAACTTAGGGGTGACATGTTGGAGAAGGAAAGCCACGAATATATCGGACTGGAGATATTTGCTTGACCAGGCTAGCCTAGGGCCCACCCGCGGCTATAACACCTCAGATGATGATGATGATGATACAATCTTTCACCCTTCTTTACACCCCCTTAAGAAATGATTACAGTCACTATGACATTCCCTAGAAATCCTATTGTCAAAACGAATGATTAAGTGCTTATTTTGGAATATCAAATTACATGTACATTGTACAATGATAAAAGTCTCGCTACGCAGTTCTGCCGTAAAAAGTTATCCCAACAGAGCGAGTTCTTCATGTAAGTATGATGACCGAAGGCCGGAAGCAGAGAGGCGAGACACGCGAGGCTGAAGGCCGAGCTTCCCAACAGAGTAGATTCTTCATGTAAGGTTGATGACTGAAAAGCCGAAGGAGAGTGGCAAGGCATGCGAGGCCGAAGGCCAAATCAAATCAAATCAAATCAAATCAAATCCGAGCCGAGGCCGAGCTATATCGTCGCCGAAGATCCAGTTGCCATATTAATGAGGGTAAATTATACTCCATTCGTTCGTTTTCACGTGATGCCTAGACATATAAACAGACAGACAAACAGACACAAATTCTTAAAACTGTTGAAACGATTTCTGTTATCGATTCTAAGTATCCCTAGCCAACTTTTTTTCGAATATCTTCCATGTACAGTTTTTTGACCCTCTTCTAAGTGTACATCTAAGATGCTCCAACTGTCTATGCTGACGATTGGGCTGCCCAGCTCAAGTGATCTCTTATATCAAACAGTTTTTATGGTGTGAAGGGTCAACAATTACGTAAAAAAAACCGCTCGACAAAACTAAATGGTACACCGACGATACAAAGTGTGCATTGAAACAGCTGTTTTTGTATTTAAGCATATGTATAAAAACAATGCCAAAGTATCGCAAATGCATTTTGATGTACACGCAAAGTAGAACTAATTGCGAAAAGGTTGTGCTCAAAAATAGCGTCAACAATAGAAGGAATTATGATACTTCGGTTTAGACATAATGAATCGTCAACTTGTTTACAATTCTGCTATGCTTTAAGTTAAATTTCTTGACACGCTGTTATACTCCCAATTGGCTGAAACTTAAATCGTAGAATGGCGTATGAGGATTAAACCACACCGTTTCATAGACCTTACTTGCATGACTTGCATCCCCGATTTAATATCCCTTTGATGGAAGATCATCGGGACAAAAAGTACACTTATAATATATATAAGTGAATCCAGATTATATACTATTAGCATACAAATCATCTTAATCTGTTCAGCCGTTTTTGCGTGATTCAGTGACAAACACAGTTACTTAATGGAATAAATCATAATAGTGTTCAAAATTTGAAGAGACCGTGCTGGCTGGCGCAGCGCTTGCGTTTACTTTTTTTTCAGCTTCTATCTTAAGATTTCACAAATTTTGAATGAGGATGTTTTTCCTTTGTCGTCAAGTAAATGCTTACCAATTTTCATACATGTAACTCATGGATTAAAGGAGTTCCCATACAAAATTCAACCCCTCTTTTTACCCTCTTTTAACCCAAATCTGTACAATTTTTATAGCCTAAAACCTGACCGGGTAGTTACTCGACAGATTAGTAAAGTTTTCATCAAAATTCGTTCAGCCGTTTTCACGTGATGCGCGTTGATATAAACAGACAAACAGATAAACAGAGGGCCAACTACGATTCAAGCACAACAAGAGCCGCAAATGAGGATCAAAGCTGGATATTGTTCTCGGAAACCAAAAACGCTCCATACTAATTATCAGAAAATTATGAATGACGTCACAACGCACGAGCCCCGTACTATGTTGTATGGAAAACAAGAAAATGGCTGTTCTAATCGTGAAATACTGCGTTTAAGTACATAGCTGTCGTGCAATCTCTTTTTTATTTAATCATGTACATTCTATGTATTGGTAACCTTTATTTAACTTTTAGATGATAAAAAAAATACATAAATTTTTGTAGAAACTTTCAAGTCTCGTATTTTATTATTACTTATTATACTGTTTTGTTGTGTTAATTTGATGGTATACTAATTGATAGTAACTTTACACGAGGAAAGTAGCCTATTCTCATTGTTTTGTCCAGGTGTGCACCAACCACAACGAGACGTGGTCGTCGGACTGCGAGGTGTACCAGCAGCGCTGTCTTTGTCTGGACAACTCGCCGCTCTGCCGCGGGCCCGAATTCAACCATCTGCAGATCGAGTACTACGGAGAGTGCCGCGAGATGCCGGTAAATTTTATTAAAATCTAACCCGTATAGAAGCATATTATTATACTATAAGTATACACGGTGAATTATACTAGAATACTGGCACTGTAATTTTATATTTAACTATACAATGTATATTGTTTTGAAAAATGACACCTCGCCGAGTTTCTTACGCCGGTTCTTCTCGTGGTAGAGGTATATTTTTCCGAACCGGTGGTAGTTTATTGACGTTCATAGGTGCATGTAATAAGCCTAATTTGAAGAATAAACTACTTTTACTTTTTAGGGTTCCGTAGTCAACTAGGAACCCTTATAGTTTCGCCATGTCTGTCCGTCCGTCTGTCCGTCCGCCTGTCCGTCCGTCCGCGGATAATCTCAGTGACCGTTAGCACTAGAAAGCTGAAATTTGGTACTAATATGTATATCAATTACGCCGACAAAGTGGTAAAATAAAAAGTGGAAAAAAATATTTTATTAGGGTACCTCCCCTATACGTAAAGTGGGGAGTGGTTTTTTTTTTCATTTTAACCCTAGCGTGTGATATATTGTTAGATAGGTATTTAAAAATAAATAGGGGTTTACTAAAATCATTTTTTGATAATGTTAATATTTTCGGAAATAATCGCTCCAGAAGTAAAAAAAAATGTGTCCCCCCCCTCTAACTTTTGAACCGTAAGTTTTAAAAATATGAAAAAAATCTCAAAAGTAGAACTTTATAAAAACTTTGTAGGAAAATTATTTTGAACTTGATAGGTTGAATAGTTTTTGTAATTTTTTCAAAAAAAAAATGTGACGGACGGAAAACTACGGAACCCTACACTGAGCGTGGCCCGACACGCTCTTGGCCGGTTTTTTTACTTAATTTCGGTAACCCGACAGATTTTAACCATCGCTTCTAAAGCCTAAATGGAGTAAAAAAGTGGTATAACTTAATTAGTCCGTGTGACAATTGTGAAGTTTTCTCTTTCACTCCTTTGACTAAGGATTTGTTCACAAGAAATTAGTATCGTTACTTGATTTTTTTTGTTCCAGAAATTAATTAAGTTAATATGGCAGTATTTGACCTGTGTTGATATAATATTATTTACTCGTAATGTCATCAGAAATTCATAGTTAAAATCAGGCGGGTTACTGAAATTCACCGTGTATAGGGCGCCCGTACGTGCCCGTACATTATGAACACTAGTCGCCGCTACTAAACGCGACCACTAGCGGTTCAGTTAAACCACTACACGTCGCCACCAGTCGCTGCCACGTGGCTCGATGATGACGCCAGTAACAGTATGGTCAGAAGGGCGTTTAAAAGGACGCGAAATTTTTCATTGCATGGCCTCAATAATCTGTATATCATGTGCATCGTGTCTTGTACTTACTGTGCAAAAAACACTTCCAGCTCACTTTCACTAAGATGACTGTTATAGGCGCCGTTTTATATTCCAACCTTAACCCTTGTATCTTTTACAGGAATGCACCGAAAGTGAGATGGCTGACTTCCCGCGACGCATGCGCGATTGGCTTTTCAACATCATGCGCGATCTAGCCGAGCGTCGCGAGCTGTCCGCCCACTTCCAACGCATGGAGCGAGAGGCCGAAACCAACCTCACTCGCAGATGGACCAACGCTGCTATCTGGAAGTGGTGCGATCTTGACGCGCACGATAATGACAGGCAAGTACTCAATACCCATAGATCAGCAGGCAAGCTGTAGTCAGCCTTCATTATAGCTGGAACAAGGACTGTGCAACCCAGTCAACATAGGCATGAGTTGATCACACACTTCATCAGCATGTAGCTAGCTGAGGGCAGCCTAAGTCGCAGCTGGAACAACACTGCTATCGATAGATGTAAATATGAAAGTGGCGCGATCTGGACGGCCATGATTATCGGCAGGCAAGTACTTCAAAACCAATAGACAAGCTGTGCCAGTTATAGGCACAGCCAAGCCAGACAAAAGTCGACCGAGCGTCGCGAGTTGGTCACACACTTCAAGGGCATGGAGTGAGATAGGCCAATCTCACTCGCTGATGGACCAACGCTGCTATTTGGCAGTGGTGAGACCTTGACGGCCACTAATGACTGGAAAGTATTCACAAAGCTGCACCATTGTTGTATACGTGTAAAAACAGCCAGAGCAAGGACTATTCAGGTGCAACTTGGTCAGGCGTCAGTTGTCTGTATAAGTCCACTTCCAAAGCATGTCCATTGTGGGTGTGTTTGAGGTTCTTGTCAGGACTCCTTCTCCATCATGAATCACGTTAGGGAAGCCTAAGTGGTCTGGTCCAAACATACTGACCCATATACTACAAACACGCATAGTCTGACTCCTCACACGCAACGCACTTTATTCGCTCTGAGTTACAGAATATGCATAGTAAAATTATTACTTACCTTTTTTTAACGTGGAGGAAATTTATTTGCCTGGTTGGGGGACCAGGGACACAGGGCCCCATAGCATATATGACGGACTAATCGCAAATGCCTTGGTCTACCGTCTAAAGCCCCAACGAGTGCTAGCTCTACCGTGTCGAGGGAGGACGTCGCGGGATCGCTGTCAACATTCAAATGCGTGCTGGCGGACAGCCTAAAGGGTAGTGGGCAGCAGACATTACGCGCCAGTAGGACAGATTTTTGCAGGGTACCCCGCACGGTCCGACAGTACTACCTAATTTTCAACGTAATTTTGCAGATTCGTGTCGAAACACGAGCTGTTCCCGATCCGCGCACCGCTGATGGCCCTGGAGCACTGCATCGCGCCCTTCTTAGAACTCTGCGACGCCGACCGCGACCACCGCATCACGCTCGCCGAATGGGGCAAGTGCCTCGAGCTGGACGAGGTATATTTTTGTGCATTTTTGTGACTACGTCCTTTCTAATAAGAATCTACACCTCACTCCCTCTTTGTAATGGGAGTGAAAGCCAGTCCAGCAGTGGGATATACCATCTATCTATATAGGATGCTTACTATATGGGCCTCATAAAAAGGCTCTAAGTCTCCCAAAGAGCTGGAGCTGGAAATGGCTAAGTTTCTCTACGTGATTGCATCAAGAATAAGGCCACCTACAGCAGAACTAAAGTAACCAATATAGCCCTCCGAATCGCTAAAGTTAAGTGGTAGTGGCGGGCACATAGCATGTAGAATCGATGGCCGTTGGGGCGGAAACGTCCCCAAGTGGTGACCACGTGCCGGAAGGCGCAGTGTGGGTATGGGTAGGCCCCCCATAAGCTGGACTGATGACCTGGTGAAGGTCGCGGGAGTCCACTGGCGCAGGACCGGTCATTGTGGCACTCTTTGGGGGAGGCCTATGCTGATATGATGATGATAGCCTAATGATGATGATTGTTTCCAGACCGAGCTGGAGGACCGCTGCGACGAGTTCATAGGTGACGACGGCGATAGCGCCGAAGACGTAGCGACCGCGTAAAAGGCGCGCGAGCGCCGCCCAACACTGCCATACTTAAATTACTTAACTAACTTTAGTTATTAGCTCACTAAGTACCCAGGCAGTGGCGAGGCGTCCGCACAACCCGGTTCCTGCTGGCTTGTCTATTAAGCTCGGAAAGCAAATAGCGGGCGCGGCGCGGTGCGAGTGTGAGGCGGTTATGCATTTTTGATCTTTCCGTACCTGTCGACTGTCGATTACTGCGTCGTATGTCACACACGCCGCCTCCGCTTTACCGCGCTACCGAATACCGCGCGGTTTTTTGGTGCGACGTCCCCGGACCGCGTTTGCTTTACCGCAAAACTGCCTCCGCCGCGCAACGACGCTGCGCCGCGCTCTGTGCGTTTTAAACTTTAAGCTAATTGAATCTTATCCTTCTTAAACTAAGTTAGATCCGCTTAGCATACGGGCATTACGGGCAAGCTCGACGCCAGGCCAGGTCACTGTCCATCAGAGACTATTTTATTAGAAATATTGCCGATATCCGATAGGTACACCCGAGGCAACTTCTGTGAGGTTGCTCGCTCAGTGTGGAGGTGCCTAAAGGCATGCCTTCCACCCGGGCACCCTCGCGCGGTATGTGCTCGACCAGTACAGCTGCGTAAATATTAATAATTTAACAAAAAAATGTTGTATAAACGAAGTCACAATATCTTACATTTTATATGAATGGCGTATACAACGCCATGTAGTCAGATTACGTTGGCAGTGTTTATAATTCACTGGTCTCTGACTTTAGTTTAGTAAATAAATCATTTAAGAATAAATAAATACACGAGATTAAATAATTGTCTTTATTTTTGTAAAACGAATAATGTACTGTGATGCCGCAACCAAATGGTTAAGATTTTTTTTATCAATAAACAACAACACAAATTGAGTTTTTATAATAACCTAGTATAAATAGTAATACACAGCCACCTCCCTTAACCCTTTTCCAGGCATATTACGATTTATCGACCACACACATGTCAATAGAATTTCAATCCTAGTCCTCCGATTTAAAGCTCAAAGTGATTTGTCTTGAAATAACCATAACCTAACTATTTTTAAATATGTATATTTTCTTTTTTTCACAGCCTTCTAGATTGGTGCGGCCTGGAAAAGGGCCAGCAAAGTAAATGATTAAAGAAAGTCTTATCTTATTATATATACTCGTACACACGTATTTTTTTCTTTCGTCAATCAAACAAAAAGTTACAAAGCTAAAGTATGTCAAAGTTTGGAAATGGGGCCTCGAACCGTCACGCCGTGGATTTTGATTCAATATTCACGTACGTACCATCAACAAAAATATAAGTGTGAAAATGGAAGCCAAGTTCAATATTAAGAATATGCGATGCTTGGTGCACTTAATGCATTTTTGAGCTTTAACTTGGCAGTTTTCTTAAATATGCAACAGCTTTCATGGTATTATAACATAATGCATAGAAGACTGCCAAGTTAAGGCTCAAAATGCATTAAGCCGCAGTAAATTAGTTTTACTGTAAACAATGTAGTGCCAGACCTGGTAACATTTTAGAGAATCTACGGAACTTGGCACCCATTTAGATCTCAATTCTTTTGTCGGTGAAGACGAAAACCAAGCATCGCATATTCTTAATATTGAACTTGGCTTCCATTTTCATATTTATGTCTTTGATGGGATATCATTACTTTTTGTCAAACTTCACTAAATGGTGCTTTTCAAAACAGAATGCACGAGTTACTATACAAAATATCCAAATCGCTATACATAGGTGCACCTCAAATATTTGAAGAGTTCCCTCGATTTGTCCATGACACTATGATCAGATTCTTACCTGATAACTATGGGACCAACCCACCCCTAAAGTATACCGTTTCAAACAAAAAAAGGATTTTCCAAATCAGTTAATAAATGACGGAATTCTGTGGTAACAAACATAAATAATAATAATAATAATGAAAAATCACTGCTTTTCTGATTATTTTTTTTGGTGTAGACACACAATTAGCAAGCTTAATGCCAAAATTCACCAATATTTGGGGTTCTAGTTGTTCTAAAGGATCTTAATACATGTACCAAATTTCATTTTTTTTATGTTAAATAGATTTGGAGTTATTGAGGGATCAAAAGTGGCTCCAAACGGTACGTGTAAAATAACACAAGATATATATTGTTCGATTCTGGGCGTAAGTATTAAAATAGACATAAACATAGAAGTAGTCATCATAAAAATACTGATACCCTGTTTGCTGCAAAAATTCACCAGTTTTCGGGCACATCATTTTTTTCCAACTTCCGGTCTTCAGATTCGGAAATTTTAAAAATATAGGTTCTTAAAAGAAATTTTAAAAATAATAGGATTGTATAGCAAAAAATGTACAGTTATTAAATTATTTCCAAAAAAACCGTATCTTTCTCGGGCTATAAACCACACATTATCACAAAAATGGTCGTACAGCGCCATCTAGTAGTGTCGTCAAAATCACGGCACGAAATATTGTGCTACTCCAAACATCTTTTACCTGTTCCATGTTATCGTTATTCAAAATAGCACTGATAAAATCAGCGGGGTCACCTCCATTTATTGTAAGGACGCACGTGGAGTGTAAGTACACATATTTATACCATGTCGGTGGCAAACAAGCGTACGGTCTCCCTGATGGTAAGCGGTCACTGCAGCCTATGAATGCCTGCAACTTCAGTGGTGTCACATGCGCATTGACGACCATTTAAAAATGTATATAACCTTTTATTTGAAGAACACCATACTGTAGTCAATCGAGAAAACCTCGGAACTCATTCCACAACCGGAGCGTCTAAGGCATGAGTGTTTTCAAAGTCAAGTCAAAGTCCAATGTCCAGTCGAAGGACGTACAGCGTAAGTATGCCAGGTATAACCCTCCCTAGCCAGTCCTACCCCTGTCAGTATCAACCCTTTGTAACGGACCCTAAACCAATTATGTGGAGTGCAACGAACTGTCTATAGTATAGCAGATAGCAGCGTTCGAGACTTTCTAGTTTTGTAAAGATCTAGGAGGATAGGACGTAGTGAACTCCAATTGGTTCACATAGTACCTACTCAGTACACAGGGTGAGGGGTTCAAAAATGGCAATGACCTTTCATCTTTTTATTTGTTTTGTTCTATGTAGTTTTTTCACTTACTATTTTCGCCTAAACAACGGGAAACTCAGATCATAGAAAGAAGTACAGGACCCTCCCGCCAATTAATATTGGGCGCGAAAAGGCGATAAGCGTCATTTTGGGAGAGACCAGGCTAACAAAAATTCGTCAATCCTTGTAAAGAATTGGTGGTTCCATTAAATTTTTAATATGGTTATAATCTTATAATGAATTGAATTGCAAAAGATGAGAACAATTTGTATGGTAGAGAAAAACTCATAATTTTTTTTTTACAAGGCAATATCCACATCCGCCCGCCATTTTATTCCCCACCCAAACAATAACATTGATGTGCCAAGATACCAATACCAACCTAAGTTACGTACATATTTTTTTATTTCTTATCATAGAAAGAGAAAGCCTAAATATTTATTTTGAATTTAAAAGACACCAATTTAGTGCTTTCAAATACAAAATAATACAGTGAACGAATTAATTCATTATGTTCGTTGCAAATAGTATAACGGCATATGAAAACACTGACTATTTCTGAACGAACATAGTTTGGTAGTGTGCGTCATAACCGGTTGCGGTTGCATGGGGTTGGCTACATTGGGCGCATCGCTAGGCAGCCAGCGCTGCCATCTTTTCTTCCGTTATTAGTCGATTTGGCGCCTTTCCTGTGTTGGTTGTTCACGGTTGTGGTGATTGTGTTACACGTTTCAAAATGGTGAGTTTTGCAAGATTTCGTGAAAATTTGTTGACTTTGTGGTGATTTTGTTGTGTAATTCAGTGGATAATGGTGTTATCTACCAACTGGCGAAGTTTCAGACCGATAGCACTTAATTTAATGGATTTTTTCGTGAATTTTAGGCTGGTGGTAAAGCGGGTAAAGATTCAGGCAAAGCCAAGGCGAAAGCAGTATCCAGATCAGCGAGGGCTGGTCTACAGGTAAGTGAAATAACTCTTATAATTAATTTAATGATTTTTAAGCCTATAATCACAAGTAAATTCTGCATTACAAAATATTTTACAATATTGAATAATACGCATGATCATTTTAGTATGGCGGCGGTCAACTTGGTTAGGACGAATCAATAGGAATTTACAATGACTTGTATTTTCAGTTCCCCGTCGGAAGAATTCATAGACATCTTAAAAATAGGACAACAAGCCATGGTCGTGTCGGAGCCACAGCCGCTGTATATTCTGCAGCTATCTTGGAATACTTGACGGCCGAGGTAAGCTGTAAACCTACGCGACGCCTCTTGTCAATATGGCGGCGCGCGCTAAATCGTAATTATAATTCAGAACAATCCAGAAAACCCGTGAATAATGTATTTGTAGCTTTGTTTTTATATGGATTAAAGTACAAAATATTGACATTGTAATTTTTTGCTGACGTTCTTTTTATCCTAACCTTATATGTTTTGGCGGGAAATGTTTGGCAACAATTTTTTTTAAGTTTCTTCAAGTTCAGTAAGTCACAATTTAGCTGGCATTTAAAATTGTACAAAATTCTCTGTTACTAAATAAATAGATCATTATTTTTTATAATAATAAGTACATATATCTGATATAGATCAGCCATCTAGATTATAGCTGGGGTTTTTTTTTGTAATGTTTTAGTTAACCTTTTTTTTTTGCTGTTAAGGTATTGGAGTTGGCAGGGAATGCCTCCAAAGATCTGAAGGTGAAGCGTATTACCCCCCGGCATTTGCAACTAGCCATCAGAGGAGACGAAGAGTTGGACAGCCTTATCAAAGCCACTATTGCTGGTGGTGGTGTCATTCCTCATATACACAAATCTCTCATCGGCAAGAAAGGTGGTCCTGGGGCTCCCGTCTAATTATAGGTAAGATTCTAATTAGTATTGTTTTTGTAATTATTAGTAAATATTTTATTCATGGTCTGCTGTAATTTTCAACAACTAAAATAGAATTATACATTTTTATCTGCAAGACTTGTCTAAAATATCTGGATTATCTTTTTGACAGTAAAGTCTTGTTCAAATGACTGTTAACACCTTGTCGACTCAGATGGAATTGGTGATTGAACACATGAGTAACGAGTGGTTCTGTGTCCTTTAGACCTGTCCAGTGATATTTTTCATGTTTTCATGACTCATATCTGAAAACTTCCACAAACTGAATGGGCATAAAAAACATTGAACATGTTCACAATGCTTCACAATAATTGGTTGTCGGTTGAGGAATGCGACCTGCAGAGAACACCCAGACAGAAATACAAAAAAAAACTTGCCAAGCTGTCTGTCAATAAAGAAGCCAACTAACACAACTTTGGTGCTTCCCAGGTACTCGATCTTAATTAAACTTCATACTGCTGCATTTGACAAGACTCCGGACCTGAAGTCAAGATTGCTAAATTCATCTCAACAGGATTGGAAAACATGGTGTTGTGGATAGTGAAGTGACTACTGAGAACTCTTGTTCCGGACTAAACATAGCATAAGACTAGGATTATTTAGCATTTAGGATTATTAGTAATTAAGTTGATCTTTCTGTTCATTCATGGAACATTTTTTACTTTGGACAAATGTTCATTATTTTTAAATTAAAATTATATGCCACCAGTTCGTATTCCGAATCACCTTGGTTTAGGGTCAGAAACTGATGCAATCTAATTTTAATATATCGACTGCAATTGTGAATTGAGGGTAAGCTCTAAGCTGATTTAAGTGTTCTGTAAGTAATTTTGTAAGATCCTGATTCAATAATAAATGCATGAAACATTGTTCAAAATTGTAATTGTAATTTTGGTATGATTGAACTGTTACAAGTTGTAAGAAATGTATTTTGTTCTTTAAAATATATTGAGGAAGCACTTAATTGTTTACTTTATTAACCTATCAGAATCTAATAGGTCTGCTAATAGGGTATAGTTGTAGAATAGTGAGAGAACCTTCCCAATCAGGCCTAACTTGAAAGTATTTCTCACTTCAGCTGTCTGGTAAGTCTAGTGTACAGTTGCACACTGTCATCCTGCTGCACAGTTGTGATTGTGACATTGTTTAGCAATCGGCATCAGAACATCACCTGGAGGAAAGAGCCTTGCTAATTAAAATTTCCTAGCTACTGCTATGTATATTAGAATCAATCCCATGTACCCTTTTTATACCAGACTGCGCCAAAAGGAGGGTTATATTTTTCGAGAGTATAATTGTTTGGCACGCTCTGCAAGCGGAACGGCTCGATGGATTTTGGCTTGAGAGGCGCCGTTAAATTCGTATATACTGTGAGTGACACTTGGTGTGGGTATATCAAAATAATTAAAAAACAAAATGGCGGATTTTTATTACACAGAAACGAAGTCAGGTTCTTTAATTAATTAGTCTTGTTCGACAAAAATGTTGCCTGCAAATTGTTTGGGAAATGCAACTACTATGCTGTGCCGATGTAAAACGCAGTGTGAAGATAGTCCTGTCTCAACCAAGTCCTAGATAAGGTATTATAACTGATGATTCAAATAAGGTAGGTATGTACATACTTCTACGCTCATTTATGATTTGAATCAACGGTACCAACATACGTCCCACTGTTGGGCAAATGGGCACAGAGAACGAGCAATAGTCTCCACGCTGGTCCTGTGCGGATTGGGGACTTCACATACACGTTTGAATTTGGAAGAATAATTATAAAATTATGTAAAAATAATAATTATCGGCATGAATTCTTACATCGTAGCAGAACGAAATATCTAAATAACCCAAATATTATATTAAATATGAAAGGGAAAAAAATCATGTACATGTGTAGGTATAAATGATAAACAAAGGGAAGTTTTGGGCCTTAAGGGTCCTCTACACGATTAATATTATCACAATACTGGGGTGTGTCTAATTATTTTTCCCTTTGCAATGTCGTACTATACTACAGTTTTAGAACATTTCAGCCATTTTTTTTTCTAAATTGTTTATATTTAGTATCTTTTGTTCTCAATTGTGTTGTATGATGTAGTACATTTATAAGCGATGTATCTCTTGGTGGGAACTGTTTAGGACTTAGATGCATGTTTAGTAATAATTAATCTGTAAGTCTTTTTCCTTCGTACATCTATGTTTGTTTGTTCTCCTAATCTCAGTATATATAATGTACTCTTTGCTCCTAATAAATAAAGTTAAAAGTAGTTCTTCATTTAAAATATTAAATACGCATGATATGACCTATGATTATTATCACTCGATACACTAATATCACGATACGTAACACGCGAATATTGATGAATATTAATGCAAAATCATAGATAACCTTCACTAGTAGCCCCTATGAGCCTATGAGCGATTTAGTTCGGTTCGAATCACGGATCTATACCTAAACCGGATTGAGTACAAACTTTTATGAGCCAGTCAAACTTGAACCTTATTCTCGCGTAATACAGTTAATATCCTGTTATGACAGACAGACTAGAGAAAGCGGTCCGAGCGAGAGCAACCAACCGGAGGGCGGTGTCCCACTCGCACAACTTGCCAGTGTAAAAAAAATATATGTTGTGGTATTTTAGAATACTGAAAACAATTACTTGCTTGTACTAACTAGTACTGCATATTTATCAGGCATAATTTACATTTGACCTCATTCGTAATTGTATAAAATATCAACATTATTAACTGACTAAAACCTAGTATTGCAATAAATATAGTAATATTGTTCAAATATTAATTGGTATCCCCAACCTTAATGGTGTCAAATTTGAAATTATGAAAATAAGCGGCTGATGAAATTAGTTGAAAAAGTGAAAACATGTTGTGTAAAGGGTTGTAAAAGTGAAAGTTTTATTAATTGTGGAATATCATTTCACAGGTAAGGAACAATTTGTTATATTTTACGATAAAACGACAAGACAAATGTCAAACTGATTAGGGTGACTATGACTTGGGCTGGTTTTGCAGAAATATTCGTTATTAAGTGTTTAGTGAGAAAACCTTTTCTAAAGGTCAGTTGAAATTCAATCTTTTAACAATTTTGTTATCATTATGAGCTTTTGTTTAACTTGGACTGTATGTGATTAAACTGTGCAAGTACTTAAGTTGTCGTTCCAATTTCTTAACCATTTTACAGCTACTTTCCGGTATCCAATTGAGTTGAAATTTTGCATACTTATGTACAGTATGCTAATTTTTGACGCATACTGTACATAAGTATGCTACATTTCAGCTCAATTGGATACCGGCAAGTTCGGTAACAGTTATATTGTATTGTTACCTACCGAACTCGTGTATCATGGCACCACCGTGCTGATCTGTTGATGGTGAATTAAAACTCGTCCTCGTCTTTTTTTAATTTACGCATGGCCCATCACGGGAGAACACATTTGTTAAGAGATTTGGAAAATAAAGTAGGGCTTAGGCAAAAATTACACAAGACTATATTGTTTAACAATTAAAAATTGGATACACAAACTTGTGATTAGCCAAAATAAATATTTCTTTGAAAAATATTCTTATTTATTTACTACCTAATTTAGTTTAAATTTCATTGTACATAGAACCTAATTAGAAATAATCCTCATATCCACAGATGTACTTGGTCACCCTAATTAAAACGAGATGCAATCCTCGAGTTTGGCTTCTCTGTCGGTCACACTTTTTCGTCACAGTACTCAATCCGGTTTAGGTATAGATCCGTGGTTCGAATCAAAAGTCACCAAAGTAAGCGTATGCGCGGGTCACGGGGAGGTCGGTAACGTCCTTGCCATTGGCTGATTCATAGAGCGCGCGCTTTGATTCAACATGGCGCGCCAGGCGTAGGGATGGGACGCGTTGTTCATTAGCGGTTTTAACCGGTAACGTAATTTATTTTAAATAAAGAGTTTTAAATGGCGTTTTGTAGTAGTAGTTTAGTTAATTATTGACTTGGTATAAAGAATAATATTTTTTCAGCATGTTTATGTATATTGTGATATACCTGTAGTGAACGCACTTGTAAATGGAAAAAGTACATAGCAATAAATAGAAGTTTAATAAGTTACCGCCAAACATACAACAATTGCCTTTCAACATGTTTCGAAGGACCATTATAAAACTATTGCAAGAAAAACAATATTATAATATAAAGTTGTTCCTTTTAGATAAGTTTTAATTATTTGCATGCTAGTATTATTTGTAATACTTATAGCAGAATAATGTTCCTCAATATCATTTTATTATCTCTTTGTATATAATTATTCTATGCAAATAAAGAAGTTTGAATAATTAACTAAATATGTCGAGTTTCAGCAACGCGTATCGGACACCCTCGAAGTTGCAGGCGTCCATAGGTTGCGGTGACTGCTTACTTTCAGGTGGACTGTATGCTTATTTGCCACCGATGTGTTGTTAGAAAATTGAAATCAATAAATAACTAACTAAATATGTATGTCGTTTGTCAGCAACAAACATGTGACACCCCTGAAGTTGCAGGCGTCCATAGGCTGTAGTGATCGCCTACCATCAGGCGGGCCGTACGCTTATTTGCCACCAACTTGGTATAGATAACTAACTAAATATGTCTAGGTTCAGCAATGTGCATGTGACACCACCAAAAATGCAGGCGTCCATAGGCTGCGGTGACCATTTACCATCAGGCGGGCCGTACGCTTGTTTGCCACCGTCGTAGCATAAATATGTCGAGGTCAGCCATAGCTAATTAATTGAAATCGGTAATATCAAAAACGTCACCGGCACATCACTAGCCCAAGCATGTACTTTCAGCAGAAAAGGACAGTATATTGTCATTTGAATTTGCTGGTAAGGAACAAGCATACTTCACAACCATCACAACTTTTTAATGGCCAGTCTAAAATGAACTCCGCCGGGCCGAATAAAATATGCATTTATACAGGGTGTGGCCTGTTATAGGAGCAATAAATTTAAAGGACGCTGTTTTAGAGCATCTGCCCGGCTAGTATGCTGTGCTAGTATGATAGCTTATACCGTCACGTTATATGGCCAAAATGTACTGAAACGTCACATAAAACGTGACGGTATAAGGTATCATACTAGCCGGGCTGCTGTAATCTCTTGTGTCAAAAAAAATAACTTTTTTCAGTTAGGAGAAATTTTGATCTAAAGCTTATAGCGCGGCAGTCAATGCTGATTTTAAGGTTGCTTTAAGTTATGACTCATAATCGTTGTCGCATTTTTGGTTCAAAATGATATTAATGGGATTTATAATTTTTAGTGTTTTTTTAATAAAATATTAATATCACTCCAGTGTAGAGTAAAAAAGTACACGTAAGCTATTTTTGTATAAAAAAATACAAAATACTTTTTTTTTCAATTGAAACCTTTTGAAAATAATTGCTAGAGAGCTCAATAGTGTACCATTTAATTTATTGCTCCTATTACAGGCCACACCCTGTATAATCAATTTAACTGACTTGTGATATTTTACTCCGTCATTATTGTAATTTGATTTTCGAGAGCTTTTCCCGCAACTTTACACAACATAAAACCATTTCTATTAGACGAAATAGATTTTAGATCCTCGTTTATTTCGCGTATGACTATGAACCTGGACGAGTCTGACTGAGTGGAGCGAGGCGGGGCAGGCTAAATGTACTAGTGGTACATAAGTGTGGTGACCGCACGTCGCCCTTCGCAATTTTGAAAACCGCGATAACATCAAATTATACTGATCTGAGTCTGACGTTTATGACGTTTCGGTTTATATCGGTTTTGACATGTTGGTATGCTTTTAAATGGAGACGATTCGTTAACAGCTGAAAATGATCGTTCTATCTGTCCCGTTTTCAACTTGGTTAACCATAAGGATTAAAAGAGAACTATATGAAGAATCATCTTGGTATTACTACGGATCTGTTACGCAGATGACACTAGTAATTTTTAGTGAGAAGACCTGGGAGGACACGTACTCTGTGGCTGACAAAGGATTAGCGAAAATGGTTTCTTGGTTGGACTCCAATCTTCTAACTTTAAATGTGGAAAAAACTTATTACGTTCCCTTCTCCAAAACTGCCGCAAATGCCGCGCCCACCTCTGAATCCCTTACGTTACATAACTGTAGTCTCGCTCAACGGCCTTGCTCCTGCTGCTACTTGACCAGATGCTCCACCGTTAAGTATTTGGGTCTTCTTATTGACTTATCTTACATTCAAAGAGCAAATTCTCACGCTTTTGAAAAGAATAAGAAAAGTCATTTACATTATAAAACGCCTACGGCATTGTTGTCCCGCTAATATTCTTTACATGGTTTATTATGCGCTGTGTCAATCCGTAATACAATATGTTATAGCGGTTTGGGGCAGCGCCTACAAGACCGCATTGCTGGATCTCGAGCGGGCACAACGTGCTGTAATTAAAGTAATGCTGAAGAAGCCCTTCCGATACCCAACGAAATCCCTTTATAAAGACAGCAAGCTTCTCAAAGTCAGGCAATTGTTTATATTGAAGGCAGTTAGTCGCACCCATCAAAATATACTTAAATCTCCAAACCAAGAGCAATTACTCAAGAGACGTGTATACCGGATCCCCCTTCCGAAGGTAAGATCTACCTTTGCCAGGCGTTCTCCATCTTTCATGCACCCTTTTATATATAAGTATAATGCAGTTTGTAAATACTTGGACATTAAACAATGTAAGCATCTTAAACTAAAGACGGTTCTGGTTAAATGATTGCTTACTTAATCTTATTGTAAAACCGAGATCTTATTCTCTTCTGTTAAGTAGGAAAAAACACACACAAACACACACACATTCATACATATACAAACACACACAAACACACTCAGCTCAACCACACATCTTAATAACAATAATAAATAGGCATAGTACATTTAGGTACTTTAAGAGTTTCTATTTACCAAAAATGTTTAAAACACACTTTTGTAACATGTTTTTCTATATATAAAGCACACGTGTCACTTTTATGTAACAACATTTTCGGTTCCCAAGATACAGGCTCGGCCTAGTTTGGGATTCAGTGACTCACCCTGTGAATGTGTTGAAGTCTAAATAAACATTATAAATAAATTAAATAAATAAATAAATCTGTTGATATTATTAATCTGAAATGAAAGGCCCCAATGAAAGGAGAGCAATGGGGCCTTTTACACGGTTATAATTATCACGCGATACACTAATATAACGATACGTTTCACGTGAATATTGATAAATATTGAAGTAAAATCCATAGGGTCCTTTTACACGATTAATATTATCACAATACTGGGGTGTCGATATTTTCGTGGTGTTCAAAATTTTATGGATTTTGGTTCAATATTCATGTGATACATATCGTGATATGAGTGTATCGCGTGATAATAATAACCATGTAAAATACAATTTTGAAAGCCACGATGATATTGACACCCCAGTATTGTGATAATATTAGTCGTGTATAGGGCCTCATTTAATATTTAAAATGAAGAACTACTTTAAAAAAAAATTATGGCTGAAAGGTTCTAAAACTTTAGTCCAAGACCTAAGACATTGCAAAGGAAAAATAATTTGACAGAAGCGAAACGTCGCCGCGTCGCCATTTTACATTTTCGCAAATTTCGCTTTCCCTTTTGATTGATTTGTTTTCCAGGGCAAAGTTGTGCAATACTGTCTTGTCAGTTCTTTTGGACTCTCCTGGAGTAATCGTTCCTAAGTAAATGAGGACCGATTAAAGTTGGTTCGTGATAGTGCAATAAGTTAACTGAGTTTAGTGGTTAAGCGAAAGCGGCATGAGTTCTCGGCACCGCGATAGGAGTCGTTCGCGATCTCGAGACCGCGAACGGCACAAGGAACGTGACCGGGAAAAGGGACGAGACCGGGACAGGGACCGCAACAAAGATCGAGACCGTGACCGGGATAGAGACCGCGGCCGCGACCGGGACAGGGATCGCCATCGCTCTAAGAGGTGAGGAATGAGGATAAGGTTCAGGGCGAATGCATCCCTAAAAAGCGCTCAACAAACAGTCTTTCTACTGTCAATAAGTCATTCTGTGCCATTGGAATGTGTTTAGGAATCCAGTAGTTTGCCTATAGCATATTGTATAATTTGTATACCATGTTGTGTATTGTAGAGACAAGGATAGCGAGCGTGGGCGCAGCCGCGAACGGCACAAGGAGAAGCGCCGCAGCCGGAGCCACAGCCGCGGCCGAAAGTCCAAAGATCGGTTAGTATTCATCCTCTGGGGTTGACAATTAAAATTACATATTAACCCCCGTATTCATAAAACTTAACAAACCTCTGATAACTAAAAGTTGTTTTGACCCTTTCTCACAAACATAAATGTTAAAGTGACAGATAAGGACGAACTAACTTTAGGGGCTAGTTAACTAATAGAGGCTTGATGTACGTTTATGAATAAGGGGGTAAGTGTATTACTTTGTTTCGGTGAAGGAAATCATTGTGCGGAAACCTGCATTGAAGAAATTTAATAATGTATGTGCTGTTCCCAATCTACACTGGGCCAGCGTGGGGCCTACTGAGTCTGGAGGCCTATGCCCAGTGGTGGGATGCATGAGCTGATTATGATGTTACTTTAAAGAAGATGATTATAACTTATACTATTCACATGAAGTCAACATTATCACTAAAGGTCTTCGCACACTATAACAACTCAACAGCCACTCGATTTAAAGCTAAATATTGAAATTTAAGCCTTATGTCGTATTATCTACAGTACAATTTCCAACATTGATGTTAAGGTAGTGTACGACGTGTAGTCTACGCGTCGTACACGTGTCGTACACTCTTGTCATACATATTTGAGTTGAGTTGGTGCCGCAGTGGTGTGGAGTCGATATAGTGTGCGAAGACCTTAAATAGTATAGCGCCAACTAATCATGTATTGCAGGGATGGTACCATAGCTTTACTGGACCAGATGGTGGGGACCACAACTAAGGCTACAGCGCGTTCTGTGGCCAGCAATGGAGCCGTCAATCCTGCAGCTCACGCTGCAATCCTAGCTGCTGCAGCTGTAGCGCAGGTAAACACACCATTTTCATACATTGACAGTCAAAATAACAATATACAGTCTTAATTGAAAAATTGTAAACTGCCATTAAACTTAAAATTACCACTTGGACAAAAACACGTAATTTTTGACACTGCAATAGCATTATTTATTGACAGTTTAATTTTTGGGTGGAACAATTTTGTATCTAGTAATACTATAATTGTCATGGCACATTTTATTTTTCACTATTAGTCATAGCCATGCCAAATCCTAAAGCCAATCTTAAGTGTAAATGGTTTTACAGATATTCACTTGGCATAATATGTATAAAATTGTACAATTAGCATTATTTATTATTTTCAGCATAATCAAAATGAGCGTCAGGTAACATGATACAGTGTGAAATGTGTATTGCCTGTTTTTATTAAATTAAAAGAAAAACTTTAATTCTAAATGTTAATATTATTTTGTAGAAATATGTCAACTACATGGTAAGCCGCATCATGATTAATTTAATTTAATTTTACTCTTTTGGCTTTGCCCATTGACCAAATTTCAAATGATACTGACGATACTGTGATTGTCTACTAGTCTCACAATTGCAACATCCATTTGCACGAATTGTAGTCTTGTGTGTATTTTCTTCACAAGAATACTGCTGAAAATTGACTTTTTGTTAAGGCCCTCTAGTCCTGCGAGAGTAGGTATTTAGCGCTGTCCTGGCGGTGCGTGAACAAGCCCGCGCGGACGAAGCGACTGTGAACTCGGATGACCCCGCTAGCTTCATACTGGTCACAGTATAGAAATATAACTGTATTTTGACTTAAGAAATGCATTAATTATGATTAAACTTTAGTATGTCATTGATATCATTTTTTAATAAATAGGTAGTACATAGATAATTGAAAGTCGAACTTACGGTAGGATCCATTATAATAAAAAAAAACAGAATTCATAGTACAACCCTGAAATTCGTTATTTAATCTATGAAACCTAAGAACCTAAGAAATATGCCTTATACCTCTCTACTCGATTTGTTTAATAGGTCATGCAATTTTTATCTATTTGTGTTATATTTATACAGGGTGTTATATTTATTTGTCATGTGCGTGTCATCGTCATCATCATCATATCAGCTGATGGACGACCACTGCTGGACATAGGCCTCCCCTAAAGAGTGCCACATAAAATACAGACAGAATATTTTTTGGTGGTTTAATTTATTCATCAAAAGTTATTAGCTCTCAAAGCATAAAAAACATTGCGAAGTTTTTACTTTTTTACTATTTATGCGAAAGGTTACCGTATTTTTAAAAAATAAATACCAGAAATGATTTTTACATAAAGATGACAAAAGAATCAATATGGTATATAAAATGATACCAAACTTGCCACGGTAGCTACCTGGAAATGGGTAGAGCTTATAAAAGAAGATTAGCTAGAAAGATAGAAAGTGTATAAATTTTAAAAGGGTCGGCAACGCGCATGTGACACCTCTGGAGTTGCAGGCGTCCATAGGCTGCGGTGACCGCTTACCATCAGGCGGGCCGTACGCTTGTTTGCCACTGACGTGGTATTAAAAAAAAGACGGCCGGAATTAATGTGTTGAAGCTCACAGCTTAAAACAATATTCAAATGCAAAGCAGTACTCGTAGATCTCTTACTATATCTACAATTTCTGGTAATAAACATTTCATTTATAATTTTACCAACTTTGGTTACATTTCTGGAGGGGTTCAGTTCAGTTGTTATACTGTCATTTTTATACTGTGGCACTATGATCATAATTTATTTGTTAATAATTACGCCTTTTTTCATTCGGGTTTTTATTGCCCTTCTTAAATAATTTGCAACCATTATATAAATTCGTCAAAAACTGCTTGTTTGGTGCACGAAACTGTCGCGGATAAAACTGACACAGGTCCGTCGTCTGTAAGCGCCAGCGCGCGACTGATCGGGCCTGCCGAGCCTCCGCGCTCGCGCATTTCGTAGGTATTTAAACATATTAATTCATACAATCATTTTATCTTTTTAAATTCTGCAAAAATGTCTAGAAATACTGAATGGCTTTAGTTTAGTTCAAAAACTTTATTTAAAACATCAATAGTTTAGTCGTCAGATTGTAAATGCTTTACAAAAAGGAGTAACTTTGGGGTCTCTTTCTATCGAGCGAAGTTCATTAGATCGTGTATCTGAGTGCAACTTTGACTAGACTAGATCCTTAAGTAAAACATAGAATTTTTTCAAATTTTTAAAACCCTTTTTCTACGTTTCGGGTTGTTTTTAGAAAACTCGAAAACGCTAACTCGCTTGACGACCTCCCCTTAAGTTTGGACCTCCTAGCCTAGTGCATTGTCTTTGTATTAATCCTGGCGCCTACTATGCACATTATTATTTCATTTATTATTATTATTATTTTATTTTAGACAGGCATCAGGCTGTACCTGATATGTCTAAATCAGAGTTCACTTAGCACATTATCATTGTATTTAAACGATCACTATATGATAAGTAATATAAGCCAAATGTTGTATATGAACATGGTATAATGAGATATAATAAACTAAAACAACTGCTTCTGTGTTCTAACCCTAGGCCCATTTATTGATTTTGGTTCACATTAAGCTTTGAGATCTCAACTCTTTGAGAGCTCTCGTTCATTATGTGTTTATCAGTCTATACATGTGCACTTCATTTGGCGTCATAGTCAGGTATTCATAAACATGATTCACAAGTTGCAAAGAATGCAAAGTGTTCATTCAGTGGCATATTCAGGATTTTGGTTTGGGAGTGGGTAGGCATGACTTGTCTTGACCCCACTACAATCAGATTTTTTGTATGGAATCCGTACAAACCCTGGATCTGTAAGTGTTAACATCAGTGTACTCGGCAGACGTTCGTGGCGCAGCGGCGCATGGCGGCGCCGGTGCAGCCCGCGGCGGCGGCGGCCGCGGCGCTGTCGGCCGCCACGGCCATCCCGCTGCCCACCTCCGTGCAGCAGAAGCTGGAGCAGATGCAGGCGCGCTCCGAGGGCCGCTACCGGGACAAGTCGCAGCCGCCGCCTGACTACCACCCTGACGACGACAAGGACGATGGCCAGGGTGAGTGACATGAGTCAAGCAAAAAGAGTCAAGTTTTATCAAATGTATATTGGACAAAGATATTGGATGAGTGGAATACCTCCCTAATGCAATACAATAGTGTGGATTTCTCCAACATATTGGCTTGATAATATGTGTAAATAGCAGCAGTTATACTTTTTTACTGTAACTTAATAAACCTAGTCCTTTGTAAATTCGTGGCGTTGTGCAGTAGGTGAGTAGGAATGCCAAAGCTCCCGAGGATGCACCACGTGGGGAGCAGCACACTCGTATGACGTCATCCGTTTGTCGGGGCGGGTATAAAGTTGGTTCGTTTGTGGCAGGGCCGCCGGGCGAGACGGCGGCGGAGCGGCGCGCGCGGCGGCGGCGCACGCGCTGGACGGGCGGCGCGCACGACAAGACCTTCATCCCCGGCCTGCCCACCGCGCTGCCCTCCACGCTCACGCCGCAGCAGGAGGAGCAGTACCTGCGTGAGTACCGCCTTTATATTATCCAAACCACTCTTAAACTCGCTACCGTTATCTGAAACTGTAGTCAATTTTTTAAACATGCTGCGGGTCGAGGCGTCTGCTCTCATCTCCGTAATTGTCTTTGGTGTGCTCGTATGTGCCTAACATAGCCGTTTTTGTTAATAAAGGTGTTTGAATATTGCGGGCATGTGAGCACGCCATTCACATAGTCGGTAATGTAAAAATGGACTACAGTTCTTAAATTAAATATGAACTGAGTAGAGTGAGTAACATAGATGTTAGAGCTGAATCATGTTAAATTTTGTGATGATATCGTTTAATATTTTGATGTGTTGTGAATGAAAATTATGTTACCTGCTCAAGTTACTAATTAAAATTATAGAATATTAAGAAATAGTAGGTTTGCCTGGGTTTTGTAACATTTTGGATGAAGTGGAGACAGAGCAAAAGGTTACTCTGAATTCTCTGCCGAAGTTCTTGTGTTTAGTTTGGAAAATAACAAAATGATGTTCCAAAACTCAGATATTTTCTCATATGTTATCTTCTCATTGAATATGATAATTACGACTCCCTCCATGCTACACTGTTAATGTTACTTTATGATTTATATTTTAGTAATATCGGTTTCTAATATTATGTATGTCTAACGTTTCTTCTACACTGAGGGACTTCACGCTAGGAATATCGACACACGGCTAACATCCGACGCGACATTTATTTAATTTTATTTACACTAACCCTAATCGTTTCGTATCAAAATTTACTTTCATTTCAGCTTAACAGTAGCATACGGTGTCACCAATATCCCAATAGTTTAAAATTAATAAATAGCGTGGGTAAGTCGGGGGTCACCATGCGGGGTGGGGTTTCGGTCGGGTGTGTTCTAATGCGGCGGTATGCTCTCTGCGGGCTAACCCCTTCCCTTACAGTGCAACTGCAGATCGAGGAGGTGTCGCGGAAGCTGCGGTCCGGGGACCTCGGCATCCCGGCCAACATCGACGAGAGGTACGCGACACGTGGCGCCGGCTGTCGCGGCCGGCGCGAGAGAGGTTTACGATACCATTTATATTACTTTGTGCACTGATGATGGAGGCGGATCTGAGTAATCACTGATTTTAGCGTTCGATTTACTAAAGCTTTTGAATCTATCTCCTGTACACTTACACAGTAATAAAATCCAAATTCTCGAACGGTAATATTATGTACGGTAATATTACTTTGCTACTATGTAATTTCTTAAGAATTCTGATGGAGCAAAGGATAATCGGATATGGCAATAATCAGATCTGCTTTCACTATGAATGGATGCCTTGAAAATGTGATTTTATATGATTATTACAATTACATAAACCCTTAATTAATGAATCAGCCGCTCTGTTTCCAGGACAGTTAGACAGCGACGAGTTAGACGCCCACTATTCCTGTTCCGTGATAATTATTAAAAGAGAATAACATTTATCCTTAACCTAATGACAGTTGGTAAACCTTCTCAGCGATGGACGAGTGTGTCAGGCGTATAACGCTCCACTTGCTGCCTCGTGCTGTAACGGATAGATGCTTCTAAAGTGATGCCTCGTTATGTAAACCCCAATTTAAAAATAGTCTGACTAATATAAACAGAAAACATGTTTCACTTTCTTGGCCTTCTACCTCAGCGCAACTCTTGCGTATTTGCAATAACTTGATAATGCCCAGTTAGCGAGGTAGAGGCGCTGTTATCAAATGTAATAACGATATTTTATTTTTGAACTTTGGATGTGTGTTTGCACGCCCACGGGTGGCCCGTAATTACAAAAGTATTTATATAATCAACCTCTGTGTAGGGCAGAGCTTAATGGACCCTTGTAATGTTGCAGGTCCCGAACCTCAATTAATCCTAATGGTTCTTTTCAGCCACAGGAAGTTAATCAATAATCTCTAATCCAATTATTTTCAGGGCTAATTATGAATGTTAATAAATTTAAATTGCAGGTTGCTAATAATCGAACCATTTCCTTCCCAGGGCGTTAGGGCGTAGGATAGAGTAGGGTGGGGTGGGGGCGGGATCACACTCGCGAACTGTCATAATAAAGGCAAGCGCACACAGTTGAAAAAACGCTTGTATTTTAAATGTTACCTAATTTTACAAACGTAGTGGAGTTTGGTCCAGCTCCGAACCATAAAACAAGCTATCTAGACGGCTAGATTACGTTAGGTCTATCTTTTTACATGACAAGTGGTAGATGCTAGGACACCTTAACCTGTAATGTCAAGGAAATCGGTCAACCTTGATGGAGACATACTGTATTACCTATAAATTGGTAGATTAATATTAAAACATCAACTTTTCTGTAGCCGACCTGACATTTATTGCTCGTCTATATAGTTTTTACTATAACGATAGCAAACTCGCGCTTTGTTCACACGTGCACATAGATTGATCATTCGCAAACAAACATACATCAGTTTACAATATAGTAGAGATAGAGATGCAGTTCACACATATTTAGATCAAGCATTCATTTAAACATTACTACACAATGAGTAAGATAAATTATCAAATCAATCACGAATCAACATAAATTCAAAACCACCTTAGTTCTTAGTGATCTCTGTGCACTTGTGAGCCCAGTGCGAGACCTCGAATAGCACTACAAGTGCTCCGTTACAGGTCGCCGTCTCCCGAACCGATCTACTCCACTGATGGCAAGCGGCTGAACACACGCGAGTACCGCACGCGACGCAAGTTGGAGGAAGAGAGACACAGGCTGGTGACGCGTATGCAGGCCATCAATCCCGACTTCAAGCCGCCGCCGGACTACAAGTGAGTAGCACAGTACAGTAATGAGCGTGAAAGATGTACCTGCAGTGCCGTCGTCTCGAGTATCGCTCGCTGGGCCTTAAGACTCACCCGGCAGGGCTTGACCTCGCCGACGGACGAAGCGGATGACCCCACCACCGGACTCGAGCTATATGCTCAAAAAAGCTACCCGTCCGTAGTAGTGGACGGCGCCCGACCCCGCTAAAAGCGGCAAAGCCGCGCATGGCTCCCCCGGACCCCAACAGGCCCGAGCGACGACCTCGAACGTGAGCGTGCAATTCACTACTTTTCTAAGTGCACGGCTTGAGTGCACGCTGAGAGCGGAGCGGGCAGCGGCACGTGCACGTAAGGGTGGTATTCCACTCTTCCAATATCTTTGTCCAGTCTTTGATCAAATTTCTTTGACAGAAGCCCATTCCACTCATCCAATATCTTTGTCCGAGTTTTTTTTTCATGCGTAGCCATATTGATTTAACTGTCATCGGAATATTTGATCAAATGTCGGGGTCCCATCCAAGTTTGATGAAATTAAAAAAAACGAAGTACTCCCTCTCTGTCTGCCAAAATATGCTAGTGCGACATAGAGCCAGATATCTCGTTTATGGTTCGCGGTAGCGCCCCTGGGTCTTTTGACCGTGCTCAAAGGCGCCTCGGTGTGCGTGCCTAGCGTAATTTGGACCTGTACACAAGGTTTGTAGGCATAATGTGGAGATCGTATGGCAGTTAATTTGTAAGACCTTGTAAACCCACAATTAACAAATAAAATATTCATTTCATTTCACGAGCGTGCCGTGTACAGAACGACACGATACAACTTGTTTGTGCATACGAATTTGAGCGTCGCAAGAATTACGATTATTGTACATTTGTTTCATCCACCACCACAATTTTTTGTTAATAATTCAGTGAATTACAATGTATTTGGCAACAGCTGTTAATATACCTTTACTATCTAACAAAGAACTAATTTAGCCTAATTAAATTAAGGCAATTAAATAACAAAAAGTACCTATAGCATAAGGATAGTAGGTTCAAGACTGTCCTTATTTATAAACTATTAAAATGGCCCTAAAAGTAAACGTATGTTCAGTAAAAATTCGTTCAAAAGTGAATTCTATTTGTTTATTATTACAGTCTATGTTTACATGTCTATTATCCACAGACCGCCAATAATCCGCGTGCACGACAAAGTGATGATACCTCAAGAGGAGCACCCGGACATCAACTTCGTGGGGCTGCTGATCGGGCCGCGCGGCAACACGCTCAAGGCTATGGAGAAAGAGACTGGGGCTAAGATCATTATTAGAGGGAAGGGCTCCGTCAAGGAGGGCAAGGTAGAGCAATCTCTTTTAAGAAACTTCATCTTGTTGTGATTAGGGTTTAACATTTTCAAAATTGGTCACTTGGTCACCTTCATGTTCAATTTAGCCCAATCAATGAAGCGAGGAGTAGTTAAATTAACGAGGGCTACCGGGATTGCGAGTATACCACATGGGGGGACCACAGCACCCGGCTATAAACCCCAGGGAAGGTGACGTCTATTGATAGGAGTAAAGTGCAAGAGGGGGCTCCAGTGCGTTCAGTACTGAGATCCTGGAGCCCTCCGCAGTTGTGCAGATGGCGGTCACCGTGGAGATTTTTAGTGGATAGAAATACCACATAATCTAGTCATTCCCCAATGACTGGGTACCTAAATCGCAGGTTTTCTCCACGATTTTTTTTTTAATGAGGGCTGAGGCTGAGCAGCTGAGTAGCTAAGTCGGGACAGCGTTTGGAACTTTGGAGACGTGCAGTACTATCCTTACAATAATTACCCATGGAGTATGTGTTACCAGCTGGAGAGAACTAACAACGAGGCAGAGAGAGAGAGGTAGTGGTAGTTGCAGTAGCAGTATCAGACTACATTTTTTTTTTCACGCGAGGTATATCCATATCCTCTGTAGTGCCGTGTGAGAAAGACTTAATTGCGTGTCGAGTATCTGGTGAATAATCGAAATAGATTGAATTTTATAGCTCTAGAAACTTTATAAACTAGTGGCTCTGTGCACTGTGACCACGTGGCTCCGCCATAAAAAAACATGAAAAATCCATAAACTATATCGACAGAAAAAAACCATTCACCACAATCGAGCCTGCTCACAAAATTTCACGAGAATCGGTTGAGAAAATGAGACCTGTAAGGCGTGAATTACACTGAGACGGCATAAGGCGTGGCGCAGGCGTGGCACAGATACGGCACGGACGCGATTAAAGTTATACCGAAGCGGCGAATAGACGAGACGGTACGATGCGTCATTATACAGGCTGACTTTGTTGCGATAGCATGTCTTCCTCTTCAGATGACGAAGATGCGCTTGCTTTGCTGCAACTCATGAATGTACAGAAGCACAGCAGATATTGGGTCCACCCTGTGTGGAAATTGTCAGAAGAACATAGATATTTTAAAATAATGGAAAAATACATGAGGATATTCGGACAGTGTATAAAATGTCACAAGAATGTTTCTAAATTATATTGTCGAAAGTAAAACACGGTCTTCAGATGCAGCATAAAAATTGGAGAGAACCACTCTCTCCATATTTTATCCTGAACATTTCTATTACTGTATTCCGGCCTAGTATAGTCGTAAAGAGTTGGATACTCTTCAACTATCTCGCAGAATTCTATATTATATAAAATTTTCGTCACGCATTTTTGATGTTGATAAATTTATACGGCTCATACTGTATAATATAACAAGCGACGTCCTCCTCGCGCGGCGCTGAAGTCGTGTCTGCTAGCGACGCGGAAACGGCGTGGCGAAGGCGCGGTGCAGGCGCAGCGGAGGCTCGATGCCGCTTCAAACGTTTTCATACAAAACGTAGGGAGAAAACGTGCCGGTAAATTACACTAAAGCGGCGCGGCGCCGTATCTGTGCCGCGCCTCCGCCTCGCCTTCGCCTTACGCCGTCTCAGTGTAATTCACACCTAAAGGAGAACATTCGGAGATACGAAAGCGTTTTTGCCCACGATGAAACGGAGGCGTTTCGCTCGGTCAATTAGTATGTTTATTTTATTTCATGCAAATTTAGAAATATTATAATTCGTAAGGTCTTTTACAAGAAAGACAAATAAGATGGAACTGTTGTGTATAGGTGGGGCGAAAGGACGGCCAACCGCTGCCGGGTGAGGACGAGCCGCTGCACGCGTACATCACGGCGGCCAGCGCCGAGTGCGTCAAGAAGGCGCTTGACAAGATCAAGGACGTCATCCGTCAGGGTGTCGAGGTACGTTACTCGGGAATTCACCTTTATTGCATTTTCGTAGAATCCCATTGACGACATTATGTTATTACTTATTGTTTGTTAACTTGCAAACACCACTGTAGTGGACGTCAAACTCGGTTATATTCTGAATTCCAAGATGTTATTTTATTTTTTTGTATAGGTTTACTATTCATGCTAGGCTCGCGCGCACACATTCATATACTCTCACACACAAACACACACACACGCACATACACATACACACACACTCACCCCACCACCACCACCTAGGCGTCCACTGCTGGACTTAGGCCATAACGCACACACTCACCCAAGTAGAATATAATTGATTAATAAAGTAACTGTAAGATAAAATATATCAAAAAACCCATCACACTGCACACGGCAATTCATACCGTGCTTGAAACCCACGACACAGGCTTTGCCTAGTTGGGTGTCATTGCAAATTCTGTGTTTGGTCTTTTTTAATTTTTGGTAAATAAATTATTTTGATTTTTGATTTTGTTACTCGTTGGAATCATTTTTCCATATACATATGCACCTTTTTTCCAACTAATAATAAATAAGTGAAAATTGTGCGAGTTGATATCATCATAACGAATTTGGTATTCGGTTTATTTATTTGTTATTACTTTATACAATACAATAGTACATTACGATACAAGTGTAGAGAACAGGAAATTAGCAACGAGTGGTGATAAATTGAAACAGGACCGAAGGGAGTGTTTTGAATCGACACGAGTTGCGAATTACATGTTCGCACGTGTACCGTACAACGATGGCTCTTTAAAGACATGCACACATGCACGTAATCTGCTGAATATGTACTGTAAAATATATTATTAGGCCCATCAACTTTTCCTTTTTGTTCTTCTGTTTCGTTAGCAAAGAGATAACAGGAACTAAGTCATGTAGAAATTACTGTAGGAATGTGGGAGCTTACTATGGGATTAGGTCGATTCGTGTAAAAAATTGTTTGCTATTTATTTATTTCTTTATCCGTTCTGTGCAAGTTACCACTTTTTTCCTTTCTTAAATTTCTAATGGCAAGATTTTCCAGCGATGATCTGAATAGAATGGAATCGTGTTTAGTAAGTCGTGCAACCGTCAGGTCCCCGAGGGCCAGAACGACCTGCGGCGCATGCAGCTGCGCGAGCTGGCGCAGCTCAACGGCACGCTGCGCGAGTCGGACGCGCCGCGCTGCGCCAACTGCTCCGCGCTCGACCACAAGACGTGGCTGTGCCCCGACAAGCCCAACGTCACCTCCGCCGTCGTGTGCTCCGCGTGCGGCGGCGCCGGCCACATCGCGCGCGACTGCCGCGCGCGCCGCCCCGGCCACGCGCCCGTGCCCATGCCCAACAAGGTGAGTAATCTAAATCAAATGAAGGAACGGAATTCAATCAAAACACCACCATATCAGCCAAAGGACGTCCACTGCTGGACATAGGCCTCCCCCAAATTCCCGGGGGGTATTCCACGCTTTGCATGCGGGTTGGCGATCGCAGTATCTGCTGCTCATCCCCCGGTGGTCTTGGTCGTAGTTTTAGGACATACCCGGGTCCAACAAACCAGCGCGGAACAGTCCGGGTAAAAACATCCTGTATAATAATTCATTCAAACAAAAAGCCGACTCCAATTTTGTACTTTGCTATTGTTGATTACCTACAGAAAATACCCAAATTGGCATATGCGTGCCTATCAAATTCGATGAGTTCCCTCGATTCCTCCTAGATCGCATCATTAGACCTTCACCAAATTTGCATGGGACCATCCTGGGGGTACCTGCTTTGAAACAAAAAAAGAATTATCAAAATCGGCCAACGTGGTCAAGAGTTATCGGGGGAACATACATACATAAAAAAAATAAAACATAAAGCAAATATGCAGACGAACTGAGATCCTCCTTCCTTCTATTGAAGTCGGTTAAAAAGTGAGATAACGGTCATAACTTCAAGCTTTTCAAAGTAGGGCCTGGCAGATGTACGTCGGTTGATACCGCTAATGATTCTAATAGACCGTTTCTGAAGAATCAGTATTCGGTTTATTCCGGCGGCATTTCACTAGGCATAGTATACAAGTTTTTAAGAGTCCACAGTAAGCTCGGTTCTCCATACAAACGTAGTTTCGCTCTCATTTTAAAATGGCATGCTGGAATCATTTTTTGCATGCACAAGGGGATTCGGTATATCTAGGTCGGCAATTAGTTTTTGTTGCTTGAAATTATAATAGAGAAAAATACAGCGATTTTATTATACAAGACCTAAAAAATTCAAAATCTCGCTGTATTTTTTCCATTTCAATTTCTAGCAACAGGAACTAATTTCCGACCTAGATATGGCGGATCTCATTGTGTATACAAAGTTTCATGTTATTTCAGCATAGCGTTTTAAAATAAGAACAAACTACGTTTGTATTGAGAATCGAATTCCGAGTTTACTATGGGATTTACGAGTAAGAGCGCTTTACTAAAGTGTAACAGGTCCACTAGCGCCACTCGTAAATAATTGTGATTTTTTAAATTTAACTATATATATTGAAAAACCGGCCAAGTGCGTGTCGGACTCGCGCACGGAGGGTTCCGTACCAGAAAAAAAGGTTAAAAGCTGGTTCCATTAAACACTTGTTTTATTGAGTTTTTTTTTGTATTTGTTGTTTTAGCGGCAACTACTCTTGTTGTATGGGAGCCCCCCTTAATTATTATTATTAATAATAATAATAATAAATCTTTATTTATTGTTCAAAAAACAAACATGTAATAAGATTGGAGCCCTGGAGACTGCGTTAGTTTCCACTGTGTTGCAGCCCCCAGTGGTTGCCCGTAAGCATGAACACAGACTTGTCAGACTTACTATGAAATTATCTTTAAAAAAAACAAAATAGCTAAATATATTATTATTGTTTTGATTGTAGTATTTGTTGTTGTAGCCACAATAAAAATACATAATCAGTGCACATTTCAACTGTCTATCTATTACGGTTCTTGAGATCTAGCTCGGCGAGTGGTAGCCATGAAAAAGGGCTAAAATATCACGTTGTTTTGTATGGGAGCCCCCCTTAATTATTATAATTATTTTGTTTTTAGTATTTGTTGTTATATCGGCAACAGAAATACACAATCTGAAAATTTCAACTGTCTAGCTATTACGGTTCTTGAGATACAGCCTAATGACAGACGGACGGACGGACGGACAACGAAGTCTTAGTAATAGGGTTCCGTTTTTACCCTTTGGGTACGGACCCCTAAAAAGGAGACCACTATGTAATGTATTTTGTATTTAAGTACCTTTTGAATACATCAAACTAGTTTTTGCGTTGCTGGATTCGTCGATATGTGAGCTCAAATATAAAACGGTGTTTTTACTTTAGCTTTAGACGATTCTTCTCTTCCTATGGAGCATTTTACTAGCACTCTAATCTACAATCCATTTGCACGAATGATTGACGAGGCTAAATTAGTACTAGTGTTGTTGTCATATTGTTGTGTACATTACCTAATTATGTAATTATTTTGCATACGTTGGACCGCTCGAAATGTAAACAAGAAAAAAACATTATACCGTAAATTTAGGTAGTAAACACATCATCAGAATTGGGATGTTGACACCCCAACAACTCTGCTCTGCTGCTGCTGTTGTTGCTCTTACATTACCAATCAATAAATCTCACGAAAATATTCAGAATATATCACGCTTCTACTTATTTTTGGTATTTTAAAGATTTTTAAATACATAAAGAACAATAAAGGGACGCTATTTGTTCCTATTTCCTTACAAACTTCATACTAACAGAGCGTTTTTGAAGTTTCATTAAAAGTTGCTGATTTGATTATCAGTCAACATCCCTATTAAGGCATAGACTAGTAAATACTTCAGGGGGGGGGGGGTGTCCCGTTTTTCTGCAGCTGACTGTACATGACAGAAATGCAACCACGAACCGAAAAAAATCTTAGTTCAGTTTGTTTAATAAATTAAATTAACATTCATCACACGCCCCCTCTGCAGTAGGAGCGCGTTCCAAAAATTGTGATCTTGGCTTGACCACGACTAGGAGGGCAACTCTATCACGTACCTCAATGGTGCAATGAGATATCAGGTCATACAACATTTATAATTATAGGCAGTCGGCGCACCTAACCAAATCAGGAAAAATCACAACAGCGCGTTCTGGGATTGCTATGGGACTGCGAGAGCGACATCTCGTGGCGAATTTGATAATTACTACTACAAATGTCATGCGTGTGGCATAGCGACGTACAAAATTAGAGTGGTTTTTTTTTAAATATGAGAAGTGATAAGACTGATAACTATTTATTCTGTCAGTATGCCACGAGGAAACTTGTACATACATGTCGAACGGTAATTTCTAATAAACTAAAAACATGTTACAATAATACCTGTATTAATTTAAATGAAAACAATCGTTTCCCTTTCCAGGCCAAGATCGACGAAGAGTACATGTCCCTAATGGCGGAGCTGGGCGAGGCTCCGCCGCCGGGCGGGGGCGGGGGCGGCGGCGGCGGCGGGGGCGGAGGCGGGGGCGGGGGCGGGCACAACAACGCGCGGCGGTTCGGCGGCGGGCTGTTCAACCAGGCGCCGCCCGCGCGCGCGCTCATGGCGCCGCCGCCGCAAGGTAAGCCCGTCTCACTAAAAAAAGGCAAATATTAACAGAAAATATTGGCCTTTGGCATGCCGGAACGTGGATCTACGAAATCCCGTTATACTACCGGATTGTGGGTCCATGTTTGTTGTTTCCAGTTGACTTTAATAGCTATTTGTTCAACAAGAGAGCAAAGTAAATTTTTAACGCGAGGGTTGATGTTGAGTCCCGAGCAAGCGAAAGATTCTATAATTGAATCACGAGCGTAGCTAGTGATTTTACATTTAATACAGTTGCTCAAAAAGTGGACCCGGGTATGTCCTAAAACTACGACCAAGACCACCGGGGAATGGGCAGCAGCATTCCTTGAGTGCGGTGGAGATACTGCGATCGCCAACCCGCATGCCAAGCGTGGCGATTATGGCATTTACCCCCCATGAAATTGGGGGAGGCCTATGTCCAGCAGTGGACGTCCTAGGGCTGATATGGTGGCTCAAAAAGTGCTACTTTAAGTAGCTGTTTAGCGTGCGGAAAGTTGGTTTTCGCGCACTAGTGCTTTTCACTTTTCCAATTTTTTTAAATGTATGCTTGTTCCAATGCATGACTCCTTATTGCTGGGTGTTAAATATTAGTTTCCTTTAAACGTCGTAATCCACATAAAAACCTACTGTTAATATCAGAATACGAAAAATATACACATTTCATATTTTATTACTTACCTCTTCATCATTATAACACGTTTATTTTTTAATATTGAATATTGAAAAACCGTTCTTAATAAGTTGTCTGAGTGGAATGGAATAGCTGCCGAAACGCCTGTCAAAGAAGAGGCGTTTTTACTTACTGCAAGCATGTTTTAAGTTTCTAAAGGCAACATTCGATATTGTTTTTATAAATATTACTTGTTGTTTTTCTTATTTTTTCGCAACTGTATTAAAAACGTCGTTCAATACACGTGCGGAAATGTCATTCTTCACTCGTCCCGAGTGTTGCCACTCGCCTGCGGCTCGTGGCATCCCTCGGTACTCGTGAAGAAATGACATACTTTCCGCACTAGCATCGAAATGTACTATTTCACGCTCGCAGCAAAATTGCATTTCGCTCACTGGTCTCACGCAACAAAACCGCCATTTTCGAGCCGCTGAGGTGAAAAGAGTATTTCCATTATTATAATATTGCAATGCCCTCACAGGGTTGTGTTGGAACATGTTGAAATTTTTAAGATCTTTAATTGTGCACACAAAACAAGGAATAAATGAAATCGTACAGTCACAAGCTGGATAACGCACCCCTGGGCGGGGTGGCAAGTAATTGGTATAAGGTACCCAGGACGGGTCGGTAAATTACCCCAGGATGGGGAGAATGGAAGTAATTAGAGGTATCCCTAGGTTCGGGATTTAACTTATCCAGCGTGCGGCTGCACAGACTGCGTAGAATTGAGGGGTGGGTTTCAGCAAGGGAGCCTAACGCCCTAAATCCCTAAGTCCCTAACCTATCCTCAACTTACGACCTTGAAGTACACAGGGATACCTGTTACCATGAGACCTAAGGCAACAGGTGGATTCCTACGGGGAGGAAATTGGGTAGAGGAGGGTGATTTTCTCACAGCCGATCAAGCAGGCTCTTTTGATCGATTGAGGGCTTGAAGGTGTCTTCGCCACTGTGAGAGGATTACACGTAGAAGGAAGGAAGACCCTACACTCCCGGAGAGAGCGTAGGGTTTAGGTAATAAAACACCAACGGACAATTGGTAACTGAACTTTAATACATATTTCTTATTCTATTTATACAATGTTTACCTACAGCACACTGCTACGCAAATTTCTTTGTATGCTGTAGGTGTAAAGTGCAAGATGTGACATTAGGTAAAATGAAGAGTTGACTATATATTTCTCTTTAGACTTGTTTATGCTAATTATGCGGAATCTTAAGATTTACTTAATACTAGGTCGATGTCGCCATCGAGGGCGCCTTGGGAGGCGCGTGTTTCTGTTCTCTGAACGGAAATTAATTGAACATAAGTTGCAAATTCTGAAATACCAAAGATTAATCTGCTGACGCGACGGTTTTTGAAAATTTTATTATTTAAAAGTAGGTTGTCTTATCAGGCAATTTATTTTCTATTAACAAGATCATCAGGAATCCTCGTTTTATTTATTTTAGTTGTAAATTGATGATTTCCTCAGGCAACATCCCGGCGTCGCTGCCGCCGCCGCCGACGGCGTACCCCGGGCCGCCGCCGCCGCCGCCGCCGCACGCCGCGCCGTGGCTCGGTAATAAACTAATATGTATATCATTTTTCTCAGAATTGACAACATTTCAAATTTTGAAGTAGTATGAAATCTAATCATTTCGATTGGTAACAAGAAACCCCAAAAATTTTTTTTAATAAATTTATATAGCTATTACATTTCTAAATATTCACGAAAATGTGAAGAAAGCCCATATCGTAGTAATGACGTCATTACTATGAAATTGTGACAGTCACAGCCCACAAAAAGAACAACAGTTCACTTTCTTTAGTAAATTTGTCTTAGTAACAGTGCTTCTGTATAATTCGCCTTACTTGTCGCTTACTCTCTTTTGGAATGTGGAACTTTGAAATTTATTTATTTATATGAAATTAAGATATTTTTGAGAATTTAAAAATATGGTTTTACTTAACTTTTTATCCTCTATTTGATTTCATCGGAAAAAAGTCTGCTTAAAAAAATGAAATGTTGTCAATTGCCCGTAAAAGTGGACAGATGACATTGCCAATCATTCTGTTTAGCCTAGTTGGTTGTTAGTTAGAGGTCCCTGGTTCGAATCCCGGTAAGGGCATTTGTTTCTGTGGTGAGCAGAAACATTTGTTCCTGAGGCTTGGATGTTTTCTATGTATTTAAGTATACAAAAATGAAAGACAAACCTAGCTAGACGTCAGTGGCCTCCGAAACGCCCGCTACAAATTAACATGACGTCACACTCAAGTTATCGAACCGATATGACATGGGAACATGAGTAAGTATATTGCCGTTAATTTTATAAAAGGATTTCATTGGTACCTTTTATTTGACTTTCAACAGATTCATTTATTTACATTGATATAAATTACAATATAGATTTCAACGATAAAGAATAAAACATAATTAAAAATATATATATATTACTTATGATTTTGGTAAAATTTTGTAATTCACAATTTATTATGATGGTTAAGTATCCTTACAGTTATAAATTGCAACATATTATTACTACCAAATTTATATTCTTTGAAAATTACCTTGAAACCGTTTTTGTTCCGGTTAAACAATGCAGCAACAATTAGAGACAGATACTAGAGACAGATGTATGCCTACAGCGACACTTAACTAACAGAGTATGAACAGGGGTCCCCAAACTAGGCACAGCCTTTATCTTGGGCAACCAAAATATTTATTTAAATTTATTTAGAAATAAGCCAAGAAGTAAGAAAGTAAAGTACCTACATTAAAACTGACTGACTGACTGACAGTACTAAATAGTACTGTCAGTCACGTCGCTTAGTCTAAAGTCTTAAATCTAACGGTTTAATAAGGTTGGTGCATTATGTCCTCAGTTTTACTATAATCTATGGTTAGCAGCCATTTACATATAGTTTTCTTTGCCTGTGTAACGGAAAGACTTTTAACATTACAGTATTTGAGTATTGAGTTATACACCGATGCTCTCAAATAACTACCGAATCTCCTTGCAAATTTGCACTTAATCGAGGGTTTACCTAATTTAAAAGTGCGCTTCTTTGACATCTCTTTGTGCAATTCCGTGCCTATCAAATTTTTATGGGTCAAAATGCAGGTGCGGAGTATAAAGAGCTGACGGACGTTCAAAACCTGGGCTTCTTTGTAGAGTTTAGAAGCAGGGTAGCGGAAGGGTTTTTTAGCATAACCTTTAGCACCGATCTTTGAGAGCGTTCTGCTACTAGAAGAGCGGTTTTTGTCGAGCTGCCCCAGACACTGACGCAATAACTAGCCACGGATTGACATATGGCGGTGTATACCATTTTCAGCATTCTTAGATCAGCGGAGTCCCTTATTCTTTTTATATTAGTAACAAAGACGTGTTCAACATCTAACCGTGTGTGTGCAGGCGTGGCCAACAACCAGCCGCCGCCGCCGGGCCTGCCGCCGTCCTTCCCGCCGCCGCCCCCGCCGCAGCACCACCAGGTAATTAATGACCACGACCCCTTGCCACATATACCGAAAGGATATCGCCCAATATTCGTCACTAATTAATTATGTAAAATACAGAAAATACCTCAGTGATGGTAGAGGACCCGGGTATGTCCTAAAACTACGACCAATACCACCGGGGGATGGGCAGCAGCATCCCTGGAGTGCGGTGGAGATACTGCGATCGCCAACCCGCATGCCAAGCGTGGCGATTATGGCATATACCCCCCGTGAATTTGGGGGAGGCCCATGTCCAGCAGTGGACGTCCTTTGGCTGATATGGTGGGTGGTGGTGGATGTTAGAGGAATGTAATTTATTCTCCATAAAATACTCTGGATATATGGCTTTGACGATATAACTTTTGTTTTGGTACGAATCGGTAATCTCCGTCTCATACGTCATTGAAATATATTTGAATACTTATGCTAGATATGTGTAAAACTAAGTTACTTATCGTTGTTTTGCAGAATTATTATGATATAGATTATTTTTTCTAAAAGGTAAATTTCTCACTCATTTCGCACTCAATATTCTCATAAAAAAACTTTCAATACCTATGCTATGTTTATTCACGAATTTAAAGAATAACCTTTTCACAGTTTCACCATTTTATATAATCACTGACAAATTATAAGAAGGTTATTGTTGTATACAAATAATGTATCTGTTAATTAGTATGAAACTGTGTTTTTACCTGCAGGGAGACAAGATGGGCCCCGGCGTGGGCATGCAGCATATGGCGCCGCCTCCCGGTTAGTATCTAGTGTTTTTACTAGCTTTTATTGCAATGTTTTTACATGTGTTACCGACCGACCGTCTTAGTATGGGACCGGTCTGAAAACCAGCGTCGGGTACCTCGGCCCGGGACACGTCGAGACTGGAAACCCTTTGCCCAATATATATATATATTTTTTGTTTGTTTGGCTGTTCTTGTAAATTAATAATTGTTTGTTTTTCGTTTTCTTCTTTGTTATTTTATCTTGTTTTCTTATGTAATTCTGGATATGTGGCAATAAACAATTCTTATTCTTATTATGTGTATGTTCGGGTCAATCTTACAAGGTTTTTTTTTAACCAATTCCCAGCTTTCGATTGTGCCGAAATTTAGTATACCCACGTAACCTCTATGATAATACAATATAATAGCATCGCGGAGCTGCGGACCTATGATGGTTGCCATTTTATAATTTATCGTCGTATTCGTCACGTTCTGACAAGTATGCGAGTGCGAGGGTGACGGGCGTCTTATCCACAACGATAAGTGATAAAATGGCAACCACCATACGCCCGCTGGTGTGACTCACTCTGACGATGATGGTATGTGCAGGCATGATGGGCATGCCGCCGCCGCCGGCGTGGCGCGGCGCCTTCAACCCGCCGCCGTGGGGCGCGCCGCCGCCCTTCCTCGCGCCGCCGCCGCCGCCGCCGCCCGCGCGCGACTAGCCGCCGGCGACCGGCCCGCCGACCCGCCCCGCCCCGCCCCGCCCCGCCCTGTGACACACACACACATTGGAGACCGCTGACCGGTGCCCAGTCGGCCTCACCTAGGACACTTGTACCCTGAAAGAGTTCACTTATTGTATAGATCTTACGTTTTCGGTTAAAGTGATTAAAACATTATTTCTGGACGAGTGCTGCAAATAAATGACAAGAAACGACGGGATATATTTTATTACATACATGTTGTAGACGATATAATTCATTTAAGTCATCTTATTTAATACCTTTTTGTTGCGTCTAATACATTCTTCCTTAACGTTGGGAGAAAGGAAACAGTGTATATATACCTAAAATTATTCTATTTTTGGAATCAGGTCAGAAGACACTAGTTCTGACCTGATTCCAAAAATAGAATAATTTTAGGTATTAGTTATTATGCCACACCTGGCCAAAAAGTGGCTTTTACCGCACGCTACGCGTACGGAAAAAGTCCATTTCTGGCCAAGTGTAGTAATAAAATGATATACACAACACGGGAGGTAATAAATAAAGCCCTCGATCGCATATATATACGTCCCTCGCCTACAGCTCGGGCCGCAAAATCTGCGATCTCAGCCTTTCTTTGCTTTACCACCCTAGTTGTGTAATGTACTATTATCTTACGCAGAATTCAAGGACCCTTTCATAATCGGAATATTATAACATTTACGTTACTTTACAAAAACAACACCATTAAACGCGTAATATAATTACTACATGATTTCTACAAATATCGGTAGTAAATTCCTGTAATCACGGATTTATTTGACATAAAATGAGCCGACGTGTAGTCCTGCCACATTATTGATATATACAGAGCACCATGAATGTGCAATAAAGCAATGAAAATTAATCTGTTAGGATATTTCAATAAAAATGATGTAAATCAGTTAGAAAACCAGTTGACGTGTTTTCATTATCGTCAACGGTTGGACCGCGGCGAAACAACAGCAATAACACACCGTCCGTCCACTGTAGTATGCCGCTAGTTCCACTTAGCGATAAGTGAATTAGGTTGTAATTCATAGATTCTTGTCTATAAGCATTAAGTTTTCGTTTAACAAGTCCTTTTCGATCGGTAATGATAACGTTCCCTAATATTTTTTTGCATGTAAAATATCAGCGCCATTATGAGTTTGCAGAAAACGTCAGACATTTAAATTATGTTAGAAATTAAGAATGTTAGGTGAATTTGACAATTAGATTGCATTATTGTTAATCGTCCTTCTCGCACCTCCAAACTTGTAAAAAAAATAGACCAATATAACATATATTATATATTCGTCAAAAAACAGTATTGTGCGAGAGGGACAAGTGTCGCTGTAGTTAGGTTGGATTAACTAGCAGTGTTACCCAATTTTTGACACATTCTATCACAAGTATGAGACGTTTTATGTCAAATATGTATAATATTCATAAATTTAATAAACTTTATAAATTAAGTATTTGTGTCTTTTTTTCGCTTCTCTAGTTCTTTTGACCACGAGCGGTATATATAATGTACTCTTTGCTAAGGACCTTGTCACTAGCGATGCGATCAGTGATCATGCTCGCTCTAACTGACCGTGCGAGTGAAGCGTCTCCGTTTTAGCTTGGGCAAAAAGCTCTCGTATGTCCGGCTGTTCTCGTTTTGATGCCACCCTAGAACTAATAAATATTGTGTATTCACACGGGTTTAAAGAGATTGAAACTAAGGTTATTCAGTTTCCTCGAAATCTGAAATGTGGGAGTGCTCCACAAAAGTGTAATTTCATTACACGCTCCTTCTGCAGTAGAAGCGCGTTCCAAAAATTTAGATCTTAACACCCCCTCCCTATACAAGGAGGTGTCTCGACACGATCACCTACCACGATAGTGCAATGTGGCAAATACCAGAGTGATAATTTCAGAGTCTGCTCTTTCCGGGTCGGTTAGTTACGGGAACACAACGATAGCGCGTTCTAACTGACGGGCAGCGCCATCTAGGCGGGTTCAGTGGTACACATATTTAGTTGTAGTAGTAGTAGTAAAACTCTTTATTGTATAAAAACACAACAGATAAGATTTACAGAAGGAAAATGTTAAGCACAAAGGCGAACTTATTCCTTTAAGGGGCCTCTTCCAGTTAATCTTTGAGTAGATGAGAATAAAAATGAATAAGGGTAGACAAATTCAAATGCAGCAACGTACAAAAGGCATAGGAGAAATAATAAATATACCTACAGACATACATCGTTACAAAAAACATAACTTTTGTACGTGAAAGGAGAAGCGAAGTCGTAACTACAGGAACAGGAAAGAAAATAAATTATTCCTTTATTGGCTATGTGCACGTCAGAAACGTCAAACGTCACGGGTCCCGGGGCAATGTCAAATAAAGACACATGAATATTTTATTTATTTTAGTAAGCGAGAAAGACCCAGTACTGGAAATTTGACTGATATAAATAAGAAAATAAATACAAACGAAACGAATCGTAGGAAACCAATAGGAAACGTCGAAGTAAATTTGACATATAAGTCCCCGGAAATTGCACATTTCTGCCATGGTGTGCGCTGCGATCGCTTAGTTTACCCCCACCACCTACTTCGCACATAGCCAATAGGGCAAAGGTCTCAAAAGATCTCATCTTTTTGTATTTTATTATTGTACAGAATTTTTAGGACTAGATCGACGATGAGGCTAGAAATGAGTTTTTTTCCAGTATTGCCCGTTAAAGGGTTATATAGGACCAATACTCGTCAGATATGTCAGCGAAAGTTTTTTTTATAATTTCTCCTTGGGGCTGTCTAAAGAAGGCTATTTAACTTGGGTTTCTTGGCCTCAATCGTTTCGATACGAAGTCTTTCTGTATGGAGGCTTCGAATTCCTTTGACGGTGACTCCGGCCGTTCGATGTGAATCGTCCCCATCTAGGGGATAGGAATTAACACATTCGGCGCCGACAAGGCAATTATACATACAAAAATGACACGGTTTCGTGTCACCGGCACCGAATGTGTTAAGTCAAGTCACTCTGGTTACTCTAAGCACTCATGAACTCATTCATCGAGGTTACAATTTTAACACCAGCATACCTATACAATGGGGATTAATGGATTGAAATTGGGTGAACCAAATAAAATTAAAGATTAATTCATTTTTAATTCAGTTTTTATTGTGTAATTGTTCGCGTCGTAATACATTAACTTAATCAAATAAACACGTTGCGCTGAGAGCGCGCGTCGATGTAAATGCGTCAATAATATCTACACACCTAAGACTACGATATGAGATTAGAACGAGCGCCGCCCGACGCGGCCCGAGATGGACGCGTCGCGGTGAGAGAAAGAGCATAGGTAAGCCTTCGAGTACGTTCGACGTCAAATATACAGGATGTGGCCTGTATTAGGAGCAAAAAATTAAACGGTACACTATTGAGCTCTACAGCAATTATTTCCAAATGGTATTAATTGAAAAAAAAAAGAGCTTTATGTACTTTTTCACTCTACTGGAGTGATATTAATAACTATTTATACAAAAACGCTAAAAATTTATAAAAAAAAACCCAAAAATATCCTTTTAAACCAAAAATGCGACTACGATTATGAGTCATAACTTGAAGCAACCTCAAAATCAGCATTGACTGCCGCGCTATAACCTCTGGGTGCCAAGATCCATTACTTGGAGGTCGTAACTTTACATCAAAATTTCTCCCAATTGAAAAAATATATTTTTGTTTTGGACACAAGAGGTTACTGCAGATGCTCTAAGGAAGCGTCCTTTAAATTTATTACTCCTATTACAGGCCACACCCTGTATATATTACAATACAAATACACTTTAAGGTTGAAACGCAAAGACTACAGTGCGCGGCGCAGCGTCGTTGCGGGGCGGAGGCGGTTTTGCGGTAAAGCGAACGCGGTCCGGGGGACGTCGCACCAAAAAACCGCGCGGGATAGCGGCGTGGAGGCAGCGTGTGACATATGAAGCAGTAATCGACACTATTGACAGTCGACGAGTCGGAGAGATCAATAAAAAATAACCGCCTCCGCCCCGCACCGCTCTTAAGTCACAAACTGAAATAAACCAACGGTATAATCTTATGGTTGGAGTTTCAATTTCGGATCACAGTTAAGGCTTTTAAATCGTCTTTACTATATGGCCTTTGGCCACTAAAAGGTTGCCCACCCCTGGTTCAGATGGATGGTAATGGCCATACAATAGTAAGGCACGTGACCGGTGCTCCAATGATGATGTCGAGGGCATGAATATGTATACATTTTTGGAATGACCTTATTTCAATCATGGTCTAAGGAAACAAGGTCTGCCACTCCGGATCGTGACACAAGCCTACGTCACCGTCGTGTTGCCACTTTATAGTAACAAAACGACTCATGAACGAGTTTTTTCTGCCGTAATCATGCAAAATATATTATTTACGCATTACAATTGTCATTTGTTTGTTTAAGCAAACAAAATAGGTCAAGTTAAACATGAATTAACGTAATAAGTTAATAAAACACTCACAGGTATACATGGGGGTCGGGGAGTGTCATAATACAACACTGGCAATACAGCATCTCACACTTACGCCGGCAGAACCATCGATACAAGTGATGACGTAGGCTTGTGTCACCCACACTACTGAATTTCTCCGGATTGTTTGGTTTCTTGTATCATGATTTCAATGGAATAAAATGAAAAACTGTATAAATATAGGTGCCCTTGACTGTGCATCATTTTGACGTCGATTGTACAAGTGTGTCATTATCGTTCAGCATAACGCAACGCGTGGCATTTCAGGCGTCATTCTTTTCATTTATTTCTCAGATCGAAAGCCATTCTCGCACTGGCAAAGTCGGATGAAAATTGAATGTGAATTGAATTAATAAATCGAGTTTTACTGTTACCCTGCTTACAATGTAATGCATAGTTACATTTAATTTTATAACGATCTTAACAGTGCGAGAATGATCTTGCATAGTAATAAAGTTCAAATTCATACAAATCTGCTCTAAAGATTTAGTAGGAAGTAATTACATTATTCGCAAAATATACTAAATACCAATAAATAATCTCATCAGTTCGCATTAATCTAATTCATTACAATTTAATAACACATATGCTAAAAGGCCTTTCTCACTGCGTAACCCAATTGTAACTTGGCTCTTTCATGGCTATTGGCTATGTGCGAAGTAGGTGGTGGGGGTAAGCTAGGCGATCGTAGCGCACACCATGGCAGAAATGTGCACTTACCGGGGACCGCTGTCAAATTTACTTTCACGTTTTCTATTGGTTTCTTAACGGTTTCCTACGATTCGTTTCGTTTGTATGTATTTATTTATTTCAGTAAAATTTCCAATACGGGGTCTTTCTCGTTTCCTAAAGTAAATAAAATATGCATGACTGCATGTGTCATTATTTGACATCTCTGAGGTTTTGACATTGTCTCGGGACCTTTGACGTTTGACGTTTCATACGTGCACATAGCCAATATTTGCCAACAGATGCCTAATCTATATTTATATATAAGCCGACGAACTTAGCATTACATTGTGAATATGTTTCCACTTGTAATACAAATTAATAACCTATGCATTGGACTGAAATGAACCTAAGATTTCGGACTTATCAAGTGGTTTCTACCACTTTTGGATCATTCCACGTAAACGTAACGCGAGTCACGATACCATTGCGTGTTTTTCAGTTTTCATGATGCAAGTGTCATATTCGGTTGTACCTTGTTTCGGAGACAAAAGATTCATACATGTATTGATTCGCAGAATGATTCATTTCATAGAAATTCTTTTTTTCACAAGGGTCGCAGTTCAAACCTCACCTAACCTACTTTTGTGGTAGACCCAAATGAGTTCTACACAATGACTACCTAGAAAGATAACGGTTTCGAAAAAAAAAACTTTCTATGAAATGAATAATTCTGCGAATAAATACATTCTATGAAACTTTTGTCTGCGAAACAAGGCATCACGGTCATATTCATATGTATATCAAGTGATTAAAAGTAACACTCTTCTAGAGATATACGGATCGCACGTAACGCCATCTGTTACAAAATCTGTCGATACGAATAGATAAGCCTGTGTTATTCATTCACGTAAACGTCGCGAGATGGCGCTGGAAACATTCTTCGTCGTAAATACGGTGAAGGGTGCGGGGCGAGGCGGTGGCCGATCGCTCAAGGTCACTGGGACCGTAGAGCCCCTTAAGAGGGCGCAGTACGATCGGTGTGGATCGGTCCTCCATACAAACGTATTTAGGCTCTCATTTTAAAACGCCATGCTAGAATAACATGAAACTTTGTATACACAATGGGATCCAGCATACCTAGGTCGAAAATTAGTTTCTGTTGCTAGAAATTGAAAAAGAAAAAAAAATACAGCGGTTTTTTGAGTTTTTTACGGCTTGTATGAAAACCTTAATAATCACTGTATTTTTTCGCCATTATAATTTCAAGCAACAGAAACTAATTTCCGCCCTAGACAAGCTGGATCCCATTGTGTATACAAAGTTTCATGTTATTCTAGCATGGTGTTTTAAAATGAGAGCATAAATACGTTTGTATGGAGAACCGAACGTACTGCGCCCTCTTAAATTTGCCTCATAAATACAAAACATCATGACTCGCGTTACTATTGCAGTGTGCCCTTTTGATAATTTCACGACTCGAATCAGATAGAGCGTAAAAACAATGTGAAAAGGGGCGGCGCGTTGAACTTCGAGAGCTTTGGTAAGCCGAATGTCGTTTGAAAAACTAATAAAAAAGTATAGTACTACTGAATGTATTGATTATAAAAATATATTTCGGCCCTAAAATAAATCGCACATGGCGACTTTTTGTAGAATAAAGTAACGCGTACACAATGCTCTCTACGTATTTAGGCTCTCATTTTAAAACGCCATGCCAGAATAAGATGAAACTTTGTATACACAATGGGATTCGGCATATCCAGGTCGGAAATTAGTTTCTATTGCATGAAATTATAATGGAGAAAAAATACAGCGATTATTCAGGTTTTCATACAAGCCGTAAAAAACTCAAAAAACCGTTGTATTTTTTTTCTTTGACAATTTCTAGCAACAGAAACTAATTTCCGACCCAGATATGCCGGATTCCATTGTGTATACAAAGTTTCATGTTATTCTAGCATGGCGTTTTAAAATGAGAGCGTAAATACGTTTGTAGGGAGAACCGAGCGTACTGCGCACTCGTAAAGAATTATCTAGTCTTCAGTAAGCACTCAATCCACACAATTAATGGGATAATGAAAATAATTGAATATATGTGTCAATATAAATTAAACTTAAATTATCATTAGGATTGATTTATAATGAAAAACTATGTTACGTCATCACAATAAATAAATAAGTAACTTATCATAAAAATAATATAAACAACATGTTTGGAGCAATCTGTCTTAACTCCAACCAGTAATAGTACATAGATCAATAACTTATGTTATATCGTCGAATACACAAAAGAATAATCAAATCCATAAAACTAGTTAATTTAATTAGGTATATAACTCATAAAAGTTAATATAGCATAAGCTCAGAATTAATCAATGATCACAACGAAAAAAAAAATCAAGATATAATTTAGTCTATTAATTGCCTAGTGTCAATCAATAGACTAAATTGAGATTGATTGAGTGTTAGATATAATCTTTTGATGTTTCCCATGTATCCAAAAGTACAAAATGTATTCTACTTCATTCATATTTCTTATCGATAGAATGCACAAATCTAAGGCCTTCGTCAAACACACGTAAAAAACGGCTCTTGATCACATCAGTACGATCTATATTCAAAAAATAAAGTATTGCGAAATAATGTTTTAGCAGTCACTATACGTTACACTATATTTGTAAAATAATCATTGCCACTACGCTGTTAAGGCGAGAGCTATTTACAATTCATTCGATAGATAACACAAAGCCGTGTGAAAAGATAACATAGTTCGTTAGAAATACGTCACTATTTTGAATGGCAAACACATAGAATGCTCGGACATAGGTATATGTCGTAGGGCCATGTCGTTAAATATACGCGTTATAAATATAAATACATATATCAATCCCCTGAGAGTTCATTATCTTATCACATACGTTTACCTAGTTTTAGGGTGTCTCGAAAATAGGTAGGATAATATTCAGTTCGACTAAACTAATTCCTAGAGTCATCTCTAAACGTCATACGCATACTAGCAGGTTCAACTTGCGTTTGACAGACTATATTTCAATGACTAATCTTTCAAATAAAAAATAGAGTTGCTCTATACAGGTGATATAGTCACGATCATTATTTTGTGACCCATTTTGCAAAAAAATCTTTGAGTTTCTATAGTTTGCCAGGATTGTCAAACTTATGGGTGACATATGTAAAGCTTAGCTAGGACGTGTATGAAAACAATACTTAGTTTACCTCTAAAAGGAAACATATGGCTACAATTATCGAGACACCATATAGTACGGTCAATTTCAGAGAATGCCAACCTCCCAACACGATGCGGGTCGTGTTAGGGGCAACTCCCATAACGCTGACTGTCCAGTCAACTAATTTGATTTCCGGGCCACTTAGTACCTTGTCACAGTGAAAATCAATATGAAAGCTGCTAGAGATCTCGTATTATTGTCACTGTGACAAGGTACCAAGTGGCCCAGAAATCAAATTGATTGACTACACGAATACTGGAAATCCGGGGGGTCAGTTACGCGAGGCACACTCGAATCTTAGCCTAGAGTACGTTACAATAAAAACGCTACTACAAAATATAGTTTACATACTTTATCGGCAGTGAGGGTCGAAACGCGTGACAAGTATAGGTCGATTCACAGGAGCTGGCGCGGAAAATGTATGAAACTGTCAATAATATCATAGACATTCCGCGCCAGCTCTTGTGAATCGACCTATAAATGGGGTAAAGTCAGCATCACAGTATGCGGCCATCGTCAACCTTATTGGAACGAGATAAGGTGTACAGTCGGCCTCAAGTAGCTGGACACTTTGGGAGTGTCGCTTTCACGCGTTGGATATTTAGGTATGACAATTTAAAAATGACATTAAAGCGACACGGTACAAAGGTGTTGCCCCTTGTGAGGCCGACCGTACCAATGGACGGTTACTGATGCTGATAGTACAGTCCAGGGCTCGGAAACCGGTATTCTGTCCATACAAAAATACCGGTATTTTTTTAGTTCTTATCGTTCTTTCGTCTACTATTTCATGTTTAATCAGGCAATCTAACAATATGAAGTAATAACCCAAATACATTATTGAGTCCTACATAAAGAGCATAAACTAATTAAAAATATTTGGCTATTTCAGGATTTTGAGATTAACCGGTTCCGAGCCCTGGTACAGTCGAGTCCCAAATATGTACACGGACAAAGTAATCAAAAATACCTGAACACGACTTTATCGTTAAGAGGCCATAGATTGTTTAAAATATAGTTTAGAACTAAAATTTTGAAAAAAGCATTGATTATTCTGCTAAACTTTAGTGATGGTTGAAATGGTATTTTTTTATGAAAAACAAAAGATAGTTTTTATGACCGCAATACTCCTATCGTTGATAGTAATAAAGAACAAAAGTAACGAAAATTCAAGATACGATTAATTTCACACACAAATAGCGTTAATTAAGATGAGCGATTTTTAACTAATAAGGACATAAGTCCACTCAGATATTTTAGAAACCTTTGGAACGTGGTATTAATGAGATCGACTTTACCAAAGGAACACATTCTTGTTTCATTTCACGAGTATTCTACAAAGCTTAGTTAAGAGTGCGTAGTACGCTCGATTCTCCATACAAACGTATTTACGCTCTCATTTTAAAACGCCATGCTAGAATAACATGAAACTTTGTATACACAATGGGATCCGGCATATCTAGATCGGAAATTAGTTTATGTTGCTTGAAATTGTAATGGGGAAAAATACAGCAAATATTAAGTTTTTCATACAAGCCGTAAAAAACTCAATAAACCGCTGTATTTTTTCTCTTTTACAATTTCTAGCAACAGAAACTAATTTCCGACCTAGATATGCCGGATCCCATAGTGTATAAAAAGTTTCATGTTATTCTAGCATGGCGTTTTAAAATGAGAGGGTAAATACGTTTGTATGGAGAACCGAGCGTACTGCGCCCTCTTAACCCGGCCGCGACTGCGAGCGGAGGCAGCGGTTCTCCTAATACATTAATGCGTGTGATCCCAACTGACGGCACATTTCGCGCAATCATGGTCGGGCTGTTACGAGTACACTTCTGAGGAAGTTACATCGGAATATGCACGTGTCACTCTTTCTAAAAAGGTTCCTAGGATGGATTTCTACATTTTACTGCTTCACTGAAAAGGCGATATCCACCGGACTTGCGAATCTGTGTATATTTATATATTTGAGACCACGCATGTTTGACGGCTAGGTTTTTTTTTATGACATAGGAGGCAAACGAGCAGACAAATCGCCTGATGGTAAGCGATTAGCGCCGCCCATGGACACTCGCAACACCAGAGGGGTTGTACGTTGGTGGCCAACAAGCGCACGGACCGCTTGAAAGTAAACGGTCACCGCAACCTATGCACGCCCTCAACTCTCGGGGCGTCAAGTCCGTTGCCGACCCTTTAAAACAAATTTTCGCATTTCTCTTGGATTAAGAGTTCGCAATAAGTTCGGTTCTCCATACAAACGGAGTTACGCTCTCATTTTAAAACGCCATGCTAGAATAACATGAAACTTTGTATACACAATGGAATCCGGCATATCTATGTCGGAAATTAGTTTATGTTGCTTGAAATTATACTGGAGAAAAAATACAGCGATTATTAAGGTTTTCATACAAGACGTAAAAAACTCAAAACCTCGCTGCATTATTTTTCTATTACAATTTCTAGCAACAAAAACTAATTTCCGACCTAGATATGGCGGCTCCCATTGTGTATAAAAAGTTTCATGTTATTCTAGCATGGCGTTTTAAAATGAGAGCGTAACTACGTTTCTATGGAGAATCGAGTTCAGCCGAGCGTACTGGGGACTCTTAATTTTAGACTGTTACCCCCCCGTACCCACTCCCGGCTGTCGCCGCTGTCGGGCCCGGACGATACTCCGATATTCCCCTTCCAGTGGCAGATCACACTCGCCGGACACCAATTTGTATAAGGCGCCGAGTCGGGTCTTACTGTTACCAACAACCCATTATAAAATTATTGCCACATTAAAAGTATAGCTGATGTCGCACTGATAGGATCTAATGGTATTTAGCATGGGTTGGGGGCCTGCTGAAGTGGATTCCTTTAATCTCTTGGCGAGCTTGGTCACCTCTTGTTGAATTACCATAAAGTAGGGCTACATAAGGGTGACTTAGGATTTTGGGATTTAGTAGGTCTAGTCTTTAAAATTATGGCACTTCACCATGTGGTTGGTTTGAACCAAACATCGACCTTTTTTTTTCATTAGAACATTCATCATGTGTGGTTTTTATAAACGCCATTGGGTCAAAGTAACCTGGCTTTACGGTACTTCAATGAAGAAAAAAATGTTTTCGTGTAATTGACGTTTTGGACGTGCATATTCCTAATGTTTTGTCAAAGGTAGACGTACACAAAGTCGTAAAGTTGAATTTAGACAGTCTACCTTTGGCTTCTTGTTTAAAATGCGTAATCCCGTATCATCAAAATTAGACCTTATATATAGAGCCGTAAAGTAGGAGTTAGGTCGTTATACCTGGCCTCATCGGGCCTCCTTGGCGGTGAGTTTCTCGATCAGTTCCTGCAGCGGCGCCAGTTCTCGGCGCTCGATGAGGCTGAACTCTTGCACGAAGAAGATGAAGTGCTTGAACGAAGTGTTTAGGTGCGCCTCTTCGCCTAGAGTCACCACCTGGAATAATTTCATATTGTATAATCAGATCGGCCGACGTCCACTGCTGGACATAGGTCTCCCCCAAAGACCTCCACAATGACCGGTCCAGCGCTATCCGCATTCAGCGGACAACTGCGACTCTTACCAGGTCATCAGTCTACCCTCCATACGGCAGACTGATGACCTGTGGACATAGGCCTTCCCCAAAAACTTCCACAATGACCGGTCCAGCGCCATCCGCATCCAGCGGACACCCGCGACCCTTACCAGGTCATCAGTCTACCGTGTGGGGGGGCCTGCCCACGCTATGCCTTCCGAGTACGTGGTCGCTACTCAAGAACCTTTCCGCCCGAACGGCCATCGGCTCTACGTCCTATGTGCCCCGCCCACAATTCATTACACGACCTGTTTAGCCTAGTTGGTAGTGACTCTGCCTCCGAAGCTAGAGGTCCCGGGTTCGAATCCCGGCCAGGGCATTTATTTGTGCATTTTTCACGGATATTTGTTCTTGGGTCTTGGATGTTTTCTATGTATTTTAAGTATGTATTTATCTATATAAGTATGTATATCGTCGTCTAGTACCCATAGTACAAGCTTTGCTTAGTTTGGGACTAGGTCGATTTGTGTAAGAATGTCCCCCAATATTATTTATTTATTTATTATTATATTTTCGTCCGCAAAATTCATATTGTATACAAGAAAGGTATTAGGCATGCATGTGGAGGGATGTAAGAGGAGGGGTAGGTCTAGGGAAAGGTGGACGGATTGCGTGAGAGACGATATGAAGAGGAGTGACGAGATGACGGGCGATAGAGGTATGGAATAAAAAAGCATGCTGCACCAACCCAAGGAAATGGGAAAAGGGCACGCGAATGATGACAAACAAGCTACGGCATTCCTGTTGCTAAGCAGACACCGCATACGGTCGCCTGCGACTTCCGAAGGACCTGGGAAGAAAACTCGCAAAATCTTGACTACTGGGGGCAGATCCTATGCAGTGGAGTATGACGAAACATGGTTTGATATCTTATCCCACAGGCGTGAACCCACCAGGTGTCAGGTGTGACACCAGCGCGCAGCTCCTTTCTCTTTCAACGTCCGGCCGGATATTTACTTGTCAATTATGCGGGCTGTCGCTCCCGTCGCTTACAAGCCACTTCTGTAAGTTGCCCACCTCAAATATGGACGCTGCTTAAAATCATCTTTTCGTAGATGAACAAGGCCAATGATGATTATCATGATAAAAGGATTGGGTTACCTGTGGGAAGTGCTGATGGTAGATATGCGCGTACACTCGGAACAGCCGCTTCAGGATCGTCTTCGCGATGCTCTGGAAGTTCTTCGGGAACGGGACCCCTGCAACATACGTTCAATCTCATTTAGGCCTTACTGATATTAAAATGTTTTGAACATAAATTATGACAACAGTATCGATAACTACAATAACTAAAATTTTAAATGGCAACGGAGGCATATTTTTATTTTTTTTATTTTAGTTAGTACACGTACCTGTCTTGGAGGGGAAGAGTGTCTCGTCGTCCAGCTGGTCCTGTGCCCAGGTCATCAGGTAGTCGATGTACTTCGGCGCGGAGCATTTGATGGGTTTCTTGACAGCCAGCCCGTCGGCCCAGTGGTACTAGTACTAGTAGACGTACCTATCTTGGAGGGGAAGAGTGTCTCGTCGTCCAGCTGGTCCTGTGCCCAGGTCATCAGGTAGTCGATGTACTTGGGCGCGGAGCATTTGATGGGTTTCTTGACAGCCAGCCCGTCGGCCCAGTGGTACTAGTACTAGTAGACGTACCTATCTTGGAGGGGAAGAGTGTCTCGTCGTCCAGCTGGTCCTGTGCCCAGGTCATCAGGTAGTCGATGTACTTGGGCGCGGAGCATTTGATGGGTTTCTTGACAGCCAGCCCGTCGGCCCAGTGGTACTCGTACTTGGGCCCCGCGGACATGACCGCGCACGCCTCCTCCGTGCAGAACTCCGTGATGGTGCCGTACAGCATGTTGATTTGGTTAAAGAAGTCCACCGCTGCGGAAGAAAAGTTAGTATTATGTCTTACACTTTTATATACTATATGATATCAAGAGAAAAACAAAAGATATAATGCACTGATAAAGATAATAAATTCGCGATAATTGAAATGTGAAAGTGATCGCAGATCGCAGTCGCCTCCGTAAAAACTAGTGCCTACCCTAATAATTGGGATTAGATAGCGGACCCCGGACATCTTTCAGGTACTGAGATAATGTTAGGATGATGTTGATGATGATGCTGAAAGTGATCACGTGGAGTATTTCTTTGGTTTATAAAATTAAACCATTATATTTCTCATAAAGTTTTAATGTGTCCAGTCTGTGATATTGATAAGATAGCATACGTACATACATTTCATAAAGAAATTAAGTACCAATCTGATACCTGACCCAATTCATTTACAGATCAAGCTCTTCTGGTGTCATATAGTGTAAAATAACTAAATTTCATGATGGCAGATACACAGGTCGTGTGCCAAACGATTAGGGCGGGTAAGTGGGTGCAGTCGACAGCAAAGGTAGATGATCATTTTAGTACTTTGTCGCACTAACATAACAATACTTTGCAGGACCTCGATGCAAAACGCCTTAACAGAAAGACCCGTCCTAAGCCTTCCTACACCTACACATATAACGACAGAGGTGAGTTGCATTGTACGCCCTGCAACAGAACCTTCAAAACCAAATTCGGTTTTACAAGCCACATTCGTGCACATGACCGACACTCGTGAAGGTCGTGGAGCCAGGTTTCGCCATTGACGGATGCGTCAAGGAGGACGATATACGCACTAACATAACAATACTCACAATACAAGGTCGCAATGCGTGAAAGCAGTGAAAGTGACAAGGTACTGAAATGATTTTTAAACTTTTCCTGTTGACTATACATTTGCAACACATTTCGGGCCAATTAACCACTCATCCCGCCCATGGTGTTTCTTTAATCTTACTTTGTTTTTTTCCAAACAAAAGTTCACCATTTTGTTTACCTATCTTTATAAATGTGAGGAGCGTTCGTGGCCCAGCGGCGCCCGCGCACCGCGTGCGGTATGCGGGGTTAAGCAATGTCGGGCGAGGTCAGTCCTTGGATGGGTGACCGCTTTGAGTGGTTATTAACTGAGCGCTCCCGTGCTTTGGAAGGAACGTTAAGTCGTTGATCCCGGTTGCTGTGTATGATAGCAGTCGTTAAGCCAAGTTAGAGGCCTCCGGGGGGCTTGAGAACTTCTAACAGTCAAGTTGCCCACTCACTTGACAAGCCTTATCCCAATAAGGTCTAGTTTCCCCCTTGGGTTGGAAGGTCAGATGGCAGTCCCTTCCGTTAAAACTAGTGCCTACGCCAATTCATGAGATTAGGTAGCGGACCCCAGGCATCCTTCAGGATGCAACTGTACTGGGAATAACGCTAGGAGGATGATGATCTTTATAAATGTGACAGCACAAGTGTTTGCACTTTATATCTCCAATGTACGCATATTCTTTTGATATTATATTATCATTCAAACATTAAAATAAAATAACGTGTGAAGGAGAGTAAATAAAACTCATATTATTCATTGTTATGACACAGTTAAAAAAAAACTGGTGTTACACCAGAAATTCTAGAAACTATGGTTCAGCAGTTAGCGGAGGCAAGTGACCAAGTGGGCCTCACAATGAACACTGGAAAAACCAAATTAATGACTAATGGACCACAAAAACCACAACAACACAATAGAGTATGTGGATCAATACACATACTTAGGGCAAATAAATTCACCAGAAGATCAAATTCAAAAGGAAATAGAAACCAGAATAAGTAACTCGTGGAAAAGATATTGGTCGTTAAAAAAAGTAATGATGAACCCAAATTTTTCTATGAAAGATAAAAAGAAGGTTTTTAATACAACTTGTATATTGCCATGCCTTACGTACGGGTGCCAAACGTGGGCCCTAACAGAAAAACAAAGGAAAGCTATTAAAGTGTGCCAAAATAGAATGGAGAGAAGTATGTTGAACATTAAATTGAAAGACAAAGTTAAGCTAACACATATCAGAAAAATGACAGATGTAGCTGACGTCACATATACAGTAAAGAAACTGAAATAAAAATGGATAGGGCACACAATTCGTCAAAAATAACCAAAAAGATAAATGGTCAAAAGATATTACAGTCTGGTACCCCCGTGACGGGAAGACGAGAAAGGGAAGGCAAAGAAAAAGATGGGAAGGTGAAATTAGAGAATTGGCTGGACCACTGTGGAGAAGGAAAGCCATTGATAAAAAAATATGGGAAATTCTAGGGGAGGCCTTCGCCAAAGGGCAGACTGACACAAATTAAAACATCCCAGATGTCATAAACGCAAATTGGAAATAGTAGAATAAGTTAAACACTAATAGTTTTTTTATTTGTAAAAAAAAAGTCAGTAATAAAGGCTTTATTATTATTGTTATATAAATTAAGCTCCTCAGGTCTTCCAATATAATAAAAACTGTTTACAATTCCTTGTTCATACTAACAGTTTACCACGTGTTTAGAATTATGTACTTTTGATTTTACGAAATAAAATGGATTATGTCTACTATAGTGATTTCTAGCATAATATTTGACGAAGCTCACAATAAAATGGTCCCTAGCTGCTCCCCACTGTGAATGCAGTAGGATCAATAAGTGTAGCCTCAATCAAGCGAAGTGGGCGCGTGTTATCAAACAATGACTCACGTCAGTGAGACAGTGGCACTGCTTTAGCGGGGCCTTGTTATTGTTACACCTGATGACACTGTATTTAATAATAATAATAATAATTGGCCACTGAGCAATTTGACACATGTCATATCATATGTCTGTCATTTGGTGGTGTGAATCACACATATTAAATAGTTCTATAATTATTATTTGTCAGCCTGTTTAGCCTGGAATATTATTATTATTATTATCCTTGTTCCCTGAAAACTACAACCTTATGGTCTTCAAGACGAGAGTGAACCGGTTTTTACTAGGTAAGCGCGCTCCATCCTAGACCACAATATCGCTTACCATTAGGTGATTTGTGGTCAAGCGCAAACCTATCCGCAGTAAAAAAAAAAGTTGGTAGTAACACTACCTACAAAGTTTGAGTATTTTGAGGTAAGGGCATTTGGTTTCTGTGGTCAGCCAAAACATTTGTTCCTGAGACTTGGATGTGTATCTATGTATTTAAGTATGTACCTATTAAATATATCGTCGTCTAGTACCCATAACACAAGCCTTATTGGCTTACTAACACACTTCTTTAAACAGCTGTGCAGAATCACCTGATCAGATGATTTATCCTGTATTTTTTGTTAGTTAACTTCATTTGTAGACATATTGTGTTATATTAAATTATTTTATATTAAAGCAGGCAACTTGAAAAAACATGTCATGATCAGCCTATATGTATATGTCCCACTGCTGGCCAAAGTCCTCCTCTCATAGATGCGGGGAAACACATTTGTTGCTTTACACAAATGCATATTTCTGATTGCACCTATACCAAAAAAACCTAAGCAATAAAAGGAGAACCTAATGGCCTGTTTCCACATTCATCAATGATTAGTGCGAGTGCATACAAAAGCTACTCGCAAAAAAGTAGATATAAATAAATAAATAAACTTTGTATGTATGTATTGCTTATTGTACATAAAACACGGCAAAATGTGCAAACAATCAAAAAAAGCTTATCCCTTTAAGGGATCTCTTCCAGCTACCAAGCAACACCTTTACACTCCAAGTAAGCCACAATGGCAAGTTTTACAAGTCAAAATATACTCGGCGTGGAAAAAACAAGACCACTGCCTAGAAGAAATGCTGAAACAAACTCGACAGTACAGTAGATCACCTACATATCTATCCTATTTACACCTATCTATTCATCATCCTCCTAGCGTTATTCCCAGTACAGTTGCATCCTGAAGCATGCCTGGGGTCCGCTACCTAATCCCAAGAATTGGCGTAGGGGCTAGTTTTTACGGAAGCGACTGCCATCTGACCTTCCAACCCGAGGGGGAAACTAGACCTTATTGGGATTAGGAATATCAAGTGAGTGGGCAACTTGACTGTTAGAAGTTCTCAAGCCGCCCGGAGGCCTCTAACTTGGCTTAACGACTGCTATCATAGACAGTAGCCGCGATCAACGTCTTAATGTGCCTTCCAAAGCACGGGAGCGCTCAGTTAGTAACCAATCAAAGCGGTCACCCATCCAAGAACTGACCTCGCCCGACATTCCTTAACCTCGCATACCACACGCGGTACGCGGGCGCCGCTGGGCCACGAACGCTCCCTATTTACACCTATCTATTATATTCTAGTAACACATACTAAACACTAATCAAAGTGTATACAGGCCATTAACTAGATTGACAGACTGACAGTGCTGTTAAACAATAATTACACTCTATCTAACTATATGAGTACCCTAGGGTGGAAAACCTAATTGTGCTATAATTATCATACAATGGTAGCACCTCTGAATTATTACAATTGTTATGTATAGTTCATGTTTAGTTTGTATGATACTGTCAGCTTCCTGCTGGCACCAATGCGAGTTATGCGAGCACAATGAGTGTGAGTCACAGGAACTGATATTCATATTCATATTCATTTATTCATAATAAAATTACATGTCAGAAGATTATAGTTATTACAAATTAATTATGTTGAATTAATATTATTATCTCGAATGGATTACATTATTAAAATTATTTTATAACTTAGTGAAATTTAAATTTAAATGTCTAAAATACAATTCTAATAACATGTACAAAAAAATTAATTAAAAATACATATTATTATATTCGTCAATGTCATAAAAAGCATTTGCCGTAAGCCATTTTTTTAATGTATTGAGAAATGATACGTCACTTTCAATAAATATAACTTTCGATAAAACTATACATGGAAACCGGTTTCCTGTGCGTATAAGGAAAATGATCAATAGCTAAAAATAAGGCCTCCTAGCTCCTAGCAGAACACATGAACTGGCTTGAATGTAAACTCCCAAAAATGCAGGGAACTTCATACAAGTCAGTCCGAGTCCCTACACTGCAAACTTTATACACACATTACCTAAGGGAGGTATTCCACTCATCAAATATACATTTATTTGATCAAAGAAATTGGATGATTTCATCCAACTTGGATGGGACCCCGACATTTGATCAAAGATTCCGATGACAGTTAAATCAATATGGCTACGCATGAAAAAAAAAAACTTGGACAAAGATATGGGAGGAGTGGAATGGGCCTCTGTCAAAGAAATTTGAGCCGAGATTGGACAAAGATATTGGATGAATGGAATACCACCCTTAGATGCATCACATACAACTTTTCTGCTTATCCTAAGCTTGACTGGCAGAGAATGCCATATGGCATTAATTCCGCCTTTTGTACGATAAAATTTCTTTAGTGCAATAAAGATTAATTTATAAACCACGTCGGCGGTAAACAACGACTAATGGTAAGCGGTCTCCGCAGCCTTTGGACGCCTACAACTCCAGGGTAGTCAATTGCGCGTTACCGACCCTTTAAAAATGTATACACTCCTTTCTTGGACAACCCTATACTGTAGTCCCTCGGGAAAACTTCGGCAGAGAGCTCCCTCCACAACCGGAGAGTCTTAGGGAGGACATTCATCTCTATTTTGGACTGAATTAAAAATATGTATTACACCTATATCCAAGAAACAGGAAAAAAAACAACTGAACTAAAATGAACACGGAGAAATATGAACCCGACGATAACACCGCTTCTAAATTCTTGAAAATCTTTGCACTGGTTTTAACAAAACACTGCTTAACTGTTGTTTTTAGAAGAATAAAGGGAGCGATTTTTATAGACTATGGATACGATATTTATTGCTCTTGAGTATGTATTTTATAAAATACTAGCTTTTGCCCCCGACTCCGTCCGCGTGCAACTCGTTATATTATAGAAATAATTGCTATTCAATTGTTGTAGACGCAGGCTTAAATATCGTTCGCCCATACAAACTTCTCTCTCAAACCCCAAGGAATGATTTGCAGGATAAACAGAACTATCCTATGTCCTTTCCCGGGACTCAAACTATCTCTATACCAAATTTCATCTAAATCGGTTTAAGCGTGAAGATGTCACATGTAACAGACAGAGTTACTTTCGCATTTATGTGGATTCCTGACTTGACATTACTACGAGTAAATACTGTATAACCCCGCATCACATCACATATCACATATCTTTAATAAAGATGGAATTTCGGTGAAACAAACGTATGCAATGATTTCATGGAGTTGGAGTCACACTTTTCCCATGTAAACAGGAAAGTGGACTTGCAAAAAATATTTAAGTATGTATGTATGTTGTAGACAACGCGCTCGCCTCAGACCCAAGGAAACTACGGGAACCAAACGATAGCGCCATCTAATCTACAGCCAGAGACATCTAGCGGACAATTTTGGCACTAAACTAAACTAACACTTTTCGTGGCCTATATATGAAAATTTCTTATTTTTCGTAATATTTAGGGAGGTATTCCACTCATCCAATATCTTTGTCCAATATACATTTGATCAAAGACATTGGATGATTTCATCCAACTTGGATGGGACCCCGACATTTGATCAAAGATTCCAATGAAAGTTAAATCAATATGGCTACGCATGAAAAAAATAAAACTTGGACAAAGATATTGGATGAGTGGAATGGGCCTCTGTCAAAGAAATTTGATCAAACATTGGACAAAGAAATTGGATGAGTAGAATACCACCACATATTAAACTCATCCAATATCTTTGTTCAAAGAAATTGGATGATTTCATCAAACTTGGATGGGACCCCGACATTTGATCAAAGATTCCGATGACAGTTAAATCAATATAGCTACGCATGAAAAAATAAAACTTGGACAAAGATATAGGATGAGTGAAATGGGCGTCTGTCAAAGAAATTTGTTAAAATTTTGGACACTTGGGACTCAAACTATCTCTATACCAAATTTCATCTAAATTGGCTTAAGCGTGAAGATGTAACAGACAGACAGAGCTACTTTGTCTGTCTGTCAGGAATGGGCCTATATCAAAACATTTGATCAAAGATTGGACAAAGATATTGGACGAGTGGAATACCACCCTTAAAGGCAAAAATGCAAATGGATCACATTGAAGGTTGGAGTGATGAAAAGGTTAAAGGAATTTACTTAAATATAGCATTTAAGATATTGGATCTATGTCCAATTTCTTTGTCATATCTTTGATCAAAGTTCTTTGACGGAGGCCCATACTCATCCAATATCTTTGTCATACTTTTATTCTTTTTCATGCGTAGCCATATTGATTTAACTGTCATCAGAATCTTTGATCAAATGTCGGGGTTCCATCCAAGTTGGATGAAATCATCCAATTTCTTTAATCAAATGTATATTGGACAAAGATATTGGATGAGTGGAATACCACCCTTATGTGTAGAAGGGTGGAATGCAAAAAAATTGTACATAGTTAAGGCCTTCATTTAATCTACACTTTAATTTTCTCATTTTCATAATGACAACTAGTCATATATTTCATATTTTTACTTTTGGTACAAAGATGAGAAAATTAAAGAGTAGATTAAATTATGTATAATTTTCTTGCGTTCCACCCAGTATAGAATAGGTCTATATCCTAATATACTCAAAGACAACCCTATCAGAGATAGGACCTAAAGAACTCTTCAATGTTGCAACAAAGGTTCGAGAACTCACTGTTAACAGCAATCCACTCATTAGGGTCCTCTCCTTCAGGCAGCAGCACAGCCAGGCGCAGGTTGCCCGAGCCGAGCGTCGCCGCGGCGTGCCGCATCAGGTCGTACTGGTGGGTGCCCTCCGGAATGTTCTTCTTCGGCTTGAAGGTCTTGTTCGACCTGCTACCACTGGAACACAACACAACCTCAGGAGAAAAGTCTATGACCAATGTACCAGATATCGCGAGGAATTGGATTCAAATAACACTAATAACAAATTGATGTAACATGACGGCATCGAAAATAGTAACTAGTTAAACAACAACACATTCCGATCACTGTGTATGTCTATAGTCGAATCGGAGACTTGAGCATGCATATAGGATAGGAGAGTTACCGGGACCGCAAAATGAGGGCGGAAAGATTGGAAATGTGGTGAACTGGCCACAAAGACCTGACTCGTGCGCGCTCGGTCGCGGCGGCCACAGGCACTGCCCGAGGGGCCCGATAGGGCGGCCAGCGCCGCGCCCGGCACCATCCTGTTTAATTACTGCCCAAACCCCGCGCGAACGTAAACAAGACGTCAGCGGACGGCCACCGTCCGGTTATAAATAGACCTCTCCGGCACACATGCACTCTGATACTTACAACAAAAAGCTCATCTTGAAAGTGGACTGAGCCTGCGCTTTATTCTAAAGTATTTTCCGCTTATGTAGCACCAAATCATTAAAAATAGGTTATAACAATAAAAATGTTTTAATTTTTAGATGCACTTCACTTGTCAAAAGTTTATTGCAATTCTTGTTTTTTTTTTCCCATTCTGATACACACGGTAATGGCATTTGTATTCTGCCACTTGCAAATAAAAATGCCAAGAATACAAAGACGTACGTAGATATTTTTCTTTCCTAAAAAAGATTATTAATATTATTAGGTGTTATATTTATTTATATATTAAACAAAAAATTTGAGCTACAAATTTATTTATAATTGCAACCCTGCTTTTGACACTTGACTGACGGTCGTCTTGCTAGAAAATACGAGGTAAAGAAATCGAATTTTTCGTCAGTGAGACGACCCAGGAAGAATTTGTGTGGTCAATCTAACAGTGAAACAATATCAAAATGCAGGGACTCAGTTTGCAGAGTTTGAAGAAGCACAAGGCTGTAAGTAAAAACCAATATTTACTGAAAAATTTCAGCTCTGCAGCTCTTACATAATTAACCTATAATACCTCTTAAATGGTTTTACATTCTATGTATACTGTAAGATGATGCGTAGCAGAGGTCACCGATGTTATTAAACATTTTATTTCGTTCTTATGTTCAGGTTTGAACATAGTTTGCCTACCCCTATTTGGATATGTCTTGGTCATTATATTTAAAGCCATTCTGCCTAGATATGGGTGTGTAACACCAATTGACATCTGTAGTAGTCTCTTCTAAACTATAAATCTTAGGATCTGAAAACTTCCATGGGTACTCAACTTAAATGTCTTAATTACTGTGCATTTACATATTGTTTAAGTTGTTAATGGGTTCACATAGAAGTCTCTTGACACAAATCACAAATGATGTCTCTTGTATATGGGTGAATGAAAGGATGAATGTGAAGAATACAGTGTCCTACTGGATCCTAATAAGTTATACAGACAATTCTACTCCACCCATAATCTTTTGTTTATGGCCAGCACCTTGGGCAATTTGTAAGAAAATCTTCAGTTTTAAAACTACTTAATAACTGTTACCCAAATGATATGTGGATAATGATGCCAGTATTGAGATACTATGAAACTAAAAATACATTATGCATGTTTGTAAATGGGTTCTTGACAATGGTGTCAAAAATATCATGTACATATCCTCCCATCTACCAGAGGTACTTTTTTGGAATATCCTTTTGAAAGTCTCAGATTATGTTACTTACTACTTAACAAAGTTGGGAAAAATAAAGGTAAAATTCCCTGGTGATTCATTGGAGATTTTCACTATGTCCTTTACAAAGTACATTGGGGCTTAGATATGTTTTCCTTTTCAAAGTACATAAAACGCATTTTGTTGGTGTTATAAATAATTAAGAAACTCCTATGTTTACGTATGTTGCTGTTAAAAAAAGATAACAAAATAAGGATAAGATATAAGAATTTTTAAAGGGTCGGCAACGCACATGTGACACCCTGGAGTTGCAGGCGTCCATAAGCTGCGTTGACCGCTTGCCATCAGGTGGGCCATATGCTTGCTTGCCACTGACATGGTATAAAAAATAATAATAATAAATATGACCTCATGTGCCTATGTCCTATGCACAGTATACAGACGTAGGACAGTTATCTGCATATTTTAACATTTTTGGTACCCAGTTACCTACATTTATCCTTTCCAGGGGATATACAACATCATGAAGTGAAATTTATATAATTTGGTTTAGTTTACGGAAATATATATCTGGTACATAAATATGGGTATTTGTTTGTATGGCGTAGAACGAATAGCATGTTAATTTATCTTGAACGAAAAGATTACATATAATTAAAGTAGCCATTGCACAGGCATATACATAAAACTTAAATTTAACACACCATTTTCGAAAAATTACTGATTGAAGTTTTTGTTTATATTTTGGACTATCGCATCTAAATAAGATGCTAAGGAAAAATTTATATTGCCATGGCAAAAATCTCGGACAGATTTTTGTTTCTGTACAAAAAAGTACAAATGTAGATAGGAGAATATACATGATTCTACTGGTAGGACTTATTCACTAGCAACAGACTAATTTCCGAACTAGATATGCCGGATCCCATTGTGTATACAAAGTTTCATGTTATTTTAGCATGGCGTTTTAAAATGAGAGCATAAATACGTTTGTATGGAGAACCGAGCGTACTGCGCCCTCTTAAATCATGCACTGTTGCCTCATGCTCATTGTTTTAATGAAGTCTTTTACCCAAACTGGGTCATTTCATTATCAGGACTATGGCCCATTTCTTCTTGTGCATGAGAGAATTGAGGGCCTCCGCAAACTTGCTGCACCCGCGCCTATGGGTAAAATAGGATGAGCAGCGCTAACTGGCGCGGATGCTTGCTCATACAATTTATATTTTATTTTATATTATAGATTTATAGCCTCTTGTTGTCCATCCCGGTTTTTCCACTTTTTGTTAGTTTTCCTTGCTATTTGTCCTGGATGTCCACTTGCCAATCGGCAAAGGCCTCCTCCAGCCTTCTCCACTCGTGCCTGTCTCTGGCGACCCTGCTCCATGTGACTACCGCAACAAGCCTTATGTCGTCGTATTGTATGACGACGACATACAATTTTTAACCGACTTCAAAAAAGGAGGAGGTTCTCAATTCGCTGGAATATATATTTTTTAGATAGGCGTGCACCTGCTCCGTGTTGCCATGCGGCTTTGCCGAGTTCCTGAAAGGAGGCTAGTGAGACTTATCTAGACTGATGATGATGATGATGACATCATTCACTAGTGGCAGTGCACATGTAGATGCTGATAAGCAATTCTGTCAACTCTCGAAAATAAAGAAGTTCGAAAACTTTTAGACCTTGTTCTTGGACATATTCATTACAAGCCTGGTACGCACACACTTCCCCATGACGCAGACTCGGCTGCTCAATCAGTGTGGACATGCTTGGAGCCTGCGGAACTCAGATCATTGCGGAACAATGTCGGTTTACACGCATAGTCTAGTCATTTTACGGTCCGCTAGTATGGCGAAATGGAAATAATTCATAATAGCCAAGTTTTCCTGCGTAACGGATATATCATAATTCTAGTTATGATGTTGAGATATAATCCGACAAAATATAAGTAATTTAGATATTTAAATAAATATTTAAAAATTAATAAATTCCTTATAAATTGGCTTAAATTGTTAATAAACTTTTATTTATTTATTTTGTTAAATTATTATTTGCTTTGTATTACTGATGAAAAATCGCTTGAATAAAATTAAGGAATGATACATTTATATTTAGTTAGCCCCTGACATTTTTTTCATTTACCATGTTAGCCTGACTAAAAATAGTAATTGGCTTTAAGTTTCTTCTTTATTTATTAATTATAGTGGGCATCAACATTGCATACCAATCGTTTAATAAACAACAACGGAGGGTGGGTTTTAGGGGGTAATTTCTAATTGGCAATAAAAAAATATGCAAATTGATCAGTAAGTTTTGGGATTTTTACAATCAGCACTCTTTCATTGAATAATGTACAAATCGCTTTATAAAATACATTGCAACTAATTATTTACAACCACCCGTAAACTTAGCTTTAAAAATGCCGCTCGCGAGCCGCAGCGTCAACGTGATTGGTCGGTCGCAGCCCGCAGGCAGCGGCAGGGAAATAACGAAATAACCGCCTGCCGCCTCGTATCGTAGGTACCGCACCGCACGGCACGCATCGCAGCCATTCGCGACACGAACTAACCGTCTTTTATTAGTTCTAGTCTTACCTATTTCTTTATCAAGGTAATATGCAATACTTTAATAGTGAATTCATTTAACTGACATAAAGGCTAATCTACTTTAAATTATTTTTCTTTGATACTCATTTCATAATTTAATGAATAACAGTTCCTGCTGAGGAACAGCTATACAATCAAAAACATAAATGTGAAAATGGGAGCCAAGTTCAATATTAAGAATATGCCATGCTTGGTTGTTGTCTTCACCGACAAAATAATTGAGATCTAAATGGGTGTCAAGTTCCGTAGATTCTCTGAAATGGTGCCAAGTCCGGCACTAACGTATGCGGAATGAAATTTGCACAATATTTGTAACCTTATAAAAAAATGTTTAATATAATGATAATGTTATGTTTTTTTATAAACAATCTATTAACAAAATTTAATGTAAAAAGTAATTTGGCCTTTGCGTGCTGCTTTTCGAAAATTTGCTGGCACTTTATCCATGGCTGTTGTGTAAGTCGATGTTGGCATTTCGTTTAATTCTAATTTATTATTGTTTTGGAATTAGAGCCTGTATAGTTTTTGGCCGGAAATTATTCGCATAAACACGCCTTTTTAGATTGGCTCAAAAATCTTCGATCGGGCGAAGTTGTGATACGTTAGGCGGATTTGAATCCTTTGGTACATATGGGATTCCTAGCTCCTCCATTTAAGCCAGGGTCTTTTTTGAATAATGGCTAGATGCTGGATCGGGCCAAAACACAACATTAGTTCCTCTGTGATGTGTTTTCATAAAGTAACGTACAATCGGGAAACGACCCTGCATGTATCGTTCAGCATTGACTGCTAAACCAGATTAAAAAAACACCTGTTTCGACATGCCACGAGGGCTAATTGCAATTCATAACAAAACCTTTTTTGGAAACTTAGTTTGCTCCACATATTTTACTGATTCTTCACTCGGGTTATTGGCGTTTTGGAAATAAATGTTACCCTGGCATTCATTGCCGTCTAAAGTGAAATAGGATTCATCGTCCATAATGCACTTTACATCATTTTTTGCATAGAATATGTTTTTGACCAAAGTTGTAAGACTCTTCTTCGGGGTAAGTTTTGGTTTTCGGACACGATGGGTTTTACTTTTCTTGCTCGTTTCGCAATGGCCATATCATGTAGATACTTTTTCACTGTTTTGCGATCACAGTTTTAAAAAAATCCTAGTTCTCTGTAGGATTTTACTACCCGACCCGCCGTAATTTATTTTAGTTGGCTTCTTTTCAAAGATCGGCTTAAAAAACACACTTTGCCCGAACCTGATTTTCTAGTAGTCTTATGTCGAAGGGAATAGGGTGACAATATATTATAAACCGTCCTACGGCTCTCCTCCATTTCTATAAAATGTTTAACAATCCTCGACTTCGGCCAGTCTGGATGTGTGTCGCGAAAATCACACATGGTTTTTTTGACGCATTTCTTTGAGATTTGCCATAATTTTTTTACACAAATCTTACATGCGAATGATTTGTACAACACTTTGACAGATATTACAGAAAACAAAAGATAATATCAAGTTATAAATATAGAATCATTTACACCTAAAATTTTGTATCAAAATTTTGTGCAAATTTCATTCCGCATACGTTAGACTGTTTACAGTAAAACTAATTTACTGCGGCTTAGTTCATTTTGAGTTAAGCAGTTTTCTTAAATATCCAACAATTTTTATGGTATTATAACAAACTGCATAGAAAACTGCTAAGTTAAGGCTTTTGGCAATTTATGTTTTTGATGGGATATCATTACATTTGGTCAATCTTCGCCAAATGGTGCTTTTTAAGAGCGAATGCACGAGTTACTATACAAAATACCCAAATCGCTATAGGTTCACCACAAATATTTAAAGAGTTGATTTCTCCAGGACCCTATGATCAGATTCTTACCTGATAACTATGGGACCACCCCTCAAGTATGCAGTTTCAAAGAAAAAAAGTATCTTCCAAATCGGTTAATAAATGACGGAGTTCCGAGGTAACTAGCATAAATAATAATAATACTAATAAAAAAAGTCACTGTTTTCTGTTTTTTTCTGGTGTACACACACAATTGCCAACCTACATTCCAAATTTCAGCTTTCTAGGTCACCTGGGAGTGGGTTAGGTTTTTGATTATTAGTCAGTCAGTCTGTCCGTCAGTGGTAAAAATGCAGTTTTTTGGAATTTAATATATCAATAACTATTAAACCTATATTTAAAAAAATTGGGGTTCTAGTTGTTCTAAAGGATCTTAATACATGTACCAAATTTACTTTTTTATGTTAGATAGATTTTGAGTTATTGGGGGGTCAAAAGTGGCTCCAAACGATTCGTGTATAATAATAACACACGGCTGCTGTCCGCCAGTTCCTGGGGTGAACTTGGCTGGACACGCTACCGCGTGTCTTGATTTGCAGCTGGATCTCGTACTAGGTACTGTTCTAGCTATTTTATTTATAGTAGACTTTATTTGTTGTCAATGTTGGTAATGACATATATTACTGACACTAAATAATTATGATGGCATCAAAAAATATTGATGTAATAAAAATCTTGGTTTGTTTTTTACTACAATGTTTATTTTTATACATTATTAGTGCGTTACCGCTTACGCCATTATTTTATTACGCCGTGAATCATTGCTATTATACTAGCGCATCATTAGTAATGAATGGTGTAAGCGCCAATCGCATTTATGTCCATTTTCTCAGAGAACGACACAATTGAGCCTAGTCACTTATTTTAGATACGTTAGGAAAGGTTTAAAAGGGCTCTTCTCTTGATGGGTTACAATAAAAACGTAGGTATAATAATATAATAACAAAGTAAAGTCATTTCTTCATTACTTTGAAGAGTGCGGTAAGAAACGATACAAATTATATGCGTAGGTAATACTTATAGGTATCTAATATCTATCTTCTTGTGTCGTCGGGCCCGAAAAGCGCGGCCTTGAATGCGAACGCCTCGAAACACTCGTTGCGCGCCAGTGCGAGCGAATGTGATCCTAATTATTAGCGTAAAGAGTTCATATTCAGCTGCCATATTAAAAAGGACTATTTAACTGTGGATTATGCTTTACGTAAACTTTTTTTTGCAGGATTTGTGTATTAGTTTAAGGATCTATATTATTATGTTAAACTAGGACATAAATTGTTTCTATAAACATATTTCCCAATAGTTTATCGGAGTAAATGTATACGCATATGCAACCAAAATAAAAATCAATAGGATTTTTGGGAAGATTGTTTCATTAATATTTTTTATGAGAATTGAATCACAGTACTACTTATTACGAATTCTTTTTATCGCTTTAGGGCATCTTTCACCTAAGCCTTGCATCTTGTTAATTTACCGGCTTTACGTGAAAATAATTTGACAGATTTCACTTTTCACTAGTTAAAAACAATAATATTGTTATGTTGACAAATAAAAACCAGTATTATTATTTTTAATTTAAAAAATCGGCGTTTGTTTGACGATGTTTTTTTGTACCTACTTCCGGGTGGAAAGTTTATAGGATTCATAAATATAGTATCTTAGAATATGTATTTATAATGGAGAAAAAAAAAACAGGCTATTATTAATTAATGTTTTTCAAAACCGTAAAATGACTAGACTAGCAGTTTGAATAGATTAATGTTAATTGTTGAATTGTCTACAAAGACATTATACATAGTTAGACTCAACAGTTTGTCCGTCACGGACGTACAATACATATAAAAACCAAAGTGTATGATATGAAAAAAGTAAAAGTTATTTATTCTTCAATTTAGGCATATGATATGCACCTATGAATTTCAATAAGCTACCACTGGTTCGGAAAAATAAAACTGTGCCACGAGAAGAACCGGTGTAAGAAACTCGGCGTGGATTTTTTTCAAAACAATATACATAGTTTAATTTAAAATTACAGCGTCATGTACTACAAAATTACAATTCTACAGTAGAAACCGTATTTTCGCGATTCATTACCTGTCCAGGACGCTATCAGTTATCACTGCCAAACATCCCTTTCTTACATTATAATATGAATTTGAAATAAGTGTTTGTTTTACTACATATTTGAATTTAGAATTACTAAGTTCAGTAACGTGTTTAGGAGTTTTATTGTAGAATTTGATACCATATCACAAAAATGACTTTTTCGCCTTTACTAGTCTATAAAACGTTATTTTGAGCTTCCCAATGTTTCTGGTTCTTCCTATGACATGCGGTTACTAATAATGGAATGTGCTTGTGTTTTGTGCGCAGTTGATCCCGCTGTACGTGTGCACGGCCCTGGGCTGCGGCGGCGCCGTGTTCTACCTGGTGCGGCTGGCGACGCGCTCGCCCGAGGTCTCCTGGAACAAGAAGGGCAACCCCGAGCCCTGGGAGGAGTACCGCAACAAGCAGCACAAGGTACATCCACCACATTACCATCAGCACATTCAGCACTGGCACACAAAAATATCATCATCAATTCATCATCATATAATTTAAGAGGTTGGCTTTTGTCGGTGCAGTAATTTCCAGCTTATTATGCATTCAGCTTTGTCCTTTTACTTCTCTGTATGATGAAGCATTTATTATTTATTTTATTTGCTTCATATACGTTATTCTAGGTCATCCCCTTTTTCTTTTTCCCTCTATTATTCTTCTAATAAAGTCGTCATGGCGTATGAGATGTCCTGACATATTTCCTCTCCTATTTTCAATCATTTTCGTTAAGTTTCTGCTTTCCTTTACAATGTTTAAAACTTCTTCGTTAGTTTTCTTCTAGGTCCAACTAATTCTCTCCATCCTCCTCCAAACCACATTTCAAACACTTCCAGCCTCTCTCGGTCCTTTTGGGTCATTGTCCACGTTTCGCAACCATAAATTGCTATACTCCAGATATACACCTTGACTAGTTACAAGATACACAAAGATATTTTTTTATGACATAGGAGGCAAACGAGCTGACGAATAATAATAATAATAATCGTATGGCATTTATTTTCGAACCCTGAGATCTTCGAGAAGACAGTATGGTTGCCAGCGTGTAACCGACGTAACCGTGGGTACTCCCTACGGACCTGGTGCAACTTCGACCCCCGATAATCCAATGAATTGTACAATCACAAAAACGCGCTATTCCTTCCTATGCCACGAGTAGAGATGCGCCAAATACGGGGGTTCACCGAATACGAAAGTTCGGCCGTAGATTCCGTCCAGGAGCGCTACCGCGAACCGAAAACGTAGTATTTCCTCTCTGTCGGCCGAATACGCTAGTGCGATAGAGAAGCAGATATTTCGTTTTAAATGCGCGGTAGCTCCCCAGCTTTTGCCTCGAATCGAACTTATTAATTCAACTTAATAATTCGAAATATAATCGAACTTAATAATCAAACATTCGGCCGAATTATTAGGTTAAACAACGCTTTCATTGCCTGCTAATTCAATGCCAAAGTTTTGTTGATTTTTAAAGTGGCAATAAAGTAAGTAAAGTTGAGAGTGGGGTCAGTTGACCATGAAGGGAAATAATAAGTTACGAATATAAATCTCACTATAAAAGTATTTCTTTATTATTCAAGGTTAGGCATCCAATTGCTACACTCCCTATGTTTCTACGTTTTAAGTATTTTACTTTTTCAAAACATAATGTTTCATAGTTAGCTAGAGTTTAAAGTGGCCCAGATTTGTATTTTATATTACGTAGATCCTTTTGACCGCCACAGTCGGCCATAGACGACAACGGAAAATCGTAGCTACGACGACGCCAATGACGGCACTGCCCGACAAACATTTTTTGATAAAAACCTGTTCAAAAACAGCACATTTTCATGTTGGCATTATTTCTTTACCCATCTTTATTTGATCCCCGTGGCGTCAGTGGCGCGGCGTTTCCTTCACCTTTGGGCGTTCAAAAGGCTTGGTCACGCAGCGTGCGAATGTACGGTAACTGGTTAGCGGCGCCACACAGGCTGCGCGACGCACGCGGCAAGCTACTGTACATTCCGGTGCGTAGCGGTCGCGTTGCGACGCCGACGCGTCCCGCGTTGTGCACGCTGTGTGGTCAAGCCTTAAGATTATTATAGACAAAACTTGACAATTAAAATCGTTTCGGTAACCTTTTTCCTGCTTTAAGGACAGTTTTTTGATAGTACATTGTATATTAAATTAAAGAGTGGTAAGAGAGGTATTTCGAACGAGAGTATTAGAAGCCCAACGCCCGAAGGAGCTGGAGGGCTTCAATGACTCGAGTTTGTAAAACCACTCTTACCGCGTGTAATACACACAATGTTTTTCATCCCACTTAGAGGAAATAAATAAAAATGAGACAGTATGAGAAAATTAAATGCGTAAGAAAGGGATGTATGCATTACGCTAGTGAGCATAATATAGTCTATTGTAGCTCAGCATGCCTGCACCATTAACGAGCAAGTGTGATAAAAAAATCCATTTCGTCATGCAAACAAGTGGTACGATTTTCATTTTTATGTGACAAATGTAGATGAATAATTCTTCATTGAAATTGACATGAACCAATCTTCTTTCAGTTCTACTCGCCCATCAGAGACTACTCTAAGGAGGAGTCCCCGGCCCCCAAGTACTAACTTCGCAGTCCCCGTTCTACTGCTGTGCTTTAGATTGTCCTAATTTAATAAATAGCAATTATGTGATAAGTTAGCTGTTATTTTATTTGGTGTTCCTACAATAAGGAGCAAATAAAACGGGTCAGTGTGTAAGGAAATCCGAGACAAAGTGTACCCGTTTTATTTTCTCTTGACTATATTTTTATCTACCCTCATATTATGTGTAGGTCTCATGGAAAAGCGATCTTAGCGCCGTTGGCGCTGCCATTATTAACAATGCAACACATCCACGTCGTGAGTACCAAACGCAGGTCTATTTTCTCAGAGCTTGATACTATTGGCTATGTGCGAAGTAGGTGGTGGGGGTAAGCTAGGCGATCGTAGCGCACACCATGGCAGAAATGTGTACTTACCGGGGACCACTGTCAAATTTACTTTCACGTTTTCTATTGGTTTCTTAACGGTTTCCTACGATTCGTTTCGTTTGTATGTATTTATTTATTCTCTTATTTATTTCAGTAAAATTTCCAATACGGGGTCTTTCTCGTTTACTAAAGTAAATAAAATATTCATGTGTCATTATTTGACATCTCTAAATTTTGACATTGTCTCGGGACCTTTGACGTTTCAGACGTGCACATAGCCAATACAACTTCAAAACAAAACAAATGTTGTAGGACAATATACAGTGTGTTACCGCACGCGGGCGGTAGTTTTTACTGAAGCGACTGCCATCTGACCTTTCAACCCAAGGTGGGAACTAGACATTGGGACTAGGATTACGAAGGCATGGCAGTGGTGAGTGGGCAACTTGACTGTTGCTTAGAAGTTCTCAAGCCCACCGTAGGCCTCTTAACATGCCTTAACGAGTGCTGCCATAGACAGCAGCCGGGATCAACGGCTTAACGTGCCTTTGGGAGCTAGCGCTCAGTAGTAACCACTCAAAGCAGTCAACCATTTAGGCTGGGTTGCACCGACTTACGAACAGACTGATCAACGTTAAATATGGCGCCGACAGCTGTCATCCCATAGAAACTTGTCAAACTTTCCATATATTGAAATTTTAACGAACACAGCTTACGATTACAGACGGTTTGGTGCAACCCAGCCTTATTAGTTGACCCCGGCCGAAGCGTGCGGTATGCGAGCGTCGCTGGGCTACGAACGAACCTCAAAAGTAAAACAACATTTCAATAAAAAATATTTATTTACTACAAGTTTACAACTAACTTCATTGAAAATTATAAATTATGTGATTTCACATGCAATTATTAATAAATTTGATTATATTTTAACCTATCACGATCCTTCGCACTAAAGCACCTACCGAAGAGAATAGACTGAAATTAACTATGCATCGAGTCGAACGCTATTTAAATGTCGTGATATGAAAGCCGTGATAAGGACGGAGTATAATATCGAGTGTTAGGGTGGTATTCCACTCATCCAATATCTTTGTCCAATCTTTGATCAAATTTCTTTCGGAGGCCCATTCCGCTTGTCCAAGTTTTTTTCATGCGTATAAAGCCATATGTATGTATGTAAGCACTTTATTGTACACAACTACAGGTTGAAACATAAAGCGGTCACAAAGCGTTAAAGTACAAAGGCGAGCTTATCCCTATAAGGGATCTCTTCCAGCTAACCTTTGAGCAATTGAGTGGAAGGTAGGTAGAATAAAATAGACAAACTTAAACCATGTACAATACAAATAAAACAGATGCAATATATATACTTAGTGAAAAATAAAACTTATAATATATGCATAAATGTAATCAAAAACGTGTGTGTTGTATGTAATCAGAATTTTTGATCAAATGTCGGGGTCCCTTCCAAGTTTGATGAAATCGTCCAATTTCTTTGATCAAATGTATATTGGACAAAGATATTGGACGAGTGGAATACCACCCTTAATTTAGTATTGTCCATCTCATCGCTTTCAACTAACGACATTATATGCAGGCATCAACTCGTGTGAACTAAGTAAATGCGCTTGTTCAGTGCCATAGATAACCCCCCTAATACCGGTAAAAGCCGGTAATAAACAACGCGTCCCATCCCTACGCCGCGAGCGCCATGTTGAACTAAAGCGCGCGCTTTATGAAACAGCCAATGGCAGCGACGTTACCGACCTCCCCGCGACCCGCACATACCGCTTACTTTGGTGACTTTTGATTCGAACTAAATCGTTCATAGGGGCTATCTAGAGGGGGTTATCTATGTTCAGTGCTGATGAAGTATCAGTCGGCAATAGGCCTATAACACATATAGTAATAAAAACAATAGCCGAGTTTATAATAATAAATATTATTGACGATTGTGACAACTGGGTAGTGTCCTAGGAAAAAAAAAACATATTATTAGCCCTTCAGTTCGATTATAATAAAATATTGGATACGTTTGTCATTCAAACAAAAAATGACAATGTAAAGCTCGGGAGTGGGGACTCGAGACGTCACGCCGGGCTAGAAAGCGTAGCACGGCGTGACGTCACGCGGAACTTTTTTAATCCACATCGGTGGCAACCAATCGTACGGCCTGCCTGATAGTAAGAATTCACCGCAGCCTATGGACGCCTGCAATTCCAGGGCTGACACACGCGCGTTGCCGACCCTTTAAAAATTATACACTCCTTTCTTAAAGAACCCATACTGTAGTCCCTCGGGAAAACCTCGGCAGGGAGCTTATTCCATAACCGGAGCATCCGAGGGAGGAACTTCCTCTGAAAACGTACCGTACGCGACCATTTAGTTAACTTTAACGGGCTATCTTTATAACTGTTATAACTTAAGCACAGTAGAAATAAAAAAGTTCCATACGATAGCTTATTAACTAAATATGGTTCAGGATAGTTAAGATAAGTACTATTTTCCTAATTTAATTAAGTTTAATGTGCAAGTCCGATGTTTGACAACTGTTAACAGCACTACGTGGATAATGTCGTTGATTGTACATAGAGTGACACTTACTGTTATATCGATTGTAATATAATCTGTAAAATTTTTTGTTATCCCTAAAAAAAAAACTGTTTATTTGTTTAAAAAATTAAATAAAAAATACTATTAATAATTTTTGGTAATCCAACTGACGGACTAATAATATCTCTTTAGGACACATGCTTATTATGCTCTACGGAGACTCATTACATTCTGCAGGGAGCAGAAAAAATAAACTCATTAGTAATGAGTCATTACTTATTCTTACTATTAACGCGTGAGCGCGTCAAGGTGCTACGCCGAATTTTCACTACATACGGAGATTAACCTGCTACGGCGTTGAGCAGGCCGCACTGAAAGTATTAAAACGACTGTAACTTGGTAGACTAAAAGCATTTACAAATAAAAATGAACTCTGCTACAAATAACAGTGGTTATATTTGTTCGAGGAGGATTTTATTACGTCACAACTTACATCGTCATTTATGATTTCATTTGTGGACTAAGACTTGCTAGAATAACAGTTGAGAGTTCTACTCGAGTCCAACGGATAAAAGCATTTTTTTATTAATCAAAATACAAGCAGTGTGACTTTTGGTTAGTATTTTTGAACCGGCCAAAAAACAAGCGTATCAACAGTTTATAAATCCAACATTAGTAACAACCTGGCACCCGATCCTTACAACTACGATACTATAAATATAAACGTAATCAATATCATGTCGAGACTTAGAATTACTGTTAAGAACGGGGTTTTTTACCATGTATACTAGTGGCTATGCATGTGATCTGTAGACCTTGCAATTTTTTTTTATTAATTTCAAAATTTTCAAGAGCTGATTCGACAAAAAAAATCTATATAATTATCGAACCTGCTCACAAAATTTCACGAGAATCTGTTGAGAAATGCGACCTGTAGAGGAGAACATCCAGACATTCCAGACAAACAAAATATTTTTTGTCGAAAGCTGAAACAGAGACGCTTCGCTCGCTCGGTCAATAAATAAATAAATATATTATGGGGGGACAATCTTACACAAATCGACCTAGTCCCAAACTAAGCAACGACGATATACATACTTATATAGATAAAAACATACTTAAATACATAGAGAACATCGAAGACCCAAGAACAAAGTCCGTGCTAAATGCACAAATAATGCCCTGGCCGGTATTCGAACCCGGGACCTCTAGCTTCGAAGGCAGTGTCGCTACCAAGTAGGCTAAACAGCTCGTCAATTCCTCAGGTTCCTCAATACCATGTATATTTACGTAATATACGTGCTAAATACCTCGTTCTTAACAGTAATTCTAATGTTAATGTAATGACCATGTTAGCTTGAAATCTTATGATGTCGAGACCTAGGCTATGTGGAGCGAGAGGACTATGGATGGAGTACCTAAGGACATGAATATGTCCATTGCTTTCGCACTCTCAGTGCCAGGAACCCGCTAGAGCGCTCGTCACGTTGGCGCTTTCCTCTACATACGGGTTTTCGCATGTTATGTTACGAAATCGATGGCAGTGAATGTGCTAGCGGCGCAGTCCCAATGTTTTCATAGGGCGAGCTAGCTTCATCATCATCCTAGCGCTATATTATTACAGTTGCATCCTGAAGGATGGCCGGGATCCGCTACCTAATCCCAAGAATTGGCGTAGGGACTAGTTTTTACGGAAGCGACTACTGCCATCTGAACTACCGACCCAAGGGGGAAGCTAGAACTTATTGGTGGCTTATCAAGTGAGTGGGCAACTCGACTGTTAGAAGTTCTCAAGCCGCCCGAAGGCCTCGTAACTTGGCTTATCGACTGCTGTCTTATGGTCTAAGGAAACAAGGTCTGCTACTCCGGATCGTGACACAAGCCTACGTCGCTGTAAAGCCTGTACACACACGAACTCACTGTACGACCGCCAACCACCGATAGGCTCGATAGCAGTGATGACGTAGGCTTGTGTCACTCGCACAAAGAATTTTCCCTGGAGTGTCAGACGTTGTATTATTATATCATGCTGCTGCCATAGAGCTTGCGAGAGATGCTTAACGCTTAATTAGTAACTAAAGTCGAGTCCAGAATTAGGCGAACTAACTTGACAGCCGAAAATGTTGCCAGACATAGGAAAAAATTAATAGTGATAGGTTTAAGTCGACACAAATATGTCGATATAACCTTGTGTCTTCTATAAATCAGATGTTATTTATAGTTTATCAAGTAATTGCCGTGTAAGTATTGTCGAAAGCCGAATGGCCTGCTTTGTTTGGCCAATGGTCCGAACTGTCAACAAAACAAAATGGCGGACAGCGTCCTTAACGATGTCCAAAATGATGTTCGATGTATTTTTAATTCCAATCAATTTTTATTATTATTATTTTGCTTAGTAAAATTATTAGTTTAATTCCAAACACAATAATAATGACTAACTAGACTTTTTATAGATCGATATGAACAGCACTAGCCAAACCGTGGCAACATTAGTGTACAATGAACTGTCAAGTTAGTTCGCCTAATTCTGGACTCGACTTTACTCAAAGCGGCCACCCATCCAAGAGTTGACCCCGGCCGGCGTTGTTAACCTCAAGCCGCGCCGCAGGGCCATGAGCACTTCTAGGGCGTGCTAACTTATAACGGGCTAAAAGCGGGCTCCAGAGAAATATACATTGTGTGTCTCAAATGTAAAATGTCTTATATATTCCCCTCACTCCACTGCTGCCAAGGTTAACCCTGCTACTGCGTCCCGTACGGGTTGTAACCATGTGGCGGCGGTTGCGGGTAACCCTGGAAGAAAGAATAATAAAATTATCAAGACAGTAGTTATATGAATCTTTCAAATGATCATTGGCCCTGTTTTCAGGGTTTTTAGAGGTGCAGTCTAAAAGTAATTGGACTTCCGTCAATATGATGTGATATTTTCATAATCGGTTCAGTGACTAAAAAGTTCAAAAAGGCGGATAAAATTTATAATACTGACAACAATTTCAACCAAAAAAACGGAAGTATTGACCCACAATACTGAAGTTATGTAGCTCTGCTGTTTAGTATTGCTATAAATCTTCGCGCATTCAGTTTTTAATTTTGCTCGTTTTCGAATTTGGCTTCTGTCACAGCAAAAAACCTCGAGTAACTGGCTACCAGTAACATAACCAAAACGTGACAGTTGTCAGCATACACCAGCTGATGTATGAATATTTTTATACTCTTGTTAACTAATTAACAATACACTCTCTTGTTTCGAATTTAGCCCCATAAAATGTAGAAAAAGCCCTACGCACTTCCGTTTAAATTTAGTTACATATATATCTTCTCGTCATGACAGCTAACTCGCTTCGTTAGTTATCATTAGGCTTAAGACTTAGTTGTAAGGCCATGGGTAGAGACTGAAAATCAGCGGTCTCGCTGAGTCTCGAACCCTTTCAATACGCAGACATACTATATTTGTGCATGTATCATCTCTTTTGTAACTTGTTTGTGTTATTGAATAAATTTCTTTTTATTTTTATTTTTATTATTTATTTTAAATTAAATGTAGGGTGAAAAAACACATTCCAGCTAATCATCTCGTGTTGTTCTGTAAACTTCACTTTCTTCTTTTTGCCACCCAGACGCCAAGTAATAAATCTATGGTTTTTTGTACAATCTAAGGTGGGCGAGCCGTGGGTTCAAAACCCGACTCATACCAATGAGCTTTCCGGAACTGATTCCGTACATCAGTTCCGTCATTTGACATTTACCGTTAGCTTCTCGGTGAAGAAAAATCGTGAAGAAACCTGCATACTTTTGCGAAGAAATTCCCACTGGGCCAGCGTGGGGACTACTGTCCAATCCCTCTTATCAATGAGAGGAGGCCTGTGCCCAGCAGTGGGACGTATAAATTGATGATGATGGTTTTCTATAGCGGTAACAGACAACATGGCGTCATGACTTTCCGATGTCGTTATATGAGGATTGTGTCGATCATAGCAGTTTGTGAAACTGTTACATAATGAGAGGCATTGAAACACGGGTGTGGTTTTATGAAACGAGCCGCAGGCGAGTATAATAATAAGATCACACAAGTGTTTTAAAGCCTGATTATGTACAGTTGCATACACTAGTTTATCTACATTCATATATTAAATCCTTTTTCATGTATTTCATGTACAAGCATTGAGCCGGCGGAAGCATGTTTACTGAAACAATCCAGCGCCCGTCCCCGGCTACCCCCGCGAGGCTCGTAATGTACTGTAAAGTTGTACGTGATCTCATAACAACATTATTTGTGATGTAGTTATGGAGCGCGCGGGCGCAGGGCGCGCGCGGGGCGGGGTTTATTGATAAGCTGGTCTTAACGGATGGTGTTTGAACAGATTAAAGAGGATTTATATATGGATTTATATATGGCTTGATAAAAGGATTAACAATGCATAGACGTAAGTACCTGCGGCGGCGGCGGGTGCTGGTAGGGCTGGTAGGGCTGCTGCGGGGTGCGCGGCGCATGGTGCGGGTAGGGCAGCGTGGCGTACGGGTTGTACGCCGTCGGCATCGGCGCCGCGTAGTAGAACGGCGTCGCGCCGTACGGCAGCGGCATTCCTAAACCGACAAACATAAAATATCAAGGGTGGGTCGCACCAACTTACAACTAGTTTTTTTTTTCGATTTTCATAATATCTTAAAAATTACTCGACATAAAATTCTATATAATTATCGAACCTCACAAAATTTCATGAGATTCGGTTGAGGAATGGCGACCTGTTGAGGAGAACAGCGGGAAATCCGGATATACGAAAGCATTTATGCCGAAATAATAATAAGAGGAAGAGGGTAGGTCGCTATGGTGTGTGGTAGACCACAAATAAACCAAAAAACACACTTTTTTATGACAATGGAGGCAAACGAGCAGACGAATCACCTGATGGTAAGCGATTAGCGCCGCCCATGGACACTCGCAACACCAGAGGGGTTGTAAGTGCGTTGCCGGCCTTTAAGATGGGAGTACGCTCTTTTCTTGTAGGTTTGGAGGTCGTATCGGTCCGGAAACACCGCAGGCGACAGTTCATTCCACAGTTTAGCTGTGCGAGGCAAGAAATTTCTGGAGAAACGCACAGTTGAGTACTGCCAACCTTCTAAGTGGTGAGGATGGAAATTTTATAAAACTTGAAAATGGCGCTTGCAACAGCGCCGAAATATAATTAATAACTAAAGAAAAACCATGGTAAATACCCCGTTTTTAACCATCGTGAAAAAGTTTATTTTTGCCGATAATTATGGCGCCGGCTACTATTCTCCATAATAATCATAGTCAACCTTTTATATGCCATAAAACACATAAATACATGCAAATATAGTTGTAACATAACATTACAGAATTAAAAAAAAAAATTTATACATTAAACATACATTACAGAATTAAAAACTAGTGCCTACGCCAATTCTTGGGAATAGGTAGCGGACCCCAGGCATCCTTCAGGACGCAACTGTACTGGGAATAACGCTAGGAGGATGATGACATTAATTAAAATACAAAAAAAAATGATGCAGATTACAGGTCCAAATAAAATAAAATAATAAGAACAATATACTCGTAAGGTCATGTACATGTTTTGTCAAAAAAAAAGATTTATATAAAAAAAATAGTCAGATGCAGATTACAGGTCGAAATAAAATAATTAGAACAATACAAGGTCATGTACATATTCTGTCAAAAAAACTCGTATGATATTCATTAATTGAATAGAATGGACGGGTCAGAAAAAATATTCCTTCACTTTGGTAAATTGTTCCCTTTGCAGTTCAGCTTGAAACGCACAGACCGCGGTCGTTATTGCGTGTCGGATGCGGTTTTTCGAAAAAGCGAACGCGGTCCGGGGCAAGTCGCACCAAATAAACCGCGCGGGATAGCCGAACGGAGGCGGCGGGTGAGACATATGAAGCAGTTATCGACACTCTCGACAGTCGACAGTTTCGGAAAGATCAATAACGCAAAACCACCTCCGCCCCGCCACGCGCCGCGCCCGCTCTGTGCGTTTCGAGCTTAAGAGGGCGCAGTACGTTTGGTTCTCCATACAAACGTATTTATGCTCTCATTTTAAAACGCCATGCTAGAATAACATGAAACTTTGTATACACAATGGGATCCAGCTTGTCTAGGGCGGAAATTAGTTTCTGTTGCTTGAAATTATAATGGCGAAAAAATACAGCGATTATTAAGGTTTTCGTACAAGCCGTAAAAAACTCAAAAAACCGCTGTATTGTTTTTCTTTTTCAATTTCTAGCAACAGAAACTAATTTCCGACCTAGGTATGCCGGATCCCATTGTGTATACAAAGTTTCATGTTATTCTAGCATGGCGTTTTAAAATGAGAGCCTAAATACGTTTGTATAGAGAACCGATCCACACCGATCGTACTGCGCCCTCTTAAAGCTAAGGAGACCTGGCAGGTCGACCTGAGAAACAGGATCAGATTAGAATGTGATGATGAGACAGGCAGAGAAAGGTGAGTGATTTGTATTAGGTTGTTCATACCTTGCGGCTGCATGGGGTAGGGCAGCGCGGCGGCCTGCGGGGCGGGGGCGGGGGCGGGCGCGGGGGCGGCGCTGGGGGGCGGGGGCCGCGGGGGCGGGTCCCTCTTCGCCACCGCCGCCGGCTGCACACACAAAATATCATGATTCATGGCCTTACTTACCAAGCATTCGTTTTTAGGGTTCCGTACCCAAAGGGTAACAACGGGACCCTATGTTGGATAAATCAAACATGCTTTAAAGATTTAAGTGTTTATTGACACCAGAAATTAATTAAATATGCAACAAGACTTATCCGCCAATGCCGGACAGATCAAGAAGAAGGCAACCACGTCAGTGTTGCCACTTTACAAATTTGTCATAGACAAATAAAGGTGTTTTACATATTATGTTCTTGAACACCCTATTACTAAGACTGCTGTCCGTCCGTCCGTCCGTCCGTCTGTCACCAGGCTGTATCTCAAGAATCGTAATAGCTACTCGTAGACAGTTGAAATTTTCACAGATTGTGTATTCCTGTTGCCGCTATAACAACAAATACTAAAAACAAAGTAATAGTAATAATTATTTTTAGTTCACGTTCAGTCATGCCAAATCCAACATTTGATGGTATCCGTAGTGTTCGTAGTTCGTACAGTCGGTTCGAAAATATTTGCACAGAAAGTGATCATAACTAAACGTTTCTCAAATGTTTTGAACCATCGGGAACGTAAATATTTTATGGATTCGACTGTTCAAACAAACGTATATACGAACTGGTGGATGGTGTAACGTTAGCTAACTTCAACAGGTGTAAACACGAACCAACAGTATTCAGTAAATGAAGTCATATTTTTTGAACACAAAAAAATAGATACCTAGTTGTCGGATAAAAAATCAGGGAAAATCTCCGCAGTTAATTCTACACTGCAATGCATTCTGCAATAACTTTGCAATATGTAGAGTTTTTGCGACATACCTACATTGAAGCAGTTCAATCACATCAAGATCGAGCTAATAGAACATTATGACACAAGTGATCTCGTTTGCCAGCAACAACTGAAATTATTGACCGCATATAACATTTTATTTTATAAATTACTTTTCCTCGCAAATGAGATGAAAAATGTTGTACGTTACTCGTGAGGCATGATTATTACACTCTTGACTCCCTTATCGCGCCAGCAATTCCATCTCTAGTGTCATCAACCTACGTCATTTGTATTACAATGTACTATTCGTATTAGAGAATCATGTAGTTTTCTTTTATAGGTTTATTTTATTTATTTATTTATATTAGAGAAAAGTACAAAGAAAACTTAAACTAATCTTAGGGACAAGGGACCTGTTAGAGGTTTATGCGTGGTGCAAATACTCGTAGATAAGACCGCTTATATCGATTATTGTTATTTATAGCTACGAGTACACAGATACATAACATTTAACATCTCCCTTCGCTCCTGTGCAACGTGACTCGTTTTTCGTTGATTGCTAGTGCATATCCACCACCATATCAACCCTAGGACGTCCACTGCTGGACATAGGCCTCCCCCAATTTCATGGGGGGTAAATGCCATAATCGCCACGCTTGGCATGCGGGTTGGCGATCGCAGTATCTCCACCGCACTCTAGGAATGCTGCTGCCCATTCCCCGGTGGTCTTGGTCGTAGTTTTAGGACATACCCGGGTCCAGAGTGCATATAGAATTTCTTAAATACATCTTTACACAAGTTTTTATTTTCGAAAATGATTGTATATAGCACTTCTTGTTCCAAACCCCCATCGTATACCAAGCCACTAAGAAGGCTGCTGAACGAAAAAAAAAAGAAATATCATAAGCTGTGGAAGACATACGGAAATCCCTTAGACCGCGACACCTTTAAAGTTTTAAGAAAAAGAATTCTAAAATTGGAACCTGAATGCTGTAGAAAATATATTGAATATACCGAAACTAAAATTTACACTCATCCTAAATTCTTTTAGTCTTACATAAAATCAACCTTTGCTAAAAACGGTCTTCCACAGGTTATGCATTATAAATTATAAGGGTAGGATAGCCACAAGTGGTACTCAGATCTGTAATCTTTTTAATGAACATTTTCATACAGTATTCGATAAACCGAGTGGTAGTCCCTCGGATATGAATAGACTTCCGCCCGCAAATGACACCGTTTTCGCCATGGACACAGTTTTTATAACTAATGAAATCGTTAGTAAATATCTTAAATCCATAAACATTAATAAGGGTGCTGGCCCTGACTGCATTCATCCTATTAATAAATGTTCTTCCAAATTAACAGTCCCTATTACTTTGCTTTATGAAAAGTCTATTAGAGAGGGATGTGTGCCTTCCTTATGGAAACGTGCATTAGTAACCCCAATACCTAAAGGCGAGGTTAGCAATGACATAGAAAAATACCGGCCAATCTCTAAACTTTGCCAATTTGGTAAGATCTTGGACAAAATCGTAACCGACCAGATATCAGCTGTCGTACACCGTCATATAATCCCAAACCAGCATGGTTTTCTCAGGGGTCGTTGTGTCGATTCCAATCTTTTATCCTACACTGAAGTTATAACAGAAGCCTTGGATAATAATTATCAGTTGGACGCAGTGTATACCGATTTTGCCAAGGCATTTGATAAAGTCTGTCATGAACGTTTGCTCTTGAAGCTTTGGGGAATCGGTATACATGGTGATTTGTTCAGGTGGATAAAATCCTACATTGAAAATCGCTCACAAGCGGTAGCGACGAGAGGATATACATCTCAGTACAGTACAGGTACCATTGGTTTTTATCCTGTACATTAATGACGTTACGGAATGTATAAATGATTCACACTTACTCCTGTATGCCGATGATGCGAAGATTTTTAGAGTAATTCGCAATACTGTTCTATATTACAAAATGACCTAGATAGATTTGAGACCTATTGTATTGCAAATAAATTATCTTTAAACCCCGAAAAATGTTCTGTTATTAGTTTTAGTAGGAAAAAAACTACTACTCAATATAAATATAGGCTTTGTAAAAAGAACTTACTCGTCTCAATCAGGTTCGCGATCTTGGCGTAATCATGGACTCTAAACTCACTTTCATACCTCACATTGATGATATTTTGATTAAGTCGTTTAAGCTGTTGGGATTTGTATTGCGTGTAGGGAAGCCTTTTAAGAGACTTTTAACATATAAAGTACTATTGAACAGTTATGTTCGCAGTCGGCTAGAATTTGCAAGCGTCGTTTGGAACCCCCACTTTAAAGTTCATAGTGAGAGAATTGAAAAAGTGCAAAAAAAAATATTTAAGCAATTCAGTATCGTATTGATGGGAATAGACCTTTAGATTACGTCACCGCAACGCAAAGGCATAACATAACATCTTTAAGCTATCGCCGTGAACGTACAGACGTTTTGTTTCTACATAAAATTATTAATAATGTTATAGATGCCCCTACACTGTTACACTTTATTTCCTTTCGAGTACCTCGACGTCGCGAGCGGGCTTGCCGGAAAAAACCTCTTTTTTATATTCCTCGTAGACGCACGTCATACGCAAACAATAGTTTCATAAATAGGGCGTTCTAAATTTAGATATTCTTTGCGAAAAGTTAATTAGTTTAAAAAAAACTTATTTTGCGATGTATTACAGATTGAGAGTAACTAATATAATTAAGTACTCACATATTTTGATAAAAAATATTTTATTAGCATTGGTACATAATGTTCACACATACGTTTTAAATTAAGTTTCTGCTTATAACTTGTAAGCACATAATTTAATCTGTTGTAGCGCTATATATATATATATATTTTTTTTCTTTTGATACCATACAACTCCGTAGATGTATTTTCCTTACTTGTACAATAGAATAATGTGATATAATCTAATTAAGGAAACTGTAAGTCTAGAATTTAAGAATGATTTTCGTTACTTACAAATATGAAAGACTGTTTGTTTCTGAATAAATAAATAAATATAGGCCTTCTGGTAATTTGAATAATATGTTAGGTAGGATGTACTCCCACGTCCTTTTGCCATAAACATTTAGATACCTCGGCAGGGTATACCTAGGTTGAAGTACTGAGTCACGCAATTTCCTATGCCTACATGTTATGTAACGAATTCAGTGGAATATACCTCTTGGGCGGGTGCTTGCGGGGGGTCGGGCGCGGGGCGGGTCACGCGAGACGCATCCTGTGTGAGGTCCTTGAGCAATTCCTCCTTTTCAGTGCGTCGCGCGAAGCAGAAATCGGAGATCTTGTTTTGGAAGGTCACTAGCAGCTGTGGAGAAAAATAAATATGTTAAAAAAGTCTAACGCTATATGTGAGAGCCTGTAATTGGCTCTGCTGTAACTAATAATGTTGTTACTTAGTGTTATTACTGTTGGTTCTCCTATAAATAAATTAGTGTAATTGATGTTTACACAATATGGTATTTTATTGATAGTCAAATCAGCAACTCTTTACCAAGTTAATATGAAGTTTGCAGGGAAATATGACTAATGACGTCACAATTTTCTATGGAGAAACTGCGTCCTTATTAGGGTTCCGTACCTAAAGGGTAAAAACGGGACCCTATTACTAAGACTTCGCTGTCCGTCCGTCCGTTCGTCTGTCACCAGGTTGTATCTCAAGAACCGTAATAGCTAGACAGTTGAAATATTCACAGATTGTGTATTTCTGTTGCCGCTATAACAACAAATACTAAAAACAAAATAATAATAATAATTAAGGGGGGCTGCCATACAAAAACGTGATATTTTAGCCCTTTTTATGGCTACCACTCGCCGAGCTAGATCTCAAGAACCGTAATAGCCAGACAGTTGAAAGTTGCACAGATTATGTATTTTTATTGTGGCTACAATAACAAATACTAAAATCAAAATAATAATAATTGTTAAGGGGGGCTCCCATACAACAGAGTAGTTTCATGTTTATTATTTTCAACTATAGTTAACGAAAAAAAAATACCATAAGAATGTCGGTGGGGTATTCAGCAGACCGAACGGCATTCGAGTAAATTGGAACTGGCCATAGGGAGTTATGAAAGCCGTCTTATCTTGGGATGCAGGTTTTATGGAAATTCCAGGGTAACCAGTAGCAAATGGTTGTATTGGTGACTTGTAATTGAATTACCTAGCTTATATTTACATATATAGCACGCGCTTATAAAAGTAATAATTCTTCCTCACGATTATCTATATTGCTTTGCTACCGATCTCACTACAAATTTACTGCGAAAATGCGACTATGGTGAGCCGCGGCAATGTGTTGTTATCGCAGCCAGTCACGCGGCCAGCGTCCAGCCGCGGGCCGCGCCAGTGTGCGCCAGGCTTTACCTGCGTGAGGTCGTTGTAGAACTTGACGCCCTCCTTGAGGTTGTTGGTGAGGTCGGTGTAGGCGTCGTGCGCGGCGCACAGGCGGCCGAGCGCGGCGCCGCGCGAGCCGCCGCCGCCGCCCGCCGCCGCGAACCGCGCGTGCGCCTGCTGGATCTCCGCCACCAATGTGTCCTGTTGCAGAACGACATTTTCATTTATAGTACATTGTTTAACGAGGAGAAACGGGTTTCCGTTTGATCGGCCGCCCTAGATACCGTTAGGCCGATGCTGTGGAAATCTATCTATGCGAGCTTCAAGTTGACTCGTGGAAGGAAATGACGCAAGATCGGGATCAGTGGTGTGCACTCGTATTGGAGGCCAAGACACTTTGGATCGCTGCACCAGAGAAGTAGTAGTAGTAGTTTAACGATGGGCGTAAGCAGAAAATTACGAACAAGTTTACCAAAAGCTTTTGATGATTTGAGTTTGCAATATTATGCACTGACCTGCTGCTGCTGCAGGGCCTGCGCGCGGCGCTGCAGCGGCGCCAGCGCGGCGCCCAGCGCGCCCGCCGTCAGCGCCGGCTCGTCCAGCGCGCCGTCTGTGAAGGGTGCACTGACCTGCTGCTGCTGCAGGGCCTGCGCGCGGCGCTGCAGCGGCGCCAGCGCGGCGCCCAGCGCGCCCGCCGTCAGCGCCGGCTCGTCCAGCGCGCCGTCTGTGAAGGGTGCACTGACCTGCTGCTGCTGCAGGGCCTGCGCGCGGCGCTGCAGCGGCGCCAGCGCGGCGCCCAGCGCGCCCGCCGTCAGCGCCGGCTCGTCCAGCGCGCCGTCTGTGAAGGGTGCACTGACCTGCTGCTGCTGCAGGGCCTGCGCGCGGCGCTGCAGCGGCGCCAGCGCGGCGCCCAGCGCGCCCGCCGTCAGCGCCGGCTCGTCCAGCGCGCCGTCTGTGAAGGGTGCACTGACCTGCTGCTGCTGCAGGGCCTGCGCGCGGCGCTGCAGCGGCGCCAGCGCGGCGCCCAGCGCGCCCGCCGTCAGCGCCGGCTCGTCCAGCGCGCCGTCTGTGAAGGGTGCACTGACCTGCTGCTGCTGCAGGGCCTGCGCGCGGCGCTGCAGCGGCGCCAGCGCGGCGCCCAGCGCGCCCGCCGTCAGCGCCGGCTCGTCCAGCGCGCCGTCCGCCGCCAGCGCCGACAGGAATTGCTCCTGCGCACACGGAATAATCTCTGAGACGAGGTATAGAATACGTGAAATATCACGGCGCACCCACACGCACGCACGCTACGCGTACGGAAATAGCTGCTTTCTGGCCAAGTGTAGTAATAAAAATAAAAATAAATAAATATACTGGCCAAGTGTACATCATTTTAGTACACAACACGGGAGGTAATAAATAAAACCCACGATCGCATATATATACGTCCCTCGCCTACAGCTCGGACCGCAAAATCTGCAATCTCAGCCTTTTTTTTGCTTTACCATCCTAGTTGTGTAATGTACTATTCTGCAACTGTTACATAATGAGAAATATTATAACACGAGCCGCCGGCGAGCTTTTATAGCCTGTGCAGCAAACGAACAAAATGTAGACGTACAAAGGCGAGCTTATCCCTTCAAGGGATCTCTTCCAGCTAACCTTTAATAACCTTCAATATGGTGGTGGTAATGGGTGGTATAGATCGTTACCTTCAGGTCTAGGGTGACGTCCTTGAGATCCTGCTCGAGTGTGTCCCGCTCCTGCTTGAGCGCGGCCACGCGGCGCAACAGAGCGCGCAGCTCCTCGGCCGCCGAGCCGGAGCCGGCGCCGGCGCCGCCGGACGCCTCCGGCACGCCGGCCGTGATCTCGCCGTCACTGCGCCCGAGCAACTCGATGTCCTAAACGACACAAATATTTGAGTTACTATTATAACTAGTGGCTCAGAAAGCTGCAAACATCGCGAATTTCCAAAAACTGACACGACAAAAAAAACTGTTTGATTATCAAATCTGCTCACAAAATTTCACGAGAATCGGTTGGGACCTGTAGAAAAGAACAGCCGGACATACGAAAGCATTTTCGCGAGAGAGTCCCTAATTTCATTCGGTCAATAACTAATTATAATTACCAACAACACATCTATTAAGAAATGTTGAACTAATGACTTTAAACTAGCCAAAAACTCATTTATTTCCGAAAAAAGAACGTAATACTAAACCACAACTTCATCATAATCCGCAAAGCAGGCTTCGTCAGGGAGGTACAAATTCAAATTATCAACACGCTACGTCACGTCACATACTAACTAATGAAGACATTCCCAAAAGGATGAGTTATCCTCAAAGGGTCGGCAACGCACTTGTGATGCCTCTAGAGTCGCAAGTGTCCATAGACTACGGTGTCTGCTTACCACCAGGCAGGCCGTAAGACTGTTTGCCACCGTCGTTGTATATAAAAAAACTTTACACTTTAATTATACTCTAAGGCTGGGTTGCACCAAATCGTCTGTAATCGTAAGATTCGTACGCAATGTTCGTTAAAATATATTTGACGACCTGTTTAGCCTAGTTGGTAGTGACACGGCCTCTGGAGCTAGAGGTCCCGGGTTTGAATCCCGGCCAGGGCATTATTTGTGCATTTAGCACGGATTTAGTTCTTGGGTCTTGGATGTTCTCTATGTATTTATCTATATAAGTATCTATCGTCGCCTAGTACCCATAGTACACGCTTTGCTTAGTTTGGGACTAGGTCGATTTGTGTAATATTGTCCCCCAATATTTATTTATTATTTATTTCTTATTTTTTATTTATTTTATATGGAGAACCAACAGCTTTTATAGCACAATAACACTTTGACATATGTAAACAGATAGCCAATTAGAGGATCTCACTGGTAGTAACAATATACATATGAAATATAAGTAAACTTATACTAATGTCACGCACTTACACAACCATCCATGCAAACAACAAATAAAATGTAACTACATATAAAAAAAGTAAATTGAGGCTTGGGCCCCTAGATAATTAATTAATGAATAATATTATTGCACAGAGCAGTCTTAACGCAATGTGAACATGGATCCAATAAAAAATAATTAACAGCACTTAATAATAACAAGAACAAAACTAAAACGCTCACCTAAAATACCGATCAACCAATCTCCGCCTCACGCCAGAAATTCCACAATTGAATATATCGATATCCATTTCTTTCGATAGCTTAATTAAATTACGACTGGCGCGACTCAAGAAGCTGTTCTGTCTGTACTTAGAGGATGCAGTTTTTAATGATATAGGGGGATGATACCTTTTTGAACGAGTACGAGGGTAAAACTGAAAGTTTCGGGAATAGAAGAAAATATGCAGTATAAGTGAGTTTATTTATTTTTATTGTTTTTCAAAATATTCTCCTTTGTATTTCATGCACTTATGCATGCGTTCAAACCAGTCCATAAAGCACTTTTTGAACTCTGAAGTAGGGGTCGACAAAATGGCTATTTTATAGGCCTCCACTGCTTCTTCTGGCGTCTGAAACCGCTGACCACGCAGTTTGTCCTTGATTCTGGGGAATGTAAAAAAGTCGTTGGGACTTAAGTCAGGGCTATATGGAGGGTGGTCCAATATTTCGACTTTTTCACCGTCCAGGAACTCAGTTGTTGTCCGAGCGGTGTGTGGGCTGGCGTTGTCGTGGTGAAGGATGATGCGACGACTAGGGTTTATTTTTCGGAGTTCAGCAAAGACGTTCGGCAAACAAATAGTGGTGTACCAATCAGCATTGACTGTTCTACGATCCTCAAGAGCCACAGTAGCTACGTGACCAGATTTAGAGATAAACGTAGCCACCATCTTCTTAGCCGTACTGCGAGAACGAACAACTTTTGTGGGTTTGAGCTCGTCTTCGAAGACCCATACTCGGGATTGGTTTTTAGTTTCAGGCTCATAAGCGTATATCCACGACTCGTCACCTGATACTATGCTAAAAACAGCATTTGAGCGTCCCTTGTTAAATCTTTTCAAAGTTTTGCGGCACCAATTGACACGGACTATTTTCTGCTCGTCAGACAATAGGTGAGGTATCCAACGGGAAAATAACTTTTTCACGCCTAATTCTTCTTTTAAAATAATTTGTATTTGACTCATTCCAATACCCAGGTGCTCTTGAATTTCCCGATATGTCACATGTCGGTCTTCATTTATCAGACGACGCACAACATCGACGTTTTCTTGCGTGACTGCCGATTTTGGTCGACCTTCACGCACTTCGTCGGTGAGGGATACACGGCCACGTTGAAATTCTGAATACCACCTGTATATTGTAGTCTTTGAAGGAACTTCAATATTAAAAGCAGCAACCATCCGCTCTTCACATTGTTTTTGTGTTAGTCCACTTTTAAAGTCATAATAAATCATAGCTCTGAAATTTTCACGGCACAATTCCATTTTAAGCAGTGACTCGACGACTTCAATATACAATTGAAACCGAACCATACTTTTTTTTTTCTAAGTGGCCAGTGTGTTGAGATAAGGAAACTTCAGAGATTATAAAAAGGTATAATACATGTTAAAAATAAATTAATAAGTATTCGATTCCCGCCACTTTCAGTGCAATCCTCGTAGGGGTATTAAAGTGAAGTTTATTAAGCAGCTCGGGACTATCCGTTACACCACTGGTGATATTTAGAAGAAAAGTAATGTCAGATATTTCGCGGCGTTGTTGCAAAGGAACAAGATGATGCTGTTTACATACGTTAACATAGTTTGATGAACTATAGGGAAACTTAAGTTTAAAACACAAATACTTAACGAACTTCTTCTGTACACGCTCAATCCTATCTATATATATATCGTAGCAGGGGTTCCAAACCTGGGAAGCATATTCTAGTTTGCTTCTGACATACGAGCAATATAGCACCTTAAGTGTTTTAGCTTGAGTGAAATGATTAGAGCTACGCATTATGAAACCAAGTGTCTTAAGCGCGGCACCAATAACGCTATTAATATGTTCATCAAAGATAAGTTTGGAGTCGTGTATAATACCCAAATCTCTAATAGACGACAATTTTTCGAGACGTTGACCCTTTAATGTATATGAAGCAGAGATCGACTCACGTTTGCGTGAAAACGTAATGGAAAAACATTTAGAGGGATTAAGATCGAGGTTGAACTCTTGACAATACTTATCGAGACGTGCGAGGTCAGACTGCAGTAATAGTGAGTCCTGGGTAGATTTTATTTTTAGAAAAACTTTCATATCGTCAGCGAAACAGAGTAGATTTGAATGTAAAAAGCATTTGTCAATGTCATTAACATATATGTTGAACAACAAAGGCCCCATTATGGACCCTTGAGGGACCCCGCTGGGGACCGTTACCCACCCAGATATGTAATTATTTACAACTACAGCCTGAGACCTGTTGTCGATGTAGGAAGAAAACCATCTCAATAAGTCCCCACTAATCCCTATTTTGCTTAACTTCAATAATAGTAAACCGTGATCAATTCGATCGAAGGCTTTGCTGTAATCAGTATAGATTACATCAACCTGGAAACCACTATCCATTGCCTCGGTAACATATTCATTTAGTAGTACCAGATTCGACACAGTGGACCTATGCTTCAAAAAACCATGTTGACTGGAACTAAAAGAGTGTTTTAAAGCATCGTAAACTTGTTGAAATACGACCCTTTCAAGAACTTTCGATAATATGCATAGTTTCGAAATGGGTCTATAATTAACAATATCTGATTTGGGTCCTTTTTTATGAACTGGAGTTATAAATGCAGATTTCCATACGGACGGTATTGAACACTCTAAGAATGAACGCCGAAAAAGCAGTACAATCGGCCGCACCAAAGTCTTTGCACATTTGATTAAGAACTGGGCTGGCATCTCATCGGGACCTGCTGACTTAGAGGGGTCCAACTTGAGTAAAATGTTAGTGACTATGTCTGCATTTACCTCTATGTTATTCAAATCGGCCGTCGAGTCCACGCTAGAAATATATGAATGATTGGAAGTAGTCTTATTTGACGGTGAGAAAGTAGTAAAGAAATAGTCCGAAAAAGCGTTGCAAATATCTGGCCCTGTATTGACCAACTTATCACCATATTTTAAGCTACTGGGTAGACTATGAGATGTTGAGCGAGACTTTACAAAAGACCAGAATTGCTTTGGGTTTCTGGTGATATTATTTTCAACGCGATTCATGTATGAATTGAAGCATTCCTGTTCTAATCTCCGCACTCTATCCCTCAAGACGTTAAATGATAGTAAGTCATAAATATTTTTGTATATCTTATATTTTTTTAAATACTTATATTTTACTTTTATGACTTTTTTCAATGGAAGGGAGTACCAAGCTGGATAAAAATCTTTTTTAATCACTTTGTTGGGTATATATTTATTTCTAAGGTTCTTAAATGTAGTGTAAATTTGTCACGTTTATCGCTGCAGGCACCATATTTAACGTTGATCGGTCTCTAATCGTAAGTCGGTACAACCCGCTCTAATCATCATCATCATAATAAACTTTATTGCCGAAACTAAAACAGTATTACATTTAATTTATAAACAATTTACTTAAAATCTAACACATCGGATTGTCTGGATTAGTGTTCAGCGTGACTTCTGACACATAGGCCTCTCCCAGCTGTTTCCATTCCTCTCTATTAATGGCTTTCCTGGTCCAGGTCCGCTCTAATAATGACATGTAAACGGCCGGTGTATACTCACATCCTTGTGCTGAGCGAACTTCTGCTGCACTATGGTGTCGGCGCGCACGGCGTTGTCGATGATCTGGCGGTACTTGGCGGCGTTGGCGCGGAAGGCCTCGGTGAGCTGCGGCGACGGCGTGCGGCCCCAGCGCGCGCCGAACTGAGACCGGAGTTGCGCGTCCGCCTCTTCTTCCTCGCGAAGCATTCTCTCTGCCTGTAATACAACAGTACTTTAGTTTGTAAAGCTAATAGTTTGACGGTGGCAGGGTGTACGGACGTCTGACGTACGAGATAGCTATAGTCAGGGAGCGAAACTTTGGTGCCGATGACAGACGTATGACCTCAAGCCACATACGGAGTGTTTTTATCTAGATTATTGAAGGCATCATCAAAATCGATTGATTTTGATGATGAAAGGTTAACTCTAACAATATTTGTTCTAGTTACGATAACAGGCATTATGCACAATTTTTATAAGGCGGGGGGCGCGGCGGGAGATACGAGATTTTTTTGTTCAGAATGAAAGAAAAATTAGATCAATAGGGCTAAATTATATTAGGCTACAAATGACTACGAGTTAATTAAACTGCATGTCAGCATGCCCCGAGCCGCCTCGGTCGGGCAACTTGGTCAGCTTCGGTCAAGGTACTAGGAGAGCATACCTCGTCGAAGATGTCTCTATTTGTCGAGGAGCTCACGCGGCTGTTACCGTTGCAGCTCCTCCATTACTGCGAGCACCTTCGGGTCGCCCTGCCAGAGTGTCCAACACTAGGAGAGCATACCTCGTCGAGAATGTCTCTGTTCCTTTGCAGCAGCTGCGGGAGTTCCTCCATCAGCGCTCAAAGCGTCTCAGACCGTCTTGTTGACTCTGAAATGCTGTCCAGCTACTAGGAGAGCATACCTTGTCGAGGACATCCCTGTTCCTCTGTTGCAGCTGCGGCAGTTCCTCCATCTGCGCCCAAAGTGCCCCCAGATCTTCTTGCTAACTCTGAAAGGCTATACAGGTACTAGGAGAGCATACCTCGTCGAGGATGTCCCGGTTCCTTTGAAGCAGCTGCGGAAGCTCTTCCATGAGAGCCCGAAGCGCCCTCGGGCCACCAGCATCACGAACTGCCGCCGCCTTGCTCCGGATCGACTCGGGAAGTTCACCGGAGTCCTGCTCTTCAACGCATGCTGGAAGGTTCAGGGAGGCGAGGATGCTGTTGAGTAGTTGCGTGGCTTCACGGAGCTTGTTCACCTGGAAATTATCAGTTTGTGAGATAGCCGCTACATCTAGTTGACAGAGTAATGAGTTTCAAAGGTATATCTAATAAGAATTATGATCAATTGATCATAAACGAAGTCTGAAGTTCTTTGTCGATTATGATTTAGGTATCTTCAAGGCAAGATACAGACACAACTGAAGCAGTAAGTCATCGCTTTCTAACAGGCGAGACTTTGGCCAATCTTTGATTAGTTGTTGTTATAAAAGTGGAGGAATTATAATGCCAGTACTAAATCCCAAATACCTACGTGAAGTTACATTTCTTAACAAGCATTTCTTTTCATTCTAACGGCCACCTATAATGGCCGCGAAAGCTTTGCTTCTCTCAGCTTTTTTGGTCACTGTAGGGCTTCAACCATCACGGCCCGAGCTACAGGCTGTGTCCAACTGCTGCACTCCTAGTCCAAGGACCTAGCGGGAAACCGGTGGGAGAGCCTTGGCTACGAAGCCCGAGCTCAAACTCTATCCGACTGCTACAGTCCTGGTACACTGACATGAGCTCCCAACGCCTCAGTCCTCTTCGCGGCGGCGGCCTGCAAGGCACGATGCGCCGCAGCGGGCAACAGTGTCGCGAACAAGTCCCGTTCCGCGGGCGTCGCAGGACCCCACCGTTACTGTAGCTATAGGCTCTATACAACTGCTGCACTCCTGGTACAAGACCGTAGCAGGAAAGTGGTGGTAGCGCCTTGGCTTCGTAGGCCGAGCTTAAATCTCTATCCAACTTCTACAGTCCTGGTACACTGACCTCGGCACAGCCTCAGCCCTCCTCGCAGTTCTATAGCTACAGGCACATACAACTGTTGCTCTCGTGGTACAAGGCTCTAGCGGGAAAGTGGTGGCAGAGCCTTGGCTACGAAGCCCGAGCTCAAACTCTATCCAACTGCTACAGTGCAGTAGACTGACCTCAGCACCAACAGCCTCAGCCCTCCTCGCGGCGGCGGCCTGCAGGGCGCGGTGCGCCGCGGCGGGCAGCAGCGCCGCGAACAGGTCGCGGGCCGCGGGCGGCGCGGGGCCCCAGCGCGCGGGGGGGGGCAGCGCCTTGGCCACCGCAGCGCGGGACACCGGCTCGAGCTGACGAGCGTCCGGAATGCGCTCGTGGTAGATGAAGTCGTTGTCTTTTGAGGCCTCCGCTAGGTACCTGAAACGATACTCTGATGAAACAACGAGCCGTTCGTGATCGTTCTGAGTTTTATTAGCAGTAAAACACGTGCATCTTCAAATGATTAGTAATCAGGATTACCTCATAGCCCTGGTGTGCTGATCTGCCAGTAACGGCGCCTGCGGCTGCCTGCGCAGGGCTCCCTTCAGCTGCTCCACCTGGAGCCAGTCCTCTACACCGGCACAGCTTACCTCATAGGCTTAGTGTGCTGTTCCGCCACTTAAGGGCCCCGCGGCAGCCTGCCCTTCAGCTGCCTCATCTGGAGCCAGTTCTCTACACCTGGATAGCTCACCTCATAGCCTTAGTGTGCTGTTCCGCCAGTAACGGCGCCTGCGGCAGCCTGCCCAGGGCTCCCTTCAGCTGCTCCACCGCCACCTGGAGGCGGGATATCTCCTCGCCCACCGCCTTGTTTGCGCGGCAGACCATGCCCTGGAACAGCTGGGTCAGCCCGCGGAATGCCATCTGCTTAGCTGTCACCTGTACAATACAAAAATGTTATTATTCGAAATTTTCCTTTTGAAGCCCATCTTTAAACAAATATAATTTTAAAACAGCTGTGAGTTCCAGATTTAGCAGGATTATGAACCTGCTTCAGTGATAAGGACCTTTAGATCACTACTTGAAGTCTGTACAGCTTAAGCCGTTGAGCATTGGATTATGTACACTACCGTCAGAAAGTTTAAGACCAAACACTAAATATGCAAATAATCAACATTGGTTGATTATCCACTCAATTTTCATTCATCTGTCCGTAGTGCTCTCAAACAGTTTGCAAAAGTCCAATCCTTGTGAGAAATAGCCCATTGCAATCTATTTGCTTTGTTAGCTTTGCGTAATAATTTATGAAAATTAAACTAAAAATTGTGTTTGGTCTTTTTCTGACGGTGTGTATTTAGCTGTTTAGGCTTTTACTCACAATAGCTGCACACTCCCGGTTGAAAAGTGCGTTGCGATTAGAATAATGGATTCTGAGCCCAGCTGTTTAGATAATACGGTTTATTTTTACTTATCATAGCGGCCGTGGTGGAAAGAGTGCTCGCTGTAACACATCGTATTAGAATGGGTTTTGAATCCTATTGTTTATAAGGTCTGTTTTGTTGACTCACAATAGCCGCCCACTCGCGGTCGAACAGCGCGCGCGTCGGCTCCCGGTTGATCAGACGCAACGCGTCCGTGTACAGCTCCTCACACTGGGCGCACACGCGAGCTACCATGCCCTCCTTCATCTCATCTGTTACATACAAGTAAAACATTCAATTGGACGTAGTTATGTATGGGAAAAGGATCCAATCCACAAGGGATCACCAATGAAATGTATGACTTTTGTTTTAAGCAGAAGGTTCAAATTTCAAATTTTACTTAGCGTGGGTTGGATCCTTTTCCCATAACTACGTCTAATTAACAACATCGAAATCGCTAAATAGACAAAATAATGCTGGTTTTCCATGTATGTAAAAAAAATGAATAAATAAGATTTTCGAGTAACTCTTTTGAAATTACATAACAACATCAAAATACCTAACTACACGATCTCAAGGATAGCGTCAGAATATTCAACTGAAACTACGTTTGTATGGAGAGTCGAGTTCAGTCGAGGGTGCGGGGGACCCTTAAACAACCAACATTTAACGATTTTTTTTAATGAAATTTACAATACAGGGCTTTAAGGGCAAGAAATCGATCTACCTTGGTCTCATCTTCGGGAAAACTCGAAAGTAAACACGAGCAAAGCTCGGTCGCTCAGGCACTTATTATTATATTACTCACCTCTGCAGCACTTGTAAGCGATCACCTCCTGCGCCTGCGCAAGCATGAGCGTAGCGAGGGCTTGGAGCGTGTCGGGCTGCAAGTCGGGCGTGGGCTCCTGGTGCACCGCCGCCATTACAGTGGCCTTGAGGTGCGAGAACACGCCAGACGCTTGCTGGAAATAATACACTAGCTTTAATGAATGAATGAATGATGATTTATAATTTATCTAGACACGCGGCAGCGTGTCCAGCCAAGTTCACCCTAGAAACTGGCGGACAGCAGCCGTGTGTTATATTACACGAACCGTTTGGAGCCACTTTTGACCCCCCAATAACTCCAAATCTATCTAACGAAAAATGAAATTTGGTACATGTATTAAGATTCATTAAAACAACTAGAACCCCAAATTTCATAAATATAAGTTTAATAATTATTGAGATATTAAATTCCAAAAAACGACATTTTACCTCTGACTGATCGACTAGTAATCAAAAACCTAACCCACTTCCAGGTCACCTAGAAAGCTTAAATTTGGCATGCAGCCTGATAATTGTGTGTGTACACGAGAAAAAAATCAGAAAAGAGTGTTTTTGTTTATTAGTTTTATAATTATTCTTATTTATGCTAGTTACCTCAGAACTCCGTCATTTATTAACATATTTGGAAAATTATTTTTTTGTTTGAAACGGTATACTTCAGGGGTAGTCCTATAGTTATTAGGTAAGAATCTGATCATAGGGTCCTGGAGAAATCAAGAAAAACCTGTGCTCTTCAAATATTTGAGATGCACCTATACCGATTCGGGTATTTTGTATAGTAACTCGTGCATTCGCTCTTAAAAACACCATTTGGCGAAGATTGATAAAACTTAATGATATCCCATCAAAAACATACGTGTGAAAAAGGGAGCCAAGTTCAATATTAAGAATATGCGATGCTTGGTTGTCGTCTTTACCTACAAAAGAATTGAGATCTAAATGGGTGTCAAGTTCCGTAGATTCTCTCAAATGGCTAAGACCGGAACTACATCTACATTGTAAAACTAATTTACAGCGGCTTAATGCATTTTGAGCCTCAGCTTGGCAGTTTTCTATGCAGTATGTTATAATACCATAAAAGCTGTTGGATATTTAAGAAAACTGCCAAGTTAAAGCTCAAAATGCATTAAGCCGCAGTAAATTAGTTTTACAATGTAGTTCCGGTCTTGGCACCATTTCACACAATCTACGGAACTTGGCACCCATTTAGATCTCAATTCTTTTGTAGGTGAAGACAACAACCAAGCATCGCATATTCTTAATATTGAACTTGGCTCCCTTTTTCCCATGTATGTTTTTGATGGGATTTATTTACTCAAGAAAAATTTGAAGAAATTATGGCTTCAAGTAGTCCAAATTTTGCGTGACGTAATATGTGGACGGCTCCTTACCGACTTTTGATATATTCTTATAAAAAAAAACAAATAAAATTAATACAAAAATCAATAACAACAAAACAGTTCCAACTATAGTCAAATATCATACTCCACCACCACCACCATATCAGCCCTAGGACGTCCACTGCTGGACATAGGCCTCCCACAATTTCATGGGGGGTAAATGCCATAATCGCCACGCTTGGCATGCGGGTTGGCGATCGCAGTATCTCCACCGCACTCTAGGAATGCTGCTGCCCATTCCCCAGTGGTCTTCATAATCATAATAATAAATATCATACTCATAATCATAATAATAAATATTTTTAATGGCAAATAATATAAAACAGAACCAATACACTGTCAAGTATAAAGTTCCTATTTGGTCGAGTAGTCGAGCGAATGCTCCCCTTCCAGCCAGCTATTCACTTCTTTTTTGAGCTGTGAAGTAGGTCCGGGCTGAAAATCGGCGTTGTACAGCCGACCAGGCTTGCAGCTCCTCTGTGTATTTGTATTTTTTTTTTGTTTTACTTGCGACAGTAATTTATTTAAGTAATCTCCGTAAACTACTCATTACATATATAGAACTGGTCTTAAATAGTCTTTACACCACACCTGCGCGTCCGGGAAAACCCACTATTTGGCCTAGTGGTGACGTAAAATTGTGTACAATCTCGCATATTTATGACAAACTCATCTCAAACATCTGCGATATCAGCCTTTCTTTGTGTTATAACCCTTGTATCTTAAATAGCTATTACAGTACATATGGTGCTCGTGCGGTAATCAGCAGATTACGTGCATATGTCGAAACTTTAAAGAGCCATATGTACTGTAAAACGTTGTACGATACACGTGCGTACAGGTAATTCACAACTCGTGTCGATTTAAAACACTCCCTTCGGTCGTGGTTTAATTTATCACCACTCGTTGCGAATTTCCTATCCTCTGCACTTGTACCGTAATGTACTATTACAGTACATATGGTGCTACTTTACCCCACAAGTGCGGTAATCAGCAGATTACGTGCATATGTCGAAACTTTAAAGAGCCATATGTACTGTAAAACGTTGTACGATACACGTGCGAACAGGTAATTCGCAACTCGTGTCGTTTTAAAACACTCCCTTCGGTCGTATTTTAATTTATCTCTACTCGTTTCGAATTTCCTGTTCTCTGCACTTGTATCGTATAATGTACTATAATCATGGACAAAGGCTGTATTTGAATTAATACATATCAGGGGATAATTTTACAAATCGAACTAGTCCCACAGTAAGCTCAATAAGGCTTGTGTTATGGGTACTAGACGACGATGTATTTAATAGATATTAATACATAAATACATAAAAAAACATCCAAGATTCAGAAACAAATATTCAAGCTAATCACACAAATAATCGCCGAATGACCGGGATTCGAACCCACGACCGTCAGCTTCGTAGACAGGGTCACTGAGCCCCTAGGCTAAAACGGTTGCCTAATTTATCCCGCGAGTCTCATCATCATAAATTTAAGAGCCTTGCTCTTGTCGGTGGAGTAAGCGCCATTCCGTTTTTCTTTGTGGCACATCTTTGAGTTCCTGATACGACATAACATTAACCTTCTCCTTATCGTGATCCATAAACGCACGTCTCGGTCTTCCTCTGCCTCTTCTTCCCTCTATTTTGCCTTCTATTATAGTTTTTACGCAATTGTCATGTCGTATCAGGTGCCCCAGCATATTCCCTCTTCTATTTCCTATCATCTTTAGCGAGAATCTTTTTTCTCCTATCAAATCTAAGGGTGGTATTCCACTCGCCCAATATCTTTGTCCAATCTTTGATAAAATTTCTTTGACAAAGGCCCATTCCACTTATACAATATATTTGTCCAAGTTTTTTTTTCATGCGTAGCCATATTGATTTAACTGTCATCGGAATCTTTGATCAAATGTCGGGGTCCCATCCAAGTTTGATGAAATCATCCAATTTCTTTGATCAAAGATATTGGACAAAGATATTGGATGAGTTTAATACGGGGTGGTATTCTTCTCATCCAATATCTTTGCCCAATTCCTTTGTCAAATCTTTGATCAAAGTTCTTTGACGGAGGCCCATTCCACTCATCCAATATCTTTGTCCAAGGTTTTTTTTCATGCGTAGCCATATTGATTTAACTGTCATCAGAATCTTTGATCAAATGTCGGGGTCCCATCCAAGTTTGATGAAATCATCCAATTTCTTTGATCAAATGTATATTGGACAAAGATATTGGATGAGTGGAATACCTCCCTAAGACTTCTTCGTTTGTTTTTCTTTCCGTCCAACTTATACCTTCCATCCCGCGAGTCTTGCTGTGTTTTATAAAACGCGAGAGCCACGGGGAATGCTAGTTTTAAACATATATAGTGTGTACTCATTCGTCAGTCTTTATGAAAGTTCAAGGGCCAATAGGAAAAGATAAGGTCCAGTTAATAATAGAGATTCACTCTTCAATTTTAAACGACGATAGCATCTTATCTCACTGTGGGTGTGAATGACATCCGAGACTAAATCCTGCCTATTAGCGGGGCGAGCTCACATTTATTAGCGGCGCCGTCTCAAGAGATATCTGTGCGACACTGCGCGGAATGCCTGATGTTACGATCGAAAACTGATAACTGTCCATTCTTCTTAAACCTTGTTGAGAAGGTCAATGAATGTGTCTTCGTTTCGATGGTTTAAGTATAGCGTGTTTTTTGTTGTATCTTATATCCATACTATCCATACTTATGTAAATATCATAAATGCGAAAGTAACTCTGTCTGTTAACTCTTCACGCTTAAACCGATTTAGATCAGATTTGGTATAGAGATAGTTTGAGTCCCGGGAAAGGACGTAGGATAGTTTATATTCCGGAAATCATTTCTTAGGGGGTGAAAAGGGGGGTAGAAGTTTGTATGGACGAGCGATATTTAAGCCTTAATAACAGTACAATAACAGAACTTAATACAATTTAATAGCAATTATTTCTATAATATAACGAGTTGCACGCGGATGGAGTCGCGGGCAAAAGCTAGTACTGTATAAGTCGGTGGCAAGTAAGCAGTCGACCTGATGGTAACCGGACACCGCAGTCTATGGACGCTTGCGACTTTAGAATAGTAAAGGCGCACAACCAACCCATTTTTATTTGAGGATTCATAGTATTGACAGCTAGAAACAAATGTGACCTACGTTCACAACACAGAGCGCCTAGATATACTATACTATATAGTACTTTTATCAGCATCATATTATGCACACAACGTCTCTTCATAATGTGCCGAATGATTGTGCTCATAGTGTGCATATCACGTACGGTTCAGTACATTCTGGACAATTACAGCATAATAGGGAATGCCTTTTCTAATGGTAGGAATAACCGTCGCCATTAACAGAAAAATGTTTCAGATTTTTCGATTGCGCCATATATTATATAAAAATATAAACAAAGTCTGCCCCGTATCCAACTACTAAGACATTTCTAAGTCCGTCAAATATTTAAAATAAAAACACCTACTTGTATTTCTGGTACGCACTGACATTGACAGTTCATCATAAACTCGTTCGTTGTATGAAGAGGCTTTTTTATATTTGACGGACTTAGATATGTTTTAGTAGTCTGATACGGGGCAGACGCGAGGTGATATAACATGTTTGTATTTTTATAAAATACTAGCTGTTGCCCGCGACTTCGTCCGCGTCTTCGCTCCTATTGGTCGCAGCGTGATGTTATACATATAGCCTAAAGCCTTCCTCGATAAAGGGACTATCCAACACAAAAAGATATTTTCAATTTTACCCAGTAGTTCATGAGATTAGTTCAAACGTTCAAACAAACAAACAAACTCTTCATATAATATTCCTAGCGTTTCTACAGTTTTAGCTATTTACCGGTCCCCATCTTTTTCTAATGTTAACAATTTTTGTCTATCCCTGGACCAGTTTCTTAAAGCTGTCTGCCGAAAGTCTTGTTTCATAGTGTCTGGTGATATGAATATTAACATTTTGGAATCAGCAGCAGATGATGAGCATGCATCACACTACCTGGAATTGCTTGCTTCGCATGGGTTATTGTCATCTGTGAACAAACCAACACATAATAAAACCTGCATAGACCATATCTTTATACCAAGTAACTGTTGCGCTGAATCGATTGTTTGCTCAACTGACCTTACAGATCATGATTTAATTATGATCGGCATCGTAACGGAACGTCATAAGAACACGACTCAAAAGAGATCAAGATTAAAAGTTAATTACGGCGGAGTTAGCAAAGAACTGGAATCTGTTGATTGGTCCCCCGTTGCGCGAGCAAACTCTGTGGATGATGCCGTGTCATTTTTCTCAACCACTGTTTCAGAGGCGATCTCAAAAAACTCCAAAATGATTCAAGTAAGCCGCTCTAAATTCTGCATCCAACCTTGGATGACCCCTGGGTTAATTAGGTGTTCAAAACAGAGAGATAAACTACACCGAATTTCGCGGCAATTTCCAAATGACGAAACAAAAAAACTAATTTATAGAAGATATCGCAACTTCTTTATTCATCTTCTAAGAAATATCAAAGCTGATCATGAAAAAAAGGAGCTCACTGCCCACGAAAAGTCACCTAAAAAACTGTGGAAAACAATTAGCAAAATTACACACCGGAATCCTACTACACCTACTGCGCAAAGTCTGACAAAGATAAAAAGCACTGAGAAGGAGTCCCTGAACGCATGCAACGAATACTTTGCTTCTGTTGGCCAACATCTTGCCAACAAAATCCTAATGAAGGAAAATGTAACACAAGAGTCTCTGGCAGCAAGGGTTAAAGTAAACCCATCAAGATTGAACTCTATATACATCTCCCCTACAGACAAAAATGAAGTTCTCGGCCTGATTAATAAATTAGATCCAGATAGTTCTCCAGGCCTTGACAACATTAACAACAACATCCTGAAAGCCATTGCTTCGATAATTGCTGAACCTCTTGCAGTGATTTTTAACCAAAGCATAGAGAGCGGTATATTTCCAAAGGCCTGGAAAATATCGGCAGTCGTACCGATCCATAAAGGGAATGCCAAAAATGAACCCAGCAACTATCGGCCTATATCACTACTGGGATGTTTCTCCAAACTTCTGGAGCGAATTGTTAACAAAAGGATAGTTACTTACCTCGAATCTAATTCCATCATAACGGATCGCCAGTTTGGTTTCAGAAAGGGAAAATCGGCCGAAGATGCCGTTACTCTTCTCACAAAAATGATCTCTTCACATCTCGATGAGGGTCAGGCCTGTGTCGGAGTCTTTCTCGACTTAGCCAAAGCCTTCGACACGGTCTCTGTCCCCATCCTTTTGAGAAAACTAGAGGCATACGGGTTCCGAGGGAACACACTAATGTGGTTTACTAGTTACTTGACTGAAAGAAGGCAGTGTGTCAAAATCGGGGAGCATCTTAGTGACCAGAGAGCGGTTTCTTTTGGCGTACCACAGGGCAGCATTCTAGGTCCTACTCTTTTTCTTTTATATATTAACGACATTACACTTACTCCATTACAGAATGCTGAACTATTGTGTTACGCCGATGACACCGCTATCGTTTTCCACGGCTGCTCCTGGGAAAACGTTTATAGTCATGTTGAGCATGGTATGTCACTGATGTCAAGCTGGCTTAAGCAGAATCTCCTGACTCTAAACACAACAAAAACGAAATTCCTATGCTTCCACAAGACTGCGGCTTCTTCGCCAACACTACAGCGGGAGCTGAAAGTTCACAACCGGAACTGTACTAATTCCTCAGCTCAAAATTGTACGTGTGACCACATGTCAAGAACTAATTCAATAAAGTACCTTGGAATTGTGATAGATGACAAACTAAACTTCAGACAGCATGTGGCGGCGGTATCGGGTAGGGTCCGAAAACTGATTCACACCATGAAGATGCTAAGAGAGTCAGCTGATTACGCTCTTTTAAAAACTATTTATATTGCTCTTGGAAAATCGATAATTAATTACTGCATTCTTGCCTGGGGAGGTTCAACCTCGTCTATCCTTCTTAAATTAGAGAGAGCGCAAAGAGCGGTGTTAAAGGTAGCTTTGAAGAGATCAGTTAGGTATCCTACAAAGGACTTATACAGGGACGCTCAAGTACTTAGTGTGCGGAAGCTCTACTTTTTAAGGGTGGCTTTGTCGGTACACAAAATGGTTCTCAACTCACCAAACTACAATAGCTTGATTAAAAATCGAATATTTAAAATTCCTACTACAGCTGTCAAAACTACATTTGCACATCATTTCTCCGTCTTACTGCACCCCCTAATTTACAATAGTCTAGTTAAGTTATATAATTTTAAAGAATACTCTGTCGTCGAAGCAAAAAAGCTCTTAACAGTTAATATGATGAACTTATCCTATTTAGACACAGAAAATATTATAAGGATAACATATTAACCCTATCACACACACACAAACGCTCACGCACACGCACACGTATACAATAAAACACACACATACACACAAACACACACACACACGCACACGCACATACAACTTAGATTTAGAATTATATTCCATTTGTTTACTACTATGAATTATAAAGTAAGATTTCATAATTTAGGTTTGCTTTATTAATGACTAAGATTTAGTATTGTTATTCTTTCTGTCGTCTTTAACATGGTTGCCACTAGCCGCTACTGTAATATTTTTATGTCAACCGTATCATCTCCCCCACGGGACAGGCCATGCCTAGTGTGGGGGTCAGCATAAAATGTCACTGTTTTTGTAATTTTTTGGGAATAAAATATTTGTATTTGTATTTGTAATATTAGTATAGATATGGCACAACCGAAAAATCTGAAACTTTTTTCTGTTAATGGCGACGGTTATTACTACCATTAGAAAAATAATCAAGGACTTTCAAAAATTTCAGTAATTCCCTATTAACTATTTTCAATACTATCAATTCTACAATCTTATCCGCTTGTTACTTAAACAACTTAATACACAGATAACAATAAGGTTTTAGAATGCCAGGAAATAATTTGCCAAGGTCAGACACCGCGTCTGCTTTAAAATCATCTGTTTATGGATTATTCCATATGCAATATTAATAATCGCGCTTTAATCGTCTTTTTAATTTGAAATACAAAATTGTAATGTTGTTTGATCATTTCTCTTTACGAATTTGACCGTTAAAATCTAAATATATAAAAGAAGAAACTGACTGACTGACATATCAACGCACAGCCCAAACCGCTGGTCCTAGAGATTCCAAATTTGGCACGTAGGTTCCTTATAAGGTCTAGGGGTGCACAAAGAAAGGATTTTTCAAAATTCAACCCTTAAGGGGGTGAAATGGGGGTCCGAAGTTTGTATGGGGAAACAAGATTAGTTGGACTATTTTATTCGAAACTTCACAGGAGTATTTCTAACGATAAATGAGTAAACATGTGTTTCAGGTTTTTTGAGGAATCAACCCCTAAAAGGGGGAAATGTGGTGACAAATTCTGAAAATCGATTGAGTGTTGTTTCTATGGTTTATCGGGTCGCTGATTACGAAAACAACAATGATTTTAAAATCCCACGTGGAGGACGTGAAATATCATCCCCTCTGTTGGGATCCGCGGGGGTTGGAATGTCTAAATATTAATATGGGTGTGATTTTTAAGATTTTTTAGGTCGTTAATTCCGAAAATGGCATTGAATTTGAAATTTAATATTGCGGGGATGAAAACTTAAAAGTAGGTGCCAAATTGCAAGAAGAAGCTGACTGAACTGAGTGAGTGACATATCAACGCACAGCCCAAACTGCTGGTTCGAGAGATACCAAATTTGGCATGTAAGTTCCTTATCTTATCGTCTAAAGGTGTATGAGGTGCCGTGAGTTCCCTATGAAGATACGACCTTTTTTGATTCAATGTATCGTAAGTGGTTTTATTAATCAGTGCCGTCCGATACGATTTCGACATAAATCGATATTTGAGCGTCCGTGAGGACTCTTAATAGGAATCCGAGGTACCTAAACTTTGAATAAAGTAACGGCCATATTGATTTTCTTCATTGCCGTCCCGAGTTAGTTCAAAATCGATATCTGAGCGTCCGAGAGGTCCCCTAATACGAATTTGAGGTAAAATTTGAAAAAAGTGGTGGCCATATTGATTTTCTTCATTTTCGTCCCGATTTCGTTCAAAATCGATATCTGAGTGTCCGAGAGGTCTCTTAATACGAACCCGAGGTAAAATTTGTGAAAGTGGCGGTCATATTGATTTACTTTTTTTTCCGTCCCGATTTCGTTCAAAATCGATATCTGAGCATCCGACAGGTCTCTTAATATCTGAGGTAAAATTTGGCACTCCATACATGCCTGTATGCAAAAAAGTTTAATATTACTATATAGGCGTGTGGGGTATCTATTGATTTGCTTCTAAAAACGACATAGAGGTTTCGATATTTTTTTTCCATTTAAATCAACCTTTAGATTTTTTTTAATCGTATGTCATTTATTTATGAACCGTGAGATTTTCGAGAAGACAAGTACGGTAGCCTTTTTTTTGCACTTTTAGCACCACCCAGGGGTCACGTGTAGGGTAACGGTGGATACTCCCTACGGGCGTGGTGCAATTTCGAGCCCCCTTTGTCAAGTGAGTGGGCAACTTGACTGTTAGAAGTTCGCAAGCCGCTCGAAGGCCTCTAACTTGGCTTAACGATTGCAGCCGGGACCAACGGCTTAGCGTGCCTTCCAAAGCACGAGAGTCAGTTAGTAACCACTCAAAGCGGTCACCCATCCAAGAACTGATACAATTTCCCAAGAATATACATTAAACTTGGTCAGGATGGTCTGATGATGGAGTCAGGAGTTAGATAGTGGAACTCCTCAATGGCTATTTGTATACCCCTCGAGTGTGGGCTCATTTGGTTTGTATTTATGAGTCCTATACATTACACTTGGTGGAGATGGTCTGATGATGGAGTCAGGAGATGGATAGTGGAACTCCTCAATGGCTATTTGTATACCCCTCGAGTGTGGGCTCATTTGGTTTGTATTTATGAGTCCTGTACATTACACCTGGTGGAGATGATCTGATGATGAAGTCAGGAGTTGGATAGTGGAACTCCTCAATGGCTATTTGTATACCCCTCGAGTGTGGGCTAATTTGGTTTGTGGGGGTGACCTATGTCCAGCACTCGAATTCCTTCGGCTGATAAGATAATAGTGATGATGATGAATTGATGATGGGATGATACAGTGAAACCTGGATAAGTGGTACCTGGGTAAAGGTCTTCGCACACTATAACAACTCAACAGCCACTCGATTCAAAGCTAAATATTGAAATTTAAGCCTTATGTCGTATTTCCTAAAGTATAAGTTCCAAAATTGATGTTAAGGGAGTGTACGACGTGTGGTCTATGCGTCGCCCACATGTCGTACACTCGTGTCGTACATATTTGAGTTGAGTTGGTGTCGCAGTGGTGTGGAGTTGCTGTAGTGTGCGAAGACCTTAAGTGAGAAAACTCTATAACTGGGACGCATGCTGCGCTCCCGACACTTTACCACTGAATTACCTCTGGTATTGGAAAAACAGAGACCTCTGTAACTGAGACGAATCCGGTCGATTTTTTCGTCAAAATTACCTCTATAACTGAGACAGTGAGTGTTTTTGACCTCTTTTACTGAGACTATGTGTTAAAGATTTTTTGCAAACTTGTTTTTCTTGAATTGCATATTGTATTAACCTCTGTTACTGAGATGCTGTCAACTTCGGACCTCTTTAACTAAGACCTATAGGTAGGCAGGACGCAAATAAAAATAAATTTCCGTTTCGTTGTCAGTCTACCCACAAATTTCGGACTTTGGCTTAATGTGCATAATGAGATGAGTCTCGAGTTTGTATAAAATCTTTTGCATTGAAAAACATCTTAGTGCTGATGGATCCAGAAGACAAACTAAAATGACAGATTTATTCAAGTGATTCACTTCTGTATACAAAAACATACGAACTTGATGATTATTTTGGTTGATTTACATTACACATGTACATTACATATGTATTACCTTTTTGTGATTACCTATATCTAAAGATTACAACTGTATGTTTAATATTTACTAAAAACGGTTGTTTTATTTAATAATCTCACCTCTATAACTGAACTAACCAGTATTCTGAACTCTATTATTGAGACCCTCTTTAAATGAGAAACATATTTTTTCAACCAGGATATCTGAGAAAACTGTGTAAGTGGAATACCTGTTTAAGTGAGACTCATTCGCAGGACCCTTGAGATCTCAGTTATCCAGGTTTCACTGTAAGATCATTTATATTTATATCATTTATATAGCCTTATGATGATTTAAACAAACATGTTAAAAGTGACAATTCTTTCACCAGTAAAATTGCAACACATATTTTCTATTGAGATATCTTTGTAGTTACCTGCAGCAGCTTGGTGGCGAGCTTGAGCGAGTCCTCAGTGTCCAGCGGCTGCTGCGAGGCCAGCGTGCTCTGCAGCGCTCCGATGTTGAACAGGATGCATACTCGTTCATATGCCAGCGAGCTCACCGCTGCAACACGCACATTTCAGTTAGAGTTTAAATTATAACATGTTGTTATCCACAAAATATAATTATGTTAGAGTTTTTCTGGCATTCCAGCAACATACATACAACATACATCATGTCATGCAACATACATATTGTTGCATAACATTTCATGCAACAATAGCCTCTGCAAGAACTTAGTGGCTACATCAATTCTTGGGTACCTATGACATCTGTGCTATAAAAAAATAGACCCCCTACCTGATATTGCCTCCCTTCCCACTGACTGACATTGACCGACCCCCTGCCGCAACACACCTGGCCTTGTTTAATTCAAAAAATATTCTCTTCATTTTAATTTTATGAATGTGTGTGTGGCAGAATACTTTTATCTATCCTGTATTCCGCGAGTGATATTTTTGTGTAGGGTAAGGCTACTGTCAACCACCCTGTTTCGTATTTTTATGTCGCTCATATGTGTATATAAGTAGCTAAGGTTTTCGATTGAATTTTCATTACAACGCTAAATTTGGTCTCAATAAGAACTCCCAGCCACAGAAGATCCTGCCCCAACAGTGGTGACCCTAACGTGATCGGCGCACACATCATCACCCAAGAGCAGATATTGTTTTGTGATTATTACTCATCATTAGAATTAAAAGAATTAAAAGAAAGTATTGAATTACTTATCTAAAACTTTATCCTGATATCATGGCACCCACAATACAATATGTTTTAGTAAACAAAGCTGTTTACAAATGGGGTTGATGGATTAGTCATAGTTAAACATTCAATGGAACAAAGGAAATAAGGCTGTATTCCTTTTGTAAGAAGTTTAAATTCTGTTGGTATGGAAATTCCAATTAGACAATGAGTTTTAAAAGGTCATAAAACTAATTAGGATAGTAAAATGTGAAGCATCTGAATAAAGTTTAATTAAGTAATTAGGCTGACATAATACAAAAATTACATATTTACTCTGCAACAACATACTAATCAGCAAAAGTTATTCAAACCAAAAACCCTGTTATACTCATGTATGTGTCACAGGAACCAATTTTGATAAGGCAGGACCTTCCAAGCATTATTAACATGGTTCTAATCAAATTAATTAAATTAGTGGGTTTTTAAATAGCTTGGAAGTTTTATTACTTGGAACACTATCTACTAAGCCATTTTAGTAGGTAAATAACATTGCAAATATCATTTGTATGTGTATGATGTCCACATATATTTCTCAGGTCAGCCTTGTGATTTTGCAGATGCTATCTGCAATAGAAATGCTTAGTTTGTTGGACTAAATGTAATAGAGTCATTAGACATATGACCTACATGTCTATTTTGATACTGATGACATGGTTATAATATTGAGACAATCATTATTGCAACATTGGAATAACATGAACAAAAGAAGTTGAGTTTAGAAACTATATACAAACACCAACACGGTTAACTCATCATTCGTGACCCTTATTACAATGGGAATAAAATGCAAGATGGGGATAATTGTGCCATGCTCTGAAGCACCATAGTTACTTTACTAGCTTGATGTAATTGATGGAATGAGGCATTAAGTACTTTGTTTCTAGAACAATATTCTTTTGCTATTCCGCTAAACAACATGCAGCTACCACTACCATTGTTATTAGCTTGACCGGTCATCTACTGCAATATATTTTTTGTGTTTAAACCATATATATACTTGTACTGCTTTTTCCACAAGAATGACAGTATTGTTGCCAGATTTGAATCCACTCTCATTAAGATTGATGTAAAGTAAAATTGAGATATTATAGATTAGATGTTGAAAAACCAATTTACCAATATACATCGCTGCTTAGGTGTTAAAAATCCTCTTAATAAATATTTACTGCCTTAATACATTTGTGTCTGTATGCAAGATGTAAAAGAAATGAAGCAACTTGACAACAAATAGGTTTATCACCAATCTTTGCCTTGAAATTAGGAATTTTAATTGGTTTTTATGAATACCCCATACCCCATATTATGAAAACTCTATATTAAAACACAGATGTGATTAAATAACTTACTGAGACTGATCCTTCCACCAAAAAGGGACCCCCTGTCGAAGGCATCCTTCCACTTGAACGGGATCTGCACCTCCTGCGGCGGCACCTTCTCCTCCAGCGACGCCAGCTGGTCGTAATAGCTGCGCACACAACACCAGTAAACAAACAGACGCGACTGCGCCCTGCCTAGTCCTTTGTTTACAAGGTCGATGACATCCCGACCACATGTTTATCAACAATTTTATTCCCCCAAAAACCAAAAAACCGGACTAATTCACCGAAATAATAGCGCAATAGGAATAAATAATGATTCAATGGCGATAAATGAGTCATCTATGTACCTGTAGAGAACGTCGAGAGAGGCTCGGTCGTAGACCTTCCATATCGCGTCGGTGCGGAGCCGCGCGAGCTCCGTCAGCGAGTCCGTGCAATCCTCGCCTTCATACGTGTTCTGCAGAAGATTCCGCAGCGGTTTCACTAGTTCTACGTCCGAGGATTTCTTCAACGGCACCGCAATCAACTCGGCCATGACTGCGACTGTCACCTTTTGACAATCGCTTGACAAGTGATCGACTGCGGCTGACAGCTGGCCGCTCTGTATTGTCTATGATTCATTTTGTTGTATGGCAGCACAGATTTATAAATATGAATGCGAAATTGAATATTTATGTTACTTTATTTTAAATTAGTCCTACTCTTATTATGATCATAAAAGATTCCATCTATTTTTGTTTAGTTTAATTTCGTTTATTTGTTGGCTGAATTCGAGAAGAACGTTTGCAAAGACGTAAAAAATAAAAAAGTTGTTTATGTGAGTGACGTGCCGGTGTTTAGCACGAAATTTGAATTCGTTCAACATTTTTCATCTGACGATGTGATACAATTTACAAAAATATACAAAAAAATGATAAATTGCTAGTGTTTGAGTACTATTTGATATTTACTCTTAAAATGGTACAGTCGAAGCTTGTACGAAGAACGTGAGTATTTATTGATTTAATTTTAATAGGTACCCACGGAATAATCGCAACATGAATACATTGAGCGCACAGCGCGCTATCAAACCGTCTGAGATAAAGCGGAGCAAAACAATTGTAAGTACACGGGTAGTGAAGGTTGGGCATGCGCCGTGCGGCGGGTGCGTCCGGCTCGCGGGGTGCACGGAGCACGGAGCTGCCGAGTCGTGCTCCGAGATCGCACGCGTGCCGCGCTCGCTACTGTCGTCCCAGCGGCCCCTGCCTGCCTGTACCACCCGTAGCCCTACCACTGCTTCCGAATACCACATTAACTTCATAATAGCCCGTGACCGCGCGTCACGATCGGCGCCATGCAAACTGTTGCTTCTGCAATCGATACGTCGGAGTGTGCTTTTGTTTTGGTCGCGACGTGCCGTCTAATACGCACTTAGGGCTCCAGGCGCTGCACGCTCCACCACGAGCTGCTACATCGAGAAACCACCAAACTTATCCGTGAGTTCAATAGAATAAATATAAATACTACCGTTATCTACTTGTATTCGAATGTGTTAAGTTAGAGGCGAAAGTTTTATTTCGATATTTACCTGCTCGTTGTAACTAGTTTGTCATTTTGCCAGTTTTCTTGTGAATATTAGATACATTTGGATCGCCTGTGTCGTAATAAGGGGGTTGCAAGCGGGTGCATCCATGGGAATGGGCGCAGCAGGCGACGTGCTAGGTCGATAGTTGCATGACAACCAGCCCTGCACTCGATGCATCACATGGTCTTTATTGCGCCTTATTTTTCGGGTAAACATATCCTGCAAGGCAATTTTAATATAGACAATATTGCCTTACGGGCATAGTTTAGTTTTGATGCATCGATTAAAAGCACAATGGAGTTTAGAGCTTTGGCCGTTTTTTAATTTTTTATTTGTATACAGTGACGTCCATAATAAATGTTTAGAATCATGAGACTTGCGGAAATTAAGTGTATGTTTGCTCCTATGAGGCTAGCATCGTCACCATGAGTGTACAAAAGCGTCCTTATAAAAATATAATAACAAAATCGCATAACATCAGCCACATGGTAAACTATTATCTTTCTGTGAATGACAACGACTAACCTGTATCCAGTGATACTGTCTTGGTTGCTAAACCCACAGACCGTGACTGAACATTATCATCATTCTCCTAGCGATATCCCAGTACATTTGCATCCTGCAGGATGACTGGGGTCCGGTACCTAATCCCATGAATTGTGTGCCCTTACAGGGAGGCATGTACCTACCGTTTTATGATTGTGATACCTTGCTATATTATGAACATGTCAACAACGAAATAAAGAATAAAGAATAGGCACTAGTTTTTTACGGAAGCGACGGCCATCTGTCCTTCAAACCCAAGGGGAAACTAGACCTTATTGGGATTAGGCTTGTCAAGTGACTGTTAGAAGTTCTCAAGCCGCCCGGAGGCCTCTAACTCGGCTTAACGACTGCTATCATAGACAACAACCGGGATCAACGGCTTTATGTGCCTTTCAAAGCACGGCAGCGCTCAGTTAGTAACCACTCAAACCGGTCACCCAACCAAGGACTGACCTCGCCCGACATTGCTTAACCTCGCATACCGCACGCGGTGCGCGGGCGCCGCTGGGCCATGAACGCTCCTAGACCGTGACAGCTGAACCTTTTTAAAAATATTTATTTATTTATTTATTCAATATAAGCAAATATTATTACAGGTTACAACCCAATGCAATAGTGCCTAAACTAAAAATTTACAATTAATCAACTTATTCTTAGATATAACATAATACATGCACAAGCAATGGAATAAATCACATTTGTCAGCAACTAGATTTAGCGTGCAAACAGCCCGGCTGATGGTGCGTTCCGAAGCAAGTTGGTCCGGCCGCGCGGCTCCGCCAGCAGCCGCGGCCGCCGCCGCCGCGATATTTAGTTACTTACTTCAATTTGGTGGAATAATAATCGCAATTTCCTCTTAAAGCCTTACTTAATCATTGAGCTCTTGTTATTGGCATGGAAGACGAGGGGGGGTGATCTAAAACGCCGGAGTATTGCTCCCTTTATAGGTTGCACGTGGTACTCGTACTTGCAACGTAACTGGCAGCCAGCCATCTTTTTAATTCAGGAAAACATTAATCTCATGTAATGACATGAATGGGAATTCTTAGAGAGCTAGGTTTCAGGCCGCTATGGTTAAAGCTGTTTACCCATTCATGGCCCATATGACGACCTACAAGGCGGTAAATTCTGCCTCGCGCTACGTCGTAGCACGCGTGGCGTTCGTGGGCTTCCAGCAATGCGTCTTAAACTACAGGTCTAGTTCATGGAAACTTTAAACTGTATATCTAGAATTAGTCAACAATGGCGACCTATTTTTAATGCTTTCAAAAGCAATTTTCTTCCAAACTATAAGGAGGACAGAAGCCATTTCCTTCGGAAAGAACTGTCAGCCAGATTATCGCCGGTGGCGCAGATCGTATTTTAAGCAGTGGAAAGCTGTAGTTCAGTTCAGACCCTATTCTCCTCGAGGAGTTAAAGGATCCAAGACGAAGAACTTCCATACAAAGCTGGGTTATTGTTATAAGGGTTTTCACTAGGCGCAATGTGACTTAAGCGGTTTCTGTTCCAATATTTGGGATGGCGCTGTAGGTACTTAGTCTTGGAAGATCGCAGATGATAAATCTTCGTTTAAAATATGATATGTCCAAAACCCGAATGTATAAAGTGCCCATAAGGCGTTTATTACTCCTTACCTGTACTCGCAAAAACAAAACACAAAAGTAGGCAAAATGCATTCTTGTCATTCTGCGTGTAGGGTATTTTGCGTTCAAGTCGTTTTAAGGTTTAGGCATAATGCTCGGTGGTCAAAGTGCAATTTAGGCAAAACAACACACTAGTCATTTTGCGTTCTGGACCATCCGCGAATAACCCTCGTAGATCGTTTCATTATCTCACCAAAAAGAGCTCTTGTTGCTTTACGCTGATTAGGTAAGTGCCTGAAACATCCAACTCTTTAAAAAAAGTAAATGTCGTATATATGTACTCGTGTGTAGGGATGTATGTAAATACTTGATTGTCAGCATTAATATGTAACAAACCAAAGGAGGCAAAAATATTAGATACGTTCTAATGGTCCTAAAAATATAGTCGTGTCAGATATTTATGCGCTCTTTGTTACGGCGGATATTAGTGCTGGTGACTGTACCACAAGGTACCCAAGTAAGATTATCAAAAAAAAACATTTTTGGTTCAAGCTTTCATTGCCGACTGTATCGTTTTTTCCACTGTCACCAACTACTCGTTGAGACAGTTCCAATGTTAGGCGTTTCCAATACGACGGCTTTATCTTGTGTGGCATATCCTTAATGCTATGGCCATCTTATGTCTCCATGATCAGATCAGCTCTGTGGTACCATAATATTGCAATATCGTCACCGAACTTACATAAACTAAGTATGTGACTGATATTTCAGGTCGATCTGTTGATGATAACTGGTTTAATAAGTTGCAAGACTTTGTCCCACACATGTGGACAGGACAGAGTAGAGCTAATAGACTATTAAGTTAATAGCTATCTAACAGGGCCAAGTCAAATAAAATCTTGTAAAATACAGATGCATAGCATCCAATTTCAGCTCAGATTCTGAGAAAGGCTCATAAAGACTCATTCCGTTTGTTCCAAGCCCATCGATCCGAAAGTGTCATTACGTCGATAGTCAATTAAGTACCTAACTAACCGGCAACTTCCGCGCCACCGCCGCGATTCCCATTACGTCACGTCAAGGTTACATTACTCGTTCAATCAATGTTCTTACTTAATTATTCATGTTGAGATTGTCAAACCGGTGCTTTAAGGCAGTTTTAGGTCGATTTTCGTTTCCATTTCTAGAGAAAAGCTGCGGAAGTCCTGGGTTGGTATTTTGGTGTTCTAGTGAGAATTGACAACTTACCTCGCCCGACCAGTACGTATAAGTCTCACTTCTGACCCCGTATACTCGTACTTATTGGTTACAATTCTTGGAGTGGTAATAGTGCCCTCCCAAGATTGGACGAGTAGTGAAATAAAAGGGTCGGCGAATCAAATCATAGAAAGTAATGTATGTTCTAAGTTCGGCGACGTGTATGTGTTACTTTCTCCGGAATTGCAACAAGGCGTGAATAGGCTACAGTGTCCGCTTACTATCAGATGGTCCGTAAGTATGTTCGCTACCGTCATTAAAAAGTGAGGAAAGTCGAACGGTCGTGAATTACGTAGGTAGCTCGGCAACGATCGGGTGGGGAAATGCTGAGTTATGCGACATTTATTCGCTAAAACTTTTCCAGCCATTTTACGTTTTCTGATATTTCCACCCTTTGAAATTTCCAACGGAAGACGGGCCTTTGCAATGAATAAAATAGATGTCCTTGTGGCATGCACGCGATGGGTTTTCCCTCTGTCTTAAAGGTAACAAACTTAATAACTATTCCTGCAAGTTTTCAGCCTACATGAACTCATGCGACAGCATTAGACAGGTACGCATAAAGCTGGTGGGTTAGTTGGAAAATTCACGAGAATTCTCCAAAATAAACCGTTATGACCAGATCTTCTTGGCGGGCTTTACAAGGAGTCTACGTTCTTTTCGCCAAGTAATGATATAATATGAAAATCGTTCAGGAAGTATTAATAGTAGATTGCTTAACGACGGGCTTAAGCAGAAAATTGCGAACGAGAGCTTTTGATGACTCGAGTTTGCAATTTTCTTACGCCTGAGTTAATCACAATATTCACTATTTCTACCAATCACGGAGCAGTATTCTTTTGTAGCGCGGCCAACTAGATTTTTTAAACCAATCAGATCACACACAAACTCATAATTCCCTCGGGAGTTATGAAAATCCACAACTACAAAAGAAAATTAGCCGGTTCTGTAAATGTGTACTAACACCTACATCAATGATCATAGAGATCATCTCTCTAATCTATGACTTCATGTAAAAACAATGGCCATTTGTGAGTCTAATTTATAATATTGGATTCATCAATGAATCAAATACCTTTATATAGTTTTTAAAATAAAAGGTTACCGGAAAGGCAAAGAAGGTCATGGAAAACGTAGTCGCCACTTTCGTATGCTCTCTAAGTCTGACACCAGCGATATAAAGTAGGCTTATTCAATTTATGAGGCATTTTGATGACACGGCGAACTCAATTCGCGGCGTATAAATCACATTCCCCGCACAAAGTGTGAGCACCGGGCTTAAATGGAATTTCAGCGCCCCCGGGCGCGGAGGCGTTAGGGCTCATATCTAATACCTAATAATATGGGACAGAGAACATTTCTCTGAAATGGATCAAAATGTTAAATTTTGTGAATTCGTTTAATTAGTTCCTGATTGGACGAGTTGGAAGATCATGTTATTTATTACGTAGGTGCCTCCTCTGAACTTTTTGTTTATCGTCTACGAAGTTATGGACAAGTAGCTCCTAATATCCACAGAAAGTTTACAGCCTTCGATTTGTAAACCGCCAACATCAAAATGTTTGGTATAGGACAAATAAAGCTTCTATAGGCAATTAAGCAGTGGATCCTTGATGAGATTGATGAGATGAGGTTTTAGTTTAATGTAAGATTGGTGCCAGAAGCACTCAGAGGTTTTTGGGGTTTAAACCCCTAGTAAGTAATAGCACCGCACCGGATCCACTACTGTCTATAGGTACCTACTACCTACTAGCTATATGTATCTATCTAAGCATATTTTAATGTCACGCAGCTGCTGACTGCTTGCAACATTGTACTTAATGACTGATGTCTCCTATTTACACTTAGCGTAGCGTAAAGCTTAAAACTGAAACGCACGCGGGGCGGAGGCGGTTTTGCGGTAAAGCAAACGCGGTCCGAGGGACATCGCACCAAAAAACCGCGCGGCATTCGTAGTGCGGTAGAGGTGGGGTGTGTGACATATGAAGCAGAAATCGATGTATAATTTCGGAAAGATCATAAATGCAAAATCGCCTCCGCCCCGCACCGCGCCGCGCCCGCTCTGTGCGTTTCGATAAGTAGATACTTGAATAAGTAAATCGCAGCCGATCGTCAACAAAGCGATCGGCAGCACCTATATAAAAAAGTTTCATTCACTTTCATTCGAAGCTCTTTAGCGATGCGATACAGAGTTCGATGGGCTGGTAACGAGGTCGATAGCGAACTCATTTCCACGTCGCTGGTGTCGCTCGTGCTCGCATCCGGCGAGCGGGTTGTATCTCGTTGTATTTTGGAGTTTTCACGTTTATCAGCCATTCAGAGCTTGAACATTGTTATTGGTGCAAAAAAATGATTTTGTGAAATATGTCACTCGCGTATCGATTTCGCGGACCCGGGTATGTCCTAAAACTACGACCAAGACCACCGGGGGATGGGCAGCAGCATCCCTGGAGTGCCGTGGAGATACTGCGATCGCCAACCCGCATGCCAAGCGTGGCGAATATGGCATATACCCCCCGTGAATTTGGGGCAGGCCTGTGTCCAGCAGTAGACGTCCTTTGGCTGATATGGTGGTGGTGGTGGTGGTCACTCGCGTCTTTAAGGTCGAATATCGCTTGACATGTTACGGACCGGTATGCGGTCTGTAAACATGAGCACTGGTGGTGGTGGCGGTGGTGAGCTGGGCACAAGCATACAGTGATAATCGATACTTAAAGTGGTCAAACAGACTGAACTATTGTATTTATGAACGCTATTTAAGACCAGCGGCACCGCCTCGCCTGTTGTGTGTGTATGTGTGTATGTTATGGGATGAGCAAGTAATACTTGCGAGATTTGTGTTATTGGAATTTCATTTTTTTTTCGGCCTTTGACGCGTGGATAATTTTTCTAGAGACTGCCAATATCAAAACACAAAATAAAATAATTTTTAAGAAAAAAAAACCGACTTCAATGGGGGAGTCCGGTGAAAGATTATTAATCTTAGATGGTGCACTCTTAGATTCCATACAATAAAATACAAAAATGGCTATAAGTATGTTTATAATGGTAGAAGACTAAGTACCCTCAATTTCTCATGAAATCCTGGAAAAACCTTGCTTGCTTGACAAACAAAACGAAGAGAACAAATCGCCAAACGTGAACTATGCGTCGTTGAAGAGTTCCGTTCTGATCATCATCAGCAGTTCCACTTCATCAAATGTCACATTTTTGTATGATAATGCTCGATTTGTTGATAAAAACACAAAAATCACTATATGTTTGCCTTTAAGATTTGAGGAGTTCCCTCAATTCCTCATGGATCCCATCATCAGAACTCGAGCATGACAAAAATTAATCGTGAAAATAGAACTTGCTTAACAAACACAGCTAGGAGGACAAATCGCCAAACGTGAACTTTTCGTCGTTGAAGAGTTCTGTTCTGATCATCATCAGCAGTTTCACTTCATCCAATGTCACATTTTTGGATGCAAATGCTTGACTTGTTGATAAAAACACAAAAATCACTATATGTTTGCCTTAAAGATTTGAGGAGTTCCTTCAATTCCTCATGGATCCCATCATCAGAACTGCCTTTTGACAAAAACGGGACCAACTTGGATATATATACATACAATAAAAAAATAATTATTCAAATCGGTTAAGAAATGACGGAGTTATGGAGTAACAAACATTAAAAAAAAAAAAAAAAAAAAAAAAAAAAAAAAAAAAAAAAAAAAAAACATACAACCGAATTGATAACCTCCTCTTTTGAAATCTTGAAGTCGGTTAAAGATACGTTAGGTTGTTGTATTGTGTTAGTCTCATGGCGGATGAAATGGATCGAGCGGAAGCCTATATGTGAATTTACGTAAATGAGAGCGTTGTTTTGCTGCTTTTGTACGCGGAAAACAATAGTGTACTTAAATAGCATATAGCCTGTCTCGTGGAGATCTAGATCTTTGGAATTACCAGAATGTTGCGGCTCTTAATTTAGGAGATAACAAAGAAGAAGAGAGATACGTTTAAATGTTTTACAATTAAAGATATGTAACTATAATTATTTATCATTAGAATGTTGTTTCGCTACAGCTACGAGGGTATAACTGCTAAGGAGTGGCAGCTGCTGTCTGCCTGTCCCTAAGAGGTGAGAGGAGGGGAGAGGTGAGGTAAGTTGTTATTAACTTGAGCGCTCCCGTGCTTTGGAAGGCACGCTAAGCCGTTGATCCCAGCTTTTGTCTGTGACTGCAGTCGTTAATCCAAGTTAGAGGGCCTCGGGCGGCTTGAGAACTTCAAACAGTCAAGTTTCCCACTCACTTGATAAGCCTAATACCCAGGGGGTCGGAATTCTCGTAGCACTTTTGAGCTGTCTTAGGGACTTCTCATTTATCGACTTCCGATAGACAAATATATGTCGATAAATTTTATACCGAATATTAAAAGTGTAAAGTAAACAACAGGCAGTCTTATGGCGAATGAGCGATCTCTTCGAGATAACCTTTGGATGCCAACTTTTTGAATTTTTTTAATAGGAATTATTATAATAGGTAATATTTTATTGTTCCTTATGAATAATTTGTGGATTTCTTATTACGAGGCATTAATTTTTGTCATTTTTTCAAAACAAGAATTGCCATCGTACCTCATGATATCGTTATGTAGGTACTGGCCATCACTCTGATGACCTTTGATTAGTAGTTTTATTGACATATATGCAAACAAACAAATACAAACACTGAACTGAACTAATTAAATGTGAAATTGTTAACTATTAACTTTTCATTGTTTTCATTGCATCATCTCTATTTCACATTTTCAACTACTCAAGTTATCTGAAAGAGATCGCTCTTGAGCGATAAGACCGCCTGTTGTTTACCTCTACTGTGAATCTTCATCAACATGTTGTGTTCTATAATGTATCGATATAATATGTAGATCGTAAGTCGATAAATGAGAAGTCCCTATGACAGCTCAAAAGTGCTACGAGAATTCCGACCCCTGTAATACCAATAAAGTCTAGTTTTCCCCTTGGGTTGGAAAATCAGATAGCAGGCGCTTGCGTAAAATCTAGTGCTTTACACCAATTTTTAGGGTTCCGTAGTCAACTAGGAACCCTTATAGTTTCGCCATGTCTGTCCGTCCGTCTGTCCGTCCGTCTGTCCGTCCGTCCGCGGATAATCTCAGTGACCGTTAGCACTAGAAAGCTGATATTTGGTACTAATATGTATATCAATTACGCCGACAAAGTGGTAAAATAAAAAGTGGAAAAAAATATTTCATTAGGGTACCTCCCCTATACGTAAAGTGGGGAGTGATTTTTTTTTCATTTTAACCCTAACGTGTGATATATTGTTAGATAGGTATTTAAAAATAAATAGGGTTTTACTAAAATCATTTTTTGATAATGTTAATATTTTCGGAAATAATCGCTCCAGAAGTAAAAAAAAATGTGTCCCCCCCTCTAACTTTTGAACCATAAGTTTTAAAAATATGAAAAAAATCTCAAAAGTAGAACTTTATAAAAACTTTGTAGGAAAATTATTTTGAACTTGATAGGTTGAATAGTTTTTGAAAAAATTACAAAAATAATTTCTGAACTAAGTTTGTAATTTAACCGTATAAACAGGTGTTTATTGTACCTGTCATTTCTACAAAATCACAATGAAATGACGTGCTTTCATTTGTGTTTCTGTACTTAATATGTCAACTTAATGTGACGGACGGAAAACTACGGAACCCTACACTGAGCGTGGCCCGACACGCTCTTGGCCGGTTTTTTGGGATTAGGATGCGGATCCCGGGCATCCTTCGGGATGCGACTGTACTGGGACAACGCTAGAATGATGAATAGATGATGATGAACTCCTTCGTGTAGCTTCTATGTATATGTAGACTTCTACTATACACTACCGCGCGTAATTATTTAGGCACCCATACCTTTTTCCATACATCTGTATACAAAAATGACTTTAAAAAATACACTGCCGAGTCAGAGTCCCATGACAGTTTTTCGTGCATATTGCATTTTTTATTTAGCTGACTTATTGAGCATTAAATCGGTGCCAGAGAACCTTTTAATATGGTAGTTTTCTTTTTGAAATGACATAAATAACTACAAATTGCTGGTTCATAAAAACACTCTACACTTTTATATGAACCAGCAATTAGTAGTAGTGTTTCTGAAAGTCATTTTTGTATACGTATGTATGGATAAAGGTATGGGTGCCTAAATAATTTTGAGCGGTAGTGTATGTAGATATTGAGCGACCTATGATACACGCCTGGGGTGCTACCGCGAACTTCGAAAATCGAACTTCGTATCGTGCCGTCCCTTTCCGTCATATAGAGTATAACACGAGAGTGAAAGGGACGGCACGACACGAAGTTCGATTTTCGAAGTTTGTGGTAGCACAGCTGATATGAGTTACTCATGCAAATTTCTCCCGGCCGATTTATGAAAGTAACGTGGTTTGCATATATTCGTGCATGCACATCTCGTTGCCTACACCTACCTCAACGTCTAGCATAGTGAAAAACTTTTTTCGCACGCCAGGCGAAACTGAATCTTATGACATTGTTATAAAAACGTCGACATATTGACGCTATCTGTACTTTTACCACAGAATAGTGTAGTGTATTATTGGCTATGTGCGAAGTAGGTGGTGGGGGTAAGCTAGGCGATCGTAGCGCACACCATGGCAGAAATGTGTACTTACCGGGGACCACTGTGAAATTTACGTTTTCTATTGGTTTCTTAACGGTTTCCTACGATTCGTTTCGTTTGTATGTATTTATTTATTCTCTTATTTATTAGTAAAATTTCCAATACGGGGTCTTTCTCGTTTACTAAAGTAAATAAAATATTCATGTGTCATTATTTGACATCTCTGAGTTTTGACATTGTCTCGGGACCTTTGACGTTTGACGTTTCTGACGTGCACATAGCCAATAGGTCGATTCACAGGAGCTGGCGCGGAATGTCTATGAAATTATTGACAGTTTCATACATTTTCCGCGCCAGCTCTTGTGAATCGACCTATACATATTAATACATATACTTTACTCTAGCCTGAAGTATATATAGCATTCGCCCTCTCACGCTCACATACATGCTATTACTTAATTAATAGGTCTTATAACTGACAACTTAGAAAAGTTAAGACACCCGACATTTTCATTTTGAAGTACACAAATCGTACTAGTCTCATAGTACTCAATAAGGCTTGTGTATGGGTACTAGACGACGATATAATACATAGAAAACATCCAAGTCTCAGGAACAAATGTTTTTGCTCAACCACAGAAACATGCCCTTACCGATATTGGAACCCGCGACCTCTAACATCGTAGGCAGTGTCACTATACCAACTAGGCTAGCCAAACGTCCCTCCTAAAATTAAATGGATTAATAATTTAATGGGTAAACAAATAAGCTTGATCCTTGTTCGAGGATTCTGTTCAGTGCCGGATTAAGGCTACTTTGATGCCCTAAGCAATCCACGCCTGTGCCCCTCCCCCTCCGTTCCCATCCATAGATAACTTTAGTATTGGTGTTTTCTTGTTTGCTTGTTTGGTGCTGTTTATGGTGCCCCGCAAGGCCCTAAGCAATTGCTTAATTTGCTTATGTAATAATCCGGCACTGATTCTATTCTGTTTCAGTGGCTGTGTTGTGGATGTTTGTATAGGCACAGACGGTATGTAGTTATTTGTCTGTGATGAAAAATGCCCGTTCTCACGGGAGGCTGTCGGTATGATGCAACGGTGAATATTCATAACTTCATAACTCCCGCCCGAGTCGACTATTTCGTTGGGCTTACTTTTATGTAGGGATCATAATTGAATTTTTGAGCGCGCTCAAGTTAGTCGCGTGAAACTGGGCCAACATTTTTTATGTCTCAAGGGATACGACTAAATCAGCGGTAAATACGGGGATCGGGGATTCCAAATTAAAGTTATTGACTGTATAATATACATCATTAGGATATAGGTATGTATGAAATGGCAGTTTTGGAAAACCAGTGCCTACGCCAAATATGGGAATTAGGTGCCAAAGCGGACCCTGAACTCCTTCTATGACACAACCGCGAAAAGTAGGAGGATGATAATAGCCTTATTCCCAGTACAGTTGGATCCTGAAGGATGCTTGGGGTCCGCTACCTAATCCCAAGAATTGGCGTAGGCACTAGTTTTTACGGAAGCGACTGCCATCTGACCTTCCAACCCAAGGGGGAAACTAGACCTTATTGGGATTAGGCTTGTCAAGTATATAAGTGGACATTTGGGCAACTGGACTATTAGAAGTTCTCAAGCCGCCCGAAGGCCTCTAACTTAGCTTAACGACTGCTATCATAGACAGCAGCCAGGAGCAACTTAACGTGCCTTCCAAAGCACGTTAGCGCTCAGTTAGTAACCACTCAAAGCGGTCACCCATCCAAGGACTGACCCCGCCCGATATTACTTACACGGGCGCCCCTGGTCCACGAACGCTCCAAAAATAGGAGGATGATATAGTCACGATATGTTGCTTTTCTTTTGTAGTAGATACCTATATTGATCGAGGATGATTATTAATCATAACATAATCATACAGACATGCGTTGCTGTCAGCCAATAAAGTAATACCGTGCCGTACCTAAGTCTACCTATTACTTACTACTGTGTTTGATGCCGTGACACTTAACACGTTGGCTGCCGCCTGCTATGAGCATCACCCCACCGGCGGTCACGTGTGGCCATTAGCATCACCTGTGGGATCAAGTGGATCACCAAATTTGTACCTATTAGGGCGTGGGTGCAAAACTTTAGGTGAAGTATGGTGGGAAGCTTGCTATGAGGTCTTACCAATTTTCAAATGTTTTACGTAAAATTATTGATAACTCCTATAAACTATTAAGTCTAAATAAGAAAATTAATAAAGAAAGTTTTTAATTAACAAAAGTAATCTCATTGCCGCCTTGAAACAACTAAGGTTGTACGTGGTAGTAAACAAAAAGGGTTATACACTTCGACCTTACATCATAAATGCACTGATTAACGTTGGTAAGCAATTATGCAGCAGTGCGACACGTTGGCGAGTGCATCGCGTGCTTCAATGGCTTTGTGATTTATAATCAGTGAAAACGCTAACTGCGTTCCTTGCACGGGGAAAATTTCACTGTGATAATCAATAGTCGTACAACTTTTTTGTAACTCACTGCTATATCCTAACCTATTTAACTACTAGTGTAGATAACTTATCGAAGTTATCTTATCAAGTATCACATTATGTCGTTGGTTGAATGTTAATAATAGATACCAAAGTACAAAGGAAAAGCACCAACAGATTTTGCAACAATGTCAAAAGCTATTTAGGTTAACAACAGCAATAATAGGTACATACATAGACAAGGACCCAATGATGCACATAACTCTTATTTGAATGAAACTAAGAATAATAAATTTAAAACCGTATGCACTTTGAATTAGGAATAAAGTGTCCATTACTGGTGCTTACCAACTGTAAGTGTCCAACACTGGCACCATTAAGTACACTATTGTTTTCCGCGTATATACAAAAGCAGCAAAACAACGCTCTCATTTACGTAATGTCACATATAGGCTTCCGCTCGATCCATTTCATCCGCCCTGAGACTAACACAATACAACAACGAAACGTATCTTTACATTTAATTACACCCGTCTTTGTGTCGCTCTCAACCGAAAGGTCCCTCTTTGTCGATGTCAGTAGGTATTATAAGGACTGTTAATAGCGTCGTTACGACACCGGCAAAGGGATACCTTTTGCATATGATGACACCTCACACATTTATGCGGCGCATTTCTTTCATTGAGCGGCTACCATTGCCTCTTCAATCACGATTTTTTTGTATAATTGGTTTATGAACACTTGTTCAGGGGAGGTGTGAGTACGTAGAAGCCGAGCGATTGGCCGCGTATGCCAGGATGTCTATAGCAGCAGGTTTGAATCCTGATCGGAGCACAATACACACATACTCGTTGCATGTTTACATTTTTCCTTTAATTCTACGATTTGTGTCTAGGAAGATTGTTCCTCAATAATTATTCTATTTTTATTTATAATTTGAAATGTAGTTTTTTTTTATTTACTTACTGACCGCCAAGCAACGCTACGTATGCAGTTAACCCTTTGTAACAACTATCCATACCGTAGAACGATGGACGCATAATGGTTGTATGGACATCGTACACTTTGAACGGGTTAAGTTCGAATGAGATGAAGTTGCGAATAGCTCTCCCAATCGCGAAAAATAAACAGTTTAAATCTTCATTCGATCTCGTACATTAATTTATATGCTGCTCACCCCTGGTAATAGAAAACGCGTTATGGCAGTTTCCTAGCCCCTTTTAGAGCGCTATATCTAGGCGTTTTTGTCGCGCGACTGCAGCTGCGCGACTTAAATATACGATACGAGTCGCGCTGCAGTAGCGCGACAAAAGCGCCTATACTGTGAAGGTGCTCAATTTCGCGTTACTAATCGCAGTTCTGTGCCTAATTGTTTCTACCTTTCTGCGTACATTTCGCAGCGTTTTGGCGAGTTCGATTTTCCTTCATCCATGTTCCCAACGCTACAGAATCGAAAGAAGGGTCGGTCTCCCTCACTCGTAAAATTAAGTGAATTAGCAAAGCCAGTTCTTGAGCCCCGATAAGGCGCCCATCCATACACTTAAGAGGACGCAGTACGCTCGGTCTGGCTCGGTTCTCCATACAAACGTATTTACCCTCTCATTTTAAAACGCCATGCTAGAATAACATGAAAATTTGTATACACAATGGGATCCGGCATATCTAGGTCGGACCATAGTTTCTGTTGCTAGAAATTGTAAAAGAAAAAAAATACAGCGGCTTTTTGAGTTTTTTACGGCTTGTATGAAAACCTTAATAATCGCTGTATTTCTCCATTATGATTTCAAGCAACAGAAACTATGGTCCGACCTAGATATGCCGGATCCGGATCCCATTGTGTATACAAAGTTTCATGTTATTCTAGCCTGGCGTTTAAAAATGAGAGCATAAATACATTTGTATGATAACCGAACGTACTGCGCAGTCTTAATACCTACTATAAGTTGTTACCTACGGAGTAGTCGTATCGTCCCGTAGCATTGGTTTTCCGCTAAGTAGCGAACCTTCGTACCTACTACTAAGTATAAGTTGGATGCGCATGTGCATCCGGTGTGGACCCGGGTATGTCCTAAAACTACGACCAAGGCCACCGGGGGATGGGCAGCAGCATCCCTGGAGTGCGGTGGAGATACTGCGATCGCCAACCCGCATGCCAAGCGTGGCGATTATGGCATATACCCAACGTGAATTTGGGGGAGGCCAATGTCCAGCAGTGGACGTCCTTTGGCTGATATTGTGGTGGTGGCATGTGCATCATGTACGTTGATAGGGTTAATATTAACCTATTAATGAGATTTGAAAGGATAGGTCGCGAATCGTGCTGCAAGTATTGCTAGCAATAAATCCCAATCGTGAAAAATAAACAGCGATCTTCATTTGACCTCGTAGATTAGTTTGTTCGCTGCTCGCCCCGGGTAATAGGAAACGTGTTTAAGAGTGCGCAGTACGCTCGGTTCTCCATACAAAAGTATTTAGGCTCGCATTTTAAAACGCCATGCTAGAATAAGATGAAACTTTGTATACACAATGGGATTCGGCATTTATATCGGTTGCTTGAAATTATAATGGATATTATTAAGGTAAGCAGCGATCATTAAGGTTTTCATACAATCCGTAAAAAACTCAAAAAACCGTTGTATTTTTTTTCTTTGACAATTTCTAGCAACAGAAACTAATTTCCGACCTTGGTATGCCGGATCCCATTGCGTATACTAAGTTTCATGTTATTCTAGCATGGCGTTTTTAAATGAGAGCGTAAATACGTTTGTATGGAGAACCGAGCCACACCGAGCGTACTGCGAACTTGCCCCTGTAACCTGTAATATCTCGGACGTTCGGGAACTAATCGACTAATTATGCACGAAAGTAGAAGCGGAACATGTTTGGAGCACCTCGTTTCGTGGCTTAGTCGGTAGTGACGGCCGAAAGCCGGAGGTCCCGGGTTCGAATCCCGGTCAGGGAATTATTTGTGTAATTAGCACGAATATTTATTCCAGAGTCTTGGATGTTTTCTATGTATTTAAGTATGTTATATTTGTCTGTACAAGTATGTTTGTCGTCGTCTAGTACCCATAGGTTTTGCTTATTTTGGGATTAGGTCTATTTGTAGAAGATTATCCCCCAATATTTATTTATAATGTATGTCAAGCTCATAGTAAGCTTCTTCAGTGTATTCTCAGAAAGCCTGTGTCAGAAGTATATCACAGGTAGATTTTGATAAGATAAAGACTAGGTACTTTAATAATCTAACCCAAATTAATCCACTGAACTTTAAAAATAATCCAATCCACTGAACTTTAGATTTTATCGGATTATTTATTTCTTGTAGGTTGGGGGAAAGTTAATAGCAGCATGCAACGTCGTTGGCACATTTACCCTATTCAGCGGGGTTGCTTGATAATAAAAAAAATATTGGGGTCCGTCTCTACTTGTTATCCTTCCCTGCCTTTGTTTTGTTTTGAAACACGTTCAAAAACCCCAGGTGATTAAATAATTAAATAGAATAGGCTGTTTAAACCGGCTGTAATTGTAATTTATGAAAGTTAAATCCAACGTTATATCTAAATCCCGCTGTGTTATCATTGTTATGCTTATGGCACAAGTCACGTACACTAATCCTATTAGTATCAGCACCCCCTCATGGGATGGGAGGTACATTCAACCTTTAGCTTTATTTTATGCTTAGTAAATACCTAGCATATTTTATTCTTTGTGAGCCAGCAGACCAGAAAATTAGCAGACATAAACTTTCACCAAGCATTGCAAAGGTTCGGTAGGTACGTACGAGGGGCGTTCAATAAATTCTCGGTATTAGAATAAAAACAAAAGAATATTATAGGTATTTTATTTTTTATTTTTCAATATACTCCTCTCCTATGGGTATGCATTTATAAGACTGGTCAATTAGTTTTTTAACCCCTCATAAAAATATTTTTTGTCTTTGGTGTCAAAATGCTCCCTAACTACTGTCTTCGATGCTTTATCGTTAGAAAATTAATTTCCACATAGGTCCTTTTTGAGATTGGTAAACAAATAGAAGTCACTCGGGGTCCAGTCTCGACTATACGGTGGGTATGTAATAGTTTCGAGTCCAGATTCAAGAGCAGCAGCCTTGGCAATATGAGCAGTATGCACAGGGGCGTTGTTGTGAAGAAGCAGAACAACTTTGGCTAATTTTCCCCTTCTGTTGTATTTGATTGCTTCCCTTATTTGGCATAGAAAATTAGCGTAGTGCTCTCCTTTAATACTTACACCCTTTTCTTTATAATCGATCAGCAATATTCCATCACAATCCCAGAATATTGTGACCATGACCTTTCCCTGAAGGCAACACCTTGAACTTCTTGGGATGAGGAGTTCCTTTAATGTGCCACTGCACGGACTCTTGTTTGCTCTCAGGGTCATAATGATGAACCCACGTTTCACCTCTACTAACAAAATTTTGCAGTATCTTATCAGGAATTTCACCGCACACCTCAAGAAATTCGGAACAACAAGCTACACGCGTATTCTTCTGAAGCGGTGTCAGCATTCGCGGTACCCATCTCGCACTGACTTTTGGCATATTAAGATGGTCATCAATTATATCGTGTCTAGTACCAATAGAAAGGTTGGTTCTTTGAGCTATATCTTTCACCTTTACTCAACCATCTTCAGACATAATTTTCTCCACTTTTTTAAATTTTCTGATGAAGTAGCTTCGACTGGCCGATCAGCTCTATGGTCGTCTTCGATACTCTCTCCTCCATGCTTAAATTGACTTGACCACTTCTGAATCGTTGATAAAGAAGAAGCAGACTCACGGTAAACATAATCCATTTCTTTTTTATAGCATATTGATTTTTTACCTGTTTGGTCAAGAATTTTATTACCGCTCGGTGCTCTAATTTAACCAACATTGAAAAATCGCTCATAGTGATCGATCAAGTTTGTTCGGTACTTGCAAAAAAACAAAAGAACATCGCCGTTTGAATTTTACTTTTTTTTAATATTAATGAAGCTAGAGGTCCCGGGTTCGATTCCCGGTAAGGGCATTTCTTTCTGTGGTGCGCAGAGACATTTGTTCCTGAGACTTGGATGTTTTCTATGTATTTATGTATATATCTATTAAATATATCGTCGTCTGGTACCCATAACACAAGCCTTATTGAGCTTACTGTGGGACTAGTTCGATTTGTGTAAAAAATGTCCCCTAATATTTATTTATTTATTTAATGAATGACTTTTGCCGGCCAGTATTCAAAAGTTTACCAAATAGGTTTAAAAGATGTCAATACCGAGAATTTATTGAACACCCCTCGTATTAAATTGTTATATTTTTGTGACCTCAGGGACCTTGCTTTTGGTTGTGGTAAACTGTTAAAATACTTTCATTTCCAGAGAGTCCCTAAGCGCCCTACTTTGCTCGTTCTTACATTCTATCAGCTATACGAACGTAGCTTTCATTACTAATACCAAATTGTGTTCTCCATACAAACGTATTTAGGCTCTCATTTTAAAACGCCAAGCTAGAATAAGATGAAACTTTGTATACACAATGGGATTCGGCATATCTAGGTCGGAAATTAGTTTCTGTTGCTTGAAATTATAATGGAGAAAAAATACAGCGTTTATTAAGGTTTTCATACAAGCCGTAAAAAACTCAAAAAACCGTTGTATTTTTTTTCTTTGACAATTTCTAGCAACAGAAACTAATTTCCGACCTAGATATGCCGGATTCCATTGTGTATACAAAGTTTCATGTTATTCTAGTATGCCGTTTTAAAATGAGAGCGTAAATACGTTTGTATGGAGAAACGAGCCACACCCAGCGTACTGCGCCCTCTTAATGGCTAACTTATTCCATTGAAACGTCAGAATCCTTATTTATAGTCGTTCAAAATATTCAGCTGACCGTTCAAGGTATTTACTTGAAGGCATCTGACTCTTTGCTCATTCATTATTATCTTCCACGAATCAAGGCTCTGTCAGCAGAGACAATACACCGCTTGGCCACTAGGTTGCGGTTCCGGCTACTGCCCTAAGCACCCCACAACACGCCATGCTTATACCATACCATACATACCGCGTATCATAAGTAGTGTACGGCTTTCAGTGACTTAGGCACTGGTCCCACCGCCGCCAACGAGCGATAAACAGTAGAATTTAATACTAGAAACGAGTGGGCGAGCGGCGAGTTGCGAGTGTTTTTTTGTGAGCTTATCACTTATATCATTTACTCGCCGGCAGTGGGACCAGTGCCTTATCGCGGACAGCGGGAAATACTAGCCCCCTTATTCATAAACGTCCATCAAGCCTTTATTAGTTAACAAGCCGCTAAAGTTGGTTCGTCCTTATCTGTCACTTTGACATTTATGTTTTTGAGAAAGGGACAAAACAACTTTCAGTTAACAGAGGCTTGTTAAGTTTTATGAATAAGGGGGTAGGTCACTAGTTAGAGTAGTTAGCTACCCCTTTTAACCGACTGTAAAAAGATAGATTGTACAAATGAAATTTAGCACACGTTCTAACTGGCAAGCTTGGAGCAATAGTTCATTGATTACTCTTCCACGAATCGTGTCAGCAGAGACACAGCTAGCAGGCCACTAGGTTGCAGTTCCGGCGACCGCCCTAACCACCCCACGGCACGCCATGCTTGCCATGAAGGTAACATAAACCATAATGTACCGCTTTCACTGACTTATCAGACTTTATCGGACTGGCAGCGGGAAATACTAGGTCACTCGTTAACTACCTCTTTTTAACTGAGTGCAAACAGACAGAAGTTGTCGTTTGAGAATGCAGAATGTAGTTTTTGTACTGTGGAGTTTGCTTGCATTGAATTTTTTAAATGATGGTGATTATAACATTATTATGTCGTTTATTGAGAAAGATGAATGGTGTTAGAAAATTGGACAATACTTCGTAGTTTGGGTCCTTGAACATCACACAAAGATATTAAATTTCTGTATCTATGTATGCTTGCATGCATAGACGATATCATGAAGACGCAATGCTTCGAAATTAAAGAATCTTCTTCAGCAAGGCCGGGCGAGGTCTTCGGAGATCAAAGTACCTATTACAGTTTGTATTCGTACAATCAAAGTATATATCTTCTTTGGTACAGTCAAAATCACGGGGCTAAGCTGTCTTACGGCTCATGTACACTAAAGAGGCCCGACGTCCCGCATGCTGGGAGCTCCATGCTATTCATTTTAAGTTTTTACATTCATGAAATGAAATGAAATTTAATGAAATGATTTATTCATGTATGTCGGAAATGAGTTACAATTTGCAGTTCTAGTTGCAGTACATCTGGTGGACTCACCATACCCTACCTTTACAGGTGTACGTGCGTCTTATTCTACGTATGTACTTATGTATTCGGTAAAACGGAATGGCATGACATTTGACGCAATCTATCTAATGCAAATCCGCCTTTACAGCTGGAGTTTCCAAGCAATCTAGCGCCTATTGAATGTTGAGACGCTTCAATCGGCCCCAATCTACCCTAAAGCAGGAAACTTGTGTTGCAGGAGCGTGCCGGCGGCGTCGACTCGCCCCGCTCTCCCCGCGCGCGCCTTCTCCGCGGACCTAGCGCACCGGCCGAACCGAAAAGACCTGTAAGTAAACTAAATACTGTAGTGGCTCTTAACCTGTAGACTTCGCAAAAAAATTTTTTTTTTTTCAAATTTCAAAATTTCCAAATACTGACTCGACAATAAAATTGAGCGGTCTGTATATAGAGGAGAACACCCGGACAGACAGACATACGAAAGAATTTTTGTCGAAACCTGAAACGTAGACGCTTCGCTCGCTCGGTCATTAAAAATTATTCTTAGAATCTGATTAGGAATATGTTGTACAGTCGACTACGATAGAGTACCCATAGACTTTTGGACCTTATTAGCAGTTATTATTAATGCAATGCGATGAGGTGAAAAAGTGGGCACATTTTGTAGTCAACTGTACACACCAGATTAGGTATATGGATAGCTAAATACTTATATAGTTGTGCTCTAATACTGGTTTCGCAGATGTGTCAAGTCCGCTGGCCGCTGGGCTTTAAAGCTTGAAACGCACGGAGCGCGGGCGCAGCGTCATTGCGTGGCAGAAGCGGTTTTGCGGTAAAGCGAACGCGGTCCGGGGGACGTCGTACCAAAAAAGCGCACGGGATAGCGGAGCGGAGGCGGCGTGTATGCCATATGAAGCACTACTCGTAATCGACGCTATCGACATTTTCGGAAAGATCAAAAACTCAAAACCGCCTGCGCCCGCTCTGTGCGTTTCTTTCGACTTTCGAACTTGTAATCGAATTGGATATATACGCCTAAACACCAATTTGTCGAATGCACCCGGGGATAGTTGAGGGGACAGCTGATTGGGAAAGAGATTGGGATTGACTTGGACGTGTTTTGGGTATCCTGTAGAGATACCTATTACTTACGTGCATCGCTCTATAGTAAGAGGACGGACAAGGACCTTGCCCAATGAAAAATAACTGGAGAGCTACGAAACTTGCGTATATCAGCCTAACTCTATATAATTGAGCCCTTTCGTGGTCACTCATTCGGTATATCACAAAGTTCTTGGTATTGTATATATAAAGATATAGTCCTCCATATTGGTTTCTATGAGGGCGACCCCAGCTATCACGGATTTTTTTCTTTTGTGAGCGAATAATATATTCCGTGAATACTAATACTTCATATTAGAGTTCACTTAAAGGTCTCATGGCATTCCAGACAATAAATTTGGTCTGCTTGAGAATAGATATAGTTCCCACCTGTTGGGGGAAACTAGCTGCCAAGAGATCTTCTTGGCGGTCTACTATATACAACAAAATCAAATTATTCGAGGAAAACCGTACCTCAGCTTTGGATATTGGTATTAGGTACCTAACCGAAGAGCTGCGTGTCCGTTGCCCATTCACCCCTGAACGGTAACCGGTACAAATTGAACGTAACTTAGTTAGACTACCTACTTTTATACTTTATTGTTACTAAACAACACTCCTCGTCTCGTAGGGTGGAGCGAAATTATCTTTTGGCACTCTTTGGTTGACGGATATTGATACTTAAATGTTTACATTTGGCATTTGCCTAGCCGCCAGCCAAAATGATGAAGTGTGAACATTTGTCATTTAATCAGGTGTCTAGAGCGGGTGCTCCGTCTGCTCATACCAGGGCCGGCCATGATGCTTTCATATTGTTTAGTAAATAGGTAATAGTGATAGCTCTAAGGATATACAAGGTGCTTCCAAATTAGATCCCAATACTTTAAGAGATGTTAACTTACATCGAAATAATTTAACTTAAATAGGAAACTTTTTTTATGTGATATATATTTGAATTTTCCGAACAAAATTTTTAAATTATAATTATGCCAAAACATACTCACCCTGTGCATTTAACTGACAAAGTGGTCATTTATCACTTTCTGTCAAGTGGGCTACACATTGTATGCTAGTTGAAGTGGCAGTCAAGAGGTTTGATACGTTAATCAAAGAAGTCTTAATCATTGAATACTGATTATCTCATTGACAGGTGTTATTAAGTGGCACAGTTGTTTTCCTAATTTTCTCCAAAAACTAACATAAACTTTAAATTAGTTTTATACTTAAGTCTACTCTAAGGACGAGTACCTACACAGTACCTACTATCAGCTCTGAAAGTAATATTGGCATTTAATTTGGAAGCACATTATATAGCATTTAGAAGCTGAATTTCTAGAATAGTCCTAGAGGAATGTAGGTCGTTTAGTGCGGCCAACTCGCCCGCGAAACTTGTTGCGAATTGAACAAGTGCGGTGGCGAGAGGCGGCCGCAACATGGAGGCGACCTACACAAATGGAACAGTTTCATTGCATTGGTTCCCGTTCATACTGTTGAGAAAAGTTTTTATAGAATATATTTAGGTACCGAGGCAGCCTCGGCGGGGCTTGGTGAAACGAACGGCCCATAATGGAATTTCATATAAAATTGAAGGCCTAGAACCAGCATAGTTAGTCTTATGTTTTTCGGCGGGCGGGGCCTAGTCTCGACTGCTGCAACGCATGTTTGTGTTACTGAATCCTTAGAATTCCATTTGGATTCTTTTTAGTAAAGCATGGGAATGGAAATTCGTGCACGTGTATCTATTGACGGTACCCAAATATTACTGAATTTTTGAGTAAAGCATGGGAATGGCAATTCGTGCACGTGTATCTATTCACGAACTCCGCTTCGCGTCGTCCATTAAAATTAAAATCAAAATTGCCTACGAATTGCTTTTTTTTTATTAAAAATGGGATTGCTCTTGGCCAGCATCTAGCCGGGGGGCAAAGATGAGGCCGACGATGAAGCGAGCTCACCCAGAAAATGCCTATTCACTCGTGCCTTAAGAGTGCGCAGTACGCTCGGTTTTCCATACAAACGTATTTAGGCTCTCATTTTAAAACGCCGTGCTAGAATAAGTTGAAACTTTGTATACACAATGGGATTCGGCATATCTAGGTCGGAAATTAGTTTCTGTTGCTTGAAATTATAATGGGAAAAAAAATATAGCGATTATTAAGGTTTTCATACAAGCCGTAAAAAACTCAAAAAACCGTTGTATTTTTTTTCTTTGACAATTTCTAGCAACAGAAACTAATTTCCGACCTAGATATGCCAGATCGCATTGTGTATACAAAGTTTCATGTTATTCTAGCATGGCGTTTTAAAATGAGGGCGTAAATACGTTTGTATGGAGAACCGAGCCACACCGAGCGTACTGCGCCCTCTTAAAAAGGTCTAGGTTATATGAACTCTGAAATACAGACGCCGGTAGAGAATTCCAAACCTTAGTATTTTTCCCGGCCTCTGCTATGTTGTACTATAAGCTACTCGCAATGATGGACTATGATATCTCTATGCCAATTTGAAGCGTGATTGAGTACCTAACAACCACCCAAAGTTTCACATGTTTTGTAAATAAATAAAAAATGGCACTTGCCACTCGTTTTCTTCCGCATGAAAGTCTTTAGATATACAATAGCATGCAATTAATTTAAAGACATTCGCCGTAAAAAGGACTTTCTTAAAAATACTTTCTCGGCATTTAATACTAAAGGTGCATTTAATTTAAAGCTGCGGTTACAAAGCGCGCAAGACGGGACGCGACGCCTCCTTGTAATTTGCAGTAGATTATACAACAAGACCGGGAAATCGGGGATTGCGCGTAGATTGTGTTTACCAATGCCAAACTCCGCAAGGCTCTGTAATGTAATAATACTATGTATTACCGTAAAATGGGCTGAGTTGGGTGAAATTTGACTTTCAATCCTCGATAAAATTTTATTTTTACATGTGAAAACTGAATGGTGTATATAATAAGTGGTTGGGACGTTTGTATTTTATTTTGGGTAGTTCCATTTCATAACTTTGACGATAAAGAGGAAAACCCACCTCACCCCGTAGTGCCTCGTATTTGGGGTGAGAGGGTTTTTCATACAAAGGTGATTTTGGAAGATTGTTGGACCGTTTTTTTTTATTATGCGTATTATTTTTGTAGCAGTAGCCTTAAAATCCCTTCTCACCCCACTCTCAAACCTTCTCTCCCCATTCATAACCCAACTCTCCCCGCGAAACCTACTCACCCCGTTTTACGGTACTTGAGCAGTCTCGACATTTGCCGAGTATTCTTGTAGTGCCGGAGATGTAAGAAAATCAATGTCATTTAAAGTTACTACAAGTTACAAGGCTCATTTATATTGAGGATAAATATATTGGTTTTTCAAAAATAAATCGAGAAGTTAGATTCTGACAGCAATGCCTACGGGGATTTGATATCATGCTGATTTGCCAATTAGGTATTGTTTGCCATATTGTTGGCGCGTTTACGAGTATTGGCGTATGCTCCAGACTATGCAGTCACGTAAATAAATTTATTACAGTATTTTAATAGGATTGCAGATTGGTGCGAGTCTGGGAAAAAATTGCACATTAAAGTCAGTTGTAAGTGGATAAATTGCGTGTATGGCTGAGGAGGCTGGCAGAGCGCCCCCTGAAACAACACATTGATGCAGTGATTGCAGTGTCTTTCTGTTAGCAAAGCTACAAGTATACTTATTTGGATCCTGCCGACGATGTATAGTCGCTTTGGTTACCACAATCTGGATCTGTTTTTTTTTTAATTTATTTATCAATACAATTGACATAAACTTAAAAATAAATACAACGTCCCGCAAAACTGTTTGCACAGTTTGACTGTGGGATCCATGAGTATATAATTAGTGGTTAAGTCTTAATGTACGAGTATACAAACGTAAAATACCTACGGTATATTTTTCGTTCACTGGGTATATTGTATTTAAATACTGTCTATTAATCCTACTTAATTGCTACAGAGAGCTGTTTCAAACTCAAAGTATTCTTTATTCAAATAGGCCTAGCAACAAGCACTTTAGAATCGTCAGTTATAACTTATAACATGTTATGATATTAATTATTTTGAGTAATTTACTGATGCCATTGCCATTATTGTCATTATTATTTAAAATAAAGGTTGATACGATTTTTATCCCTAATTAATAAGGGTAACAAGCCCATTATTAGTCCAGGAGTTAGGTGTTCATATCTCGTATTTATGACCATTCTCTAACGCCTTTAAACATGAACACCATGGATTGTTTTCACTTTAAACCTATTTTTTCTGGTGCAAGGTCAAACCAAGCAGCCGTTAAGTAAACATGTTAATTAAATTTAGTATTTTTTAACACATAACCACCCTCTTACCCCGATTAGATTGTACTATTGCTAGTTCTTGCGTATACACAGGTGGCGCGTAACGGTGAAACCAGACGAGGAGGAGGACGTGATCGACCTCGGGGCCCCGCGAAAACTCCGCGTCGGTCGCTCCCTGGGACCCGTGCCGCCGCGCGCAAGCCGCGTCTATACCCCCAACCCTCGTCTGTAAGTCTGCTTGCCTGGTTTAGTCGGCTTGAGACCATTCTTGTAGTATACTGCCACTAACGATCTTAAAACCAATCGACTGCGTGTAACTTTCACTAGCCCTTATAATGTTACCTATAGATATGCAGATAACTTCCTCTATCAAACCCATTAGCAACCCTCATCACTTGCTACTGCATCTACTAGCATGCAGTAGCCGTTGTCCCGGCATAGTTCGGTTGTTTTGGCTAAAACAGCTTATTTCAGGTACCCGGGTCCACAAAAACCGGTTCAAGTCAAACAGAAGCGCAAACCGAGCGGTCCGCGTCGGCAACGCAAGAAGAACACGTTCCGGCGACCCGTGCCCAACTCGCGCCTGTACCGGCCCGCGCCGCCGCGGCCGCCCCCACCTCCCGCCTACCCCCGCACCGTGTGGAGGCCCCCTGCGCAAGGGAACCTCGAGACCGCCTCGTGCGTCGCACTCCACCTTAGCCACGGGTTGTGGTCCTCTCCCTCGACAAGGCCTTCGGTGAATACGTTGCTAGGAGGGCCGCCCACCAGGAACACATCTACTAGGAAACCGAAGCGCCTGACCTTGCGTACTCGGAGGTCGCCGACGTGCAGTCCCACGCGGCGCTTTAAGTCTCCGGAGCCCCCTTCACCTTCTCATAATCAGAGGCTAGTCATAACGCTGCCGGCTGCGGGTGACGGGAATCCTCCAGCGGAGTCTGACGCGGGGTTCCGCTATAAGCCTGCGAGCCAGCACTTCCGCGACCGCCAGGCCAGCCTGTCTGAAGGCTCGACGCCCGAGAGCGGGCGCGTGATTGAGCTGTCGACCTTCAGAACCATGGACGCCACGCCGCGACACTCCACCAGCCCCGAGGATTGCTCCGAGGGGAACGACTCCAATTCAGCGCCCAGTGAATTTCTTGCGGAGGTGAGTGAGCTAAGAATGTCCGCCATTAGAAACACCTTATTTAACATCTAATTGAAATGTTCACGGCCACTTTCAGGAGTGGACGCGAACGAGCTCCACTCATTGCACCTGAATAAAATATGCATTGCTGACAAACGCATATGCCTTCCTTTTCGGTTCTAGTCACTGTTCAGTAGAAACTATATACATCGTAAAAAATCAACATCTAAGATGCAAAACAAATCTTCATCGCAGTTCCTATCAGCGATCATGCGCCGCCAGTACGCGGAAGCCCTGAAGTACTGCCGGTTGATCCTGCAGTACGAGCCACGCAACGCCACGGCACGCGGGTTCTACCCACTTCTGCAGCAGAAGTTGGCCCAACAGAGTCCTCCGGAGACTCGCGATAAGTCCGCACCCCGCACCCGCCACCATCGGTCGCCACGCGTCAGTCGCTCTCCTGAGCTGAGTAAGTCTATTGGCTACCTAAGTACCTATATAGTACTGTTCGTCTAGTACCCAGTACGCGTAGCAGAGTCTTCGTGAAGCTCGTCACAAACCCACGTCTCGCACTCGCTACCAGCGGGTCACGCAGTAGCTATGTTACTAACTTATGTCACTAAGTACCACCGGCTGATCCTACAGTACGAACCGTTCAACGCCAAGGTACGCACGCGAGAGTATAGTAAGGGGCGAGAGCCAGTATGATAAAGTATCTGAGCGAAAGTTATCTCTTATATTTCACCATCAGCGAGAGTCTGTGCTCCTGCTGCTACAACCGTCTAATCTAACCGTACAACATGTTTACATCACAAATACTATTTTATGGTTACAGCAGCCGGGTCGAGCGCGGATAACTCTGGCGAGTCTTCACCCGTACCACCAGGCGTTTTACCACACGTATGTACATTGTTTGTATTACACACTTCAGCCTATAATTTTTTTGAGCCATCGTAGAATCATGATATACTTATTTAGTTCTACCGATGATGCCAACACTTTACTCATCTTTTATGATGTCAGAAGCCTAAAAATAATCTCTTCAGTTTGTGATGTTCTTGATCACTGAACTTTCGAGTCTGATGCTCTCTTCTTTGACTGGCGGAAAAGACCCCCAGTTTTGGAACACTACGTGAAACTAATTACAATCTGTGCCTTAGTTGTTCACTGCTGCTCATAGGTATTTAGGCACACACAATTTTTTCCGTACAATTGTATACAAAAAAATACTCTCCGAATTAGATTGCCAAGTTGGAGTTACTTGACAGTTTTCGGTGTGGTTTAAATTTTTATTTAGTTGTCTATATGATGGAACTTAGAAATGGTATGAATGAATGATATCCTTTTAAATATTCTCCTTACCAACTGACAAGCGTTCAATAATTCATAAGCCTATTTCGAGTACACACAAAATTGTTTCATTTTGCCAATAATGTTTTTTTTTTTAAATTTCCAACCGATCGATATGACCGGACCCCGGGGTAAACAATTTCTCAATTTTTCATTTCGGTTGGAAATTATAATTCCGCTAATTTAAATCGCTGTAAAATAAAACTTTAAATTTAAAAGGGACGTTTCCGGTGCTCTGTATAATAAATAAAAAATTCAACCAGCATCTACAAGGGTCCATGAGCTCTGATTCGACAGTGTGCCTAAGTACTAATAAGCGGCACTTTTTTAAGGCACGAGAGAATAGGCATCTTCTGGGTGAGCTCGCTTCATCGTCGGCCCCAGCTTTGCCCTTTGGCTAGATGCTGGCCAAGAGCAGTCCCTTCTAAAAAAACAAAAAACCTCCCTGTGTGTGTAGGAGGTGATGGAGCAGGAGGCGGACTCGCTGTCGTGCTCGTCGCCGCGGCCGGGCAGCGCGGGCAGCGGCGCGGCGTCGCCGGGCCCGGGGCCGGGCTCCGTGTCCTCGCAGTCCTCGCTGGAGCTGGACTCCGAGCCCGCGCGCTCCTCGCCCAGCCTGTCGCTCAGCCGCCGCACCGACCGCACCGACAGTCAGTACACTCCCACATGACAGCTAGTGGGGTAGCTAGAGAGCGGCGGCGGTCCACCCCGGTTGACACTTTTGGGCTACCGGATTAGGATTAGCCCATAAGCAAACTTATAACAATAACCTTAGGGCATCACTTGTTGGGGGACACCAAAAACAGCACCAAACACTATAAAAATGCTGGAGGGGATGGCGCCACACGCGTGGATTGCTTAGGGCATCGAATACTCTTATTCCGGTACTGCTTTTGGGTGGTGAAGCAGTGTCCATAGGGCTCTTTGACAAGTCATACAATAAGAACAATTAATATAATATAGCATTTTGTCATTAACAGTCGTAATAAAGAACAGACTACATACATACATATATATTGGGGGACAATCTTACACGAATCAACCTAGTCCCAAACTAAGCCAAGCTTTTACTAATACCTGGGCACATACAGCCTTGGCCAGAAGTATTAAGCACCCCTTATTTTTCTTTGTAACTTATAAATAAACTATGTATTTTTAAATTACAAAACTACACATTGACGCAAAATAGAATAATGTATATAAACATCTGGAAAACTTTAGCAGATATAATTTCGAAGTAGCTATTAATCCTAGAAAACGAATAATAATAAATATTGGGGGAAAATCTTACACAAATCGACCTAGTCGCAAACTAAGCAAAGCTTGTACTATGGGTACTAGACGACGATATACATACTTATATAGATAAATACATACTTGAATACATAGAAAACATCCAAGACCCAAGAACAAATATCCGTGATAAATGCACAAATAAATGCCCTGGCCGGGATTCGAACCCGGGACCTCTAGCTTCGGAAGCAGAGTCACTACCAACTAGGCTAAACAGGCCGTCTCAAAACTGAACCGTAAAAATAATCGGGTTCGCAATGGAAGGACCAAATGCCTTTTTTTAAGTGCATTTATTAACGTCAACGAATAATTAGTGTTATTGAAAATTATTAGAATTTTCTATAATAAAAGATAAAAAATGCTTTATTCAAAGTTTTACTTTTATATGAGAAACGCGGGAGTGCTTAATACTTCCGGCTAAGGCTGTGTATAAGCCATGGCTGGGTGCTGACACACTCAAGATTTCCACCCTGCGAGAGCCACCCATGCAACGTCAACTGATTTCCTAACAGACTGATTCAACCAGCGTTCTCCCTGCATGTTGCAGGTGCGTCGGCGTCGGGCACGTGGGACAGCTCGGGCTCCGCGCGGGACGACAACGGCAACCCCGCGCTCACCGAGCCCCGCCCATGTCAGTACCGCACAACATTGCACGCACACACACAGTACGTGGACCCTATGACACAATACTAAACAGTACAAGTGACAGAAATGTAAAATTGTAGCCCATACGTCGTACCGGAGAATATCATTTCCATAAAGAAATTTAGAAACCTCTAATATGTCACTTCTAAATTGTAATTGCTAGTTTTGTGTGATAGGACCCAGAACATCAGCAGTTATTGCGTGATCAACACATTTACCGTTTGTATTTCAGCATGTGATGAGTTGAGGGCCGAAAATACCTAAATACTTAATGTCTACCTATTATTTTTTTCATTATGATGCTAGAGAAACAAGCCCATTTGGTTTAACGATATGGTTGCTGTAGTTTGATATATAGCTTTTACACTTTGCGCTACCAAGCACTGGGTCTTAAACTAAACTAAAATCAAAATTATTAATGAGCTACAATGTAGCTAACTTGCTTAACGCGTTAATACCTTCATTGTAAAACTTTTATTTACTTGCATGAGCGTGCGTAGAATCCCAATAATAATAGAATATGGTTGGCTTTTTACATTAGGTCGCGGTTACACAGGAAATGGGACGGGCACAATATAGATACTTGTAATATAATATTAAATTCCTAATAATTGACTTATTACGTAATTTTAGGTTCAGTAAGATGGCATGTGAAATTGAAATGTAGTACACTTTATTATAAAACTACACTTACCTAGTCGCTCAACCCGAATACGACCTAATCGAATCAAATTGGAATAAGCATTCAATATGAGGCCAATTATCAAAATTGTATATTTAATCAATTGTATACCCACAATCTTGGATTGTTTTCTGCACTATTAGTAGAGTTTAGTGAGAGATTGCCTACGTAGAATAAGCATAGCTATTAGGTAGGCTATTTGTTATGTCGTGTGACGTGTTGTGCGCGTGCAGGCTGCGACGCGGAGAACAACCAGCCGGCGCCGGCGCCCGCGCCCGCGCCCGCGCCCGCGCCCGCCGCGCCGTCGCCGCGCCGCGCCGCGCGCTCGCGCCCGCTCGCGCTGCAGGTCAGTCGCAGCCTCCGCCTCCGCCCCCGCCCCCGCCCGAGCCACGCTTGCCGCACGCAACGCACTCGCACACCGACGGACTGGCACGACTGTCTGCCGCGTCACATCGGCGACTTCGTTCAGCCATCCTCCTCCCGCTCTAAAATAGCACTTATAGTTTAGAAAGTAGCGGGAGTTGATAACGGTATTTAGTGTATATTTGTGTATTTCTTACCCCCTTATTCATAAAACTTAACAAACCTCTGTTAACTAAGTGTTGTAAGTTGTTTTGTCCCTTTCTCACAAACATAAATGTCAAAGTGACAGATTAGGACAAACCAACTTTAGCGGCCTGTTAACTAATAGAGGCTTGATGGACGTTTATGAATAAGGGGGTTAGACTTTAACCCCCGTGTGGTGCCGGGTTAGAATAGCACAACCCCCTTTCTTCCCTTGGGTGTCTAAGAGTCGGCTATGGGAAGCAGGTTGTAGTGAAGTGTGTCGTGGGCGATGGGCTAGCGATCTGTCGCTGCAATATCACATTTTCTCCATCTATAACCTAAATACATTTTCAAACAATTAATACCAATGACCAATTTCTATTTTTAGGGTTCCGTAGTCAACTAGGAACCCTTATAGTTTCGCCATGTCTGTCCGTCCGTCTGTCCGTCCGTCCGCGGATAATCTCAGTGACCGTTAGCACTAGAAAGCTGAAATTTGGTACTAATATGTATATCAATTACGCCGACAAAGTGGTAAAATAAAAAGTGGAAAAAAATATTTTATTAGGGTACCTCCCCTATACGTAAAGAGGGGAGTGATTTTTTTTTTCATTTTAACCCTAATGTGTGATATATTGTTAGATAGGTATTTAAAAATAAATAGGGGTTTACTAAAATCATTTTTTGATAATGTTAATTATTTCGGAAATAATCGCTCCAGAAGTAAAAAAAAAATGTGTCCCCCCCCCCCTCTAACTTTTGAACCATAAGTTTTAAAAATATGAAAAAAATCTCAAAAGTAGAACTTTATAAAAACTTTGTAGGAAAATTATTTTGAACTTGATAGGTTGAATAGTTTTTGAAAAAATTACAAAAACTACGGAACCCTACACTGAGCGTGGCCCGACACGCTCTTGGCCGGTTTTTTTTTTATTGCTTACGTATTTACGAGTCTTAGGTCCTCATAAATTACCTTTTGATAAGACCACGCGGAGGCCTAAGCCTTAACCATGTGTGGGTGATGTTGCAGAGCGAGCAGTCGACGGAGTCGCTGCGGCGGCTGCGCGCGCAGTTCGCGTGCTCCATCAAGTAAGCGTGCCGCGTCCGCTGTCCTGTGCGTTCTTGTATCGAGTCGAGTCTCATGTACTAAACACTGTTTAAATCCCATGTCTTTTATTACTCGTATTTAGCTCCGACTGTTCAAAACGCACCCAGTCGCACAAACGTACACTTAACGCTATATATATCATCTCTTCTTGATTTGGGGTTATTTCCGTGGACTTATATTTGCGAGTGTTTTGTCTACCAAACAAATTTTATTAACCTTGTAAAAGCATAACAGCTAAAAAGACAGCGCGCTGAAATGCAAGTAAAATTACATTATTGATATTTTCTTTTTATTTAATTATTGAACGTTTGTGCAAATGGGTAATAGCTAATCTTTTTTTACTGTAAGTTAACTGAAAAGCTATGTGATGATTTTTATGTAAGGGACTAAAATTCTTAATTGGGGTCAATATACGATTTAGAAACGAAAGAACCCTCCATGTATACATACAAACATGTTAGTTATTGCATGGAGAAACATATCTATTGATGTTTAGTATAATTAATATAATTATTGAGTAGGCGAAAGCGGAGTGGGAGTCGAGAAATGGCTTATAATAAAAAGGTATCTAATTTAACTAATACCTATTGATAGAGAAAACATCTGGGGAGATAGTTTAAAACAAAAAGAGTTCGTTTAAAAAGTGTTAAACATTATATAGGTAAGTAAAATCACCTAGGTATGTACTTTGAAGAAATTCCCGTGTTATCGGATAGCAACTGACCATATCTGTGCGTGTCGTAGCTCTTGTTGTATATAGGGCCCGTGTTATTGCTTGGGCTGTATATGCCTCTATAGCAATCATGCCTGCCTATTTCTTCATTTACATAGCAAAAATGCGTGATGTAATTTGAGTGCTTAACTATAGCGTAATCTTTTTTTATCTCTCTGACAAGAATGGTGACCTCTGTCACAACTTATGTAACAAATGATGTTCCAATTGTGCAAATACATATATCTATAGACGCATGTCAAAAAGAGAGAACTGTGTATATCTAAAAAGACTAAAAAACAAATCCCTTATAACAACTCTATTAATTAGGTAAGCATTTTTATATGGACGCTGCAGCCGTTCGTTATCTTTAAAAGAGAAAATGTATGGTAAAATATTGGTATATTCATATAGATTATACAATCGACATCAAATATATGTTTACAGTTGCTCCTAATGCCTCTATAAAGTGGCAAAAATTAACATGTCGTTGATGTTAAGAGGGCGCGGTACGCTCGGTGTGGCTCGGTTCTCCATACAAACGTATTTACGCTCTCATTTTAAAAAGCTATGCTAGAATAACATGAAACTTTGTATACACAATGGGATCCGGCATATCTAGGTCGGATTTTAGTTTCTGTTGCTAGAAATAGTCAAAGGAAAAAAAATACAACGGTTTTTTGAGTTTTTTACGGCTTGTATGAAAACCTTAATAATCGCTGTATTTTTTTCCATTATAATTTCAAGCAACAGAAACTAATTTCGGACCTAGATATGCCGAATCCCATTGTGTATACAAAGTTTCATCTTATTCTAGCATGGCGTTTTAAAATGAGAGCCTAAATACGTTTGTATAGAGAACCGAGCGTACTGCGCACTCGTAAACGGATAGTCAACAACATTATATTTGGAAAAATAAATGTCAAAAATATCTGTACCTCCGTATCTTTGTTTTGTAGTAATACAGTCACAAATATTATTGACATTTGTTTCACACAAATTAATATTGTTGATTGTTAAAGAGCATAAAATTTTAGGTAAATTGTTGAATTTCACTACATTCTATTAATGTTGTAGTCATCAAACTGAATGGTTGTAAAGACGTCTCATTTCTTCAGTCACGCTGAGACGTATATAAAAGGAATAATGACATTTGCATACATATTTAAGAGGGCGCAGTACGATCGGTGTGGATCGGTTCTCCATACAAACGTATTTAGGCTCTCATTTTAAAACGCCATGCTAGAATAACATGTAACTTTGTATACACAATGGGATCCGGCATACCTAGGTCGGAAATTAGTTTCTGTTGCTAGAAATTGAAAAAGGAAAAAATACAGAGGTTTTTTTAGTTTTTTACGGCTTGTATGAAAACCTTAATAATCGCTGTATTTTTTCGCCATTATAATTTCAAGCAACAGAAACTAATTTCCGCCCTAGACAAGCTGGATCCCATTGTGTATAAAAAGTTTCATGTTATTCTAGCATGGCGTTTTAAAATGAGAGCATAAATGCGTTTGTATGGCGAACCAAACGTACTTGCGCCCTCTTAACGCCTGAACGTGAACGTATCTTAATATGAACAACATGACTAACTGTCGGCCTAGGGATCAAAAGCGGCACTAATTTTCAGCTCTACTGTAGGACTCAATTTTATGTTCCATTGAGATTCTGGAACTACCCATTATATTTGATGTAAACCTCGATTTTGCGGTGGCCTGCGGTATTGAGAATGCATCTGCGTCTGTTTCTTGGTAGGAAGTAAAGCTGCTGCCACATACAGCAGCGACACGGGTTCAGCAGATCCAAGCCGTTATTACGATAACACCTATGTGCAATGTTACTACACAACCATAAAATTATGAAACAAACTATTTCAATGCAAACTTATTACCTAACGATGGATGCCCCGTCCTGTCAGATGTATGACTGCAGCTTTAAAATAATAAAATACCCTAAAAGATGTCTTCAAATTAGTCGCATTTATCGGTTGATGCAATGCAATAACAATAGGTATGTATTTATTAATGCCAATGCTGACTGTACCTTCCCCCGCAATAATTTGAATCTATCAAATCAGTTATAGCGACAAGATATAAAAATCTACTTACCAAATGTTGAATTAGTAGTAACCAATGTTATAAAATGTGTCTGTACCTACCCTATAAAGGTGATTCGTTCCTACTTGTCTTATTTGGTACACTATTATCTAACCTTAAAATATCTAATAAGTAAATAAAAATGATTCCTCAAGTTTCTTATTTCTAAGAAGGAGATACAGAGCAGATTTTGTTCATCTAACGATTGGGGTTACGGCTCGAAAAAATAATTTTGAGTTTTGAGGCTACAAAGTTGTCTATGAAATAAGATAAGTAGTGTTCCAACACATTGTAGTGCTGGATATTGTATGAGCTGAGTGTAACGAGAAGACTGAATGCGGCATGGCGTCGCCCCGCGGGCGCGGCGTCCTAGTATATTTATAACATGTATAAGTATTATCGTAATTATTTCATTAGCAGTAGGTGGCAACACAACAATCGATCGTCGATCGGCACCTCGCCTTAGTCTTGTTTTTTTTTTATATGATGGTGGTAAGCAAGCGTACGGCCTGACTGCTTGTACCTAAACACGAATACCGTGACCTATTGACGCTTGGGACTTCAGCGATCACATACTCGTTACCAAATTATATAAGGATACGGAACTTCAGGTCTTCACACAGCTCCTCGCGATGAATACAGGAGCAATCGAATGACTAAAAATTCTAAATTCGAATTAAATCGATTGTTATGGTGCTACCCTTTTTTAAATATATTATGTAAAGAGTTCGTTATAATATATAAGTAAACTTGTTGATTGTTCGTATCTACTATACTAGTTGTAGTGTTGTACGTTAACAGTTTCTTTGAAAGACTAGTAAACGAGGTGATACCTACACCTCGTCGCTGTCAGAAAATAATAGCACAAAAAGCTCCTAAATGTTTCAAATTATAACAGTGTAAAATATCAGAATACTGTCGGTGTCTTCATACAGAAGTTACCTCGTTTATTCGTGCTTGAGGCCGGGAGACGGCGAGCGTAGCCGATCCCATATTTTTTGTATACTGACTGTGCAAAATAACTCGTCTGGGCAAGCAAATAATGGCAGCAAAAATGCCACTGAGTGTATACACTTGAGAACTTTCTCCTAATGAGCAGTGATCGTAACTTTTGTAGCATTTTCGGTGCAGCGTAGTGGTGTTAACGGAGTTGGTATGGAAAAATACAATTTAAACGGCTAATTAAGGTTAATATTAACGTTCTTAACGCTAATAAATCATAAGAATTTAAATCGTTTATCCCAATTCCGTTAACACCACTACGCTGCACCGAAAATGCTGCAAAAGTTACAATCACTGCTAAGATATGCTGGTCATTTTTAGTTCCTTGATGTCACAGATGGGAGCAACTTCATATCGCCAGCGCCGGCCAACGAACTATTCAGTTCCTAAGTATTTAATCTTTGTATCTCCTTGTATTTTCATTTCATAGTTTAAGACATGTATTTTTAGGGTCTTAAGTGTAGTTTTTGAGATATACTAGGTATTTTGTTATACAATTATCTATCTTTACATTTAATAAAAGTATTTGTGTGGGTACATTGTTTTCTTTCTTAAAACTATCATAAATGCTTGGTACTCATTTTACACAACACTAACAAGGCAACTCCGCGTAATATAACTACATTCCTTTCAACTATAGATGTACGAAGCTGCTTACATACATTTGACACTTAGTTAGCTTGCGAGGTGTCAAATATACGAAAACATAGCTTCGCATATCTTTGGTGGATATACACCCCAATCGCGGGTAATCAGAGAAATGTTTTTCTATAGCCGGTTTTTTTTATCTATAAAGTATTATGCCATACAATTTCTATGTAAGCAACAAATGAGCCTGCCGTATATTTTACTATGGGCAGTTAAACTACTGAAACCCTTTGAGCGCCATTCTTCATGTACGGCAGTGACATTTATTTAAACGGCAACACATCTTCCATAAGAGATAAAATAAGAACCTTATTCTAAAGCACGAAGGTGACTTTGACAACGTACGTCAGCACCTATAGTTGCTCTTCGCGCCGTTGGCACGACAACACGCGAAACCTTTAGGTGTTATTGGCGTTCGAAGGGTTAAAAAACCCAGTATCAAAATGAAAAATCAAAATCGTTTATTGACGGAAACAAGTTGTTACACAGTATATCTATCAGACTCCAAACTAGGCTGAGCCTGTATTTTGGATGAGAGATGATTAAAGATTCTGCGAGAGGGATTAACAATATTTTTAATCTTACTTACTAGTTATGATTACCGGACAGTCACATTAGAAAAAGAAGAGAAAACTAATTTATGGATGACGTTACTTAATTTCTATACAAACTAAAGATATTGAGAAAACCAGTCGAGCGCCAGACCCCTGATACCCATATATTCCAGTTTTTTTTTTTAGTTTTTTTTGTATAGTTAGCCCTAACGTATTGAGATTTTGTACAGTAAGATTACTTTGAGTTCGACACCGACATATGCTCTTACTCCATTGGATAATCTACTTTAACGTGTGTAACAGTTTCTATTACAAACATACTATTTTAAGAAAGTGTCTATGTAATAGAAACACTATCACATTACTGCTAAAGTATAATATCCAATGGAATGAGAGCATATGTTGCCATGTTTAAAGTAATTTACCTGAGACTTATTCTTTTTTAGGGTTCCGTACCCAAAGGGTAAAAACGGAACCTATTAATAAGACTTCGCTGTCTGTCCGTCCGTCTGTCTGTCACCAGGCTGTATCTCAAGAACCGCGATAGTTAAACAGTTGAAATTTTCACAGATGATGTATTTCTTTTGCCGCTATAACAACAAATATTAAAAACCGGTCAAGTGCGAGTCGGACTCTGCCGTTTTTATAGATAATGGTACGGAACCCTTCGTGCGCGAGTCTGACTCGCACTTGGCCTATTTTTTTGGATCATGTGACCGGAATGAAACAATACAATTTCGTAATAATTTTATTGAAAACGATAAAACATTCCCATAATAATTAATCGTTCAAAACGTAACATGCTTTTACATACTTATATTTGTTTAACAGAAATCGGTATTCCGCAGCCGCGCCTCAGGGGCGCGTCAACAATCATACATATTATTGTAATTTATTTGTAAACCTTGAAAGACATTATGTGGTACCGGAATTGGCAGTGACGCCGTCCCGTCCGCGCCCGTGCTCTGTGTGACCGGGGCTTTATTTGGCAAGCGTAAAGATATCCCCATAGCATATTGGAAATTATGTGTAAGTTGGTAAGTGATGAAACACATTTCGTGAATATTTTTTTGTACCATTCACGTCTTATGGTTTTTTTTTCTTGCAAAATGATAAATTATATTGTACGTCGAAAGCACGACATGTGACTTGCAGATAAATTTAACATCTCTATAAATTTACTAAACTGATTGGAATATCGTAAAACACTTTTATAAAACGAGGATAAATTATTATTTATCTTAAATATTTAAGATTGAGCAACAATATTGGCGTTGATTTTTTTAAATAACGAAGTACATTTAAACAATCGTAATAATGATTTAAACGGTCAATTTTCTGCAAGTTTCAGGTCCCGCTTGGGATTGATACTCCCAGGAACACACAATCACACAGAGCACAAATCGGACCGAACGCTACGTCACGCCACGCGCACTCTACACCGCATTTACACTAATCATAACATTAAGTCGGCTCGCATCGCCTCTAGCATATCGCACATCGCACATTTGTATTGTATTGGCATCAAGACACTATAGTAAAGTTGGCACGCCGGCCGCCGCGCCCCGCCCCGCGCCGATGCTACGTCTATGTGACTTGGCCTTTAAATTAAACCAGAGAGTAGTTATAATGGATTGCGAACGTCAAAAGATAAATCGTAGTAATCTTAGCAGCTTTACTAGATACCTAATAGTTTTTTACAGGTTAATTACATAACTTTTATAGTGGACGTCGATTCTGAGATCGAATCTTTGGTCAAAATTGATAATACATACACGTATTAACTATACTGTATTTTTGGACAGGTTAACTAAATGTAAACAAACAAACACGATTCGACCAATCAGCTAATCAAAATAGCCTTTTGTATCACGCAGCCAATGGAATAATACCATAGTCTAATGCGATTGGCGCTGCGGGAGCAAGTCACATGGTTTTGTTTGTTTATATTTAGTTAACAAGTAAAATCTTAACAAAAAAACATCGACTCCAAACTTTGCCAGATCCTATCCTGCTATATAATTTGAGGAGTTCCCTCGATTTTTCCAAGATCCCGTCATCAGATCTGGACTTGGTGACAATGGGACCAACTAGAAAACATAACCTTTCAAACAAAAAGATAATTATTGAAATCGGTCCACTAGTCTCCGAGTTATCGGTGAACATACATAAAAAAAATATTCCGACGAATTGAGAACCTCCTCCTTTCTTGAAGGCGGTTAAAAACATGTATACCTATCCAAATACTATACACATTTTGTTAGAGGGACACTGTCTGCACTATTTGTAGCGAAGCTGCTATTATCGCCACGAGTTTTTCTTCAACTTCAACATTTTAAGTCTCTACTCCCTGATTATATTCCTATAACTAGGTGTGTCGCAATATGTTGAAAACGGGGATCTACAAAGCTTGATATGCTAGTGAATTCTAATATGACCATAGGGCTACTGTAGTGAATGTGGCCTACTCTTACTGCCTACGATGTGTTAAAGATTCTATAGATACAGCGTTTTTAAAGAGTATGTGAAAGCACTGATGGCTTAATTTAACTGATATGAAATATATTAACCTTGAAATGATTTTAATATAAATAATAGACTTCTAAATGTTCTGTCGCTGACTGTACTTAGCCTTGGAATTTATACGCTTGACGAGATTTAGGTCCTCGGTTACTTTTTGGGACGATGATTTCATTAAATTCACCTTACATGAGTTTTCGTGATACATATAAACTCATTTGGGTATGAGCAGTTCTCTAAGGCTGGGTTGCACCAAACCGCCTGTAATCGTAAGCTGTGTTCGTTAAAATTTGAATGTATGGAAAGTTTGACAAGTTTCTATGGCATGACAGCTGCCGGCGCCATATTTAACGTTGATCGGTCTGTGATCGTAAGTCGGTGCAACCCAGCCTAAGTATGTAGTTGTATTTTTACTAGCTTATTATATGATAAAATAAGAACAACAATTAACCCAGGAACAATACCTCTCTTATATCATTTGGATAGCAAAACAATATTAGGGTGTAAGTTTCAGAAAGGGGTGTAAGTGCAACCATATTTAATTCGATAAAACAAGATGGTAAGGAGGATCGAAGACTTAGGAACAATCAAGGTGTCGAAATGACACGATGTTGGTTTGTGCGACTCGCGGGCGCGGGACGCGGCACTTACCCTACCGTAACATTAGAAAGCACTGGAAGTGTCGGGCGGGCGGCCGGACCTTCAACAACGATAAAATTCCATCCACGCAACAAAGTAAATAGCACTTGTGTGGGGCCACCGCTCAACTGTAATACTTGAGCAATAGAGTTCATAATCGTACAGCCAGTTGTGGGCCCCGTGTGCGGCCGGCCGCCCCGCCGTGGCCGCTCTCGTCAAACTTGTACACACATTTCTTATTTCCTAATCAGCTATCTTACTGTAATTTTATCTGCACTGACTTAATTGCCGCGTTACAAGATAATCGAATATGGAAGTTCGCTTATCTACGCCTCTTTCGCTCTATAATAAGTGCGATAGAGGTGGACATATCCGAACTAGAACGACAAAATCTTCTTCGAGCTCAATTACGTTGGTGGTTAGAGCATCGCGCATGCGAGACGTGAGCTATTAACAAAACAAATAAGCACTCAAGGGGCATTCCAAAAAAAGATACACTTTTACGGGGACGTGACGCGTATGGCAGCACCTTAATAACTTGCAGAATTTTGTATTTTGTGCCGTTGAATTTAAAGCTTAATTATGAAACGTTATCATGCCAAATAAAGGCTTCTTAGCATTATCGGAAGTGTAAAAAAGTAGCGTCACGGACCCGACACTTTTACGGAATGCCCCTGAAGCACAACTACGAGACGGCAGTTGGTAAGTCGCCACACTTGTGACTCTGCAGCTCACGCACGCGGCGAAATTTATCATGGATAAACATTGTACACACATTTGCCATAGTTACTTCTTCCGTGTTTCAATAAATAGTTAAAAGCTATTGGCACTTAACATTGGCACATTTTTAAAGCTGTATTTGGAATTAAATCTATCTCAATCGGATCAATAACCCTTCTACAGCGAATCGAGACCGGCTTTTACTAATTAATATTAATGACATTTGGGCAGTGTTGAAAAGAAAATATTTTCTACTACAACTAGCACAATTTATGATAGATTGGAACTAGTTATGTGCCGTTAAGAGGGCGCAGTACGTTCGGTTCTCCATACAAACGTATTTACGCTCTCATTTTAAAACGCCATGCTAGAATAACATGAAACTTTGTATACACAATGGAATCCGGCATATCTAGGTCGGAAATTAGTTTCTGTTGCTAGAAATTGTCAAAGAAAAAAAAATACGGTTTTTTGAGTTTTTTACGGCTTGTATGAAAACCTTAATAATCGCTGTATTTTTTCTCCATTATAATTTCAAGCAACAGAAACTAATTTCCGACCTAGATATGCCGAATCCCATTGTGTATACAAAGTTTGTTCTTATTCTAGCATGGCGTTTTAAAATGAGAGCATAAATCCGTTTGTATGGAGAACCGAGCGTACTGCGCACTCTCAAGCGGATTATTCCCGATGTGAATTATGGATCCCGATCTAAATGGATGCATGATCACCGAATTCTAGAGAATCCGATAAACCAATATAAAATTGTACGTAATCACGATCTCTCGTGAGCTAGCTTTAAATCATCCAAAACCCTTTGGATACACGTAAAAAACTAACAAAAACATAAAAGAATTACTAAAAATAGTAACAAATCCAACAATAAATTATAAATACACAAAATACAATAAGTAAGGCATCTTACTGAGTTTACTATGGGACTAGTTCGATTTGTTTAAAAAAATGTTTATTTATTTATTTTAAGTATTGAATTGCCAATTTTGGGCTTTGTGTGAGTGACAGGAAAGGCAACCTGTTAATATTTCCAATAGATATGACATCGTGTTGACAAGTATAGCGCTGTTAACCTTTTCGACGCCAACGACGGATATACCCGCATATTTGTTCCACGCCAACCACGGATATATAGGGTTTAACTTCGCGTTTGACATTCCGATGTCATGGCGTGTGAGTGACAGCTTTTGCTTTTGACAGAGCGTTGAAAACGTTAAATCTGGCAAAGTAACTATTCCACGATCCATCATAAAGTGTGTGAGTTGTATTCCCACAGTCCCGTTTCGCTGCAAAGCGTCACGTTATTAGAACGGTAAATCCCAAACCCAAAGGCTACACGATAAATTGTATCAAGTGTACAAGTTCCCGGGAACGGCCCTACAAGCTACGAGCCTATCATAAGAACTAACTGGGGCCGGGTACTATGAACACTTCGCGCTGCGCTACCGTCCGGGAACAGGTATGCCACCCTTGTTCCCCAAGTTTTATTAAATTGCCAAATAGGAATGGGTGAGAACCTTGGAACATTTAGCACAGGAGACGCCAAAATATACTTACCTCTCTGCCAAAGGTCAAACAAACAAAAACAAAAATCTGCCACGTTATTAAAAACTACTTCATTAATCGGTTTATGACTTCATCGTCAGTCTCGTAACCGTTCTCGGCGTGTCAGTCAGTGTGTACTTCGTCATAATGCCTATTATGTGCTCTTTTATGGTCAAAAAATATTTTACTTTAACAAATTTACATACATATTTCAGATGCGAGTATATTTTTGCTTTATTTATAGTTTTAATTTAAATCGTAAATCGAATATCGATTACAAAGTAGATTTAAAATAATAGTACATTACGATACAAGTGCAGAAAACAGGAAATTCGCGTTTTAAATCGACACGAGTTGCGAATTACCTGTGCGGTAAAGTAGCACCATATGTACTGTAAAATCATATGTGCTTGATCTTCACGGTTGACCGTTATATCGACGTATAATGTCAGCCGTATTTCAAGAAATAAGAACTTACTGTCTATGAGATTTTTTATGAAATATGCTACTTAGACACTTCAATCAATTTGGCCACGCGATAATGGACCTAGTGTAAAGGCGGGCAATATCAACTTGTTTTAGTGTAGTAATGGGAAAATGTTTAGTAAATGTGCGTAGTTTTTTTTATACAATATGTGTTATCTCGCTCAACCTTTGGTGAGAATGAGATGCGTTGATGGCGTCTCCTGTCTAAATGCTCTAAGGTGAAAATCACATGAAATATAAGGCACCTTTTGGCCGCCACTGACCGTGACAGCAACTCTATTAAAACACTTCCAGCATGATAAATTGAAAGTTAGGTTAGATCCGAGTGGCGGGTCAAGATTGAATGGGCCAAAGGTGTTCCATACCTAGTGTATTCGGAATTTTCTGAGGTGAACTTTTCAGCACAAACAAAAACATCATAAACAGTAGGTTGAAATAAACGGGAACAGCCATTCAAACATCGGATATTTCCGGAAAGTTCTATAGAACTCACGGCTTCCGCAGTTCACATAGAACACCTAGTAAGGATCCTAAATATCGACTTTACGGTGAAAGCTAGAAGGTTCTAATTGTTGTATCAGTTGATTCGACTAAGCATTCGAGGCTATACGTTAGTTAGATCAATGCCAAAAGGTGGCTCGAAAAGTTCGTCTCAGTAAATATCGACAGCTCAGTTCCGAACTTCGCCGCGAGCTCGGTCGGTCGTCGACCGGCGCCCGGCCCCTCATTATCGTTATTAAACGCGTCTTAGTCTAGGGCTACAGCTAATTATACTATTCCACCGCACGAGGAGACAGGGGGCTCACGTATTTCGTCTCATGTCAGACAGGCAACGGAGTTATTACGACTTGTATACTTATCGATATACAAAATGACATGAGACAACATGAGTCGTGATTAAAAAAAAAAACTATTTTATCCATGATTTTGAACCACTTTTACAAAGGAACCGTCATTTTCTGCTCAACAAATCTGCCTTTTCATAGCAAAAGGTCTTCAATCGTCTACCCGAAATCTATGAAGCAGGTCATTTTTTGGCACGGACAAGGACACAGTTGCAAAATATACTCAACGGCAGATAATTTGACCAAAATTTGATTCGGTTATTTTACACTTTGCTATGATTTCTGGCTAATATTTCTGCCGCTGAGTATACAAAAATAAATCACAAACAATATGGTCACGCTCTTTAATTTGGGACCCATTTCTTTGAATTTCTAAAAATTTTGACAGGGCTGTCACTGATTACTGATTAAAGGGGCCACAAATCAAAGTTCGTGAGTGTACATACGTTAATCGACCACGCTAGTTCAAGAATATGACGTAATGAACGGGAGCCCCCTCTCAAAAGGTCGATTCGTAGTCCGTTATGCACCGGGCCTGATCTCAAGGCACCCGTGAAGACACGTACACACACAAGACTTGTGTAATTGCACCATAACATGAGTTATTAGTGTTATTACAATAGAACCACAAATATAAGTTACATCGGCAGTTTTCTTTCACGCCGACGAGTGCAGACAAGTCAATGAAATCGAATGTATGACCAATTCAATGAAGAACTAGTTGCATTATACGTAAGGGCGGTATTCCACTCGTCCAATATCTTTGTCAAATCTTTGATCAAAGTTCTTTGACGTAGGCCGATTGCACTCATCCAATATCTTTGTCCAAGTTTTATTTTTTTTCATGCGTAGCCATATTGATTTAACTGTCATCGGAATCTTTGATCAAATGTCGGGGTCCCATCCAAGTTTGATGAAATCATCCAATTTCTTTGATCAAAGATATTGGATGAGTTTAATACGGGGTGGTATTCTACTCATCCAATATCTTTGTCAAATCTTTGATCAAAGTTCTTTGACGAAGACCCATTCCACTCATCTAATATTTTTGTCCAAGTTTTATTCTTTTTCATGCGTAGCCATATTGATTTAACTGTCATCGGAATCTTTCATCAAATGTCGGGATCCTATCCAAGTTGGATGAAATCATCCAATTTCTTTGCACAAATGTATATGGGACAAAGATATTGGATGAGTGAAATATCTCCCTACGGTAGAATATGCAATGACAGGTGATCTCGTGCTCTCGCTACGCGCAGCCAGACAAAATGGCGGCCGCCGGAGTTGCCGGCGTCGCGCGCAAATATTTGGGTGATGGCCGTTGACGATTTTACCCGCGCCAATGCAATGCCTTATGATTGGCTAAAATGTTTAAAAAAAAAGCTCATCTCAAACATGCAATGAAATATTGACTGATTATGTTCCTTATAATAGGCTGCGAAGTATGACGTTTCAGGTGCGGCTAGGACAAGAGGTCGTTAATGGAATTTCATACAAATCCTGCAGCCCTAGGCCGGCAAAGTCCTCTTTTTTAATTTCCATTCCACATAAATTTGTGGCAAAGGCATCATGACATTTTGCCACTGTGCGTATTAAAAATAAATCTTTGATTTTTTTGTTGTTTATTTCATTGCATGTTTGAGAAAAGCACTATACATACCTCGGCGGGAAATATGGGGTTGCCCGCCTCAGACCTATCCATCCTATGTCTATATGTCTTCGGCCGGCAACCCCATTCGTCCTGGCCTCTGTAGTAATGTACTATTCTGCGCAGGTGCGTCGATGTAAATTACATTCGTGGTACTACTGTACATTACATGTACTGACAAGAGACCGTTCTCTTTCCAAATGTTAGGGAACTGGTGTTTTTAGTCATAAAATTGTCCGCGGTCCTGATAGTGTCCAATCCATTACTAACATGAGCAGGAAGACTAATTGGAATTTTAAAGGAGCACGCGTCAAAACGGTCATAAAACCAGCAAAGCTGAGAGGTCACCGTACAGGTCTGTAAATCAGAGGTCGGCATAACGGAGTGCGAGTCGTACCTGGCGCCTCGTGGCGTCCCTCACGCTCCCGCGCGCGGCGGCCGGCATCAGAGCAGCACGTCCATGCGCGAGCCGCGCCGCACGAGCCGCGCGCCCGCCTCCGCGTTGCCGACCACGTGGAACGAGATCGTCACGATCTGCTGACCGAAGTTCGCCTCGAATCTGGAACACGGGTTACAAGTGACACTGCTGCCTACTTTTAAGGCGCTGGCTAGGGCAAGCCATTCTCCATACAAAGGTTGTGCAAGTTTTTTGCGTTAGGTTTGGCACTACAGCATTTAATTTTATTTTTTGTTGCTACATATTGGATATACGAAGAACTTGATGTTGAAATTATGCATTATTTAAAAAAAATACAAAAAAAAGAAAAACAACAAGACATAGCTAACAAAAAAATAAAATAAACATATGCACCCAAAATAGTAACTGGACTGCAAACACAAACGAAGAAAAACTTGCACACAGTTTGTATGGAAAGAGCTTGCCCACCCCTTCGCCTTAAAAAACAAAACAGAATAGTACATTGTTTAACGAGGGGCGTTACCGGAAAATTGCGTACGAGAGTCTATCAGAAGCCCGACGCCGAAGGCGGATGACTTTTGATGACTCGAATTTGCTATTTTCTTACGTCCGAGGTAATCAAAATGTTTTCATCACATTTGCGAGGAAATAAATAACTCCAGCAATAATCAAAATTGAAGAAATTGACAACTTCACTTTCAGTATCAGTGCATGGTCGCCGAGAGGAGAGCGCTGCTTGAATATTACAACCAATCACCAAGCAGTATTCTTGCGGCGCGCGGCCTACTAGATTTGTCAGCTTCAATATTTTAACCAATCACAGAGCAGTATACTTATCGAGCGCGGCCAACTAGATATTTTAAACCAATTTAACTCTCTACGGAGTTATGACAATCCATAACTGCCGTGGGAGGTAAATCGGCTATAACTGCTCTATACGCCTGCGTACAATAAGACCCTTTAAGAGCAAGTGTGATGAAAATATACGTACGCATTCATACTGATGACCACTTTGGCTTAGTTGGTAGTTGACCCTGCCTACGACGTGTACTCACTCGGAGGCGATGTTCACGTGCGGCGGCAGGCCGACGGCGTTCTGCACGACCAGGAACAGCTTGGTGGCCAGCTCCAGCACGTGGCACGTGCGCAGCACCAGGTCGCCGCGCCGCCGCCACGCGCCTTCACCCTGTAATACGCATATTTACGCTTTTCATTTTTTATTTTATTTATTTGGCTCACAAAACAAGTTATGGACAATTACATGATATGAGGTACAAGTATAACATAATGGTTCAGATCTGGTCTATAACTCTAAGCATGTGTGCACAGAAGGAAAAAGAAAATTATTAAATCAGAACATGAGCGCTAGAGAGGTGAGATGTCATCTGAACGTACACACCACATATGGACAAGTGGTTTTAATGGAGAGGTTCATACAAAAATTGCGTTTGCTGGTATTTACATAATCTAAATCTATAAGTAAACTAAAATTTTATAACTAGACTAAACCAATAAACTATACTAAACACAGGCGATTAGGGTACAAGACAAAGGTAAGTGTGAAAGCAGTTTACTTACGGAAGACCTTTTTGATTATAGTTTTATTAAATGAGGGCAAGCTGCTTTCGGTAGTGATTTCGTTGTATAAGCGACACATTCTTGTTACAGGATTATAAAATGAGGTGTTATTACTATAAATTTGAAGCTGAAATAGCTTGATACCGTGAAGTCAAAACTGCCAGTGAGAGACGGAGATATACAGAGTGAAGTATGATTCACAAGAGGCCGTTCCGTGTCCATGCCGGTCAGATTTACATGACAGCAGGACGCCGGCCGTTGCACGGCCGCGTCCGAGCCCGGTGACGCCCGGAAGCGGCCCGCCCAGGCCGCGGTTTAGCTGCATACGCTTTTGAGGCAACCTCAGGTTGAGACACGCACGGCTCGCCTGTTTTCTCAAATGCGCACGCGACTCGCGGCGAGCCGGCCTGTGTCGGTCTTTTGACCGTGCTCAAAGGCGCCTCGGTGTGCGTGCCTCGCGTAATTTGGACGTGCATCCGAGCGAGCCGCGAACAGATCGACACGACCTAACTTGTTGTGCTCGAGGCCCCTATGAATTTGAGCAAAACATAAATTAGGTTTTTTTTTTCGTTTGTTTCATCTAACGCCAACACATTTTTTTTAATAGATCGGTCAATTACATTAAATTCAGCAACAGCTGTTATCGGATCCGACGCACAATATTGGCTCACCGCGGGCGCGCTGCCTCACTCGATAATGTTTAAGTGCAATTGCGTACGCAGCTTTTGTTCAACGCAAACATTTGACGGCCGAGGCTCGGAAGCAGTCCGGTCTAGGCCCGGCCCAGACACAACGGTCTGGGCCAGGCCGAGACGCGGAATCATTCTGAAGTGTTCCGTTGGATCAATTTTGGTACGAAACACTAAAATTGATACGGTGTGTTTACGAGTTGTAGTCGTAAGACTTGATTAATTGAAATTGCAGTGATTACCGAACCGATACCGACAAAAAATCTTTATAATTATCGAATTTGTTCCCAAAATTTCACGAGAACGGGTATGAGTAATGCAACCTGTAGAGGAAAACAGCCGGGCAGAAAGGGCGAAAAAATATTTCGATTTTTTCTCGAGTTAAACCAGAGACGCTACGCTCGTTTGGTCAAGAATTTATAATTTCAAATTTCCAAAAACTGAATCGACACTAAAAATCTTTATACATAATTAACGAAAAATGCGACTTGTAGAGGAGAATAGCCGGACGTCCGGACATCTCCCGGATAAGCGAAAGCAATTATGCTTAAGCTGAAACGGCCAATAAATAAATGGGTATAGATCACATTTTTGGACTACCGTGAAGGCATTTAATTCGACTACAATTTACTTGTTTCCGCTGTGACAGAAAAATTAAGATTTGAACGTAACCTTTTTAGGGTTCCGTAGTCAACTAGGACCCCTTATAGTTTCGCCATGTCTGTCCGTCCGTCTGTCCGTCCGTCCGCGGATAATCTCAGTGACCGTTAGCACTAGAAAGCTGATATTTGGTACTAATATGTATATCAATTACGCCGACAAAGTGGTAAAATAAAAAGTGGAAAAAAATATTTTATAGGGTACCTCCCCTATACGTAAAGTGGGGAGTGTTTTTTTTCTTTCATTTTAACCCTAACGTGTGATATAATGTTAGATGGGTATTTAAAAATAAATAGGGGTTTACTAAAATCATTTTTTGATAATGTTAATATTTTCGGAAATAATCGCTCCAGAAGTAAAAAAAAATGTGTCCCCCCCCCCCCCCTCTAACTTTTGAACCATAAGTTTTAAAAATATGAAAAAAATCTCAAAAGTAGAACTTTATAAAAACTTTGTAGGAAAATTATTCTGAACTTGATAGGTTGAATAGTTTTTGAAAAAATTACAAAAATAATTTCTGAACTAAGTTTGTAATTTAACCGTATAAACAGGTGTTTATTGTACCTGTCATTTCTACAAAATCACAATGAAATGACGTGCTTTCATTTGTGTTTCTGTACTTAATATGTCAACTTAATGTGACGGACGGAAAACTACGGAACCCTACACTGAGCGTGGCCCGACACGCTCTTGGCCGGTTTTTCTCCTTTGCTTTGTACAGTTATTATTATTTTGTTTATATGAAACTATAGGTCTAGAATAGTATTACTCACATAGCTATAGCTAAATTAATTATATGTTTTTTAAGATAGTTTGTTTCTAAATAGAGTAAAAAAAAATTGTCAAAACAATTTATATGGGTACCTTCCGTGTCACAAACGAAATTAATTAAATGCCTTACCGAAGTTCCAAAAATTTGGTCATGACCCAAAAAAACAACTCACCGCAAAAAGGCAGCCGGGAGCGAGCGGGGCGTCCCGCGACGAGCACTGCGACAGCTCCTCGCCCGAACTGTCGCCCGCCGACGCGCCGCTCGCGCACTGTACATGAAAATATACGTTAGGACTGATCTACATTAAAAAAAACATCCAGAACAGTTTGAAACCTAATAAAAAATAAGTTTTGCTGGCAGGCGGCACGCTCTCCCATCCGCCATTTTGTTTACGTTGGCATGACATGACAAAAAAAAACGCAGCGAGCGCGCGTCCAGGTGGAGCAGGGCCGCCGTGTATACTGACCGCGCGCACGTGCACCACGAGCAGGTCGTCCGCGTGCGGCGACAGCGAGAGCCGGTACACGGCGTGCGCGGGCACGCGCCGCTTCACGCGCAGCGAGCGCGCGTCCAGCAGCAGCAGCGCCGCCGTGCTCAGCACCGCCAGGCAGCGCGCCACGCGCCCCGACGACCGCGCCACCTGCTCACAAATTGCTAACGTTAGAGACATTATAGAAGCGACAATGGCATTTGGACATGTCTATGTGTTGGATGTTAACATAGATTCTGACGATCCAAGTTGAGGTGCGTTCGGAGGAGACGCAGGCGTCAGGTGTACACACGCACCTTGCCCACGACGTCCGCGAACACGACGTAGCGGTCGTGCGGCGCGGCGGCGCCCCGGCGCCAGGCGCCGGACGCGCGCAGGCGCACGTAGTCGCCCACGAACGGGTGCGCCACCGACGCTGAGTAGCGCACCTTGCGCTCCTTGAACAGCACCGACGCCGTCACCTGCGGATTACAAACTTGTCAGGCAATTGGCGATTAGGGTAGTGAAAGCGTTTATTTATTTATTAAACTAAAAAAATAAATATACAAATGAAAGGACTCGTGAGGAGAATCCTATCGTTAATACGTTTTTTGATTTCTTTTTTTTTAATTCTACACTCGAAAAGTACACGCAACAGTCAACAATTTATGACCCTAAAGTTAAAACAGAAAATCTTTTTTTGAAAAAAGATGACAATTGCGCGAATATGCTTCGCGCGGGCCACTCGACCGACGCAGTTGCTGTGAAGGACGTCTCATAGTCAAAGAACGTACCTTCTCCCGCATCCGATTCCTGGCGGTCTGATCGAACGCCTGCCTGTACACTTGACAACGCCATCTATGGTGCAGTCTCCGCAACAGCGCGTCGGTGCGGGCCAACAGCGCCGGGCGCTGCGGCGCGGGCCAGGCGGCGCACAGCGGGCTGCGGTGGCGCGCGGGCAGGCGCCGCCACAGCCCCAGCAGGTACTGGCGGCGCGCGAACGTGCTCCACGCGCGCCACACGACGCTCGCGGCCGCTGCGCGCGCGCACGCCAGCGCAGGGGCGCCACTGATGCCGGACACTGTAAACAAAGTGCTCATAGTGTTGGGAGTTAAAGCTTGGCCGAGCTTTAAAGGCTCGAGCCGGCAGGTTGCGTTTGTCGGCCTGTTTAACCTAGTTAGTAGTGACACTGCCTACGAGGCCGGAGGTCCCGAGTTCGAATTTCGGTAAGGGAATTTGTTTATGTGATGAACAAAAACATTTGTTTCTAAGAATCTATTAAGAATATCATCGTCTAGCTAGACTTATAAACAAGCTTTATTGAGACATTGTAAGAATAGTTCGTATAATTTTTTTTTTATTATTATTGCGTAAGCGACGGATTCCGCATGGCGCATACGCTCTTTTGCAAAGTACCCCTGCTACGCTAAGTTCCCGATTATTCATTACCGATTTGTGCTCATAACCATTTGATTTATTTATTTGCATCGAAAATGAGTTCCTGCAGTGGATGCCAGCAACTAATTAGCGTCACGGATAAGATGACCTGCTCGTTATGTCCTAAGTATTTTCACTATTCGTGTGTGAACATAACAAGGGAGAACTACTCGAAATTGTCGTCGAAAGTTAAGTCTACGTGGAAATGCCCCGAATGTAAGGCAGCCCGCAAGTTAAAAGACAACAGCGAGACGTCGGTATTGGGACAGGATGCTGGCGATGCCGATAGCTGTACATTGTCGCTGGACCTGATCAACAATCGTATGACGCAATTTGAATCATCTATACGGGCCTCCATTGAGTCACAAATCAGGGCAGGCTTTGAAAGAATTCGAGAAAATCTAGACCTAATTCCGGACCTGCTTAAAAACGTCGAATTTATATCAGAGAGGTATGATGAAATACAGGGAGAACTGAATCGTCTCCGCTCCAAGACATCAGAATTAAAAGCAATAAATAGCACGCTACAGGATAATGTTAAGGACCTCAACGCTAGACTGGCTCAAATCGAGCAGCAGTCTCGAGAAACCAACGTCGAAATTCAGTGTCTCCCCGAACACTCGAACGAGAATTTGGTTTCCACCGTTATTCAGCTCGGAAATGTCGTGTCGTGTCCAATTGTGGAGAAGGACATATTATTATGTACTCGAGTTGCAAAGTCAAACCGTGGTACTACGAGGCCTCGGTCCGTAGTTGTCAAGCTGCCGTCCCCTCGCGCACGCGATACCCTGCTGGCGGCCTGCCTGACTTTCAACAAATCTAACCCGACGGAGAAACTAAATTCATCGCATCTTGGAATCGGCGGAGACATTAAACAACCAATTTACGTCGTGGAACACTTGTCACCTGGAAACCGTGCGCTGCACGCCGAAGCTAGGGCCCTCAGAAGAGAAAAGGGCTATAAGTACCTATGGACGCGCAACGGACGTATTTTACTAAAGAAAGATGATAAGGATGATACAATCTGGGTTAAAAATATGGAAGTGTTGTCAGCCCTCAGAACATCTTTTTTATTAGTTAGTATATACATGAATGGGTATTAAATACTTTAATTAAAAATGGGTGAGTTAAGTATTTACTACCAAAATGCTAGAAGTATTAGAGGTAAACTTCATGAATTGTATTTGTCATCTTTAAGGGTTGATTATGACGTCATAATTATAACTGAAACTTGGCTTAATGATAGCGTCTTTGATAATGAAATACTTAATAGTAATTATAGAATATATCGTAGAGATAGAAGTAGCGCACCGGGATCTAAATCTGATGGAGGCGGCGTGTTGATAGCAGTTTCAAAGAAATTAAATTCAGCAAGGTCACCTGCCCTCGAAAGTAACCACGAAGATATTTGGGTTCAAGTCTGTAGCAGTTCCAACGCGTCTTTCGTGTTATATATTTGCGCAGTTTACGTACCCCCTCCTGTATCTTGTGACCGACTTAATAACCACCTTGATTGTATAAGTAATAGTATTTCATCCATTAGCGATAGCGCCATGTTATTAGTAGTTGGAGATTTTAATATTGGGAGCATTGTTTGGATTGACGATCCTCATAATAATAATTCGAATACATCATCACTCGCACTTATGAACTCCTGCTCCTCAGGTATGGAAGTCGCTATTTCAGATTTTATGTCTCTTCACGATCTAAATCAGTTTAACCTTACCAAAAACAAGGATGATAGAATTTTAGACTTAGTACTTTGTTCTAGTAAAATTGTTAAAACCATTCCTGCCGATTCTCTCTCTAAAACTGACTCATTTCATCCACCATTGCTTATTACAATTGATTTTCCAAGAAATTTTTTTTTAAAGTATACTAGTGTAAATAAATTAGATTTTTTTGCAGCTGACTACACAAACATTAATAATCAGCTTAATAATGTTAACTGGGAATCTATTCTCAAGTCTTTGAATTGTGTCAACGAAATGGTTAAAGTTTTTTATCGTGTAGTTGGTGACATAATTACCAAAAATGTTCCAACAAAAATTATTAATAAAGGTAAATATCCGGTCTGGTACACAAAACCCCTAATTAAGTTAATTAAATATAAAGAAAAACTTCGTCAGAAAGTGAAAAAATTCAGGAATCCTATTGACGAGTTTAAATTCAAGAATGCGAGAGCTAAATGTCATCAGCTTATCGACGAAACCTACGCAAAATATCTAGAAACTGTAGAGGAATCTATTTCCAGTAACAATTTAAAAACGTTTTGGTCCTTTATTAAATCTAAACGACAAAATAGGAGCTCATTTCCTGGAGAAATGTATTTAAAGAGTACAAAATTGTCTACTCCTGCTTCAATATGTAATGCTTTTGCCGATCATTTTTCCTCGGTCTATTTGGATAACCACTGTATAACAACACTCCCTTTTCAATAGCTAATAAGTCCACCACTCCTGGTACTTTAGCCAGCATACGTTTCACCCCTGAAATTGTTGAAAAAGCATTTAAGAAAGTAAATAAAAACAAGGGAGCAGGACCTGATAACATTCCGGCAATCTTTATCTTCAACTGTGCTAGTAGTCTGACTAAACCTCTATGTTTTATTTACAATTTTTCTCTTAGTAGCGGAACTATCCCTTCAATTTGGAAGGAAGCTAACGTTCTACCTATCCCAAAGACCGGCAGTGCCAACTGTGTACGTTGCGTAAACATATGACGATGGGCGAGCTGAGAGGTATGAATGGGCTTACTTGTGATGAGCTGGTGGTTTAGTGGACTGTATTTGGAGCGGATGCCGTGGCTGGCCCTGATGGGTGATGAGCTGAAGGACGCTGCTGCTGCTGAACTGATTGATGGCTTCTGGGTATAGTCGAGCTGACGAGTCTTTCACGCACACACACACACTGAACACTGCGGGAAAGTCACACGCGTGGTTAATGTCCTGAGCTGATAGTCACTTCACAACTTCACTGTTAACTGCCGGCCGGCTATTCGAATGTTCGTTCTCACGCGAATGCAGAAAATTAGAGAGAGAGCTAGTGACGTCTGCGCTTGACGGCGGCTGAATGTGAGACTGGTGGCGCGGCGTGTGCGCCGCTGAGAGCGGAAAGAGTGAGCGAATGAATGAAGTGTGAATCGTCGCGCTTATTGGCGCGAACATCCTGGGGGGGGCCGGAGTAGAGCCTCTTCTTGAGCTGAATCCAATGGTAGCCTGGCTATCTTGAGTACAGGTCTGCGGAGATGTCCATGGGCAGTGTCCAGATCCACAACTCGAATCACTCCATCCCGTCCGGGTATTGTGCGGGTAATTCGACCCAGTCTCCACTGTAGCGGTGGTAAGTCGTCTTCCTTGATGAGTACCAGTTCGCCAATTTGAGGGGGTGAAGAAGGGGAGAGCCACTTAGAGCGAGTCTGAAGAGTATGGAGGTAGGATCTGGTCCATAGAGTCCAAAAGCGCTGAGAAAGAGCTTGTACGAGCTGAAAACGTTTTAGGGCGGATAATGGCCTATCGTCAAAGGATGGCTCGGGCAGAGCAGTAAGCGGCCGGCCGATGATAAAATGGCCCGCGGTTAATGGTTCAATATCCGAGGGATCGGACGAAAGTGGACAGAGAGGCCTAGAGTTGAGTACCGCCTCAATTCGTGCCAGGAGTGTGGAAAATTCCTCAAAGGTAAGGTGCTGCTCACCAACCACACGATAAAGCAACTGTTTCGTGGATTTGACGTTAATTTCATGTAAAGCACCGAACCAGGGTCCCTTTGGGGGGTTCAGCAGCCAGGTTATGTGCTGGTTGGCAAGCTTGTGTGTGATTGCATCATTATTTGCAGAGAGGAAGTTCTGAACTTCTTTGAGCTGATTTCTAGCGCCTACATAATTTGTGCCGCAATCCGATCTGATTAGGACCGGTGTACCGCGACGCGAGGTAAATCTTTGTAACGCCGCAAGAAAGGCTTCCGTGGTAAGGGCAGAGACGGCCTCCAAATGAACTGCCTTCGTTGTGAGGCACACAAATATGCAAAAGTACGCCTTCAAGAGTTTAGCGTTCCGTAACGTGCTAGACTTAACGAGAAATGGGCCGGCAAAATCAGTCGTGACTTGGCTAAATACGGGCTGAGGGTTAACCCTGTCTGCTGGCAGGTCAGCCATGAGCGGGGCTGCAGGTTGAGCGCGGCATCGGAAACATCTAATGCATTTGAATACCCGGTGTCGGACCGCACGGCGAGCGGATAATATCCAGTATTGCTGGCGCAGAATGGCGTGCAGAGTGTCAGCGCCAGGATGACAGTGTACTTTGTGGTAATAGTCAATAATGAGGTCAACGAGTGGACTAGCGCGGGGCAGAATGAATGGGTGCTGAGCGTCGTACCTAATCGACGCCTGAGAGAGACGACCACCAACCCTCAAGAGACCGTCTTTCATAAATGGCGAGAGACGCTGGAGTCGGTTGGTGCAAAGTTTGTTCGTTTGGAGACGATGAATATCCTCCGCAAATTCATTCTGCTGAACAGAGCGGATCCAGAACGACAGAGCATCCCTACGTTCGCTAACTGTTAATGGTCCAGAGCACCGTTCATCCGGGCCGCGCTTACAATTAGAAATGAAGCGCTTTATGCAAGCCGTCACTCCGACGAGCTTGTTAAGAGAGCTGAAGCGAGTAAGCAGATCATGATCAAAATCAGGAATTGCTATATGAGCCGCCACCTTTTTTGGCTTGAGGCCTGGCAAGGCGTGATGACCCAAAGCGGTTGGCATCTGGGGCCAGGTGTGAGGAGGTTCTTTGAGCCAGCTGGGAGACCACCAGAGGTCATGAATTGAAAGAGATTGGGCTGACATTCCCCTGCTCGCACAGTCTGCAGGGTTGAGGTTCGTGGGAACATGTCTCCACGTTGAGCTGATTGGGCTAGACATTATTTTAGCCACTCGGTTGGCTTCGAACGTCTGAAGTCGGTGAGGGGGCGTGTTGAGCCATGCTAAAACTATGGTGCTGTCTGACCAGCACGTATGTTGATCTATAACAATATGAGCTGACAGTTGAGCTGACACTCGTGTCATGAGCTGTGATAAAAGGGCTGCAGCTGAGAGTTCCAGCTTAGGAATTGAGAGGCGATTCTTGATAGGCGCGACCTTTGACTTGGCAATGACCAAATGTACATTGACATGTCCGGTGGCGTCGAGCTCGCGCAGATAAATGACAGCGCCAAAACCGGCCTCTGATGCGTCTGCGAACCCGACAAGCGAGTAAGTGGACGTGGGCTTGTGTTTGCAGAAGTGCCGAGGTAAGCGGAGATTAGAGAGCTGAGGAAGATCCTGTGAAATGTGCTGCCACTCTGTGTGGACGTCATCGGGGGTGGGTTCGTCCCATTCCAATTTCAGAAGCCATAACTTCTGTAGAAGGAGCTTTGCGCGGAAGATGACCGGTGTAACCCATCCGTTGGGGTCATAAAGAGAAGCTACTGTGCTGAGAATAGAGCGCTTAGTGATTTGAGTCAATGAGGGGAGAGAGATGCGATAAGTGAACTCATCCGATTGAGGAATCCACTGTATACCTAAAACTTTAATTGAATTCGCTTCTGGGCTGATGTCAAAGTCTTTAGGCATGTCACATTGGTCATCTGGGAACTGTTCAAGGAGCTGAGGGGAGTTAGAGGTCCATTTACTGAGCTGAAAGCTACCTAGGGCGAGTAACTCAATCAACTCTGTTTGGAGTGCCTGAGCAGACTCCACAGAGTCATGACCACAGAGAATATCGTCAACGAAGACTGAATGGCGTAGGACCTGAGCAGCTTGTGGGTGGCGATGACCTTCGTCATCAGCCAATTGGAGCAGAGTGCGGAGGGCGTGGTACGGGCTTGATCTCAAGCCATACGTGACCGTATTGAGGGCATAAGTGAGCAGAGGCTGGTCAGGTGACGACCGCCAGAGAATGAGTTGATACTGTCGTTGGTCTGGGCGGATGAGTATGTTTCTGAACATCATTCTGATGTCAGTGCTGAAAACTACGGGGTGTGTCCTGAATGACATGATAATGTCAACAATATCTTGTTGGAGAGCTGGACCTGTGTGCAGGCAATCATTGAGACTGACGCCATTTGAGCTTCTACTACTACCATCGAATACGGTGCGTAGTTTATCGGATCCCGATTTGAGGATTCCAAGATGGGGAATATAGAAGTGAGGCTTATTCGCAAAGGTACTAGGGTGACAAGGTGACATGTGTCCTAGTTTGATATAGTCGTTCATGAAGTCAACATATTTAGAGCGGAGGGGCGGATTCGCTTGTAGCTTCTTTTCGAGGTTAAGAAACCTGCGTAGAGCAATAGCATGAGTGTTGCCTAAGGTCGGCGCTTCTGGTAGAAACGGTAATGTTACCATATAACGACCTGATGGTTCTCGAGTGGTTGTAGTGCGGAAAATGTCCTCGCACTGCTCGTGTAATGGCCTGATCTGTGTGTGAGATTGGGGTTCTTCTGTCTCCCAGAACCTCTCAAGGCTCTTGCAGATATCATGAGTAGATGCGCCAGATTCCGTTTGTGAGCTGATCATGTGTGCTGAATTAGACTGGTTCGTCGGTGTTGCATATAAGTCCTCAATGGGTCCTATCAATGCAAAGTCAAAAATCGTGCCGAAGGCTATGGGCTTCCCGCGGCCTAACGAGACCTTAGTCCCGTCCAGAACTTGGCCAAGGACGTCGGAACCTAATAAGAGATCGATTGGAGCTGGTGTGTTATATTCCTGATCTGCCAAGGGAATCGGAGCTTGGCCTTTCATTCGTGCAATGTGTGGGACCTTTTGCAATGGTAAATAACCTGTGACATTCTTCAAAATATGCGCTGTAGCTGTAATCGTGGGTGTGTCATGATGTGTAGGTCGACATACTATTGTGATTGATGCCTTTGATTCCTGCATATGATGGTCTCCCACTCCTGTGATTTTTAGTGATGCTGAGTTTAGCGGTAAATTTAATATTCGAGCCATGCGCTGAGTTATAAGTGTTAACATACTACCACAATCTAGGAGGGCTCTCGCTGTGTGAAACTGGCCATTTACGTCTGCTATTTTTAGCGAGACGGTAGGCAATAAAATGGGTTGAGTGTTGACGTGCTCTTCTCGTTGTGGGGAATTATAAGAAGCATGTTCTGATGTTGGAGCTGATCTCGCAGAGTGGGCTTGTGGTGTCTGTGTATGGGCTGAGTGTGTGGGCTTTGGGTATGAGTGTGTGAGCTGATCGGTATCCTCTTCATCGTGTTCTGTTATTGTGGATAGTCATAGTTGACTACCTATACGACACCTACTGGGCGAGCGAGAGTGATGGGGTGAGTTGTTCTGGGACGTGGGGTTCGCCTGTGAGGCTTGTGCTGAGGAGTGTTGGTGCTCATGGGCTGGACGCTGTCTGGGTTGTTCCCTCAAATGTGCTGGTAACAGATGAGCGGACGTATGGGTAGGCGACGAGGCACCGGGGCGATGAAGAGATGTGTGGTGCCTGTCGTTGCCACACTCTTTGCACGCCCGTGTGGACTTGCACTCATTTTCATAATGAGGGCCAAGGCAGCGTCGGCAGCGGTTGCGGGCCTGAATAAAGTCCCAGCGGCCTTGAATTGGTTGGTCGTTGTACCGTGGGCAGGCGATGAGCTTGTGCCCGGTATCTCTGCAGTATGGGCAGGGCATATTGTTGGGGGCGTTAGCGCCTTGAGCTGAAGGTTGAGCTGAGTAAACCGGCCTGTGTTGAGCTGGGTAGTCTGATCGACTCCTGACCGGGGTCATAGGGCGCGGTTCTTGATACGCGGGTTGCCTGGGCGGGCCACGAGGGGTATTGACCGGAGACTGCCTGCGGTACTGGCCCGGCTGTGGCGAGTGCTGAGTGACTTGGGAGGGACCTGGGCTAGACCACTCGGTCTCTACACAACGCGCGTGTTCTTCCAAAAAGGCGATCAAATTCTTGAGGGTGGGCAGAGTCTGGCGTGAACCGTATTTACGTTCAAAGAGGGTGCGGAGTTCACCCTTAAGTTTCCGTACAACTATGGATACGAAAACATAGTCACTATCTTTCATGGGAAGGTCGAGATTATTAAGGGCGCATTGCGCTGAAATGAGCGGTGTTAAAAAGAGCGTGCGGATATCTGAGCGCACGTGAATGTTGGGTAGGCCTAGGATGATGTCGACAAACCGGTCGATCAGGACGCGACGATTTTCATAACGCCGGGTCAGAATGTCCATGGCTACGGTGAAATTTTCGCTGGTGAGCTGAAGGTGGGATACCATACTGCGTGCCTCGCCTGTCAGGCATGAGAGCAGGTAGTGGAGCTTTACTGCATCCGAAATGGTGGTCATGTCATCGGTGAGACTCTTGAAGATGGCAATGAAGGAAGGCCAGTCTTCAATTTTTGAGCTGAACTTTGGGAGTGCAATTTTGGGCAGTACGGTTGCAGGCGTGGCTGAAGTGGAGGGGTGAGAAGTCTCCGGAAGGGCTGAGGTCACACTTAACTTTTCGAACGCGACTAGGATGTCGTTATAATCCGCAATCGCGCTGTCGTAATTGTCTGTATACATGTTTTCGGTCTCGTCTGAGAGAGTTTCGTCATCCAGTATTTCATGGTAGACGTCCTCTAATTTTGTTTTGTGCACCTCCAATTTTGTGTACCGAGCAGTAAAGTCCGACACCGAATATTTTTTTGTATCTTTGTCTAGTACGGCCAAAGCGATTTCCTTGAGCTGGGCAATTGCCTTTGCTGCCTCTCTGAAAATAGCTGCTTGAGATTTGGTCGGCATTGTGTTTTTTTTTATAAAATGTATGAATCCGAGTGTATATAATGAGCGGTGATTGCTGGATGTGCTGGATGGTTGCTTGTAAGAGATTGTGTGAGTGAGCAATTTACATTAAAAAACTAAAAATTAAATAAAAATAAAAAAAAACTGTAAGAAATTTGTAACACCCTGTATATTCTAATTGTTTCAGCAGCCTGTATATTGTGAGAGGAGTGAATAAATATTGTTTTTTTTTTGTACTTAAAAATAATTTCTGGAGCAAAGTTTAATTATGTATGTGTTTTATGTCACCCTGTATATATAAAATGTGCTGAGCAGACTGTATGGGACGCTTGAGCGTTTTTATTTTTGAAATTTAAATGGAAACAAAATCGATGAGCAAGTTATTAAAAAGGTACCTTATGGTCACCCTGTATGGGGCTGAATTGAAGTCAACCTGTGTACTACTTCGTATTAATATGATATCGGTAATTGCGAAATGAGAAAACCGTATTTGTGCCTATTTGAGTATGTATAAAAGTATTTTTTATTTTTAGTTGAGGGTTTTTAATTATGTGTGCTGAACCCTATGATTTCAATCTTGTTATTGTTAATCCCCAATAGATCGTACCCTAATTCTTTATAAATATTAATCTAACTTCTAGGTTGCGGGCAGTAACGGTACTTATCTAGTTATGTAATTAGATGTATTGAGCTGAATAGTGTCCACAACTTATGTAGGTATGCTATAGTATACTGTGAGTGTCTTATTACTTATATTATAACGCCTGCGGCGCTTGCAACTTTGTAATGATGCAATCACAAACAAGTCTAGGATTAATTTATGAGTAATTCTCCACACTTTCTGGTTATTGTTGTTGAGAAGATGATCTGATTTGAATATGAGTTATTGCTATAACGGGATGAAGGTCGCTAAGCGTAACCTTTGTACCTAGGTACCTACGAGCGGACGAAATGTTCTGGGCCGATTTTGAGGTAAACAAAGTGAGGTTTGCTACTTGTAAATTTGGTACCTTTATTAAAATGGGCTGAGTTTGCAATGTAATGTGAATAGGTACGTACGTTAAAATGGGCTGGGTTTTATGGACGAGAGTTTTTTTTTTTGAAATGTGGGTGGGATTTTTTTTTTTTTAGAAACTGTATATCCACAGGACGATGGACTAAAAGGATTCTGACGGTTCGATAGACCGTAAATTCTAACGGCTCGAAGGATCAAAATTATGTGTACGTTGCGTAAACATATGACGATGGGCGAGCTGAGAGGTATGAATGGGCTTACTTGTGATGAGCTGGTGGTTTAGTGGACTGTATTTGGAGCGGATGCCGTGGCTGGCCCTGATGGGTGATGAGCTGAAGGACGCTGCTGCTGCTGAACTGATTGATGGCTTCTGGGTATAGTCGAGCTGACGAGTCTTTCACGCACACACACACACTGAACACTGCGGGAAAGTCACACGCGTGGTTAATGTCCTGAGCTGATAGTCACTTCACAACTTCACTGTTAACTGCCGGCCGGCTATTCGAATGTTCGTTCTCACGCGAATGCAGAAAATTAGAGAGAGAGCTAGTGACGTCTGCGCTTGACGGCGGCTGAATGTGAGACTGGTGGCGCGGCGTGTGCGCCGCTGAGAGCGGAAAGAGTGAGCGAATGAATGAAGTGTGAATCGTCGCGCTTATTGGCGCGAACACCAACAATATTGAAAATTATAGACCCATATCACTCCTTTCTGTTCTTGGTAAGGTATTTGAATCGCTGGTGAACCCCATTTTAATGAGTCATCTTAAGCCTTTCCTTATTCCTCAACAACACGGGTTTCGCAATAACAAATCGACAGTATCAAACCTGGTACTGGTTACCTCTGAGCTAGCTGAAGCTTTAGACAAAGGAGCGCAAGTTGACGCTATTTACACGGATATTGGGAAGGCTTTTGATCGAGTCAATCACGATATCCTGATAAGGAAGCTTAGTGATTTCGGAATCCATGGTAATCTATTGAATTGGTTTTCATGTTACCTTTGTTCAAGATCACAGAAGGTTTTAGTGTGTGGTCAAGAGTCGAGAAGTTTCGGTGCTCCCTCTGGCGTACCACAGGGGTCTCATCTAGGCCCGACATTATTTTTGGCTTTTATAAACGACATGTCTGAAGTAATACGCTCATCAAGATTTTCCCTATTTGCCGACGATTTGAAAATATTTAAAGTAATTAATACACCTTACGATTCATTACAATTGCAAGACGACCTAACTCGTATTTCCAAATGGTCTGAACAAAATAAATTACCTTTGAACACTAGCAAATGTAAGCACATAAAATTCACGCGAAAGAGACTTTCCTTAGCAACGTCATATGTTATAAACAGTGTTAGTTTAGAAGAGGTTTCCGTAATAAAAGATTTAGGTGTTCTATTGGACAGCCAGCTCTCTTTCATCGCCCATATAGACGTGATTATCAATAAGGCTTATAAAATGCTAGGTTTTGTATGGCGGAATTGCAAAATCTTCAAAGGTAGGACGGCTCTAGTAACTGCATATTCTGCCATAGTTAGAAATCTTCTGGAATACTGTTCCAGTGTCTGGAACCCTCAATATAGATGCCATCAAGACAGAATTGAACGGATCCAAAAAAGATTTCTTTTCTTTTTATCAATCCACCAAAAGAAACTCCGTTCCCTTCCAACCTACAATGATAGACTAAAATTTTTCAAATTAGCGTCATTAAACAAACGCCGATGGATTTCTGATCAGGTCTTGCTCCACAAAATCTTGGCGGGGGTTATTGATTCCCCTGAGCTATTGGGTATGATTAAATTCTCAGTTCCTAGACAAAACTCTCGCATAGTAAATTTCCGGCCTCTTGCCATTAAGAACTATCGCACAAATCTTGGTTCCCAAAGTGTTCTTCCGAGAATTTGTAGGGAACATAATAAGCTGTTCAAAGCCACTAGGGTGGATTTGTTGTCAATGTCTCAAATGAGTTTTAAAAAGTTTTTGTATAAATTTTATAAATTATAGCTTAAATAACTGTTAACTACCTAGTTACCTACTTCTAAGGTGTTTTTTTTTCCGTATTTGTAAACACTTCACAATGTTTAGCTTTATTTCAACGTACATGTTGTGTTTGCCTGTAATTGGATAAACACTCTGCCTTGTTTTTGTACACATAATTTATTTTGTAAGTCACATAGTGTTATATCTGTTGGCGAACCTAAATAAATAAATAAATAAATAAAAAATAAATTACATTCTGATATATGACTTATTTTCATTCATCCTTGTAATGTTTTATTATAGTCATTTGTTCGACATTTATGTTATGTGTACCCTTGATATTGCTATTTAATGTATAATGTAGGTACACGCTGCAAATTATAATTTATTTTCCATTTTTACTTCTTAAGATATTATTGATTATTATATAGTAAAACGATCGCTATATGACCAGTTATATAAGCAAAATGTGTGTTTTATATGAAATTTGTATATAAGATACATAAAGTGAACATGCATACTAAGGTGGTGCGTACCTGAGGGCCGGGGCGCGGCGGGCGCGGGCGCGGCGGGGCGGCGGCGCGCGCGCCACGCCCGCGCTATGACGCGCTGCGCCCGCGCCCGCCGCCGCTGCCGGTGCCGCCGCCACGCCGCTTGCGCCGCTTTAATCAGCTCCTCCACGCGAGTCGCCCGGAGGGCTTCCAACTCCCATACCTGTTCACACGTGTTTCACTTTTGAACAATAGGATAATCTATAACCATAAATTGCATAGAAAAGTCGGCTATATATAGTAGAATAACATCTATGAAAGATACATTATTCACACTGACAAACTCTGTTTCAATGGGAAGTTCTCTCTACAGCAAATAGCAAAGTCAACGGCGTGTGCATACTACGTTTTACCTGTACGTGGTGACGTGGCCACTAGCTACGTTGTGCCTCATAGTTCGGGCGCCGTGTTGCATCGACACACGCGGATATCACGTATTCGCAGTACTACAAATGTCCTATCCTTAAGATGTGTACGCAGTGTCCGCAGTACGCTCGGTGTGGCTCGGTTTTCCATACAAACGTATTTACGCTCTCATTTTAAAACGCCATGCTAGAATAACATGAAACTTTGTACACACAATCGCATGCGGCATAGCTCGGTCGGAAATTAGTTTCTGTTGCTTGAAATTATAATGGAGAAAAAATACAGCGATTATTAAGGTTTTCATACAAGCCGCAAAAACTCAAAAAACCGTTGTATTTTTTTCTTTGACAATTTCTAGCAACAGAATAGTACATTTCGATGCTAGTGCGGAAAGTATGTCATTTCTTCACGAGTACCGAGGGATGCCACGAGCCGCAGGCGAGTGGCAACACTCGGGACGAGTGAAAAATGACATTTCCGCACGTGTATTGAACGACGTTTTTTAATACAGTTGCGAAAAAATAAGAAAAACAACAAGTAATATTTATAAAAACAATATCGAATGTTGCCTTTAGAAACTTAAAACATGCTTGCAGTAAGTAAAAACGCCTCTTCTTTGACAGGCGTTTCGGCAGCTATTCCGTTCCACTCAGACAACTTATTAAGAACGGTTTTTCAATATTCAATATTAAAAAATAAACGTGTTATAATGATGAAGAGGTAAGTAATAAAATATGAAATGTGAATATTTTTCGTATTCTGATATTAACAGTAGGTTTTTATGTTGATTACGACGTTTAAAGGAAACTAATATTTAACACACAGCAATAAGGAGTCATGCATTGGAACAAGCATAAATTTAAAAAAATTGGAAAAGTGAAAAGCACTAGTGCGCGAAAACCAACTTTCCGCACGCTAAACAGCTACGTAAAGTAGCACTTTTTGAGCAACTGTATTAAAAACAAATTTTCGACCTAGATATGCCGGATCCCATTGTGTATACAAAGTTTCATGTTATTCTAGCACTGGGGTTTTAAAATGAGAGCGTAAATACGTTTGTACGGAGAACCGAGCGTCCTGCGCCCTCTTAACCTAGAGGAGCCTGCGGAGAAGGCCACGTGTGAGCCAGCAGACGCCACTCACCGTCCTTGGGCTCCGGATGAACACCTTGGTGCGGCCGTACGCGAACTCGGCGCTGGGGATGGGCAGCGCGCGCAGCAGCGCGCGCGCGGCGCGCACGGGGTCGGCGGCGGGCGGCGGCGCGCGCGCCAGCAGCCCGTAGCGCGCCAGCACGCTGCGCGCGCACCACGACTCGCACCAGCCCGCGCGCCGCAGCAGCGCCATGTCCATGATGCTGCCGACAACAAACATCACCTAAATATGTATAGTAGAACCTAATGCCATTAAGCCCGCCTTTTGCACGTTAAGAGTTCTTATTGTGCAATAAAGATTAAATAAATAAATAAATAAATAATAGTACATTACGATACAAGTGCAGAGAACAGGAAATTCGCAACGAGTGGTGATAAATTGAAACACGACCGAAGGGAGTGTTTTAAATCGACACGAGTTGCGTATTACCTGTTCGCACGTGTATCGGACAACTTTTACAGCACGTATGGATCTTTAAAGTTTCGACATATGCACGTAATGTGCTGATTATCGCACTCGTGCGGTAAAGTAGCACCATATGTACTGTAATAGTACATTACGATACAAGGGTTGTAAAAGAAAGAAAGGCCGATATCGCAGATATTTGAGACCTGAGCCGCAGGCGAGGGTCATAAATATGCGAGAGAGGGCTTTCTGTTTTACGACCCGTGTTTTGTACACAATTTTACGTCACCACTAGGCCAAAAAGTGGGTTTTTCCGGACGCGCAGTGTGCGGTAAAACGCGCTTTTTGGCAAGGTGTGGTGTAAATATATTTTATTTGTTTATTTTTAATTTTTTAATTTTGTAGCTGCATGCATAAGAAGCTCTGTTTTACTCGGTGTTCCAAATGTTACAATTTATCAAACACGATGTTAATAAATATTCTTATTAAGGAAACTGTAAGTCTAGTTTTAAGGAAATTTTCTAGTATTACATATAAGTCTGATACAACTATAAAAGACTGTTTGTTTCTTAAATAAATAAATAAAAATAAAATAAAATAAAGCGGCGTCTACACGTTATGTGCGGCATGTTCGAACGCGGCACGTTCGACCGCAGCAGCCGCACGCAGTATATAGTCGTGTTTTGCGCGCGCGGCAGCTCGAACATTGCCGTAACGTACCGCTGGCTGAGCCGATCTTTCTCGACTCGAAACAAAGCGCACAATTACACATGTCAGCATCACAAGTAGCTATGCGGGCCTAGTGCTCAAATTGTGAACGTGTCATACAGCTTAGCTACTTCTGCTGTTAACTGGACAAGCAGTATTAAGATCTATCCGTTCTTTATTGACTGAGCGAGCGAAGCGTATGCCTGTCTGTCTGTCCGGATGTTCTCCTCTACAGGTCGCATTTCTCAACTGATTCTCGTGAAAATTTGTAATAATTAAATAGATTTTTTTTGTCGAGTCAGTTTATGGAAATTATTAAATTTGAAGTAGTTATTTGTTCAACAAGAGAGAATGTTGAGTACCAAGCCAGCGAAAGATTCTATAATTCAAAATTAGAATCTTGAGCGTAGCGAGCGACTCAAAGACACGAGATGCAAATATCTTTGCTCTCGTGTGATACATACAACTTTTCACCTCAGCAGCGATAACATATAACGCAAAGGAATAGTGATACAGAGAATGAAGTTACTTAAACTAACCTACGATAAGAAAAATTCAAATGTAAGTTTTTTTCACGCTCGCAGCAAAATTGCATTTTGCTCACTGGTTTCAAGCAGCAAAACCGCCATTTTCGAGCCGCTGAGGTGAAAAATATTTATATTTTTTGAGATGTCTACAGCTCACAGAACCACTAGTTAAACTGTGTTCGAGATAGATGATTTGCCGCGCGCGGCTGCCGCGCTGTAGTCCTTAAAATCGGCTCGATTGCCGGTTTGCCGTGGTCGGACGTGCCGCGCGCGCCATCGCGAGTAATGTAAACTTCCCTTAAAAAGACAGCTGCGCGTGGTGATGAGCGTAGAGTTTGAATAAGAGTTTGCCAAGGCTAGTCAACTGATGAGATCAGCTGGGAGACATAAAACTACAGAGTCAAATCTGTGGCCACTAGCGCCCTCTGTCGGCACACACTCACCCCTGCGTGCGCAGCTGGTGCCGCAGCAGCGGCGCGTCAAAGCGATGCGGGCGCAGCGCGTGGTCCGCGCGCAGGCAGCGCACGAGCCGCGGCGCCGCCGGCAGCCTGCGCAGGAGTGAGCCCACTAGCGCCCTCTGTCGGCACGCTAGCGCCGCTGGCCGTCGCGGGGATCCTGACAACACAAAGTACAATTCATATACTGAGATATAGATATCAGTGAAATACTCCACACAGATCGTAGCGCCGCTGTGGTATTTAGTAAGAACTGACCGCACGACCGCTGCATCTCTGTCATTCCAATATGCAAGTGCGATACAGATAGCACCCAGTGACATCTGGTACAAACAAGTTAAACTAACGTCTCCATAGAAAAATTCGTACTTCGAACTGTAAGGCCCCTGCCTGACAACATCAATGGAAATAAGAATGAAAAAAAAGAGACGTTCAGAAAACACATTTTATATAAAACTATTTAATAAGTTAATCGTATTAAGCCGCGTTTACATTACGACCGCAAGACGAACATCGTCGACATTACGCGCGGCTGCTGCGGTCGAAAGTGCCGCGTGTGCCGCCGCGCCTAATGCACAACCGGCTTTAGGCGTTAGCGTATGTTGCGCGTTTGAAATTGTTTAAACTGATCGAACTGACGGTTACCGTGTCAATGCCGTGCAAATAAAAATATATGTTGGTTACGCTCGCGCCAGTCACGCCCGCTAACTAAATCGAACGTGGGGTTCATTCAAGTCACTTTGAAATTTTACATTTAGTGACCCAAGTTCCCGTGAATCTCAAAATTCTGCAATGCCAACTGAGTTCTGAGCCACTGTAAAACTAAAATCCGCCAAGTCAGATTTATTTTTAACTTCATGTCCTGCTGTAAAATATGCACAGTGCCTCTCGGCGCGGGTGGCGGAAACAATGGAGTGGAGAGTACAAAACTACCAAATAAAGTGCATACGATTTACTGTTTGTTAGAGTTAGTCGCGTAACCGGCCGAGCGACCTTATCTACAATTAAATAAATACATACTTTGATACTAAATATTCCGTACTTAAATTCAATCAAGCCATATTTGTAAACACATTTTTAACTTCATTAGCTCCGTAAAGCGTACGGCTATCGGGGGATGGGCAGCAGCACCCCTGGAGTGCGGTGGAGATACAGCGATCACGATGAAATTGGGGAGGCCCATGTCCAGCAGTGGACGTCCTTCGGCGGATGTGGTGGTGGGGTGGTGAACCTCTGTAAAAGATGCACAGTACCTCTCGGCGCGGCGGCGAGCGGCGCGGGCGGCGGGAACAGCGCGGCCAGCAGCGGCTCGCGCGCCGCGCACAAGGCCGCGCAGCAGCTGCGGCACACCACGTCGCGGTTCTTGCTGACGATGCCGCGCGCGCTGTACACCACCGGCCCGGCGAAGTGCGTCACCCTGCGAGCGCAACTCACTCGTAACATAACAGCCTTAAGCGTGTCACACACAGGCGCGGGCTGCGGTGGCCAGTTGTAAACTATGAAAATCAAGGCCGCGTGTGTCTGAATGATTGTTAGGATTGTCTTAGTGTACAACAGGCCGCCACCGCAGGCCGCTCCAGTGTGTGACACGCTTTACTCATTGGTAAATGGTTTCGGATTTTATTGACATGTGACACATTTACAATTTTAAATATAGAAATATAAATATTTATTTCACACAAAAACATGTTACACGGAATACATTCAGCATCAAAAGTAGCTAGGCATTTGAAAAGTTAAAAAATCTTTATTACAAGAGAGTAAGACTTATTTTAATTTTAGCGCTTAGAGATCATTTACATCTCTAAGGACTTTTAAATAATTGTTATTAATCGTATTTGGACGCTCAGAGATATACATCTCTGAGATATTACATTAATTTTATATACTTTTTGTTTATTCGGACAGATCGTATTCAATACGTCCTTAATCAGTATATTTTTTTAATCATTATTATTAAGTAAGATAGTCCGTTTTTTTTAAATTGTATAAATTCACGCTTTGACATGTAAAAGTGCCCTTGTGGCCTATTTGCAGAATAAATATTTGATTTTGATTTAAGAGCTTTTGACCCCTTCATGTGCGTAGCTACTTTTGACCCCTTCATGTGCGTAGCTACTTTTGACCCCTTCATGTGCGTAGCTACTTTTGACCCCTTCATGTGCGTAGCTACTTTTGACCCCTTCATGAGCGTAGCTACTTTTGACCCCTTCATGTGCGTAGCTACTTTTGACCCCTTCATGTGCGTAGCTACTTTTGACCCCTTCATGTGCGTAGCTACTTTTGACCCCTTCATGTGCGTAGCTACTTTTGACCCCTTCATGTGCGTAGCTACTTTTGACCCCTTCATGTGCGTAGCTACTTTTGATGCTGACTGTACAAGTCTTATATTTTAAATACAATTTATTTTTATGATAAATTGACATGTATAGCCTGACCAGTGCTTATTTGGACCTGAGATAGTGTCGTTACAAACAGCATGTTATATGGCAAAAAAAAAGTATATGCAAGTATATAAAAGTATGGCATGTTATATGTATATACGTCACTTATAGTCGGGACAGTGTGTATTGGCTTTTTTGTCATCTATCTTTTTTTTTAATGTTGTGTTGGGTCTTTTTAGGGTTCCATACTCAACTAGAAACCCTTATAGTTTCGCCATGTCCGTCTATCTGTCGGTCCGTCTGTCTGCCCGACGCTTTGCTCTGTGATTGTTAGCGCAGAAAGCTGCAATTTGGCATCGATATTTAAGCTGACAAAGTCGTAAAATAAAAACTAAAAAAAATATTTTTGAAGGGTACACTCAAAGTGGGGATGATTTATAAATTAAGTTCATTGGGCAACTACAGAATCCTACACTGAGCATGGCCCGACATGCTCTTGGCACATTTTTTTTCTTTGGCGTTAACGACGGTAACGTTATTTTCTTTTTGTATATATTTGTTATTGTAGACTTACCTATACATTGAATAAGAAAAAAAGTGTACTTGTTAAATCCAACCAATCTTCCCAATTCTTATTATAATATGAAATGTCAGTACTACCGGTTATGTCAACAACCAATTCCAAAACATTGTGTGTTGGAATATTAGTTAATCCTTCGTACTTTTATTGTTTTAAATAATTAATAATATTCACAATAAGCTTTCTGAAAACGTTCTGAATGATTTGCGGCATATTTATTTTTATAATCACGTAATATTTCGTCTTGACGTAAGTTTGTTTAAATAGAAGACATTCGATGACTTCTAACGTCTGTTGTCAAAGAGTACGTCTTGCCATTAAAATAATTTAGTAACACTAAAAATCCGCAACATGGCCAGGTCCAAATAAACACTGGTCAGGCTATAATTACAAGGGAGCTTCTGCTAAGGTTTCCCCGAGGAACTACAGTATGGGGTTCTTCAAGAAAGGAGTGTATACACTTTTGAGGGGTCGGCGACGCGTATGACACCCCTGGAGTTGCATCTGTTGTCAAATAGTACGTCTTGCCATTAAAATAAATTAGTAACACTAAAAATCCGCAACATAGCCAGGTCCAAATAAACACTGGTCAGGCTATAATTACAAGGGAGCTTCTGCTAAGGTTTTCCCGAGGAACTACAGTATGGGGTTCTTCAAGAAAGGAGTGTATACACTTTTGAAGGGTCGGCGACGCGTATGACACCCCTGGAGTTGCATATGTTGTCAAAGAGTACGTCTTGCCATTAAAATAAATTAGTAACACTAAAAATCCGCAACATGGCCAGGTCCAAATAAACACTGGTCAGGCTATAATTGCAAGGGAGCTTCTGCTAAGGTTTTCCCGAGGAACTACAGTATGGGGTTCTTCAAGAAAGGAGTGTATACACTTTTGAAGGGTCAGCGACGCGTATGACACCCCTGGAGTTGCATCTGTTGTCAAAGAGTACGTCTTGCCATTAAAATAAATTAGTAACACTAAAAATCCGCAACATGGCCAGGTCCAAATAAACACTGGTCAGGCTATAATTACAAGGGAGCTTCTGCTAAGGTTTTCCCGAGGAACTACAGTATGGGGTTCTTCAAGAAAGGAGTGTATACACTTTTGAAGGGTCGGCGACGCGTATGACACCCCTGGAGTTGCATCTGTTGTCAAAGAGTACGTCTTGCCATTAAAATAAATTAGTAACACTAAAAATCCGCAACATAGCCAGGTCCAAATAAACACTGGTCAGGCTATAATTACAAGGGAGCTTCTGCTAAGGTTTTCCCGAGGAACTACAGTATGGGGTTCTTCAAGAAAGGAGTGTATACACTTTTGAAGGGTCAGCGACGCGTATGACACCCCTGGAGTTGCATCTGTTGTCAAAGAGTACGTCTTGCCATTAAAATAAATTAGTAACACTAAAAATCCGCAACATGGCCAGGTCCAAATAAACACTGGTCAGGCTATAATTACAAGGGAGCTTCTGCTAAGGTTTTCCCGAGGAACTACAGTATGGGGTTCTTCAAGAAAGGAGTGTATACACTTTTGAAGGGTCGGCGACGCGTATGACACCCCTGGAGTTGCATCTGTTGTCAAAGAGTACGTCTTGCCATTAAAATAAATTAGTAACACTAAAAATCCGCAACATGGCCAGGTCCAAATAAACACTGGTCAGGCTATAATTACAAGGGAGCTTCTGCTAAGGTTTTCCCGAGGAACTACAGTATGGGGTTCTTCAAGAAAGGAGTGTATACACTTTTGAAGGGTCGGCGACGCGTATGACACCCCTGGGGTTGCATCTGTTGTCAAAGAGTACGTCTTGCCATTAAAATAAAATAGTAACACTAAAAATCCGCAACATGGCCAGGTCCAAATAAACACTGGTCAGGCTATAATTGCAAGGGAGCTTCTGCTAAGGTTTTCCCGAGGAACTACAGTATGGGGTTCTTCAAGAAAGGAGTGTATACACTTTTGAAGGGTCGGCGACGCGTATGACACCCCTGGAGTTGCATCTGTTGTCAAAGAGTACGTCTTGCCATTAAACTAAATTAGTAACACTAAAAATCCGCAACATGGCCAGGTCCAAATAAACACTGGTCAGGCTATAATTGCAAGGGAGCTTCTGCTAAGGTTTTCCCGAGGAACTACAGTATGGGGTTCTTCAAGAAAGGAGTGTATACACTTTTGAAGGGTCGGCGACGCGTATGACACCCCTGGAGTTGCATCTGTTGTCAAAGAGTACGTCTTGCCATTAAAATAAATTAGTAACACTAAAAATCCGCAACATGGCCAGGTCCAAATAAACACTGGTCAGGCTATAATTGCAAGGGAGCTTCTGCTAAGGTTTTTCCGAGGAACTACAGTATGGGGTTCTTCAAGAAAGGAGTGTATACACTTGCTGGAGTTGCAGGCGCCCAGAAGCTGAGGTGACCGCTTGTTTGCCACCGATGTGGTATAAAAAAAATGTAATGAATTTAATCATTCAATAAGATCTTGGATTTTTTTTTTATTGGAAGGGCTTTTTATTATTGTTTTAACTCAAGGATTTTTAATGCATTAAAAAGTGTTAACTTCGATGCGATTTAAGGTGAGCGTCCACTGGCCGGCATCGCGCGCAACGGATTTTAGTGTCCTGATCCGCACCGTACTTCAGTGTGGACGCACTTGTGTGACTTTCTATACAACAAGTGATTTTTTAGCAACCGACTCCATTCTTTTCCACTCTTACTCGGCCTCTCCTACAATATAATTTGAGGATTTCTCTAAGATCCCATTATCAGATCCATACTTGGTGACAATGGGACCAACTAGAAAACATACCCTTTCAAACAAACACAGATTTTTTGAAATCGGTCCACTAGTCTGCGAGTAATCGAAGAACATGCAGACGAACTGAGAACCTCCTCTTTTTTTTTAGGTCGGTTAAAAATACAAAGGATACATACTGGAAGTGGTCGGGCGGCAGAACGCGGAGATGCGGATGGCGGCGCCGCTGCAGCCGCTGCATGAAGCCCGCGTCCCCCGCGCCCGCCTCGCGCAGGCAGCCCAGGATGCTGTCCGGGCCCTGCGCGTCACGATGCTATTAGTAGTGGTAAGGGGCCTACACAGTCCATCGTAATCGAGTAAAATGGCACTACAGCGAAATATTACACACAAAGCGAAACATGACAAAGGAAGACTAATGACAGTATTATGTTTTTGACGGCCTGTTTAGCCTAGTTGGTAGTGACTCTGCCTCCGAAGCTAGAGGTGCCGGGTTCGAATCCCGGCCAGGGCATTTATTTGTGCATTTATCACGGAGATTTGTTCTTGGGTCTTCGATGTTTTTATGTATTTAAGTATGTATTTATCTATATAAGTATGTATATCGTCGTCTAGTACCCATAGTACAAGCTTTACTTAGTTTGGTACTAGGTCGATTTGTGTAAGATTTTGACTTTGTCGCTAACAAAATTTAAGAAAATTGTAAAAGACCGCTTAGTATGTAAGGCCTATTATAGCGTTAAGGAATTTGTAGAAGACAATAACTTCTTTTAAGCCAATCAGTCATTGTTCAGTGTGAGTTTACTATATTATTTATTCTACTATATTATTTTAAATATTTTATGTGACATGTTATTTTATTGAGCCTAATTCATTTCAACGTGTGTTTTTTGTGTTTTTATATTGTTATATGGTTTATGATTTTGTGTGAACTTTCAGCTGTTGACGTGTTGACATTCAATGTTACCATTTCAATATGATATTTCTATATTTTATTTTTATTTTATATTATTGACATTTCTGTATAATTATTGATCATCGTAAATTTTTCTGTGGCGTTTCTCAAGCACTCTTTTCAGTTTATGTGAAATAAAATGATTTTGAGTTTGAGTTTGATTGTCCTCCAATATTTATTTATTTATTGTAAATGGCATTGCGTTTGATCTTAGTCTAACCTGATGGAAAGTTAAGACAAGGTCTAGGATGGAACACACTCACACAGAAGATGCCTATTCACTATTACGTTGAAGACATCGGTATCTGACTTTATCGTTAATTTAAGAGGGCGCAGTACGTTTGGTTCTCCATACAAACGTATTTATGCTCTCATTTTATAACGCCATGCTAGAATAACATGACACTTTGTATACACAATAGGATCCAGCTTGTCTCGGAAATAGTTTCTGTTGCTTGAAATTATAATGGCGAAAAAATACAGCGATTATTAAGGTTTTCATACAAGCCCTAAAAAACTAAAAAAACCGCTGTATTTCTTTTCTTTTTCAATTTCTAGCAAACAGAAACTAGTTTCCGACCTAGGTATGCCGGATCCCATTGTGTATACAAAGTTTCATGTTATTCTAGCATGGCGTTTTAAAACGAGAGCCTAAATACGTTTGTATGGAGAACCGATCCACACCGATCGTACTGCGCCGTCTTAAGGTAAACCGAGACATTCAATTATATTTGATTATTAAATTTAGCTAATTGCGTCCTTGGTTGCCATTTAGGATTTTTTTGTTACTAGACGTTTCGCTTTAAAAATCGATTTGACTAAACGTATTCGAATGCTTAGACGTAAACAATAGGTAGTCGTGTAGTCACCACCGCGCGTTCTCACTCAGTAGTCACAGTAGTCAGGACTCACCGCGTGCCGCTGCCGTACCGCGACCACGACCAGCACGCCGGGTCGTGGTCGCAGTACGGCAGCGGTATCCACGCGAGCTGCTCCCGCGCGTACTCTTCTTGTTCCCGCCGCAGTGTGGCCGTAGTCACCGCCTGTAGTCGCTCAGTAGTCAGGACTCACCGCGTCCAGCAGGTCGGCGTGCTGGTCGTGGTCGCGGTACGGCAGCGGCGTCCACGCGAGCTGCTCCCGCGCGTACTCCTCTTGTTCCCGCCGCAGTGTGGCCGTAGTCACCGCCGCCTGTAGTCGCTCCGCCGCATAGTTGATCAGTAACCGTTCGAGGCCATTCTGAGCGAGCGATTCGAAACCGTACACGTCGAGAATGCCCAAGGAACGCCGCTTGCCCGGTTCCGCCGGCTGAGATAAAAAATAAATTTATGCGAAACATATTCTAGTATACATAGACGGTAATAGTCGCGTTTGTCGAATTATATAAAAGTGTATTTTGATGACAAAAACTATGCCGCCATTTTTTACTTTTATGGGTAGTCTGGCGAGCAGACGTATCTATAGTACGAGCGCGCGATATTGGAAACTCTTCGCTCTTCTAACAAGATTTTTTTGCAATAGCAAAGGAATAAAATCTACGGAGGTCGCCATTTTGTACTTTTCAGTCACTAGGCTGGCATACCTTGATGGCGTCGTTAACTCTCGCGGGCAGCCAGGCGAACAGCCTCGCATACAAAACCTGCAGTAATCTGCCTCTGCGCTCGCGCCACACCCCAAGCTTGAGGCGTTCGAGTAGCTCTTATTGCAACAGAATAGAGTCTACGAATACCGACCGTCTGGACCGTGGACCGACTATCTGGTAGCAAGACCCGTTGTTCCAAGATCCAAGCAAAATGCTCGGGGGAGGACTTTGTTTAACAGTGGACGTCTTTCGACTAATATCATAATAAGGATGAGAGTTTACGGATGTCACCATTATGTACGTTTCAGTCACCACCCGATGATTACCTTATTTGAAGCTTACCTATAGACGTATCTATAGTACGAGCGCGCGATATGGGAAACTCTTCTAACAAGATTTTTTTGCAATAGCAAAGGAATAAAATCTACGGAGGTCGCCATTTTGTGCTTTTCAGTCACTAGGCTGGCATACCTTGATGGCGTCGTTAACTCTCGCGAGCAGACACGCATACAACGACTGCAGTAGTCTGCATGGGCACCCGCGCTGTCGCACCTCAAGCCTGAGGCACTCGAGTAATCCTTATTATTAAAGGTATCTTTCCACCAGAGATAAGTTATGCAGCGTCGCTATGATGAGTTTGAATCCACCAATCATATTCATTGGTCCACATAGCATATCACTGGCGGTAACGGGTTTTTGTAGCATACCTTTGACATCCTCGCAGCATAGTTGCATAGCACATGTCTGGTGATAAGGCACCCTATGGAATCTCCATATATCGCAATTTTGTAGTTGTCAGTCACTACACCCGATGCTTACCTTGATGGCGTCGTTGACCCTGGCGAGCAGCCAGGCGAACAGGCGCGCGTACAGCGCCTGCAGCAGGCGGTCGCGGCGCGCGCGCGCCCACTCGGCGCCCGCGCCGCCGCACGCGCCGCAGCCCGCGCATGCGCCGTCGCCGCGCGCGCACCCCGACCCCGAGGCGCTTGAGCTCTCTTCTTCCCCCGTTTCGCACTCTGAGGACACGTGGGCTTTGTTAGTTGGTGGTTCTAAAATAGGGTCTCAAATTATTCTAGTCATGGATCCCTTTTAAAATTACAAAGAATCCACGAATCCTTTCCGAAAACGCGCACCATTCGTAACCTAAATGAGTTGTCTAATATACTTGATATTGATATTTTCAACTGTAGAATTGCTAGCGTGAGACGTAATATAGTGCAGCAGTATTTTGAGTGAGCGTGATGGCTTCTTGCGAGTTTAAACTTATGTTCTTATTTTTATGCTGGTCTTTGTTGTGTTAGTATTTTAATACTACTAAATTATCCTTGTTGTGTACCTTGCATGCAGTAATTCATTAATACATATTGTATTAATTAATTAGTGCATGAGTTCTGAGAACTAATAAATAATAAATAAAAATGTCTGAAAAAGACGAACAGACACCGAGTGATCGCATAGTGATCCGGCACTAAAAAATGGCAAGGCTTTCGCCAGCTTTTTAAAACAGCGATTAAACTTTACATATGAATATTATGTGACGTGACGATTATTTAGTGTGACGGATGCCGCTTCTTATGCTGGATTAGAACTATAATGTTAATGATATACGGACCTCTTTCAGGTCCATGGACCACAGTTAAAGATACCTGTGGGTGTTGGGAAACTATGTGGGGGGTAGATAGTAACAGACTTAGTCTTAGACCGACTATTCGGCATGATCAAATGTTCAGGTTGCCCAATCGGCTGCTAAAGAAAAAAGAAAAGAAAAACTCTGTATGAGTCATGAGCAAAATGAAAATTGTAATCAGCCTACAATATTCTCGACGAGGGTTGAAATGACATGAATATATTACTATATACGAACTGACCTGGCGAGTGATCAGCGGGTTCGTCCGGCGGGGGCGCGCCTAGTGCCGCGGCCAGCGCGCTCGCATCCACGCCCACCAGCGCGCACGCCTCGCGCAGCTCTGTAGCACACAACTTTACATTACTACTAGAAGGCCACTTGCCAGATTACTAACACATCGAGTTATCTTATTTACTTTGGAGGGAAAAAAAGAAGGCCGCTTGACTTTAGTCGAAAACATGTCACCGCACGCTTTCTGAATACGAATTTTAGCTACAGTACCAATAGCATTGTTGAAGTATGGTCATTAGTCACCTTTAGAGTTTAACAGTAACTTCATAGTTTACTGCAGCATAAACGCATATTGCTTGTATATGCTAAACCGAACGTGTATATAATAGGGTATTTCTTTCAATAAAGTTGCACTATATACTTGGATCTTGAGTATTCAATTATCTCCAACGCAACCCTGCAACCCTGCTACCTCAAAACGACTACATATATCTCATTGTAATCTATTTCAATATGAAGAAATTCGATCATGCTATGATGAATAAGAAAATGTGGAAATAGGTTTCTGCACTGATTGCGGTCAGTGCAGAAACTTATATCCACATTTATTTTTAGAATTTTGACAGATTTTTGGCACAAACCTGTTAAAAAGGAAGAAAACGGCTGCCATTTCGAACTTTTTAGTTACTGCACCGATCGAGTTTGCCATAGACTAGATATTTCCGAATAGAGTGCATACCGTACTCGTCATGCAGACGCGTGGCGAGCGCGCCGTCGATGGTGGTGGTGGGCTCGAACTGCACGTTGCCCAGCTTCAGCAGGAACGCCAGGAGTCGCAGGACTCCGCCGCACTCGCTCGCGCTCAGCCCCAGCCGCGCCATCGCCGCCTGACACAACGCAACTCATAAACAAAAACATTCATAGAAATCATCTATACCCAAATAATTTATACCAAGGCGTAGCGTAGGCAGGCCCCCCCACATGGTGGACTCATGACCTGGGTGTCCGCTGGATGCGGGTGGCGCAGGATCGGTCATTGTGGAAGTCTTTGGGGGAGGCCTATGTCCAGCAGTAGACGTCCTCCGGCTGATATGATGGTGATGATGAATTTATACATATAAAAAACCAAGTCCAATTGGTATGGTACGGTGCGCTGTGGTATGAGTAGTTGTCGTGGTGACGTACCTTGGTGAACTGGAAGTGGTCCTTGTCGGCGTGCTCGGCGCGCGGGCCGGGCGGCGGCGGCGGCGGCGGCGTGCGGCGCGGCGAGCAGGGCGCCGGCGCGGGCGCGCCCGCCCCCGCCCCCGCCGCCGCGCCCGCCCCCGCCGCGCCGCGCAGCACCGCGTAGTGCTCCCATGAGCGCTGCAGCTTCAGTCTCTCTGCGAACGACACACACGCTAATGAGGGCTAACGTTTTTGCGCTGACCATATCACCCAAGACACGCCTCCAAATATTTTTTTTCAATATATTTGTATTATTTTCTCACTGTTGTGAAAACACTATTTAAATTGGCGGAAACCGGGATTGCCCAAGTAGGTTTGTTTTCAAGCCTTGGTAAGCCTTGACAATAATGTAATCAATATATAATAATACTCACTAAGCAAATGCGGTTCGGCGCCGGCCAGCAGTTGGTACAGCACATGGAAGTTGCGTTCTCCCTCTAACGCGCCGCTCGCGCGCTCCTGCACATAGAGTCAGTCAGGTTATTAATTTTATCTACATTCATATAGTAAATCCTCTTTAATGAGTTCAAAACCCATCCATAATTACCACCGTAACAATATACCCCGCCACCCACCCATCCTCCGCGCACGCGCTAGCCTTAACTACATGGTATATTATGAAGTTATGAGATCACGTACAAATTTACAGTACAGGTCCGAGCCGCGCGAACGTGGAGCCGGCACCGACGCCGGGTTGTCTCGGTTAACATGCTTCCGCCGGTTCAATGGTTGCATATGCAACTGTACATAATGAAGCATTTAAACACTTGTGTGATCTTATTATGAAACTGATGTTCCCGTGTTTTAATGCCTCTCATTATGTAATAGTTGCGTAAACTACTATGATCGTATCATTATAATTCTCTTAGCCCAATGACCTGCTAATCCTGCTATACGGGAAATGAAAAAGCTTACTGAGTTTTATTTTAAAATTACCTTTTCCAATAAGTCTGCATGTAAAACAGAAACAGTGGATATGAAACCCGTACATAAATATCTAGATATATTGATGTAAATGTAAATAACGACTATTAACTGAAATTAGAGTTTACTTACAGTGCGTGATGTGTCCGCCCACTGGCTCGCCTTTGAAATCGAACTCGATGTCTAGCAGCTTGCCCTGAAATTACATAGGCATGCTAGAAACTTCGCATTTTTTTCACAATTTATAAAAAATATATATCGAAAATGTGAGTCTTGGACCCAGTGTCGTAGCGATGTGAATTTTAAATGCGTCAAGAAAGTGAATGCATAAGTCGCCAATAAACCCTGTTTTTGGCGAACTATTTTGTTAACCCTTTAACCGCCGATAATTTTTCATCGAACATGGGCAACATCGGGTCGCCGCCGGTACGAAGTTTTAATTTTTTTAATGTTTATAGTCAAATTAGAATCCGCGAGAGAGATGAATAGCCTGTAAAAATAAACATACGAGACATTAGACTAATATATCAGACTTAAAGCTGAACAGTGTATCATGTTACTTTTGGGGGTCGAAGTTGCACCACGTCCATAGGGAGTCCCCACCGTTACCCTACACGTGACCCCTGGGTGGTGCTAAAAGTGCAACAAAACTGGCAACCGTACTTGTCTTCTCGAAGATCTCACGGTTCGAAAATAAATGCTGCACGATTTTTTTTATATTAATTCTGAAAAAAAAAACGATCTACTTACAAATCTACTAGCGTTATGATTCCTCGCCGTCGCCGCATTGCCAAACGCCTCTAGCAACGTGCCGGCCGCGGCCAGCGCGCCGCCCGCCTCCGCGCCCGCTCCCGCTCCCGCTCCCGCGCCCGCGCCCGCCACCACCGCGCACTGGAGACACACGCGCGCCGCCTCCGTCTTGCCCGCGCCGCTCTCGCCCGTGATCACGATGCACTGGCTCTCGTTGCGGTCGCGTACCCAGCGATACGCTGTTGCGGTTATTGCGTACCTGTATAACATGATTATTGTATAATAAACTAGCTTTTGCCCGCGACTTCGTACGCGAGGGGCAAACTTCTGCTCCCCAGAGGATGATTGTCGGGATTAAAACTATCCTATGTCCTTTCCCAAGGCTCAAACTATCTCCATACCAAATTTCACCCAAATCGGTTCAGCAGTCCCGCGTGAAGAGGTTAATAGACAGACAGAGTTACTTTCGCATTTATAATATTAGTATGGATGTGTAATGTAGACTACGCCACAAACACGCAACCCTAACCTAGATAATATGTAACATAATCGTGAAGTAATTGAGAATACACAATAGATCGTACACCAAACTAAAGGCTTCGTTACAAAATGTATGGTAACAGGTTAGCGACGCCACACAGGACGTCCCGCTAGCGTCGCGCACGCCGTGTGACCGAACCTTTAATCGGTTGTCTCATTTAACACCACATTACATGGCGAGCCTGCCTAGACAAAAACAAATAAAACAACAAAGAAACTGAGCGAATAATAATAATAATAATAATATTGGGGGACAATCTTACACAAATCGACTAGTCCCAAACTAAGCAAAGCTTGTACCTATGGGTACTAAACGACGATATACATACTTATATAGATAAATACATACTTAAATACATAGAAAACATCCAAGACCCAAGAACAAATATCCGTGAAAAATGCACAAATAAATGCCCTGGCCGGGATTCGAACCCGGGAGCTTCGGAGGCAGAGTCACTACCAACTAGGCTAAACAGGTCGTCTGAAATGATACGGAAAATCTATTTTCCGGTGTTTATTCCCCCATGGTAGGTATATCAGATTTTTTTTAAATCTAAACCATCGTCATAATGTCACCTATCGACATGCAAAATGTGAGCGTGATCGGTTGAAGCGCCGAGGCGGAATACGAACTCAAACGTCTGTCGCCTAAATAAGTTTCGCTCCTACAATTTTAACAGAACATGTAATAACATCATTCCTGCAAGGTGGTGGTACTACCCCAGTTGTGCTCGCCCACTGTGTGCCGGTATACGTACAGGTGCGGCGGCAGCTGGTAGGGCGGGCGCGCGAGGTAGGCTCGCACCAGCTCCGCGGAGTACTGCGGCAGCGCGCGGCACGGGTTCACCGATACCAGAGCGTTGCCCACGTACGTCTGCAACAAGCAAACGGGATAAAATACTCATAATGATACGATCTGTTCGCCCTGTCATCGCACTACAACGGTCATTTCACATGTGTGTCATGCAGCAGTTGTTTAAAGCATACATATTTTGATTGTTCAATTCAGCACAAGTTAACTAAAAAAGAAAGGAAATAAAAGTTAGAAGTCGCTCTGGCCAACGTCCGCCTCGTGCGTCTCGAGCATCTCGTCCGCCAGGCCGCCTCGCGACACTCACATAGATGATGTCCCGCTTGTACCGCACGTGCAGGTTGTGCAGGAACGAGTCCTCGGTGAGCGGCGCGAGCAGCACGGCGTCGCTGTGGCCCACGTCCGCCGCCCCCGCCTCGTCCGCCATGCCGCCTCACCGCGCCGCCATCACACGACCCGCCCGTGCCCGAGCCGCGCCGACCGTAACTACACCAAATAATGGTACATTAATGCAAAGGCCGGGTAAGAAGGGATCGCCTGCCGAGGTGTTATAGACGCCGGCGGTGGGTACGCGGCCCGGTCCCCGCCGGCGATCAATCAAACAATTTATTTTATAATCAAATACGTGCAAATACAAGTATAGGAACATAGTAAATTATATATCATAAATCATAATTACAATAATAAATAATAAAACAAAAATTTACATTTTGCTACAATGTTCGAACTCGCCGCTAATAATAATAATAATGATTTATTTGCAGAAAAGGGGTTTAAAAAGATAAGTTACACTGATCTTGGGATAACAAATAGTTCAACCTTCTTCAGCTATTTATAAACAGCATGCAAATATTTGGTATTGACATGAAAATTTATTATGTACCTACAAGAAAATAGTCCAGAAGACGATACAGTTTTACTAATGTCATTTTAATACAATCAATAAAATACAAGAAGGATTTAACATACAGTCAGATTAGAAAATTTAACGTGGATTCATTGTGATTCATATAATCAGTGTTCAAGCAACCAGCTTCTTAGAGTTCGCTTGAATTCTTTGGCCTCTAGTGTTTGCATCTCGGCTGGTAGTTAATTATAAAAACTTATGGTCTATTATATGAATTTCTTCTGTAAATGTCAGTTTTACAGCGTGGTTGAAATAGGAGATGTTTGTACTGCGATCTTAACTTAATTTCCTATACAAATCCCATTACATTACCGACCTTTAAATTCGTGACAGCCGCAACAATGGCTTTCGCTGTAGTAGTAGCGTCCTACTTTTTCAAGCATATTTAAGAAAATTTATTTATTAATTAATTTATTTATTTATTTTTGTCGGCCTGTTTAGCCTAGTTGGCAGTGTCACTGCCTCCGAAGCTAGAGGTCCCGGGTTCGAATTCCGGTAAGGGCATTTGTTTCTGTGGTGAGCAGAGACATTTGTTCCTGAGACTTGGATGTTTTCTATGTATTTAAGTATATATCTTCGTCTATTACCCATAACACAAGCCTTATTGAGCTTACTACGGGACTAGTTCGATTTGTGTAAAAAATTGTCCCCCAAATATTTATTTATTAACATTTTCATTTTCCTCCAACCACAGCGGGATTAGCACATATAGGCAAGAGGAGGTTGCCATTAGAGCGACTCTCATACTCGTCTAAAGAACGCTATTGCCGTTTGCGGTGGTAAGTGCTTCCGTGCTATGTAAGGTGTATACAGTCCGGCCGCGAACTTTGCGCGAATTACGGCGCAACAAGCGTTTTATCGGTTAATTGCGAGCGCACTGCGGTTAGTTGGGATCACACGCAATGTATTAGGAAAAGCGTTGCCGCCGTCTCTCGAATTCGTGGCCGGGCGGTTAAACCGTTCGTTTTGGTTTTGATCTATTCTTATCAATGGGCTTAGTAGGCGGCAGTTTTTAAGGGCGCGGGCGGCCAATTGGAAACCTACATTTCAATTACGTCTAATTAGTGGTTAAAACTATAGAGGTCGGTATCATGGATAGGGATGTGTAATCCCGTCAGTGAGTGCAGACGCAGCAGCTGTAACAGTATAGCTATCTATACGCCAAAGTAGCTTGCAGTTTTCATGGTTAAAGAACTTTATTTCTCAAAGAAATTTTACATTTCACTTTAGAGAAACATACTACCTACTTACTTAAACTTAACATACAAAATATAAGTACGTAAGTAAGCAAGGTTTTAGCGGTCGAATGCCCACTTATTTGACAGTGCCTAATCCCGAAAAGGTCTAGTATCCCTATGCGTTTATAAATAAAAAATAGGTCAATCAGCCAGGGTCAGGCTGGTACAGTTTAGAATAAAAATGGTTTCAGGGTAATTTGTGAGTTTGACTAAAAATAGCACTTTTCGGTTCAATGATCCACAACATTCGAAGTTTATTTATGATGCTCCTACACTGGGTGTATAACAGAAACTATCTTTCTTCAACATCATAGTGTTACATAGCCTTATCCTTGTTACACCATGTTATATAAAATTTATAAAAGCCAATGTGGCCAGGCATTACAATACAATACATCCCTATTGCTTACCAAAAAAGTAAGCAACAAAAACAGGATTAAATTAAGAATAAACAGTGGTACACAACAGGCAGACCAATCGCTAAACATCAATCCCTCCCAGAAAACCTTTGGGTAGTGGAGGCGGCTTTTTATTTCATAGAGTTGAGAGAGAAGAGAGTTTAGATAGAATCCGTAATTACTATTTACTATTCATGGATACTGGGGATAGTCCTACAATAACATTTATTTTGATCGTTTTACATAATTTTTTCGTAATTACAAACAAAAAAAACCGGCCAAGTGCGAGTCGGACTCGCGCACGAAGGGTTCCGTACCAGAAAAAAAAGCGCCAACAACTACTCTGTTGTATGGGAGCCCCCCTTAATTATTATTATTATTATTTTGATTTTAGTATTTGTTGTTGTAGCCACAAAAAAAAATACACAATCTGTGCGAATTTCAATTGTCTAGCTATTACGGTTCTTGAGATCTAGCTCTGCGAGTGGTAGCCATGAAAAAGGGCTAAAATATCACGTTTTTTGTATGGGAGGCCCCCTTAATTATTATTATTGTTTTTTATTTGTTGTTATAGCGGCAACAGAAATACACAATCTGTGAAAATTTCAACTGTCTATTACGGTTCTTGAGATACAGCCTGGTGACAGGCGGACGGACGGACGGACAGCGAAGTCTTAGTAATAGGGTCCCGTTTTTACCCTTTGGGTACGGAACCCTAAAAATGTAGATATGACTATTCAACTTACAATTTTTTTTAAATTAACCTTTATTAGATTATCTAAGTTGACTGCCACACGATTGAATAATGATAACACACATAGGTAGTCTGAATGACTTAAGAGACTTTAAGAAGTTTCCACATCCGCTTGTTTTATGCCTGTCTGTGTTTAACTATCATAAATGTTGACATACTAAAATTGCCTAGTTCGTTCAAACATAGTATATTTATTCCCTTTTGAAATAATTCAATTTCCGTTACTGTTTTATATGGTTTTAACAATGACACATAAAACTGTATGATAGAATCATGGTGTGTGCCCACTAGATCAAATCTACATGTTTTTGGTTTATTGATGTAGTTACTCATATCCTTTCTGGGATTCTGAACTACAATGGCCAAAACAATTTTACTTTACACTCTGTGTAGGGTGGTTTTTCAAATAATTTAGTCTTGTTCTAATCATAATATTTACACTGCTCTTTTATGGCAAAAATAAATCCGACTTGTTTGTCTACAGTGTAACTGCTAGTAGAACCAACAAGTTCTAAGTGAGCAGCAGCACCACAACTCACAACCAGAACAGTCCAGAATTTTTATTTACTGTCATTTAAAAAATTCCATAGAATCACTTTTTTAATTTTTCCATGTTCTCCAAATGAAGTACGAACAGAGTGTCCTGTATGTCCTACAACAAGAGGACCTGAGAAATGGCGCGAAAAATTGACAACATGGTACCAAAGAAAGAGGCTGCAAACCGAAGAGAGGTAGACAATGTAAAAGATGGGAGGATGAAATACAAGATATGGCCCGCAGGATGTCGACCACTGACCACTTTTCACAGACAGGGACGAGTGGAGAAGACTGGGGGAGACCTATGCACAAAGCCACACAGAAATATAATCATTGCGGTTTCACTGTATTTTTAATATTATTATTATTTTATTTTAGACAGGCAGCTGTCGCTGATGTGTCAAAGTTCACTTGGCACAGGTTCAGTTTAGATTATGATTGTCAAGTTTGGTTTTTAACTGGTTAACACTTCTGGCATTTGCTACTTTGAGGGTAATTTGTTCCATGCCTTTACTTTTATATATATTCGATTAAAGAAAGTTTTTGCCGATAATATATTTGTTCATAAGTCCATATCGATTCTCACAACCGCCGGCTATTTAAGGTTAGTGAATGTTTTCTTCTTATATGTAGAATAGACATTTCTTGTGTGTAGATCCATTATATCTACAAATGTTAATAAGTGTTCATAATCTTCAGAAAACATTACACTTCAACACATTTGCATGTATCTTTTAGAATTTACCCTAGTTCACATTCAGACTAATTATAGGGGAATTTTATGTGAATTAGTATGATCATGTACAAATCGGAAAGGCTTAGTTACCTTTTTTCCGTAATTAGTATAAGTGAGAACTAGGGTAATGATATGCTGTATGGCTAGTTATTTTGAGCCATATGGGCATGAAAATGAATGACAAAATTATGTACAGCTTTAAGTGAATAAAGGCTTGGGCCATAACATCTAGCTTACACATCGTCCCACTTTGATTAACTTGTGACAATGTAAATCAATTTATGGTAAAGAATGTTGTTAGTGTTTGAAATTGTATCAAATACTACAGTGAAATAATTGTACATTACGATACAAGTGCAGAGAACAGGTAATTCGCAACGAGTGGTGATAAATTGAAACACGACCGAAGGGAGTGTTTTAAATCGACACGAGTTGCGAATTACCTGTTTGCACGTGTATCGTACAACGTTTTACAGTACATATGGCTCTTTAAAGTTTCGACATATGCACGTAATCTGCTGATTACCGCACTCGTGCGGTAATGTAGCACCATATGTACTGTAAAATTCCTAAACATTACTGAACTTAGCAATTCTAAATTCAAATCTGTAATAAAACAAACATTTATTTCAAGGGCATATTATAAGATAAACAATTACATCATGGATAGGGATGTTTGGCAGTGACAGCGTCCTGCACGGGTAATCTATCGCGAAAATATGTTTTCTAGCATTGTTATTTTGTAGTAGCTGACACTGTTATTTTGTAGTAGCTGTAATTTTATATTTAACTATACAATGTATATTGTTTTGAAAAAATTACATCTCACCGGGTTTCTTAAGTCGGTTCTTCTCATGGTAGAGGCTTGCCTAATTTGTATAATAAAATACTTTTACTCGTTAAATATAAGAAAAATGTATCAATTAAAAAAAATAGGGAACTAGTAAATACCACAAAGGCTCTTTCGAAGTCCTAGATCTACTTTTGCTGAATCCATTATTTTGATATTTTAAAATCTAGTAATATAAATAAACACATTAAGAAATTGATTCTGGCATTCCCTAATTATAATATAAATTACATATTTAAATATTTATAATCTCAGTCTCAAGTATCAATAAAATTCAGGCTTGTAGGTCTAATTCGGCCATAATACTAAATTCTATCTTTACTTTCTTAAATATAATCGGCACAAGTATTACTTAAATTTAACATGAATATAGAAGTCCAATGCGGTATTAATTTTTGTATAGGACTAATAATGACCATTTTCGTAATTTCCACCTAATTGTAATAACTAATTCGCGTTTACCTCCAGAAACATAGCAAAAGTAGCACATCACACGGACCTTGTGAGTTTGTTTTGTTTAAGTTTATTGGTGGAACCAAAATCGACCACTGCAGTAGCGAGTACCACTCGATCATTAATTGCGCTAGGCGACAGTCGCATCTTCAGTGTACTCACCTTAGCATAAATTTCTTAAAATATGTGGTCTAAATAACACTACGAAGCTAGCTGTGATTTCTGTAACATCGCTAATAGATTATACTGTTATTAATTTTGCAAATAGGAGGTACATGGACCTCTCTCAATTTATCGCCAGAATATGACATTTGTTGACTTGACAGAAAATGACAGCTTTGAGATGTTTATGCAAAGTTTTGTTCCGATTTTATTTAACTAAAATTTAAAATTATGTATGAATTATATGGTATTTTTTCTATTTACTTTTATGTTATAACACATTTTTATCTTTTTATGATTTGGAAAGGTTACAGGAAATAATTTCATCATTTCAAGTAAAATTGTGAACGCGACGCCTTTGGACGTCAAGAGGGCGGCCGAGGGCGGCACATTTTGAAAGTCCGTGTCTGACATTTTTGTGATCGGAGCTGTAAGTTATTTAGCAATATTGCACATTTGTCCTACTCTTTAACAGGTTTTATCATTGTTATGGAAGATACGTGCCATGTCCTAAAGCGCAAGAAACGCAAAACTCGAAGGTGTTTAAATGAAATGCGAAAAAAATCTCGACAAAACACAGACTGTGCTACGAAGAATACGGAAATCGGAACTAAAATAAATATGTCGAAAATGATAGGACAAACATCACATAATTTTATTACGTCTAATCGTCTTACTTTAGCCATTTTTCCCAAGGCCGTTCGATCCGAGACTATAACTAGACCACTATTAGCAGAAATCAGACATCAACCGGGTAACATAAACCTAAACAACATTGTGAGAAGCAAATATGTTTTGAACAATGAAGCCCCGTCCAAAGATAAAGCAGAAACAACCACCAAGGAAACGTATGCAGATAATGCTAACAATACTAGCGCTAATATGTTTTCCGACGAGGACAGTGATGACAGCGAGAAGGAAAATTGCATAAATTCTGTGATATTAAGAATGGACTGCGCAAGTGCAAGCGAGAACGAATTAGAAATCGGCTCCGCAGATGGGCCCTCGCCTACACGCGCACAGGCCAGTAGCCCCGCTCATCAGACGCAGGATGATGCGTATAGAAACTATACACAATTCATAAAAGACATTCCTATGTTTATACAAGCCCACACTCCTTCACTCCTTACAGAAGATCCAGTGAGAAAGTCTAGGGCTATTTTACAAAATTTATACTTAGAAGGCCGGCGACAGCTTGTTGAAAATGAGCGAGAGGGCGCCACTGTTGTGCATGGACCTATTGTTGAGAATCCCATGGACTACCTGAAGCGGTGTGGCGCTGTTGCATCTCCGGCGTCCATCTCTTCCCCCGCGCTGCCCTCTCAGTCCCCGTCGCTCGAGGAGACGCCGTCCCCGCACCCTCCCTCGCCTCGGGACCCGCCTTCCGTCATACGGGATACACCAGAATATACATATTTTCCCCACAAATTAAATCAATAAAAGACATTGTATTAAACCGGTTATTTATAATTTTGTCTAATAATCATGTAGAAACAATATATCATAATAATAACAACAATTTGGTATTGCATTTAATGATATAATTATCTAACTAACCACTCACGTGCTCTCCGCAACTAGGGTTGCGACTTGGGAAAACGTACAGTGCTCTCGCAACACGAGTTGCGAGTTGAAGTTCCAACGGTTTTTAAATTGTTGCTATGCGGAACATGCAAAGAACGCTTTTTAATTGAGTTATATAGGTAGAGTATGAATGTGGCAACATTAAAAAAAATTAAAACCGCAGTCTACGGAACAATTTTTATAAAATATAAAAGTTGTTTTGATGACCGTCGAAGTTCGGTACGTCAGCGAGAGAGCTCGCGATTAAAAAATGCTGTGAGCAATCAATTGTGCATTTTTTAATTGGTATTATATACCAAATTAATCCGGGTTTACTGCTTCATAAGACGAAGCATATATTTCGATACTAATTAAAATGGAATGTAATAAATTCTTCCAACAAAGTACGTTGAGTGATGAAAATTTTGCGAGGTTAATTTTAAATCGTACATAATTATGTGATTATGCCATATTTCTGTACTAAGCTATTAAAATAAATAAATGCGTCTATTAAAATCAATATAAATCCACTTTTAATGAACAATTAGGTATGTTCTATGCAGGATTAGGTGAATGAACTTGTGACGTCTATAAATACTATTGTACGCAACTGTGGTTGCACAAGGCACTTCCGCCGATTCGCGTCGGATCACAGACATCAGAGAAAAGCAGACTCGCAGTATTAAGCCAGATGATTTTCCATATAGTTGTCTCTTTAATCCTTATGGTGCACCAAAATGAGTTAGAATGCGACAGATAATACAATCATTTTCGGCTGTTAACAATTTGTCTCGATTTGCGAGCACACCAGGATGTTAAATCCCATATAAACTTAACACACCATAACGTCAGTTCAGTACAATTTTCAGTTATGAAGACGGAGACACTGACAGGTGAAGACGTGTCAGATGTCACTTGTCTGTCTCTCTCAAACTTTCTGATTTGTACATTAGTGAGAATAGATCAGACGTACAAAAATCGTTCAACTTAAATGAGCGGATCTGCTTTACTCTGATATCTGTGCGTCGGATCCACGTATTATGTCATAAGGCGTGGTGCACACTGGGCTATTGTCGCAGAATGGTTTAATTTAGTTTATTCATTTTTGATAGGTTCTTTTACGCATACTAAGTGGCGGCCCATTACCAATGTAACTGCTTACCTTTTATTTATGAATGTATGAAGTAGAGGTAGGGTTCACTTTTACTTGTTCAACTGATCATAAAAATTTATAAAATTCACATATTCCATGTAATGGTTCAAATAAGAATGTATGGTTTTCTTTTTTCAAAAAACCAGTTCTGAGGGCCTACTCCGAACTTCGAAAATCGAACTTCGTATCGTGCCGTCCCTTTCCGTCATATAGTGTATAACACAAGAGTGAACGGGACGGCACGACACGAAGTTCGATTTTCGAAGTTCGGAGTAGGCCCTCTGATTTTGACTCGTATTGACCGTTATCTCAGTTATTTGTAGCTCGCATATAAACTATTGTATAGTCATCTTAACTTAACACCCAAAAATTTGCAGAGAAAACCACGTACCAATAAAAAATACTTACCTCACAAAATAAGTGTAAGAATTTTGTTGTTACTTGTGATGTATTTTTTTCAAATATTAATTTAATTTCTTAAATTTTCATTGTAATTTTACTCGATAGTGGTTATGGGATGTGTCAGGCAAGGATTCAATAATTATTTGTGCAATAAGAGAGCAGTCGTTTTTTTACGACGAGTAATAATTTCGAATCCCGAGGTAGCGAAGTATGCCTTAGTCGAATCACTATTAGGGAGCGGGGCAAGTGATTCTATGATAGATTTTATAGCGTAACGGGATTCGAATACACGATATGCATATATGTAACTTTGCTCTCGTGTACCACACACATACCACATCACATAAAACTTACCACCTCAGCAATGAGAACCTGTTAGAGTTAAAAAAAACTTGTTGGGGTGCCAAATAAATATATGTCCTATGTCCAGCAGTGGACGTCCTTCGGCTGACATGATGAAATTACAATATAGTCAGTTCTGGTACCGTACCTACTACTACTATACTACGTAACGCAAAAGAGGGGGGTTATAATTTTAATGTGTATATCTGTCTGTGGCATCGTAGCTTTTATTTAAACTGGTGAACCTATTTGGTTGTCTTTTTTTCAGAGCAGGATTTCCAAGAGAAATTTAGTAGTATCTTATAGCCGTGGATCAATATGACTGAAGCAACTATAAATACCTAGACACGTAAACACGAGGTCATTGAGATCTGATATGTCGAGCCAAAAAGTTGCAACTATTATGGTGTGTATGTAAAAAATACTGCATTTTTAACTCCTCGAATTTATAATAAGTTAATAACATAACTTTTCTCTCGGGAAACGATAATATTAGTAAAACATGTTTTATCAAAATCGGTTCAGCCATTGTTGAGATATATAACTTTGAAATGAAAATATCGGCGGTTTTCCAACTTTTCTACTTTGTCAGTTATTCTATATCACGAGAGCCAATGATATTTAAAATAAAATGCCAAACGTTATTATTACTTCAAGAATATATAATTAAAGTCATTATGAGTGTACCGCTGTTAATTTCGTATTAGCATTGTTTAAGTCATAAGTTAAGGATCTGTAACTATTCGTAATTGATTTAATAAGAAATGTAAATTTCGTAATTTCAATATTGACGATCACTGCGTGAACTGTGGTTTCGTTGCGCACCAGTGTATCCCGTCCTATATTGCCGCCATGATTAAATTTTGACAGCGCAGGTCCGCCGGAGTATGTCCGTTAGTTTGAGTCGGGACCTTTGCGTGGGTTTTTGTATACTTTTGAAATGAGAACAAAAATATAAATCGAGTTGTAATCGGTCGAATATCTATTAAGTTGTGAAGTGTAACATGTGTAGTATATGTGTTAAGAGTTTTATGTGGTTTGAAGTGTATGGAATTATTTTTAATCGGGCGTCAAAAGCGGCACTCATTACGTTAGGTATGTAAGGCTATTTTTTGTTATTGATAATGTGTGACAGAAATTGTTGCGATTTTGACAAAATTGGCACTTGTTATTTGAAGATTAATAGTGTCTCTATCTACGTCTGACAATATTTTTGTACTCGTTTGCCTAAATTATTCATACAAAAATCATAAACAAACTACACTGTTTTGCGGCGAATTGAAAAACTGACAATGTAAACATTGCAAATGAAAAAGGTTTTATGCAAAATATTTCCCCGGGATCATATACTTTATTTGGTATCAATCGAAGCGTAAACTATTACAGTTTTAAATAAAAATAAGGTTAACATATGTTATCGATTTAGATTATAAAATAAAAATATATTTATTGCAAAAGATCTCATTCGAAACGGTATGTAAAGTTTGTGACTTTTTAAAAAAATATTTTACTATAGTGACCTATGTAATTAATTATATAAACAAATTGCCTGTTCCTTTAGCTTTATAACATAAAAAGAATCATAGCATAAAGTTAAGACGAAGCCAGGCAACCGATTTATTAACAACACAAGACAATGCGCTGCTAATGCTCGGTGAATCTTGAGCACTTTAGACCACCTTTTTTTTTAACGCGAGCACTTGAGTGGTTATACCAGTTTTTGTACAGCAAAATATTTCTCAACCTCTTGCTATCTGCTGTTTTCGGCAAATGCATAATCCACAGTAACTTGTTAAATCTGCAGTAACAACGACCCACTTGTAGGAGAACAATGATCTAGACGAGAGAGATGTTTTCAAGCTGCGCGATGAGGTCCATGTGCTTGAAAGAGTCGGGGGATTTCGTGAAGCGCTCCAGCAGCTCGCGACGCGCTGGTTCGGCGCCGCTTCCATAGTACAGCTGGAACTGGTTGGCCAGGCACTGCGCCTCACGCCCACTCAGCACATTCTGCAACTCCCAACACAAACATAATGTTGGCGGAATTTTTACAAGCAGAAGTTTGGTAATTTGTCTTTGTTATCTATCAAATCATAAAGACCGATCAAATAAAAATCCTATAATGATATATATGAATAAGGTACCAATACATTTTAGGTATGTTATGTTTCGTCATATCAACCAACTTTAATAGAAATTAAGACAAGCGTACGTAGCGGGCCCGCGGGCATCCTTTAGGATGCAACTGTACTGGGATAATTCTAGGAAGATGATGATGAGAAATTAAGAAAACTTTACATGATATTATTGCTTTAATTTTCTGCACAACATAAGTAAATTAAAATTCTGGCCAGACATAATCATCCTGGGCATTTAACTGACAAGGTGTTTACTATAACACTTTCTGTCAAGTGAACAAGTGAACATCTTTGTTTGACTTTTGTTTTGGTGTTTCATTTATCTAAATGGCCAGCTAAGTGACAGTCAAGATGTTCCTTATGACTCTTATGAGAATCAAAGAAGTCTTAATCAAATCACTGATTGTCTCATTAACAGGATGTTTTTATGTGTCAGAGTTGTTTTCCTAATTTTCTCCAAAAACTAGCATAAACTTTTAATATGTTTTGTTTTATATTTAAGTCTACTCCTAGAGGCGAGTACCATCAGCGCTTAAAGTAGGTATTGGTACCTAATTTGTTAGCACCTTATCTTATACAAGATGATGCTAAAGAACTATTGTCATAACTGTCATAAGAGCTGATCTGAACACAAAACCCCCAGTACAAAACCAAACTGTCTTGCATGAGATAGATTGTCTTTTCTAAATTAGAACCTTTAGAAGAATATAATAATGTATCCAATAGAGCACGGGTCGGCGAACCGCGGCTTGCTAGCCACATGCGGCTCTTTGAAGGGCCAGTCACGGCTCTTCGAGGTCTCCAAAAGAATATAGTGAAAAACTTGAAAAATATATAATTAGCTCTCTAAGGTTCCCAAAAGATATATTTTTACTGAATTTAGCTCTTTGGTTAAAAAGTTTGCCGACCTCTGCCATACAGTATTGAATCTCTTAAAGTGAGAATATATTAAAACACCTTTTTTAAGGTTCCATAGCAAAAATGGCGATAACGGAACCCTTATAGTTTCGTCATGTCTGTCCGTCCGTATGTCACAGCCGTTTTACTCGGAGACTACAAGCACTACAATTATGAAATTTGGTAGGAAGGTGTATTCCATGATGTGAAATTACGAAAAATAAATAAATTAGGGATTCCTCCACCCCATGGGGGCTGAAACAAAAACCTCTCTAATTTCCAAACAGTGAAGTTTAAAAGGATGTGGTGTACATTAACACTTTCACCGATTTCCTGTTTCAACAAGATAACAGGTCTAACGGGTTTTGAGTAATTGCTGAAAAACTGTCTTGCCCAAATTAAAGGATGTAAGTTCCCCATGAAGATACGACCATTTTTGATTCAATACAATACATTGAATCAAAATAGTGTGTTTAATGTGGGCTAGTAGGTGTCGATACGGAAACCCTTCTTTGTGCGTGATGGACTATGGCCGATTTTGTTTAACTGCATTATAGCTAGTCTGGTTTTGGAGGTAAGAACTTCCGTTCCAATACTTGCCTTGTCATACTCGCCACGCATCAACACGATTCCCTTGTCCTTTAGTTCCGTGTAGTGTACCATTGTGAGGCATTCGGGAGCATTCTCTTTATGCACCTGTAACATGCATGTGCAAATTGTTTCTCTCATAGATAGGATATTATTGTACAGTTGACGACAAAAAGATCGATCCACTTGATCCGTTGATCAAGTTACAAGAATATGTATCTGTGTATTTATTGACTTAACATTAAGGTTGTGGATACATATTTTTGTAACTTGAGGTGGATTGATCTATTTATAGTTGACTGTACCAATGTTTGCACTAATTATATAGGGAGGCAGCAGTGGAGGAGATAAATTATATTCAGATGGCGAATAAATGAAGTTTTAATTAATATAAAAGTTACAATAATTAACTTAATCTAACACGAACGATTTCGTGTGTCCTAAGACCCGATGTTAGGTATCTAAAAGGCGCGCGGCGAACGTGTGCTTCCGTTTTATTAAAGCGATCAGAGTGATTGCCCAATATTGATGATGCGCTGCGGCGCGGACAACGTAATGGAGTGACGTAGGGCATACGGAGAGTCGGAGACACGACGTGGTACTGATGACGTTGCGCGGTGACGTATGCTGACGGTATACCGATGACGTAGCCGTGCGGTGGTGCTATGTGTGAGGTGCGTAGCTAACACCTCCCCCCTAAGTGGAGCAACTATTTGCTAGGTTTAGTGCAAATGTGGCGGCCTTCTGCAGTTCTATGTTTTCTGGCTTTGTTATCTCGGCTTTGGTTGTATCTCGATACCTTCGATACGTTATAAAGGCTATTGCACCTGTTCCAAGTAATATGATGAGGTATAATGGTATTGTAGTATGATAGATACTTGAAGGTAAGATTTCGTCGACTTCAATTTGTTTTCCCATAGGTGCTGTTAGATAGTCTCGAGATTTTTCAAATTTGTGGAGTCCATTTTCAAGATAGTGTTAGATTCTTGTTGTCTAGTTTCCAGTGGTATCGACATTATCTTCAGGGGTTGACCGCGAAGTTTGTTGTTGATGTTCACGATGGTAAGCTGTGGCGATTTCATAGAACAGTGTTGTGGGATAGTTGCGAAGTAACTTCCGTTCAAAATGATATGTTGTTCTTGTTGGCAGCTGGTCTTGACCATGGTAGGGTGCGGGAATGTGATGGTGTAATGTTGATCGTCCAGCTCTAGTAGAGCTTCCTTGGTCAGAGAGATAGGCGTGTTTTTGCACATTCCATCTATCTCCTGAGAGTTAATTAGTTTGTTGATACAATCTTGCTCGGTGCGTATTTGATGACTCAGTTTTTGCTCGCAGATGTACCACTCGCCGGATTTGAGGCACTCTGCCTCCATATACACATATTCTATTGGGTTGGTTGCTAGGAAAGGATATGGAGGGATAATGATGCGCCCATATTTATTTGGTAAGGGGCATAACTTATACAAGTCAAATGAATCGCGGTAAATAATAGGTACTTTTAGGACAACAATTAAATTATTCTTCGAAAAATAAGAACCTATTTTAATAAAATTATAGTAGTATGTATGTATGTATGTATGTATGTATAACACTTTATTGCACAAAAAAAAAATAACAATCGAAACAAAAAAACAAAATGTAAAAGTACAAAGGCGAACTTATCCCTATAAGGGATCTCTTCCAGCTAACCTTCGAGAAAATGAGAAAAATAAATGTAGTACCTTACATCTAAATCTAATATTTGCTCTGTGCTATAAATTTCGTTTACTGTTCTAATCATGTCTTTAAGTGCATTAGTGCTTAAAATAGAATGGTGCACATTACTTGATTTAGTAAAAGCTAATATATTCTCTATACTTCGTCAAATTATCCCTTAGGTCGCATGGTCCGATTGACTAGTCCGATCAATCGGAATACGAATATTTTTTTTTCCTGTTGGCTCGATTGATCGGACTATAAGGACTTCTCAAATCCTGACAGTCCTACTATCGGAGTAATGGGATTTTAAAAGTTCGTCTAGTTCGATCGATCGAACCACGAGAGCTTGAAAAATCCTCTTAATCCGATCACACAATTTTTATTTTTCCTGTTTGTCCGACCGGTAGTTTTATGATTAATTTTGTAATCTACCAACATCTCAAAAGTGTTTTCTCACTTTCGGCGCGGAATTTTACTACCACGAAATAGTTATTTCGAGGGAAAGATCTAACAAATAGTCTTAAGAGCCCTATTCTCTAAAAACCGCTCATGGATTTAGCCTGTTTTTGGTGTGAATTAGAATTAGTAAATTTTATATATTGAAATAATACGCATATTCTTTGATAATAGTTTATATTTACTCTAAGGCAGACGCTACAGTGATCTGTGCTTTATGGTATTGATGCGCTTTATTCACCTTTGCGGGCGTAAGAATAAAATTTTGTTGTGATCTATTATTTCCTCCATCTTCCGTCCGTCCGGTTCAATAAATTGACATAGATCAGATGTTGACATTATGAACTGACATCGCATAAAATAAAATATAGAAAAGTTTATCAAAAGCCAGTGTCCAGTAATGAGTTAAGATTAGATAACCTTTATGTGTCATCCGGACTTAGCAAAATATCAAGTCTACGGTTATGTCCGATCAGTCGATCCAACAGGAAGAAAAAACGACCCTGTGGTTCGATCGATCGAACTAGACGAACTTTTAAAATCCCATTACTCCGATAGTAGGACTGACAGGATTTGAGAAGTCTTTATAGTCCGATCAATCGAGCCAACAGGAAAAAAAAATATTCGTATTCCGATTGATCGGACTAGTCAATCGGACCATGCGACCTAAGGGCAAATTATAGTGGTCTCTTCTGTATTTAAATGATTTGTGCGCAACCGGGACAATACATGATTGACACATGCTAATTAGGGTGACTCATCCTCACGATGACACTTTGTCTCGGAATTGAATATTTCAACGCTAACCCACTGAGTTAGCGTGAATATCATATCGCGTGGGAATGTATTGCAGATTTCGAGGAAGCTTTTGTTATTGTTAGCGGCACTGATGCAATTACTTATAATGCAATTGCAAAGTACTCGTCGTTCCACGAAAATATCGCCGTTTTGGACATTTACTGGAACTTCAATTAATTTGGAAGAATTTGCCAGTACATATTATTGTTTCAAGTAAATTTAGATTTCCTGTGGTATACATCTGTATGGGGTTAATAGAATGCAGGGTTTTAAATTGTCGGGTTCCGTAATTTATCTCTGCTTGCCATAAGCAAATCACAACCAATCAGTCCGTCGAAATAATTATGAATTAATACAAAAATATTTCAATGTTTGTCACTGTTGAATTCTGGGAAAGACGGTTACCCGTTTTGTTACTAGTTAATAGTTGGAGCATGTATGTTTTTACAAACGGATCGTATTGTAATGGGTATTGGGCATAAAATTGATTGACAGATTGGGGACTCAAAAAGATATGTTAACTAGCGCCCGTAGCAGTTAACAACTTAAGGGGTAGATTAATTTGGGGTCCAAAGTTACTATTGTTAGATGAATGCTGCTCTGGCTGTGAAAATTTATGTGAAAAAATATTCGGATTTTGTCTTGGAAAATAAGGTTTTTGCGCAATTTCGTATGTTTTGTTTTTATTTTGCAAATACATCACATTTAGCTCTGCCTGTGCGAACTCGAGAGCTTGTTCCAAAGAGTTAGGCCTCATACATCTAATGCCAGGATCTAGGATCTAGGATCCCAGAGGTTCCGAAAGACCTCGCAAATATGTCTGTAATGCAAGATTTTTGTACAACTCTCTCTTTGCTGTAATTGTTGACTCGACGGGTTCGTGCAATTGAACATACGTAACTATTGTGCTAAGCATATGTTGAAATTTTTCGTAAAATACTTGGGGTGTGTCTCTGCCTTGCGTCATCATTGATAAATCAGTGTACAGTGCAGTTTCGTCTGCGATCGGAAAAAATATTGATTAACTTATCCCAGCCCAGGTGTTGGGAATTCCATTGTTTACAAGGGTTCGCTGTGCTGAACCAGTAATTATATTTAATTTTCCATTTAAAACAGACAAATTGCTTAAATCATTCCCAGCACTTGGTCTCACATATTTCGCAGCTATCTGGTCACAAATATTAATAAATCTAACTAAAACGTTCGGATTTCCATCAAATTCAGGAACTACTCTAAGAGCTTTGAAAATATTATCTAATTCATCTTCTGCCATATCAATTTCTTCTGCTATACTACCTAAATTTCTAAGTAAATCACTGCGCGCGGTGCGCTGGTCCCTACGATTATTATCTCTAAAATGGTCGGAACGTGGGTGAAAAATCTTGGAAATTGGGGATATACACAGGAATGCAACCAAACCCCATGTGTACTCACCACCACATTTCACGATTCTTCTCTTCTCCTTGTTCAAGCGCCAACTTGATCTCCTCGTCTGTGCTGCTGAGGTTCTTTTGAAGAGTCGATGCACACGTAGATTCGTGCGCAGGACGGGATATCGATGCTAGAATTCGCGTACCGATCGATCGACTCAACTCTCGACTGCGCCAATTATATAGGGAGGCAGCAGTGGAGGAGATAAATTATATTCAGATGGCGAATAAATGAAGTTTTAATTAATATAAAAGTTACAATAATTAACTTAATCTAACACGAACGATTTCGTGTGTCCTAAGACCCGATGTTAGGTATCTAAAAGGCGCGCGGCGAACGTGTGCTTCCGTTTTATTAAAGCGATCAGAGTGATTGCCCAATATTGATGATGCGCTGCGGCGCGGACAACGTAATGGAGTGACGTAGGGCATACGGAGACACGACGTGGTACTGATGACGTTGCGCGGTGACGTATGCTGACGGTATACCGATGACGTAGCCGTGCGGTGGTGCTGTGTGTGAGGTGCGTAGCTAACACACCGTGTAACAATGCTATCTAGTGAAACTACTTTTTTCATACTGGGATAAGAGTTTCAACAATTGACTACACTTAAATAGAAATTGACAATGACTGAAGCTATGTTTTTTACTTATTCATGCAGTGGCAAACTTACTTAGTAAACCATGTAATACTTAAACTTATGGAAAAGAATCGGAAGAGCAACTTGATTGATGATGAAACTTGACAATATAAATAAATAATATAGATAAATAAAACAAACCTGGAATGCCAGCAATGGAGTAAAATGCACAGAATGCCCAAAGGTCTGACAAACCATGAATTCATAGCCCTGGTCACGTGGCAGAGGAAGCAGAAACGTTGGAAACTGCTTCATATTGCCTCGTAAACTTGTGTAAGCATCCACCGGGATTGTTGCCGATATCACATCCTTAGCCTTGTGGTACTCTTGCCAGATAACCTGTATCTCTGACGCATCTTTGTCTTTTACTAACTCAATTTTGAATATAGCATCTAGTTTTTTTTCTTCTGCAGATACACCTTTGGGTAAAGCTTCTTTAGGATTAAGTACAGAGGAGTATTGTCTGAAAAAAGATGAAGATTAGTTTTTTAATCGAGCAATTTCACCTGTTACCTGGAAGTGTACGCTCCAGGAAAATTGTGTGATTTTATGTAAAGACTAGCGGCTCCGCCCCGGATTCGCACGGGTATTAAAAAAAAAAAAAATATATAATACACACACATTTTAGTAAGCATCCCAAATTTTTTTGGAAATATAATATAGCTGATGTCACCTGGGGCTAGTGTTGCTTTCCAACAGTGAAAGAATTTTTCAAATCGGTTCAGTTGTTTCGGAGCCTATTCAATGCATACAATTTTTTTACACCTTAGGTTACATTATTGGAATTTTAGTAAGGATCCCTAATTTCTTTGGAAATAGACACACAACACACTTATAACTTGGATCTTTTCAAGACGAGAGTGAATAGGCACTATCTAGGCACGCATGTAACACCCTCGACCTCATCATCATCATCACTTACCATCAGGTGAGATAGTGGTCAAATGCTTACCTATCTAATATATATATTATAGCCTATGTCACTCAGGGATAGGGCTGCCATCTCTAAATTTGCTAAACCCAGACAAAGACTTAAAAAATCCTGGGCATTTGGCGTAAATCGCATTTTTTTCCCCGGACGTGTCCAAAAATAATATTATTAAAATAAATTAGAGTTAAAAAAACTTGATAAATGGTGAGTAGTTACGCACTTTACCCATTAAGTAAAAGTGCCCAGGTTTTCCCCGGACACTTTTTGAAAACCCCCCCGGACGGCGCCCAGACGCCCTCCAAACCAGGACCAATCCGGGGAAACCCGGACAGATGGCACTCACTACTCAGGGATAGTGTAGCTTTCCAACAGTGAAAGAATTTTTCAAATCGGTTCAGTAGTTTCGCAGCCTATTCAATGCAAACAAACAAACAATCAAATCTTTCCTCTTTATAATATTATTATCTGCACTTAAACTATAAGAGGAATGATTTGATACACTAAATGTTAAAAATATATTCTCTCGTTACCTTTTCTATACATGTATAATGCGTCAATTTACTCTGCATGCAACTACGTATGTTTAAGCATAACACGCACCTGGTATCAACTGGTTTGTCCGCACCGCTAGGCTTGCGCTCGGGGCTCACAGTACGTGCAACTCGCTCGAGAAACTCCGCAGGATCAGTCTTCTGCAGCTTCGCGATGCGGTCTGCGTACTTTTCGTAGTAGGGGTTGGTCTGAAGCTTCTCCATTGCCTTTTCCATCCTGATACCCGATGTGGCTATACTTCTGCGGCCTGCTGGAGGTCTCCTCAAAGCTAGCACCGATATGCGCTGCACCAAGCGGCCGATATCCATTCCCAAGTGCCCCCTGCACTTAGAGGCACCTCTTTTATTTTATGGATTCTTATTATCTGCCCTACCAGACACTAACAGTGAATGATTAATTGTTAAAATCTATAGATTTTGAATTTGGTAAATAATGGTTAGATTAGATAATTTTATAACCTGAAAGAGAGCGTTCAGATTTCTTTATATCTCAATTTACGATTTAGTTTTGATATAAATAACATCAGTTTGAGATGGTCTGAGTAAATAACCATTATTACAGAATAAAAACCATAGTAGTAGCTTAATTTTTTACAAGAAAACCTGGGTCAGTGAGAATAAAATTCACGCAAGTGTCTGCTAGACTAATTTCGTGTTGTTATTTGTAGTCTTTCGTTTTCATGATAAAGAAATGATAAATAGTGCATGTTTCTGAACGCACTCCCATCGTTGACACTGACAATGATTTCGACCCAAGGCCAAATTTTTTCAGCTGGGTGCTGGGTGGAGTTGGTGGAAAAACTGTTTTTCTTAATTTTTTATCAATGCTATCAGTGATTACGTTATTTAAATATCACAATCTTAACTTGTAAGAATTCTATGATGGTTGTTCTATTTTTCAGTATTTATAATGAACCAATAAATCAAATTTAGGATATGTGTTGCTCGATTGCCAGCAATATCGAAACGCATTTTAGACTTTAATTGTCAAAAAAAGTAAACGTAAACCCGTTCCAACATTTCTATTACTAAGTAATTATTAGTAGAATTAATGGAAAAGTTTTCGAAAGTAGAGAAAATCGGCGAAGGAACATATGGCGTAGTTTATAAAGCAAAAGACCGTGAGACTGGAAATGAAATCGCTTTGAAGAAAATCAAACTAGAAAAGTAAGTTTTGGCGCGAAAAATCTGTCGTAGATTTTAGTACTTAAAAAGCATGAAATTTTATTTTAATGTGCTTATTTCAAACTAAAGTACAAAATAATGAGTTTTTATTATGTTCATGAAGACTACTTTTCATTTATTGACTATTTAACCACTTAAAAAAAAACAAAATAATACTAACCTAATTGACATCAATTGGTCTTGAATTTTTGGCATGGTCTAGGAAAACGTGAACGGAATCAATAATTACTCTACAATACCTCAGGTGTTGATGAACATACCTGATTTCAACATAAAGACTATATTTAATAATAAGATAGCTTAAGTATAAGTAACAGTATAGGTACTCAGGTACCACCTCAACTAAATAGTAGAGAGAGAGTCAGAGTATATGTAGACCATATGTGTAGAGTGACTAGACACAAGTACTGTCAAATTATCTTATTATAGTATAGGCAGTGGTGAAGGATGTCTTTTGTTTTTAAAGTCCCTGGAGCAAGTGATGTTTGTTAGCATATGCTTCATGTGGTTACTGTGATAATGTTGCGGTATAATACTTTTACCAACCAAAGCCCCATTACCAGATGTCCAAGTTTCCATACATTGTGGGCTGGACTGGGTAAAGGGTATGAGTTGAATTGTTCAGTTGACAACCACTTTAGTATAGTTCAAATCCTTGTCAGGGCATTGATTTGTGTGATGAGCACAAATAATTGATCCGGAGTCTTGTATTTTTTCAATGTATGTATCTATCTATATAAGTATGTACGGTCACACTCTTTATTTTGGGACCCATTTCGCAAAAAAACTCAGATTTTCTATACAATATGACAGGCCTCTCTAAAGTCTGGTTATTATTCCCACGGAAAAAATGTAAACAAAGTTATGTCATTGTCAAAGTGACATATCAGGGGTTCTTAAAGCATGGGTCGGTAATGCAATAATATGTGAATATTGACGAATATTGCAGTATCGTGATATAATTAGAGGAAATCCGGATATTTTGATATCCGCGACACCTAAGGGGAGTCGCTTCAATAATATTGTCCTTTTAAACGCGCGCGTTGCGATTATATCACGGTATTATCTGTCATCCTCCGTCAAAATTTGTGTACTTTCGCCATTGCTACTTGTTCTGTGATCGATTTAAAACTAAAATAACTTGCCCAATATTTTATTTGTATACCACTGTATCTTGCAATTATTACCGATTAATATTATTACAATACTGGGGTGTAAATATTATCGCGGTTTTCAGTTGTTTGGATTTTGCGTCATGATTCATCAATATTCACGTGAGACGGATCGTGATATGAGCGTATCGCGTGATAATAATAACCGTGTAACATACCCAGCGGCCTTTTACACGGCTATTATTATTAAGTAATACACTCATATCACGATCCATATCTCGTGAATATTGATAAATAATGAAGCAATATCCATACAATTATGAAAACCACGATAATATTGACACACCAGTATTACGATAATACTAAGCGTATTAGGGCCCCATAGTTACAAGGTATTCTTGACTATTACAGAGTTTTTATTTTTATTTTTGTCGTATGGCATTTATTTACGAACCGTGAGATCTTCCAGAAGACAAGTACGGTTGCCAGTTTTTGTTGCACTTTTAGCACCACCCAGGGGTCACGTGTAGGGTAACGGTGGGTACTCCCTACGGACGTGGTGCAACTTCGACCCCCCTATTACAGAGTATATCAACTTAATACTAACGCGTGATAATTATTGCTGTGTAAATGCTCCAATCAATACTGATTATTGCTGACAATACTCACACACCAGTATCATAAGTAAAAATAACTGTATAAAAGACCCCTTCGAATTATGAAAAAAATATAGCAAGCGACCCGCAGATGTACAACCCCGGTGTATTACAGCAGTGATACCAGTTCTTAAAAAGTAATCTGCACAGAAAAACACTCTTATATTTTTTTTATACCCCTAACGGAGGATTTTAGTTAAAATGAATATTTGCGTCACCAAAATTAATTCTACTTACATAATTAAAGTGTACTTTATTATAATAAGACGTATTCTTCTATTAACTCTGAACATTATAAATCTCCTCATTACTGGACATGTTTTTTGTTAACAGCAACACCATTGTTTACATTTTTTCCGTGGGAATAATAACCAGACCTTACCTTAAGGGGGTCACAAATTAAACTCCTTGACTCCATAGCCCACCCATGGGATATTATTGCCCATAGTAAAAGCTTTGTTTAGTTTGGGACTAGGTCTATTTGTTTAAGATTGTCCAGGAATTCATTCAATATGACTCTTTTAATAGTGAGAACAGGACCCGGGGCGTGCTTCTTATATTAACCTTTTCGCCGCCAGATGTCAAAGTAATTCGCCGTGCCCCTGACGCCACCACGGTAAAAAAATGATGTGTAAAGAAATAATGTTATTATAAAATTGGGCAATTCTCAGTAGTTTTTCATTAAAAAAAAATTGACGGCCAGTGCCGTCGTTGGCGTCGGGGTGACGATTTTACGTTGACGTCTATGGCCGACCGTGGCGTTCAAAAGGTTAATTGATCTAAAGCACTGTAGTGCAATTCTTATTATGAGTGTAAATAGGGCATGTGACCATTCTAATTTCATTATATCTAAATAAACTCAGTTATATTTTTTTGAAAGTAATTCGTAAATAGTTTCATATTTAAAATGAATTTTGTCAATTTATTCCCATTAATTAAAAATATTATTTACAGTTAGGTCATACTTTAAATAGCAATGAAAGTGACCTCTGCAATTTGATTCGTGAATTGCAATTAGCTGTTTTTGTATAAATAGTTTGAATAGTTCGATTATATCATAATAAGTGGGAAGGGTGGCGCAGGACCGGTCATTGTGGAAGTCTGTGGGGGAGGCCTATGTCCAGCAGTGGACGTCATTCGGCTGAAATGATGATGATGATGATGAAGTGGGAAGCCACTTGGGGAGGGACTACAACAAATGAGGAGTGTCTTTTCAAATGTGTTTATTTTTTCTGTAACTCAACCTCTAAAGTGGACCGTAAGTTTTCTTGAGCAAGGATCTTTTTTTTATATAAGTAAGCCAGAGAGTATTTTATAAATCGAGTAAAGGCTTTTGATTTGTATACAATTCTACTTAATCTTTTTTTATACTGTGATATACCATAGTCTACGCCCGCTTGCAACTGCAAAACAATCACAAGCCGACAACCAACCCTTTGACGTGAGGGTTCATAGTATTGACATTTAGAGACAACATTTCGTATGTGTCACACTGTAGCAAAATTATTTCCGTCTTGGGCGTAAACACTTAAATCCCTCACTATTAAGTCAATAAAGGGTCGGCAGCGCACTTGTGATTCCTTTCATTTCATTTATTGCATAGTCATGAACATAATAATTACATAGTAAGATGTTACAGTAGGGTTAGTCGATTCATGACACCACAGGTTAGGGCACACAATAATTGTTACATCTAACATAACATCTAATATTTATTAAAACATTTGTCGTAATTAATTATTGTGTAAAAAAAAAACGTAAAGTAATAATAACATTGTAAAATAAATGAAATAAACAATAAAAGTATAATGTTCCATAATTACATTAAAATTCCTCTGGAGTCCAAGTGCCCATAGGCATATCGAACATTTTTAATAATAAAAAATATGCAATAGGTATTCTCCTAGATATGCCCAAGGCCTACGACAGGGTACAGCATCACATACTCCTGGACAAATTATATGGAATAGGTGTCAGGGGTAAGGCACACAAATGGTTCTCATCATACATATTTACAAAACCGTGAACAATACGTCGAAATCCAACATACTGATAAAAGGTCCGGAAACATTTCTATAATTAAATCAAACTCATTACCAATGTTAAATTCAATACCTCAAGGTGGCGCCCTCTCGTGTCTATTATTCTTAATTTACATCAATGATTTGCCGAAAATCCTAAATGAAACTTGCGTGATGTTTGCAGATGATATTTCTATAATAACTTCCTGTAATAACAATGAAAACTTATGCGCCGATCTGAATAACATCATCACAAAACTCACTGACTGGCTAAAACAACACAACCAGGAAATCAATGTCGCAAAAACAAAACTGATGCAATTTAGGCCCCGCCAAAAGTTCCCTTGCAAATAGACTACATATTTACAGGAACCAAAATCGAGTGTGTCGATACTTTCACGCTCCTTGGACTAGACATCGACTCACACCTCACACATGAATTGGAAACCACACGTAGAAAAAATAAAAAACAAATTATCCAAATTCATATACGCCTTAAGAGAGCTAAGAAATGCACAGACGTAAGGACAGCCCTCAATGCATATTACGCATATGCCTACTGCATAATTCTACAAACGTTGAAGACTTGTTCATCCTCCAAAAAAAATGCATCCGTATTCTTGTAAACATCAAAAGCCCAGAGAGCTGTAGGCCGTATTTTGTAAAGCATGGTATATTGACCTTAATATCGATCTATATATTTGAGATTTGAGACATGAAAATTTTGTTCGGAAATACCCTTAATTATTTGCAAGGATTGATGAGCAACCACGACGTTACGCCGCGAGGTATAAAAATAATCTGGCAATTACAACAAACTCTAAACTAAAACTGTACCAAAAAAAGCCCGAAAACAAAATGTCTGTTAAGATATATAACAAGCTTGCAGATAACTTAAAAAATGAATTCTAATTAAAAAGAGCTACTACAGCCTTCAAGAGTTTTTTGAGGATGCACAAGAGAAAGAGAAATTTCCCGGGATTGTCTGCATGAACCAGTACTTGTCCATTAATCAGCGTCTTTCGGCTGATATGACGATGACTTGATTTCATGTATGTATAATAATAATCATTTATTTTGTTCTTAAATTACAAACATTAAACATATATGGCAAACATTCATCTGGTTTGTACAACGACGCCTAAAGGTAGTGGTCGATAGTTCCGACCCCCGAACTAGGCGGGAGACCTGTATCTCGAGGTTATATATATATATCTCTTCTTCAGTGTCAGATAACAGAAATACAGTTCGGACAATATTCATTATCATTGGAGATGAATCGGATTAATACAGTGCTTTGTAAGATACAAATTATATGGTATGGTATGGTTCCCCAGTGAGCCCGAGGGCGTGCCGTCGACGGCGCTGCGCGAGATCTCAGTGCTGCGCACTCTCCGGCACGAGGGCGTCGTGCGACTACTAGACGTGTTGCTCGCGGACCGCAAGCTATTCCTGGTGTTCGAGTACATGCACATGGACCTCAAGCGGCTGATGGACCTCACGCGCGCCCCGCTGCACGTTGATCTTGTCAAGGTACTGTCCTCGCTCCCGAGGTCGTGCGACTGCTAGATGTGTTGCTCGCGGACCGCAAGCTGTTCCTGGTGTTCGAGTACATGCATATGGACCTCAAGCGGCTGATGGACCTCACGCGCGCCCCGCTGCACGTTGATCTTGTCAAGGTACTGTCCTCGCTCCCGAGGTCGTGCGACTGCTAGATGTGTTGCTGGCGGACCGCAAGCTGTTCCTGGTGTTCGAGTACATGCACATGGACCTCAAGCGGCTGATGGACCTCACGCGCACCCCGCTGCACGTTGATCTTGTCAAGGTACTGTCCTCGCTCCCGAGGTCGTGCGACTGCTAGATGTGTTGCTGGCGGACCGCAAGCTGTTCCTGGTGTTTGAGTACATGCACATGGACCTCAAGCGGCTGATGGACCTCACGCGCGCCCCGCTGCACGTTGATCTTGTCAAGGTACTGTCCTCGCTCCCGAGGTCGTGCGACTGCTAGATGTGTTGCTGGCGGACCGCAAGCTGTGTGCGTGTTCGAGTACATGATGCACATGGACCTCAAGCGACTGATGAACCTCACGCGTGCCCCGCTTCACACCGACCTTGTCAAGGTACTGTACCTTTTTCGGGAGCCTTAAAATAGAAAGTTATTAAAATTTATCCAATTCAATTTACTCAATCATTTATTGCATTTCACAATGTACATTTACAGGATCTTAGGTAAACTTTATTATTAATTGTGACCCTTGAAGTGTACGGTGTTCGAGGGTTGAAATGATACTTCAAGCGTCGAGTCAATAATGCTCTTTATTCCGTAAAATGCACGCCTATATACTGTGTAGACAAAGGATTCATTGGAGTGTTAATCATTTCCATATACGTCATTGGAATGTGTCGGCACAATTGATAGTTGATACTTTTCCCATATATGGAATAATAAATCATTTTCTGTATTCACTGAAGTGCAATTAATTTGCTATCAGGGTCAGGTATCATATTACATGTTCTTGGCAATAGAAAATGATTAACTATCGGCTGAGCTTCGTGTGTGGTGGTCTTAAGGACCATACTACACCCTGTTGGGCACCGCAAATTCGTGAAGAGCAGATGACTTACGCTACATACATAATATAAAAATCAATTTCTGCATTACAGTGCAAATTATCACACACGCAAAGGTAAAATGTAAAATGTATTTTTTTTTTATAAAAAAAAACTTTTTTTGGGTATTGATTCGTAGTTACAACTACCCTAAAATTGCTAGGGTCGTATTATGATAGATGTGTTAGAGCGGAATAGGATATTGCTACAGTAGCTGTGAGTTGATTGTAATAAAGAGCCACCAAAAGGTAAAATTGTTTTGCTAGCTTATTACACAATAAGAAGAATGAATGCAAGGAGACCTGCTCGACGGGGTGGTCTTTTTACAAGGATAGGTTATTTTAGGTTTTTTTTTTGTATTTAATTCTATTTACTTTGGTTATTTTTAGTTTAAGTTATATTGTATTTTTTAAAATTATTCATTTAAAAATTAAAAACTATTATGTTTGAAAAAAAATACTTGAGATATAGGTCGATTCATAAGAGCTGGCGCGGAAAATGTATGAAACTGTCAATAATTTCATAGACATTCCACGCCAGCTCTTGTGAATCGACCTATACCAATATCCTCAATTTTGCTACGATTGCAGCTGTACTTAATAAGTCCAGTCCTCTCTTTGCTAGAAAGTAATTTGTGGTGAAGCTTATTCATAGCGCCTAATTCAGGTTACTAATTCAATGTATTTTTAACAGATTTTCAATCAAAAGAGAAGGTTCTCAATTCGGTTTTTTTTAATGTTTGTTACTCCATAACTCCGTCAATTCGTTTTTGATTGTAAGTACATATATCCAAGCTGGTCCCTTTTTTGTCAAAATGCAGTTCTGATGATGGGATCCATTGACGAATCAAGGGAACTCCTCAATTCTTAAAGGCTAACATATAGTGATTATTGTGTTTTATCAACAAATCAAGCATTTTCATACAAAAATGTAGATAGATAGATAGATAGATAGATACAAACTTTATTTAACCACAACACAAAAATACATATTCTTAAAGCTAAACAATAAGAGTGAAAATACAAAGAGATAGAAACAATTTCCAAGGAACATTATTTGACTTAAAGCTAGCATTTATAAAGAGCAATCTGAACGAGAGCCATGTGTTGTGGCAGCATAGGCGTTGACTCAGCATTAAATGCTGCGGAGCCCGCAGCGCTGATCTTCCGTCAGAACCTTTAAAACTAAAAACTAGTGCCGGTTCGAACGACCAGTGCAATGCTGTGTCAAATGTATTTCTGGATACTACTACGCATGAGGTGTCAATATCGCTACGTAAAATTTTCGTATGTGTATTACCATGTACTTTCGTGCGAATATTATATATATATATACACAATCACGTAAAAACAATGGTGTTAGATTTAAGAGTTTAGGTACCTTTCTTTTGAGTATTTAACAAATATTGTCGTAGTTGTAGTTTGAAATTATTTTTGTTTTGTAAGGCTCTGATTGGTGGAGGTATATTATTCCAGCACTTTGTTGCTCGGTACCTAAAACTCCCCCGAAAGGCGGCAGTACGATGTCTCGGAACCTCCAGCTGCAGAGTACGTGGTGCTCTGACCCTGTGACAACTTCTGTTTGTCGACCAGACCAATTTCTCATATAGGTAGCCAGGAATATGAGTTTTAATTGTGTCAAACATCAAACAGGCCAACATAAGTTCCTGACGAGGGAACATCTTTAGGCAAAAACAAAAATGTGACATTTGATGAAGTGGAACTGCTGATGATGATCAGAATAGAACTCTTCAACGACGAAAAGTTCATGTTTGGCGATTTGTCCTCCTAGCTGTGTTTGTTGAGTTCTATTTTCACGATTATTTTTTGTCATGCTCGATCGAGTTCTGGGGAAGAATCGAGGGAACTCCTCAAATGTGATTTTATAATTTCCATAAACAAATCAAGCATTTACATTTAAAGTGACATTTGATGAAGTGGAACTACCGATGATGATCAGAATGGAACTCTTCAACGACGCATAGTTCACGTTTAGCAATTTGTTCTCTTCGTTATGTTTGTCAAGCAAGCTAGGTTTTCAAGACACAGTTTTGTCAAGGTTGAGTTCTACCATTATAAACATACTTATAGCCATTTTTATTTCATTGTATGCAATCTAAGCTAAAAAAAGTAAGAGTGCACCATCTAAGTATAATAATCTTTCACCGGCCTCCCCTAAGAAGTCGGTTTTTTATTTCTTAAAAATTATATATATTGCAGAGTTATGTTCGCCAACTAGCAGCCGGCCTGGCATACTGCCACGCAGCCCGAGTCTTGCACCGCGACCTGAAGCCACAGAATCTGCTAGTGGACTGCGCTGGGCGCATCAAACTGGCTGACTTTGGGCTCGCGCGCGCCTTCGCTCTACCCGTGCGAGCCTACACACACGAGGTGAGGAGTCAAGGGCGCTGTTCCAACAAACTAGCCATATTGTTCAGCTTGCGAGTGAAGGAGCTAAAGCTACAGAAAAAGTTATTACTGAGCGCATCAAATTGGCAGAGCTCGGGCTCGTGTGTGCCGAGCTAAGGCCATGTTCCAACAGCAGTATCAAAGCCATATTGATGAACTTGCGAGCGAAGGAGTTATTTGTTTATTTTTGCTTAGCACTATTAGTTAAAGCCGCAGAACCTGCTAGTCGACTGCGCTGGTCGCAAACTGGTAGACTTCGGACTGGCCCGATACGGGCCTACACACAATAAGGTGAGGATTCCTGGCTATTTTGTTCTCTGACTTCATTCAGCATTGCTCTCTAGGTGGCACGTATTGTTCGTGATATGGAACAGTTGTTACGTTATTTAATCGAGTTCTCGTAATTTTAGCTGCACACTACGTTGTACTGACGAGATCTGTTTGTAGGTGGTGACTCTCTGGTACCGCGCGCCCGAAATCCTGCTGGGCGCCAAGTTCTACTCCACCGCCGTTGACGTGTGGAGTCTCGGATGTATTTACGCTGAAATGGTAAGAGAACATTTTTCATTCACATTTGTGCCCATTTAAACTATTTTATCGAGGGGGATTCTGTTTGACTGTGTCTCCCGTATAAACTATTGTATCGAGGTGATTATATTTGACTGTAGTCTCCTGAAATTATTCAATTGAGTACTCCTCGTTCAGATGAGCGGGCGCACGCTGTTTCCCGGCGACAGCGAGATCGACCAGCTGTTCCGCATATTCCGCGCGTTGGGGACCCCGGGCGGGGAGCTGTGGGCGCGCGCGCGGCGCCTGCCCGACTACCGCGCCGCCTTCCCGCGCTGGCCGCCGCGCGCGCCGCGCGACCTGCTGCCGCCCGCCGCGGGACTAGTGCCGCACGCCGGCGCCCTGCTCGACGCGCTGCTCAGGTACTGTGTACTGTGGTGCTCCCTCAGTGTCCCGACTACCGTGCCGTGCAGGATTGCGAGGAGCCTTTCTCAAGTGCAGGATTGCCCGAGGTCTTTCTGAAGTGTAGGATTGGTCGAGGTTTTTCTGAAGTGCAGGATTGCGCGAGGTTTTTCTAAAGTTCAAGATTGCGCGAAGCTATTCTAAAGTAAAGGATTGCGCGGGGTCTTTCTGAAGTGTAGGATTGCGCGGGGCCCTTCTGAAGTAAAGGATTACGCGAGGTTTTTCTAAAGTTCAAGATTGCGCGAAGCTATTCTAAAGTAAAGGATTGCGCGAGGTCTTTCTGAAGTGTAGGATTGCGCGAGGCCTTTCAGAAGTGCACAATTGCGCGAGGTGTTTCTAAAGTAAAGGATTGCGCGATGTCTTTCTGAAGTGTAGGATTGCGCGAGGCCTTTCAGAAGTGCACAATTGCGCGAGGTGTTTCTAAAGTAAAGGATTGCGCGAGGTCTTTCTGAAGTGTCGGATTGCGCGAGGCCTTTCAGAAGTGCACAATTGCGCGAGGCTTTTCTAAAGTGAAGGATTGTGCGAGGTCTTTCTGAAGTGTAGGATTGCGCAAGGCCTTTCTGAAGTGTAGGATTGCGCGAGGCCTTTCAGAAGTGCACAATTGCGCGAGGCTTTTCTAAAGTGAAGGATTGTGCGAGGTCTTTCTGAAGTAAAGGATTGCGCGAGGTCTTTCTGAAGTGTAGGAATAATGTGCGAGGTGTTTCTAAAGTAAAGGATTGCGCGAGGTTTAATCGAGGCCAAACCAATCCCTGACCAATTACGACTCGACTATTCTATTACTTGGTCGTGAAAAATGAATGTTCTATCTAAGCTATGTTCGCCTTCTCTATCTTTCCAAACTGTCAATTCAGCATTTATAATTCTAACTTTAGAATTAAAATTACGAAATAACATGAACCCAGTACACATTATCGTTAGAAAAATGATTACTACTTATCTCAAAAGTGAGTTTGACAATCTTCGTTGCTAAGACCAGTGGGTAGACATTGTTTAGAAATCCTATTTAAAATCAGGTAAAGTATACAAATGCTGCTGATTTAGTACTAATAACAAGCAGCATTTGTATTATACTAATATACTGACGAATACGGAGGGCCGGTAAAAGTATCGTAATAATAAATATCGACTTTTCACATCATTATGTCGATAGGATTAAGATGACAGCACTATTGTATATTCTGTTTGGTTGGCAATACGGTGCATACGGACTTGAAAAAAGTAGAGCTCACTCGAATCTATGAGAGTGCCGTCTCTTAGAACGTAGTGATTATATTCTCTTTGGCTAAGACCACCGATAAGTAAACATTGACACAATGTCAAAGTTACGAAAAATTCATCAAATTTTACAGCAAAATCTTCACATAAATCTATGCATAACAATGTTTGCATATTGTCCATATAAATTAGGTTAGCACAGCGTTAGTCAGTTTCATGATGTTACAGCGACATCTAGGGGTCTTTAGGAACTACAATAAAATAATCGTCACCCAGGGGCCACGTTGACTGTTAGAAGTTCTCAAGTAGAGTTTCTTCCAAAGCACGGGAGCGCTCAGTTAGTACCCACTCAACGCGGTCACCCATCCAAGAACTGGTCTGTTCGGGCGCACTTTACTCAACTTCGCATACCGCACGCGGTACGCGGGCGTCACTGGGCCGGAACCGCTCCGATACTACAATACAAAACAAAATATTCTTTATTGTACACATCATACAATTGACGAATAGCTCACAAACAAATACAAACACAAATGGCTCAGAAACAGTACAATGAGATACAAGCAGAGGATGGAAGAATTTTTTTGATAATAATAATTTATTCGTCGATCGTAAACATACAAACAGACATACAGACGCGAGACTTTGTTTTATAAGGTCTAGTGATGATAGACTTGTGCAAATTAGTCCGTTCAAAAAGCGACCTCACTATCTAAGCAAGAAGGTTCAAATTCTAATGGCAGTATTCTTAAAAAATGAGTTATTAACTGACTTCAATACAAGGAGGGAGGTTCTCAGTTCGTGTGCATGTTTGCTTTTTTTCATATATGTATGAACATACATATATGAAAAAAAGCAGCGTGCGCAGGCGCGGATCCAGCCCTCAAAAAAGGTTGTGGTCACAGCCACCCAAAAATCGGCCAAGTCTGAGTACGAACTCGCTCATAAACAATGAACGACTTTTGAATTTGATTACATCTTTTTTCCTACGCATCTGGACTTTGGCCGTAGGAATAGAATTAATCATCGCATACCATCAGGCGATTCGTCTGCTCGTTTACCTCCTGTCATAAAAAAAAATCGAGGATGTCAGACCCTTCGATTAAATTCAAATCAATATTTTTATTTTTCTTCTTTTCTAGTAGCCAGTAAGCTAATAGGCCCTAGACTGGTTAAATAGGTATATTGACGCTGTCTCAAGAGTCGTAAGTATGACCAGCAAGTGAGATCTATTTTCTGTTCTGTTACGTTGATAAGCAATTATGTATAGGTATGACGTACTCCAGGCCTACTCGATCGACCACTTAAAAAAAAGTAAAAGTAAAAAAAGTAAAAGTAGTTTATTCTTCAAATTAGGCATATTACATGCACCTATGAACGTCAATAAACTACCACCGGTTCGGAAAAATAAACCTCTGCCACGAGAAGAACCGGCGTAAGAAACTCGGCGAGGTGTCATTTTTTCAAAACAATATACATTGTATAGTTAAATATAAAATTACAGTCTCAGTTACTACAAAAATAACAAGCTACAGTAGAAAACCTATTTTCGCGATAGATTAGCCGTGCAGGACACTATCACTGCCAAACATCCCTGTCCATGATGTAATCGTTTACCTTATAATATGCTTTTGAAATAAGTGTTTGTTTTACTACAGATTTGAATTTAGAATTGCTAAGTTCAGTAATGTGTTTTGGAATTTTATTGTAGAATTTAATACAATTTCCCAAGAACGACTTTTTCGCCTTTACTAGTCTATAGAAGGTTATTTTCAGTTTCCCAGTGTTTCTGGTGGCTATTGGTTTATCAGCGTTCGTTGGGAAATTGCACAAATTCTTCCTAACATACATTATTATTTCAAATACGTATAGGGACGGCAGGGTTAGAATATCTATTTCTTTGAAAAATTCTCTTAATGAGTCACGCGACCCCAAGTTATAAATTGCCCGGATAGCCCTTTTTTGCAAAATAAAAACAGTTTCAATATCTGCAGCTGATCCCCACAAGATTAGACCATAAGTAATTATACTATTAAAATAAGCAAAGTAAACTAACCGTGCCGTTGCCACATTGGTAAGCTGCCTTATTCTCCTGACTGCAAATGCAGCAGAGCTCAACCTACTTCCTATCGCTGTTATATGGGAACCCCACTGCAATTTTGAGTCCAATGTAATACCTAAGAATACAGTTGACGTAACAAATTCTAATGTTTGGCCATTAAGTTTAATATTTGTATCTAAGTTTCTATTTGACGAGTTCGCTAGAGAGAATTTCATACATTTAGTTTTTTTCGGATTCAACACTAAGTTATTGGCAGCAAACCAGTCAGATATCATGGACAGGGTATTATTTGGTTCAATGAGTTCAGTATCTTTCCTATTTACCTTGAACAGTAATGAGGTGTCGTCTGCGAACATTACAATGCCTGATCTTCGGCTTACCATATATGGTAGATCATTTACATAAACAAGGAACAGGAAAGGGCCTAGAATAGACCCCTGAGGTACTCCCATCTCTACCACTGTCTCTGACGAAAGGGCTTTATTTATCGCTACCTTTTGATTTCTCTGTGTTAAATATGATTTCATAAGATCCAATGCATGTCCTCTGATACCATAGAAATTAAGCTTACAAATTAAAGTTCCATGATCTACACAATCAAAAGCCTTGGAAAGGTCACAGAACACTCCAATGGCGTCATATGACTCTTCCCAAGACTGCAAAATAAATTTTATTAAACTTGCACCTGCATCAGTAGTTGATCTACCTTTCGTGAAACCGAACTGCTGTGCGTGCAAAATATTGTGTGAATTAAAATGAGAAACCAATTGCGTAAGCATTATTTTTTCGAATATTTTGCTAAACGCAGGTAGGATAGAAACTGGACGATAATCAGAAGGATTATCTCTATGACCTGATTTGAAAATAGGAACTACTTTACTACACTTCATTAAGTCTGGAAAAATGCCATTGTCTACACAACTATTAAAAATGAGAGCTAGAGTGGGTGCAACGACCTCGAGAATAGATTCCAGTACCATGACTGACACGCCCCATAAGTCCTCAGTCCTCTTTATTTTTAACATTTTAAAAGACTTCAGTACATCTAGAGAAGAAACATGATGAAATTTGAAAATATTTAGTGACTCTAATTTTACGTTCTCATTCAGAAGGGATTCTGCTATTGTGGTAGATGATGCCAAACTTTGAGTCGTGACTATAGGAATTTTGGAAAAGAAATTATTAAATTCATCGGCTACTTTTAGTGCATTAGTAATTAAATTATCCTCTATTTTCAAAGAAATCGTGGACTCTTTATTACTTCTCTGCCCAGTCTCTGTGTTTATTATTTTCCAGACAGTCTTGGCTTTGTTATCTGAGGACTTTATTTTATTATTCAAGTGCATTGCTTTTGCCTTTGTGCACACTGTTTTGAATAATTTGGAATAATCCCTAACATACTGATGGAAGCGTTCGTCAGTGGTGCAAGATCTCCTTTCATAAAGTTGGTATAAGTTATCTCTACTCTTTCGAATTCCGGTAGTTGCCCAATCATTAAATCTCATTTTATTGTTTATTTTAATACGCTTTTTACTACAAGTCCTATTAAATTCGTTACACACTGTATTCAGAAGCATTTTGAATTGATCATTCGGATCATTTGATTCTACCTGGGTGTTCGGCATGGCGACTAGTAGATTTGACTTTAGTAGTTCTAGTCTACTTTTACTCAGGGGTCTTATTTCTATAACGCGATCTGGAGGTTTTACTTCGCAAGGTAGCCTGACCATCTGAGCTTTATGATCCGACCGGACTCCATTCACTATGCTTCTGTCTAGATGAGGACAGTTTAACCAAATATTATCTATGCAAGTGGCAGAGGTCGGAGTAACTCTGGTAGGTGCTTCAAATAAGTAGTCAAAATTGAACGATTTAAAAAGAGTGATGTACTTATCTTTTTCGACTGATTGTGATAAAATATCGATATTAAAGTCGCCACAGACCACTACTGGTTTTTTACCACTTATTGCTTTACTAAGTACATCCTCCATAATTTCTATAAAAGATATTAAGTCACCTGATGGTGGTTTATAAATGCAAAATATCAGATACTGATCCGTCTCTGCACAAGCAATCTCACAAACACGATCAACAGAACAACCTGAGAGGTCTTTACGTTCTTTAAAAGTTAACCCATTTTTCACTAAAATAATAGAGCCACCACCCTCTGCGGTAGTTCTGTTGAATGCGCTGGCCAATACGTAATTATTTACATTAAATTTCATCATATGATTCTTTAACCAAGTTTCTGTTAAGCAGACTACATCTACATTAAGCTCTTCTGTAAATAATTCTAAATCTAGTATTTTGCCAGTGAAGCGATTTATATTTTGGTGTAATAAAATTACACTATTGTGCTTCTCCATTGTCCCAACAGTCAGTTTAAAGACAAATCCGCTATTGGAGATGTCGTCCTATCCAAGGGGGAGGGGGAGCTTATATTTCCAAAAACGGAATTAATAAAAGATGCTAAAGATTTAGCAAGTCTGTCAGTTGTAATACGGTAATCACTAATAGCATTATTAGTGTCAAAAAATATAACGTCACTATGACGGCACGTCAGCTTATACATAAGCTTATTGAGATTACACGCATGACTGTTAGCACTGCAAGGAGAAGCAGAATAGGGTAATGCGCCTATAATAACATTTTTAGCACCTAGCTTTGACAGGCATTCGAACTCAGTCTTCATCTCAGAGTACCTAATATTTGAGCCATCACCTAACATTAATACAATTGTGGTCTGTTCATTTATATGGACATCTTTAATATTATTTATGATTTTTTCAAATGAGGCATCGGGCATACAATAATTTATAACACAGCTGTTCTGAATATTATTACATAAAATTTTGCCCAATCCTCGTCCTACCCTATCTGAGAAAACCAGAGTTCTATTTACATTATTACAGGCTGGGGTTATTTTTTCCGGTGACACCGGCAAGCTGCTGTTCGACACAGATGAGTAAACTGCATCTCCGGGCAGAGGGTGAGCCTGCCGGAGCGCATACTCACATTCACACGAAGACTGCTTGGTAAGCAGTGCTTCCAAACATTCCTCGTTGTGGTGGCACAGCTCCAGCAGTTCATCCGCTGCCAGGATATGTTCACTAATTTGCTTCTGAGACATTACATATTTATTAGTTAGATCTTTCAAAGAATTTTGTAATCTGTTCAGTTCGGCTTGCAGCTTGTCAGTGTCCGTTTCATAAATGGTCCTACTGTAGCATAATTGCTCTTTGTAAGAATTTAACTCTTTCAAGACACAGACATGATTTTTTCTCAATTGAGTAATTTTATGAATATTATTATACTGTCTGTACAATCGTTTTGATTTTTTTATAAATCTATTTAACTTAACATACTTTTTGTATTTCTTATAACTTTTAAAACAAACTTGCTTATCATAAAAGGAGTCCTCTGTCAAATCTATTACACTAGAAGGTCCAAAATTGCTGCAATGCTTTGCATAAGCGTTTGGTGTCACAAGTTCTTCAAAGAGCCGCTGAGTGTTGTTTATTTGCTGGCTCTCTGCCTCTTCTTGCAATTGACGGACCACCTTGTGGGCATCGGAGAGCTCATACTCTAGGTGATCCACACGTTGCAGTGTCCGCTCATGGATATCACAGCACTCTTGAAGACTGTTCAGTTTCTCCAACAGATGGTCACGCTGTATGACAGTATCCGCATGCAAAGCATCCAGGTTGGCTAACTCACATTTGAGTCCTGTGTTTTTTTGAATAATCAATTTAACCTCCTCTTCACTTTCATCTCGTTCCCGCAGTAGCTGGTCACACAGAGATTTAGATTGCTTTAGTTCCTTGAGTGTTGCATTTAATTTCCTTTCCAGTTCACGTACTGTGGCCTTGCGTGTCATAACTGAGCTAGACATGTTGAGCTAGCTGGACACACAGCTCTCCACAGCACCTGAAATATGATGGCAACACGACTAAACACCAAGCAAGGAAAGCACAGTCGAGAGAGAGTAGGACTGAACAGATATTAAGTGTATAGATAGAATATAAATATGAACGTAGAAGGCAGAATTGAATTGTGAATATAAGAGTGAAAATATGTATGAAAAGAATATTTGACAGAGTGAAACACAATTGGCATAAAAGTTATGAATCAGCTGACCGAGTCCGATGTCAGTTCCGAGTGAGGTTATGCTTGTAGTTACTTATTAATTTAATACGGGAAGTATTCAAGTTAAATGTTATTTAATGTAACATAAAATGCAGCTATGACTTATTTATATTGAACACAATACTCCCCAGATTAATCGTTGAAGTTTCAAACGATGATGCGTTACGATGACGTTTGGCCGGTAGCAATTTTAGTTCTTCTTTTTCGTCTTTACACTGTCTCTCGCGATTAGTTTATATAACTAACACTATATTTACACACTATCACTTGATTTAACACTAAGTAAGTGTTTTTTTTTATATTTAATTATATTATTTTTACAGCTGTGTAAAATTTGACGTCTATGCTTGGCGGTGTTGCCAGCATCCTCCTTAAATTTATATTTAGATTTAACTAAAATGTTTATTATAATTTTCCAATCTACGAAAAAAAACTCTAATATTTTCTTCGAATATCTTTGTAACACCGTTCACGAGATACCTATACATTTTCTCAGAAAATTCTTAAATTTGTAGGTCAAAATCCTTTTTAGGGTTCCGTAGTCATCTAAGAATCCTTATAGTTTCGCCATGTCCTTCTGTCTGTCTGTCTGTATGTCCGTCTGTCTGTCCGAGGCTTTGCTCTGTGTTTGTTAGTGCTAGAAAGTTGCAATTTGGTATGGATATATAAATCAATAAAACTGAGAAAGTCGTAAAATAAAATCACAACAATAATTTTTAGGGTAACTCCCGTACCTCACGTAAAGTGGGGGTGTTTTTTTTTGCATCAACCCTATGGTGTGGGGTGTTGTTGGATAGCTTTTTCAAAATGAATAAAGATCTTCATCAAACATTTTTTATAAAGTGAATATTTTCGGAAATATTCACTCCAAAAGAAAAATAATATTGTGTCTCCCCTGTAACTTTTGAACTCCAAAAAATATGAAAAAAATCATGAAAGTAAAGCTTAATAAAGACTTCCTACGAAAACTACAGCGGGCATGATCAGTTAAGCCGTTTTTGAGTTATCGTAAAAAGTCGTCCCTTCTTAGTAAAAGACGTATGAAACGCTGCGAAAGTATTCCCTTTTGCTTGTTATTGATTTTTTTAAAGTAAGTTCATTGGGAAACTACGGAACCCTACACTGAGCATGGCGTGACATGCTCTTGGCCGTTTTTTAATCATTGTTTTATACTTAGATTTTTTTTTAGAAATTCTCAGAAATATTAGTATCTTATTAACAATTTTTTATGTCTAGTCTCATCGTGGGTAAACGAAAAAAATCCGGGAGTTCTCCCTTACATCCGCACTTACATAATAGAAAAAGACAATGAAACTCTATCCAATTAAAAAATAAAAATCTAAATATTCAGTCGAGATAGCATGAAATGGCCCATAAATATGTACCTTATTATTGACCGAGTGAGCGAAGCGTCTCCGTTTCAGGTTTCGACAAAAATTCTTTCGTATGTCTGTCTGTCCGTCCGGATGTTATTCTCTACAGGTCGCATATTTCTCAACTGATTCTCGTAAAATTTTGTGAGCAGGTTCGATAATTATATAGAATTTTTTTGTCGAGTCAGTTTCTGGAAATTTTGAAATTTGAAAAAATATACAAAATTTTATCGTATGTATGTCCGGATGTTCTCCTCTACAGGTCGCATTGCTCAACCGATTCTCGTGAAATTTTGAAAGCAGGTTCAATAATTATATAGATTTTTTGTCGGAGTCAGTTTTAGAAATTTTTATATTTGAAAAAAAAAAAAAAATTTCGTATCTGTCCAGATGTTCTCCTCTACAGGTCGCATTTATCATGAAAAATGTTATATAGATTTTTTTTTCAAGTCGGTTTTTGGAAAAAAAAAAAATATATATATACATAATGTTATCGTATTGTACGTCCGGATGTTCTCCTCTACAGGTCGTATTTCTCAACCGATTCTCGTGAAATTTTGTGAGCAGGTTCAATAATTATATAGATTTTTTTTGTCGAGTCTACTTTTAGAGCTCACGGAGCCACTAGTTTAATTAGTGGGCTTTTACTATATTAACTGCATAGCTGCGAGGCCTGCGAGAGTAGCTATGGTTATGGTTATGGTTATGGTTATGGACTCCTTTTTCCGCACTTAGTCCGTGAAAGTTTGACCATTGTGCGTGACGTAAAAACGCCGGCTAGGGATCTAGCCAGCCTAACTCCGACCAGAAGCGCAGGATCCTCCTGGTGTCACCACAGGCTTCGCGGAGTGACCTCGGTGCGTTGAGGATTTGAGTCCGTTGTGTAGCTACACCTTCGCATTCCAGGATGACGTGGGTGGCTGTTTCATCGGCCGACAGGCATCCCCTGCATAGGGGGCTGTCGGTCGTACCTAGAACATATAAATGTTTGTTGAGTGAGCAGTGTCCAGTAATGGTGCCTACGATTATACGTAGTGACGCTCTGTTAAGAGAGAGTAGACGCCTAGTAAATCGTGCATCCGGGTGTGGCATTGTTTCCCGGGATTGTCTGCATGTACTGGTATTTGTCCATTGATCAGCGTGTTGTTCAGATGTTCTGTGACGTAGCCATGATCTTATCTGGTTGAAAGGTAGCGGGAGCGTTGGACTAGGGCCAAACGCAGGCCGGCTAGATCCTCTCCTGGCCAGCTCGTCAGCTACGTCGTTACCTAGAGAGTCACTGTGCCCTTTTATCCATTGCAAGGTGACAGTGTTTTTTGTTCCTATCACCTCCAAAGCTCGGTGGCACTCTAGGATGAGCCCAGACTGGATGAGGTTACTGTCTAGGGCTTGTAATACTGCAGCGCTGTCGGACACAATGCGTATCTTTTGGTCTCTGATATGCCGCTTAGCTACTGCCTTGGCAGCCTGTGTGATGGCGATGCATTCGCATTGGTAAATGGAACTATGTTCGCCTAAGGCTATTGATATATTAATGTTTATCTCGGGTGAGTACACTCCTGCGCCCGATCCTGTCTTCGTTTTCGAGCCATCGGTGTAAATGCGCAGTTCTTGTACTCCGGACCGATCGTATTGTTCTTCAACTAGCTGTATTGCATAGCTTTTGTTGAAGATATGTTGTTTGGGTACCTTGTCATTAGGAGCGGCTATCATTGGTTGGTAGGTGATTGCTTCCTTAAGTACTTCGGTATGGGTCCCATTTGTTACCCCCCAGAGGTTAAGTGACTTTAGCCTGATGGCCGCCGAGGCCGGCTCCTGCTGGATAAACAGGTCAAGAGGCGGCAGTCCCAGCAGTACCTCCAGTGCCGCTGTGGGTGTAGTTTTCATGCAGCCAGTCACCGCTGTACAAGCTAGTCTCTGGAACTGTCGCAGTTTATTCTTGGCGGTCGTTAGTCTAGTTCTTGGCCACCAGACTACCGCGCCGTAGGTGATTATGGGTCTTATCACTGCAGTGTAAAGCCACATGGTGATTTTGGGGTGTATGCCCCAGGTTCTCCCAAGCAGCCTTTTACACTGCCAAAATATGACACAGGCCTTTTCCAGTTTGTTGCTTAGATGTTTACTCCATAGCAGTTTGTCGTCTAAGGTTACACCTAGGTATTTTACCTCTTTTGTAAGGGATAGTGTAGTGCCTTGAAGTTTTGGTAAGCTAAGATTGTCTAGAGTGCGCTTCTTTGTGAACATTACTAATTCGGTTTTTGATGGGTTCACTGACAATCCATGTTCAGAACACCATCGTTCGACGATTTTAAGTGCCCCTTGCATAAGCTCGCATAGGACCTTTTCAAACTTTCCCCTAACGAGGATTGTTACATCGTCTGCATAGCCAACAGTGTAGAAGCCGGCCTCGTTGAGGGACCTGATCAGGTCATCCACTACAAGGTTCCACAGGAGCGGTGAAATGACGCCTCCTTGTGGGCAGCCTCTGGAGACAATGGCTCGTGTGGTCCCATTCACTGTCACTTGCACTGCCCTATTCCTCAGCATGCAGTCGATCCAACCAGCTGTGGTCTGATCCGCGCCGTGGTTGAGCAGCGCATGGCTAATGCTGTTAAATTGCGTCTTGTCAAACGCCCCTTCGATATCTATAAAGGCTGCAAGAGCAGATGATTTTGTTAATAGTGCGTCTTCTATCGGCGAGATGACACTGTGGAGCGCTGATTCAGTTGATTTGCCTGCACAGTAGGCATGTTGTTGGTGGTGTAGAGGATTCTGCGCCAGTGCCCTGTCTCTGAGATCCCGATCGCACAGTCTCTCTAGGGTCTTAAGGAGAAAAGAAGTGAGGCTTGGCCTGTATGCTTTGGGCTGCGTGTAATCGCTCTTACCTGGTTTGGGTATAAATACCACTTTAACTTCTCTCCATTTTAGGGGAACATAGCGGTGCTCGAGGCATGCTCGGTGGATTCTAACTAGATGCGGAGCGATCGTGTTTTTGCACCATTGTAGAAGACCTGGAAAGATGCCATCTAAGCCTGCCGCTTTGAATGAAGAGAAGCTGTTAATTGCCCATATCATCTTTTCCAAGGTTACTATTCTATGGGCAGTGTTGGTGGCCTCAACGGTTGGATTGTTAAATCCCTGTTGATCGTCCTCTTCCCACGTACTGCATTCCGTGATGGAGCATTCTGGGAAGTGTGTATTTAGTAACAGCTCGCACATTTCATTGGAGGTGGTTGTGAAGCTGTTATCTGGTTTTTTCAAGGAGCCTAGGTTTCTGTTGGGTTCGCTGGACAGAATGTTTTTTACCCTGGCTGCCTGACTGTTGGTTTCGATGTTGGTACAGAAGGTTCTCCAGCATTCTCGTTTCCTTTCGCGGATACGTTTTTTGTACAGAGCTTGGGTTGTTTTGTAGACGTCCCAGTCTGTTGCCCTCCTTGTGTTTTTCGCTCTGTTAAACAGTTTGCGTAGTTTGCGTCGCAGCTTCTCGAGTTCATGTCCCCACCAGCCATTGCGGTTGGTGGCTTTCGTCGAGGGCGATGTTAGTGGACAGCTTTCATTAAATGCCTTTATTAACGTTTCCGTCAGGTTATTCACGTGCCTCTCTATGTCGGCTGGCTCCTTATAACTCATGGGGATATTGGTGAGAGCCGGACTACCAGATATCATATTGCTATATTTAGCGCGGTCTGTCCGTCTGGGGTTCCGCCATAGTTCTGGTTTTAGAGAGTCGACGTTTAGTTTATATCTTACCCATCTATGGTCGGAGCATGACAGGTCGCTCGACACATGCCAGTCGGAGATTTTGTCCGATACTCTTTCCGTAGCGAGTGTGATGTCTATTATAGTTTGGAATCTGGAGGTGACAAAAGTAGGTTCTGACCCCCTGTTTATAAGCCTGAGATTGGTAGAAAATAGAAAATCAACTAAGTCCTCACCTCGTCTATTGGGAGATCCGCAGCCCCACAGAGGGTGGTGCGCGTTTGCATCCGCCGAGACGATCAACTCAAGCTTCTTGTTTTCGCAGTGTCTGATGAGATTTGCCAGCTCAACCGTCGGCACGTCCGCGTCGCCCGGCAGATAGGCGGACGCGATGATGACCTCTGGGATGCTAGGGCAGTTGGTCTGGAGCCTGACCGTGGTCAAGTCTCTGGAACAGAACTCATTCATTAAAACTGCATTGATTAGTTTAGGTACGTAGATGCAAGTGCGTGGATTAGTAACGGTGGTGTCGAGGAATATCTTACCTCCGATGTTGTTGAGACCGCAGATTCTGTCCTTCCTTATCCACGGCTCCTGGATAAGGGCGACGGTCTTGTTATTTACCTCCAGCATTCTTCGCAAGGTAGCCGTTGCGGCTTGTTTATGCTGGAGGTTAGCTTGTATAAAATTAGTGAGGTGAGGAGGAGCGAAGAGGACTGCTCACTTCCTCATCCGTTTCCAACAGGATGTCCTGATCTGTCAGCTGCGCGACATCCTCCTCCAGGTCTCCGTCACCGGTTTCCATGGGAGAGGTAGTCAGCGAGCAAGCTGGCATCCCATCCTGCCTCTGCATTTCGGCGGAGGAGTGTTGGGTGATCGTTGCTTCACCAGCCACGCTCTGCATTGCGGCGGAGCTTGGCCGGTTAGCCGAGGACATCGACGCGCCAGCTCCCTGATCAGTTCCGGCGCTCTCACTCTGCTTTTCAGCGGAGGGTGCGCCAGGGATCGTGGGTGCTGTCACAGTCTCAGCAGGGTCAGGCGGCAAGTCTTGCAGCTTACCCGTGCTGCCGAAGAAACGGATATAGGCGTTGCCAAGCTTATAGCAAAGCCTACGCCCCCTCGCTAGGATCCCGGGCACTTGGTCAACTGGAATGCCAAGCACCAAGAAGGTTCCAGGCGTTTCCCCTTCATGGTGCTCGACATTGTAAAGCGACCATCGGCTGACCTGATACCACTTGTTCTAGCCTGTCAAGACGGTCTGGATCGTCTTGATGTCGTCCGCACAATTTGGTAGCAGGACAGCGGACTTCACCCTTCTGGGGATGTCCTTCTGCCGCTTCACAATCAGTCTGGTGCCGGGAATTGGTGACACGAAGGTGGCTACTATGTCCTTAAGCCACTCGACGTCCTTTTTGTCCTCGCACTGTAGTTTTAGGACTCCTTCGCTGTGGAAAGGTTTCCCACGGAAGGAGGGCTAGTACGGGACTACGTTGGAGGCACAAGGAGCATTGGCGATGTCCACAATGCTAGTTTCCAGGGTGCCTTTTATGCCTTCTACTTGGTCAGGTGTGAGGTCGGTGAAGGGTTCCGCCATCACTGCGACAAAGAGGTCGCTGAGTACCACTGAGTCAGCATACGTGACAGCATCCTTCACCGTACACCCCGAAGTAGAGGCCCTGATGCGTTTCGCCTCCTTGGCAGGAGGCGTCAGCGTGTCGTCCGGGCGTAAGCGTTTAGGGGGTTTGTTCTGGGCACTAGGCCTCCCCTTCTTGCTTCTGCCACCGCGTCTGCGTTGCTCCTGACCGGTGTGAGCTGCCTTTTCAGCGCGCTGCTTCGATCCGCCCTGGCTTACACCGGGATGGTTCGTCTGCTTCGCGCCTACTGGGGCATCGGGGGTCGTTGCCGATCCTTCGGCGACCTCCTGCCTTGCGGCGGGTGGTTGCCTCCTGCCCTCACCTGTCTGGGAGCGTTGGAGTGCACGTTTAGCTGTGCGTTTTTCTCTTTTGCGCACGTCCGAGGGAGTGCGCTTGTGTTTAAATACCCTCCAGTCTTGCTCACCGACCCTAGGCGGGTTGGGGGGAGGGGAGGTTGTTGGGTGACTGGGCGCTTCCTGAGAAGCAGCGGCCTGCCTGTTGATTTGCTTGTTTGAACAGGGCGCTTCCTTAGAAGCAGCGGCCTGTTTACGGGTTTTTTTATTTTTTAAACTCTTGTTTGCCATAGTTTGTTTATCTAGAGATTTCATTCTCCGAGGCGTCCCACCCTCCTGGGAGCCCGCAGATGGGGATGCTCATTCGAGCACCAGGACCTACCACAGAGAATATAGGGTCCGGGGTCCGCGATGCAGCGAGTCCGCACGGTGCGAGGAAGACTACAATTGTCGGGTCGAGGTTTTGACCCGTACTCGTCGTAGACTCCGCGCTCCGCCGACTGCGCACCTCATGACCCCGCAACCCTCGCCAGCGACCCTTAAGGGGTGCCTCAGCCACTTGCCCCAGGCTGGCTATTTCCCAAGGCTGCCGTTTTGGTGGAATGCCGGACCGAAGAAGGCGTGTTGTCTCCTCGGGTAACTACAACCCGACCCGATGGTAGACTCAACCTTCCAGGCCTCCATTATCCCACCGCACGACGCTCAACTGCGCACGGCAAAAACACGCAGGTGGGCTCAAGACCACTCTATGACAGAGGGCCGGTCTGACACACCCACAGGTCATGACCTACCAGTCCTTTTTGCTGCTGCTTTGTAGCTGCCGCAAGGTCGCTGGTGTAGCCTCTTCGGACAAAACTCCGGTGGTTGGGAAGGTTCTTAGCCAACGACGAGTGAGACCCCCTAAGGGGAGTAACTCGCCGTTGCCCAGGGTATACCGGCGGTGGGGGATTGTCGTTCCAGTTGGACGGATCCGCATGGACTGACCATCCCGCCGCACACGGGGAGGTGACCTACCAAATACCCCTGCGAGAGTAGCTGTAGGATTTAATTTAATAGATAGGTAGGTACTTAGTTATCTAATAGTCGAAGCCACAAAAACCTCCCCAAGAAAACAAACCAAAAATCTCTGCGCGAGTGTGCGCATCCAGCCAATAGTCATCTTATTTTTCCAATACAAGTATTCATGTACCAAAAAGAAACAGATAATATGTCGCCAAAAATGTGACACAACGTGTCAGCATATCGTCTATGGCTCTTTCTTTGTTGCGTTTCGAATCACGCCCGATTCATGATTTGTGTTTTTTTATTTTATTTTATTAAGGCATAGCGTTTAATACCATCAGCCTATCGATCTCAATAGATCGTGAAAGTGTGACGTCACAAGTCTAATAGGGTTGTGGGCATGCCCATCGTGCCCACAACGGTGGATCCGCCCTTGAGCGTGCGGAAAAGCGCGCTTTTTGGCAAGGCGTGGTGTAAATAGCTATCATTTCAAATGGGTATACTGGTTCCAGGTACGAGCCGGCGGAGCGGCTGTCGGCGCGCGCGGCGCTGCAGCACCCGTTCGTGCAGGACGCGCGCCTCACGCCGCCCGACATCCCGCTCGCCGCCGCCGCCCGCCCCGGGCCCGCCGTCGACCTGGACCTGTGATCGTCGCCAACCACAACCGTTACGTCCGCTCCGCTCGACGCTCTAGAGCGGAATGACGAAATATTATCAACAAGACAAGGAGAAAGCTAGAAACGCATTATTAACTCGCCACGTGCATCGTGTACATTACCATCACGCGACTCCATGAAACACTTGCAATTGACTACTTGACTATTTATAGTACAAATTCGGCGTCGGGCTTTTGATGACTCGAGTTTGCAATTTTCTTACGTCCCGAGGTAATCACAATGTTTTCATCACATTTGCGAGGAAATAAATAACTCCAAAACTAATCAAAATTGAAGAAATCGACCACTTCATCTCCAGTATCAATGCATGGATGCCGAGACGAGCGCGCAGCGCGCGCACCTTCAATGTTGCGACCAATTAGAGAGCAGTACTCTTGCGGCGCGCGGCCAACTAGATTTTTTTTACCAATCAGATCACAGAGAAACTCATAACTCCCTAGGTAGTTATGAAATTCCATAACCCCCGCGGGAGCTAAATCTGCTATAACTGCTCTACACGCCTGCGTACAATAAGACCCTTTACGAGCAAGTGTGATGAAAAAAAATTATGTTGCCATTCAAACCAGTTTTTAGAGAGGCTAAAAAGTGGGACCATCTCATTAGAGCACAAAGAAAGCTACAAATTTGGGACAAACTTAGTTCGCCGCCAGCGGCCTTGCAAACGGCTCCTACAAATGAATATTATACTGTGACGTCACATTGTAATATCAGAACCTACCATTGTATGGGCAACTTAGTCCATTGCTGTTATGGTAATGAAATACTGCGTTTAGGTAACATAGTGTCATATAATATATTTTTTTGTTTTTTCTTTAGGACTATTTTGGTGTATTTTAATTTACTAATGGTTAAAAAAATCGTAGTATTTCTAATATTTTAAGTCCTCATACCTTTTTATGATTTTGATGAATTTTAATAATTTGCAATTCATTGCTATATTTTGACGGTTTACTATCCGTACAGTAACACCATGCTATTGGCTATGTGCGAAGTAGGTGGTGGGGGTAAGCTAGGCGATCGTAGCGCACACCATGGCAGAAATGTGTACTTACCGGGGACCACTGTCAAATTTACTTTCACGTTTTCTATTGGTTTCTTAACGATTTCCTACGATTCGTTTCGTTTGTATGTATTTATTTATTCTCTTATTTATTTCAGTAAAATTTCCAATACGGGGTCTTTCTCGTTTACTAAAGCAAATAAAATATTCATGTGTCATTATTGTCTCGGGACCTTTGACGTTTGACGTTTCAGACGTGCACATAGCCAATACATTTTAACGTGGCAAGTACCCAAATCGTGTATGGGTCGTGTGCTGTATTGTAAGTTGTAGAAAAACTGACGCTTGGTGTCGGGTGTGGGCTAGAAAGACTGCGTCAACACGCACGGTCGACGCCGACACGTCGGTCGGCGTGTCGTCGCGTCGGGCGCTCATAATATGATTCTGGTCATAGAAAGTACGATTTGATTCGGCTAAACACGCGTCGTGTATGGTCGAGTCGCGTGGCGTGTTAATGGTGTGTTGTGCCGGCTTTATATAAAAATCGACAAAACTATTCGAGACTTGTCAAATACGAGTGTGGATTGAGTGTCTTGTCTCCGTTGCGTGGCGGTAAATGGCTAAACAACAAAGAGCTCTCGTGAAGTTTCATTTTATCTCTCTCTCCACACATTATCTTTCGTTTACGTCTCGTGTAGTTTTGTCGAGAATACGGAGCGGGCTTTAGGAGTAGTGCCGAGACAATTCGGTCTAGTAGTACGATCAGAAACGAACTGTCTATTTATACCTACAGTGAGCAACAGACTTGGTACACGCACGAAGAACTCAAAACTATCTAGACACGTAAGGATTAAGTCAGTAAGAGCTCGTGTAGATAATTCGGTGCCTTTCACCCTCTTGGCAACTTTTGCAGCCGACTGTACTTTGTCACTGTACTCTTGTACAGTTGAAATTATTTAATATGTCCGAATTGTATAAAATTAATACGTTCAAAAGGCGACCTTAGTGATAAGCTAAGAAGGTTTAAATTCTAATGACCTTTTTTTTTAAACAGATGATTAAATAATTTCGACAATTATCAAGACAACGTGTTGTGATCTCGCTATTGAATTTCGGTGTCAGCGACAACGAGGGAGAGACTGAAGCGCGTAATTAATTAATTATAGTATTAATTATGAGTAAGTGAATAATAAACTTGTATTGTAATCTGATTATAGACGATTGCCAGCCGGGAAGGATGCAGCTAAATGTTAGCATAAGTACTATTATTTATTTCTATTTTATCGATCATTCTAACAGATAGCTGCATCCCGGACAGCGGCACTGCCGCGATGTGTTTTGTGGCGTGTTCCCTAGACAAATGATCCATAGAAAGTATTGATTCGCAGAATTTTCATTTCGTAGAAAACTATTTTTTTTTTCAGAAACAGGTAGGTTTAGGTGCAACTAAAAGTCATTGTGTAGAACCCATCTAGGTCTACCAGAAAGGGTTAGGTTAGAACGGCGACCCTTTGTGAAAAAATGCTTTCAATGAAATGAAAATTCAAGGAAGTAAACATTAGATTAAACATTTTTCTGCGGAACAGGGTACAACCGTTTTTTGCGGGCTAACAAATGTGCTTAATTAGTGCCTTATGGGGTAGTATACGTAATAGAATGTATGCGTGGGTTTGCGTATAGCGTGACAAATTCAACCATGTCTATGTAACTTTTCACCTCAGCGGCTCGAAAATGACGGTTTTGCTGCTTGAAACCAGTGAGCAAAATGTAATTTTGCTGTGAGCGTGAATACGACTTTTCCAGCTTGAAACCAGTGAGCAAAGTGCCATTTTGCTGCGAGCGTGAAAAAAACTAACTTTTTAATTTTTCATATCATAGGTTAGTTTAAGTAACTTCATACTCTCTATCACTATTCCTTTGCGTTATATGTTCTCGCCGCTGAGTTGAAAAGTTGTATGTATCACACGAGAGCAAAGATATTTGCAACTCGTGTCTTTTGAGTCCCTCGCTACGCTCAAGATTCTATTAAACATAGAATCTTTCGCTTACTCGGGACTCAACATCAACACTCGCAGCAAAAATCTACTTTGCTCTCTTGTTGAACAAATAACTATTTTAACGTACTCTCGAGCGTGCGCTTTTCACGCAGCCTAAAGTGTCTTAAACGCCGCGCGTACCATAAATATTGCCTCAAGCAGTGAGCTGCTACCGCAAAACGAAAACGAAAGAAGTTCGAATATCTCCCTCTCTGTCGCACTTGCATATTCGAGCGACAAAGGGAGATGTTCGAACTTCGTTTGTTTTCGTTTCGCGGAAGCAGCTCAGGTTGCCATGCTCTTCTACATAATATTAAGTACAAGATCCTGATTAAACGTTATAAAATTGAGAAATTAAATGTTTCATTGATTTATGTGTTGCGCTTATTTCATTAAGAACATCCCTATTTCCCTACCTGGCCTTGCCGTCTTCGACTATATATAAAAAAAAACATTCAGAGTATTCCGACGAACTGAGAAGCTTCCTTCTATTGAAGTCAGTTAATAATATTGACTAAGTTCTACATGACATACATATATACCTGTATTTTGACTCTTCAATAGGCTTCCTCTAGAAGCAACCAAGAAATTAAATAGCGAGGTTTTATGTGGATACGTCCTGGACGCTTCCAGCTCCGTGCTTCTAGCTACATATAGCATACATACCTACACTATTTGTTTTGGTTACATATGGATGGAACTATGGAATATCTGAAATAATATTTCTTTTCCGCTACCCTAACGTTGTATGGAAGAGAGCTCTCTAGCGAATAGCGGTACAGGGTGTTATCGTCGACTGACTGTGGGCAGTAAAATCATATTTTTATTGTACTATGAGTACTATCCTTAAGGAAGGGAAAGTAAGATCTGGGGTGCTACCGCGAACATCGAAAATCGATCTTCGTAGCGTGCCGTCCCTTTCACTCTCGTGTTATACACTATATGACGGAAAGGGACGGTACGATACGAAGTTCGCGGTAGCAGGCCTATTTTCAGCATAATTAAATTAAAAAAAACCTATTCTAGCCAGTTTGTGTTATGGACGATTCACACCAAACGGCCGGAGCACGCCACCAGAGTCAAAGGAATTCGAACCCTCCATACAGAAGCTAGACTTCGTATCCAAACGGAAGCGGCAAAGCCGGCGGCAGCAAACCATTCAAATATGAAATCTAACTTCTGTATGGATGGTTTGAATTCCTTTGACTCTAGTGGGGTGCGCGCCGATACCAGCCGTTCGGTGTGAATCGTCCATAACACAAACTGGCTAGAATAGGTTTTATGAAATTTAATTATCCACTCTACTACACGTTTTTTCTATTACCTGTTACGTAATAGTGTGAGAAAATGATAATAGGAATAATCCGCATTAGAAATTAGTTTTCTATATAGCAGAATATTCTGTAGTGCGAACGCGTCCATGACTTTGACACTGACAGTCAATGCGAAGCCTCGTATAACCTCAAAAAGTAAATAAATATCTTCGCTAACGAGCGAATTGCATACAATTACTGATTTTATAGTGAATTTGACAAGAACGGACTAGTTTTAGTAATAAGTTAAATTCTAAGATTTAATCGACGGCTGAGCCACAATGTCTATCGAAATAGAATCTGCAGAGTGAGTATTGGACATTTGATTCGTTTGTTTATAAAGGCTTCTACATTTTCTTTGATATTTATTCTAGACTTTATTCGGTTCTTACTGATTATGCTGCGTCGCTTGGACAACTTTATCCTATCAATCTATGATAATTAAACAAAATGGTGAGACTGTTGTTGGAGCATATGTGTGTGGTTGTTTGCAGTGTGATCCGGTTGATCCAGCAGTACCTGAAGGAGTCTAATCTCACGCGGACGTTGCAGACGTTGCAGGTCAGTATCAGTATTGTTCCATGTTCCTTTTAATTTATATATATTTTCTATTTCTTTTATAAATAAACAAACCGGGTACCTTAGACCTTGTTTTAACTTTCCATCAGGTTAGACTAAGGTCAAACGCAATCCGATTCACAATAAAAATAACTTTTAGTTAAATAATTTTTTATTATTCTGATTTTATTTAGTTAAATTTCCATTTTATTGTGATAATATGATGGTTGATGGTATACTATTTTATTTAATTACACAACGAAAACACTATAAGGAACATTGCAATAAAGAAATAAAGAACTTAGAGCTACCTATAAATAAAAAAATAATTACAAGTATCCGTACTAAATTCTTTAAATAATAGATAAAAAGTTCCCTAAATAAAAGGATTAAAAACTGGTTCAAGTAACTACTCATAAGTTCAGTTTTAAGAGTTATTGTGTTTACTACTTTTTATACTTAAAAAGCTTTGCTGTAAATGTTGTTCTTGTAATAAGGGTCTTCATTGAGTACAAAATATTGAGAAGCACAGGGATCACACATAATAAGACTTAACTGAGTGGTCAAAACCTAAAATTGTTTATCTACAGTTGTTATAACTTATACCAACTGTCAGCAACACTTTCTAAGCAACAGTGTGATGAGGTTAGCTGGACGAACACTTGAAGGCATAAGCTTACCCACGTACAGTCAAGGAAACTTTAACATGTTCCCTTTCCGCTCTTGTTCCAATGGCAATAACGGTTAAAAAGGTATGTGTTTATACTTCCTTTACTGTACATAAGGGATTTGCCCTTATTCATGTTGCCTAGCGGTTGTTTTGTCTCCTACACAATAAAGTATACATACATATATGCTTGAGCACTTGGGGCATCTCCCAGAGCACACAGTTTTAGATCTAAGGCTGGGTTGCACCAAACCGTCTGTAATCGTAAGCTGTGTTCGTTAAAATTTCAATGTATGGAACGTTTGACAAGTTTCTATGGGATGACAGTTGCCGGCACCATATTTAACGTTGATCAGTCTGTGATCGTAAGTTGGTGCAACCCAGCCTTAATGTTAATCAATTTAATTATGGATCATAGCGCATAGAGCGCTCGTGGCCCAGCGGCACCCGCCTACCGCGTGCGGTATGCGAGGTTAAACAATGTGGGCGCAGGTCAGTTCTTGGATGGGTGACCGCTTTGAGTGGTTACTAACTGAGCGCTCTCGTGCTTTGGAAGGCACGTTAAGCCGTTGATCCCGGCTGCTGTCTCGACAGCAGTCGTTAAGCCAAGTTAGAGGCCTTCGGGCGGCTTGAGAACTTCTAACAGTCAAGTTGCCCACTCACTTGACAAAGGGGGGTCGAAGTTGCACCACGTCCATAGGGAGTACCCACCGTTACCCTACACGTGACCCCTGAGTGGTGCTAAAAGTGCAACAAACACTGGCAACCGTACTTGTCTTCTCGAAGATCTCATGGTTCGTAAATATATACAATATACACATTACTATTTTTTTCTAGGATTTAGAAAATGATGCCATTTAATCAAAGCATCTGTTGAATATACACTAATACACTTTATTAGTTGTATCCTCTGCATATTTGCATAGTGTAACAATAAATTAATATATTTCTGAAACTATATGCACTACTATACTTGGTTGCTTGCAGTCACCAAATTTGTAATTTCATGATTAGGCAGCCAGCAAATGAAGTTGCATGACGCTAGGCGAATTAAGCATATGTTTTTGTTCTGCTATTGCCGAAAATTAAGAGCCATACACCTACCATGGTAATGGTACAGGCATGTAATGTATATAGATGAAAGACATGGGCTAAAAGAGTATAAGGCAAATATTTGAAGCATTGCAAGAGACAAGGTTGGGCTTACGATGAGGATGGACCATGTGGGAGATAATATAAATAGGAAGGATGTGAATGACAATATGATGCATGCACCAACCCCTGATAAATGAGAAAAGGGTAAACAAATGATTACACCCCATTATCTAATGCTCAGTTTGGGGGCATGTGATAGGGCAGTTGCGATAATAGAGTATTCACAAAAGAAGAATATTATTTTGACAAATAACTCTTTATATGTAGATAAATATGAATCGACTAATTATGTGAAGCAACATCACTCTTTTAGCTTGCCCCCAAATTGAGCATTAGATAAGGGGGTGTGCAGTCAGCATCAAAAGTAGCTACGCATTTGAAAAGCTCAAAAGTCTTTATTACAAGGGAATAAGAGCTTTTGACACCTTCATATGCGTTGCTGCTTTTGATGCTGACTGTACAAATGATGTATCTGTTGTGCTGCAGGAAGAGACAGGTGTCTCTCTGAACACAGTGGAGAGTGTGGACGGATTCTGCGCGGACATCAACAGCGGGCACTGGGACGCCGTGCTGGGCTGCGTGGCGGCGTTGAAGCTGCCTGAGCGCAAGCTGGTCGAGCTCTATGAACAGGTATCTGGATCAAAGTTGTACTGACTTAAGAGTCCGCAGTAAGCTTGCTTCTCCATACAAACGTAGTTTCGCTCTCATTTTAAAATGCCAATGCCATGCTAGAATAACATGAAACTTTGTATACACAATGGCATCCGGCATGTCTAGGTCGGAAATTAGTTTCTGTTGCTTGAAATTATAATGGAGAAAAAATACAGTGATTATTAAGGTTTTCATACAAGACGTAAAAAACCCAAAACTCGCTGTATATTTTTTCTGTTACAATTTCTAGCAACAGAAACTAACTTCCGATATGGCAGCTCCTATTCTGTGTACAATGTATTATGTTATTTCAGCAAGGCGTTTTAAAATGAGAACGAAACTACGTTTGTATTGAGAATCGAGTTTAGCTGAGTGTACTGGGGACTCTTAAGTGCCAGTGGGCGGGGCACATAGCACGTAGAACCAATGGCCGTTGGGTCGGAAAGGTTCTCGAACGACCACGTACCCGGAAGGCGTAGCGTGGACTGATGAGTTGGTATGCTGGGGCGGGACCGGTCATTGTGGAACTCTTTGGGGGGAGGCCTATGTTCAGCAGTGGACGTCCTTCGGCTGACATGATGATGATGATGAAGTTTTACTTAAAATATAATGAGCGCTCGCATTGACGGCGGCGCTCATGATTATGACACTAAAAAACCCAAACTGTTGTCTTGTTCACTCACTAGTGGTAGCTCGATATGCCGTGCCGTGCTCTTCGCCCGCGTACGAAATCTTATGATTACAATAAGAAATCACACTACATGTATCGGCTTTGTCGGCCTCTACCCTAGTTGGTAGTGTCATTGCCTCCGAAGCTAGAGGTCCCGGATTCGATTCCCGGTAAGGGCATTTGTTTCTGTGGTGAGCAGAGACATTTGTTCCTAAGACTTGGATGTTTTCTATGTATTTAAGTATATATCTATTAAATATATCGTCGTCTAGTACCCATAACACAAGCCTTATTGAGCTTACTGTGGGACTAGTTCGATTTGTGTAAAAAATGTCCCCTAATATTTATTTATTTATATATAATATAAATCAGCAAACTTCTTAGTATGATTGTGATGTAATTGTGCTATTAATTATGATCAAAGTTTAAAAAATTAAGACATAACTGTTTACATAGGATTTTCAGACGTAACTTCAGATTTTTTTACGAGTATCTAAACGAATTTCCAAATTCTGATTTAGAGACAACACACTTTTTCATTATATAATGAATCACATATTTTATATAATGAATATTATTAACATATATTTTTGTCGCTTTGCCGAATCAGATAGTTTCTGTAATAATTTTTAAGAAAAAAAAACCGACTTCAATGGGGGAGGCCGGTGAAAGATTATTATACTTAGATGGTGCACTCTTAGATTCCATACAATAAAATAAAAATGGTTATAAGTATGTTTATAATGGTAGAAGACTAAGTACCCTCAATTCCTCATGGAATCATGGAAAAACCTTGTTTGCTTGACAAACAAAACGAAGAGAACCAATCGCCAAACGTGAACTACGCGTCGTTGAAGAGTTCCGTTCTGATCATCATCAGCAGTTCCACTTCCAATGTCACATTTTTGGATGAAAATGCTCGATTTGTTGATAAAAACACAAAAATCACTGTATGTTTGCCTTTAAGATTTGAGGAGTTCCCTCAATTCCTCATGGATCCCATCATCAGAAATCAAGCATGACAAAAATTAATCGTGAAAATAGAAATTGCTTAACAAACACAGCTAGGAGGACAAATCGCCAAATGTGAACTTTTCGTCGTTGAAGAGTTCTGTTCTGATCATCATCAGCAGTTCCACTTCATCCAATGTCACATTTTTGGATGAAAATGCTTGACTTGTTGATAAAAACACAAAAATCACTACATGTTTGCCTTAAAGATTTGAGGAGTTCCCTCAATTCCTCATGGATCCCATCATCAGAACTGCGTTTTGACAAAAACGGGACCACCTTGGATATATATACTTACAATAAAAAAAAAGAATTTTCCAAATCGGTTAAGAAATGACGGAGTTATGGAGTAACAAACATTAAAAAAAAAAACAATAAAAAGCATACAACCGAATTGATAACCTCCTCTTTTGAAATCTTGAAGTCGGTTAAAAATACTGTTAAAGAAAAGCCTCAAGAACCGCCGCTTTCAATAATAATACATTTATTTCGGAGTAAGGGTACATCCATATATCTGTTAGTAGCATAATTCACTTAAAGGCTATGTTAGTGTTGGTAATTTAATATATATACAAACAAAACTATCACTTTTCGCAGCTTATTTGTGGCCTATGATACTGCATCCAGTGACAGAATATTGGACTGTCATAAGCTTCCGCAACTGCGCTCAATTCAACATCGAACAGTATAATTTATCTTAAATTGATGGCCACTTTGGCTTAGTAGAAACCCTGCCTACGAAGCGAAGCCGGTCTCCGGAGGTCCCAGGTTTGAATCCCGGTCAGGGCATTGTTTGTGTGGTGAGCACGAATATTTCTTCCTTAGTCTGGATGTGTTGTATGTTTATCGCTGTTTAGTACCCATAGTACAAGTTTTGCTTCTCCCCCAATATTTATTTATTTATTAACTAGTCTCCTTCTTCCAGGTGGTGCTAGAACTGATAGAGCTCCGGGAGCTGGGAGCCGCGAGGCAGCTGCTCCGCTCCTCGCATCCATGCCGCCTCATGAAACAGCACCACACCGACCGATACATCCACCTCGGTATTCCCGTGCTTTCTGATTATTTCATTTTGTTGTAGGAGACACCTAGGCAAAGGCTTTTTATCTATTTTTTTTTGTATGGCATTTATTTACGAACCGTGAGATCATCGAGAAGACAAGTACGGTTGCCGGTTTGTTGCACTTTTAGCGCCACCCAGGGGTCACGTGTAGGGTAACGGTGGGTACTCCCTGGTGCAACTTCGACCCCCCTTTGTCAAGTGAGTGGACAACTTGACTGTTAGAAGTTCTCAAGCCGCCCGAAGGCCTCTACCTTGGCTTAACGACTGCTGTCGTAGACAGCAGCCGGGATCAACGGCTTAACGTGCCCTCCAAAGCACGAGAGCGCTCAGTTAGTAACCACTGAAAGCGGTCACCCATCCAAGAACTGACCTGCGCCCACATTGCTTAACCTGGCATACCGCACGCGGTACGCGGGCGCCGCTGGGCCACGAGCGCTCTAATTTAATAATACCTATGCGGAGTAACATCCTAATCTTGTTCGTTGTTAAAGAATCGTTCTCCATCTATATCGGATCAGTAAAAAAATTATGCCCGTTTTGTTGAGTGCCCGTTAAAAATTCACCTTAGTTTAAAGCAGCTGAGTGCTCACTCAATTGAATATACTAGTCTGGTGAATAATACATAGTTATTTATTTATTTATTCAATAACAATTTTACAATTGTGTCTGAAATAAATTCCTTATATCTAACATTTCAAACAATATCATGTCAAGTTCAAGTAAGTATGTTAAACAAACAAAATTAAGGAATCAAGTCACTATCTATAAGCTACAATTCAAGTAATTATTAATAATCTCAATATCAATGACTAGCTAAATAATTTGTGAATTCGTCAATAGAATAGAAGCACTGTTGCAGCAACAGTGATTTCAATTTATTTTTAAAAATGTTAAGGCTAGTAATAATTCTCCACTCACCAGGAAGTTTGTTGTAAAGTTGTACACTTTGGTAATGTGCACAGTGACTTACTATCTTCAGTTTTGGTTGCAATTTGCAAATTAGGTGTTTCCTTCTTGTACCCTTGCGCAACTCCCTTTCTTCTAAAGTTTCGTATTCGTTGAGACTTGTAACTAGGTCAGTAAGGAGCAAAGATGTACAAACCCGGGACTGTAAGTATTTTTAACTTTCTGAAGTGCTCCTTACATGACTCAGTTTGTGGAATACGCACAATGGTTCTTAAAGCTCTCTTTTGAATCACAAAGGCTCTATGTATATTATAGTCGTAACTGTTGCCCCAGAACTTGACACTATAACCAAGTTTCGACTCAACTAATGCATGATAAACCATCTTTAAATGCTTGCGATCTACTATGTCCCGTAAACTACGCAATACATAGCAACCTGAACTAATGGAAGTCTCTATACTTGCAAGCTCATTTTTCCAAGTAAGTAGATCGTCAATATGGATACCGAGAAATTTAACAGCACTTACGTTTTCAATTTTTTTGCCATCGATCGATAGGTCTAAATGATCCTTTTGCCGGACTGTGGGTCTGAGTAGCATTGCACATGTTTTACCCGCATTCACCTTCAAGTTATTGCAGTCAAACCACGTGTGGAACAATTCCAAAGCTCGATTTGCTTTTTTATTCAGATCTTCGAGTGAACTAGCGTTTAAAATGGCATTAGTATCGTCTGCGAATACTACTAGGCTGATATCCGGTATTTCTTTACTAACAAATTGCAACAAATCATTTGTGTAAATAACAAAGAAGACTGGACCCAAAATAGAACCTTGAGGAACCCCTCTCATCAGTCTAAATAACTTGCTCTGCTTGTGGCACAGAGATGTACACCTTGGAATTTCTTTTTGTAATAATATTAAGCTTTATTTCGGATCTGATACACCCATTTGAATATTTAGTATAGTTAGGGAGGTATTCCACTCGTCCAATATCTTTGTCCAATATACATTTGATCAAATAAATTGGATGATTTCATCCAACTTGGATGGGACCCCGACATTTGATAAAAGATTCTGATGACAGTTAAATCAATATGGCTACGCATGAAAAAAAAACTTGGACAAAGATATTGGACGAGTGGAATGGGCCTACGTCAAAGAACTTTGATCAAAGATTTGACAAAGAAATTGGACAAAGATGTTGGATGAGTAGTATATACCCCGTATTGAACTCATCCAATATCTTTGATCAAAGTAAATTGCATGATTTCATCAAACTTGGATGGGACCATGGACAAAGATATTGGATGAGTGGAATGGGCCTACGTCAAAGAACTTTGATCAAACATTTGACAAAGAAATTGGACAAAGATATTGGACGAGTGGAATACCACCCTTAGTATTACAGTTTATGTTGACATTCATAGGTGCATATACGAGTAATAGGCCTGCCCGGCTAGTATGATAGCTTATACCGTCACGTTTTAGGTGATATAAGCTATCATCAGTGAGCGAAACTTTGGTGCCGGTGACATCATTATGACGCAAATTCACATATAGGATGATTTTATATAAACAACATGGCGACACTCCAATGATTATTAATAATGCACTAATGGTAATGTAAATTTTATTTTTTATAAATAATAAATGACTATTTATATTGAATATAATGTGAATATTAAAATAATTACAAAGACAATAAGAAAAAAATATTTTACTAAATAAGTAATTGTAAAAAATATATTCGGATAAATGAAAAACAACAAATAAAATTTCGTGGGTTGTCGAAAAATAGGCAGAACGTTTGGAATTCAAACACACCATCGCATCTTCTAATTTAAATACATACCTACATACATATACTGTACATAATGCCTGTAATCGCAACTCAAACAAAATTATTGTTGTAAGTTAACCTTTCATCATCAAAATCGATTCCTTCAATAATCCAGATAAAAACACTCTGTATGTAGCTTGACGTCATACGTCTGTCATCGGTACCAAAGTTTCGCTCCCTGGCTATCATACTAGCCGGGCTGATCTTTTAAAGAGTAATAGTACATTACTTCAGAGGCCGGGACGAAAGGGGTTGCCGGCCGAAGACATATAGACGGCCGAGCGAAGCGAGGTCGGATAGGTCTCAGGCGGGCAACCCCGTATTTCCCGCCGAGGTATGTATAGTGCTTTTCTCAAACATGCAATGAAATAAACAACAAAAAATAACAAAATTTTATTTTTTATACGCATAGTGGCAGAATGTAATGATGCCTGTGCCACAAATTTATGTGGTATGGAAATTAAAAAAGAAGACTTTGCAGGCCTGCAAGATTTGTATGAAATCCCATTAACTACCTCTTGTCCTAGCCGCACCTGAAACGTCACACTTCGCAGCCTTATTATAAGGAACATAACATCAATATTTCATTGCATGTTTGAGAAAATAACTTTTTCTACTCCAGCATTATAATTAGATGACTTACAGCAGTATTAAACAATCAAGTTTTTATAAAAATGCCGGTCTATACCGTAGACAAGTCATTACATACATGGGAGAATCAAAATGGATTTCCATACATTATTATACAACTGACATTTTTTATTTTTAAAAGAGGCACACCTCAATGTCCGTATTCTGCCACCATATCTATTTTTAATTTAAATCAAATTATTTGGCCGTTGTATAAAAAATACTGTATGTTACAACGATAATTAGGTCATAAAATTTTCGAGTCTTTAATAACGAAGCTGACTACGTTCGTTTTCTTACAGCGACTTGAATTTTAAGAACCCTTATTATGTAACTGTTGCAGTACATTACGATACAAGTGCAGAGAACAGGAAATTCGCAACGAGTGGTGATAAGTGTTTTAAATTGACACGAGTTGCGAATTACCTGTTCGCACGTGTATCGTACAACGTTTTACAGTACATATGGCTCTTTAAAGTGTCGACATATACACGTAATCTGCTGATTACCGCACTCGTGCGGTAATGTAGCGCCATATGTACTGTAATAGCTATTTACGATACAAGGGTTGTAAAATAAAGAAAGGCTGATATCGCAGGTGTTTGAAGCCCCAGCCGCAGGCGAGGGTCATAAATATGCGAGAGTGGGCTTTCTGTTTTACGACCCGTGGTTTGTACACAATTTTATGTCACCACTGTGGAAAAACGCGCTTTTTGGCAAGGTGTGGTGTAAATACTATTTACTTTTACTTTTTTTACTTAGAGAACCTGCTGTCCCGCTCGTACTTCGACCCCCGCGAGGCGTACGGCGCGGGCGGCGGCAAGGAGCGGCGCCGCGCGGCCATCGCGGCCTCGCTCGCGGGGGAGGTGTCCGTCGTGCCCTCCTCGCGCCTGCTCGCGCTGCTGGGGCAGGCCCTCAAGTGGCAGCAGCACCAGGGCCTGCTGCCGCCAGGTGACTGACACTGTCTAGAAGGGAACTGATAACTATTGCAATAGGCTAGTTCCCAAAAAAATATTAACGATGCTGTTCGAACAAGTTTTTAAATGAGATTAAATGTTTGAATGGAACCATCTACGATTAAAACACAACAAAAGCCGCAAATGGCCGGCAACAGGCCGGCCATTTGCGGCTTTATGCGGCTCATTACGAGTAGCCTAGTTGGTACTGACACTGCCTCCGAAGCAAGAGGTCCCGGGTTTGAATCCCGGCCAGGGCATTATTTGTGCATTTAGCACGGATTTTGTTCTTGGGTCGTGGATGTTCTCTATGTATTTAAGTATGTATTTATCTATATAAGTATCTATATCGTCGTCTAGTACCCATAGTACAAGCTTTGCTTAGTTTGGGACTATGATTTGTGTAAGATTGTCACCCAATATTTATATATTTAAATGAGGGTCAAAGGTGGATATTGTTTCCGGACAACAAAACCACTTCATACTAATTGACAGCAAATTATGACATCACAACGCAAGAGACCCGTACTCACTCGTACTAAAGTTTTATGGAGAAACCAAAAAAAATGCTATTTTAATTGTGAAATACTGCATTTAAGTACATAGTTTTTGTACAATGTCTTGTTTATTTGACGACCTGTTTAGCCTAGCCTGTTTAGCTGCCTAGTTGGTAGTGACACCGCCTACAAAGCTAGAGGTCCCGGGTTCGAATCCCGGCCAGCGCATTATTTGTGCATTTAGCACGGATTTTTTTCTTGGATCTTGGATGTTCTCTATGTATTTAAGTATATATTTATCTATATAAGTATGTGTATCGTCGTCTAGTACCCATAGTACAGTCAGCGTCATATAGTACGTAGCAGTCAAGATCACAAAGGTTGTCTGGAAGAAATCGCTCTTTAGCGATAAGACCGCCTGTTGTCTACCTCTACCTACATATTACTGTGTTTTCTTTTTTTCTGTTTGTAACGTTTCATTTGTGTGAGGTGTGCAATAAAGAGTATTCGTATCGTATCACCAAATATTTGGAAACATCCAAAATTGACATTAATATTGACTCACCCAAAGCGATCAAATTGTTCAGCCCATTTACCGTGACCAAATATACCGGAGCGCGCATATCGCCAAATACTTGATTACATTCAAGCAGCCGCTGGTAACTTTAACAACCATACCGCCAATACTAGCATAGCATCCGAAGTATCCAAAAATATTGGACACACTAGAAATTTGAGTTTTATTTTAAATAGTATAAGATTTGATCTCGGGTTAGTGAATATGCTACTCAAGTCGTCTCTTCGAATTTTGAACTTTGACAATCACCGAGAAGAGTGCCCACTTGTCAGTGATCGTTTCATCTCTGTCATTTGGAGCACCACGAATTTACCGAATAATTGATGATAAAATTATTGGCTATGTGCGAAGTAGGTGGTGGGGGTAAGCTAGGCGATCGTAGCGCATACCATGGCAGAAATGTGTACTTACCGGGGACCACTGTCAAATTTACTGTCACGTTTTCTATTGGTTTCTTAACGGTTTCCTACGATTCGTTTCGTTTGTATGTATTTATTTATTCTCTTATTTATTTCAGTAAAATTTCCAATACGGGGTCTTTCTCGTTTACTAAAGTAAATAAAATATTCATGTGTCATTATTTGACATCTCTGAGTTTTGACATTGTCTCGGGACCTTTGACGTTTCAGACGTGCACATAGCCAATAGTTATGTGGGTTGGTAGGGTTTTATTTTTAAATATAGCTTGAATCCTGCCAGTATGCCTTATTTTATGACTACATTATAAAAGTTTTCATTGACATGAAGAAAATCAATGGGCGTTTAGAGACCAATATTTTTGAAATCAGAACACTGTTCAGATTATAATAAAAAGGACCATTTAACTGGAGCATCCAATAAGATTAATAAGGTCCATTTTCCTAGTCTGTTGTGTCCCATACTTTTGGATACTTCGGGTGCTAAGCTATTAGTGGCGATGTGGATGCTATGGTACTAATGTCGGCTTGGATGTTACAAATATTTGGCGATATGCGTGATCCGGTATATTTGGTCACGGTAGATGGAATGAGCAATTTGATCGCTTTGGCTGAGTCAATCTTAATGTAATGACTATTTTTAATGTTTCCAAGTATTTGGTGATCTTGGCTGCTACGTACTATATGACGTTGACTATATAAGCTTCGCTTAGTTTGGGACTAGTTTGATTTATGTAAGATTGTCCCCCAATATTTATTTATTGAGTAAATTCTATTGGTATCCTTCATTTAACTTTTAAATGATAAAAAAATGTATTTTTAGTTACTTTTAAGTCTAGTATTTTATTATCATTTAGATTTTTTATTAACTGTCAATGTCATAGTACTCATAAATGCGGGGAGTATAAATAGGCATATAAAAGTCATGGTCAGTGACTATGTGAACCTATGTATTGTTTTAATCTGAAAATTTCACCATCTAATCTGAGGAAGGAAACAACATGTTTCCTCAAGTCTATAAACGCCCGGCAACGCGCAGCTTCTTTGCCAAAAAATGTGTGTAAGTTAATTTTATCAAGTCATTATGTCTCCCTCAGGCACAACCATCGACTTGTTCCGAGGCAAGGCAGCCATCCGAGACGAGGAGGACGACCAGTGTCCCACGCAGCTGTTCAAGACCATCAAATTCGGGCAGAAGTCGCACGTTGAGTGCGCGAGGTTTTCTCCTGACGGACAGTACCTCGTCACTGGCTCCGTGGATGGTCTGGTTGAGGTATGGCACTATGACAACAGTACGTCTATACTCTGTAATCTCTTACTTCAAACATTTGACACATCACTAAACCCATAGAACGTAAACACGCATGGCTCATCGAAATTATAAATAAATTGCGTAATAATATTGGTGAGTGTATATAAAAATTAAAATGATATGAAAATTATTTTTTCATGACAAAACCAAATGTATAATACGCATTAACAAAAAGCAAGAGACATCAAGATTATTTAAACTTAAAAGAACTGTACTGTATATTGACCCCCTTATTCATATACGTCCACCAAACGTATTTTAGTTAAAATGCCGCTAAAATTCGTTTGTCCTTATCTGTCACTTTGAAATTTATGATTTTGTGAAAGGGACTAAATAATTTTTAGTTAACAGAGGTATGTTAAGTTTTTTGAATAAGGGGGTAAGCAGTTTGTCATGAAATGGTCCCGCCTCTGCATAATGCTGGCTCAGGATATACGCTGGTCATCCATTTCCTACTTCTGAGGGTCCTCCTTCATTGTTATTTATGATGATAATGATAATCTTTATTGGTAGCGTACTGGTACAAGTCAAATCCATTTTAAAACTATTGTAACCTAATACAATATTTCACACAAAATTCCCATATACATAAATTCATTCATAACTTTCATAAGTCATTTTTTTAAAGCTTTACCGCAGTTCAATAAACTCTTTTAATTTATAAAAGTTTTCTGTTAGGAGCCATGCTTCTAACCCAGCGAATGAAAAAAACATAGAAGCACAACTAGCCTCGCAAAATGACACCATCAAAGTTGTGTCCACTAAGGCGGGGCGTCAAAGTTGTGTCCAACGGATGTCTAGTTTGAACATGGCGGCGCAACGTAACAGTTGTATTAACTGAAATCTCAAAAATAAATAATATGCGTTTTTGTGCAGTGAAGTGGTGCGTTAATCACTCTAGAAAACATAAAAAAAAGATGGAATCACTTTTCATATGTAAGTAAAGCCGTAAACATATTTGTTTAATTTTTTTAGTCGGAACTGATTTTGTATAGGGATGGTGTTATGCAACTTTACATCATCAAAATGTTAATAGGTGAATGAAAAGGTACAGTCGAGTTTTTTAATTTGTGACCCATTGCGTAACATTTTGCTTTGAATGTGTATACCGTTTGACAGGACTGTCAACCGTAAGGGGGTTCTAAATTAAAGTGCTCGACTGTACCTAAGATACCTATAAAACATTTGAATTTGTTGATTTGATACATGCTTTCATGCACATAACTAATTTGTGTAGTGTTCGAAAAAGGTAGACGAATTCCATAATAAATATTAATAATAAATAAATATTAGGGGACATTTACTTTATTTACAACTAGACTATTGATTCTAATAAGACTATATAACTATATGAGAGAAGCAAGAAATAAATATATACATACAATATATGCAATTATTATCAACTACTCAAAGAGTGGATTTAAAGAGCCCAAACTCGGTACGATTGTGTTAACTTATTACAGAGTTCCCATGACCACTTTCCGGTTCCATCATCAGATCAGCTCGATAATAATATTATCATAATATTGCATTGTCACTGAATTTACATATATGTCGTTAAGAGTCCGCAGTTAACTCGGTCCTCCATACCAACGTAGTTTCGCTCTCATTTTAAAACGCCATTCTAGAATAACATGAAACTGTGTATACACAATGGAATCTGGAATATCTAGGTCGGAAATTGGTTTCTGTTGCTTGAAATTATAATAGAGAAAAAATACAGCGATTATTAAGGTTTTCATATAAGACGTAAAAAACTCAAAAACTCGCTGTAAGTTTTTCTATTACAATTTCTAGCAACAGTAACTAATTTACGATCTAGATATGGCGGCTCTCATAGTGTATACAAAGTTTCATGTTCTTTCAGCAAGCCCACACAAACAAAAAAGACATAAGTTACGTACACGACAAGTTAAATAAAAGCTTGTAAAAAAGGAGTTAACGTACGAATGTTAAATGTTTGCGTTGTCTGAATATTCCGTACAAGTTTCGATTACGAGAGGTTACTGTTTTCTATGTGTAACAGTGTTTAGCAAGCTATAAATTATGTACATGGTCGTCCAATATGCTTAGTATAAGTCTGGTACAGCTTAATTAACGACTAGTTAGATTTTCGTAAGGTTATCCTATGATTTTTAAAATTAAAATAAAGCTTAAAATCAAATTTAAATAATACGGCGGTTTTGCGTATGAAGATGACTTTTTATTGCATGCAACCATCCACCCGCTAAGCGTTGTCGTTATCGCCGCCATTTTGACACATAAAACATCAGCGCTAGGATACCAAACACAGCCAGTCATTTTGAAATTTACCAATCATGTTTATTTGTTTTGGGTAATAGAAAACTGGCTGATATTTTTGGCAATTCTTATTGGTACAACCCCGCGCGTGCGTATTTAGAATAAATGCCCCGTTTTAAAGTGTACTTTTGTAGGAAGCTCGCGTTCTATGCTTTTTTCGTTCACTGTTCTAACCTACTTTTTTTAAAAGATTGCAGAGATGGTGTATCTATTATGCTATCTGGGAGGTGGTTGTATATCAAAGGGCCCGTGACGTACACCGACTGCTCCGATCCAGTCAGTTTGTGAGACGGTGTAGCCAGGCAATCCCGACGCGCATAGCTTCGGAGGTTCTGTGCAGTAACTATACCATTCCGTTTAAATTTATTAATATTTTTGTGTTTCACTCTCTTGTCCAGGTGTGGAACTTCACAACGGGCAAAATCCGCAAAGATCTGCGCTACCAGGCGCAGGAGGAATACATGAGTATGGAAGAAGCGGTGCTGAGCTTGGCGTTTGCCCGCGATTCCGATACTTTGGCCGCTGGAGCCAATGATGGTCGCATCAAGGTCAGTAATAATAATAATCGTATGTTGTTTATTTTAGAACCGTGAGATCATCGAGAAGACAAGTACGGTTGTTGCACTTTTAGCACCACCCAGGGGTCATGTGTAGGGTAACGGTGGGTACTCCTTACGGACGTGGTGCAACTTCGACCCCCCTTGTCAAGTGAGTGGGCAACTTGACTGTTAGAAGTTCTCAAGCCGCTCGAAATCCCGTGAGTTTGAGACATATTAAATTATAACGAAACGGGTCACTAACGTCTTTAAGGTCGTATGTTGCTCGACATGTTTCAGACCGGTTCGCGGTCCTTAATCATGAGTACCTATCGCGGCGGTGGTTCTTTTAGCACTGCGTGCCCGTGCCCTGCCCGCTCGAAATCTACCTTCGATTTCGTCTCAATTGTTTAATGCCGAGTTACACATTAGATTTTAATATATTGATAAATCATATTTGTTTTTTAGTTGTACGGAACCCTCGGTGCGCGAGTCCGATTCGAACTTGGTCGGTTTTTCATTTATATAGTTTAGTCTCTTACTATTACCTTGGAGCTTTCGATTTGGCAAATGTCAACACCCCTCATCATCCGAGCCCACATATTTACGACGACATATACCTATCTATTCATAATAAAATTACTGCGGTAGACGACGGCTTAAGGTGGAAGTGGACGTGTCACTTTTGAACTACACAACCGTGCCTACAGGTGTGGCGCGTGTCGACGGGCGCGGTACAACGAAAGCTTGAGCGCGCTCACTCGCGCGGCGTGACGTCACTCCAGTTCAGCAGAGACTCGGGGCAGCTGTTGTCGGCCTCGTTCGACCGCACCATTCGCATCCACGGCCTCAAGTCGGGCAAGCTACTCAAGGAGTTCCGCGGGCACACCTCCTTCGTCAATGAGGTACGTAAAGTACTCTCAGCGGGCATCTTGCATGCTCTCGGCCTCCATTGACCGTGAAAAGCTTTTTTAAGTGTATGCGTGTCTCTCTGTGACATTGTGTGCCAATAGGATGAACCGATTTGAGTGAGTTTTTACGGTTTCTTACCTCAAAAGGAAAACGCAACCCTCATGGGATCACTCGTGTTGCTGTCTGTTACATCCAATTTGCTCCACATATATGTAATTCGCTGACCTAAAAATGCTAACGAGTAAAGTAAATAAATGAATTTTAAACGTGGCCAGATATGCACACTAGGTATATCGTGTGACATATCAAATGAAAGGGCTCGTTGTGAGAATCTGAAATATGTATTTATAGTTTTGAGACGATACATTTTCTGATAATGATGATAGGAAATAGTTCTTAACATATAAATTACAGGATAATCTATCAGAAGTCTACGATGTTTAAATTGACATAGGGAATTTCTGAGTATGACTTAGATAATCAACGTACGGATTAAATCGCACTAAATCGTTTTTTTTTTTAATCGAAGGTCTATATAGTCTGTTAAGATGGTTCTTAGCCCGTTCGTTGGTTAGGTTTTCCTTTGTTTTGCTTAGATGCTGGGTACAGAAGACTGTAAGTTTGTGACGTTACCTTTTTATTTATATTGATTAATCTTCGACACAATTCATTTCTGATTTTTTCATCTATATACAGGTTGTGGCCTGTAATAGGGGCAAAAAGTTATACGGTACACTATTGAGCTCTCCAGCAATTATTTTCAAGTGGTTCTGAATGAAAAAAAAAAATGCAAAATAGCTTAAACGTGTATTTCTACTGAAGTGATATTATGAAATAGTACATTACTGCAGAGACCAGTAAGTAAGCTTCAATGGCCGAGTATGTAAGTAGCCGTCCGAGTGCTAATTACGGTCTAAGCATGTATAGTGTGCGTGGCGCGGCGGCACTCGCCACTGTGCGCCATGCGCAGCGCAATCAACGGGCTCCTGCGCTCTGATGGGGATGTCGACCTGTTCGCAGACTCCTGGTCCGGGCTAACCTCCAGGTGTCTCACATATTGCGAGAACGATGAATGAATGTGGTTGTTTTTGTTGCAGATCTTTTTTTAATTATTATTTCTAGATGTTTTTTTTAAATGTGTATTTCACCTAGTAGTATACCTAGCTAATATTTGTGTTCAGTTGTGTGTATGTATGATTAACAGGTGTAAGTGGTGTAAACCGTTCTTGTTATATTAATAATAAATAAATAAATAAATAATAGTGATTTTCTCAAAAATGCAAGAAAATAAAAGAAAAAATCCGGTAAAAAAAATTTGCAATATTTGTTTTATTTGCTGCTGCTAAATATTTTTTATAGCAGTTGTGGCAGAATTATTTCATGCTCTATGACATTCTAAATAAATCATTTAATTCTGGCAGTGCCCATAAAATGATATTATGTACAGACAATCTCTTACACAATTAACGTTAGTATAATACAAAACACAGATAAAAATAAGCCGAATGAGTTAAAAAAAACATCAATACAAAAATATAATAATTAAAATCAGCGAAAATAGATATCATAAAATTAAATTAAATCAAAACAAATTAATTAAATGAAATTAAATGAAATTAAAATACTATCTAAATTATTAAGTAAAAGTAAAAAGTAAAAGTAAAAGTAGTTTATTCTTCAGATTAGGCATATTACATGCACCTATGAACGTCAATAAACTACCACCGGTTCGGAAAAATAAACCTCTGCCACGAGAAGAACCGGCGTAAGAAACTCGGCGAGGTGTCATTTTTTCAAAACAATATACATTGTATAGTTAAATATAAAAATACAGTCTCAGTTACTACAAAAATAACAAGCTACAGTAGAAAACCTATTTTCGCGATAGATTAGCCGTGCAGGACACTATCACTGCCAAACATCCCTGTCCATGATGTAATCGTTTACCTTATAATATGCTTTTGAAATAAGTGTTTGTTTTACTACAGATTTGAATTTAGAATTGCTAAGTTCAGTAATGTTAAACCGATATATATCGATTATCGATGGTTAAATCGATTATTAATTTGATATAACCATTAAAAACAAATTTACTTACTGGCTTAGTGATGTAATATTGTATGAAAATCCTTTACACGCCTCGCGCTAGGCATGCCCCGGAATAGGGCCCCTACTGGCCTATAATTACGAACGTAACAGGAGCATGTTTGAGAAATTACTCTTTATTTCAAAAAGACAAAATATTGATAAATGAAATTTAAAAAGTCCCAAAAATATCCTTTACAACCAAAAAGGCAACAACTATTACGAGCCATAACTTGATGCTACCTCAAAATCAGCATTGACTGCAGCGCTATAATCTCGTGATGCATTACTTGGAGGTCACAACTAAAGTTAAAAAAAATGTGTGTGTGTGTGTGTGCGTGTGTCAGTTAAAGTTAAGTAGATCTAAAGATTTTTTTTTCCGAATTGAGAAATGTTTTTTTTGACGCACTAAGTTACTGCAGATGCTATAAGGAAGCGTCCTTTAAATTTTTTGCTCCTATTTTAATTGAGCAAAAAATACCTTGTACTTATATATTGGTAATATTCCCCGTGTGGCGCCGGGTTAGTATAGCACCACCCCCTTTCTTCCCATGAGTGTCGTAATCTCCATCTATAAATATTGGGTAAATATAAATATTGGGGGACAATCTTACACAAATCGACCTAGTCCCAAACTAAGCAAAGCTTGTACTATGGGTACTAGACGACGATATACATACTTATATAGATAAATGCATACTTGAATACATAGAAAACATCCAAGACCCAAGAACAAATATCGGTGATAAATGCACAAATAAATGCCCTGGCCGGGATTCGAACCCGGGAACTCTAGCTTCGGAGGCAGAGACACTACCAACTAGGCTAAACAGGCCGTCGAAAGGCCACCACGCCAGGCGGTCGGCTATAAACCTACAATTGCTAAAAGTGGCACTGAAATTAATTTTGGTATGCCCTTCCTCCCCTTTTGGGAATATAGGCGTGAGTTTATGTTATGTTTATGTTAGGTTTATGTTATGTTTATGTTATGTTTTGTTTATGTTATCCATAATATAGCCTATAAATTACCAATATAACATAACATAAACATAACCTTACATAAATAAACACATGTTTATGTTATGGTTAACATAACATAACCTAACATAAATAAACACATGTTTATGTTACGTTTATGTTTTGTTTATGTTATGTTAGGTTATGTTTATGTTATGTTATATTGGTAATTGATAGGCTATATTATTTATCGAGCAGCTAAGATAGCTACTAAATGAAAAAAATAAGTTAGTACAACAATATCGTGCATAGGCGGTGTTCACCCCCGACGGGCACGGCGTGCTCAGCGGCAGCAGCGACGGCTCCGTCAAGCTGTGGACGCTGCGCACCGGTGAGTGCACCGCCACGCTCAAGCCGCTCGGCGCCGCGGGCGAGGCCGCCGCCGCCGGCGCCGAGCCCCCCGTCAACACGCTGCTGCTCACGCCCAAGAACCCCGAGCACTTCGTCGTGTGCAACCGGACCAACACGGGTAGGTACACACACACACACACACACACACACACGTGATACACAGTCACGCTCAAGCCGCTCGGAGCTTCGGGCAGCTTGTTTGTCTTGCGACTTCGGCTCATCTCTGGGCCCCAGTCGCCTATCAACGCATTAATAATCACTCTAGAACCTGGAGCACTTAGTCGGCTGTAATGGCACCAACACAGTTACTGTAGTACCTACACTGGCACGCTCAACCCATGATCCGATCAAATTCTGTAGCTCTTTCAACCTTCGCGCTTTTCCCAATATAAGTCTAGCTAGAGGCCACTCGGGGCCGGAGTCTCCAGTCAACTCATTACTGATCACTCTAGTACCTAGAGCACTTTGTCGTCTGCAATGAGACCAACACAGGTACTGTACTGTGATATGATACACATCCGATCACATTCTGTAGCTCTTTCAACCTGCCCGCTTTTCCTCAATATAAGTCTAGCTAGAGGCCGCTCGGGACCGGAGTCTCCCGTCAACGCATTTCTGATCACTCTAGTACCTAGAGCACTTTGTCGGCTACAATGGGACCAACACAGGTTCTGTAGTGCACATTCCACGCTCAAGCCGTGAACTGATCCATTTTGTAGTTCTTTCAACCTTCGCGCTTTTCCCCCTATTTAACTAGCTAGGTGCCGTTCAGGGGGAACATACAAAAATAAATTCCGAACGTGTCTGCATGACATGTCCACAAGCATCATTATACCGAACTATTGAAATTCCGAATGTCATTCTCAGCGAGCAACAGCAACTGAAATTTGGACGCAGAATAATTTAATAGACCTTATAATTAGGCTATACACTATCTAGGGCCGCCTGCGTTACTACGTAACTACGTCGTCGGACTCGTCAGTGGCACGAATTTCTGATGGTGTGGTTTGCCGTCTTTGGCGCTCAAAAGGTTAAACGATTTGAATGCGGTTATTTTCATTTGAAGTTGGTTTTCCTGAGATGGTTCTTAGACATCTTTTATCAAAATCGGTTCAGTCGTTTTTGAGATATTGAACTTTGAAATTACAATGTCGGGAGTTTTTCAAGTTTTCTTGTGATGTGTGGGTTTAGGACACATACAATCCCTCGGACCGTTATGGCCTTACGAGGGTTTCCAGGCTAGCTCAGAGGTGCTATCAGGGATCAAGGTAAGGCGAAAACTAAACAAGGATTATGATTATTATAAATATGGGTCTTCTATGCCCTTTTATTGGTTCCTGAAACCTTAAATCTAAATGCTACGGAATTAATAAACTACGGAACGGAGTGTTAACACGAATCTACGGGCTAACGTAATTATTGTACGGAAAAGGGTTATCGCGAACTTATATCTACGAACGGCGGTTATTGGTGGCGGATGCGGACAGGAGCGGAGTTGTTAGTCGGAAGCCCGGAGGCTACAGGAACCTAGAGTCCTGGGCGGGCGAGGCGAACCCCACCGCCTCGGGAGGACTCTAGGGTGTTCGGGATGTTGCCTCGGGCGAGCGAGGACGATGCCAGCGCTGCCTCGGAGGGGTGAGGAAAGGTTGCTCGGGCTGAAGCGAGGACGAGCCAGCGCCGCCTCGGAGCGGAAAGGATTACTCGGGCTGAAGCGAGGACTATGCCAGCGCCGCCTCGGAGTGAGGGGAATTGCTCGGGCTGAAGCGAGGACGTGCCAGCGCCGCCACGGAGTGAGGGGAATTGCTCGGGCTGAAGCGAGGACGTGCCAGCGCCGCCACGGAGTGAGGGGAATTGCTCGGGCTGAAGCGAGGACGTGCCAGCGCCGCCACGGAGTGAGGGGAATTGCTCGGGCTGAAGCGAGGACGTGCCAGCGCCGCCACGGAGTGAGGGGAATTGCTCGGGCTGAAGCGAGGACGTGCCAGCGCCGCCACGGAGTGAGGGGAATTGCTCGGGCTGAAGCGAGGACGTGCCAGCGCCGCCTCGGAGTGAGGGGAATTGCTCGGGCTGAAGCGAGGACGTGCCAGCGCCGCCACGGAGTGAGGGGAATTGCTCGGGCTGAAGCGAGGACGTGCCAGCGCCGCCACGGAGTGAGGGGAATTGCTCGGGCTGAAGCGAGGACGTGCCAGCGCCGCCACGGAGTGAGGGGAATTGCTCGGGCTGAAGCGAGGACGTGCCAGCGCCGCCTCGGAGCGAGAGGAAGGGCAGTGTTCGCCTCCGCGCGGTAGCTCACACTGCTGTCGTGCCGTTCGGGTCATCGCTCAGACCTGCAAGGGTCCGGGGAAGCCTTACGTGGCCTAGCCACTTTTGGCGGTGTCGGACGCCGTCCGCGAATACGGACGAGTGACTGGGGTGAGCTATGCTCGTCAGGGTCGGTGGTGGGGTCATCTGCTTCGTCCATCGGCGAGGTCAAGCCCTGCCGGGTGAGACCCCCTAAGGGGAGGCCCAGCGAGCGACCTCGAGCCGACGGCACTGCAGGAACATCCTAATCTTTTCCGGTATCGTCGCGAGTCAGGTCTCGCGGGTAGGCCCTCTTGTCGGGCGGTCGTCGGTGGTATGGGGCTATGTCCTTGAGGTGCGTAAGGCGTGACCTGTCTGCACGCTCGAACATAGCCCTGGCCATCCTGCTGTCGTGTGTCGCGGCGCGGCCGGTTTTATGTGCTCCGGTCGGGGGCGGGGTCGGCCGCCGCGGCGGGGCTGGACGGCGCGGTGGGGAACGGGCGATGCGTCACCCCGCCCCGCTCTCTCCCCACGCGCCGCCTTCGGCGCGTGTAACGTAGCGCGCACCGCTGCCGCCGTAGCCACTGGACGCTGGGACGCTCACGTTACATTCTAAGTTTTTCAGTTATTAAAACTATGCTCTCTAAGTAAGCACACGGTCATGCACATATATACTTATACATATTAAACAATGCTCAGAATTTTATTGTGTGTGTTGGAGTGATTTTTTAAAAACCGCCTTCCTAGGTAGTTCGCAATGCTCCATCTATGTTTTTTCCTTGGCCTGAGACATGAACCTGTCAACTTACCGGACTCGACTGAGAATTTGCTTATGAACTAATTTGGGGAGGATCCGTGTGCAGTGTGTTGATCCGCGGTGCTATCGATATACTCGTACATTTTGTGTCATTGAAAAACGATAGCTTTTGTATATAAAGCATCGTTACGTGCGACGGCGATGCTGAAGCTTTTACACTACACACACTGTACGGTTTCACCACCGTACATTTCTTTATGCTTACTTGCAACCTACTTTGAGGTGCGCGGCAACGAATATTAATAACATGTAAAATTATAGATAAACAGTGCATTACTAAACGTAAAACTATACACATCTAGAGAAAGAGAAACCAACCATCAACTTAAACTGTATCTTCACATTATCTTACGTTATTATACTTCTATAAACTGCAACTATCTTTCTCCGCACTCCACCAACTACCCGTAACAACTACAAGTCCAGTGTAGCAGCTAACTGGCCGCCACACACATATTATATTCGGTAGCCTGTTACTCAGAAAATCTCCTTGCCGTTGAATTAACGAATAATTTGAATTTAGTAACGCTAGAACGAATCGTCGTTTTTTCGAATACAATTTATATTTATACTAGGGATTTGACAAACATTGGCATTCGCATCGCATCATTTATGCGTAAGTCGTGGCGTGTTTCGCCCGCGCCGGCCGCTTGTCGTGTCGCCGAAGAAGAAGTTACATGTTTATTGAATGATTACTTGATTAGATTAAATAACTGGCATCTTAGAAATATTGTAAAACCCCCGACATTTTCATTTCAAAGTTCAATATCTCAAAAACGGCCGAACCGTTTTTGATGAAACATGTCTAAGAACCATCGCTGGAAAACCGGCTTTCAAATAAAAAAAGCCGCATTCAAATCGGTAAAACACCCGACATTTTCATTTCAAAGTTCAATATCTCAAAAACGGCCGAACCGTTTTTGATGAAACATGTGTAAGAACCATCGCTGGAAAACCTGCTTTCAAATAAAAAAAGCCGCATTCAAATCGGTTCACCCGTTAGAGCTACGATGCCACAGACAGATGCACATACACAGATACACATGTTAAACTTATAACACACCTCTTTGGCGTTCCGCGTCGGTGGTTAAAAAGTGATTACGTACACTACCGCTCATAAGTATTTAGGCACCCATACCTTTTTCCATACATCTGTATAAAAAAATGACTTTCAAAAATACACTGCGAAGTCAGAGTCCCTTGACAGTTTTGCGTGCATTTTGCAGTGTTTATTTAGCTGACTTATTGAGCTTTAAATAGGTGCCAGAGACCCCCCCTCCCCTTTAAAAATGGATGTTGTCTTTTTGCAATGACATAAAAAAGTGTAGTGTGTTTGTATGAGCCAGCAATAAGTAGCTATTTAAGTCATTGCAAAAAGAAAACTACCATTTTAAAAGGGGGGTCTCTGGCACTAAATAAAAACTGCAAAATGCACGCAAAACTGTCATGGGACTCTGACTTGGCAGTGTATTTCTGAAAGTCATTTTTGTATACAGATGTATGGAAAAAGGTATGGGTGCCAAAATACTTATGAGCAGTAGTGTAATTTGAGGTTATTTGTGTACTTCAATTCCTTAACATTCTCATTCGCACACTCGCATTCGCAAGTGTTGGAAATCACATTTGTGACATCCCTAATTTGTACTCCATATGATCTTGTCTAACGTAAGGCATGTTCTATGATTTATTATTCTATATTTAGCCGGCATTCAGCATTAGGATACCTAGTGACAATTTATGCTACACAGCGTTATGCCAAGTGAAAATATAACAATCACCTTTATATGATAAAGATACCCACAATAAATGCTACATAATATTATTAGATAATCGTTTATTATTTTTGTACATATAATATCGTTTTACCTCAGCGGCTCGAAAATGACAGTTTTGTAGCTTGAAACCAGTGAGCAAAATGCAATTTTGCTGCGAGCGTGAAAACGACTTTTCCAGCTTGAAACCAGTGAGCAAAATGCAATTTTGCAGCGAGCGTGAAAAAAACTAACTTTTTAATTTTTCATATCATAGGTTAGTTTAAGTAACTCCATTCTCTCTATCACTATTCCTTTGCTTTATATGTTCTCGCCGCTGAGGTGAAAAGTTGTATGTATCACACGAGAGCAAAGATATTTGCATCTCGTGTCTTTGAGTCCCTCGCTACGCTCAAGATTCTAATTTTGAATCACTCGCTACGCTCATGATTCGATTATAGAATCTTCGCTTGCTCGGGACTCAACATCAACACTCGCAGCAAAAATCTACTTTGCTCTCTTGTTGAACAAATAACTATTATATCAGAAGGAATTTGTACGTACAAATCCATCATGCACCTAAGTTACATAACGAGTTAAAAAATGTAATGATAAAGCTCGAAACGCACAGAGCGGGCGCGGCGCGGTGCGGGGCGGCGGCGGTTTTTAATTTTTGACCTTCCCGAAACTGTTGATAGTGTCAATTACTGCTTCATATGTCGCACACGCGAACCATCGAACGGCTGGTCGTGCAGGGAAAGGTGGGGGGTGTCAGATCACGCGGCAGGTCACCTATGCGCTGGACTGACCAAGTGAAATCCGCTGTAGGAAACCGCGTGTCTGACTGCGCCAGACAGTCTGCCAACAGGGAGAGATGGCGGGAGATCGTGCGGAGAGCTGTGGCCGCCTGACGCGAACCACTGACGTGGACGCCTCGACGTGACCACGACCGCTCTGCCAAGAGCGAAACGATAGAGAAGAAGAAGATGTCACACACGCAGCCTCCGCTCCGCTATCCCGCGCGGTTTTTTGGTGCGACGGCCCCCGGACCACGTTCGCTGCCCGCAAAACCGCCTCCGCTCCGCAACGACGCTGCACCGCGCTCTGTGCGTTTCAAGCTTATTATAAATTCCTAACTAACAATAAACTTTAATCTTTCTAATAATATATTTACAATACATATGGGGCTACTTTACCGCACGAGTGCGGTAATCAGCAGATTACGCGCATATGTCGAAGCTTTAAAGAGCCATATGTACTGTAAAACGTTGTACGATTGCGAACAGGTAATTCGCAACTCATGTCGTTTTAAAACACTGCATACGGTCGTGTTTTAATTTATCACCACTCGTTGCGAATTTCCTGTTCTCTGTACTTGTATCGTAATGTACTATAACAATGTAGGTAATCTTTCTAATAATACATTTACAAGTACATATGGTGCTACTTTACCGCACGAGTGCGGTAATCAGCAGATTACGTGCATATGTCGAAATTTTAAAGAGCCATATCCATATATACTGTAAAACGTTGTACGATACACGTGCGAAGGTGATTCGCAACTCGTGTCGATTTAAAACACTTCATACGGTCGTGTTTTAATTTATCACCACTCGTGGCGAATTTCCTGTTCTCTGCACTTGTATCGTAATGTACTATTTTAGCTTGCTCTTCACTACATTTAAACGAAAGTTTATCTCATCTCTTAACCAGTTAAATTCGTTATAATTGGTCGGAACACTCGGACCCAACTCATTTGTTTTTCTTCCATAATAAATGTGAACACAATTTTTCATATATCTTCCCAGTCTAACGGGTCTTCTTTTATGTGTACCGGCTCCGAACTTTCAATGCCATTAAACTTGCTTAGCTGTAAAAGTACTTCGTGTTGTTTACATTCGTATTTCTTACGGATGTTCTCTTTAATGTTCTTTACGTTGATAGCCTGCAGTTCCCTCGGTGTGATCCCGGGAATTAGCTTTAATATTTGCCTAAAGGCTTCATCCTCGACGATATCAAAGGGTCGCCCGTGGACTGTTATCAGGTTTGTGCAGTAGTCCAACACTGCTGCGGCGACGTCAGTCGTACGTTCTGGCAATGGCATGTTTTCTCTCCTTTCTGTGTTTAATCTCACAATTTCGTCGTGTTTTTCTCTGTGTTGCGTGTAAAAATGACGCAGTAAATTGCCGCCATGATTTCCCTGAAAAAAAAATCGAATTTGACAAACAGAACTTGAAGACAGCAAAATTATGCGGTAGTTTCGAATGTCGCAATTCCTTTCTTAGTAAGTACCTATGTAAAATACTTAGGTAGTTGAACACAAACGTTTAGTTTTGATAGTAGGGTCAATCAACTTTTATTTTACCGGATTTCAACAAACATATACATATTTTTAGGGTTCCGTACCCAAAGGGTAAAAACGGGACCCTATTATTAAGACTTCGTCGTCGTCGTCCGTCCGTCCGTCTGTCACCAGGCTGTATCTCAAGAACCGTAATAGCTACACAGTTGAAATTTTCACTGATTGTGTATTTCTGTTGCCGCTTTAAGAACAGATACTAAAAACAAAATAATAATAATAATTAAGGGGGGCTCCCATACAAAAAACGTGATATTTTAGCCCTTTTTCATGGCTACCGCTCGCCGAGCTAGATCTCAAGAACCGTAACAGTTGAAATTTGCACAGATTATGTATTTTTATTGTGGCTACAACAACAAATACTAAATTCAAAATAATAATAATTATTAAGGGCGGCTCCCATACAGCAGAGTAGTTGTCGCCGTTTTTTTTGTGGTACGGAACCCTTCGTGCGCGAGTCCGACTCGCACTTGGCCGGTTTTTTAAAATATAATATCAGTGATTATTTTTATTTTGGATTATGTAGTCAAGTTACTAGATTATCAATCGATCTTTGCCAAGTAAGTACTGTGAGCAACTGAGCAATATTTTAATTTCCGAAACGTGTGGACTGAGTTACTGTCTGCGGATTTTTGTTATACCACGTCGGTGGCAAACAATCGTACGGCCCGCCTGACGGTAAGCGGTCACCGCAGCTTATGGACGCCTGCAACTCCAGGGGTGTCACATGGAAGGGATTTGTTTGATAAACAGTGATTTGTCTACTGAGTTATCATTACACCTAGATATTTTTCTAGCACGAACGACTTGATGTAAGTGATTGACAAAATAAAAACATCGAAAGTCCTGTTATCGATAAGTACCACTTCAACGTCATAGATAAATTCGAAAATAGGGGTTGTCTACCATGGCACATTGCAGTTAATAATAAACTTTGTTAGGTCCATATGAAATCGTTTTTTCTCTTCCTGGATATTCTTATGCTTGTCTGTGTTAATGTGTTTAATTCGCATTTGGTGCAAAATAATGATGAACCACGAAATCCAATTTCTGGTAAATTTACAATAAACGAGGTGATCCTCTCTTCTCGGGACATTTTTATGGGTGGCATTTTTTCGTATTCAGTCTTGTATTTACAATATATTCGCCTTAATATGCAATGTGAATAAACGTCACATTGTATGTCACGTTTTACTAGAATATAAAAAGTTTGTTTACTTTTTGACGTTGGTAATATAGAATAATTAAATGAAATGTGTATTACGATTTTGCCTCTTTATCATTACTTCGATGAGTTTGATGTCATGTGAATATTTTTAAATAGATACTGCATGTTTTGCTCACAGACTTATAATGAAGTACATGCCGCAAGTATAGTGATTTGTACTGCGAACATGCCCAACTATGGGAACTATGATGAAATAAAACGTAACTTCCGTACAATGTTTTTGTAGTAGACACAGAACATTCACTTGATAAACTTCCCTTGCCTTAAATATTTTTGTAACTCTTTTCTTGCACTAGAATCAAGATAAACAAAACAAATTATACACCCTGAAAGTTTTATGTAGGCTGCTCTATATAAAGAAAATTATAAAAATAAATTGGATCAAAAGTGTACGGATTACGTTCAATTTGTACAAGATCGGTACACGCGACGTCTAGGTAGCCGATATAAGTCTGTGGTTGTATGTCTTGTCGTTGAAAAATATCGATAACAGGATTGTCGATATTTTTATTGTGGCAAGCACAAAACAAATGTTGTTCCTGCTAGAAAAATATCTAGGTATAGTTATCATATTTTTTATTAAATTCAATTCTGAACAATATATAATAATGTAAATTATAAAATCAGATAGTGATGACCTTTTTAAGGCACCAGTGAATAGGCATATTCTGTGTGAGCTCGCTTCATCGTCGGCCTCATCTTTTCGTTGCTTTGAGTACACCAAAATAACAGATTAATAATATACAAGAACTGCTCGTTTAAAAATATTATTTAGGTAATTAGATAAATGTACAAGAATTGCCCGTTTAAAAATATCAAACATCGCGAAGTTTGCCTTTTGCAGCGATTCTGGTGAAGCGGTTAGACTCAAATTAGTCAATTATGAAGTAAGTATTCCATCTACTTAGCGGCTATGTAAGCTGTAAATAAGCCAAAAAAAATTTTTGTTTTTTCAATAAAGCCCGTACCTAAAAGTTTTTTTACAGAGTCTGCATACCAGTAAAATACTGTCTGGCAGAAAACATCCGAGTCTGGTCAACGATTTTTTTCTGATTATATGCCTCAGTTTGTGTCATCTTGATGTATCGATTGGCATAATTAATTCAGGTTAGGCAATGTTTTTATTTAAAATGCAGGACGATAAAATAATTCGGAGAGAAACCGTTTTGCGGACGAACCTTGAAAATCCTAATTCAATTTTCGCAGCGGTTGGAAAGATGGTGAATATAAGTCGTGCGACGGTGCGAAATATTGTTAATCGGTACTTAAAAGAATATAGAATTCAGGACAAAGCTCCAAGTAGACGTCCGACGGGTCCATCATTAAAAAAAAAAGAAAGAAAAGTGTCTACTTACAAGAATAATTGTAGTTTATCAGTGCGGGATGTGGCCAAAAAATGTAAAACTAGTCCATCAATGGTCCAGAGAGCAAAAGTGCGTCAAAATTTAAAGACCTATAAAAAAGTAATTTAAACACCCATAAAAAAGTACCGGAAGGCGTAGCGTGGGCAGGCCCCCCACACGGTGGACCGATGACCTGGTGAAGGTCGCGGGTGTCCGCTGGGTGCGGGTGGCGCAGGACCGGTCATTGTGGAAGTCTTTGGGGGAGGCCTATGTCCAGCTGTGGACGTCTTTCGGCTGACATGATGAAAAAAGTAAAAGCCCCAAAACAGTCGGTAAAGCAATACAATAGTTCTGTTTCAAGGTCACGAAAACTGTACAAGCTTCTCTGCAATACAATAGTTCTGTTTCAAGGTCGCGAAAACTGTACAAGCTTCTCGGCAATACAATAGTTCTGTTTCAAGGTCGCGAAAACTGTACAAGCTTCTCTGCAATACAATAGTTCTGTTTCAAGGTCGCGAAAACTGTACAAGCTTCTCTGCAATACAATAGTTCTGTTTCAAGGTCGCGAAAACTGTACAAGCTTCTCTGCAATACAATAGTTCTGTTTCAAGGTCGCGAAAACTGTACAAGCTTCTCTGCAATACAATAGTTCTGTTTCAAGGTCGCGAAAACTGTACAAGCTTCTCTGCAATACAATAGTTCTGTTTCAAGGTCGCGAAAACTGTACAAGCTTCTCTGCAATACAATAGTTCTGTTTCAAGGTCGCGAAAACTGTACAAGCTTCTCTGCAATTTGGACGAAACATGCGTTCTCATGGACGATGAGACGTATGTGAAAAAAGATTTTAAAACTTTACCAGGTGACCAATTCTTTACAACCGAAAATAAGGCTAATATAAGCTATCAAAATAAATATATTTTTATGGAAAAGTTTGGGGAAAAACATTTAATCTGGAAAGCAATATGTTCCTGTGAAAAACGCACTGGGTCATTTATCACAAAAGGTACCATAAATGCAAATATTTATGTCCAGAAATGTATAAAAGGTTTGATTTTACCATTTATAAGGCAGCATGAAGGGAATGTGTTGTTTTGGCCCGATCTGGCTACTGCACATTATGCCCGAGCCACACAAGAGTGTCTGGCTTCAACCAACGTGCAATGTGCGCCCAAAGATATGAACCCTCCAAATTGTCCCCAGCTACGACCCATCGAGCGGTATTGGGCATTAGTTAAAGCAGAGTTGCGTTAAAACTGTGCTCCAGCAATATCAGAGACAGATTTTAAAAAGAAGTGGATAAAACACGCCAATAAAGTCACCGAAACCACTGAAAACTTAATGGCAGGCTTGAAGAAAAAAATCCGCTTATTCAGCTGCAAAACCCTCAAACCATAAAATGTGTATAATAAAATATCCTTGCTGTTCATTGCAGTTTAATTCATATCATAAATATACTCTGTAAAAAAACTATTCGGTACGGGCCTTATACCCAAAAACTGACTGATCAAAAAAAACTATAAAATAATCAAACCTGCTCACAAAATTTCACGAGAGTCGGTTGAGAAATGCGAGCTGTAGAGGAGAACAGCGGGAAGTCCGCCGGCCGGACATACGAAAGCATGTTTGCCGAAGCTGAAAGGGAGAAGTAGTTACCCTCGGTCAATTAAGAATAAGAAACGTTTATTGTTGACCTTGACAAAACAAACTAACAACAACATAAATACAGTTCGCCATATGTATTACATCCTATTTATAGATTAAAAGTATCTGAACACTATGAACATACTTAAAAGATTTAGAAAGGGTATCTACAATAATTGCATTTCTACTCAGGCGGAGATTGACCAATCAAATTAATCTACTAATGGACGATCCTCACAAAACGGCTGGAGTCGGCGCGCGCCCCACTAGAGTCAAAGGAATTAGAACCCTCTACACAGAAGTTAGATTTCATATTGTAATGGGTTGCGGGCCGCTGCCGTTTGGATACGAATCAATCAATCAAAAAAAATTATTTGTATAAACAAGTGTACATAAATGATGTTATAAGAAATATTATGAGAATCAATCTTTTTTTACCATAAAATGGCGTACAAATGTTTTTAAAATTTGTCATGTAAGCAGCATTTTTTATATATAAAGATAGTATAATAATCCTAATCATTAATAATTATTGTACCATTCATAATTTAATAATTTACATTGAAGTCATTTGATGTCATTTCGTAATAGTAATTGTAAAAAAAATAATTATAAATTGCATTTAGTAATAAACTTTTCAATTGTGTAAGAACTGTTTTTTAGCAGATGATCTAATAGTGATTTCTTAAATATGTTCAATGGTAGAGCCTTGAAGTCATCTGTTAAATTGTTGGCATTTCTTCTGCTGAGTGACAGGTTTGCATTGGGCATGTATAATTTATTTTTATATGACCCTCTTTTAGATTTTGTAGTTATAGTCTAGAAGTCTAGCTTCTGTTTGGAGGGCTCGAATTCCTTTGACCCCGGTGGCGTGCGCGCCGACTCCGGCCGTTTGGTGTGAATCGTCCATAAATCGAAGTGAAGAGGAACCTTCTCAGTGGAAACGCACACTGACGCTTACAGTCGATCGAGCTCGTAAAACTGGGGGTCTACTTCGAAATTCGAACTTCGTATGGTGCCGCTGCCGTCCCTTTCACTCATATAGTGTATGACAGGGGAGTGAAAGGGATGGCACCGTACGAAGTTCGGAATTTCGAATTTCCGAGTAGACCCCCTGAATAAAGTGCTTGTAAAATAGTAATTATCGGAATCGGTGTCTATATTGGTACAAACGAAAATATTAAAGACCGAGTTTCTAAAAATTAGCATTAGTAACTGTGTAATAAATATAACAGGTACAAGTATCTACTATCGGCAAACTTCGGCGGTTTTGTGACATGTATATGTTTTAAACTGTTATCGTGCACAATAAAGTGCTTACATACATGCATACATACTTTGTTGTTGGTAAACGGGACTAAATCGCGTACAACTGAAATCAGCAGACAGGGTGTCAGCTCGTAACCACGGATATTGTGATACATTCGAAACGTCGAAACAACCTCATAAAAAGGTGAATAAATTTCAGTTGTACGCGTTTAAGTCCCGTTTACCAATAAAAATGTGTAAAAATATATCGTCAAACTTACCTTTATGTATTGTTTACAACCATTTTCTAAGCACTGCGATTGTTTGGTTTCATCGTTATATTTAAACATGGAGTATATTCTATTTTCTTTCTTCCTCCCCATTATTGTAATTTATATAAAATCCTTATTCGAAAGAATAACTCTGAAGCGCGCAGTCGCACGTTGATACTTCCAATAATAAACAAGTATCAATGCCAGTGGGCGGCAGAGCCGAGTCAACTGGTGAAACAGTACAAACTTATCCACGTGCGGAAACGAGAAGGCATTACCGCAAGCGGAGCGGCGGCGCCGGTTTATTCAAATTACGTTCTTTTTTTAGAGCGTTCCTGTACCGGTTTAACAAAGAACGCAAGTATAACGGTTTTGTGAGCGGCGTTCAACAGCCCGTAACCGGTTTATAACGACTGTTCATTTAAAATTCAACTTTACTGTTATATTGCTAAGGTGTAATATTCGTGGCACGTAAGTCTCTGCCGTGTCGCGTTTGTGTTGGCCCGGTCGTTATTGGTTTTTAGGGTTCCGTACCCAAAGGGTAAAAACGGGACCCTATTACTAAGACTTCGCTGTTCGTCCGTCCGTCCGTCTGTCACCAGGCTGTATCACAAGAACCGTAATAGCTAGACAGTTGAAATTTTCACAGATTGTGTATTTCTGTTGCCGTTATTACAACATGGCTACCACTCGCCGAGCTAGATCTCAAGAACCGTAATAGCTAGGCAGTTGAAATTTGCACATATTATGTATTTTTATTGTGGCTACAAAATCAAATACTAAAATCAAAATAATAATAATGATTAAGGGGGCTCCCATACAACAGAGTAGTTGCCGCTAAAACAACAAATACAAAAAAAACTCAATAATACCAGTGTTTAATGGCACCAGCTTTTAGCCTTTTTTTCTGGTACGGAACCCTTCGTGCGCGAGTCCGACTCGCACATGGCCGGTTTTTTTTATGTAGCTGTGACTACACTTATAATTCTGCGTTGCCTGCATATTCCAATAGGTACTTAAACCTTTTATTTTTTACCTACATGTTTTTATTAACTTCATGTTATTTTCAATTTTACATAGGCATGTGAAGTTTTTTATGCATGTTTAGGTCTAATTTTGCTAATAAAATTTGACAACTTCACGGAGTACAATCAAGTTGAAATTTTGTCACTTTACAATTTAATAAGTATTTGTGGTATCATTTACCGTATGATGAAATGATGTAGACGGGAGACGTCCACCGGAACTCCTAATATGCACGTCGTATTACGGATCGTTGAAATTGTCGACGAGTATTGTACATGCGCCAGTCGCCAGACTTAATATTAGCGTAGGGTCATCCACGGCGGCCCGACATTGTGCTGAGATGACTCCTTTTTCGCACTATAAAACACATTACCTGCCCGGCTAGTATGATAGCTTATACCGTCACGTTATATGGCCAAAATGTACTGAAACGTCACATAAAACGTGTCGGTATAAGCTATCATACTAGCCGGGCTGTAATTATGTATGTACCTTAATTAAGTATTTGCGAAATAAATATCATTATTATTATTATTACATAGCTTAAAAGATTTGCACACCTTGAAGACTTTGAAAACATATTTGGACACATATTCAAAGTCCCTTGCCACACAGCAATGTAAAAAGTGAAGCTCTATATCTGGCGTTGACAAGGCAAATATTTTTCAACATATTTACACCTTGGAAGCTTTGATGTGTACAAAAAAAACGATGCTGCACGGCAAAGTGCAAACATTTGGTCAAACTTTGAACACGTATTCAGTCCCTTGTTAGTTGCCACACATTAGCAATCAAAAAAGTGTTCAATCAAGTAAAGTATCTTCTTTCTATTGAAGTAAGAATTGACTATAAGACCGTGGGCGATGGCTTAGCAATCAGTATCACTGCAATATCACAATTTATATTTAAACCTACGGTCGCTAAGAACTGAAATTTAATGTGTATGTCAAAAGAGTTTAGTCAGTCTAACTTATCTTTAGATTTTTTACCCCAGCGGGCCTATGATGCTTGCCATTTTATCACTTATCGTCGTGGATAAGACATTCGTCTCGTTCTAACAAGTATGCGAGTGCAAGATGACGGGCGTCTTATCCACGACGATAAGTGATAAAATGGCAAGCATCATAGGCCCGCTGAACTCCGTCATTTGACTTTTTATTGTAGGCATTTAACCCCTTACCGTTTGACGTATGCAATTATTTGTTTAAATTTGAACCTTGACCCGATACAATTAGGTCAAAAATTATACATACATACATATAATCACGCTCGTATCCCATTGGGGTAGGCAGAGACCAGAGAATATCAAAACCAAAAAAAAAAAAAAAATTATATCTGCCATATATATGTCCTCATATGCGGTAGGGGTAGATTTAGGCTGGGTTGCACCGCTTTACGATCACAGACTGATCAACGTTAAATATGGCGCCGGCCGCTGTCATCTCATAGAAACTTGTCAAACTTGCCATAGATATTAGATTTAGATTTATTTATTTCACGATAAAAATTACAATATAAATTTGCATACATGTCAAAATTAAAAGAACTCTTATCATGATCGTCAATAACAAAAAATAAAAATATACATTTAAATATTAACGAACACAGAACATATCATTTGTATACCTTCTTTTGTACACCATGTATTTATATAAAACTAGCTTTTGCGCGCGACTTCGTCCGCGTCTTCGCTCCTATTGGTCGCAGCGTGATGTTATATAGCTATAAATGGACTATAGCGATAAATGGACTATCCAACGCAAAAATATTTTTTCAATTCGAACCAGTAGTTCCTGAGATTAGCGCGTTCAAACAAACAAACTCTTCAGCTTTATAATATTAGTATAGATAATTATTGAATGATTGAATAACATCGAATAATTTTTTTGTCCAGTGGTGATAATGAACACGGCGGGGCAAACTGTGCGATCGTTCTCGTCGGGGCGTCGCGAGCGCGAGGGCGGGTCGCTGACGTGCGCGGCGCTGTCTGCGCGCGGCCGGCTCGTGTACTGCGCGGGGGAGGACTTAGTGCTGTACGCGTTCTGCGCCAACACGGGCAAGCTGGAGCGGACCATCAACGTGAGTACAGTACACGAGACGGAGCGAGGGTCATAATGAACACAAGAGGCGAGACGATGCGAAGTGTTATACGTGTATTTCAGTATACGAATTGCGTGCTTCGTTTAGGTGTCTGAGATTCAGCATCATACAAGTAGTTAGTAGCAGCCTAAGTAGCCAAATATATCGTGTCACATCTTCACTCCTACAGTAATAAAGACGTATTGTGATTTGATTTTTTTGGCTGACACTAATTGTTTGGGGCTTTATTTAGCCTAGTTCTGTCGGCCTGTTTAGCCTAGTTGGTAGTGCCACTGCCTCCGAAGCTAGAGGTCCCGGGTTCGAATCCCGGTAAGGGCATTTGTTTCTGTGATGAGCAGAGACATTTGTTCCTGAGACTTGGATGTTTTCTAAGTATTTAAGTATGTATCTATTAAATATATCGTCGTCTAGTACCCATAACACAAGCCTTATTGAGCTTACTATGGGACTAGTTCGATTTGTGTAAAAATTGTCCCCGAATATTTATTTATTTATTTATTTAATCGTATGGCATTTACTTACGAACCGTGAGATCTTCGAGTCTGCACTTTTAGCACTTTTGTTCGGAGCTGACTGTACATTACAGAATGCAGACCCGGATTACCGCTATCGAGATTTCCGAATCTTGTGGTTGATGATCCGGCTTTGGGCGGCGGCAGTGGCGCCACGCTGCTATTCTCTGACTAACAGACGTAATGTGACTGTTGCGTATTTTTCTTTAGTGGAAACTTGACTGGGCGGACTATTAACGAATTCCGTGCGGTTTCCAGGTCCACGAGAAGGCCGTGATCGGCATGACTCACCACCCGCATCAGAACCTGCTGGCCACCTACAGCGAAGATGGTCTGCTCAAGTTGTGGAAGCCGTGAGCGCCTCGCTCCCACGGCTGACTCTTATTATACGGTTCATCGTTACAACTAGTTCTTTCTTATAGGGTGTCGGGTCGGCAACGCGCGTGTGAAACGCCTGAAGTTGCCACCTCACCTGGAGATGCTTACCATTAAGCGGGCCGTACGCTTGTTTGCCACCGACGTTGTATAAAAAATGGGCTGGCAGCGCGCTTGTTGTTGCGTGTTGGTTGCTCTGCAGTCACAAGCGTCCATAAGCTACGGTGTCTGCTTGCCATCAGGCAGCCTGTATGCTTGTTTGCCACCGTCGTAGTATAAAAACTGACGTATAATATATTTTACCTCTTTATATAGGTATAGACAAAGCTGTTGACACCAATCCGACATGATTTGGAATCAATATACGTTACTACGTATAAAATGTATTGCTACCGATTTTGGGAAAATTAACACCGAATGGCCGAAGTCGCTGCGCACTCCACCAGAGTCAAAAGAATTTGAACTTTCCATACAGAAGTTAGATTTCACATTTTAATGGGTCGCGAGCAGCCGGACGGCTTTCGGTTGCCGCTGCACCCAGTGTATACAAGGTGGGGCCTGTAATAGGAGCAAAAAATTAAACGAAGTGTATATTTATTTTAATGTACCCACCCAAACTTTAAATTGTACTTATTACTTACTTTTACATGCACACTGTTTACTTTAAGTGTAAATATGTATATTTTCTCGCTTCTAAGTGAAATGTAAATTTCTTTAGAGGGAATAAAATTCTTTAACCAGAAACGGTACACTAATGAGCTCGCCAGCAATTATTTCCAAGTGCCATGTTATTTCAAATTTTTTTATATGCAAATACACGTGAGCTATACGTGTATTATTTTACTCTACTAGAGTGATATCAATAACTTCAATAAGTAACTCTTTATTTTAAAAACACTAAAAATTGATGAACAATATTAAAAAAAATATCCTGTTAAAACAAAAATTCAACTTAATGCTAACTCAAAATCAGAATTGACTGGCGCACTGTAATCTCATGGTGTCAAGATCAATTACTGGGTCATAAATTTAGATGCTCTAAGGAAGCCTCCTTTTACAGGCCCTGTATACGAATTCTGGCTTCTGTATGGAGGGTTCGTATCAACTCTGGTGGGGTACGCCCGACTACTGCCATTCGGATTCCGAATCCGACACCCGATGAGTGGGAACTAGTCTATCGTGTGTTATCTTATAGGCCACCTGCCATGGTAGCGTGATCGTGTTTACGTATCGACCAAAAACACTTTGACATTTAATTCTTAAAATGTATTTTTAATTAGGAAATTAGATGTAAGGTAATTAAAGGTTTTATTAGCAAAACATTTTTGTTTCATTTACTAAATGAATTTTGATATGTTTATGGACAAGGCAAGATGTATTATCATTACGAAGGTCCGCAGCAAACCTACAAAAATTACACAATCTAAAATCAAAGCTAAAAACAAAAGCATTCTTCCATATAATAGAGCGCTGGTTGTTATTGTTTCCCGGTAGATGGCGCTGCGAGCGAGATAGATCTTTTGTTTCAATTGTTTCCAATGCGTGCACGAAGTAAGCGCGTAGTATTGTAAAGTTTATGAACGGTGTAATGAATGATGAAATTTCATGGTGCGAATCTTTGAACGAGTTGTCATGCGTGAGCATGTGAAAACCTACATGATTAAAATTAAGAAAACTAGAGCACCAGTGATTATGTTATATTATAAAACATACAATGAAGAGCTTATCTTACTTAATCAATCACAGTCTGTCTTAAGTCTAGCACGATCGCGATTAATGTCGGACACATAGCTTTCGTCCCTCTCGCACTTACAAGTACATACTCGCTAGTATAGTTGAATTATTTAAAATGTCCGGCTTAACAGAAACTGTCGTTAGATATTGAACCTTCTTGCATGGATTGTCAAGTTGCTTTTTGACAGGATTAATTTGATACAATTCGGTTAATTCAAATTATTTTAAGTAAAATGATGGATTGCACCAACTTTTTATTTCCTTTTCCTGCTTGGTTTAATTTGCTTATGTCGGCGAATATAGACATATTACACGAGTGCAGATCGGTCGCTAAAATAAATTTTGAGTTTTGTGGAAGGATATGTCTGGGATGGAGGGTTGGAATTCCTTTTGACTCTGGTGGCGTGCGCGCCGACTTCGGCCGTTTGGTGTAAATCGTCCATTAATCCAAATTAAATATATAATATAAACTAAATTAAATATATATATTTATATTTTGAAAAAAAAAAAAAAAAAAACAATTTCTTTTAAAAAATTAAATAATCTGGTTAAATCATAAATCTTTATTTGTAAAACGTAGTTACAGATGTTACATTAATATTAGTCTCGTTTTGCCGATTGGCATACAAAAAATACATATACCATCATATGGTTTTTTTTTTATATTTCACAGCTACCGATCGGTATTTGTTTAATAAAATCGTACTGTGCTATATGTGCTGTTTACTTGATTAGTGTGAGTTAATACATTCCTTACTTGCACTTCCAGCAAATGTATGAACTCGCGTTAAACACTAACCAATGCCCGTAATGTAATAACAGGCCCATAGTGTCTAACCACAACTTGGTTTGTCATGCAATGCCACTTTAGAACCGGACCACACTGCAGCGTTGTGTCGCATCGTCGCAACTTAATGAGGTATATAAAAAAAATATATATGTAAAACATATCACCGCAGCGTTCACGCTGCAACGACGCCAACGCGACGCAAAGCAGCAGTGTGGCCCGGCTCTTACTCTATATGTATTATAAAACTAATATAGCATAATATTCCATGTCCATTGACTCCTGGCACTGCTGCATATCGTTACTTCAAAGTAATCATTCAAGTAATATTTATTACATGTCTTCAATTGAAACCTGACTATTAATAAGTTTCCTCTTCTGAATGACGTGGATAACTTTTTCAGGTACATCAGTTACAACAGCTTTCACCAAATCTGGCACATTCTTTAAGCAGGCAAATTCAACAAGAGCATCAAAGTTCTCTGGAGTTACAGATGCTACAATTTTTGCAATGCAGTCTGTCTTGAGATTATCCACCATGTAGCAGGCAGCGAGGAGTAGCAACTGCTGTAGCTGTGGCGGCTCCTCTGGGAGGGTACCCAGGTACATGTAATCCTTCAAATGCTGGAGGGTCTGCCTAGTGACTCCATTTAAAGATATAATACCTTCCGCAGTCTCCTTCCACTCTCCATTCAGCATTGCCAGGAATACATCACTGTGCATGCCCAGGATCACTCTATGCACTGGCACTGAACCATCTCCTGCTTTCAGGTTGAAGTCGGTGAATGTTGTATCTTCACAAAGTTTTCTATAAACCGGTAAAGGTTTGGGTGTTATGTCGCGCATGCTAAAGTTTATGTCAACAAAAGTTAAGAATTGGTGACAAACCTTTGCTCTGCAGTTTGTATTTTGTTTAAAAATTTCTAGGTCAGGTTCCATTTTTATATATTCTATCCAATCATCACTACAGAGACACTCTTTTACGAAGTCTGCATAAGATACCTTGACAAAAAATGTGGAATCTCTTGCCTTTGGATGCTTTTTAAAAGTTACATAAAATGCCAGTGTGCATTTGTTTCTTACATCCATCATAAATTTGAAGCGGCATTCAAACTTATTGAAAGCATTTATGGGACCCACTACTATTACTTCTCCACATTCCAACCGAGCGACTGAAAACATTAGCGTAATATTTGGACCGCGCCAGCTTGCCATCTTCATCTTCCTAAAGACAATAGAGCAATAGTTAACAATGACCATAAAGTACGAATTTCACAATCGCATCAATGATATAAAACCTAGTATTCATAATATTTTTCTGTTAAAGGTTTGTTAATATTACCAATATTTAGTCGCGAATGTATTCGATTATAAGGACTTAAGAGTTAGAAGATATGGATTATAATCATATGTATACGTATTAATTTTACTTACACCTTCATGTGTTGTGGTATCTGGGGCGGTAGCGACATGACAATGCAAAATTAACTAGATGTTATATCCAAAAACTTCTCTTAAAAAACGTAGTGATTATATTCGCTTTGCTCTTAACAACTATACAAGCAAAACAAGACTGATAGAAAGTTATTAATTTATTATACGACATATGAATGAATGACTCAACTCAAGAGTTACAATACGATACAAGTAATACAATTAATCTAATACGAAGTCATTGGTTGGTAAGAAATTAAAGAGAAAGAAAAAATGCATTGAGAAAAAGACGGAGCCAGACGGCCCAGACGGAGCTGTCAAACACTGATAATAATCATGCTGTCAAAAGTGTCAAAACTAAAAAGTAAAGTGACAGTGATTGATGTTTGAGACAAACAAAAATTATTTAAGATAAAATTTAAACCGCTTGTGATCCTATATTAACAACATTCAACAGCCCGGCTAGTGTGATAGCTTATACCGACACGTTATATGGCCAAAATGTCCTGAAACGTCACATAAAACGTGACGGTATAAGCTATCATACTAGCCGGGCAGGTATAAGTACTTATGGACGTATTCCATTCTTCCGCCATCCACTTTCATTCCGCGGATTCCGCCAGACTCACAAACTCTAAAAATAATTATAACCTACCCTGTAGGTACACAGCGTTTCTTGTTACATCTAGTAACAAGAAACGCACCCAGTTGTAGCTACTTGTACTATTCCTTATTCTGTGCCCCAGTAGTACTTCCCCAGTTGTAGGAGTACCTACGGTAATAAAGAAGTATTACTATACAGGATGGTTTTCGATAAACGGTACATATTAAAAGGGATATGAAATATCGGCCAATTTTATAGGGAGAACTATTATTTAAAACAACAAAAATTAAAAATAGCTTTACCGGATCGGCTTTGCAGCAAAAAAAATTGTCTAGAAAAACAATGCACAAAGATCATCCAATAATGTGTATTATATAGGTACCAACTACCAAGAAAAGGGTTAAATATGTACAGTTTATCGTAAGCGACCCTATATGACGCCGACTGTACAAGATAAACTTGAGAAGCCAGTTACCAAAACATTATTATGACACAATGCAATTGAATGTATTTTTTCTTTTTATGTTTTCAATAATGTCACAACGGATCTATTTAGTTTTAGTTTATGGGATCCGCTGTAAATCAGCTTCGTTGCACCCTGTGCCTCGACACATGCCGAGTGGACTCCTTTTTTGTGACAACGCTGTATTACTTTTAGATTTAAGCCTTTTTTTATGGAACTTATATGTAGTTGTAATATAAATTTAATTCTATTCTATCAATTTTTTGATATTTTCAACCAAATAAGTATCGGCCATATATTTTTTCACCTCAGCGGCTCGAAAATGGCGGTTTTGTTGCGTGAAACCAGTGAGCAAAATGCAATTCTCTCTATCACTATTCCTTTGCGTTATATGTTCTCGCCGCTGAGGCGAAAAGTTGTATGTATCACACGTGAGCAAAGATATTTGCATCTCGTGTCTTTGAGTCTCTCGCTATTCTAATTATAGAATCTTGCGCTTGCTCGGGGCTCAACATCAACACTCGCAGCAAAAATTTACTTTGCTCTCATGTTGAACAAATAACTATTTTAATACAACGACGACGTTGCAAACAAGCTTACGACCTGCCTGATGGTAAGCAGACACCGTCACCGAAACTTGCGACTCCAGAGCAATCACAAGTGCGTTGCCGACCCTTTATTCACTTGGGGATGCGCTGTGTTGAGAGTGAAGGGTTGCCAACTTGTGTGCACAGATTTGCGGTGCATTTGTGGTAGAATTGCGGGTCGTGGCTAAATAATCAATCAATCAATCAATCAAATAATTTATTTCAGAAACATGGTTCCATATAAATGACAAAGATGTTAGTAACAATTAATCTTACGAACACTATGTTAGTAAAGAAGTACAATTTGATAGAAATAATTTAAATTGAAATTAATGATCAACATTAGTGCACCACTGTGGTGTGGAGCTGTATCCATCGCCGCAGTATCGGGGAGTCCCATCTCTCGGCCAGCGTTTGTAGGATGGTGTTCGTGGAGCCGCGCACTCGTCTCATCATCGAGGCGGCCCGCTTTCTGATGACGGCGTGAAAGCCGTCAATTTGCCGCTCCGCAAACATCGCGGAGGCGCTGCAGTGCCTCGGCAGCCCGAACAGCACCCTACACGCATCATTATACTGGACGCGCAGGGCGCTGTATGCACGTTGCGTATGTCTGACCCATAGGCTGCACGTGTAAAAAGATTGGCAGTATGCCCTAAAAAGGGTGACTTTAACTGTATCGGTACAACGTGCAAACCGCCGGGCCAGCATATTACATCGCACAGCCAGCGCCCTACGTTCCCTCTCTATATCAACATTGTCACTCAAGTCATCGGTGACCCAGTGGCCCAAATATTTAAATTTGTGTACCTGCTTTAATGGTGTCCCACATAACCTGACAGGTGGTACATCAAGATACGTTTTAGTGTCAGCCTTGAAAACCATGAACTCGCTTTTAACCGCGTTATATTTAAGCCCATGGGCCTCCGCGTAAGCCTCACATATGCGCAACATCCTCTGCAGCGCACCAATCGAAGGGCTGAGCAACACCATGTCGTCAGCGTAGCTGACGTTATTTATGCAGACCCCGTCCACTGAGCATCCTATGTTGGTGTTGCTGAGCTCCTCGACAAGTTGGTTCATGTACAGGTTGAAGAGCCGGGGCGAGCTTATTCCCCCCTGCCGCACCCCGCACTGCAACCTATACACCTCCGAGTGCGCCCCCGCCCATTTGACACTGTTTTTCTGCCTTCTGTACCAGTATCTAATGATGGATATGACTTCATCAGGCATGTCAGTCTCTTCCCTCATCTTCAGCCATAGCTTATCGTAGGATACCAAGTCGAAAGCCTTTGACAGGTCCAAATAACAGGCAAATACAGGCGTTTTTCTAGCAGTGTAATACTGCACAGTCTGCTTGAGACACAGGATGGCACTTTCGGTGGATAGGCCAGGTCGGAACCCGAATTGAGCATCATGTGAATTTATGTACCTATTCAGGTGTCTATCAAGCAGACTGTCCAATATTTTAGCTATCACATTCGCAAGTGAGATGGGCCTGTAGTTGGACACGTCAGAGGCATCGCCGGTCCTATTTTTTAAAATAGGTACAATAACTGTGTGCATCAGATCATCTGGCAGATAGCAATGACTAAGACACAGATTGAAAAACATGGCCAGGACCCTGGGTAAATTAACCCCGGCGTACCTCAGGTGCTCGATACTGAGGCTATCCTTACCTGGAGATTTCCCTCTTGCCATTTCTCTTATCACAGAAGCCACTTCTTTGGCAGAGAAAATTACACTAATATCCTTTGGAGAGCTGTCAGCATCGGGCGCCTGAGCCGAGGGCGCTAGGAGCGACTGTACGTGAAAATGTGTACGAAAAGCATTCGCAATTTCGATGGGCTCGTGATAACCGGCAACGCTAACAGGGGTACCCGGCCTTGGATTCAATTTATTAACGGCATTCCAGAAATTAGAAAATTTCCCACTTCAGTGATGCTGCGCAATTATTTCCATTTTTATCCGTTGCTCATTGTCTTGGCAATATTTTAATTTTGATTTAAATATACGCCAGGCCTCTCTCATTTTATTATATACATGTCCACTAGTAGGTTTTCCACACGATAGCCAATTGCGATAAGAAAGCCGAGCCTCTCCGTGCGCGCTACAGACATGTTTATTCCAGCCGGTTACATATTTATGTTTTTTGCGAGCAGACAAATCGCGAGTACATTCGGCCGCCTGTCTAAGTATACATATTATACTACTATAAATGTTATCCAATAATAACCTATGAGCATGATTAAAACATCTCTTGTCGGCACATTGAATAAAATCACTCGGAAAATGAAAACCCCGTAACTTAGAGTTACATAACTCGTGATATTAAAATATATATAAATAATGCGGGACATACTTGGCTTAACCTTTTCGCCGCCAGACGTCAAAGTAATTCGCCGTGCCCCTGACGCCACAACGGTAAAAAAATGATGTGTAAAGAAATAATGCCCATAAATTTTTTTTACAGCTTCTCAGTAGTTTTTCATAAAAAAAAAATTGTCTGCCAGTGCCGTCGTTGGCGTCGGGGTGACGATTTTACGTTGACGGCTATGGCCGACCGTGGCGTTCAAAAGGTTAAGAGTCCGTATAACCCATTTTCGCTATTTTGTTAAACTTAGTAACATTTTTTCTCACAAAGGAACTACAATTATACTAGCTTTAATGCATTATAATAATGCATTTGAATTATAATGCATTATTATAATGCATTAAAGCTAGTATAATTGTAGTTCCTTATGACGCAACACTACATGAAATCAGCGCGAGGTATTTGCGTAAATACAAAACGCGTGCTGCGTGTGACGCGTGTATACTCAAATTAAACAAATTATTCGCTCCATAGTTCTCATTTCGACCAGACCTGAAAAAGGGACAATCAGCAGCGTCCCGCACGCACCCTGAGTGGGACGCAACCTCACCAGGACGTCCCACCTAAGGCGGGACGGTTGGCAACCCTAAGAGTGAGGGACCCGCAGATGTCTCCAGCTGTCAAGCTAGACCACTCCCAACACAGCGCATCCTGGGGTGCTCTGGCGACCTTAGGTACTCACCACCAGAAACACAAAACCACATGGCTGCGGTCTTCTGTAAGGTGAAGGTACTTCCCCAGTTGGACTGCTTCAAAGCGAGATGACGTTTCGCTGTGCCGTAACCTCTCATAGGAAGGAGGATAATCGGCTATAACCAAAGGCGCCTTTTTTATTACCAACAAAGTAGTACCTGGACCGGGAACGGCACAATTATAAGTTACAATAAAATAACAGAAAAGTTTTTTCCTTTGTCTTATTATTTAAAGTTAACTTAGTGCTATTTATTTTTATTGATACTAAATAGAAGCTCAGTCGGTTTAAAAGTAAGCATACAGTCTGGTTACATATGCACTCCAATTAATAAGAAAGCAAAGACACGCCGAACGTTGGCTCGGCGATTTTGCGCTAAGGACATATTCGCTCGGAAATGAGGCTAGGGTTAGCTAGAATCTAAACGAGGTACATTTTTTCTAATTATAACTAGCTTTGTTCTAGTTATAACTCTAGACAAAAGAAATAAGAATTCTACGTTTTCTTCTAGATAGCGATGTAAATACTAAATCAATAGATCTCAAATCGCTAGTGTGATAATACCTTTAGAAATCTGTAAGGCTATTATGCATTTAATACAGCTTTACTTAGGTGTCATTCCAGTACATTGGATAACCTTAAAACTTTGAGTAGGTACCTAGAATATTACCCACGACGGAGCGAGATGGTCATATACTGAGTCGAGAGTAAAGTCGAAAAGTACGATACTCATTTGAGGGCAACAATTACTTACTTATATAAAGTGTGAAAAGCAGTATGTGCCACTCGGTAGCGAAATTATTTATAAACATTTCATGTTTTTAGCAGCGGGTCTAATAGGCGGTGTGAATAGCAGTACGGGTCACACGGTAGCAAAATTATTACCGTCTTGAGCGTAAACACTTGAATCACTCGCTACGCTCAAGATTCTACTTTAGAATCCCGCGCTTCTCTCAGGATTCAATATACCGCCCTCGCTGTAAATATATCATTTCGCTCCCTTGAGACACAATCTACTATTCCGTTCCTCTTGGTGGAACGCGTATAGTAATCCTTACTCTAAGCCTTAAAATGACAAACATACGAGGGCTGTTCCGAAAGTTTTTAACTGCTCTCACTCTATTCATGCGATATATGTTTTAATGATACCATTATGTGGGTAATTTCGATATATATGTGTTGGGGTGAAACTGTTGATGAAAGTCGCTTGGGTTTCTTTTTATTGTGTTTTAAGTACGACGTGTCAACAGCCCTATCGAATATGCGATGAACGGGTCACAATACCAATTTTGTGTTGCGGGCCAATATTAATTAATACGTCACCACAACTAAACGGAATTTTATAAAATAAATAAATAAATAAATATTGGGGGACAATCTTACACAAATCGACCTAGTCCCAAACTAAGCAAAGCTATGGGTACTAGACACACACATACATTACAAACTATGAATCTTCCCTGTCTCTACCCACGTAAACTGTTTCGATTGCATGAAAATCAGCGACAATGAGCAGGTGTGTCGAATATTAGTCTAGGTCGCGAGACTAGGGACTGGTCATCATCACAAAAAAAAACTTAAATTAAATAAAATCATTTAGTGATTTTACATTAAAATCAGCAAAACTAAGTTAGGAAGTCATCCCGGGCATTTTCCACCAATGTTGTTAGGGATTTCGATGTCGAAACTATTTTTAGGTATCAAAACCGGCCAAGAGCGTGTCGGGCCACGCTCAGTGTAGGGTTCCGTAGTTTTTGTAATTTTTTAAAAAACTATTAAACCTATCAAGTTCAAAATAATTTTCCTACAAAGTTTTTATAAAGTTCTACTTTTGAGATTTTTTTCATATTTTTAAAACTTATGGTTCAAAAGTTAGAGGGGGGGGGACACATTTTTTTTTACTTCTGGAGCGATTATTTCCGAAAATATTAACATTATCAAAAAATGATTTTAGTAAACCCCTATTTATTTTTAAATAACTATCTAACAATATATCACACGTTAGGGTTAAAATGAAAAAAAAATCACTCCCCACTTTACGTATAGGGGAGGTACCCTAATAAAATATTTTTTTCCACTTTTTATTTTACCACTTTGTCGGCGTAATTGATATACATATTAGTACCAAATTTCAGCTTTCTAGTGCTAACGGTCACTGAGATTATCCGCGGAAATGGTACTATTTTCGCAAATTTTTAAAAGCCCACACAAGAGGCCTTTTGGTAAAAAAAATGTTGAGAAAAAAATACTTGCTGCTTACTAACGATTCTATCCCAGCTCATAACTATTGAAATTACCCACATAATGGTATAAATAAAAAATATATCGCATGAATAGAGTGAGAGCAGCTAAAAACTTTCGGAACAGCCCTCGCAATCTCATTTGTACTTAGAGGATACCTGTCACTGTGCCCGACGTGAGCTCTATCGTTATAATTATAAGGAAGTCCTCGGCTCCTGTTGGTGATCCTGGCACTTGGAGTGCTTGCGCGGCGAGCGCAGGCGGCGGTCGTTCGGCAGTAACGCCAACACCAGTGCTGATGCTGGAAGAAAAATAAAGCGACTGCCATCACTTACTATGGTGAGACTGGTCTCACTGGTCAGTTTTTTTATACGGAGTGTAACATGGTGGTATTTTTTATGGTGTATTTTTTTATCTACTTATTTTTAGTCAGAAAGCTATGCCTATTAGCGCCTTAAATAGATCGCCGCCATTTTTTACCCACGACGGAACGGAGAAGGTATATGCGTTTAGGGTGAGAGGTTGTTTGTTTGTTTGTATGTGCACCTCAATATCTCCAAAACGGCTTGACCGATTTGGATACGGTTTTCTGCAATGGGTTCGTGGTTCATTCAGGACGAACCCCATAATAATTGTTACGACCATAACTCGCCAGGGGGCGCTGCAGTAAACATTTTTTGCTTGAAAGTGCGTTTGAGCTGGTTTGAGCGCATTTTCTCCGGAACAACTTCACCACCGTGGATGATTTTGATAGTGCTGGGTAAATAGAGTACATGTACTTGAACTCTGAGGATCAGATGATGGATCAAAAAAACTTAGTAGGGAACTGTACAGGGGTTCGATTACTTACTGTTCGTTTTTGGGCCCTTTTGTTTATGTTTGCTTAGCAGCCATTGTAAATGAACTTTTGAGGGTCTGATGATGGAGTAAAATAACATCACACAGAACCTTTCGAAGGCATATAGGTATTTGGCCGTGTTTGGTCTCTTTTCATTGTGTTTGCTGAGTAGCTTCTGTACATGGTATGTTAAGCATGTATGTTAGGGTCTGATGATGGATCAGAACAGTGTTGCAGGGAATTTTATTAAGGTGATCATTTAGTGAACCGTGTTTCGATTGTTTGGTTAGTATGGATTGAGAAACCTCTTCACATGAACTGTTGAAGGCCTGATGATGGAGCAAAACAGCACCATAGGGAAGTTTGCGAGGGCACATATACTTATATATGCATTAACGTGTCGTGTTTCTTTTGATAGTGTTTTCTGAGTAGCTTCTGTGTATGAACTGCTGAGAGCTGTAGGTATGATGAAACAGAATAACATAGTAAGGAACTATGTGAAACCTCATGGATATAATACCGTGATATAGCTCTTTAAAAAGTGATGACTGAGTAACTTCTCTACTTATAACTACTCATGAACTGCTAAGAGTAGAATTTTTGCTCTTTATACCCGCCACGGAAGAGTAGGCGTAAGTCATATGTCCCCCAAACAGGTATGCTTATCTAAATATTATGGTTTCGGTTAAAGTAGGTATTATTGTGTAATTAGAACTTATCGGCGATACACGACGTGAATATGCCATGGGACACACTACGCATGGATAAAACTATCGTGTTATGTTATAAAACTGGCTTCGTGCGAGTCGGAACGTCGCGCACGAAGGGTTCCGTATCATTATCCATATGTTTTTAATATTTGTTGTTATAGCGGCAACAGAAATACATAATCTACGAAAATTTCAACTACTATCGCGGTTCTTGAGATACAGCCTGGTGACAGACAGCGAAGTCTTAGTAATAGGGTCCCGCTTTTACACGTTGTAAAAACAGGACCCTATTACTAAACGACCCGACGGGACCCGATTACGTTGTTCGGGGGTACAGAACTCTGAAAAAGGGATTTTGCACATTTATTCCAAAACGGGTTCACTAAATTATATGCAGAGCAAAGCGCAATTAATATGCTGGTTGGTTACCCACGACGGAAAGGATAAGGTATAAACATTTAGGGTGAATTAAGGCAATAGGCGCAGATTCTCCAAATCGGCGAAACCGATTAAGATTTTTTGCAATATATTTAAAAAAGTAAAAGTTCGTCGAAATTTAGAATGAATGATCCAAGTAAGTGAGATGTGCTTGTGATAGAGGAAGGAGGATGTGAGTGTCTACGTGGGCTCGCATATACTCGTAGTGCGCGGTCTAAAGAGAAGCTTAGGACCTTAGGCCCCACGCAGAACTCGGATCGGCTCTAATTTGAACATTTAGCGATAGGATAGTGCACGAGAGTCCCGTGTAGGCTCGCGTACAGAGCGTGACCCTTCACGCTGAGGCTTTTAGGCACTTCGGGCCTTCTCACCTGCGCGGAGCTCAGCTTTTGGTCTTGCGTGCCTTGCCACTCACCTTTGCGCTTTTGGCCCTCAAATTTAATTGTAAAGACACAGGTGGATAGTGGTGGTTCGCCCTTTGGGTCTTCGGCCCTCTGGCTTGCGGAGAGAACTCTTCTCTTGTAAAACACTCGATAGGAAGGATCTACTTGGGCTTGCCCTTCAGGCCTCGGGCTGGCGTCGAGAGTGCTTTCTAATGGGACACTTTGGGCATTTGCCCCTACCCTGAGCTCTGCCTTCGGCCTACCGTGCTTGTTTCCGGAATATATAGCGTTAAGTGAGAAACAACCATTGTTTTTCTACCACGTCGGTGGCATACAAGCATACAGTCCGCTTGATGGTTAGCGGTTACCGCAGCCTATGGACGTTTGCAACTCTAGGGGTTTCAATGCGCGTTGCTGACTCTTTAAACATGTAGACACTCCTTTCTTGAATAGCCCTATACTATACTATAATCCCTTGGGAACACCTCGGGAGGGACGGGAGGCTCATTCTACAACTGGAGCGTTTGAGTGAGGAACGTATAGACATTGCTCTGTAAAAATAGTAAAATAAAACAAAATTAAAAAATTTGAAAAACCCACGACGGTTTAACCTAATTCAAAAATTATAAAATAAAGAAAATCTGAATCCCCCGACTGGGTATTTACGAAGTAAGTACATAGAGATAATAAATAGATTTCAAAAACGGTTGTATGGTCGCGAGGTATAGTTACAAAGCTAGAAAAATCCGTCGGGGGCTGCCATTGCCATGTCTGTTCCTAATTTCATTAAAATATTAATAATAGTAAAGCTCGAGGTACATTACATACAGCAACTTAAATTGAAGTACCTATTTATTTTATTTTTATTTTTTATTTATTATTACATTTAATTACACAGCATTACAGAAAAACTAAAGCACTGTGAAATTACAATATTTAAAGATGAAAAAACAATAAGCAAAAAAGATCAATAAAAACTCCTATCTTATAAATCAGACTGACGAGACACGCACATCCATCCTCTCACAGAACCTCTGACATTCATCACGCACTACTGCCCATCTGCTAGCAAACACATCACACTCAGGTGCTGATGCAAGGAGAAGGTTCAGGAGGTGCAAAGCGCGGACCAACGGGGATTGTTTGCGTGACACAGTTCGTGACGTCGATGCCGCAAGCAGATATCGATCATCCGGAACTCGAATTTTGTCAGTGATGGTACAAACAGTCGGACCAATGGCTCCACTAATTCTATACAGTCCAACTCGCCGCGCAAGATAATGCACGTAGTCGTAAGAAGCGAAAAATTACGTCTTACTTCCAGGGAGTTAAAGCCCAAGATACCAAGCAAAAATTTGGTTGGGTACAGGAATGGGTAGTATCCATACATTTTTTTGTACATAAAACGCAAGAAAGCTTTTTGTACCTTCTCCAGAAGTAAAACGTAAGTTGTTTCGTAAGGATTCCAAACAACACAGGCTGCCTCCAGCTTACTTCGCACTAATGCATTATTAAGCAACTTTATTGTTCCGGGGTCATTGAAATCCCTGGCATTCCTTATAACGAAACCCAACCTCTTGTAGCAACTTCGGGTTAGAGTAATCAGATGCTCGTGGAAGTTGAGGTGGGTGTCAAGGATGACGCCTAAATCCCGAATGGAGCCCACACGTGCAATAGTATCAGAACCGAGAAGATACTTGTAGAAAAGCGGATTTTGCGATCTAGTGAAAGATATGACTGCACATTTTGAGACGTTGAACGCTAGTCCATTTTTACTGCTCCAGGTTTGCACTCTGTCGATGTCTTCTTGGAGTGATGCACAGTCTGAGACCTCCTGCACACCATAAATAAGCTTCAGATCATCGGCATAAAGCAAACATCTTGATATGATCTATAACACGGACTTCGTAATCTTAATTAATTTCAGGGCAGGCAATGGCAGCCCCCGACGGATTTTTCTGGCTTTGTAACTATACCTCGCGACCATACAACCGTTTTTGAAATCTATTTATTATCGCTATGTAATTACTTCGTAAATACCCAGTCGGGGGATTCAGATTTACTTTATTTTATAATTTTTGAATAAGGTAGGTTATGCCGTCGTGGGTTTTTCAAAATGTAATTTTTTTTTTATGTTAGGTACATATACACAAAATACACTGCATTGTAGTACTAGCCCGAGTTCAAAGGAAGGGTCCACGGAAAGCATATATCAAGTCAATTAAAGACGACCAATACGCCGCTCACGGCGCTCACAGCTCATAAAATTACACTCGTGTGGCCTCACCCTAAGTCTGACAGTGAAAGTGTGAACCCCCGTCGCTACGCAAAAGATGGGTGTTATAATTTTAACATATGTATCTGTGCCAAGCGTGGCGATTATGGCATTTACCTCCCATAAAATTGGGGGAGGCCTATGTCCAACAGTGGACGTCCATCGGCTGATATGGTGGTATGGTGGATGTATCTGTGTATATCTGTATCTGTGACACCATAGCTCTCTAACGGATGAACCAATATGACGGTTTAGTCAATTTTGTTTGAAAATATAATTTTATTCTCAAAATGTAGAGCTCGTAATGAACTATTACGTGTCCATTAAAGTCTCATCTTGGCAAAAAACCTCTGGATCCTACACCCTGTAATTATGTGCTCCCGTGGTGAGCACGGTGCGAGCATACTCATTGGTTTGCGCCGCTTGCAAACCGCTCATGTGCCGATTTCGGTATTTTCTGTAGGTAACCAAGCATTGGCACACGGAAATCACAAATTGTGTGGCATGCGAAGTACAAAACTGGAGTTGGTTTTTTTGGTATAAACTATTAATATAAAAAAAAAACTTACATCCGAACAGGGCGGAGGCGACATAGAATCCAACCTCACATGTGTTGACCAGAAGGTAGTTCACGAACTGGATGAAGAAGACACTCATGAGCCGAGCTCCGATCATTGTCATGGCCACTGCCATTGCTCTGGAATCGAAAAGAAAAGCTCCAGCTTCATGAAACTGATCGCCCAAAATTTTGGGGGAAAAAAATCACTTACCGTTTTGAGAACCATGGCTTTATGGAGAGACGGCAAGTTTTGAAGCTGACTGCAGCGGGTACCCAGAGGGTTTGTTTTCTAATACCTACACTGCGTATCAGGAATTAGAGATTTTCGTGTGAACTTTCAACACTGTGACCGTGCCTAAGTGCCGTACATAGGACATAGGCTTCCCCCAATTTCATGGGGCAACAAAAAAGGCTGCTGGGTGAAATTGTGGATTGTGAGACAGCCACGGTCTTTCAATGTTCACGAATTTACCTCATTTGAAAGAGTATTTTAAGCCGCTTCTAACGATACTAGACACAAAGTGTAATGTATGCAGCGTCTCATCGAAAACTCGAAAAAAACGAAAAAACTTTTGGGTTGCCGGATTGTGAAGTTAGCTGCCCTATCTTTTTTGTGAAAATTTTGCCAGTTTTTGTTTTAGCCCTGGCGGTTGTGACAAAAAAGTCGAATTTCTTTAAAAAATTGTTTTATATGTTCTTATGGGCAGCAGCATTCCTAGAGTGCGGTGGACATACTGCGATCGCCAACCCGCATGCCAAGCGTGGCGATTATGGCATTTACCCCCCATGAAATTGGGGGAGGCCTATGTCCAGCAGTGGACGTCCTAGGGCTGATATGGTGGTGGTGGTGGTGGTAAATGCCATAATCGCCACGCTTGGCGATTTCAGTATCTCTTGCTGCCCATCCCCCGGTGGTCTTGATCGTAGTTTTAGGACACCCGGGTATGTCCCGTCCAGATAAGGTAAAAAGAAGAGCAAAAAACTCAGGCATCCAAGTCCTCAAAGCTCGGGGTCCGCTTTGGCTCTCTAACTCCAACCCAGAGGGAAAAGTAGACCTTAATGATATTAGAACGATTTTCTCACAATGTTTCCTTCACCGAAAATCTAGTTTTTTGATGTAGTAGAGCAGACGAATCGGCTGATGGTAAGCGATTAGCGCCTCCCATGGACACCCGCACTCGCAACACCAGAGGGATTGTAAGTGCGTTGCCGGCCTTTAAGATGGGAGTACGCTCTTTCGCATCAGAAATGAGGCCATCCGCAGTAACCGATATAGGCCTCCGAATCGCTAAACTTAGTGTCAGTGGGTGCCCTGGGCGGGGCACATGGTGCATTGCACGCAGAGCCGATGGCCGTTGGGGCGGAAAAGTTCTCGAGTCACGACCACGTAGGGACGATAAGCCGGTTAGCGACCAGCTAAATTGTCGTCCTTCAGGTGGTCGCAAAATGACGCTGGTCGTGCTACCGGCTTAGGGTAGGCACATGCAAGGTGAAAATAAAACTTGCTTAACAAACACAGCTAGAAGGACAAATCACCATACGTGAACTTTTCGTCGTTGAAGAGTTCTGTTCTGATCATCATCAGCAGTTCCACTTCATCAAATGTCATATTTTTGGATGAAAATGCTCGACTCGTTGATAAAAACATAAAAATCACTATATGTTTGCCTGTAAGATTTGAGGAGTTCCTTCAATTCCTCATGAACCCCATCATCAGAACTGCGTTTTGACAAAAACGGGACCAACTTGGATATACTTATATACTTACAATCAAAAAAAGAATTTTCCAAATCGGTTAAGAAATGACGGAGTTATGGAGTAACAAACATTAAAAAAAAAAAAAAAAAAACATACAACCGAATTGATAACCTCCTCCTTTGAAATCTTGAAGTCGGTTAAAAATGCCGATTTGTCTAGACAGACACTCAGTACCGAAGGAACCGAAGAACCGGGATTTTTTCCCACCAGAACCGGTACCAGTTCGCTTGAAAATTCCCGGGAATACATAGTAGGCACAAGGGCACAAGGCAAAGGCGTGGGCAGGTCATGGGGACTGATGACGGTAAAGGTCGCGGGAGTTCGCTGAATGCGGGTGGCGCTGGACGGGTCATTGTGGCACTCCTTAGGGGAGGCCTATGTCCTTCGCCTGATATGATGATGATGATGATGAAGTCGTAAATTAACAGCACACCAATAAAGCCTAATATACGTGTACCTCAAATGAGTCGGGAACAGCGCGACAGCAATGGTCGTATAGAGTCCGTACGCGACGACAGCAACCGAGAACAGGACGAAAAGCGCGACAGAGCCAACCGCATTCGGCACTAAGTTGACCAGGATCCCCGCCACGCCGCACAAGCCTGTTATCCCCATGGCCATGTTTCGTCGACCTGCTCTGTCCACCACCTGCAAATTCAGCGATTCATTTAATTTTTTTATTTTATTAAAAATGGGATTGCTCTTGGCCAGCATCTAGCCAGGGGGCAAAGATGAGGCCGACGATGAAGCGAGCTTTCCCAGAAGATGCCTATTCTCTCGTAGGTTATATGAACTCGGAAATACAGACGCCGGCAGAACGCCGCGGCGGCGGATTTATAAACGTAAAGGATTTTCATTTTACGATAACCTAAGATGTCTGTTGGTCATATTGTAACGACCCCTGGGGTCGGCAAACCGCGGCTCGCGAGCCGCATGCGGCTCTTTATAGGGCCTATTGCAGCTCTACGAGTTCTCCTAAAAAATATAGTCAAAAACATTAAGCAGTTATATTTGGCTCTCTGAGGTTCCCAAAAGATAATATTTGTACTGGATTTGGCTCTTTGGTTGAAAATAATCTAATGATGACACATACACATACATAAACTGACTCCCATATTCCCAAAAGGGGAAGGTAGAGCACAGGAAAATTAATTACAGTGCCACTTTTAGCAATTGTACGTTTATAGATGGAGAAAATGTGATATTATATTGCACAGCCCCTCGCCCACAACAAAATTCAACCTGGTGTCAATACACCAATGTTAGGGTGATTAATTAATAGAACAGTTCAAGTATAAAGTCTGTATATTACTATTGTTTACCAAGAGAGTCGTGCGTGTTAACTAAACAATGTGATCGATACAAGGCAACAAGGCAACTAACGTGAACAAAAAGCTTCACAATAATCCCTGAAGAAAAACATAACACTTAAGTGTGCATTAGTATTCACGGGAGTGAAAGAGAAAGTTATACAAACTCCAAGATAGAGCAGGACGTAGGATTTGTTTTTGTGAATTCCAACATGGTGCCCATAATCTAATGACGGACTATTTATATATATTTTTTATATAATACTGGAAAAATAATAGAGAAATACTTTGGTGCCAGCCAAAGTCGAGCGATTTCCCACTTATATTACGGCTTCTAACCGGATAGTCCGTCATACCAACCCAGGTCTTTACCGGGTGGGACACGTAAATGTTTTTCCCAACGTAAAAAAAAATCCCTCTTAGTACATATATGAGAGTTGTAAGCTAAACTTCTGAACTATTTTTCGTTTTGGCGTTTAAGCTTTGACCGTCAAATGTTCATATTGGCTAATCCTAAACGACCTGCACGGCATATCGTTTCCAACGCAACGAAACGCACAGAGCGCGGCGCAGCGTTGTTGCGTGGCGGAGGCGGTTTTTTATTTATTTATTTAATCTTTATTGCACAATAAGAAATCTTAACGTACAAAAGGCGGACATTAATGGCATGGATGGCATTAAGCCATGAGGCATTCTCTACCAGTCAACCTTTAGGCAAAACAGAAAGACTGCAGGCGGTGCAACTATAAAATACCAGAGAACAAATTTGGTAAGCTTGCATACAAAATATTGATTCAAATATATACATCTGTCATATAGTTACATAAATAATTATTTAAACTATTACATAGACATACACAAATACATAATTATAGATAAATAGATATAGGTACTTATATAATAACGAATACCTACTAAGCAGACACAGTTTTTTGTTGAAGTGAACGCGGTCCGGGGGACGTCGTACCAAAAAATCCGCTCAGTATTCGGTAGCGCGGTAGAGCGGAGGCGGTGTGTGTGACATATGAAGCAGTAATGACAGTCGATAGTTTTGGAAAGATCAAAAATGCAAAACCGCCTCCGCGCCGTACCGCGCCGCGTCCGCTCTCTGCGTTTCGACTTTAAGGCCCTTAAAATTATTTATTTATACCATAGGCAAGTCATTATATGCCGGAGACGACGATGCAACGGTGCCACGCCGTTTCGTCGCCTAAATAGATATTTTTTTATAAGCTTAAATTTCATGGCGCATAGGGTTAACTGTAATGTCATGTAAACATTTGTAATAATAAATAAATCAATAAAGAGTATTCTAACTCTAAATGAAGTAGAAACTTGCCAGGCTGAGGACGGTGTTGAAGATGGAGTGAACGCTGGACACGCCAAACATCAATAGCAGAGCGTTACGGTTAAGGGAGCACGGTACTGCGTTGGGCTGTGAAACAATACGACAGTTAAATATTCCTTCGTTTATCCCAGCGTTCATTTTAGAGCTTAGCTTGAACTTGAAACTCGTTGAGTAGCTTGTTTGCCACCGACATGGTATAAATAAAATCTCACCGGCCTCTGACGGTAGGTCAATCATCAAATGGTTTACCGTTAAAGGTCAGAAATTTTTGATTACTTTCTGTAAAGTCCTTTATTGGGTATACATTCCAAACCTCAGTGCTATCAGTGATTTTTCACAGCAGTTTAGACACAGAATCACAGATCAGCCTAGCTAATAGCACGATAGCTTATATCGTCAAGTTATATAGCCGAAATGTACTAAAACGTCACATTAAACGTGACTGTATAAAGCTACCCTGCTAGGCAGGATGACGGGATAAATAGGAGACAAGCTCCGTCAGTTGAGGGCATATACTCGTATGTTTGTAATATTTACATCAACTTCGACTTCTGAGGCGAGAATCTTGCAAAGCGTCAGCCCTGAGCCCTCACCCGATGATAGTAGTTTCATGAACTGGTCGGCGATGGTCGGCGCCCACACCAGGAATGCTATTACACTGAAATATTAAATACAATCACAGACGGTATTAATAAGTCGCATTAAATACTTTTTCGCAGACGTCTCTTGTCCCACCTTCTGTAAATCGATTACGAGATTTACGAAGTACGAGTATAACTTACATTTGATGTAATATGAAAAGACAAGCCATGATCAACGTGTACTTCAAATATGGTTTTTTGAACAGCGGCACGATTTGATCTTTAGCTGCTTTCTTTTCACTTGCAGCGGTTTCTTTTACCAGACCTTTTACCTGTAAACAATTACGATTAGGTCAATGTATTTCTAAGACTTGCACATTAAAAATACCGCTTGGAAAGGAAATACTTACTTGCAATTCCTCAGCCCGTCTGCCGTTGTTTGTTCTGTGAATTTTCCGCAAGATCCTCAATGCTAAATCCTCGTCTCCGCCGGCTAGGGCGTACTTAGGGCTCTCCTGCATGAACAGCAGCCAGACTGCACACAGCACACTGGGCAGGGCATAAACAGCTTGCAGCGTTCGCCATGAGTTCCAATAGATACCCAACGAAGGCATATAAAAAGAAAATCTCTGGGGGATGATTGGTAACGCCAGTACTGAAAGCGATAAAATACATCAATTTTCAAATTCAAGACCTACACCCGAAGAATGCGTAATCTTTCTTAGTTCCTTACGTGATATAAGTCCTTGTCCGAGTAGAAAGATACTGGAGACGAGAAGCATGGCGACATTTCGTCTCCGGAGCGGCACGCTTTCGCTGAGCAGAGTCATGGCCAGGACGTATATCCCTGAGCCACTGTAGGTAAGTATAAGTAGTATATTCATGATAGTATTGGCGTTGGAACCTAGATCAACTAAATATCTAACAGTAAATTCATCAAGTTAGTACATATCAGTGTAAAGGAGTGTCGTGGCACTTAACATCAGAACAGCACCACTCCACTAATAAACACCGGTTGAAAGGGCCATGCCCATGTTGTTTAGTATCCGGCGCATGCCGCATATTATCTAATTGTGACGACACTATTTTGAACTTCTACTTCCGCGGATATTACTGTTAGATTACTTTATACTTAATTTGATTTAGAAGTGAACTCCAGCGGAACTAGAACAGAGAAAAATTTTGCTGTACCACCGTGACGCGACTGAGCAGCAAATGAAGCACATAATTTTACGGAGAAGGAATTGAGAAATACTAAAAACAACGATAATCTTACAAAGTGACTGTGAAGAGTTGGACCAGCATAAGCATGATCCAGTTGACAGAGAGGCTGGCGAGTGCGTTGCAGCCAGCGCCCAGCGCCAGTGACACCAGGAGCATCCGGCGGCGCCCCCGCGTGTCGCCCAGGTAGCCCCACAGCAGGATGCCCACGACCGAACCTGTGTTACAAACACGGAACTGGTTCGTTACGTTAAGAGGTCTGATTGATTTTTGATTGTGTGTGATTTTGATTGTATCCTTGCTATGATCATATGGACTCTGCAGAAGAACAGCTTTTAAGCTTGAAATGCACAGAGTCCGTTGCAACCCGCATCGAAACGTCACGGAAGACTAGCTAAGGGTACTCCAGTAGCACCTGGCATTATGCTGAGTGTTCACCTTTTTCAGTATCGGTGTACAATTTAGTAAGTTCTACCATTGTTTTCTTTCTTTGTTTGTTTTTGTATACCCACTGTGTACTTATACTGAAATAAATAATGTTCTATTCTATTATAAAGGTAAATAAATAATGCGTTAGGTTAGAATCGTGTTTACAAATTGTTTTAGTATGAATACTGAGAGTTCATGAAGCGAAAGTTGTATGTCAGGATCGTAGCAAATGGAAATCCGTGATCTCTGCCTAACAATCTGGGAAACAGGCGTGATTACAAAGCACACGGGGTTAAAGTGTTATTTATTTATTTCAAAAGGCATACTTACAAGTGTTATACGCTACAACGACACGAATGCGTACGTGGCCGGACGAGCTAGCCTTTATCATCAGGTAGTTGTAGGTAACGTGCAAGGAATCAGATTAACGACATTTACCAGCAACAGGTACTGCGACCAGAAGCCCCTAATACGAATTAAGGTGGCCAGACCGGCCAGCCCTGTCATCAGCTAGTTGTAAGTACTGTAACCTTTTTTTTTGCGTTGGAAAATTACATTTACGTATACCACCCGGTAGAGATCTGGGTGGGTATGACGGACTATCCGGTAAGACCGTACTACCGTCTAAAAACCCAACGATTACCGGCTAAGGCTTTAGTATAAGGAGTTAGATTATCGAGATTTACCAGCAACAGGTACCGCGACTAGCAGCCCCTGCTGCACGTTAGTGGTGTTCAGCTCGCACGCGCTGGCCGGCACGATGATGGTGCTGCCGAAGGTCAGAGACACGAACGCAAATGTGGCCAGACCAGCCAGCCCTATCATCAGGTAGTTGTACGTGCCATAACCTGCAAGGAGTCCAGATAAGTTTAAGATCAGGGCTAGCACGATAGGTCATATGTGTTACTGTAGAGACGGGGTGGTTTGTCCCGTAAAACATGACCATAAAACTATCGTGCTAGCTGTGCTGAATAAAGGACGTTTCCATTTCTAAAAATCCATGTACCTAAAAACGATACGAGTAACTTGCTTGCATATAAAAACAGTTAACTAATTGAGCACAGAGACGACTTTTCTTTTTCTAAATGTGTAAGATCCCAAACTGTAGGAATCTTAAACTTAAGATGCATCCCCACGGGCGGGTACGAGTATTTACCTCGGTTTTCTCGCTCCATCTTATAGCTTGCAGGACCGGAATGCTCGTGCGTAGAGATGCGCCTTTATGCAACTTTTAAGTGAGGTACTTACCTGTTTTCTCAAGTGCTTCTTCAAAAGGTACTTTATTATTTTTTTCCACGTAAGAATCCATTTTAAATTTGCTTGTTTTTCAAATATATTTAAATGTGTAATTTACTTATATCACTATTTCAGAAACCTTTTATCCACACTTTTTTTAAAACAAACAATAAATAAATGAAATGAAACAAATAAAAAAATATGTAAATTAGAATGTAACACGTGTTTCATCTAGCTGTTGTTTTTAATACCGATAGATACAATTAGACAATTAATTATAGTGAATGACGTAGATTAAGAGATAAAATAATTACTTATCAAACGTTATCTAAACAGCGATCTAGATAATTATTAAACTGATATATATCAGTTTCTTCTTTCTACAATAATTTTATCAAAAAGTGTCAATTTTCCTTTTCTCACATTGAATAGCCTCTTCTAACAACATCTAAAAGGTATATGAGAGAAGGCTGTGTCCAGCAGTGGACTTACAGACCTGATGAATTGATGATGATGAGAATCTTGAATGGATGTCTTCAGGCCATCCATCTGTTAATATTTTCGTCTATTTGTCGACCAAGGCTGCTTATCTTGAAGTTGTTGATGATCTTTCGACCTTTTTTGCGGGTTTGGGTAGGTATATTTGTGTCTCGTAGGGGACTTATTTCGTCTTTGGTCCGGTCGGATTGCAGAATCGAAATCGATATTTAAAATATGTAGTGAATATTTTAAACGTAAATTTTGGTTGAAATTGGTATGAGCTTTCATTTCATTTTCATTTCACTTTAATTTCAGTTTAATTTAACTTTCATTTAACTTCCTTTAACTTTCATTTAACTTTCTTTAACTTTCACTTGACTTTCATTTTACTTTCATTTTACTTTCATTTTACTTTCATTTTACTTTCATTTTACTTTCATTTCACTTTCATTTCACTTCCATTTCACTCTATTTCGCTTTCATTTCCGTCCGTTGCGCCCGCTTAGCTCCAAACCAAATGATCTGGAAACCTTGATTCTAGGCCATTTGTCGATAAGTCATGGTCAGCCACTTATTGCCGGATCACCTCCTCAGTGAAGTAAACTCTGATGAGGTTTTTACTTTTAAGTTATTGTCGTTGATTTGTTACCTTGGCTACGTTCAGTTGTTGTTGTCAAGTTGTGTCAGTTTGATTTTTGGAATAAAAGAAGTACATCGTGTATGGACAATAAATAATGGTTTTACTTTGATAACAATTTGGAATATGGAGTAAGTGAACAGTTGTAATAGATATTTAGCAGGTTATGGGCCGCGCTACCATTATGTCACGCTACCAGAGGGGCTAGTATGATCGCTTATATGTCGGACATATAGCATTCGTCCCGTACTGTCAAGTATGTAAGTGCGAGAGGGACGAATGCTATATGTCCGACATATAAGCGATCATACTAGCCTCACTGGTGCTGCAAGAAACGTCCCAGAATTTTTGGCCCAGAGGGTCATTGGCAGGGGTCGTACTTTTCGTGCCGGTAACGTAAAATTGACGTCACAGGTTCTGATTCCAATTGGTGTTATGGTAATTATTAATATTTATTCATCAATCATTTAATCATGCATTTATAATGGTAATTTTTCCTATACGACCTATTGCATCCGAAGATTATTAAGGATTACTTTTCATATTTAGAATTATAATTTATAACCAGGTTAGGATCTCATACAGGGGCCTTTCAGCTCGAAGTACGATTTTTTCTATGGAAATTTTAGTTTAACTTGTTTGCACCAGATGTCACTGGGTGCTATCCTTATCGCACTTGCTTATTGAAGTGACAGAGATGCAGCGTTCGTGCGGTTAGTTCTTACTAAATACACAACGGCGCTACGATCTATGTAGAGTATTTCACTGGTATCTCTATCTCAGTATATAAGTATATATTGTACTTTGTGATCTCATAGTCTTTCAAGTTTTATAACTGGTTATAGAAATGTTGAATCTAAATATAAATGTTAACTCTCTACGATGACGAGGTTTGTTTAATTATTGGTAATAACTGGTATTACACATGAACCAGTCACAAAACTCGCAGTATTACCTAATGCTGTACTTTATAACTTTTATAAGTTGTGATGTGACAGGCAAATTGCGTTTGTAATAGGGACATAATTGTAATAGGTGTATGTATACATGATTATTGATTAATGAATGATGATTGATTGATTACAATAAGACTAATTACAATCAGCATATATGGAGCGTGACGTTAACGGCACGAAAAGTACGACCCCTGGTCATTGGAATATTTGCATGTCTTGCAGCAGTGCAACCCAAATTCGCGGAGGTCATGGTAGGAGATTCAGTTCTCAATCGAGCAGTAGCTATTCATTCTATTGTGTTTTCCTTTAATTTGATATAGCGGACTTGATTAAAGGCCTGTCCGGGGCGGGTGTGTTGTGTTGTTAAGTCCAACTCAGCAATTTCTAATGCAAAACGGAACGCAATACATTTCATGGTAGCGTGTTTCGGTACGCATATTTTTCTTACGAGTAGCTGTCAGCTGTCGCTGGGCATTAGTGGCATAGTTGGTTCTTGGTTTTTCGGTGTGGGAGTTGAGCCGTTAATTTTGTTGAAGAATTTTGTCAGCCAGCTTGGATCTCGTGATAAAGAACAGTTGTTTTGGAATAATAATATTTTCTCAAACATGCAATGAAATATTGATGTTATGTTCCTTATAATAGGCTGCGAAGTATGACGTTTCAGGCGCGGCTAGGACAAGAGGTCGTTAATGCAATTTCATACAAATGTTGCAGGCCTAGGCCGGCAAAGTCCTCTTTTTTAATTTCCATTCCACATAAATTTGTGGCACAGGCATCATGACATTCTGCCACTATGCGTATTAAAAATAAAACTTTGATTTTTTTGTTGTTTATTTCATTGCATGTTTGAGAAAAGCACTATACATACCTCGGCGGGAAATATGGGGTTGCCCGCCTGAGACCTATCCGACCTCGCTTCGCTCGGCCGTCTATATGTCTTCGGCCGGCAACCCCTTTCGTCCCGGCCTCTGTAGTAATGTACTATTAACTGTACACCAATCCCTTGGCCTTTCGCGCTGTGTTTTGATACCGGTACCACACTTCTCTATGCCCTATTCATTATTATGTGACTGCGCAATCAACAAACTTCTCCATCCACACTTCGTGCCGGTATGCCTGTTCAGTGTTATTCTGTTGTGTCTTGCACGATTACAAGATACATGGTAATGAATTATACGTGTATATATGCGTGCTATCAACAGGCACGGAAAAGCTCTTAGCAGTTAAATTGTGAACTGCTTAACCTTAAACAAGAGCCTTATGTCCTCATTACTCAAACACAAACCTGATCCCAATGAAGCTGTCAATTTTTTTCTCTAACATTGGGAAATGTAACGTATCTAACGTTCAAAATATTTCTTAAGATCATATAAGTGACTAATGTGCCTATGTATCTAAGTAATAAGCAATCAAGTATTAAGATATCATTGGCCTAATGGATAACTGCATGAGAGAAAAAGTCACGGATATCTATCTGAAACGAAAGTACATCAGGAGTGGTTTATTTTAACGGAAATGTCAGCTCCTTTGCGTACCATTGTAAGTTTTCTATGCTGTATACCGTATGACCATAACACCGTATTCATACTTGAAGTTCCTGAGCCCGTCTGCAGTTAGGCCTGTGTATGTTCCCGAAGATCCTGAGTGCCCAGTCTTCATCTCCGGTTGCGAGCACGAATTTAGGGCTTTCCTGCATAAACAGGAGCAAAAATGCGCACAACAGGCTGGGCACCGAGTAAACAGCCTGCAGCGTGCGCCACGAGTTCCAGTATATGCCAAGCGTCTCCACATAGTACGAATACGACAGGGGGATTATGGGTATCGCCATTACTGAAAACAATATAAAGGTCAATCGAATGGCAGAAACCGTACAGCATTACTTAGATACTTGGTAATCGTACCTGACATAACGCCTTGTGCAAAGAGGTATGCGCTGGACACAAGCAGAATGGCGACATTTCGTTTCTCCAGCGGTATACTTTCGCTGAGCAGAGTCATAGACAGCACGTATATCCCTGATGCCCTGCAAATGTAGCCTATACCTAAATATACGAAATCGTATAAAAAACAATTTTCAATTCAAATGTCTTCGTTCTTAAGAGCTGATTCCAGGCAATAACGTGAATGACTTACAAAGTGACTGTTAACAGTTGGACCATCATGAGCATGGTCCAGTTGACGGAGGTGCTGGCGAGCGCGTTGCAGGCTGAGGCCAGCACTAGTGACAGGAACAGCGTGCGTCGACGCCCCCGCGTGTCGCCCAGGTAGCCCCACAGCAGCGAGCCTATCAGTGCCCCTGTAAAACATCCAACTCTTTATCGGGGTTTCCACTGCGAGTGGAGCGAATTCCGTAATGACTCACTTTTTCTTGCATATACGCGTTTCCACCAACAAGACCAGCAATATGGAGTCCACTCGCTATACGCTGTACGGTCAACTGCAAAAATACGTATCGATTGAATCCTCTCATAACTACGAGTACGTACTGCAACCTTAATCCGCCGACATAAGAGCTATAGGACATATTTTTCCAGCAAGTTGTATGCACCCATATTTTTGCAGTTCACTACAATTCAGTTCATAAATAATTCTAAGGTCCGAAAGGTTCAAAAACATCTGAGTATCCTTATCCTCTTAGAATTTCTACGACCCAGACAAACCGATCTTGCTTTGTTCACTTTTAGAACATTCTTATCTCGCATACGATACGAGTATACGGTTTAGGATACTTGGCCAAGTAACTGGAACACTGGAACGCCTTGGACTCGTGTAGCGAACTGATCAATCGGCTGTGTGAGTCCTATATCCTACCAAAGGAATTCGAAGCGTTACCATTCAGTCTATCATGCTTACTATGAGTGTGAGAATCAACTTACCCGAGACATGCGTAAATGTGATATACGAGACAAGATTAAGTTGGTACTCATTAGGCAATACTCGTAGATACTGACTTTGAGTTCCTCCTGCAAGTTGGTGTCCATCTCGCACGCTGATAGTGATTTTATAGGTCAACCCCAGAGGCGACATAGCGCATGATCTCTCTAGCTAGATAACCCACCTGATTGTTGCTAGTTGGCGCAATGATGGTACTGCCGGAAGCTAATGGCACGGAGAATAAAGTGTATGTGCCTACTGTGCCTAGTAGCTAAAATAACGTACCGCCGATAGGTACCCCTACTATCAGCCCTTGCTGCGCGCTGGTGGTGTCCAGCTCGCAGGCGCTTGTTGGCACGACGATGGTGCTGCCGTACGCTAATCATCATCATCATCATCATCATGTCAGCCGAAAGACGTCCACTACTGGACATAGGCCTCCCCCAAAGACTTCCATAATGACCGGTCCTGCGCCACCCGCATCCAGCGAACACCCGCGACCTTCACCAGGTCATCAGTCCACCGTGTGGGGGGCCTGCCCACGCTACGCCTTCCGGTACGTGGTCGCCACTCGAGAACCTTTCCGCCCCAACGGCCATCGGTTCTACGTGCTATGTGCCCCGCCCACTGCCACTTAAGTTTAGCGATTCGGAGGGCTATATCGGTCACTTTGGTTCTGCTGCGGATGGCCTCATTCCTGATGCGATCACGCAGAGAAACTCCCAACATAGCTCTCTCCATTGCCCTTTGGGTGACTTTGAGCCTTCTTATGAGGCCCATAGTAAGCGACCACGTTTCAGTGCCGCATGTCATCACTGGCAACACACACTGGTCAAAGACTTTTGTCTTGAGACACTGCGGAATATTGGACGAAAAGATGTGCCGTAGCTTCCCCAACGCTGCCTAGCCGAGTCGGATTCGACGATTAACCTCTTTACGCTAATGCCACAGATGATATGGCACACATGCTTGCTAGCGCTATCATCAAGTAGCTGTAGAGACCATAGCCTAGAAACATATTCATATTCATGTAGTTTGATTTTAAATTGTTGAATTAAACTGACGATGGCAAGAGATCCCACGGCATGTCATTGATACCATGGAAGATGGGACGAGTGCTCCTGTGGGACGCTACCTGCGTGGACACGCTGGCGCTGTCCCATCTCCATAGTACCGCACACAAAGTAGCCGCGGCGGCGGAAGCGGCTGAGGCCCTCAAAAGACGCAAATACAGGAGTCTCGAGCCAACTACAACTTCGTTGCTTTTGGAGTCGAGACTCCTGGTCCCATATTTTTCTTAACAAAACTGGCTCCATTTTGACATTAAATATTTGTGTGCCTTATGGAAAGACAGTGGTACAGTCGAGTTCATAAGTATATGAGCAAGTCCAAGCCTTCAAAAATAAGGCACTACAGACAGTACAGTCACCGGCAATAGTATCTTCCTAAACGAAGGCCGCTTAAATATGTGACACGCTCTTATGACGCTACCAATAAGAGCGTGTCACATATTTAAGCGGCCTTCGTGTAGGAAGATACTATTGCCGGTGACTGTACACAAAATAAGGACTTAGGCATCACAGACAGCCCCATGTGTAGGGCATGCATGGAGGCAGAGGAGACATCTAAACATATTCTACTGGACTGCAAGCAGGTAGAAGTATACAGGAAAAAGCACATAGGAACTCCGAACACACTGCACGAAGCAGTAAACAATATAAAAGCATTGGTAAATTTCATACAGGAGCTAGTGGTTAGAGTAGTGCTACCCCTTTCACGCAAAATAGGCACGCTGGATGTCGACTTGCGGAAAATGCCCAGTAAAACTAACTAACTTCAAAAATAAATGTACATAGTAACGTACAAATACATCTAAACAGATTTATCATTCGAAAATATATACACGTGTCATCCGTCATATTCATCTGAGCAAGCCTCTCAATAATATTTAAGCAACTGAAACATAATAAATATCTGTACAACGATTTTTACGAAATTATTTAAACGAGTGGAAGCACATGACTACGAGACAAGGGTTATTTTCAAATATTTATAAACAGGCAGTGGCACATAAATGTTTCAGTTGCTTACTTATTGAGAGTTCAGTTGCTTATTGAGAGGCTTGCTCAGATGAACAATCTGTTCAGATGTATTTGTACGTTACTATGTACATTTATTTTTTAAGGCTTGGATTTGCTCATATATTTATGAACTCGACTGTACATAATTATAAGTTTTTGGCCAGCTATACCTATAATGTTCTACAAATAAATTATTTCGGATTTGACCGTTTTATTACGTACACCATGCTATAAAACTACCTACATTCAAATAATATTTTCATCACACTTGCTCGTAAAGGGGCTTATTGTACGCAGGCGTATTGAGCAATTATAGCCGATTTACCTCCCTCGGGAGTTATGAGTTTCTGTGTAAAGTGTGGACACGAAAAAATCTGGTCATGCATGATATGGTAAATCTTTAAAATTAATGTGGATTAACAAGCAGCACTTTTTTTAAATAATTTGTGGTTATCAAACTACATAATAAAAATACAATCATAATATAACGTTAAGTTGTCTGTGACTTTCAGCATTATATATTCCACCATACCTATATTTTGTTGAACAGCGCCTTCGGACAGTATGTACCAAGTTTTCCTGTTAATATTTTTATTTTATTTTTATCTGGATCTTTCAAATTTTACCTTTTTACATCACCTTTTACAATAGCTAACATTTTTCTAGTTGACTTCAGATTGACGTAGTTCGAATTGTTTTTCATTTTGGTTTATTTGCCTTTTTTACAGAAAAATGCCTCCCATATAAAACAACTTTCGATGCTTGGAGTAGAAAGTCTTCCTGACTGCCTCAAGTAGAAAAGTGTTCAAACAAGTATGTTTTTGGAATGATGAAATTCTAATGAGTTTAAAACAACTCGTAAAAATATATATACAATTGTAGCTTATGTTAGCAAATATGTTGATAAGAGACAAAAACTTAGCACGTTCAATTAAGGGTAAAAGTGAAACACCACCGTGATATTATATGTACTAAATTGAATGTGCTTGTATAATTTTTGTATATCTCAAATTAATAATTAACCAGTAAATAACTTTAAAACGACAATATGAAATGTAAAATTAATATAAAGAACTTTAATATGAGTAATGTTATCTTGTTGGCAACATTGGTTGCGTGTAGTCGAAGTTTAAAAAAAAAGGGTAGATTCATTCCTTACCGAGCACTAAAAACACTCACAACTTACATTTAAGTGATAATTAATAAATTCATATCTAACTACTAGTGAAAGTGTTATTATTCACGACTCCTGTAGTTCCCGAAATACGCGTTCGCCAACAATTCAGAAGTGGGATCCTGGATGAGCAGCCCACGTCGCCGGGAACCGAGGTATTTGACCCCGGAAAAAGGTCAGTGGATTGAATTTCCATACACTTGGTGGTTTCGTGTTTTTGTTTGTTAATGATTTTATGCCCTGAAAAGTAAAGTGATAGACGGGGAGATATTTGCGTGATCGTGGATTAACTAATATATTTTAAAAGTGTTCAACGGAGTAATTATATGTAAAAAAAAATGTTACACAAAGAAATACCTTTGTAAATACAACACAAGCCGTGAAAAGTGAAGTGATAGACAGGAGATATTTCTGTGATCGTGGATTACCTGATCTGTTTCAAAGGTGTGCAACGAAGTAATTACCTACATATATATAAAAAAAAAAATATTGTTACACAAAGAAATCCCTTTGTGTCGGCTTACAAAACGTTTGGAGTACAAGAATGATTTCAGGACAGTAATAATTACGATTGGAAATGATTGGTGTGTGACATGAATATTAATGTGGTCAATTCTTTAGGTTAAATTCAAAGATTTGCAAGATATTGTAACGTGGATAAACGTGACAAGTACTTACAAACAAGTATTGTGTTTGACGATTATTTAGGTTAAAATAGTGTGTTTGGTTAACGTCACGTAGATAAACGTGTTATTTAAACTTGGTTGTTTGTTATGTTATGTACTAAATTTGTTGCAAGGTGATTAGTTTATTACGTATTGGTATTAAATCAATAACAGAATCGCTAACCATGGGATCCAATAATAGAGCGGCCAGATCACGTAAACGTCGATCGTCTAGACGACGTCGTCGTCGTTATTCTTATTCCTCGGACAGAAGTATGTCAACGAGTAGTATGAGTAGATTATCGTCATCGCGTAGTTCAAGTCGCTCGCCACCGCGTCGGCGACATAAGAGACAAAAAACACGTCACGTTCATAATAGTAGACGGAGTAATTTTACGAGGAATGAACCCGAAAAGGATCGGGTTAGCGTAGGGTCGAAAAGTTTCACTCCACCGCTGCCCGCAAGCAGTCATAATACTTATAGTAAAGATCGTGTAGCTAATAATGTTGTCAACAATTCTGAGGCGGGCCAATCAAGTAAGAGTAGTATCGCAGTAGGTAATGTTTTGCCAGCTCATGCTTACACCGCACATCTTAACGTGGTTCCCGAATTCGATCCTAACGATGGTGCCCAAAATATCGAATGCTGGATTCACAAGGTTAACGAGTGCGCTCAAATATATTCATGGACAGATACTCAGACGTGTCATTACGCTTTACCTAAACTATCTGGCTTGGCGAAGCGTTGGTATCAAGGACTGCCGTCCCTTTTGTATACTTGGCCTGAGTGGGTGGAAAAGTTGAAATTAGCGTTTCCCTCAACAGAAAATTATGGCGATCTCCTTCAGCGAATGCTTAACGTACGCTGTAAAGTGGGGCAATCATTGGACGTGTACTATTATGAAAAAATGATTTTGATAAATAAATGTGAAATAACTGGTCGCAAGGCCGTAGGTTGTTTAGTACATGGAATAGACGACAAGTTTGTTAGGATGAGTGCAAATTCGTGCCGTTTTGAGGAACCGGAACAATTATTCTCATATTTGAGAACCTTGTCCCAGAACGATAATTATCTAATGTCGCAAAAGCGCAGTAAACCATGGAACAAAGATCCCAGACCGAATCAAAACGCCACGAATACAAGTTTAGATACAGTTAAACCTGAAATAGTTTGCTATAACTGTGGAGAAGTCGGGCACATTAGGTCTAGATGCACTAAACCTATGAAGAGGTGTAACATTTGCCGCAGGGTGGGTCACATAGCTAATGAATGTCGTAATAGGATGACTATAGGCTCGTCGAATAATTCTAATAATGGCGGCCATTTGCAAATCCCTGCTCCATCATTAGATAATAAAGACGTTAGGCGTATCGAGACGAGTGATACTGAAATACCCCATGTTCAGTCATCAGAACTTGAAAGCGAAAAGTACTACAAGGACGTCAGGTTGGAGGGCGTACTTACTCGTGCATACGTTGATTTGGGTAGTTCATGCACCCTAATCAGGGAATGTTCCGCCAAACAAATATTTGGTACTTGGAAATGTCCTGACAAAATGCCAAATTTAAGAGGATTTGGCAATTCAACCGTTCGACCCTTAGGCTTGGTAAACGGTATCTTAAGTGTTGATGATGTTGAAAGTCCAGTCGACCTTGTCGTAGTATCCGATCATCTCTTGCCAAGTGAAATCATGATAGGCCAAACGTTTACAGAATTACCGGATGTTGTTATTATAAAAACTGCAAAGGACTTGACATTTTATAGAGCACCAGGGGAGGGATGTAATCAACCAAATGTAAAGTATGCGCTAAATACAGTTACCGAAGTAATTGTTGAGTCAGGCTTCACATCACCTATAGAAGTCAGCACGACGACAAGTTTTACCGGATTTCTGTATATACCTGCTACATTTTGCAATGCACCGCAGAGAGATTATATTGTTTTGCCTGGGTTGTATAGTTTTAGCAACAGTCAAGGTTTTGTCATGATTTCAAATGTAGCAGAAGCAGAATTGAAATTTGATAAGAACCAGGTACTAGCTAGGGGAAGTAGTTATGAGGAAATTAATGAGCCCACAGTACGATTGACTACAGTCACTGCGGAAAATACGCAATTATTGCCAATAGAAGATGTAGTTACGGGTACAAAACTGAATGAAAAAGAACGTGAAGAATTTCATACGCTCTTATAAAAGTACCGTGACTGTTTCGCACTAGACTTGTCTGAACTAGGTAAAACTGATTTGGTCGAGATGGTTATTAAGCTTAAAGATGATAATCCCGTAGTTTACAATCCGTACCGTATGTCCATTAAAGAAAAAGAACAATTGTCCGTGATTATAGATGATCTCCTTCGGAATGGTATTATCAGGGAAAGTTCATCATCTTACGCAAGTCCTGTGCTGTTGGTCAGCAAGAAAGATGGAAAGAAACGCTTATGTGTCGATTATCGTGCGTTGAACCGGAAGACCCTCAAAGATAAGTACCCATTACCTCGCATTGAGGATAAATTAGATTGTCTTGGTGGTAATAATTTCTTCACCAGCCTCGATTTAGCTAGCGGTTATTACCAAGTACCAGTATCTGAGTGCAGTAAGCGCCTAACGGCGTTTGTCACCCCGGATGGGCTCTACGAGTTTAATCGGATGCCATTCGGGCTGGCGAACGCTCCAAGCGTCTTTCAGCGCGCTATAAACTCGATGATCAATGGCGTTGGTCAAAAGCTGGTTCTTGCATATATGGACGATCTTTTAGTCCCGTCAAGATCTATTGAAGAGGGCCTTGAAAAACTTGAGAAGGTGTTCATAATGCTCCGTAACGCTAAACTCACGCTAAATTTAAAAAAATGTGTGTTCTTTCAAGAGAAAATTGAATATCTCGGATATGAAATATCTAGAGAAGGTATAAGACCGGGATCCTTTAAAATTGACGCCGTCAAGAAATTTCCCACTCCCAAAAACGTACATGAGGTCCGTCAGTTTGTAGGATTGGCGAGTTACTTAAACCTTACTGTGCTTACAAAAAAGAACGAGCCCTGGAGGTTTGAAGCTGAACAGGTAGCTGCATTTAATAAACTGAAGGAAATATTGATTAGCAGGCCCGTTTTAGCTTTGTACGAGCCTCATGCGCATTTGGAGGTTCACACAGATGCGAGCAAAATGGGATTAGGAGCGATTTTGTTGCAAGATGCTGGTCGGGGTCTCCAACCCATCGCGTTTTATAGTCGGCAAACCTCACCTGAGGAACAAAAATTCTCCGCTTATGAGTTGGAAACTCTGGCCGTGGTAACTGCCCTAAATCGATTTAGAGTTTATTTGCTTGGTTGTCCATTTAAAATAGTAACGGACTGTCATGCAATTCGTAGCACTATGACGAAGAGAGACTTAGTTCCAAGAGTGGCGAGATGGTGGATGGCAATGCAAGAATTTGTTGATTTCGATGTAGAGTATCGACCAGGCACGAAGATGACTCATGTAGATGCTCTGAGTCGAAACGCTATAGTAGCGACAAATCCACCATGTCGCGACGACGACTGTCACGTCTTCCATATAGATACTGCGGATTCGAATGTCGTAACTGATGATAAATGGTTACAAACCATTCAACAATCTGACCCTGAACTACAAAGAATAGTGCAAATTTTGAAAGACCCTGAAACCAAGGCAATGATAGATATAAAAAACAATTTCGTATATAAGAATGATAGGCTGTATCGTTTGGTTAAAAAGAACGAGGATGTGACTTTGTTATGGGTTGTTCCAAAATCCATAAGATGGCAGATACTTAAAAGCCATCATGATGATGTTGGGCACTTTGGGTATGAAAAGACATACGAAAGAATACGCAAAGTATATTGGTTCAAAAAGATGCGGCGGTTTATTAAAAAATATTGTAATGCTTGCTTGCATTGTGCATATAATAAAGTGCCCGGCGGTCCTAAGGAAGGTATGCTACATCCAATTCCAAAACCTGACAGACCGTTTCACACCTTACATGCGGATCATTGTGGTCCATTTCCTATAAGCAAAAAACGAAATTCATACATACTGGCAATAATTGACTCCTTTACTAAATTTATATACATAAAACCTGTTAAAAACTGTAAGACCAGCACCACAATAAACGTCTTTGAAGAATATTTCAGCTTATTTGCCGTACCTAGACGATTAATTACGGATAGAGGGACTAGCTTTACTAGTCATTCTTTCGAAAAATATATTAAGGATAAGGGATCTATTCATATATTGAACGCGGTTGCTAGCCCTCGCGCCAACGGTCAGATTGAGCGTTATAATCGCTCCATTTTAGACGCACTTACGTCAATGAACTATGGCAAACCTGATAATGAGTGGGACGTTTGTGTGCCAAAGGTCCAATGGGGTCTTAACAATACCATCAACAAGGCCACTAATAAAACACCAGCTCAGCTTTTATTTAGCCTGAACCCCACAGGTAGTTCTGACGGTGTAATGAACGCGATAGTTTCCGAAGCTCAGGAGTATGAAAATCCCATCATTATGAGAGCTGAGGCCAGTGAAAGGATGCGTACAGAACAAGAAAAACAAAAGGAACGTTTTGACAGTAAGAGAAAGTATCCACGTATGTATAATATTGGAGATCTTGTGCGTATTGAAAGGGATATAGGTAACCCCACCGGTCAAAGTAGGAAATTGCAGCCTAAATGTAGTGGACCGTACAAAATTACGAAGGTTTTAGGTAACGACAGGTACGAGGTTGAAGACACGCCTATTACAAAAAAGAATGGTAAACCTATGTACAGATCGGTATTTGCAGTAGATAAGATTCACCCTTGGTTGGTGTTTGGTAATGATCCCATGGAGAGCGACTCTGACACCTAGTGCGCTTTAGCATAAACATAGTGATAGCGCGTATTTACATTGAATGTATTAAGATAAAATTGATGTTTTTTTTCATTTAAGATTGTATTTTTGATTTGTGCAAATATGTGTTTATTTGAAACTAGCCCTGCGTGGCGTCATTCTAGCCCTTGTTACCAGTGCCTTGTGGCGTTACCAGCCCCTTCTGGCGTTACCAGCCCTTTGTGGCGTTACTAGCCCCTTGTGGCGTTACCAGCCCCTTGTGGCGTTATTAGCCCTTGTGGCGTTACCAGCCCCTTGTGGCGTTACTAGCCCCTTGTGGCGTTACCAGCCCCTTGTGGCGTTATTAGCCCTTGTGGCGTTACCAGCCACTTGTGGCGTTACTAGCCCCTTGTGGCGTTGCTAACAATTGCGGCGTTTCTAGCCCTTTGTAGCGTAATCAGGTAAGTATTAGCTCTTTGTGGCGTAACCAGGTAAGTACTAGCCCTTGTGGCGTAACCAGGTAGGTACTAGCCCTTTGTGGCGTTGCTAGCCTTAGTGGCGTTACTAGCCCTTTGTGGCGTTACTAGTTAAGTATCAGAGATATCTTGTGTTAGTTGCACGTAAATTATATTAACTATTGATTAAGACTATGTTCGATTTCAAATAATGTGATAATTATTTACGTATGTATTGCTGTTGAAATAATCTTATGACATGTAAACTGTTGTAATGTGTGGATTGTTAGGTAATGGTATTTTCCTTTATATAATACCTTAGCGCGAGGACGCTTGAGTTGTCAGAAAAGGCCGAATGTTAGCAAATATGTTGATAAGAGACAAAAACTTAGCACGTTCAATTAAGGGTAAAAGTGAAACACCACCGTGATATTATATGTACTAAATTGAATGTGCTTGTATAATTTTTGTATATCTCAAATTAATAATTAACCAGTAAATAACTTTAAAACGACAATATGAAATGTAAAATTAATATAAAGAACTTTAATATGAGTAATGTTATCTTGTTGGCAACATTGGTTGCGTGTAGTCGAAGTTTAAAAAAAAAGGGTAGATTCATTCCTTACCGAGCACTAAAAACACTCACAACTTACATTTAAGTGATAATTAATAAATTCATATCTAACTACTAGTGAAAGTGTTATTATTCACGACTCCTGTAGTTCCCGAAATACGCGTTCGCCAACACTTAGTAGCAGGAAGCGAGTGAAAATTATCAGAAACCGCTGTTCAACAAAATATCGGTACGGTGAAATATATAATGCTGAAAGACACAGAAAACTTAACGTTATATTATGATTGTATTTTTATTATGTAGTTTGATATCTACAAATTATTTTAAAAAAGCGGTGCCTGAAAATCCACATCAATTTCAAAGATTTACCATATCATGCATGACCAGATTTTTTCGTGTCCACACTTTATCTCTGATCTGATTGGTTTAAAAAAAATCTAGTTGGCCGCGCTCCACAAGAATACTGCTCTGTGATTGGTTGGAATATTGAAGCTGACAAATCTAGTAGGCCGTGCGCGCAAGAATACTTGTTTGTGATTGGTTGCAATATTGAAGCTGCGCGCTCCTCTCGCAGGGACGCCCCGGCGATCATCATGCACTGATACTGGATGTGAAGTTGTCAAGTTCTTAAATTTTGATTAGTGTTAGAATTATTTATTTCCTTGCAAATGTGATGAAAACATTGTGATTAACTCGGGCGTAAGAAAATTGTAAACTCGAGTTATCAAAAGTCCTCCACCTTGGGCGTCGGGCTTCTGATTGACTCTCGTTTGCAATATTCCCCTTACGCCCCTCGTTAAACAATGTATTATTTTCTACTCCAGCATTATAATCTGTCAATTAAATGACTGACAGGAGTATTAAAACGATTAACTTTTTATAGAAATTCAAGTCTATACCATAGACAAGTCATTATATGACTGATGGCAGAATCAAAATGGATCTCCATACATTATTACACAACTGTTAATTTTTTAATTTTTAAAAGAAACTGACGTCTGATTGGATTCACGTTTTTGATGCCTGTTGCAACTTCAAATAAAATATTACCCATGTGATTAACTCCAAACAGAAATTTCCCGGGCCCAAATTTGATCAACGATTATGTTATCATTATCATTGTTAGATAATATATAAACGTTACTTATCATCATTATCATTCATTACTTAATTAGTATTTTCTATTTTATCTTATACCTGATTTATGTACAGGGTTATTGTTTTGATGATTATTAAATTTTTCCCTTTAATTTGAAATTTAGAATTTTCATTACCAGCGCAGCGAGTATGGGATGGCGCATCATTACTAATGTTTTCTCAATGTATTTTTAAGACACCAACATTTAAGAGCCGTCAAAAGAAGTAGATGGCGCTGTACGTACGCCTCCCAGGCGTTGTAAGAGAGAACTAGTCATGCTATGGTAACTTAGAACATTGGAACCAGACCACTACAAGCATCTGCCATCTATCCCGTGTTAACGAAACTACTTGCTACTTTTTGTTCCTAAAATCATGTTCACAAACAAAAATTCTTACTCCAAGATTAATTCAAGAAAATGAGTAAAAAATTCAAATGGTAAACATTATAAATGAATAGACGAAATAAATTAAAAGAGAATGTAAAATTATGAAACTTGTTTCAGTAACATAATATATTATGAACGCAGCCAAACTAGACAGTCAAGCCTTTTCTTGCCAGCATGCTACATTAAGCTACCATTATCATTATAATAGAACATATTTAATCGAAACATATTTAAAATTTATTTAAGAATAAGAATACTTTAGAAATTATACATTTTTTATTACGTTGTTTGTGCGTTATAATTATAACGTTCAACTATTTACCCCAGTATACAATAGTAGTCTTTGGAACTAGTGAAGAATATCGTGCCAGCTTGATTGGTTCCAATAGATCAGTGGCTAGAGCGATTGACTGCGTATGCCGGAGGTCGCAGGTTCGAATCCTGCTCGGAGCGCAAATTTTTTAGTTTTTTCCATTTAGTTTTTATTAGCAGCGTTACTGCTTAATACAAAATTAGGGTTATTTTTATTGCTAATTAGACTTCTGGTAAGGAGCTGTATTCCATCGTGAATCATACAATTTTCTGACTCTATATTAGTAGCTAGATTAGTAGTATTAGTAGCTTCAAAGATTACTAATAATGTGTACTAATAATTGTGTTGGATGCGGAGAGCTGACGACCGGGTGTGGTTTGGGGAAGGCCTATGTCCAGCAGTGGACGACTGTGTGGATGATGATGATGTTTTGTGTTTACATATATTTAAAGCTTTTTAGGGTAACGTGTTACGTACCTGCATACATATAGGAAAATAAATTAAAAGAAATTCATTTTCAACATGGCAATGCTGGCAGTCTAACCCAGCGACGGCGAGTTGGGAAAAATATTTTATTTGTAAAAGATGTATGTAAAGTCCCCAACTCGTACTGGGCCAGCGTGGGGACTAATGTCCAATTCCACTCGTTGGGAGAGGAGGCCGGTGGCCCGGCTTATAATGGTTACGTACCTCAATAGGAAAAAGGAACCATTCATCCAAATTAATTCAAAACTCCTATCATCTAGTAGGTTGCCCCCCCATTGCACCTACACTAAGAGGAACATAGTATGCAACTCTTGGTGTAGGTGCAATGGGGGGGCAATGACATCAAAAATGCCACTGGGTCGAAGTGCATGCACATGGTAAACACGGTACACGGTAGCCATCTTTGCCCATGGCACGGTAGCCATGTAAAACTTAAAGCCGTTTACACGGCTGCCAAACCCGAGGGCTTACTCCGAACTTCGTGTCGTGCCGTTCCGTTCACTCTCGTGTTATACATTATATGACGGAAAGGGACGGCACGATACGAAGTTCGATTTTCGAAGTTCGGAGTAGGCCCGCTGGCTGGGAGAGCCGTTTACACGGCTACCAAAACTCTGGTCGTGTTCAAAAGCCGTGTTTTTTTTTTACCAGTGCACCTACTAGGGCTCTTATATACAATGAGGGTGCCAAAAAGCTTAGGGCCTATGGACGCTTGCTACTCTAGAAGTCTAAAGGAATCACAAGCGCGTTGCCGACACTTTATTGACTTGAAAATTCGTTGTGTTGATGGCTAGACACGTATACACGTCAATCTTAACACAGCGCATCCTCGGGAGCTCGTACGACCTTCACGAGGAACACTACAACACCACAACCATGATAAACCGAACCAATGATTCCATTAAAAAGTCACACACATGGACCACTCAGCTGGGTGCCACTTAAGGCCGATACACACCGAATGCGTGCGTGTTGTATCGTATGAAATGTCATAGTGACACACCGCTTGCAAGTCACGCGCACGTGCACGCCACGCAAGCGGTATGTTATCTACTATGACATTTCATACATTTCATACGATTCAACGCGCACGCGCTCGTGCTGCGCACGCATTCGGTGCGTCTCGGCTTTAAACCTACCGGTAAAAAAATATCATTATAAAAATAAATTTTATTTATTTATCGGATAACCAACAGCAGTAAAACTAAGTAACAACATGGATATTAACAGAGCTAATTGCAGGATCTCACAGATAGTAGTAGAATATTATACTTAAACACAGTGCTTATGTTGGGATTATACACGTTTACATAGGCAACACTATTGTTGTCTATGACATTCTTAAATATCATAGACTTGACATTCGTCCCTTCCGCTCTCTTCCCTGTCAAATCTTGGTCGCTACACACCACGTTTCTAACCTAAAGTAATCTAATCCAATTACATCCTTGTAATCGTTTAAGTTTTTGAAGTGATTGCTATTGTCCATTGAAAATACACACCTGAACTACAATTACCGCTTCTTATTTTGTGGTTACCACTATGCACGGACCTCAAGTAAATGAACCCTCAGAAAGGGAATCGATACATATAAAATTAGCCACTTAAGTTAATTCCATTTAAATCCATGTACAATATATTACAATGTTGCAATTGATTGTTTATTTCTGACAACGTTGAACTCAATCCAGCCTTAATGGTGATCTCTGTGTCATCGTAGAATTTCACGCGACGCTACTGCGTGGTCCCCTTGTCTGCGCATCAGCTTATTTTATTATATACAAGTAATTCGCGTGGTTCACCCACGCAGGGCTCCGGTTATAAGGAGGTTCTCATCTCATGCTGGTCTGTCCGCTCGGGTTCCTTCGGCGCCCGCAGTCGGCGGTCATCCGGCAGCAGTGCCAGCACTAGAGCTGACGCTGGAAAGAGACAAAACACCTTTACTCCTAAATATTGGAAAGGAAAACTTTTGCACCTTAATACACAAACAATAGAAAAGCGATAAACCATTTTCGTGACTTTTTTTGCTTTTGTTGCGATACCTTGCTTGCCTTGCTTTGGTACATGAAATGCGTTTATGTTTTAGAGTCGCCACTGGGAGATTATCATCCTAGCACTTGGCTAAATGCACAAATAATCTAGCTTCGGAGGCAGTGTCACTACCAACTAGGCTAAACAGGCCGACCTAACAAAATCGACAGACAAAACCGACAAAATCCAAAATCGGCTAAAATCGGAAATGCGCAACATACAGGCGAAGAGCACGGAGAAAAGGTAGAATCCGAGTTCACAGGAGTTGGCGAGGAGATAGTTCACGATCTGGATGAAGACCACGCTTGCCAACCGCGCGCCCATCATCGTCGTGGCCACTGCCATGGTTCTGGAAAGAAGCAGAGACAACCGTCGAACCACTTGTTTAAAGATTTATCAATTTAAATTATTTGATACAGAAAACAAATATAAACCAAATATAACCGTGCTCTCGCACGCAGCCTAAGACGGGAATCGAACCCGCGCCTCTGGTTTGTCTGACCAGACCAGCACGTCATCACAGCGAATCTTTGCCTTGCATTCGCAGCCGCCACTACTGGCGACCCCTCTGTATTTTCTTCAAAAGCTCGCAGCCTTCCGTCATTCTAATGGGTAAGACTTGACACATTCCAAGCGGACCACATAAGGTAGCCTCTAATAATCAGCCAGAGAGATTGCATTGTTTTTTTCGTGCAAGATTACCGTTCATTGACCTTTGGGATTTGTTCTTTATATCAATTAATGAAGCATAGAATATATGTCGTTGTTTAAAGATTTATGAATTTGATGTGACAGTAACAAGTGAAATTAAACAATTTCTCAAAATTACCGATGTTGCCGCATTGCTTAAATACAGAAAACGATTGTTATCATCGTGTCATTAAGTTTTCTCCATGGGTATCACAATGAAAGGGCTCGTAATGTTAGATTTTTTGCTATTTTGTTCAGTCAACAGCAGAAGTAGCTAAGCACTATAACACGTTCATAAATATCTACACATTAGAGCCTTATTATCTTGATATTGGAGTATGTGTGTAGCTAATTTTTAACGTAAAACAAAGTAATCGTTATCAGCCTGATTGGCCTCTAATCAAGATAAACATGGAACCGACAATTTTGGACCGTGTGGTGTTGTTGGATTGGAATAAAATCACTCCCTTTCTTCGCATGAGTTTTGTAAGAGTCGCGTTAAAAGTGTGTTGTGGGCAAGAGGCTAGCCCATCACTGTCATATCACTATTGACATCTTTAAACCGCATTTGGTAAATAGAAGTGGCCCTGAAATTTAAATTTCATATGCCCTGCCCAGCCATTTTCGGAAAACAGGTTTAAAGGTACGAATACGGACCTCAAATGTGTAGGAAACAGCGCAACAGCGATGGCGGTGTAAAAACCTATCACGACCACGGCCAGAGAGAAGACCACGAAGAGCACAGCGGCACCGACGGCGCTGGGCACCAAGTTGATGAGGACTCCGGCCAGGCCGCTCACGGCGACTATCACCATGGCCATGTTGCGACGACCTGCTTTGTCCACTACCTGAAAAAGTAGGTCTTTAATCCTCATATTGAAAATGGGTTTTAAAGGGTAACATTATTATTGTTTCCGTTTACATAGGGCAACGCTAGGTAGAACTACTTCCTGTGGCCATTACATTACTGAAACTTGCTTTCGAAGACGCACACAAGAAGCGTCCAATTTATTATAATTTTCGTGTAAAGATCCCTCACTCGTCCTACATAGAAGTCAAAGTTTTACTCTAATAGGCTGTGTCTAGAAAGGTATCTCTGGTGCGAAACACGTTTCTGTGTTGTAGCGAAGAGTGCCTTCAGAGGAGCCCTACGAGCTCCAGACCCGGATGCTTCAGGTATGTGAATTTGCACTTAAAATTGTCGTATTTATTAACGTTAAAATTATTATAGATTTCTCGTATTTTCGGATATAAGTGATATCAGCTCATTTGCCATACGTAGACAATTTTTTTAAGTAATCATTACTGCAATAGTAGACATGTATCAATGTGTGACTTTGTGTATTGTGTCCATATACTCACGTCAGATTTGAGCAACAACAGTTCCTTTTAATATTGGTTTTACTGTACCCGGCTATTGCTATTGTATAAAGATTATTTTCGATGGTGATCTGACCTGGCTGAGCACGGTGTTGAAGACAGAGTGAAGTCCGTTCATGGCCAGTAGGAGCAGCATGGCCACGCTGTTGATGGAGCAGGGCGCCACGTCCCCCTGTAATATCGACAGTAAAAACACCCATCAAAACACTCCATGTGAAGTCAAACTCAACACAAAACAACAGTACTCAACAGAGGACTCAAAAGAAGTCGCGTGACAAGGTGGAGGGGAAGAGGAAGCCTACTCGTCGGATTCTGTGCGTACCGCACCGACTGGACCGAATCACTTCCTGCATGCCGCTACACCATCGACGCAGCTTTAAGTGTCCCGGCTACATAACATCACTATGAAGGCAGATATGTCGTGGAGTACATATGTGCGCGTGAAGAACGGATTCATCCTGAGGGTCGTGGAGTTAGAGTATCACCACAACGTGAATTTTAGTGACCCATCGGGATTGGGGGCTCCCGAGGTCTAGGTACTAGTTATAATATAATCATGGATGCCTACATTGCCTACTTGACTATGTGATTTTTCGCTCGTTCCAACAAATAGTGTATAAGACTGCAATGCTTGGCTGTTTGGATGCGGCTAAGGAAGTGTAATAAAGAGAAATGTAACTCACATCAGCAGTCACGTCGGTGGCGATAACCTGGCAGAGCGTGAAGTCGGAGCCCTCGCCTGTTTCCAACAGCTGCATCAGCCGGTTGGCGATGGTCGGCGCCCACACTAAGAAAGCTATCACACTGGAAAATTCAAATTCAATTTGTTAGTTATTAATGAAGAAATGCCGCAGAGACCGCATTCAGAGTCAGTAGAATACATGCAATAGTCGAGATACTAGCTTGTTATTGATCTACCCCATCGCACCCCGACTAACAGAGGTGACAGAATTATTAGTGCATTGATATAAAGTTCAAAGAATAAGAAAAAATTAAACGCAAACATTAGCGAAGCAAACCGAGAACCGTACCGGATTGGATCGGAAGAACTAGTTAGCTGCTGTCCTCAAACTAAAAGGCTAACTTGACTTTGAAATTGGAAAATTTTAGCGGATATTATTACTTTGATTCTCGTCACCATCGAGGGTCACATCTATTTCTTTTTGTTAATTTCTTAATTTAGTAGTCAATTTATTCCTTCGCTGGCAAAGGCTCTCAAGGCTGCCATTATAATAATAGGTAACAGTATTGGTTTGAGGACTTTGATTTTTGCGCAACGATAAAATGAAATTGTAGTCTAGATATTTTCCCCGCATACTCATTTATTAAACAAAAAGTTTGCTTACATTAGTGGCTAGGCTACTGCGCTTCTGGCAAAAAATAATGAATAGGGATAGATATTTTCATGTGGACTTACATTTGAAATAAAATGAAGAGACACGCCATGATCAATGTGTATTTCAAGTATGGCTTTTTGAACAGCGGCACCACTTGGTCCTTTACGCCCGACTTCGTTTCCTTTGAATCTGTCTCCGGAAGCAGCCCTTTCACCTTTCAAAGAATAGAATAAAATTTAACTGTTACACAAAATGTTTCGCAAGGGCAAACCAAATTATAATCTCGTATATGCCAGTAAAATCTCGTATATGTCGAAGCAAAAAAGCTCTTAACAGTTAAAATGATGAACTTATCCTATTTAGACACAGAAAATATTATAAGGATAACATATCACACACACACAAACGCTCACGCACACGCACACGTACACACTAAAACACACACATACACACAAACACACACGCACACGCACACACAACTTACATTTAGAATTATATTTCATTTGTTTACTACTATGAATTATAAAGTAAGATTTCATAATTTAGGTTTGCTTTATTAATGACTAAGATTTAGTATTTTTATTCGTTCTGTCGTCTCTAACATGGTTGCCACTAGCCGCTAATGTAATATTTTTATGTCAACCGTATCATCTCCCCCACGGGACAGGCCATGCCTAGTGTGGGGGTCAGCATAAAATGTCACTGTATTTGTAATTTTTTGGGAATAAACTATTTGTATTTGTAAAATGCTAATTAGACATTCTACCAATACCAAACTCATGATCAGTTCAAAATTGGCAAACACTGAAGTAAAAATGTCTATATATCTTCGTTGTTTCTCTCGTTTAAGGGACAAAACAAATAGTTATCTTAGTTTGAACTTGGTTAAAGTTTTGATGCAAATTTAACATACTTGTAATTCTTCCGAGCGTTTGCCGTTGTTAGTCCTATGAATAGTCTCCAAGATCCTCAGTGCCCATTCCTCATTTCCACTGGCCAGGGCATACTTCGGACTCTCCTGCATAAACAGCAACCAGACTGCGCACAGCAAGCTGGGCACCGAGTACACCGCCTGGAGGGTCCGCCACGAGTTCCAGAAGATGCCCAGGGCGGGCATGTAGAAGGAATAGCTTAGTGGGATAATCGGTATTGCCATTACTGAAATAATATTAGGCAATATTAGGAAATAAACAAGATAAGACGGCAGCATTCACTAGTCTGTAATCTCGCAGAGTTAACAAAAATACCTATTGTTTTGTTGTATTTATATGACGCCATAGCTATTTCTCTAATCTATGAGACTTTGAACTAGACGTTAATACGAGTGAGTGCAACATTCTTTGCACCATATGTCAAAGCCTGTTTAGCATTGCGTTCATTATCTAGTTGAGGTCAAGATCAATTTAATAGTAAGAGACTAATCTTATTTTAGGACTCCGTACCTGATATGACGCCCTGTCCTAGAAGGAAGACGCTGGAGACGAGGAGCATGGTGACATTTCGCTTCTGTATCGGCACGCTCTCACTGAGCAGGGTCATGGACAGTACGTATATCCCCGAGCCCCTGGAATATCAACCCAGAATTTTAGAAAGCCCTACATTTAATTTTTGCAAAGCAGAAGAATCCCTCTATGAGCTCAGCAGTGGGATGTATTCAGGCTGATCACGATGATTAAGTACACTTTACCTACTTATTCAACGACTATAACGGCTGCCAGATAGATCAACACTGGTCGAAGCGGCATAAAATTGCCCACAACCAACCAATAATAATATTTTCTCTAACATGCAATGAAATATTGATGTTATGTTCCTTATAATACGCTGCGAAGTATGACGTTTCAGGAGCGGCTAGGACAAGAGGTCGTTAATGGAATTTCATACAAATCATGCAGGCCTAGGCCGGCAAAGTCCTCTTTTTTAATTTCCATTCCACATCAATTTGTGGCACAGGCATCATGACATTCTGCCACTATGCGTATTAAAAATAAAACTTTGTTTTTTTTGTTGTTTATTTCATTGCATGTTTGAGAAAAGCACTATACATACCTCGGCGGGAAATATGGGGTTGCCCGCCTTAGACCTATATGTCTATATGTCTTCGGCCGGCAACCCCTTTCGTCCCGGCCTCTGTAGTAATGTACTATTATTCAAATGCCTAGAGATATGTGTAGATGAGTTCGCAAGGTCGTAATGTGCTGAGAGCGAGGGTCTCAACACATTACATCCTTGTTAGCTCTGGCGACCTTACTTACCACTAGGAACACAACACCACACATCTAAAGAGTAAGGCTGAGTTGCACCAAATTACGATCACAGACAGATCAACGTTAAATATGGCGCCGGTAGCTGTCATCCCATAGAAACTTTTCAAACTTTCCATACATTCAGATTTTTACGAACACAGCTTAACGATTACAGATGGTTTGGTGCAACCCAACATAAATGTAGTTACTATGGTTGCGGTATTCTATAAGATACTTCTCCAGTGGGGCTATTCCAAATGTGAGCGTGATGACATTCCGCTGTGCCCTACCTCTCTCGATAATATTATTCTTCGCGTATTCTTCTGTGCAGATTTTAGAAGTGTTACCTCTAAGACGGGCAGGATTATGAAACTTACAAAGTGACAGTGCACAGTTGGATCAGCATGAGCATGAGCCAGTTGACGGAGATGCTGGCGAGAGCGTTGCTGGCGGCGCCCAGCACCAGAGAAGACAGCAGCATCCGGCGGCGCCCACGTGTGTCGCCCAGGTAGCCCCACAGCAAGGTGCCCACCATCGCTCCTGAAAATATACATTCCCATACGTTTGGATACTTCGGGTGCTAAGCTATTAGTGGCGCTGTGGCTGGTACGGCTCTAATGACGGTTAGGATGTTACCAAATATATTTGTCACATTTTCACCGCTTTGGCTGAGTCAATGTTAACTGAAACCGTACTTGTCTTCTCGAAGATCTCACGTTTCGTAAATAAATGCCATACGATTAAATAAATAAATGTTAACTGACGATTTCGGATGTCCGAATCGATGATCGATCGATCGATGTCCGATGTCGACGACCTGTTTAGCCTAGTTGGTAGTGACGCTGCCTCCGAAGCTAGAGGTCCCGGGTTCGAATACCGGCCAGGGCATTATTTGTGCATTTAGCACGGATATTTGTTCTTGGGTCTTGAATGGTTTCTATGTATTTAAGTATGTATTTATCTATACATATAAGTATGTCTATCGTCGTCTAGTACCCATAGTACAAGCTTTGCTTAGTTTAGGACTGTAGGTCGATTTGTCGACCCCCAATATTTATTTATTTATGTTTCCAGGTATTTGGTAATCTTTACAGCTACGCAATACTATATGAGGCTGACACATTCCCAGTGTAGTTGCCCCGAATATGAACGGGATGACATTTCGCTGTGCCCTACCTCTCTCAATACCACAGACTAACTGCTTTTTCTCTTGACTATACTGTTTTTCACGTAAGAAGAGTCCGGTGACAGCTGTCAACCCAGTACAAATTATGTCATTATACGTCAAAAGTGTACCGTAGCATGTGGACTTTTGCGTTATACTGTTTTTCACGTAAGAAGAGTCCGGTGACAGCTGTCAACCCAGTACAAATTATGTCATTATACGTCAAAAATGACATAATTTGTACTGGGTATCTGGCCGGCTAGTATGATAGCTTATACCGTCACGTTTTATGTGACGTCTCAGTACATTTTGGCCATATAACGTGACGGTATAAGCTATCATACTAGCCGGGCTGCTTACAATCAGGCAGATCGTATGTTTCTTTGCCACCATCGTGGTATATAAGAATAAACTACAACTTGGAAAAGTTGAAAAACCCCCGACATTTTCATTTCAGAGCTCAATATTTCAAAAACGGCTGAACAGATTTTCATTAAACATATCTAAGAACATTTGGCATAGAATTATCCATGACAAAAAAAAAACTACACAAAAATCGGTTCATCCGTTTGGGAGCTATAGTACCAAAGACAGACACGTTAAACTTATGACACCCCTCTTTTACGTCGGGGGGGTAATTCTTACCAGCAACAGGCACCCCGACCAGCAGCCCCTGCTGCGCGTTCGTGGTGTCCAGTTCGCAGGCACTCGTCGGCACGACGATGGTGCTGCCGTACATCAGTGCCACGAACGATAAGGTGGACAATCCAGCCAGCGCTATCATCAGGTAGCTGTATACACCGTAACCTGCAAACGTACGTTTTCGTGTGATTACATTGTAGATACACTGAAATGAAATGTAAAAGCATCTTAGGCTCGAAACGCAAGGGCGCGGGGCGGAGGCATTTTTTTTTTAATACCACGTCGGTGGCAGACAAGCGTACGGCCCGCCTGATGGTAAGCGGTCACCACCAGCGGACTCCTAGGGGTGTCACATGCGCTTTGCCGACCCTTTAAGAATTTATACACTCCTTTCTTGAAGAACCCCATACTGTAGTCCGACGGGAAAACCTCGGCAGGCAGCTCATTCCACAATCGGAGCGTCCGAGGGAGGAAATTCCTCTGAAACCGTACCGTACGCGACCATTTAGGTCCTATTAGGTTTTTGATCTTTCCGAAACTGTCGACTGTCGATTACTGCTTCACATTTCACACCGAATACCGCGTGGTTTTTTGGTGCGACGTGCCCCGGACCTCGTGCGCTTTACCGCAGAACTGCCTCCGCCCGCAACGACGGTGCGCCGCGCTCTGTGCGTTTTAAGCTTTAAGAATTCTGCCTACTCACTTACAGTACAACTGTGCAACCTTCTAGCAGTTTTTTTTTAGTTGTCTTTTTTTATTATTAAAAATGAGATTGCTCTTGGCCAGCATCTAGCCGGGGCAAAGATGAGGCCGACGATGAAGCGAGCTCACCCAGAAGATGCCTATTACTCGTGCCTTAAAAAGGTCCAGGTTATATGAACTCGGAAATACAGACGCCACACAAACATTGGTCTAAACACAATGCGACAGCTATATGAGTGCCGCGCACTATGATATATCGACCAATCAGGAAAGAGTATTAATCGAAAAATAGTGGCGCGTGTTTGTGGATGACACTACCTTTAATTTAGCTAAGCTTATTTTATTACATCTTGGTATAAACGAGCGAATGCCACCTAACAAAAGGCTATGATGACTTCTGCCATAGTACTCAAAAGGAGTTTTCTTTTTAATTGATTTGAGTTGCACAGGTTTTTTTTTGCAACGGTGGGTAAGAAGCTAATGACCTGCTGGTAAACAGACACCTCAGCCTACGGACGCTTGCGACTCCAGAAGAATCAAAGAGCGTCGCGGTATATTTATTGACTTCAGGATTCGTTGTGATCACAGCTAGATATATGCACTTATACATGTCCCTCGCTCTCAATACAGCCCATTCTCGGGAATTCTGGCGTTGAATCAAATGGAACACTATGTTAGTAATTTCACCAAATAAGAATCCAGACTTCAAGCCAAAATTTCGGCTTTGAACCATTACAGGGAGATGAAACAAATATTTGGGTAGGCGAAATAACTTTGAGAAGGAAACACGAATTTACTCGGAGCTCGCAGCTCCCACTGGATCGAAGTGAAACCAAAAGGTGTTCAATATTGGAGTGGGTCCATATCCTCGTATATGCAGTAAACTCTTGACATTAAAAAAATCACCCTTTAAAATAAAATTAACAAAAAAAAACGACTTTGTTTCCTAATGGATCTTCGACAAAATTGTATAGAACCAACTTTGAAGTGTCTCCTTTCCATTCCTCTCAATAAAAAAATCAAAATTGGTTTATATTTTTATAAGTGACGGAGTTCTGAGGCAACGAAAATCAACAAAAAAATAATAACACCTCAGTAAGTACATTAAAAAAACCTTCGCCTTTTTTGATGTCGGGTAATAAATAAGATTCTCAGTATTCTTACCTGTTTTTGAGAGTGCTTCTTCGAAAGGGATTTTACCATTTTTCACCGTTAGAAAATCCATTTTAATTTTATGATCGAAAAAATGTATTAATTAATTTCCAAGCGAAATAATGGATTTTTTTATTATTATTTAATATGGCCCTCGATAATCGAAAAAAATAAGATTACCTAATTATTAATTATATAAATTATTAAAGTAGTCTTAAAGTGTTTCTAACGTCAGAGTCCATGCTCGTCTTCGTGGCTCCACGGAACATTTACAAAAATAGTACGCTTATATCGAGATTAATTTTATCTGTTAATTGTTAGATAATAAATAACACACATTATCTATCCTGAAATTCTTATTGATGATAGATTACAGAATTTTGTGTATACTTTTTAATAATAGATTTCAGACGTGAGATTAACATTGCAAAAATAATTCTGCGATACATTATAGGTATACCTAGCTTGTGATTCCTGTGAATATGTGAAACTAGAATACTCGTACCGTAAAACGGGGTGAGTAGGTTTCGCGGGGAGAGTTGGGTTATGAATGGGGAGAGAAGGTTTAAGAGGGGGGTGAGAAGGGATTTTAAGGCTACTGCTACAAAAATAATGTGTTCCAATTTAAAATGGGGCTATAGTAATACGCATAGTAAAAAAAAATCGATCCAACGATCTTCCAAAATCTCCTTTGTATGAAAAACCCTCTCACCCCAAATACGATGCACTACGGGGTGAGGTGGGTTTTCCTCTTTATCGTCAAAGTTATAAATGGAACTACCCAAAATAAAATACAAACTAAAATACAAACGTCCGAACCACTTATTATATACACCATTCAGTTTTCACATGTAAAAATGTTTTTTTATCGAGGTTTGAATGTCAAATTTCACCCAACTCACCCCATTTAACGGTACCAAGTGAATGCAATTTGACTTGCTGGCAATATTGGCAAATATTAGAGGTCAATCTAAGAATTATACGACCTTTTCGAAATTTAGAAAGCTTCAAAGTTTTCGCCTTGTTCGATGTTGCATGACTGATTACATGAGTGTTTATGAATTCGCTACGAACACTAGCTGGAAATTAAACAGCGTTATATGATAACCTATTTAACTGAGTGAAGTATCACTGACCCTAGTTTTAACAAACTAAATAGTTTTTGAGCGCAACTGGTTTCGTACGTATTTTATACTTATACTACCTAAATAAATATATTCTCTGTCAGGGTAAGCGTCAATGATACTAGAGATATGCTTCAAGACTGTTTATTGTACTAATCACTTACTTGAGGGTGGGTGAGCATTTACCAACTACCGACATTCTCAATATACAATTAAAAAGACTTAATACCTAATATTTGACATTAATCGCTTATCTTTTTAATCTATACTATATATTACCATATACTATATCTACTATATTAATAATGCGAAAGTAACTCTGTCTGTCTGTCTTATTACCTCTGCACGCTTAAACCCCTAAACCGATTTAGATGAAATTTAATATACTTATAGAGAGATACTTTGAGTCCCGGGAAAGGACATAGGATTGTTTTTGTTCCAGAAATCATTCCTTAGGTGATGACAAGTGGAGTAGAAATTTGTATGGGCAAGCGATATTTAAGCCTGCGCCTACATTAATAGCAATTATTTCTATAATATAAGGAGTTGCACACGGACGGAGTCGCGGGCAAAAGCTAGTGTGAGATAAATTTAAAAATGTCAGGTCAGTGTCAAGCACAGGGTCGTTTACCTTACGGAGTTAAAGAGTTTTATTCCACGACGACGACGACCATAATTAAATTCAAAAACGTTTAATCATAAATTAAGTAAAGAACCTCTTTGGTTTAATAAATTATGTAATTACACAGATAATTAATATCTTTACATACAGAGCAAAAAAATTGCTTGACCCCTTATTCTTATTATTCCCTAAACAGCCCTCGTAAATGGGGCAAACGCATTTTTTGTGTAAATTTTCTATGTCAAGCGGTCTTCGAGAAAATTGCATGTGAAAGACGATCAGACACCCACCATATCAGCCAAAGGACGTCCACACAGGCCTCCCCCCAATTTACGGGGGTATATGCCATAATCGCCACGCTTGGGTTGGCGATCGCAGTATCTCCACCGCACTCCAGGGATGCTGCTGCCCATCCCCCGGTGATCTTGGTCGTAGTTTTAGGACATACCCGGGTCCCGGGTCAGACACCGAGTGAACGTAATAAGAATAAAGCTCGGAACGCAAAGAGCGGGCGCGGCGCGGTGCGGTAGGAAGGCGGTTCGCATTTTTGATCTTTCCGAAACGGTCGACTGTCGATACGATAGTGTCGTTACCGTTACTGCTTCATATGTACTCGTAACACACACCGCCTCCGCTCCGCTATCCCGCGCGGTTTTTTGGTGCGAAGTGCCCCGGACCGCGTTCGCTTCACCGCAAAACCGCCTCCGCGCCGCAACGACGCTGCGGCGCGTTCTGTGCGTTTCAAGTTTCCGTTGGACCAATTTTGGTACGGAACACTAATAATTTAGGGTGAATAGTCGGCGTTTTTAGGGGAGCGTTCGTGGCCCAGCGGCGCCCGCGTACCGCGTGCGGTATGCGAGGTTGAGCAATCAGTCAGTCCTTGGACGGGTGACCGCTTTGAGTAGTTGCTAACTGAGCGCTCCCGTGCTTTGGAAGGCACGTTAAGCCGTTGATCCCGGTTGCTGTCTATGATAGCAGTCGTTAAGCCAAGTTAGAGGCCTCCGGGCGGCTTAAGAACTTCTAACAGTCAAGTTGCCCACTCACTTGACAAGCCTAATCCCAATAAGGTCTAGTTTCCCCCTCAGGTAGGAAGGTCAGATGGCAGTCGCTTCCGTAAAAAAATAGTACCTACGCCAATTCTTGGGATTAGGTAGCGGACCCCAGGCGTCCTTCGGGATGCAGCTGTCCTGGAAATAACGCTAGGAGGATGATGACTCGGCGTTTTTACAGCGTTTTTTTTCGTCATTGTCATCTCATTACATTTTCTTAAACGAAAATGTTAACCAGGGTTAACTCTTGTTAAAAACTTAAACCGATATCGGTTCTGAGTCTTGTTTATCAAAATTCTCGCGGTTTGTTCTACCCGTTGTATATATAATCGCGTACCCGAAAATGACGTTAGAAACGAGCGTTTCAAAACGCCGAAGATTCGCCCTTTAACGCAATCGTCAATATCAATGTAATATACTGATATATGTATCCGAACGTCAAATGCAGCGTGCGCGTCTCCGAACGCCACCTGTGTGACCTATATAAGGAAAATCGAGATGGCCTCTCGCCGTCTTTTTTATACGGAAGCTAAGAAGATCAAGACGAAGATTAACTCTAAAATCTGTAACTATATTTAATAAAAGCGTGTATCCCTCAAGAACATCTTTCATTCAAACAAGAACATTACAATCAATGCCCATTATGTAATTAATTAGTCCTACGGACTGCACGACAAAGTCATATTTAATCATGATTATTACCTGCGATGATTATCATTACGATAGTAGTAGTCATTCTTATATGCAGGTAGGAAATCGATATATTGAAAACAACATGTTATCTTTGGTTGGTTGTGTTGTTCAAAACTCACACGTCTAGTAATATTATAAATATTAAAATATAATGAATAAACTAGTGTATAATATTAAAATTAAAATATAATGAAACGGGGTCACTCGCGGCTGTCAGGTCGAATATCCCTCGTTTTGATACAAATCGGTACGCGGTCCTTAATCATGAGCGCGTGTCTAGGCGGCGGAATGTTTAGCATTGCGAGCCCGTGTCATGCCTTCTTGGCTACTAGTTTCATTATATCTTCATTAGACAGAAACTCACGGGAGTTCATCCCGCGTGTGAAGGCTTATTAGATTATTACATAAAAATATTGAATATTGTGATCTTATCCAGACGATCGCATGATCTATCATATCGTAATGATAAAAGTAGCGCTACTCAGCCACCTTCTTCTTATTAAATTCAATTTTCTTTGGGTGCCGGAGGTTTTCCCAGGAGTCTGTCATCAGGAAGAAATGAGGCCACGATTGCTGACGCTGAAAGCAAAATGTTACTTATTTATTTATTTAACTTACAACATAACAGTAATAGGATGATATCACCAAATCGTTGCAAAATGTTCTTCATACGTATTTAATATAGGTTCGTCATAGTCATCAAACATTCATCTAGCTAGCTCCGTCATGCATTTTTGTACTTAAACAGATTTACAGGTAAAATAATCAATGTAAATGAAAAAATTCTATTCAATAAATTAAAGATTAATACAATATAATATTTCAGGTACATGTGAATATTTATAAAAGTTGAGTTGTTGTTACTTATGACAAGATAATAGTTCTTTGTTCAACAAGAGAGCAAAGTAGATTTTTGCTGCGAGTGTTGATGTTGAGTCCCGAGCAAGCCGAACATTTTATAATTAAAGACACGAGATGTAAATATCTTTGTTCTCGTGTGATACATACAACTTTTCACCACAGCGGCGAGGAAATATAACGCAAAGGAATAGTGAATAAATAGGGAGAATAAAGTTACTTAAACTAGCCTACAGTATAAAAATTAAAAAGTAAGTTTTTTCACGCTCGCAGCATAATTGCATTTTGCTCACTGGTTTCAAGCAGGAAAAGTCGTTTTCACGCTCGCAGCAAAATTGCATTTTGCTCACTGGTTTCAAGCAGCAAAACCACCATGTGCGAGCCGCTGAGGTAAAAAACCCTTTTACTAGCATTAGGTATTGGCTATGTGCACGTCTGAAACGTCAAACGTCAAAGGTCCCGAGACAATGTCAAAATTTAGAGATGTCAAATAATGACACATGAATATTTTATTTACTTTGGTAACGAGAAAGACCCCGTATTGGAAATTTTACTGAAATAAATAAGAGAATAAATAAATACATACAAACGAAACGAATCGTAGGAAACCGTTAAGAAACCAATAGAAAACGTGAAAGTAAATTTGACAGTGGTCCCCGGTAAGTACACATTTCTGCCATGGCATGCGCTACGATCGCCTAGCTTACCCCTACCACCTACTTCGCACATAGCCAATAGGTGTACATCAGGTACGAGATGCAATAAGGATAAGGCTTGGTGAGAGGGTCGTCGGGCAGTGTCGGGGTAGTAATAAGTAGTAGTTGCTTGTGCGTGAGAGAACGTTTAATTGAGCTTAGGTATGAATATATATATAAGTACACGGTGGATTGTCGCGGGTACAAGCAATATGCGTTATGTCGCAGTAAACCAATGTGTTACTTTTAAACCTTAAATGTAGTAATAACCTATGTCGACGACCTGTTTAGCCTAGTTGGTAGTGACTCTGCCTCCGAAGCTAGAGGTCCCGGGTTCGAATCCCGGCCAGGGCATTTATTTGTGCATTTTTCACGGATATTTGTTCTTGGGTCTTGGATGTTTTCTATGTATTTAAGTATGTATTTATCTATATAAGTATTTATATCGTCGTCTAGTACGCATAGTACAAGCTTTGCTTAGTTTGGGACTAGGTCGATTTATGTACGATTGTCCCCCAATATTTATTTATTTATTTATTAATATACCTAGCCCGTGCTAGGTATAGTCATAACAAGTTCGCCCAATAAAGGAAATCCTGGACCCTTGCTAGGGTTAGCCAATTTCACGGAAGCACTAGCTTGTCTAGAGAATGTTTGAAGGGTCTGGATGGTGGGTGATACTTACAGGCAAAAATGGCGCCGAACAAGTAAAATCCCAGTTCACAATTGGCTGAGAGCAGATAGTTGGCGACCTGGATCCCCGCGAAGCTCGAGACACGGCCTGCCGTCATCGTCAGAGCCACCGCCATCGCCCTGCATTAGAAAAAAGAAAATTATATCCTGGTGGTGACGCCAGTGACTAAATAATATCGGATATCTATCTATGCGCTATGATGTCCACAAGGAACGCGCCGAAGAGAAAATATGTCCCGATCGTGTTGGTCACCATTTCATCAGGTTGACCTGCACGCCGCCAATTCCGGACTTCGCGGCGTATTCGATCGATGGAGTCACTACAACAAGGAGGGATACCTTTCTCGCACTTGCCTCAAATGCGTAGGAAAGAGTGCGACAGCAATAGCGGTGTACAAGCCCAGTGCTATTATGCCCATGAGGAACACGCCGAAGAGAACAGATGTCCCGATCGTGTTGGTCACCAGGTTGACCAGCACGCCGCCCAGCCCAGTGACCGCCACTAGCGCCATCACGGTGTTCCGACGGCCCGCGCGGTTCACTACCACCTGACAAGCACAGAATAGTATTACATTACATAGTACAGGTATAATAATATAGGAATTGGTACTCTGGTACCATAACATCCAGTCCATGGACTGGATTACAATTGTATGATACAAGGTCGTATGGTACCTGCTAATATTATATTGTTGGTTCCTTGTGAGCCCTTTTATGCCACCGCGACCAGTACAACAGCCCTTAAAATTCTTTGGTTATACCTGTTGCTTTAGCAATTTTCAGACTCTTTGGGCTGCAGTCTGTTGTACCTATCTGCTACGTGTAGGTACTTAAGCCGCACTCAGACGCTCCTTGAGCGACAGACGATGATAGGTATAAGTTATAGGTTTTCTCACTCCATCTTATCCAGCTTGGATTACGCGCAAGGGGTGTTGTAATGCAGTTTCTTTAACCAGTTACAGGCTGCTGTACAGCTCGCAAAGCACTTTAGAAAAAAGTGTTAAATGTAACTTACAACAGTGAGGAACAGATTTAACAGGGACTGTAGGGCTCCCACCAGCAGCACGAACAGAAGCGATGTGGTATTCAGGGCACACGGTGTAGCGTTGGGCTGCAACAGTCAGTCAGTGTGGTGGAGATTGTATCCTTAAAACTAATAATATAAATAGGGTACCGAATAATCGTAAACGTAGTGGACTTTTCCCCATTTGACTGGGAACATTTCAATTTCAGCAATGTTCTGAGGCACCGCAGCTCGTCTATCCGCGGTTAGATTTTTTGTGTGACCATGAAGCTATTCGTTTCTTTGAATTGAATAAGATTCTTCTACCTAACGCTATCATAGCTTTTTAGGACTTGGCAAGTTTGCCGATCCTACGCTAAATAGGTCTTTACTTACGAGCATGTCACCACGACTTCCAGCCATCACTTATAAGGTCTACTGTGGGTCGAGGACGTTTCTTAAAATAAGTATTCTGGTTTTTTTTTTTATCGTATGGCGCAATAACAGAATACCTATTTTTAAAGATTTAGTCTAAGTTTTGTCAGCCACATTCTCTTTTGGAGGCTGTGTGTAAGGGAATAGGTTTCTGTTAAAAGCTGCGAGGCTCTGATATGGTATTCGAGCAGTGCAGCAGCCAAGGTTGATTACTCATTTAGCACCACCCAGGGGACACGTACAGGGAATCTAAGGTAAACTTCCTGCGGACGCGAGTAATCGTTGTTGTATTCTGGTATAAGGTCTGGACGCTAGTGGGCAGCGGGGTGGCGAGTGGTGGGCGATATATTCAACCCGCTCAAATGAATGAGCCTCCCCTCACCGCATTGCTGCCATCTGGCGCCCCGACCGCCGCCGGCGTATACATCTCATTTCATTAATCCTTTTCTTATTCTACGATGGGCCGCATACATGGTATAAAATGTAGTATTGAGAATCTTTAGGAAAGCACCACAACTGAGCGTTCTTTAGGTGATAACTACTAGTGATAATGATTGATGAATAATCATAAAAAGGGGATGGTCTCACATCAATAGGCATGTCAATATCAGCGTGTAGGATACCGCAGAGTGTCATGTCGGCCACTTGCCCCGTCTCATACATCCGCATCACCCGGTTGGCGATAGTGGGCAGCCATACGGCGAAAGATCCTGAACTTGAATAAAAAAAGACATCGAAGTACTGATAAGATAATATTTCACTTAAATTTTCCAGTGCAAAAGTTAAGAATGTATGATAGGCTAATCTTAAAAATCAGGGTCCAAATTAAAAGAACATTAGAATTCAACAAGGAAGTTTAAAAGTTCGGAAATACCGGGATTTTAAGATTCGTTTTTTAACACTCACAGTTGGAACGTGAAGAGGATAGCCAGGATGATGGTGTACTTGAGCAGTGGTGCCCTGAAGAGCGGCACTATCCGGTCTCTAGCAGACAGCCCCGGCGTGCGGGCTGACGTCTCGGGCAGTAAGCCTGGAATCTACAAACGAAAAGGGGACCACCTAAATTGCCTGTGACTTAAGTAAGGTTAGCTGGAATAAATCCCTTATAAGGACAAGCTTGCCTTTTTGCATATGTCAAGTGTTCTTGTAATTCTTGTTGTTGTGTTCTGCTCTACTCATGTACAAGAAATAATTTGACATAGGTACATAACACATACTTGGCAAGGAACTAAAGTCTTTTAATTATTACGTTAAAATCAGCTCAAAGTTATTTTATTTCGCTTCCATAAAGTTGTTGGTCCTTAGGCACCCCGGGGTAGCTAAGTGCCTTCGTTAGGTCGCATTACAGCTTTGTGTCTTCAGATGCGCCTCTGACTTCTTTCCAGCTCAGCCCAACAACTGGCGCCATGCTCTCCTCTATACTGATTTATAGGTACTTACTTAACAGTGGCCAAAATATGTATATTAGGAAGTGTGGCTGTTGAGAGATGGGTCTTGAAAAGTCTGTAATAGTCGGGTAAATACAAGGGCCTCGGCAGAGAGTATACATGTTTGTGCCTTTTGGCGTCGAAACTCTAGGTCCATGAGGTCCCAGCGCGCATAAGTTATTTGCAGAAATTGCGAAGCGTCTAGTTGACGTAACTAGTGACCGAAGAGCTAATGGCGGCTTCCTCGCTCAACGTATCAGTATTGCAATACAGCGAGGAAATGCCGCCAGCATCCTCGCTACAATGCCTCAAGAGCCCGTTTTAGATTTAAGTTAGTTTTAATTTTATTTATATTATTTTGGTTACATATTCTTGTATATATTTTCGTTGTACTTAAATAAGTGATATTACCCGTCGGGTAAGGTAAAAGTTGCACTTACATCAAAAACTGCCTTCTTCCCCAAATTCACTCTCTGAATAGTCCTTAGGATCTCCAAGGCGCGCTTCTCGTCTCCTCTCACCAGCGCGAATTTGGGGCTCTCCTGCAGGAAGTAGAGGATGGCGGCGCAGATCAGGCTCGGCAGAGAGTAGAACACCACCAGGGTCCGCCAGGAGTTCCAGTAGATGCCCAAGGCGGGGAGGTAGTGGGAGAATGAGAGAGGGATGACGGGGATGGCCAGTACTGAAAAAAGAAATGTCTTCCAGGGATCTTGTAACAGCTTGGATATAACTCTTGCTGTAATTCTGAAGATATAATTGGTGTCGTTTATAATTTTCACCATAAAGTCTGGCAAAGAGGTCAGTATTTAAAATAAGATCATACTTTTTCACAATGTTTCTCAAGACAAATACTGAGAAGCTTTGGAAGCTTTGGAAATTCAGCAGAAAGCAACTTAGAATTATAACTGGGGTGTTTACAGGTCACTTCGGGGTCAAGGATCTCTTGACCAAGATGGGACTATCAGACAACATAGACTGTAGAATGTGTGGCGAGGATGACGAGACAATGGAACACTTACTGTGTGAATGTCACGCCCTTGCCAGACAAAGAATGAATGACTTTGGTAATGGCTATCCAGAACCAAAGGAATTCAGAGTACTCCCGCTGAGCTCCATCATCCGGTTTGTGGAAATGTTGGAGAGCAGCTTGGAGTAACTATAAAGGAGGGGGCAATTGCACAAAAGATCCCATTGGGTCGAAGTGCATCCGCAAGGGCCCTCATATAATTAAGATAAGATAAGATAAGATAAGACAAATACTGCCAAAACGCCAGCATCCTTCAACGGCTCACAACTATAGTGACTTATTTAGTTGTAAGACCACTTTTATTTTTTTCACCTTCTTCAGTCCATTCCATATTATTATTATTTGTATGTCTTTTCCGCTCACGGGACAATGGTGTCCCGGATCTTTGGAAGGCGTGCACGGAGCCGAAGTACCGAGGTACCGAAGCTCCCGAGGATGCGCTGTGTTGAGAGTGGGGGGGCTGCATATGTTTCTAGCTTGACAGCTGGAGACATCTGCGGCTCCCCCACTCTCAACTCAGCGCACCCCAAGTCAATAAAGGGTCGGTAACGCACTTGTGATTACTTTGGAGTCGCATGTATCCATAGGCTACGGTGTCTGCTTACCATCAGGCAGGCCGTAAGCTTGGTTGCCACCGTCGCAGTATAAAAAAAAAGTACCAATCGAGTACCGTACCACACAGCCAACACGTAGAAGCCCTTTGGACAATGCAATTAGAATAGAATAGAATAGAAATGTTTATTTGCAAGAATACGTAGGTATAAGATGTTTTATATTATAGTGTAGTTACAGTATTCAGCCGAAACAGCATGCAAATGTTCAGGAATGTTATTTATTTATTATTATTATTATTATTTATCACAATTTAATTTCCATGTATTCCTTTACGGAGTAAAAACCATGTTCTTGTAGCCACATAGTTAATTTTTTCTTAAATTCTAGACCATGCAATAACTTGATGCTGTTAGGAAGCTTATTAAAAATTTATATGCAAATGTTGCAGGCGTTCCGTTTGTATATATCCGCTCAGCAAGGAGGTTTATTTATTTATTTATTTAATGATACAAAATCCACAGCACAAGTTACAGCAATTTTACAAAAGGTTTCATCTTACTTTGCCATTGGCCAATTACGGATTTACATTTTATTTGCTCAACAATTACAAAAAGAAACCAAACATTACGGGCAGACGTATTCTGACATGAAAACAAATATTAAATAAAGTATTAGTGAAATGATATTCAGTAGTTTAAGTTAATAGGTAAGCATAAATTTGGTAAAGAGTAAGCTAAGTAAATAGACGATCATTAAGAATTTAAGTTTGGCATGAGGTTAGTGTTGGCGTAAAAACCGCGCAGTGTGTGTGTGCGTGGTTGATATAGAAGATTCCTGTACTGTCTTCTTTGTTTTCCTTTAAACACATCTGACCGTGGTTTAAAATATTCCATATGAGTTTTAACAAATATGCAAACCTTTTTGATATACATGCATGCTAGAGGTAAAATATTGTATTTTTTAAAGATGGGCCTGCAGCTATCTGTAATCCACGCATTTGTAATTGCACGTAAGCACTTTTTCTGAAGTTTAAAAGCCCTATCAATATGCACAGAGTTTCCCCATATTAGAAGACAGTAGTTTAACGTAGACGACACAATCCGTAGTATGCTGTAATGGCCGCCTCTGTAGAGACAGTTTTTCCCAATTTTCTTAAAGCGTATACAAACCTATCCAACTTTGAACAAATTGATTCAATATGGTTTTTCCAGTGTAAATGATTATCTATGTTTAAGCCTAAGAACTTTGTACAACTGGTCTCTTCTACGGGTATGTCATTGTACTTAATATTTATTTTTCTTGCATTCGATTTATAGGATCGAAATTGCATACATTTTGTCTTAGTGAGATTAATTTTAAGATTATTGTTATTTGTCCATGTATATATGTCAGACAAGGCACTGTTAATCATTGTTTCATAAATACTTTCATTTTCTCCTTTAACAATAATTGCGGTGTCATCCGCGAATAGGATGCATTTTTGCGTTGTTGCCTGTGGTAGATCGTTTATGTATAATAGAAATCGTTTATGTATAGTTTAATGAAATGCAAGGGATACACGGTTGCTGTCCCTGCCCGTGTCATGGGACGGACACAGAGACAGCACCCGCCAGGGGTGCAGGCGGTTGCTAGTTGATGGAATCTAAATGAACCGGATTATTGGGTGAATATGATGGACTAATCGCTGGGCTATTGAGTGAGACAATGGACGCCTGCCTAATAAAACTGTCCCTCATTTTTATCTCCGGAAAACGGTGACTCGCCCTCTGTTAGATGGGCCCCTACAAATAGCGACATTGAAAAATGGCCTAAGCGCGACACCGGCCAGAGGGCTGGAGGTAGAGAGGTGGCACTGGACTTAAAACATATAGCCAACTCGCCACTTAGGTGACCACATCCACCTCCGAGTAACAAATTTCTAAGTTATTTATTCGCAGAAAATAGTGCGAGTACAAAATGTGGTAGATACAATGAGTTAAAATCAACTATTCTGCTTTACATTATTACATTATTTTGCTTCATTGTGTCTGTTTCAGCATTTTTTCTCAGTAAGTAATAATAATTCATATAAAGTACTCGGGCGTAGGGTTGGGCGTAGGGGCAAGGCTCTCTCGCACTAGTACGAAATCTCAGGTAGCCTCACTGAACTAAAATGGGAGAACATCGAATTTACTTTTTTACTTTTACTTTTTTTTACCTGCCATTAATCCCTGGGAGAGCAGGAAGATGCTGGACACCATGAGTACCACGAGATTCCGTTTCGACAACGGGACGCACTCGCTCAGCAGCGTCATCGACAATGTGTACTTCGCTGCTGCCCTATAAACAACAAGGGTATTAGTTCTTCGAGGGCAACAACACAGGTAGAAGAGGGTTCGCTGGAGGAGAACCCTGGAATAAGTGCCATATATACACACATGTGCGAGAACCTCCAATATACTTACTTCGACATGGTCAGGATCTTTTGACACTTCATCTGTAATTACAACGTTCCAGTTCCAGTGTCAGTTCAGTAAAGCGCGGCTGCGTCAGGTGCCTACTTATCAAGTCTTTAAATGCGGCAAGGGCGCTAGAAGCGTCATGCAGTTTCGAAAATACGATACCTTAAATATGTACCAGGAAAGGAAAACGCACCGTGGCAAGTTTAATGGCTTCACGCCTAAAACTAACCATAGTTATACAAATACAACTATACATATAAGATTTCAAGCAACCATGGTTATTAATCTTAGAATTACTGTTTAAAACGGGGTTTTTACCATGTATGTATATTGTTGAGTTTCCGTTATTCCGGCTCTGTTGCAAGCACCATTTTCAAGGATTTACCGTGGATACCGTATTAGAGAGCCGTATAAGAACAACGAACCTCGAAAATCGGCCATCGCTGAACACCCTTTGGAGGCAGGGACAAAAACACCTTTTGGAGGCAGGGACAAAAACACCTTTTGCATTGGATTGAGTTGCACAATCCTCAGATTCTCTCGACAGAACGCCACTACATACCGAGGTTGGTCAAGGAAGCCATTGAAATCCAAAAGCACAAGAATTTCAACCGGGAAGATGGGTTTCAATTGTCGAGCGTTTGGCATCCAGTGATCCAAAAGTTCACGAATCGGAAAAAGACTGTAACCGGCATGAACGCGCGAGTTGATACTGGAAGTGTTGTGTTTTTCTCGATCGTGTTCAAGTTTTGAGCGAGAGTGCGGACGGTGGTAGTAGCTGTGACACTGTGCGGAAAAAGCGAACCAAAAGAGGGTAGATCAGTATGGAGTGTGGGTAGACCACAAATAAAACTCGCAGCACGTCAGTTAATCCTTGAAAATGGTGCTTGCAACAGCCCTGAAATATCGGAAACTCAACAATAATAACATACATGGTAAATACCCCGTTTTGAACAGTAATTCTAAAATACAACTATGCCACGATTAAAATAATTAAATTCCATAAAAGGTTTGGTGCCAACTTTGACTCTCACGACACCAAGCCACCGTGTCACCGTGTGGTTGAAAGTTGTCGTGGCTATTCGGACCCCACGGATAAAACTTAAATCACACATCTAGAGCTTCTTTGGCAACTTTGACAGTGAGACTTTAACTCACAGCAACGCCGCGAGGAACTGCAGTATCATGAGCATGATCCAGTTCACAGAGATACTGCTCAGCGCGTTGAGCAGTGCCGAGGACAGGAGTGACACGAGCAGCATGCTGCGCCGGCCACGGGTGTCGCCCAGGTACCCCCAGAGCGTTGCACCCAAGATCAGACCTCTGTGAAGTTGGCCCCCCACTTTGGCCGTTATTTTTCGAAAAAATTTTTTTTGATAGTCTTTCGTTTGTAGTTGATTGTAGTGAAAAACATTTCGTTTGTAGTTGCGTGAAAAAAAAATTAGGGGACCCGGAAAAAACCCCAGCCCCCCACTTTCAAAAAACTTTACTTTACCCATCGATTCTCGATAAGAATCGTTTGTAGTTGATTGTAGTGAAAAGCATTTCGTTTGTAGTTGCGTGAAAAAAAAATTAGGGAGACATGAAAAAAACCCCAGCCCCCCACTTTTAAAAAACCTTACTTTAACCATCGATTCTCGATAAGAATCGTTTGTAGTTGATTGTAGTGAAAAGCATTTCGTTTGTAGTTGCGTGAAGAAAAAAATAGAAAGAGATGAAAAAAAACTCAGCCCCCCACTTTCAAAAAACATAACTTTATCAATTGAATCTGGTTTAGAATCGTTTGTAGTAGATTGTAGTGAAAAGCATTTCGTTTGTAGTTGCGAGGAAAAAAAAATACGGGGGCATAAAAAAAACCTCGGGCCCCCCACATTAAAAACACTCGAGTTTATCGATTGAATCTCGTTCATAATCGTTTGTAGTTGATTGTAGTAAAAACCATTTCGTTTGTAGTAGCGTAAAAAAAAAATTAGGAGACCCGGAAAAACCTTAGCCCTCAAATAAAAAAAAACAATACTTTAACAAATAATACTCGTTCCGAATCGTTTGTAGTTGATTGTAGTGAAAGGCATTTCGTTTGTAGTTGCGTAGAAAAATAATTAGGGGACCCGGAAAAAAACTCCAGCCCCCCACTTTAAAAAAAAAATACTTTAATGGTTTATTTACGTTCAGAATCGTTTGTAGTTGAATGTAGTGAAAATCATTTTGTTTGTAGTTGCGTAAAAAAATACTTGGAGGAACATTAAAAAACCAGAAACTAAAAGTAAAAATAATCTCTAGGTACTTGAAAATATTTTATTTTTTACTTTTTAGAGTTGAATATTGTTTATAGTGGTTTGTAGTTGATTGTAGTACTCTTATTTTCGTTTGTAGTAGCCTAAAATTGGAGATTAATAAATAAGAAGAAAAAAGTTACATAATCCGGGTACGAGGACATCAAAGTATTTCCAACTTGTGGAAATATTTACTTTTCCAGTCGAATATTGCTCAATGTCATTTATAGTTGATTGTAGTTCTCTTATTTTCGTTTGTAGTAGCCCAGTTATAGCACTAACAGTTATAAAAGGAAAAAAGTTATGTTAATCCAGTCAAGAGAAAATTAAAGAACTTCCAACTTCTGAAAATCTTTACTTTTACAGTCGAATTTTGTTCAGTGTCGTTTGTAGTTGTTTGTAGTTCTCTAATTTTCGTTTGTAGTAGCCTAAAATTGGCGATAAACAAAAAAGAAGAAAAAAGTTACGTAATCCGGCTATACGGACATCAAACTATTTCCTACTTGTGGAACTCTTTACTTTTACAGTCGAATATTGTTCAGTGTCGTTTGTAGTTGATTGTAGTTCTCTTATTTTCGTTTGTAGTAGCCTAAAATTGGCGATAAACAAAAAAGAAGAAAAAAGTTACGTAATCCGGCTATGAGGACATCAAACTATTTCCTACTTGTGGAACTCTTTACTTTTACAAACGAATATTGTGCAGTGCCGTTTGTAGTTGATTGTAGTTCTCTTGTTTTCGTTTGTAGTAGCCTAATTATAGCACTGGCAGTAATTAAAGGAAAAAAGTCACGAGAAAATTGAAGTATTTCCAACTTGTGGAAATCTTTACTTTTTACAGTCGAATATTGTTCAGTGTCGTTTGTAGTTGATTGTAGTTCTCTTATTTTCGTGTGTAGTAGCCTAAAATAGGCGATAAACAAAAAGGAAGAAAAAAGTTACGTAATCCGGCTATGAAGACATCAAACTATTTCCTACTTGTGGAACTCTTTACTTTTACAAACGAATATTGTGCAGTGTCGTTTGTAGTTGATTGTAGTTCTCTTATTTTCGTTTGTAGTAGCCTAATTATAGCACTGGCAGTAATTCAAGGAAAACAGTCACGAGAAAATTAAAGTATTTCCAACTTGTGGAAATCTTTACTTTTACAGTCGAATTTTGTTCAGTGTCGTTTGTAGTTGTTTGTAGTTCTCTAATTTTCGTTTGTAGTAGCCTAAAATTGGCGATAAACAAAAAAGAAGAAAAAAGTTACGTAATCCGGCTATACGGACATCAAACTATTTCCTACTTGTGGAACTCTTTACTTTTACAGTCGAATATTGTTCAGTGTCGTTTGTAGTTGATTGTAGTTCTCTTATTTTCGTTTGTAGTAGCCTAAAATTGGCGATAAACAAAAAAGAAGAAAAAAGTTACGTAATCCGGCTATGAGGACATCAAACTATTTCCTACTTGTGGAACTCTTTACTTTTACAAACGAATATTGTGCAGTGCCGTTTGTAGTTGATTGTAGTTCTCTTGTTTTCGTTTGTAGTAGCCTAATTATAGCACTGGCAGTAATTAAAGGAAAAAAGTCACGAGAAAATTGAAGTATTTCCAACTTGTGGAAATCTTTACTTTTTACAGTCGAATATTGTTCAGTGTCGTTTGTAGTTCTCTTATTTTCGTGTGTAGTAGCCTAAAATAGGCGATAAACAAAAAGGAAGAAAAAAGTTACGTAATCCGGCTATGAAGACATCAAACTATTTCCTACTTGTGGAACTCTTTACTTTTACAAACGAATATTGTGCAGTGTCGTTTGTAGTTGATTGTAGTTCTCTTATTTTCGTTTGTAGTAGCCTAATTATAGCACTGGCAGTAATTAAAGGAAAACCGTCACGAGAAAATTAAAGTATTTCCAACTTGTGGAAATCTTTACTTTTACAGTCGAATATTGTTCACTGTCGTTTGTAGTTGATTGTAGTTCTCTTATTTTCGTTTGTAGTAGCCTAAAATTGGCGATAAACAAAAAAGAAGAAAAAAGTTACGTAATCCGGCTATTAGGACATCAAACTATTTCCTACTTGTGGAACTCTTTACTTTTACAAACGAATATTGTGCAGTGCCGTTTGTAGTTGATTGTAGTTCTCTTATTTTCGTTTGTAGTAGCCTAATTATAGCACTAGCAGTAATTAAAGGAAAAAAGTCACGAGAAAATTGAAGTATTTCCAACTAGTGGAAATCTTTACTTTTACAGTCGAATATTGTTCAGTGTCGTTTGTAGTTGATTGTAGTTCTCTTATTTTCGTTTGTAGTAGCCTAAAATAGGAGATAAACAAAAAATAAGAAAAAAGTTACGTAATCCGGCTATGAGGACATCAAAGTATTTCCAACTTGCAGAAATCTTTACTTTTACAGTCGAATATTGTTCAGTGTAGTTTGTAGTTGATTGTAATTCTCTTATTTTCGTTTGTAGTAGCCTAAAATAGGCGATAAACAAAAAGGAAGAAAAAAATCAGGTAATCCGGCTATGAGGACATCTAAGTTTTTCCAACTTGTAGAAATATTTACTTTTACAGTCGCATTTTATTCAGTGTCGTTTGTAGTTCATTGTAGTTCTCTTATTTTCGTTTGTAGTAGCCTAATTATAGCACTAGCAGTAATTAAAGGAAAAAAGTTATGTTATTCAGTCACGAGAAAATCGAAGTATTTCGAACTTGTGGAAATCTTTACTTTTACAGTCGAATATTGTTCAGTGTCGTTTGTAGTTGATTGTAGTTCTCTTATTTTCGTTTGTAGTAGCCTAAAATAGGAGATAAACAAAAAAGAAGAAAAAAGTTACGTAATCCGGCTATGAGGACATCAAAGTATTTCCAACTTGCAGAAATCTTTACTTTTACAGTCGAATATTGTTCAGTGTCGTTTGTAGTTGTTTGTAGTTCTCTAATTTTCGTTTGTAGTAGCCTAAAATTGGCGATAAACAAAAAAGAAGAAAAAAGTTACGTAATCCGGCTATACGGACATCAAACTATTTCCTACTTGTGGAACTCTTTACTTTTACAGTCGAATATTGTTCAGTGTCGTTTGTAGTTGATTGTAGTTCTCTTATTTTCGTTTGTAGTAGCCTAAAATTGGCGATAAACAAAAAAGAAGAAAAAAGTTACGTAATCCGGCTATGAGGACATCAAACTATTTCCTACTTGTGGAACTCTTTACTTTTACAAACGAATATTGTGCAGTGCCGTTTGTAGTTGATTGTAGTTCTCTTGTTTTCGTTTGTAGTAGCCTAATTATAGCACTGGCAGTAATTAAAGGAAAAAAGTCACGAGAAAATTGAAGTATTTCCAACTTGTGGAAATCTTTACTTTTTACAGTCGAATATTGTTCAGTGTCGTTTGTAGTTGATTGTAGTTCTCTTATTTTCGTGTGTAGTAGCCTAAAATAGGCGATAAACAAAAAGGAAGAAAAAAGTTACGTAATCCGGCTATGAAGACATCAAACTATTTCCTACTTGTGGAACTCTTTACTTTTACAAACGAATATTGTGCAGTGTCGTTTGTAGTTGATTGTAGTTCTCTTATTTTCGTTTGTAGTAGCCTAATTATAGCACTGGCAGTAATTCAAGGAAAACAGTCACGAGAAAATTAAAGTATTTCCAACTTGTGGAAATCTTTACTTTTACAGTCGAATTTTGTTCAGTGTCGTTTGTAGTTGTTTGTAGTTCTCTAATTTTCGTTTGTAGTAGCCTAAAATTGGCGATAAACAAAAAAGAAGAAAAAAGTTACGTAATCCGGCTATACGGACATCAAACTATTTCCTACTTGTGGAACTCTTTACTTTTACAGTCGAATATTGTTCAGTGTCGTTTGTAGTTGATTGTAGTTCTCTTATTTTCGTTTGTAGTAGCCTAAAATTGGCGATAAACAAAAAAGAAGAAAAAAGTTACGTAATCCGGCTATGAGGACATCAAACTATTTCCTACTTGTGGAACTCTTTACTTTTACAAACGAATATTGTGCAGTGCCGTTTGTAGTTGATTGTAGTTCTCTTGTTTTCGTTTGTAGTAGCCTAATTATAGCACTGGCAGTAATTAAAGGAAAAAAGTCACGAGAAAATTGAAGTATTTCCAACTTGTGGAAATCTTTACTTTTTACAGTCGAATATTGTTCAGTGTCGTTTGTAGTTCTCTTATTTTCGTGTGTAGTAGCCTAAAATAGGCGATAAACAAAAAGGAAGAAAAAAGTTACGTAATCCGGCTATGAAGACATCAAACTATTTCCTACTTGTGGAACTCTTTACTTTTACAAACGAATATTGTGCAGTGTCGTTTGTAGTTGATTGTAGTTCTCTTATTTTCGTTTGTAGTAGCCTAATTATAGCACTGGCAGTAATTAAAGGAAAACAGTCACGAGAAAATTAAAGTATTTCCAACTTGTGGAAATCTTTACTTTTACAGTCGAATATTGTTCACTGTCGTTTGTAGTTGATTGTAGTTCTCTTATTTTCGTTTGTAGTAGCCTAAAATTGGCGATAAACAAAAAAGAAGAAAAAAGTTACGTAATCCGGCTATTAGGACATCAAACTATTTCCTACTTGTGGAACTCTTTACTTTTACAAACGAATATTGTGCAGTGCCGTTTGTAGTTGATTGTAGTTCTCTTATTTTCGTTTGTAGTAGCCTAATTATAGCACTAGCAGTAATTAAAGGAAAAAAGTCACGAGAAAATTGAAGTATTTCCAACTAGTGGAAATCTTTACTTTTACAGTCGAATATTGTTCAGTGTCGTTTGTAGTTGATTGTAGTTCTCTTATTTTCGTTTGTAGTAGCCTAAAATAGGAGATAAACAAAAAATAAGAAAAAAGTTACGTAATCCGGCTATGAGGACATCAAAGTATTTCCAACTTGCAGAAATCTTTACTTTTACAGTCGAATATTGTTCAGTGTAGTTTGTAGTTGATTGTAATTCTCTTATTTTCGTTTGTAGTAGCCTAAAATAGGCGATAAACAAAAAGGAAGAAAAAAATCAGGTAATCCGGCTATGAGGACATCTAAGTTTTTCCAACTTGTAGAAATATTTACTTTTACAGTCGCATTTTATTCAGTGTCGTTTGTAGTTCATTGTAGTTCTCTTATTTTCGTTTGTAGTAGCCTAATTATAGCACTAGCAGTAATTAAAGGAAAAAAGTTATGTTATTCAGTCACGAGAAAATCGAAGTATTTCGAACTTGTGGAAATCTTTACTTTTACAGTCGAATATTGTTCAGTGTCGTTTGTAGTTGATTGTAGTTCTCTTATTTTCGTTTGTAGTAGCCTAAAATAGGAGATAAACAAAAAAGAAGAAAAAAGTTACGTAATCCGGCTATGAGGACATCAAAGTATTTCCAACTTGCAGAAATCTTTACTTTTACAGTCGAATATTGTTCAGTGTAGTTTGTAGTTGATTGTAGTTCTCTTATTTTCGTTTGTAGTAGCCTAAAATAGGCAATAAACAAAAAGGAAGAAAAAAATCACGTAATCCGGCTATGAGGACATCAAAGTTTTTCCAACTTGTAGAAATATTTACTTTTACAGTCGCATTTTCTTCAGTGTCGTTTGTAGTTGATTGTAGTTCTCTTATTTTCATTTGTAGTAGCCTAATTCTAGCACTAGCAGTAATTAAAGGAAAAAAGTTATGTTATTCAGTCACGAGAAAATCGAAGTATTTCGAACTTGTTGAAATCTTTACTTTTACAGTCGAATATTGTTAAGTGTCGTTTGTAGTTGATTGTAGTTCTCTTATTTTCGTTTGTAGTAGCCTAAAATAGGAGATAAACAAAAAAGAAGAAAAAAGTTACGTAATCCGGCTATGAGGACATCAAAGTATTTCCAACTTGCAGAAATCTTTACTTTTACAGTCGAATATTGTTCAGTGTAGTTTGTAGTTGATTGTAGTTCTCTTATTTTCGTTTGTAGTAGCCTAAAATAGGCAATAAACAAAAAGGAAGAAAAAAATCACGTAATCCGGCTATGAGGACATCAAAGTTTTTCCAACTTGTAGAAATATTTACTTTTACAGTCGCATTTTATTCAGTGTCGTTTGTAGTTGATTGTAGTTCTCTTATTTTCGTTTGTAGTAGCCTAATTATAGCACTAGCAGTAATTAAAGGAAAAAAGTTATGTTATTTAGTCACGAGAAAATCGAAGTATTTCGAACTTGTGGAAATCTTTACTTTTACAGTCGAATATTGTTCAGTGTCGTTTGTAGTTGATTGTAGTTCTCTTATTTTCGTTTGTAGTAGCCTAAAATAGGAGATAAACAAAAAAGAAGAAAAAAGTTACGTAATCCGGCTATGAGGACATCAAAGTATTTCCAACTTGCAGAAATCTTTACTTTTACAGTCGAATATTGTTCAGTGGAGTTTGTAGTTGATTGTAGTTCTCTTATTTTCGTTTGTAGTAGCCTAAAATAGGCGATAAACAAAAAGGAAGAAAAAATTCACGTAATCCGGCTATGAGGACATCAAAGTTTTTCCAACTTGTAGAAATATTTACTTTTACAGTCGCATTTTATTCAGTGTCGTTTGTAGTTGATTGTAGTTCTCTTATTTTCGTTTGTAGTAGCCTAATTATAGCACTGGCAGTAATTAAAGGAAAAAAGTCACGAGAAAATTGAAGTATTTCCAACTTGTGGAAATCTTTACTTTTACAGTCGAATATTGTTCAGTGTCGTTTGTAGTTGATTGTAGTTCTCTTATTTTCGTTTGTAGTAGCCTAAAATAGAAGATAAACAAAAAAGATGAAAAAAGTTACGTAATCCGGCTATGAGGACATCAAAGTATTTCCAACTTGTAGAAATCTTTACTTTTACAGTCGAATTTTGTTCAGTGTCGTTTGTAGTTGATTGTAGTTCTCTTATTTTCGTTCGTAGTAGCCTAAAATAGGCGATAAACAAAAAAGAAGAAAAAATTCACGTAATCCGGCTATGAGGACATCAAAGTATTTCCAACTTGTAGAAATCTTTACTTTTACAGTCGCATTTTATTCAGTGTCGTTTGTAGTTGATTGTAGTTCTCTTATTTTCGTTTGTAGTAGCCTAATTATAGCACTAGCAGTAATTAAAGGAAAAAAGTTATGTTATTTAGTCACGAGAAAATCGAAGTATTTCCAACTTGTGGAAATCTTTACTTTTACAGTCGAATATTGTTCAGTGTCGTTTGTAGTTGATTGTAGTTCTCTTATTTTCGTTTGTAGTAGCCTAAAATAGAAGATAAACAAAAAAGATGAAAAAAGTTACGTAATCCGGCTATGAGGACATCAAAGTATTTCCAACTTGTAGAAATCTTTACTTTTACAGTCGAATTTTGTTCAGTGTCGTTTGTAGTTGATTGTAGTTCTCTTATTTTCGTTTGTAGTAGCCTAAAATAGGCGATAAACAAAAAGGAAGAAAAAATTCACGTAATCCGGCTATGAGGACATCAAAGTATTTCCAACTTGTAGAAATCTTTCTTTTTACAGCCGAATATTGTTCAGTGTCGTTTGTAGTTGATTGTAGTTCTCTTTTTTTCGTTTGTAGTAGCCTAATTATAGCACTAGCAGTAATTAAAGGAAAAAAGTCACGAGAAAATTGAAGTATTTCCAACTTGTGGAAATCTTTACTTTTACAGTCGAATATTGTTCAGTGTCGTTTGTAGGTGATTGTAGTTCTCTTATTTTCGTTTGTAGTAGCCTAAAATAGGCGATAAACAAAAAAGAAGAAAAAAGTTACGTAATCCGGCTATGAGGACATCAAAGTATTTCCAACTTGTAGAAATTTTTACTTTTACAGACGAATATTGTTCAGTGTCGTTTGTAGTTCTCTTATTTTCGTTTGTAGTAGCTTAAAATAGGCGATAAACAAAAAAGAAGAAAAAAGTCACGTAATCCAGCTATGAGGACATCAAAGTATTTCCAAGTTGTAGAAATCTTTACTTTTACAGTCGAATTTCGTTCAGTGTCGTTTGTAGTTGATTGTAGTTCTCTTATTTTCGTTTGTAGTAGCCTAAAATAGGCGATAAACAAAAAGGAAGAAAAAATTCACGTAATCCGGCTATGAGGACATCAAAGTATTTCCAACTTGTAGAAATCTTTCTTTTTACAGCCGAATATTGTTCAGTGTCATTTGTAGTTGATTGTAGTTCTCTTATTTTCGTTTGTTGTAGCCTAATTATAGCACTGGCAGTAATTAAAGGAAAAAAGTCACGAGAAAATTGAAGTATTTCCAACTTGTGGAAATCTTTACTTTCACAGTCGAATATTGTTCAGTGTCGTTTGTAGTTGATTGTAGTTCTCTTATTTTCGTTTGTAGTAGCCTAAAATAGGCGATAAACAAAAAAGAAGAAAAAAGTTACGTAATCCGGCTATGAGGACATCAAAGTATTTCCAACTTGTAGAAATCTTTACTTTTACAGTCAAATTTTGTTCAGTGTCGTTTGTAGTTGATTTTAGTTCTCTTATTTTCGTTTGTAGTAGCCTTAAATAGGCGATAAACAAAAAGGAAGAAAAAATTCACGTAATCCGGCTATGAGGACATCAAAGTATTTCCAACTTGTAGAAATCTTTCTTTTTACAGCCGAATATTGTTCAGTGTCGTTTGTAGTTGATTGTAGTTCTCTTTTTTCGTTTGTAGTAGCCTAATTATAGCACTAGCAGTAATTAAAGGAAAAAAGTCACGAGAAAATTGAAGTATTTCCAACTTGTGGAAATCTTTACTTTTACAGTCGAATATTGTTCAGTGTCGTTTGTAGGTGATTGTAGTTCTCTTATTTTCGTTTGTAGTAGCCTAAAATAGGCGATAAACAAAAAAGAAGAAAAAAGTCACGTAATCCAGCTATGAGGACATCAAAGTATTTTCAAGTTGTAGAAATCTTTACTTTTACAGTCGAATTTTGTTCAGTGTCGTTTGTAGTTGATTGTAGTTCTCTTATTTTCGTTTGTAGTAGCCTAAAATAGGCGATAAACAAAAAAGAAGAAAAAAGTTACGTAATCCGGCTATGAGGACATCAAAGTATTTCCAACTTGTAGAAATCTTTACTTTTACAGTCGAATTTTGTTCAGTGTCGTTTGTAGTTGATTGTAGTTCTCTTATTTTCGTTTGTAGTAGCCTTAAATAGGCGGTAAACAAAAAGGAAGAAAAAATTCACGTAATCCGGCTATGAGGACATCAAAGTATTTCCAACTTGTAGAAATCTTTCTTTTTACAGCCGAATATTGTTCAGTGTCGTTTGTAGTTGATTGTAGTTCTCTTTTTTTCGTTTGTAGTAGCCTAATTATAGCACTGGCAGTAATTAAAGGAAAAAAGTCACGAGAAAATTGAAGTATTTCCAACTTGTGGAAATCTTTACTTTTACAGTCGAATATTGTTCAGTGTCGTTTGTAGTTGATTGTAGTTCTCTTATTTTCGTTTGTAGTAGCCTAAAATAGGAGATAAACATAAAAGATGAAAAAAGTTACGTAATCCGGCTATGAGGACATCAAAGTATTTCCAACTTGTAGAAATCTTTACTTTTACAGTCAAATTTTGTTCAGTGTCGTTTGTAGTTCTCTTATTTTCGTTTGTAGTAGCCTAAAATACGCAAGAAACAAAAAAGAAGAAAAAAGTTACGTAATCCGGCTATGAGGACAACAAAGTATTTCCTACTTGTGGAACTCTTTACTTTTACAGTCGAATATTGTTCAGTGTCGTTTATAGTTGATTGTAGTTCTCTTATTTTCGTTTGTAGTAGCCTAATTATAGCAATAACAGTAATTAAAGGAAAAAAGTCACTAGAAAATCGAAGTATTTCCAACTTGTGGAAATCTTTACTTTTACTGTCGAATATTGTTCAGTTTCTTTTGTAGTTGATTGTAGTTCTCTTATTTTCGTTTGTAGTAGCCTAATTATAGCACTAGCACTAATTAAAGGAAAAAAGTCACGAGAAAATTGAAGTATTTCCAACTTGTGGAAATCTTTAGTTTTACAGTCGAATATTGTTCAGTGTCGTTTGTAGTTGATTGTAGTTCTCTTATTTTCGTTTGTAGTAGCCTTAAATTGGCGATAAGCATTAAAAAAATTTTTTTTCGTAGTCCGGCTATGAGGACATGAAAGTATTTCCTACTTGTGGAACTCTTTACTTTTACAGTCGAATTTTGTTTTGTGTGGTTTGTAGTTCTCTTACTATTATTAACCTCACAGGGTAACATGTTCAATTTGAAGTAAATCTGTGTCACCTGTGAGTGACGGTTTTCAGGGGGTCTGCCTCAAACACCCGGAGATCGAAGTTCATATATTTCTTCTTTGTCAAAAGTAGTAACTTGGTTAAAATCTTTCGTTATCATCATCTATATCGCAGTTGCTTATTTAAACTCCAATAAGCAACTGCGATAAAGATGGAAATAACGAAAGATTTTAACCAAGTTATTTAACCAAGTGAGAGATTTCTCTCTAATAAAACCCAGGATCTCTTCTTAGTTTATTACAACAATACGACGTCATAACATTTTATTTGGTTCTGTTACGTCATTGTCAAATCGCTGGCTGTCTTCTGTCATCCTCGTCATTTTTTGAATATTTAAAATGACGCCAATACATTCGAGATAGCTATCAAAAAGGTTTTATACAATTTTAATAGTTTTACAATTGATACTACATTTTAACACTAGGTAGTATAAATAATCATGTTTATCTAAATACATTAAAGTTCCTTTTCAATGTTGAACTCGAATACAAAATTGATAGCTTAGCCTAGCCACCAACCGTACTTGCCTCCAGAGCGGCTAGTATGATAGCTTATACCGTCACGTTTTATGCGACGTTTCAGTACATTATGGCCATATAACGTGACGGTATAAGCTATCATACTAGCCGGGTAGGCACACGTGCCTTAAAATATACATATACACGTGCTCGTCTCCAGACGGCCATGCCTTAAATAAACATATACATGTACTTGCCTCCAGGCAGCCGTTCCTTAAAATATACAAACACGTCACGTGCTTGCCTCCAGACTGGCTACCTGTCTGGCCCGCCGACTGCACGGGCTGTAAAAAAACCGACTCCAAATTTGTAATTTGTGGTTTCCGTGAGCCAATGCTTGGTTACCTATAGAGAATATTGAAATCTGCAAATACGTGCCTATCAAATTCGAGGAGTTCCCTCGATTCCTCCTAGATCCCATCATCAGAACTTCGCCAAATTTATATTGGACCAATGTCGGGATACCTGCTTTGACACAAAAAAGAATTATAAAAATCGGCCAACGTTGTCGAGTTATCGGGGAACATACATACATAAAAAATAACTAAAAAAAAAAGAAGGAACAAGCAAACATGCAGACGAGCTGAGTACCTCCTTTCTTCTATTGAAGTCGGTAATAAAAATACTCCACGAAAGACGTTGTCTGCCTACTTGACACTGCTTATATCATAGATAACCCCCTCTAGATGGAGATTATAGGGCGACCAAAGAGTACATTATATATACTGACGGTCACCTCACCTATGTACCACTAGTACATGTAAGCAGCAACGCCTCGCGCTCTGTCAGACTCGACCAGTGATGTAAAAGTTACCGATTTATCGGTAGAACTTCCGATTTTGATAAATAAATAACGATAAAACGATTTTTGGGTAAAATCTCCCGATTTACACAATTTTAGAACATCTAACTTAAATTGTAGGAGATTTTAGGTTTGCAACACTTTTTTTACCTAAATATAGCAAGAAAATGTACAAAACATGAATGGTGATTCCCCGAGGCATTTTGTATTTCCCTGTTACGAAACAAGCAAATCAAAGCTGTATTTCATAGTTGCTAAGGTTTGGATATTACTGTCATTGGAAAGTAGGGGCTTCCCACAGTTATCAAATATTAAGTTTTCCTGAGGTATGCATTTTATTAACTGACTTCAATAGAAGGAAGGAGGTTCTCAGTTCGTCTGCAAGTTTACTTGTTTTTTTATGTCTCCCGATAACTCTTGACCACGTTAGCCGATTTTGATAATACTTTTTTTCTTTCAAAGCAGGTACCCCGGCATTTTCCCATATAAATTTGGTGAAGGTCTGACGATGCGATCTGGGAGGAATCGAGGGAACTCCTCGAATTTTATAGGCACGCATATGCCGATTTCGGTAATTTCTGTAGGTGTAACCAAGCATTGGCTCACGGAAACCACAAATTGTGGCATAGCGAAGTACAAAATTGGAGTTGGTATTTTTTATACCTATAAATTATATTTTTTCCCGATACTACGTTATAGAAACTCATACTCTAAAAATAGTTTATTTTACATCTTATTGCTACACTCGTCGAGACAATTCTCTCGAATGAATACATTTTTACTTTAATCTACATAGATATTATATGAGTAATAAAAATAAAAACAGGACAATATTATTGTCAGCTGACTTTTAATTTTCAATAGCATCCAATAATTCAATATCTATATTAATAATTTCGTGCAGGGGTACGGTAGACCCGAACGAGACCTGTCTCAAATTGAAGAACGTATAAAAATAACGATTTTTGAGTTGAACATATGTATCCGCAAAATTCGGATTGTCGCGTATTTTGCATTCAAAAGTGTTAATTTTATGACGAAAGGTCGGCCATATTAAATTCGTTGGTTGACAGCGTCGGGTTGGGTACGTTCGGAAATTGTAAACTATGTTTGCGTCCGGTCTGTTGGCCAGGTTGCTGGGCTGCGTTCTGGGTGAGGGGCCATCATCGCCCATTGTGTGGATTCGGCTAGCCGCATCTGCAGCGTTTTGTTTTTGTAGTTTTCAAGCGTTCTATACACCTATCAGCCTAGCTAGCACGATAACTTATAACGTTATATGGGTGAAATGTATTAAAACGTAACGGTATAATCTATTGTGCTAGCTAGGCTGATTGTCACAACAACCGCCTTCAAAGCGAATGTATTGGGCCTGTTACATGGTTATTAGTATCACGTGATACATTCATATCACGATAAGTAACACGTGAATATTAAAGTAGAATCCATACAAATTTGAAAACTGCTATAATATTGACACCCCAGTATTGTGATAATATTAATCGTGTAAAGGACACCACTTGAATGTTTGCTGAGTTTGTCCGCCATCTTAAAGCTGCGTCTCTATTTTGTTGTGACAAACTACTAGGTGACTTATGGCTTTTAAACGTCTAGCAAAATTCTATCCTTATCTTGCTCTATCTTATAACTTAGTGGTACTGGGGGTCTACTCCGAAATTCGAAATCCGAACTTCGTATGGTGCCGTCCCTTTCACTCATGCCGTTCGCCGCGCTCGGACGTTAGAGGCGCCACCGCGAACCGAAAACGAAGTATCTGCCTCTCTCTCGCACATGTATATTCGAGCGCGGAGAGGGAAATACTTCGTTTTCAGATCGCGGTAGGCCCTCTGGTCTGACGGCTCCTATTCCTGGATGGTGCGCGTATCAGAATGTGAAATACCTTTGGCAAAACGGAACAAGTTGTTAAATAGCTTCCATTAATTGGAGAAAATATTACCAACTGTTATTATTATCACGCGAAACACTGAATATTGAAGCAACGTCCATAGGGGCCTGTTACATGGTTATTATTTACGCGATATACTCAATATCACGATCCGTATTACGTGCAATGAATATTGAAGAAAAATCCATACGATTTTGAAAACCACGATAATATTGACACACCATTATTGTGATAATATTAAGCGTTTAACAGACCCCATACAATTTTAAAAATCGCGATTATATTGACACATAATATTGAGTGTAAAGGACCTTACTTAATAGAATTTGGCGGAGAATAGAGAGCTGCTACCGCGAAACGAAAACGAACGAACATCGTGTATCCCTCTGTGTCGCTCGATTTTGCAAGTTCGACAGAGAGGGAGATACACGAACTTCATTTGTTTTCGTTCGCGTTAGCAGCTCTGACTTCTCAACAAAAATACTGACTGGCACATCAATATTTAACAATTGCACATCTGAACTGAATTTTAATGAACGATTAGTATTTTAGCTATACAAATCAGTACTGATTACGGTGTCAAATTTTTTATGTGCCTTTAAATACTACCCTTATAAAAATGCTTAGGATTAACTTGCAAAGATACTAGCCTTTGCCCGTGACGTCGTCAGCGTAATCTTTTACTCCCTATTCCATATGTTAATCCAGACTACAGACTATATTTCTATACGAAGTTTCATCATAATCCGTTGTTGTAATGTTTTTATTTTATACATTTTTGTACACTATTTCTTTCTTCGTTTGCATAACTGTCACGAATAAATGTTTACTTTATTTCTTACTTATTTATTTCACCCGAGCGAAGCCGGGCTTTCATCTAGTTAAAATAAAATACTTATGTGTATATTCAGAGTTTTAACATATACCTACTATCGGTAAAAAATATTAAATGCACACTTTTGTGAAACGCAATGATCGCAATCGGCTATGTGCGGCACCACAGAAAAATATTTATTAGGATTCGGTACAAAATAATCGATTTCGATAATTTTTGTGTTGCCATAGTACAGCACTATTTCACTCACACATATATGCATTTATTTTTGGTAAAGCGTAATTTTTGAATTTGTTGTTCTCGTACATCCTAATTCTATGGTTACTACACACACCCGTCTCCAGACTGGCGTGTCTAAATACAACATGTTACTATACACGCACACGTCCCCACACTGGCGAGTATAAATACTACATGTTACTATGTACTATCACTTATTATGTGATGTTACTTACTACACACACCCGTCTCCAGACTGGCGTGTTTAAATTCCTCATGTTATTACACGCACACATCTCCAGACTGTCGTGTTTAGACAGACTTTTACTCACCACTATATATAGTAAACAACGGACTGTAATATTATTTTTAATTGTTCCCTCTTATTAAGAAAACTGCTCAGTATCTCTGTCAATACTAAGATATAGCATATGCTGCATGTTATATCACAAATATCACAATCATGAAAATTTGATTATCAGTTACGGGTTCCGTTTATGATATATTGAGCTCTTCTTTTTTTTTTTTGCCAAGAGCAGACTTTTACTCTTACGGGTATTACTAGTATATGCGTGGAATCTGTCAACTTGTCAGACTTTATTTTTATACAGTGCTTCTTTTTTCATAAATTAGTATAATCTAAGTCTCTAGTTTCAGATTGTTGAGAATTCCTTGTTGTATTTGGACTCTTTACATTAAGGTCAGACTCTGGTAAAACAATTAAAGTTAAGATATATTCTTAGGAATGTGATGATGATGCTAATACTGTTGTTATTTTTTGCAAGCATTGTTTTTCATTAAATAATTTACAAAATTGGTTCTTAGTGAAGGTAAATTAGATAGTGTTACCTGCAGTAGTAGGCATAATTGTAATTTACTAATTATTTAACTGTGTATGCTGTACTCAAAGTGGACTTTATTTTGTAAATTTTGTTTCTATAAACTGACATCAGTTGATAGTGACTATATATAATCAGTTTTGATGTCTGACTTTATAAACTGGACTTAACACACATTATTTAAAATAATTCAGAGTTTCAGGCTTAGGAGTACAGTTTTATAATATTTTTACACATGTTATTCCTTTAAACTGACTTGGGTTCAAATAACTCAGATGTGTGTTATGTATTTATATCAATTTATTAAATAAGTATCTCACAGTTATGCATCTGATATAGAAATCAGATTATCTATTTTACTGCAGTCATGACACTCATGACACAAGATTCAGCTGTCTATTACCTACTGTATGAATTTAGGCTTGAGTGCCCAGTCAGTCACGAATGTCACATTTGATTGATGATGCATACAACTTCTCAACCAACTTAAGTACCTGAATTAAAGCTGAACATAGCCTTGTTAGGCTAGATGTTGTATCTTACGATCACGCCGCCCAGATGCAGCGGTCGCACGCTCGTGCTGGCTTCGTGCTGATGACGGTGTTTTTTTGTCATGGTGCTGCTTCAACCTTAATTGCTCATGCTGGCTCCTCTGAAACCACCATCGCTCACGCCGGTATCTCTCCTCCTCAACAACTCGCCAAAACGCCGTTCTGACCGCTTCCGCGGTCACTGACTTAGTTTCGCCCTCAAGTGCATCACATAAATCGCGAACCTGTTCTTGGTCTCCTTGGCAAAGGCGGCCGACGACCATGCTTAAGCATATTATCTGATTATAATTCTGAAATATACACACAACCCAATTAATGGACCATAGTCCCTGACTCAAGTATTTTTCATTAATATACTGTAAAACACTTAATTCAGTTCGTAATTTTATTACTAAGACATTCAATTCCACTAAATATATGATGTTCCAGTTTCAGTAAATATATGGTAGTTATAAAGTACTTTAGTCTCCTCGAATAGCACTAATAGAAATTATTGCATTCTCTTGTTACTCATCAACAACAAATAAAATAACTAGTTAAGTACATAACTTAAAAGAATATAACTCATATCTCCTATGTAGGTAGTCGATTCATTGTATTTTCACCAGTTCCAACAGTTACGACCTTACGACATACTTACATCCTAAAATCATGTTAACATTCCTGTTTTACAACAGAAAAACGATCTTGTAATGTTTGTATTTCAAAAATCTCTTATTGTACTATATGTACATACTAATACTATATATGTTGTGTCTGTATCTGTACAATATATTATGCACTTAACTCACGTTATAATATACCCTTAGTTTTAACTTTACCTTTTAAGTTCCAAACTTCTCTAAGTCAGACTTTTTAATCCAGTAAAATTGATATTTGATAAGTAGATGACACGCAGATTTCTTCGGCACGTAGTTACTTATCTCCATAGTTCCTTTTGTGAATTTGAGAGATTTTTAAAACCCAGGATTTCTTCTTCTTAGTACAATAGTTTAATAATTTTTACAACAATAATAACATTTTATGCAGTTCCGTTACGTCAACATCAAGTCGCTGGACTCGCTGGCTGTCATCTGTCATCCTCGCCATTTTTTTTAATACTAGATTAAAGCCCGGCTTCGCTCGGGTGTAATAAATAAGAAAGAAATAAAGTAAACATTTATTCGTGACAGTTATGCAAACGACGAAAGAAATAGTGTACAAAAATGTATAAAATAAAAACATTACAACAACGGATTATGATGCAACTTCGTATAGAAATATAGTCTATGGAACAGGGAGTAAAAGATTACGCTGACGACGTCACGGGCAAAGGCTAGTATCTTTGCAAGTTAATCCTAAGCATTTTTATAAGGGTAGTATTTAAAGGCACATAAAAAATTTGACACCTTAATCAGTACTGATTTGTATAGCTAAAATACTAATCGTTCATTAAAATTCAGTTCAGATGTGCAATTGTTAAATATTGATGTGCCAGTCAGTATTTTTGGTGCGAAGTCAGAGCTGCTAACGCGAACGAAAACAAATGAAGTTCGTGTATCTCCCTCTCTGTCGAACTTGCAAAATCGAGCGACACAGAGGGAAATACACGATGTTCGTTCGTTTTCGTTTCGCGGTAGCAGCTCTCTATTCTCCGCCAAATTCTCTTAAGTGCCCTTTACACTCAATATTATGTGTCAATATTATCGCGATTTTTAAAATTGTATGTGGTCTGTTAAACGCTTAATATTATCACAATACTGGTGTGTCAATATTGCCGTGGTTTTCAAAATCGTATAGACTTTTCTTCAATATTCATTGCACGTGATACGGATCGTGATATGAGTATATCGCGTGCACGGATCTATACCTAAACCGGATTGAGTACTGTGACGAAAAAGTGTGACCGACAGAGAAGCCAAACTCGAGGATTGCATCTCGTTTTAATTAGGGTGACCAAGTACATCTGTGGATATGAGGATTATTTCTAATTAGGTTCTATGTACAATGAAATACTCAACTAAATTAGGTAGTAAATAAAATAAGAATATTTTTCAAAGAAATATTTATTTTGGCTAATCACAAGTTTGTGTATCCAATTATCCATACATTGTTAAACAATATAGTCTTGTGTAATTTTTGCCTAAGCCCTACTTTATTTTCCAAATCTCTTAACAAATGTGTTCTCCCGTGATGGGCCATGCGTAAATTAAAAAAAGACAAGGACAAGTTTTAATTCACCATCAACAGATCAGCACGGTGGTGCCATGATATACGAGTTCGGTAGGTAACAATACAATATAACTGTTACCGAACTTGCCGGTATCCAATTGAGCTGAAATATAGCATACTTATGTACAGTATGCGTGAAAATTAGCATACTGTACATAAGTATGCAAAATTTCAACTCAATTGGATACCGGAAAGTAGCTGTAAAATGGTTAAAAAATTGGAACGACAACTTAAGTACTTGCACAGTTTAATCACATACAGTCCAAGTTAAACAAAAGCTCATAATGATAACAAAATTGTTAAAAGATTGAATTTCAACTGACCTTTAGAAAAGGTTTTCTCACTAAACACTTAATAACGAATATTTCTGCAAAACCAGCCCAAGTCATAGTCACCCTAATCAGTTTGACATTTGTCTTGTCGTTTTATCGTAAAATATAACAAATTGTTCCTTACCTGTGAAATGATATTCCACAATTAATAAAACTTTCACTTTTACAACCCTTTACACAACATGTTTTCACTTTTTCAACTAATTTCATCAGCCGCTTATTTTCATAATTTCAAATTTGACACCATTAAGGTTGGGGATACCAATTAATATTTGAACAATATTACTATATTTATTGCAATACTAGGTTTTAGTCAGTTAATAATGTTGATATTTTATACAATTACGAATGAGGTCAAATGTAAATTATGCCTGATAAATATGCAGTACTAGTTAGTACAAGCAAGTAATTGTTTTCAGTATTCTAAAATACCACAACATTTTTTTTTTTACACTGGCAAGTTGTTCGAGTGGGACACCGCCCTCCGGTTGGTTGCTCTCGCTCGGACCGCTTTCTCTAGTCTGTCTGTCATAACAGGATATTAACTGTATTACGCTAGAATAAGGTTCAAGTTTGACTGGCTCATAAAAGTTTGTACTCAATCCGGTTTAGGTATAGATCCGTGATCGCGTGATAATAACAACCATGTAACAGGCCCCTATGGATGTTGCTTCAATATTCAGTGTTTCGCGTGATAATAATAACAGTTGGTAATACTTTCTCCAATTAATGGAAGCTATTTAACAACTTGTTCCGTTTTGCCAAAGGTATTTCACATTCCGATACGCGCACCATCCAGGAATAGGAGCCGTCAGACCAGAGGGCCTGCCGCGATCTGAAAACGAAGTATTTCCCTCTCCGCGCTCGAATATGCAAGTGCGACAGAGAGGCGTATATATTTAGTTTTCGGTTGGTAGCACTTTAGTCCGAGCAGGCACGTAGATATAGAACTTCTAAGGGGGGGGACGGGCGGACGCGCCATCAGGACATTACATAATAAATGAAGGCGCGAGCGTAGCGAGCGCGAAATTTTGCTTTAGCAAAAAGCCGGCCAAGTGCGTGTCGGACCACGCACAATGAAGGGCTCCATTCCCACCACTGCCACTCCACATGTGAAACCACTATCCTGTACTTTTTTTTATATCACGCCTGTGAAAAACAAGCGTAATAAGGGTTCCGATTTTTTTTCTTTTTGAAGTACGGAACCCAAAAAACTTAAATTGAAAGACAATGAGGTACCTACATACATTTTGATAGAAGTGCGGAAAATATGTTCTTCATAAGTCCTGAGAGATCTTGCCACGAGCAAAAAGCACGATGTAGTTCTAGTTTCGTCAAGTCCGTCTGTCTGTCCGTATCTCATAGGCATTTTAATCCAAAACTACACACAACAAAACAAAGAAATAAAATTTGGATTAAAGAGACAAGATTGTAAGCCGCTACGCAGTAAACTAAAAAATAAAAAGGGGGCACTCCATACAAGTAACTTAAAATAAAATAAAAATTCTAGGTTAACATGTGGCACATCAATGGCGATTGGTCTTCAAAAATAAATATGAGGTTTCTCAGCAGTTTTATAGATTAAGTGAATATGATCGGAGAGGAGAGGAGGATTAGCTTGTCCATGATTTTTTTTCTTATTAATTACTTTCACCGAAAAATGATTTGAAAAAGACAGGTCCAATAGTTTCTAAGTTAGGTATCGCTGAAAAACTGCCTCGCCCTTAAAGTGCCGTGAGTTTCCTATAAAAATACGACCCCTGCTAACTCACAGTATATGATAGTGGTTCTAAACCAGTACCAGTAGCAGCAGGTACAGAACCCCCCACAGTGCGCCGCCCAAACCGCACTTGGCCGCTTTTATTTAATATGATATATGGATCAATAAGGAAAGTGACCATCCAATCTTGCAACATCGTAAAACTTGAGCTTGTTGTGCACCACGCGAAAAACTGCGAAACTTTTTCACAAGTTTGTCGATCGCAAAATGTAGGTAGTACTTTTTTTAAGTTCATTAAATTTACATCAATTCGGCCCAACTGTGCAGCTTAGGGACAAAGCTATGGCCCTTCCAAGATGGTCAGATTTTGCTGTCGAAAAACGCACGGTTTATGACTTTTAGAACAAGCTGCGAAATTTCGCAGTTCCTCGCGTGGCCGCGGGCTCAAATTATTCGATGCAGCCAATCTAGACTGTTAACACTACCCTCACTGATCCATACTACATACTAAAAACCAGAAGTATATCGTGCTTTGCGATTTTAATGACGATTCCACTGGGTATAGGGCAATGAGTACATTATATGGTATAGGGCGAGTGCCAAGAATCGGGACGAGTGAAAATTACATTTCCGTACGTGTATATTAGGGGGAAAAATTCGCACTGATCAATCGCCTCAATTGCGGTCGTGGGATTCCTTTCCGGCTCTAGGAATAAACATGGTACCATCGAGCCCTAAGGGGGGGGTCCGGCGGACGGTCGAAGAAAGTCAAAGAACATTCCGTGTGTTGTCTGTCACACATATAATTTTTTAACTTCCCATCGACCTATGAACTTGAAATTAGGTTATCACCTAATGTATATATAATGTTAATTATGAAGTATATTTTACCAAAAATATCAATATATTGATAAATCACATTTGTTTTTTAGTTGTACGGAACCCTCAGTGTGCGACTCCGACGCACTTGGCTGGTTTTTATTACATTTTGAATTTTATTTCTCTTATATTAAAATACCCTATTCGTTTTACAGTTGACGCCTGACGTCTTACCACGAACCAAAAATGAACTATCTACCTCTCTGTCGTTCGAATATACATGTGCGAGAGAGAGGCAGATACTTCGTTTTCGGTTCGCGGTAGCGCCTCTAACGTCCGAGACTAGCTAGCACGATTATATCGTTACGTATTATGTGACGTTTTAATACATTTCGCCCATATAACGTGACGGTATAAGTTATCGTGCTAGCTAGGCTGATACCGCTTGAAAACTACAAAAACAAAACGCTGCAGACGCGGCTAGCCAAATCCATTTTAAATTTACGTTCAAATTTAGATTTACGATTACACGAAGAAAACATCACGAAGAAAATATAATAATAATAATAAATAGACCGTAAGCAACTATATTTAATCTGTACCCGCTGGTAGATTTTTGACGTTTCTTTTTTTAAATTATTTAATGGCACTGTGGCAATGGAACTTACTGTGAACATCCAACAATAAATATATATATAGCTCATTTAAATTTAACTTTGTGTAGAAGCTCACGGAATTTCCAATTGAACACCCCTGGGCTGTGTTCCGAATCACGCTTATAACGCTCACAACGCTTACTTATACAGTGCTAACGGCCGGTCCGAATCAGTTAGCGCGCTCAAGGCCGCGTAAGTGGTGTTTTGTTTCGGACCAGTCATGAGCGTGTTTACTGTCATGTTCATGTCAACGTCGACTGAATTTGAATTTTGAGTTCGTCAATTAATCGTAGTCGGAAATCCTGGGCTGGGTTTTTGATTTGCAGAAAATTGAAATTAATGGCAATCTGCAACTAACTAATATAAAACTACTACTACTACTACCACTACTTTACTAGTTAGTAAACTAGGCTGACACGACGACCAAAAATTAGTATTAGTTGTTGTGTAGTAGACAAGAGCACGCCACTTTTCTGTACTGCGCTATTTTTCGCCAGCTTGCACCGGCTCCAAGCTCACACAGGTCCTCGTCCACCAAATCCTTGCAGCGATACTTGGGGCGATCCACAGGACGCCGTCCGGTTGGTCGGCTCAAGTATGCTCTCACCTGGCGATCTTCTCGAGGTGACCAAACCCATAACATTTGGTTCGGCCACCAGCTCTTCTATTTCGGCATTTTTACGTATCATCTAACTCCCAAGTCCCATCGTCTCTTTTCACTGGTCCCAGGATTTTTTGGAACACCTTACGTTCTGCTTCTAACAGGCTAACTGTTAAATAGCGTCCAGGCCTCACACCCATATACATTAAGATGGGGCGGATTGCGGTCTTATATATCCGAAGTTTAGATCGTTTACTGAGGAGCTTGGACGCCAACACTGTGTGCAGAGCAACACAGCAGCGTAAGGTGTTCTGGGCCCTTACCGCGAAGTGCAAACGAAATTTTCCTTCTCTGTCATACTTGCACGTTCGTACGTAAGTGCGACAGAGAGAGAAAACTTCGAAAGCCGTTCGCGGTAGGCACTCTGGATACGGGTGTTAATTTTTTTCTCTCTAGCATGCGTATCAGTGACAATGCATCCGAGATATTAATTTGGACACTCCCTTGTAAGAGGTTTCTTTCTCCTACAAGTAGGACTTCTAGTTTGGCACGACTGTTTCTGAAACGCATGTGGGGATATTCCGTCTTCCATGATTAATCCTGAGCCCCACTTTCGCTGCTTCTTGATCCAACATTCTCGCTGACATTTCCACCCTTTTTCGGTTTTTGCATAGCAAACCAAAGTCTGCGTAGACGCGTAGAAATCATAGGCTGATAGGGTCAACACTATCAGCCTATGTTTTCCATTTAGTTCAATTCCCTAATCCTGTGAAAGCAGTTTCCGAACGACATGTTCCAGGACCAAATTGAAGAGCATAGGAGATAGTAAAATTAGTGATTATTATATTATAGTAATAAATAAACTAATATAACCGGTGAAGTTTTGTTTTTTCGCGCCTATAATGAGATGTCATAACGGCTGTGTTCCGAATCACGCTCACAGCGCTGTGAGCGCGCTCACGGTCGGACCGATTCACGCTCACAGCGTTTACACGAGATGTCGTGACGTCATTGATGACGTCATGGACGGCGCTCACGGTGCTCACACTCCCAGCCGTAAGCACCTTGAGCGCAAACGTCAAGTTGACGTTTGACATTTCATTTTAGGCGCGAAAAATAAACTTTACAGTTATATTACTTTATTTATTAGTTTTTTTTTGTACTTTGTCGGTAGCAAACAAGCGTACGGCCAGCCTGATGGTAAGTGGTCATCGCAGCCTATGGACGCCTGCAACTCCAGGGGTGTCACATGCGCATAACCAACTCTTTAAAATTTTATATACTCCTTTCTTGAAGAACCCGATACTGTAGTCCTTCGGGAAAACCTCGGCAGGGAGTTCATTCCACAGTCAGAGCGTCCAATGGACAAAATTCCTCTGAAACCGTACCGTACGCGACCATTCAGGTTCTAAGGTGTGAAGATGAACTATTCCCTATGCTCTACAATTTGGTCCTGGAAAATGTCGTCAGTTTTATATTAGTTCGTTGCAGATTGCGATTAATTTCAATTTTCTACAGATCAAAAACCCAGCCCAGAATTTCATACTATGATTAATTGACGAACTCAAAATTCAAATTCAGTTGACGTTTGACAGTAAACACGCTCATGACCGGTCCGAAACAAAACACCGCTCACGCGGCCTTGAGCGCGCTAACTGATTCGGACCGGCCGCCAGCACTGTAAGCGTTGTGAGCGCTGTGAGCGTGATTCGGAACACAGCCAACGTGTCAAACGTCAACTTGACGTTTGCGCTCAAGGTGCTTACGGCTAGGAGTGTGAGCACCGTGATCGCCGACCATGACGTCATCAATGACGTCACGAAATCTCGTGTAAGCGCTGTGAGCGTGAATCGGTCCGACCGTGAGCGCGCTCAAAGCGCTGTGAGCGTGATTCGGAACACAGCCCTGGTGTTCAATTGAAATACCGTGAACTATGTTGAGCCATATCTTAGTTAAATGAAATTAAACAAACATTTTACTAAAGAGCAGATTTATTTTTTAATGTATCTCATCTCTTATCCGGGAAAACGATATATCTTCGTCCTTTCACAGAGTTCTACGTTTTACAACCACAATACTCGTACATTTTGCAAAATGAGAACGTGCATGCCTTGCCACATACGATGCACTTCACTATCTTCCATTTGTTGTCCAAACAATGGTTAATACGCGCTTCCAGATGAATTTTCGATTAGCTACACACTGTTTCGTTTGTTTACTGCTTAGTAAACTATTAATACTCCAATTTAAATAACAACATTAGAAAAAATTAAAAAAATATTCAGAGACGACTAGACGAAATTCCGAGGAGACGCCATTTTATTTTTATTTGTCACTTTATTTTGGCGTTTGACGTAGGCAGTAGCCAATCAAAGCTCAGTATGTCGTCAAAATCTTTTGACACAATATGGACGCTATCATACACGTTTCGTTCTACGTAGATAAACAGCCGTGGTCTGAACCCTTACTAGTCTGTGGAGTTTACTTAATGAAACAGTGCGCATGCTACTTTCAGTTTTCGATTTACCTCCGCGCTGTGCACTTCTTTTGGACGGGTCATTTTTGTGGGAAAACAAATAATTTGGCTTGTAATTTGGAATTCGATTCGCTTTTCTACTGGGTTTTGGTTTGGTTGTTTATTTAATTTCAAACACAACGTCGTGGCTGTGTTATTTTGTTTTCTGGTTACCTCTGTGAACTGTTTTTTTTTTGTTTAGGCATCTCTTATTGGAAAAAACTTTTCGGCTAGTGGTTTTGGAATCCGATTATGCTTTGTTGGTTTTTTTTCGCAGCGTCGAACTATCTTTGTTATTTTAATCCATTTTTGACTGGGATAGATAGGTAAATAAAATATAAATGCTTTCAATTATTCATTAGTTTGTATCAGCCTATGTTTGAAATTGTATAAATCTGCTCGTTTACTAAAATAATATAAAGGAATTCGCAGTTTCGAAAGTTACAGCTACGATTACTATTTCTCGTCATTTTTTGCAAATAAATGAATAGTCAGTAGGTATATATTTTTTAGCGAAACCAAGCGAACTACAAACGAAAATAAGAGAACTACAATCAACTACAAATGACACTGAACAATATTCGGCTGTAAAAAGAAAGATTTCTACAAGTTGGAAATACTTTGATGTCCTCATAGCCGGATTACGTGAATTTTTTCTTCCTTTTTATTTATCGCCTATTTTAGGCTACTACAAACGAAAATAAGAGAACTACAATCAACTAAAAACGACACTGAACAAAATTCGACTGTAAAAGTAAAGATTTCTACAACTTGGAAATACTTTGATGTCCTCATAGCTGGATTACGTGACTTTTTTCTTCTTTTTTGTTTATCGCCTATTTTAGGCTACTACAAACGAAAATAAGAGAACTACAATCAACTACAAACGACACTGAACAATATTCGACTGTAAAAGTAAAAATTTCTACAAGTTGGAAATACTTTGATGTCCTCATAGCCGGATTACGTAACTTTTTTCTTCTTTTTTGTTTATCGCCTATTTTAGGCTACTGCAAACGAAAATAAGAGAACTACAATCACCTACAAACGACACTGAACAATATTCGACTGTAAAAGTAAAGATTTCCACAAGTTGGAAATACTTCAATTTTCTCGTGACTTTTTTCCTTTAATTACTGCTAGTGCTATAATTAGGCTACTACAAACGAAAAAAAGAGAACTACAATCAACTACAAACGACACTGAACAATATTCGGCTGTAAAAAGAAAGATTTCTACAAGTTGGAAATACTTTGATGTCCTCGTAGCCGGATTACGTGAATTTTTTCTTCCTTTTTGTTTATCGCCTATTTTAGGCTACTACAAACGAAAATAAGAGAACTACAATCAACTACAAACGACACTGAACAAAATTCGACTGTAAAAGCAAAGATTTCTACAACTTGGAAATACTTTGATGTTCGCATAGCCGGATTACGTGACTTTTTTCTTCTTTTTTGTTTATCGCCTATTTTAGGCTACTACAAACGAAAATAAGAGAACTACATTCAACTACAAACGATACTGAACAATATTCGACTGTAAAAGTAAAAATTTCTACAAGTTGGAAATACTTTGATGTCCTCATAGCCGGATTACGTAACTTTTTTCTTCTTTTTTGTTTATCGCCTATTTTAGGCTACTACAAACGAAAATAAGAGAACTACAATCAACTACAAACGACACTGAACAATATTCGACTGTAAAAGTAAAGATTTCCACAAGTTGGAAATACTTCAATTTTCTCGTGACTTTTTTCCTTTAATTACTGCTAGTGCTATAATTAGGCTACTACAAACGAAAAAAAGAGAACTACAATCAACTACAAACGACACTGAACAATATTCGGCTGTAAAAAGAAAGATTTCTACAAGTTGGAAATACTTTGATGTCTTCATAGCCGGATTACGTGAATTTTTTCTTCCTTTTTGTTTATCGCCTATTTTAGGCTACTACAAACGAAAATAAGAGAACTACAATCAACTACAAACGACACTGAACAAAATTCGACTGTAAAAGTAAAGAATTCTACAAGTTGGAAATACTTTGATGTCCTCATAGCCGGATTACGTAACTTTTTTCTTCTTTTTTGTTTATCGCCTATTTTAGGCTACTACAAACGAAAATAAGAGAACTACAATCAACTACAAACGACACTGAACAATATTCGGCTGTAAAAAGAAAGATTTCTACAAGTTGGAAATACTTTGATGTCCTCATAGCCGGATTACGTGAATTTTTTCTTCCTTTTTGTTTATCGCCTATTTTAGGCTACTACAAACGAAAATAAGAGAACTACAATCAACTACAAACGACACTGAACAAAATTCGACTGTAAAAGTAAAGATTTCTACAAGTTGGAAATACTTTGATGTCCTCATAGCCGGATTACGTGACTTTTTTCTTCTTTTTTGTTTATCGCCAATTTTAGGCTACTACAAACGAAAATAAGAGAACTACAATCAACTACAAACGACAGTGAACAATATTCGACTGTAAAAGTAAAGATTTCCACAAGTTGGAAATACTTCAATTTTCTCGTGACTTTTTTCCTTTAATTACTGCCAGTGCTATAATTAGGCTACTACAAACGAAAATAAGAGAACTACAATCAACTACAAACGACACTGCACAATATTCGTTTGTAAAAGTAAAGAGTTCCACAAGTAGGAAATAGTTTGATGTCCTCATAGCCGGATTACGTGACTTTTTTCTTCCTTTTTGTTTATCGCCTATTTTAGGCTACTACAAACGAAAATAAGAGAACTACAATCAACTACAAACGACACTGAACAATATTCGACTGTAAAAGTAAAGATTTCCACAAGTAGGAAATAGTTTGATGTCCGTATAGCCGGATTACGTAACTTTTTTCTTCTTTTTTGTTTATCGCCAATTTTAGGCTACTACAAACGAAAATTAGAGAACTACAAACGACACTGAACAAAATTCGACTGTAAAAGTAAAGATTTTCAGAAGTTGGAAGTACTTCAATTTTCTCTTGACTGGATTAACATAACTTTTTTCCTTTAATAACTGTTAGTGCTATAACTGGGCTACTACAAACGAAAATAAGAGAACTACAATCAACTACAAATGACATTGAGCAATATTCGACTGGAAAAGTAAATATTTCCACAAGTTGGAAATACTTTGATGTCCTCGTACCCGGATTATGTAACTTTTTTCTTCTTATTTATTAATCTCCAATTTTAGGCTACTACAAACGAAAATAAGAGAACTACAATCAACTACAAATGACATTGAGCAATATTCGACTGGAAAAGTAAATATTTCCACAAGTTGGAAATACTTTGATGTCCTCGTACCCGGATTATGTAACTTTTTTCTTCTTATTTATTAATCTCCAATTTTAGGCTACTACAAACGAAAATAAGAGTACTACAATCAACTACAAACCACTATAAACAATATTCAACTCTAAAAAGTAAAAAATAAAATATTTTCAAGTACCTAGAGATTATTTTTACTTTTAGTTTCTGGTTTTTTAATGTTCCTCCAAGTATTTTTTTACGCAACTACAAACAAAATGATTTTCACTACATTCAACTACAAACGATTCTGAACGTAAATAAACCATTAAAGTATTTTTTTTTTAAAGTGGGGGGCTGGAGTTTTTTTCCGGGTCCCCTAATTATTTTTCTACGCAACTACAAACGAAATGCTTTTCACTACAATCAACTACAAACGATTCGGAACGAGTATTATTTGTTAAAGTATTGTTTTTTTTTATTTGAGGGCTAAGGTTTTTCCGGGTCTCCTAATTTTTTTTTTACGCTACTACAAACGAAATGTTTTTTACTACAATCAACTACAAACGATTATGAACGAGATTCAATCGATAAACTCGAGTGTTTTTAATGTGGGGGGCCCGAGGTTTTTTTATGCCCCCGTATTTTTTTTTCCTCGCAACTACAAACGAAATGCTTTTCACTACAATCTACTACAAACGATTCTAAACCAGATTCAATTGATAAAGTTATGTTTTTTGAAAGTGGGGGGCTGAGTTTTTTTTCATCTCTTTCTATTTTTTTCTTCACGCAACTACAAACGAAATGCTTTTCACTACAATCAACTACAAACGATTCTTATCGAGAATCGATGGTTAAAGTAAGGTTTTTTAAAAGTGGGGGGCTGGGGTTTTTTTCATGTCTCCCTAATTTTTTTTTCACGCAACTACAAACGAAATGCTTTTCACTACAATCAACTACAAACGATTCTTATCGAGAATCGATGGGTAAAGTAAAGTTTTTTGAAAGTGGGGGGCTGGGGTTTTTTCCGGGTCCCCTAATTTTTTTTTCACGCAACTACAAACGAAATGTTTTTCACTACAATCAACTACAAACGAAAGACTATCAAAAAAAATTTTTTCGAAAAATAACGGCCAAAGTGGGGGGCCAACTTCACAGAGGTCAAGATCAGCCCTAGAAAAAAAGAAATGGTTCGTCCACCATTAAGCTTTATGTAATTAAGGTGATGCCACGATTCTGTGAACCACACCCCCGTGTAACAGATTTGCGTAAATCTTTTGCGCACGATTAAACGAGGCGCAAGTGCAACACTCTTCGGGAATGGCTTCTTTGGACAAATTTATAATATCTGGCTTTGTGGAGTTTTTTTCCTACTTTCTCTTGTGAGGGTTTTGATGAGGTAAAATACCGTAAAATGGGGTGAGTAGGGTCAAAACTAAAATTCAAACCTCGATAACATTTTATTTTTACATATGAAAACTGAATGGTGGATATAATAAGTGTTCCGGACGTTTGTATTTTAGTTTTTATTTTATTTTTGGTAGTTCCATTTCATAACTTTGACGATAAAGAGGAAAACCCACCTCACCTCGTCGTGCCTCGTATTTGGGGTGAGAGGAAGGTTGTTGGATCGTTTTTAGGGTTCCGTACCCAAAGGGTAAAAACGGGACCCTATTACTAAGACTTCGCTGTCCGTCCGTCCGTCCGTCTGTCACTGTCACCAGGCTGTATCTCAAGAACCGTGATAGTTAGACAGTTGAAATTTTCACAGATTGTGTATTTCTGTTGCCGCTATAACAACAAATACTTAAAACAAAATAATAATAATAATTAATGGGGGCTCACATACAAAAAACGTGATATTTTAGCCCTTTTTCATGGCTACCACTCGCCGAGCTAGACCTCAAGAACCGTAATCGTTGTATTGTGGCTACAACAACAATTACTAAAATCAAAATAATAATAATAAATAAGGGGGGCTCCCATACAACAGAGTAGTTGCCGCTACAACAACAAATACAAAAAAAGCTCAATAAAACAAGTGTTTAATGGCACCAGCTTTTAGCCTTTTTTCTGGTACGCTTCGTGCGCGAGTCCGACTCGCACTTGACCGGTTTTTTTATTATTATGCGTATTACTATAGCTACATTTTAAATTGGAATACATTATTTTTGTAGCAGTAGCCTTAAAATCCCTTCTCACCCCCTCTCAAACCTTCTCTCCCCATTCATAACCCACCTCTCCCCGCGAAACCTACTCACCGCGATTTACGGTACCATCATTTAATATTAATTGTGTTGTGTGGAAATGTTTTATTAAGTAGGCTGAGGGAAAAATGGAAATCAAAAACTCATCTTTGGAATAGTTTCTATTGACAAAATCTTAAAGTTATCATGTTTCGGCTACAATTAGAAAAACAGTCATATATTTGAAAACCAATCATTATTGTTTTCTCGTCTCAGGACGACGTTTCAAACAATGCGTTATTTTTCAGTGAGTTCTGCTGAAAGGACTACGGAGAGGAGGGTACTATGGCCAATGAAAAACACCGGTGGTTAGTGATTGTGAAACGTGATAAATCTAAAGATCAAGTCTAGACCAAAAGCAGAAACACTATCCTCTACACAATATGTACTCCAATGGGTGCGCTCCAAGAGGAATGGCGCAGTAAATGGTTATCATAGATCATTTGGGGCAATTTTAATTGATACGCGTAATTCAACGACCAGGGAATATTTTTTCTGTAACTATGACTCAAGTCGGCGCGATATCATTGCTATCCCAAACATATAGATGATGAATCGACTAACCTACAACAGGCGCCGGCACGACGATGGTGGCACCACTGGCACAATTCGCCAGACACGCCATGGCGATTAATGCGACGCCAGCTGTCACCGTGTTATAGCTGCGCAGACATGGAGCTGGGCTGACCTACAACTGGCGTCGCCACCAGCAGCCCGTGCCGCGCGCCCGCTGATGCAGCTCACGGTACGCTAGTATGGTGATGATGGCCACGCCAGACGTCGACGTGTTGTAGCTGTACAGATATGGAGCTGGACTGACCTACAGCTGGCGTCACCACCAGCCGCCCCAGCCGCGCGCCCGCTGATGCAGCTCACGGTACGCTAGTATGGTGATGATGGCCACGCCAGAGGTCGACGTGTTGTAGCTGTGCAGACATGGAGCTGGACTGACCTACAACTGGCGTCGCCACCAGCAGCCCCAGCCGCGCGCCCATTGATGCAGCTCACGGTACGCTAGTATGGTGATGATGGCCACGCCTGAGGTCGACGTGTTGTAGCTACCAGACATGGAGCTGGACTGACCTACAACTGGCGTCGCCACCATCAGCCCCAGCCGCGCGCCCGCTGATGCAGCTCACGGTACGCTAGTATGGTGATGATGGCCACGCCAGACGTCGTCGTGTTGTAGCTGTGCAGAGATGGAGCTGGACTGACCTACCGCTGGCGTCGCCACCAGCCGCCCCAGCCGCGCGCCCGCTGATGCAGCTCACGGTACGCTAGTATGGTGATGATGGCCACGCCAGAGGTCAACGTGTTGTAGCTGTACAGACATGGAGCTGGACTGACCTACAGCTGGCGTCACCACCAGCCGCCCCAGCCGCGCGCCCGCTGATGCAGCTCACGGTACGCTAGTATGGTGATGATGGCCATGCCAGAGGTCGACGTGTTGTAGCTGTGCAGACATGGAGCTGGACTGACCTACAACTGGCGTCGCCACCAGCAGCCCCAGCCGCGCGCCCATTGATGCAGCTCACGGTACGCTAGTATGGTGATGATAGCCACGCCAGAGGTCGACGTGTTGTAGCTGTGCAGACATGGAGCTGGACTGACCTACAACTGGCGTCGCCACCAGCAGCCCCAGCCGCGCGCCCATTGATGCAGCTCACGGTACGCTAGTATGGTGATGATAGCCACGCCAGAGGTCGACGTGTTGTAGCTGTGCAGACATGGAGCTGGACTGACCTACAACTGGCGTCGCCACCAGCAGCCCCAGCCGCGCGCCCATTGATGCAGCTCACGGTACGCTAGTATGGTGATGATGGCCACGCCAGAGGTCGACGTGTTGTAGCTGTGCAGACATGGAGCTGGACTGACCTACAACTGGCGTCGCCACCAGCAGCCCCAGCCGCGCGCCCATTGATGCAGCTCACGGTACGCTAGTATGGTGATGATAGCCACGCCAGAGGTCGACGTGTTGTAGCTGTGCAGACATGGAGCTGGACTGACCTACAACTGGCGTCGCCACCAGCAGCCCCAGCCGCGCGCCCATTGATGCAACTCACGGTACGCTAGTATGGTGATGATGACCACGCCAGACGTCGTCGTGTTGTAGCTGTACAGACATGGAGCTGGACTGACCTACAGCTGGCGTCACGACCAGCCGCCCCAGCCGCGCGCCCGCTGATGCAGCTCACGGTACGCTAGTATGGTGATGATGGCCACGCCAGAGGTCGACGTGTTGTAGCTGTGCAGACATGGAGCTGGACTGACCTACAACTGGCGTCGCCACCAGCAGCCCCAGCCGCGCGCCCATTGATGCAACTCACGGTACGCTAGTATGGTGATGATGACCACGCCAGACGTCGTCGTGTTGTAGCTGTACAGACATGGAGCTGGACTGACCTACAGCTGGCGTCACCACCAGCCGCCCCAGCCGCGCGCCCGCTGATGCAGCTCACGGTACGCTAGTATGGTGATGATGGCCACGCCAGAGGTCGACGTGTTGTAGCTGTGCAGACATGGAGCTGGACTGACCTACAACTGGCGTCGCCACCAGCAGCCCCAGCCGCGCGCCCATTGATGCAGCTCACGGTACGCTAGTATGGTGATGATGGCCACGCCAGAGGTCGACGTGTTGTAGCTGTGCAGACATGGAGCTGGACTGACCTACAACTGGCGTCGCCACCAGCAGCCCCAGCCGCGCGCCCATTGATGCAGCTTACGGTACGCTAGTATGGTGATGATGGCCACGCCAGAGGTCGACGTGTTGTAGCTGTGCAGACATGGAGCTGGACTGACCTACAACTGGCGTCGCCACCATCAGCCCCTGCCGCGCGCCCGTGGATGCAGCTCACCTTACGCTAGATACGCCATAGCGATGACGGCGACGCCGGACATCACCATGTTGTAGCTGGACTAACCTACAACTGGCGCCGCCACCAGCAGCCCTTGCTGTGCGCCTGTAGTCTGCAGCTCGCAGGCGCTCGCCGGTACGACGATGGTGGCGCCATACGCCAGACATGCCATGGAGATGATGGCGACGCCAGACATCACCATGTTGTAGCTGGACTAACCTACAACTGGCGCCGCCACCAGCAGCCCTTGCTGTGCGCCTGTAGTCTGCAGCTCGCAGGCGCTCGCCGGTACGACGATGGTGGCGCCATACGCCAGACATGCCATGGAGATGATGGCGACGCCAGACATCACCATGTTGTAGCTGGACTAACCTACAACTGGCGCCGCCACCAGCAGCCCTTGCTGTGCGCCTGTAGTCTGCAGCTCGCAGGCGCTCGCCGGTACGACGATGGTGGCGCCATACGCCAGACATGCCATGGAGATGATGGCGACGCCAGACATCACCATGTTGTAGCTGGACTAACCTACAACTGGCGCCGCCACCAGCAGCTCTTGCTGTGCGCCTGTAGTCTGCAGCTCGCAGGCGCTCGCCGGTACGACGATGGTGGCGCCATACGCCAGACATGCCATGGAGATGATGGCGACGCCAGACATCACCATGTTGTAGCTGGACTAACCTACAACTGGCGCCGCCACCAGCAGCCCTTGCTGTGCGCCTGTAGTCTGCAGCTCGCAGGCGCTCGCCGGTACGACGATGGTGGCGCCATACGCCAGACATGCCATGGAGATGATGGCGACGCCGGACATCACCATGTTGTAGCTGGACTAACCTACAACTGGCGCCGCCACCAGCAGCCCTTGCTGTGCGCCTGTAGTCTGCAGCTCGCAGGCGCTCGCCGGTACGACGATGGTGGCGCCATACGCCAGACATGCCATGGAGATGATGGCGACGCCAGACATCACCATGTTGTAGCTGGACTAACCTACAACTGGCGCCGCCACCAGCAGCCCTTGCTGTGCGCCTGTAGTCTGCAGCTCGCAGGCGCTCGCCGGTACGACGATGGTGGCGCCATACGCCAGACATGCCATGGAGATGATGGCGACGCCAGACATCACCATGTTGTAGCTGGACTAACCTACAACTGGCGCCGCCACCAGCAGCCCTTGCTGTGCGCCTGTAGTCTGCAGCTCGCAGGCGCTCGCCGGTACGACGATGGTGGCGCCATACGCCAGACATGCCATGGAGATGATGACGACGCCAGACATCACCATGTTGTAGCTGGACTAACCTACAACTGGCGCCGCCACCAGCAGCCCTTGCTGTGCGCCTGTAGTCTGCAGCTCGCAGGCGCTCGCCGGTACGACGATGGTGGCGCCATACGCCAGACATGCCATGGAGATGATGGCGACGCCAGACATCACCATGTTGTAGCTGGACTAACCTACAACTGGCGCCGCCACCAGCAGCCCTTGCTGTGCGCCTGTAGTCTGCAGCTCGCAGGCGCTCGCCGGTACGACGATGGTGGCGCCATACGCCAGACATGCCATGCAGATGATGGCGACGCCAGACATCACCATGTTGTAGCTGGACTAACCTACAACTGGCGCCGCCACCAGCAGCCCTTGCTGTGCGCCTGTAGTCTGCAGCTCGCAGGCGCTCGCCGGTACGACGATGGTGGCGCCATACGCCAGACATGCCATGGAGATGATGGCGACGCCAGACATCACCATGTTGTAGCTGGACTAACCTACAACTGGCGCCGCCACCAGCAGCCCTTGCTGTGCGCCTGTAGTCTGCAGCTCGCAGGCGCTCGCCGGTACGACGATGGTGGCGCCATACGCCAGACATGCCATGCAGATGATGGCGACGCCAGACATCACCATGTTGTAGCTGGACTAACCTACAACTGGCGCCGCCACCAGCAGCCCTTGCTGTGCGCCTGTAGTCTGCAGCTCGCAGGCGCTCGCCGGTACGACGATGGTGGCGCCATACGCCAGACATGCCATGGAGATGATGGCGACGCCAGACGTCACCGTGTTAATGTAGCTGTACAGCCCGAAACCTGGAATGATATTTACAGCACAGGTTAGGTTGGTATGTCGATTCGTCGTGGTACGCGAACATAAATAGGCTCCTGGCTGACCCTGGCTCCTTCTTGACCAAGTGAGCGAAGCGTCAGCTTGGGCAAAAATGCTCAGAGCCACTAGTTACTAGTCTACTAGAAGAGCGGCGTTCATTTAAAAATTGGTTTAACTTTGTTATTTTTTTTGACTCGTCGATTTTAATTTCTGAATTAATAAGATTTCCTAGACGAAATTTTAATACAACACTATATGCATAACTCATAAGACTACAGCAGCGCGGCGCACAGCGTCGTTGCGGGGCGGAGGCGGTTTTTCGATAAAGCGAACGCGGTCCGGGGCGCGGATACCGCGCGGGATAGCGGAGAAGAGGCGGCAAGCGTGACATATGAAGCGTAATCGGCAGTCGACAGATTCGGAAAGATCAAAAATGCAAAACCGCCTCAGGCCGCGCCGCGCCTGCTCTGTGCGTTTCGTGCTTACTACAGAAATTTTATGAAACAGCCCGGGATGACTTCCTAACTTAGTTTTGCTGATTTTAATGTAAAATTACTAAATGATTTTATTTAATGCAAGTTTTTTTTTGTGATGATGACCAGTCCCTAGTCTCGCGACCTAGACTAATATTCGACACACCTGCTCATTGTCGCTAATTTTCATGCAATCGGAACAGATTACGTGGGTAGAGACAGGGAAGATTCATAGTTTGCGGTGTATAAAATTTCGTTTAGTTGTGGTGACGTATTAATCAAAATTGGCCCGCAACACAAAATTTGTATTGTGACCCGTTCATCGCATATTAGATGGGGCTGTTGACACGTCGTACTTAAAACACAATAAAAAAAAACCAAGCGACTTTCATAAACAGTTTCACCCCAACACATCATCATCCTCCTAGCGTTATTCCCAGTACAGTTGCATCCTGAAGGATGCCTGGGGTCCGCTACCTAATCCCAAGAGTTGGCGTAGGCACTAATTTTTACGGAAGCTACTGCCATCTGACCTTCCAACCCGAGGGGAAAACTAGACCTTATTGGGATTAGGCTTGTCAAGTGAGTGGGCAACTTTCACCCCAACACATATGTATCGAAATTACCCGCATAATGGTATCATTAAAACATATATGGCATGAATAGAGTGAGAGCAGCTAAAACCTTTATGGTCTAATCTTGTGGGGATCAGCTGCAGATATTGAAACTGTTTTTATTTTGCAAAAAAGGGCTATCCGGGCAATTTATAACTTGGGGTCGCGTGACTCATTAAGAGAATTTTTCAAAGAAATAGATATTCTAACCCTGCCGTCCCTATACGTATTTGAAATAATAATGTATGTTAGGAAGAATTTGTGCAATTTCCCAACGAACGCTGATAAACCAATAGCCACCAGAAACACTGGGAAACTGAAAATAACCTTCTATAGACTAGTAAAGGCGAAAAAGTCGTTCTTGGGAAATTGTATTAAATTCTACAATAAAATTCCAAAACACATTACTGAACTTAGCAATTCTAAATTCAAATCTGTAGTAAAACAAACACTTATTTCAAAAGCATATTATAAGGTAAACGATTACATCATGGACAGGGATGTTTGGCAGTGATAGTGTCCTGCACGGCTAATCTATCGCGAAAATAGGTTTTCTACTGTAGCTTGTTATTTTTGTAGTAACTGAGACTGTAATTTTATATTTAACTATACAATGTATATTGTTTTGAAAAAATGACACCTCGCCGAGTTTCTTACGCCGGTTCTTCTCGTGGCAGAGGTTTATTTTTCCGAACCGGTGGTAGTTTATTGACGTTCATAGGTGCATGTAATATGCCTAATTTGAAGAATAAACTACTTTTACTTTTACTTTTACTTTAACCTTTCGGAACAACCCTCGTAAACTACTATTCTGCTTTTAACTCCCGACGCGGAACACAAAAGAGTGTTAGATGTTTAGCGTGTGTATCTGTGTAACTGTGTGTCTGTCTGTGGCATCGTAGCTCTTAAGCGGGTGAACCGATTTGAATGCGTTGTTTTTTTTAATACAAGTTTTCCAGCGATGGTTCTTATAGACATGTTTTATCAATATCGGTTCAGCCGTTTTTGAGATATTGAACTTTGAAACGAAAATGTCGGGGGTTTTGCAACTTTTATAAGTTGTCAGTTATTTATAACAATATAAAAAGTAACTACACGGTACAGACGGCATAATATTGTGACTTGCTATTTATTGACGGGTAACTTAAGTTCTAATTAACTATTTATTTATATTTTACTCACCAGCTTGGTCCAGAGCAGCTTCGAACGATATTTTATGATTCGACTTATCCATATCGTCTGCTTTTACTTCCATATTTAAAGGTAGTTTGACGTAGGTACTGTCAATAATTTTCTACAATTAATTTTAACACCGTTTTATTGTTATGGTTAGTCCATAAAAATATTTTATAATAAATTACCACACAAACACTTATCGATACGAAACATTAAAGCTCGAAACGCGCGACACAGCGTCGTTGCGGTGCGGAGGCGGTTTTTCGGTAAAGCAAACGCGGTTCGGGGCACGTCGCACCAAAAAAAACACGCGGTATTCGGTAGAGCGTCGTGTGACATATGAAGCTGTAATCGGCAGTCCACAGTTTCGGAAACATCCAAAATGCTAAACCGCCTCCGCCCCGTACCGTGGCGGCTCTGTGCGTTATGCGAGCTTAATCTTGTCTCTTATTTTATTTACAAAAATACGTATAATTTAAACGTAAGTTATCCGATTCCGCCTAATTTATGTTACACGCGGACTAGCTCTGTTGGCTCTAGAAGATTGCATGTACCTAAGTTAGTTTATCTCAGTAGATAGTAGTTCACCATATCCCTAATTTAGACAAGAAATTGACATGCGAGCAATAAAATTGCTGATTACTATTTACGTATTTTAATCCTGGTACGTCGATTATGAGCATTCAATAACTTATAAAAGCGAGTGCAGTCCAATGAAAGTTATATCCATACCTATTACAGTATAAGTAATATAATAATCGTATAGGTCGATTCACAAGAGCTGGCGCGGAATGTCTATGAAATTAATGACAGTTTCATACATTTTCCGCGTCAGCTCTTATGAATCGACCTATAATACGTAACGCAAATATTTGGCAGTAGTAAAGAGAATATATGATCGGAGGATATTCCGCAGTGTCTCAAGACAAAAGTCTTTGACCAGTGTGTGTTGCCAGTGATGACATATGGCACTGAAATGTGGTCGCTTACTATGGGCCTCATAAGAAGGCTCAAAGTCACCCAAAGGGCAATGGAGAGAGCTATGTTGGGAGTTTCTCTGCGTGATCGCATCAGGAATGAGGCCATCCGCAGCAGAACCAAAGTGACCGATATAGCCCTCCGAATCGCTAAACTTAAGTGGCAGTGGGCGGGGCACATAGCACGTAGAACCGATGGCCGTTGGGGCGGAAAGGTTCTCGAGTGGCGACCACGTACCGGAAGACGTAGCGTGGGCAGGCCCCCCACACGGTGGACTGATGATCTGGTGAAGGTCGCGGGTGTCCGCTGGATGCGGGTGGCGCAGGACCGGTCATTGTGGAAGTCTTTGGGGGAGGCCTATGTCCAGCAGTGGACGTCTTTCGGCTGACATGATGATGATGATGATGAGTAAAGAGGAGAGACCGAAAACATTATAATTTACAGTTGCACCTCATTGAATCTTAAACTTATGAAAACGTTGCCATGCATTGAAAAAGAACGGTGCAAGGACCATTGACTTATTATTTTTTATGTTTTGTGCTCTGGGTCGTGCGTAAAGTGCTTATCCTCCAATGGTAAAAAGCACCTGAAACTAGGCCTATTAAACACCAATTGTTCGGCACTTTCTTCACAGTCTCTCCATATAAACGGTTGACGCTTTGCGATGACTCGGATGATGCGGTTTCTGCAGGATTCTGTCGTCGGGCAGGAATGACGCGATGATGGCTGTTGCTGGGAACGGATTTTCAAAATTACAAATCATACAAAATTATGATGCGAATTACTAAAATAAACTTATATTATTACCGATAAAAACAACACATTACAATATATAAAGTATCTTCAGACTTTTGGAAATGCTTACTTATAAAGGTGTTCGTAGTCATTCTTGTCAAAAGTCCATGATAAATTGTGAGATTCTGTGACAAAAGTTAACAAAATGGATACTTACAAGCGAAGAGGGAGGCCAAGAGGTAAAAGCCAAGTTCGCAGTGAGAGAAGATGAGGAAGTTGACGAGCTGGATGCCCGCGAAACTCGTGATGTTGCCCGCTGTGGTGGTGATCGCGATGGCAATGGCTCTGTCACAAGCGGTATATAGAATATCGTACATTCACAATAACTGAATTATCTTTCAGATGAGTACAAAAAAAACGGTCTTCTTGCAAGTAAGTATCCGGGCCGGCCCGTTTTCTATGACAGCAAACTTAACGGCTGGCGTATTTCTCTATAGAAGGAAACGGGCCGGCCCGGACACGGAATGGCCTACTGTGAATCACCCTTAAATCATCTAAGAAATTTGAAGATTTTAAAAAGAGTGGGGAAAATTTGCAAACTAAATTCATTTTAGCGCGGTAGATCGTGGGGCTTTAAGTTTAAGGCTGGGTTGCACCAAACAGTCTGTAATCGTAAGCTGTGTTCGTTAAAATTTGAATGTATGGAAAGTTTGACAAATTTCTATGAGATGACAGCTGCCGGCGCCATATTTAACGTTGATCAGTCTGTGATCGTAAGTCGGTGCAACCCAGCCTTAGAGCCCAATATTATCACAGTTAGCTGCACATTCATGAACCTTATTACAAAGAGATAAGATCTACCAGTGGTCAGGTAACTGTGATGCCGATAGTACGGTTTCTTTGGAAATACCTTAGGTCATATTGCTGACCGAACTGTCTGTGTGAACTGTGTGTGTGTGACTGTTAGTCCTCATTAGACCTTTATACACTCCTTGTACAATGAACATATTATGTAGGAGTGTATAAAGGTCTAATGACGACTATTTACCGTTTTATAACACGTAGTATAATTATATTTGTAATAAAATTGTATATTTATAATTATACTCAAATATATAGAAAACTCCCGTGAGTTTGAGACATATTAAATATAATGAAACGGGTCACTCACGTCTTAAAGGTCGAATATCGCTCGACATGTTTCAGACCGGTTCGCGGTGCATCAAGACGATTTTCCGCCCACATATTCAGCTCAGGCAGCTGATGCGTTCACCGAAGGATAGGGAGCCCTTGAACACCCCTGGTGTTTACATGATTCCATGCTCCTGTGGCAAGAATTACATAGGAGAGACAGGCCGGAACATTTCCACTAGATTGTCTGAACACATACGCAGTATAAAAAAACGTGATGCTCGGGGATCTGCAGTTGCGGAGCATTCACTGGATTCGGGCCCATCACATTATATTCGGTTCGATAAGGTAACCGTATTAGCGAGGGAAAAGTTTTTTGTACCACGCAAAGTGCGGGAGGCTATCGAAATTGGTCGTTTTCCAAATTTTAATCGGGATTGTGGATGGGTTGTACCACCCAGCTGGAAAACAGTGTTGAATACTACGTCTGTGAAGAGTGTGGACGAGACTTTAGCATGTGACGTTGTGAGTGTTGTGTGTAGTTCGGCATTGAACAATTGTGAAGAAAACGAGGGTAGATTCTCGCCGCCGCCGCCTCCACCCGCGCCGAGCAACCGAGCGGACAGGGCACGGGCACGCAGTGCTAAGAAAACCGCCGCCGCGATAGGTGCTCATGATTAAGGACCGCGAACCGGTCTGAAACATGTCGAGCGATATTCGACCTTTAAGACGTGAGTGACCCGTTTCATTATATTTAATATATACTCAAATAACAAGAATTGGCACCCTTTTTTTGCTGACCATTGGTAGATTTACCTTACAGAATATAATGAACCCATGAAAAATGGTGCTGTCTGCAATGGCACTGTACATGGTCGATGGATTTTTTTAAATTATCGTGCACACTAGCAATAAATCATTTACTTACTAGATGAAAGCCCGGCTTCGCTCGGGTGAAATAAATAAGAAAGAAATAAACAAAACATTTATTCGTGACAGTTATGCAAACGACGAAAGAAATAGTGTACAAAAATTGGTTGTTTGTAAAGTAGGTTTACGATCGAGATGTTTACGTGATAACGTCTTACTTCACTTGCACTTCACTTATACCTGCGATCGCGCTCGTGAGGTTTTGGTGTGACACAAGTTTCTGAACATGTCACCCGACTAAAACGATTTTAAAGACGTTATCACGTCAAAATGTATAAAATAAAAACATTACAACAACGGATTATGATGAAACTTCGAATCGTATAGAAATATAGTCTGTAGTCTGGATTGGGAATAAAAGTATGGAATGGAATTATATGGAATTGGGAGTAAAAGATTACGCAAACGACGTCACGGGCAAAGGCGAGTATCTTTGCAAGTTAATCCTAAGCATTTTTATAAGGGTAGTATTTAAAGGCACATAAAAAATTGGACACCGTAATCAGTACTGATTTGTATAGCTAAAATACTAATCGTTCATTAAAATTCAATTCAGATGTGCATTGTTAAATATTGATGTGCCAGTCAGTATTTTTGGTGCGAAGTCAGAGCTGCTAACGCGAAAAACAAATGAAGTTCGTGTATCTCCCTCTCTGTCGCACTTGCAAATTCGAGCGACACAGAGGGAAATACACGATGTTCGTTCGTTTTCGTTTCGCGATAGCAGCTCTCTATTTTCCGCCAAATTCTATTCGGTGGGGCCCCTTACTCTCAATATTATCACGATTTTTAAAATTGTATGGGGTCTGTTAAACGCTTAATACTATCACAATACAGGTGTGTCAATATTATCGTGGTTTTCAAAATCGTATGGATTTTTCTGCAATATTCATTGCACGTGATACGGATCGTGATATGAGTATATCGCGTGATAATAATAACCATGTAACAGGCCCCTATGGATGTTGCTTCAATATTCAGTGTTTCACGTGATAATAATAACAGTTGGTAATATTTTCTCCAATTAATGGAAGCTATTTAACAACTTGTTCCGTTTTGCCAAAAGTATTTCACATTCCGATACGCGCACCATCCAAGAATAGGAGCCGTCAGACCAGAGGGCCTACCACGATCTGAAAACGAAGTATTTCCCTCTCCGCGCTCGAATGGTAGTAAGTTTTCGGTTGGTAGCACCTTAGTCCGAGCGTGGCGGACGGTCGAAGAAAGTCAAAGAACATTCCGTGTGTTGTCTGTCACACATATAATTTTGTAGCTTCCCATCGACCTATGAACTTGAAATTGAGTGATAATGTTTATTATGAAGTATATTTTACCAAAAATATTAATATATTGATAAATCACATTTGTTTTTTAGTTGTACGGAACCCTCAGTGTGCGACTCCGACGCACTTGGCTGGTTTTTATTAAATTTTGAATTTTATTTCTCTTATAGTAAAATACCCTATTCGTTTTAAAGTTGACGCCTGCTGTGCTACCGCGAACCTCGAAAACCGAACCTCGCGTCGCGCCGTCCCTTTCACTCTCGTGTTATACTTTATATGACGGAAAGGGACGGCACGACACGAAGCTCGACTCTCGAAGTTCGCGGCAGCACCCCTGAGGGCCTACTGCGAACCAAAAACGAACCATCCTCCTCTCTGTCGTTCGAATATACATGTGCGAGAGAGGCAGATACTTCGTTTTCGGCTCGCAGCAGCGCCTCTAGCGTCCGAGCGCGGCGAACGGCATGAGCTGAGGGTCCACTCCGAAATTCAAAATCCCAACCCCGCATGGTGCCGTCCCTTTCACTCTCCTGTCATAGACTATATGAGTGAAAGGGACGGCACCACACGAAGTCCGGACCCAGAACCTCGGAGCAGTCCCCCAGTACCACTAAGTTATAAGATAGAGCGAGATAGGGATAGAATTTTGCTAGACGTTTAAAAGCCATAAGTCACCTAGTAGTTTGTCACAAACAAAATAGAGACGCAGCTTTAAGATGGCAGACAGACTCAGCAAACATTCAAGTGGTGTCCTTTACACGATTAATATTATCATAATACTGGGGTGTCAATATTATCGCAGTTTTCGAATTTGTATGGATTCTGCTTTAATATTCACGTGATACCTATCGTGACATGAATACATGTAACAGGCCCCATACATTCGCTTTGAAGGCGGTTGTTGTGAGAATCAGTCTAGCTAGCACGATAGATCATTCCGTTACGTTTCATGTGACGTTTTAATACATTTCGCCCATATAACGTGACGGTATAAGTTATCGTGCCAGCTAGGCTGATAGGTGTATAGAACGCTTGAAAACTACAAAAACAAAACGCTGCAGACGCGGCTAGCCGAATCCACACAATGGGCGATGATGGCCCATCACCCAGAACGCAGCCCAGCAACCTGGCCAACATACCGGACGCAAAAATAGTTCACGATTTTCGAACGTAGCCGACACTGTCAACCAACAAATTTAATATAGCAATATAGTCTGTGGGCAATATGGCCGACGTTTTGTTATCAAATTAACACTTTTAAATGCAAAATACGCGACAATCCGAATTTTGCGGATACATATGTTCAACTCAAAAATCATTATTTTTATACGTTCTTTAATTTGAGACAGGTCTCGTTCGGGTCTACCGTACCCCTGCACGAAATTATTAATATAGATATTGATTTGATATTGCATAATAATTTACTTGCAACTATGGTGTGTTTGTTTGTAAAATTAATAATTGTATTGTATTGTCGTAGACTCACCTCAAATGCGTAGGGAACAGTGCGACAGCAATAGCCGTGTACAGGCCCATGACGATGTAGCCCAAAAGGAAGGCTCCGAAAAGCACAGCAGTCCCGATGGTGTTCGGAACGAGGTTCACCATTATCCCGCACATTCCAATCACAGCGGTCACCCCCATGGACGTGTTGCGGCGGCCAGCGCGGTTAATCACTACCTGCAGTTATAGAAGTAGCCGTTACCTTTGATCGCAATCCCATGCAAACTTTCAAGGGATCGTTTAGACAAATCACATGTGATTGGTTCCCAGAATTATAACTAACAATTCTTCGTCTTCGAGACTAAGGTTGGGTTGCACCAAACCGTCTGTAATCGTAAGCTGTGTTCGTAAAAATCTGAATGTATGGAAAGTTTGACAAGTTTCTATAGGCTGACAGCTGCCGGCGCCATATTTAACGTTGATCGGTCTGTGATCGTAAGTTGGTGCAACTCAGCCTAAGGCTGGGTTGCACCAAACCATCTGTAATCGTAAGCTGTGTTCGTTGAAATTCAATGTATGGAAAGTTTGACAAGTTTCTATGGGATGACAGCTGCCGGCGCCATATTTAACGTTGATCAGTCTGTGATCGTAGGTTGATGCAACCGGCCCTAAGGCTGGCTTGCACCGACTTACGATCAAACATTTCTCGCACTGTCTGTTCATCATCATCACCATGATGTCAGCCGAAAGACGCCCACTGCTGGACATAGGCCTCCCCCAAAGAGGGCCACAATGACGACCGGTCCAGCGCCACCCGCATCCAGCGGACACCCGCGACTCTTACCAGGTCATCAGTCCACCTTGTGGGGAGCCTGCCCACGCTACGCCTTCCGGTACGTGGTCGCTACTCGAGAACCTTTCCGTCCCAACGGTCATCGGTTCTACGTGTATACTATTGTTTTTCGTGCAATTTCCATTGAAAAACTTTGAATACTTACTAGAGCAACGAACACGTTGAGAAGAGACTGTAGAGCACCGACTGCTAGCACGATGAGAAGTGATACCGTGTTCAAGGCACAGGGAGTGGCATCGGGCTGAAACCATTACTGCAATTTGTACGGCTTGGGGCCTTTACAACAAAGTGTAGAATGTTAGTGTGGGGCGGAGCGTGCAACTAACGTATTGTTTGCATTGTTATATATCATAGTCTCAATTATAATTTCCAATCGAAAATGAAAAGTTGAAAAATTGTTCACCCCGGGCGGGATTTGAATCCGCGTCCTCTGGAATCCGTCCATCGCTCTTTCCAACTGAGCTACTGCGGGTTATCCCGAGGCGACGAATCTTTCAATCAGTTCACTCTTTTTAATTTTAATTTTAATTTTGCTCTTTGACGTGAATTTACCGATGTGAGATTTCCTCACTTGACGAAATACTGTCAGTAATACGTTTGCGCAGTAGTAATACCATGCGCAGAAGTGGGGCAGTACTGCATTAGTATCGGTTGACACTGACAGCTGACAGTTTTCTCATATCGTACCGCCCCCGCATCGACAAGTCAGGAAGGCGCCTTACAGTATCACGTAGTATCTTCGTGCAGTATCAACTCGCGCGTACAATTGTAATATACATGATAAATACCCCGTTCTGAACAGTAATTCTAATATTAATGAAATGACCATGATAGCTTGAAATCTTATAAAATGGACGGAGTTCGAGTTAAAATCCGCTTCCAAGCATTGTCAGAAGTAGTAAAAGAAAAGCGTTAGCACCAGTCATGAAATGGCCTAAAGGAAGTATAGGCTTTCGTACAATATATATTTATGGAACATATATTCCAATTGTTGTTCTGCGGGAGTAATATAATAAATAAGCCTTTTTAATGATGGACTTAACTTTGTTACATAGTGACTAAATTACAATGTAATTTTATATTTAACTATATAATGTATATTGTTTTGAAAAAATGACACCTCGCCGAGTTTCTTACGCCGGTTCTTCTCGTGGCAGAGGTATATTTTTCCGAACCGGTGGTAGTTTATTGACGTTCATAGGTGCATGTAATATGCCTAATTTGAAGAATATACTACTTTTACTTTTACTTTTTACTTTTAATGCTCTTACGTCTACGACCATCTCGATATCAGAGTTGAGTATGCCACAGAGATTCATGTTTGCCACTTCTCCCGTCTCATACATCCTGATGACCATATTTGCTATGGTGGGGAGCCATGCGAGGAATGATCCAGAACTGAAACGAAGATAAGTTTTTAGTTAGTATAACGATTCTCAATAATATGATTTGTGACATTGTTTCCGATTAAGAAGTTGTACTAACTTCGCGGTAGATATTGCTACGAGTTTCCCCAAGGCGTATTTAAAAAAGTGAAGTGATAAAAGATTCTTCACTACGAGGGACACCAGTACCCACGTAGTATTATTTATATTAAGTATATAGTAGCATTATTTGTTTAAGAGCGACGCACGGAATACAGAAGTGCACGGAAAAAAAAATTACAACTATACTACTATGCCATATTTACTGCTATACTATATTTTAAATCTAGTCTGAAAGAGCACTATTTGTCTCTTCCATAATATTTTTCGATACTGGTCTGTAGTTTACTTTTGGGTCTCACTTAAGTTTGTGGTATATATGTATGTTTATTTATTTATGTATGTTTATTGTAAACCTAGAAAGAGCCCAAAGAGCGATTCTCAAGGTCTCTACTTACCGGCCTTTCCTCTATCCCACTAACCTCCTTTATAAATCATGCGAAGTTCTAACAGTTCGGCAACTATTTATACTGACCACAGCTTTAAAACAGCACATTGCTATACCCTACAGCACTGATCACACTACTAAACGACGTAAAGATATTGTTTGCCCAACAAATATAAAAAAGAAACACGCTTTTTCGTCTAGATTTTTTTGTTTCCTTGGCCCATTTCTTTATAATAGGCTGAATGCAAAGTTTAACATATACCCGCTTAACTACACTAAATGTAAGAAACAACTCCAGGATGCACTACTCAACATGTCATACGAAGATACAGAGGAGTTATTGTCTATTGTGAAATGAAATATCATATTTTTTGTCTTTTATATTACGCCTACGTTAGTACATACCTAGTTTATGTAGTCTTAATTAGTTGTACTTACATAATAAGAATCTAATCCATGTTTTTTTTTTCTGTTATCAGTAATTGTACTAAATAATAAGAATTAACGCGTTTTTAATTTTTGTAGATGAATGCAATAACTCTGACCATTTGCCTGAAACACAGGAAACATCCTAGTTCAGGCACGTGATATTTGTTCTCTATAGATAAGTTTAGGCTATAATAACATAATTGTAAAATGAATTTTTAATAAATTATTCTAATTATTCTTATTGTATATATATTTATATATAGTGCTTTATGTGTTTTTTATTATTATTATATTTATTTTTTATTTCTAGTAGTTATCCCTTTTGTTTGTACCACCCACTTAAAATGTTTGTTTACTTTTTTCTCCGCTACCCAAAGGTTGTCTGGAAGAAATCGCTCATTTAGCGATAAGACCGTCTGTTGTTTCCTCTGCTTGTATCTTTATGCTGTTTCTATCTGTAATTCTTTTTTGAGGTGTGCAATAAAGCATATTGTATTGTATTGTACTACCTGAATGTTTAGTAAACGAAATATTGTTAATCTAACAAATTTTACTGTACAGCCAAACGACTTTACGTTATTATTACAATGTATTTAATAATTAATAATTTTTTTTTAGTATTTATTACAATTCATTTAGTAGTGGATAATATTTAGTTCTAGTTGGTGGAAATTTTGTAGGTGTCACTGTCTAAATGTTATAGCAACAACTGTTAAGTAAGAGTTGCAATAGTATCGTTGTCTTTACGTAATTGAATCCTAATAATTACTATATGGATTGTTATTCTCACTATAATATAGTGAGCATAGAAATATGCATATTTGTCTTTACTATTTTTTATAACTATAAGTGAACCGTAGAGTTTACTAGCTGTGTAGTTGTCACATATGCAACAAAAATTTTTTTTCCCGTGTGGTGTGGTTCGAGTCCCACTCGAGGTGAATAATTTTCAAAAACAGACAGAGCAAGGTGTTATTATAGCTGCAGTCTTTTGTTATTGCTCTTGGCCAGCATCTAGCCGGGGGGCAAAGATGATGCTGACGACGATGAAGCGAGCTCACCCAAAAGAAGGTACTTCCCCAGTTGGACTGCTAAATATGAGCGAAATAACGTTCAAATACCTAAATATGTATAATTTAAACGGCGAGCAAGAAAGTCATAACATTTTTGGGACTTTGCTTTGATTTTCCTGATAATTAGAACACTTTTTACGTGAAGATCCATATCAGCCAAAGAACGTCCACTGCTGGACATAGGCCTCCCCCATATTCACGGGGGGTATATGCCATAATCGCCACGCTTGGCATGCGGGTGGGCGATCGCAGTATCTCCACCGCACTCCAGGGATGCTGCTGCCCATCCCCCGGTGGTCTTGGACGTAGTTTTAGGACATACCCGGGTCCAAACCAAACTAAATAAATAAAAAATATTCCGACGAATTGAGAACCTCCTCCTTTTTTTGAAGTCGGTTAAAAATGGATTCACTGAAAATCAGCGTCGTGGCACTTCATGCCTCGACACATGCTGAGATTGCTGAGTGGACTCCTTTTTGAGACTACCCTCGACAATGTATTTTTTTCTCTCTAGTTTTAGCAAGTTGTAATGTTGTTGTGTATGTCTACTTACATAAACATGTCTTACAGGAATTTTACTATAATCATTTCAAATTTTACAGGTGCTAAGCAGAGAATTAAGAGGGCGCAGTACGCTCGGTCTGGCTCGGTTCTCCATACAAACGTATTTACCCTCTCATTTTAAAACGCCATGCTAGAATAACATGAAAATTTGTATACACAATGGGATCCGGCATATCTAGGTCGGACCATAGTTTCTGTTGCTAGAAATTGTAAAAGAAAAAAAATACAGCGGCTTTTTGAGTTTTTTACGGCTTGTATGAAAACCTTAATAATCGCTGTATTTATTCTCCATTATAATTTCAAGCAACAGAAACTATGGTCCGACCTAGATATGCCGGATCCCATTGTGTATACAAAGTTTCATATTATTCTATCCTGGCGTTTTAAAATGAGAGCATAAATACGTTTGTATGGAGAACCGAACGTACTGCGCAGTCTTAACGAAATTTAATGATAACGTCGGGCATATAGCACTCCTCCCTTACTAACAAGTATGTAAGTGCGAGAGGGAGGGATGTTTCAGATATAAATGCGATCCGACATAAGCAATGAGTTATGTAAATGTTAAGTAAGCGCTGATAGAAATACTAACAATTGGAACATGAAGAGTAAGCTGACGATGATGGTGTACTTAAGAAGAGGAGTTTTGAACAGCGGAACAATTTGATCTTTCTTCGATAAACCAGAACTACGGAGTAGAACCTCGGAGCGCAGGCCGTGGACCTGAAAATGACGGGAAGATCATGAGTCTCATAACTCTCATAAGACGGAGCTGGACAGAGTTTGAGTCAAATTCGAAGAACTAGTTTACAGTAAATCCGAGGGAAAGTATGCTCGTGGCGCCCATTTGATGGATCAAACAATGGATTTCGAAAAACAATTTGGGGCGATTAATCAAGAAGAGAACATATATATAACTAGGTAGTTAGCGGCTTTGCGATAATAAAGACAATGGCCTTTGTTTGAAAGATTAAGGCTCGAAGCGAAAAATTCACCTGGGAAGAGCCGTACTTATACCAAAGTCTTCAATAATGTAAATTAGAAAAGAATGTCTTAAGTACATCTAAAACAGCTGCTTTCCCAAAATTGACTCTGTGAATGGTCCTCAAGATCTCCAAAGCCCCATGTTCGTCACCCTTCACCAGGGTGAGCTTGGGGCTGTCCTGCATGAAGTAGAAGCAGCACGCGCACACCACGCTCGGCAGTGAGTAGACCACCACCAGGGTGCGCCAGGAGTTCCAGTAGATGTCCAAGGCGGGGAGATGGTAGGAGAATGTTAGAGGTGCGATGGGGATGGCTATCACTGGAATGTAGAAAGAGAAATATAAGTATTTCTCATTAGTTATACAACATTACTGGAAGGAAAAAGGAATCCGAAGAAATAGAACCTTTCCTGCTACTGTCGTATAAATTATTGTATGTACCCATAATTTTACTAAAACAATAGACGAATTTGTTACGGTAATAATTGATATGAAACCTGCTAGAGATCCCATATTCTTGTGTGATAATGACAAAGACAGTACGTTTGGGATGGTACTTGGTCTACTAATTTCTTTTTGCACATTTGTCGGTGGTCGAAAAGTAGTGACACTCTTTGAAATCGTGGACAGAATTACCATTCTGTCTACCGGCTGTTATTAATTTCAGGGGCAGGTTTTACAGTTTAAAACATTAGTATTAAAGTAATATTTGCATATTTTGTCACCGAACTCACTGACTGCGTAAGGTATTATCGATGTTGATCATACTATACTACTCGTATAGCCTCCTGAGACCCCGAGTATAATTTTGTGTTTTTGAATTTAGAACTGTTAGTTCTTCGGATAAAGTTCAAAGTTAGGGGCATAGAGATATGTTACCGCTGAGGAGCATAGAGATATGTTACCGCACCTGCCATGGTTCCCTGTGCTAGCATCATCATGCTGTTCACGAGCAGCACCACTGTATTCCGCTTCGCCATCGGCACGCTCTCGCTCAGCAACGCCATCGACAACGTGTAGTCTGCTGATCCTCTAAGAAAATTAGGAGTTAGTTACGCCAATCGAAGTTACGATAAAGCAACGCATGTAACCGTCGCTTGTTAGCTGAAGAAGCCTTTTTTCGTTCTGTTGAAGCTGCTCGGCTTGACAGTTTCCCAACACATACTTACAACGACAACATTAAGTACTTTTCACCTCGTTCCATTAGTTACAAAACTATAATTTAATAAATACGTACAGGTAATATATTTTTAATAAATTTATAATATCCTATGGTTTGTGGTGTTATTGATAGAAAATGAAAAATTGACGACCCGCACCCACTTGTCCTACTCGTAGGAGTGTCCAACTGCCCAATTACTTCAGGCGCTTAGGAGCAGAGCGACATCTGCAGGCTACTGCAGCAGGTCAATTGGTCAATTAATTTATTTTTAACCCTCGAGGCAAAAAAGTGTTGTTATAAATTTAACATGTATATATATGTCTGTGTGTGTCTGTGACATTGTAGCTACCAAACGGCCAATTTGAGTGCACTTTTAAATCGAAAGACTTGTTTATGGGGATGGTTCATAGCTGTGTGTGTCAGGTTTTTGTTTTTAATTTATTCTGTAAGGGCTCACAGCAACGAGGCGATGAACTGCAGCAGCATCATCATGATCCAGTTGATGGATAGGCCGCTCAGCGCGTTGACGAGAGCTGACAAGAGGAGCGCGAGTAGCAGCATGCGGCGGCGGCCTCTCGTGTCGCCTAAGTAACCCCAAAGCGGGGCGCCTAGGATTAGACCTGGAAGGTTGGAAGGTCAATTGGCAGTTTCTTACGCAAAGTACTGAAGGATTTCGTATCCGTAGTGAGCATAGAAATGCTTCTGACAACTTTTGTTCGGAGTGTAGAGCTAATTTATAATCGATTGTAAGTTATTGGAGCCCTAAATTTTATCGATAGTCTTATCATACAATTTGAAAAAGTACAACCAGAGGTTAATGTAAGTATTATTATTCTTATACTAGGCTTGACTGGCCTACAGTTGGCAACGCCACGCCACCTGCTCAGTGCCAGTGGTTCACAGATACTACAACAGTGGCATCATACCAGGTGCATGCTGGCAAGCCTAAATTGATGAGGTTCGAGAAGCAGAACTGACCTACTAGTGGCGTCGCCAACAGCAGATTTGCAGTTCCCCGTACGCGTGCGGTATGTGGTGTTGTGTTCCTGGTGAGTAAGGTCGCCAGAATTCCCGTGGATGCGCTGTTTCGAGACTGAGGGACCTGTGTTCGTCTCTAGCTGTCGACACAACGGATCCTCAAATCAAGAGCAACGCGCTTATTGTCATTGTTCTGAGGTCGCAAACGTTTGCTTATAGGTACAATCAAACCGGCCGGGAAGTTGTTTGCCACTGTCCTGATAAAAAAAAACCCTGCCAAGTGCGAGTCGAACTCGCGCACCGAGGGTTCCGTAAAAATATTTTTATTATATGATGTAACTAAACATTTACTATTTTCGCAATTTTTCATTTATCTGTGCTATAAGACGTTGCTTCGTACCAAATTTCAAGATTCTGAGTTCACGGGAAGTACCCTGTAGGTTTGGATTCCCTTACGAGTGTCGAAAATTTGTGGCATAAACGGCTGTATCTTTTGATTGCCTTGGCTTTGAAGTTTGATTTTTTCACAGCACCAAGGGACAGTAGATATAAATTCCAGCTTGATACCTCCACGCGTTCCTGAGAAAAAGGGTCTTGACAGACAGATAGACGGACGGACGGACAACAAAGTGATCCTATAAGGGTTCCGTTTTTTTCCTTTCGAGGTACGGAACCCTAAAAACAGTACAAGCTAGACTTACCTACAACTGGCGCCGCCACAAGCAGCCCCTGCTGCGCCCCCGTGGTCTGCAGCTCACAAGCACTGGCTGGTACTGTGAGGGTGGACCCATATACCACACATGCCATGGATATGATGGCCAGCCCCGACAGGAACGTGTTGATGTAACTGTACAGTCCGAAGCCTGGAACAGCGCACCAACCGGAAGCAGTGATAAGCGATGTCAAGATTTTATATGGAAACAAGCTTTAAACTCAAATTATGACTGCTCTCCTTATATCTCGCTATGCTATGTATGTTTCTCAGCTGTTTTGAATTTTTATTGAGGTGTGCATTGTTTTGTATGACAAACGTATTGATAATAGTGCACAACACATTATTTTTACGTCACCAATAAACAAACCATATGAAAATATGAGTGGAATGAGGCCATCCGCAGTACAACCGAAGTAACCGATATAGCCCTCTGGATCGGGGAACATAACACGTAGAACCGATGGCCATTTGGGCAGAAAGGTTCTCGACTGGCGACTATATGACCCGGAAGGCGTAGCCTGGGCAGGCCCCCCACAAGGTGGATTGATGACTTGGTAAAGATCGCGAGAGTCCGCTGGATGCGGGTGGCGCAGGACCGGTCATTGTGGTACTCTTTAGGGAGGCCTACGTCCAGCAGTGGACGCCCAGCGGCTGATATGATGGCGAGAAGAAAATATCTAAATACGAGGCAATTTACACAGAAAAAAAGCGCCTAAATACATAGATATAGACATAGAAGTACTTTATTTATCACCACATTCTAACAGTAAGTACATGATAAACATAAGTAAAAAACTAAAAATTAATACAGACGTTAGATTAGACATAGTACAGTAGGTATAACAATGAGTGATGATAAAAAGGCGCTGGACTCAGCATAATGTTGCAGTGAATACACCGCAACGCTGATTTTCAGTCAGAACCTTCTACTGTTTATACTTTACTCTTATATAACACTCGTACATCGGAACAGTGTTCGAGTTAAAGTTTAAGTAGTGTTGTTGTGGTTTACATTCATATTTTGACTGTGGCTATATATAAAAGGTTATAATACGTTGGGAAACGGATGATGACATTGAATCTTTCTGATTAAAAATAGAGTCATCCATCCAACAAAGCTTGAACGCGGTTAAATCAGCGGAATCAAAAAAATAGTACATTACTACAGAGGCCGGGACGAAAGGAATTGCCGGCCGAAGATTAGGTCTAAGGCGGGCAACCCCATATTTCCCGCCGAGGTATGTATAGTGCTTTTCTCAAACATGCAATGAAATGAACAACAAAAATATCACAGTTTTATTTTTAATACGCATTGTGGCAGAACGTCATGATGCCTGTGCCACACATTTATGTGGAATGGAAATTAAAAAAGAGGACTTTGCCGGCCTAGGCCTGCAACATTTGTATGAAATCGCATTAACGACCTCTTGTCCTAGCCGCACCTGAAACGTCATACTTCGCAGCCTATTATAAGGAACATCAATATTTCATTGCATGTTTGAGAAAAGTATATTATCGGAAGAAACGAAGAAAATAGTTGAAAAACGTGCTACGTTACTAGCAAGCCATCAAAGAATAAGAAAAAAAAAATGAGCTTACGAAACTCTACAAAACCACAGCAAATATAAGACTACCTATACAAGATAAATATTAATAAAAAAAATATATTATTACGTAATAGATAAGCGTTTTAACTGATAAGAACCCTTCATTACGAACATTTTTGAAAGGAGATTTCCAATATAGAAACTTATTTTTGAAGTTCTTTTCAACATGTTTATAGAAAGTTACGAAGCGGACATTTTTGCCTAAACCGTCTTTTCTATTAATAACTTATCTACTTATTCTATAACAGTTTTCAACAAGGAAATTGTCTTGAAGGGTTGGCCAGTTCGAGCAAAATGAGCAATGTTTATCACTCGTATAGTCGCGGATGAAAAGGTTCGTAACTTTTGGACCTTAACGACATTAAAACCGAGTTGAAAAGTGACGAGCCTTTTCAGTCCGCGACTGTACAATATTCCTAGTAACGACACCACCACCATATCAGCCGAAAGACGTCCACTGCTGGACATAGGCCTCCCCCAATTTCATGGGGGGTAAATGCCATAATCGCCACGCTTGGCATGCGGGTTGGCGATCGCAGTATCTCCACCGCACTTCAGGGATGCTGCTGCCCATCCCCCGGTGGTCTTGGCCGTAGTTTTAGGACATACCCGGGTCGAGTAACGACACAGTCGCCCTTAAATACATATATCTTTATCTTCAAGAAAGGAGTGTATAAATTTTTAAAGGGTCGGCAACGCGCATGTGACACCCCTGTAGTTGCAGGCGTCCATACGCTGCGGTGACCGCTTACCATCAGGCGGGCCGTACGCTTGTTTGTACGCGATTCGGTATAAAAAAAATCTTCGGACTGCTCAAAGTATCTAAACATACACTCTAAATCTTTGATAATATGAATATGATATTGATTTTTTGTAATTATAGACTACTGCTAAGATGCGCAAACTAGGTTGGCTAATGGATCAGCTACTTCTTCTATCTCTACCGTACATTGGTTTCGAATTTGACAGAGTGTTATTGGTACGCACCGGTTCTGTTCAGCGCCTCCTCGAATGGTATTTTAACACTGGCTTTAATGTTGTCTTCCATTTTTATGCACTAGTAAAAATATAATTGATGCAATTTTCTATTCTAGCCCGTTTTACTAAATACCGACGAGGCCAACACCGCACTGTAATTTGCTTCAGTCGTTTATTTTATCTTTGCAGAGCAATATCGCTTTATTGCAATAACAATCTTTATTTACGAGTTTATAGTACAATAAATTCAAGGGTGGTTGTTTGTTTAATCCGAATAAAATATATCTACTAACAGTGTGCGGATAGAAAGTCATTGTTATTGAATAAAACAATCGCTAATTCACTAAGTGGTATATTGGTAAAAAGTACCCAGTCCCCTTATACATCACAACAAAAATCTTAACAGCGTGTGACAGCGTTATTTAACTTTCGCGTCGCCCGGAACAGTGACATCTAGCGAGTAATTGTGACACTAATATGACTTTACTTTTGCTATTGGCTATGTGCATGTCTGAAACGTCGAACGTCAAAGGTCCCGAGACAATGTCAAAACTCAGAGATGTCAAATAATGACACATGAATATTTTATTTACTTTAGTAAACGAGAAAGACCCCGTATTGGAAATTTTACTGAAATAAATAAGAGAATAATACATACAAACGAAACGAATCGTAGGAAACCGATAAGAAACCAATAGAAAACGTGAAAGTAAATTTGACAGTGGTCCCCGGTAAGTACACATTTCTGCCATGGTGTGCGCTACGATCGCCTAGCTTACCCCCATCACCTACTTCGCACATAGCCAATACAAGTTGTACAGTTATCTATCATTCTATCAAGTTTGTTTGGACCAAGTATGTGTGTGCATAAGCTAAGCATTTATTGTAGTTAAATAAATAAATAAATATTGGGGGACATTCTTTTTTTACACAAATCGAACTAGTCCCATAGTAAGCTCAATAAGGCTTGTCTTATGGGTTATGGGTACTAGACGACGACATATTTAATACTTAAATACATCCAAGTCTCAGGAACAAATGTCTCTGTTCACCACATAAACAAATTCCCTTACCGGGATTCGAGCCCGGGACCTCTAGCTTCGGAGGCAGTGACACTACCAACTAGGCTAAACAGGCCGACGAAGTTATACGATAACAGGTCAAAAACCAGCCAAGTACGTGACCGGTCACTTGAATCCAACAACAATTCAATGCAAATAAGCGTGCGGGATATCTTTGGATACATTAAAAATGACTTAGGGGTGTCAAAAAACTTTTCTATTTAAGTCAACGGTTGGGGAGATATTAGCTGCTAATTTTTAAAGGGTCAGCAACGCACGTGTGACACTACTTGTGCTGAAAGAATCAATAGGCTGCGGTGACCGCTAACCATCAGGCGGGCCGTACGCTTGTTTGCCACCGACGGGGTATAAAACTCTGGATAGATCAGTAACTATTGTCAAGAGCAAAATAGTACATTACTTAAATTAGATAAATTGAAACACGACCGAAGGGAGTGTTTTAAATCGACACGAGTTGCGAAGTACCTGTTCGCACGTGTATCGTACAACGTTTTACAGTACATATGGCTCTTTAAAGTTGCGACATATGCACGTAATCTGCTGATTACCGCACTCGTGCGGTAAAGTAGCACCATATGTACTGTAAAAGTGGGTAACGAAACCTACAATTTGTATCACCATAGAAGAAGTATTTACGTAATCGTAGTTATCTACTGTGTATGGCTTTTCTGTAATCAAAAATACCCCTGATAAATAAATAAAAAGGCATGTCAAGATAGAGCGATTAAAAATATTATAAGAGACAAAAGATTAATTTAGTTTTATTTTTAGGATTGTAATTAGTTTTATTTTTGATGATTATTGGCCGATGGACCTGCGAGAGTAGAGTGGTGCCCGCGATACGTGACTCGACGGCGCGGGCGACCGCGCGTACGCTGCTTGTGAGACGAGCTGCAACGGTTCCGGAACACAGGCGTCGCGTGGACGCGCCTCACCGCCGACCGTCGAAAATGGAAAATAACGGGGGAGGCCTTTCCCCAGCAATGGGATGACCTGTAGAACCTGTATTAATATGGGAAGAAAGTATTTTTTTAATGAAAATTATATATGTATCTGCAGGAAGGTTAAAATAAAATAGTTTTATTTTTGATAAGTAAAATGCATCCTAAGATGTTTAGAATGAAATGCGAGTCAACACAATTGAACACAAGGTATCCAAATAAGCTAGTACTGCCTAAAATGCACGCCACAATGAAAAATCGTTGTACGCAATGTGTACTAGAGCTCTAGGGAACTTAATAATAATAAGCAACCAACAGATATACAAGATGTTCAAAATTAAGAACAAATGGTAAATCTTCCTTACTCAGAAATGTTTCTACTCTTAAAACAATACTTACTACTCTTAGAACAGTAAGGCTGTCTTGGAGTTACAGTGCCGGCACTTTGATTTATTTTTATTTAACTTTTTTAAGCATAGTACTTTAAGGATTTACTTTATTTACATGGCGTTTTAAAGCCTAAATGTATGGCCACAAGATAATCTGTAACACCTTTATGTACAGTTGTATATACTACATTTACAGCGAATAAAAATATTAATATTTCTATGTTATTTATATACCTATTTAAATAAACACGCCTTTCTTAAAAACGAAATAATGGAAAGGGAAAGAACTTGGTGGGAGTAGAGCGGCTTGAGAGAAATGCGCCGACAATAGACTGAATGAATTATATTATAAATAAATATTCACTTTTTTATTACTTTGCCAATAAACCTTAAGCGATATTAGTAACTAGGTAGTAAAATAAAGTAGCAGTTGACAGACATTAATTTATTCAGTTCAAATCTTACATAACACAACGAGTTCGCATGAGTAGGAATGTCAGTTTTATAAAACGGCAGACATTTAAAATAATTTAAACTATACCTATGAGAATATATACAAATTCTTAAAATAAAGTTGAGAGACTTAATATAATTTAAACTTAAATTAAGTACCTATTAAAATCTTGACCTACACGCTTGCTACCTTAACTCTTAGCGCATTAAATTATCAGTTCACCTTCAGGTACACATATTGTTAATATTCAGTACACGAAAGATGGGAGACCAGCTCCTCAACATTAATACTATACCTAAACTATTTCAGTCGAATCAAACTAAAGCAGCCCGGAAATGATCTATTCCAGTCGCCAATTCTACGTGATTTTCAATTAATATTGATCGTTGCAATCGTAATTGAAGCGACTGAGAATGTCATTTACGTGATAGAAGGCCATTGATGGAACTTTTGATTGATTGAGATTGACAGGTTGAATTGATGGCTGCGTCGAATCATTGTCAATTTGTTTTTACATTTGGGTCATTGATAATGGCCGGAGTGAGATTAATAGTTATTTGTTATACAAGGGTGCAAAGTTGTATTTTACCCGCGAGTGTGGAATTGAAACACGAGCCAGCTGAGCGTAGCGAGTGTTTCAACACACGAGAAGTAAAATACAACTTTTCTCCTCACTATAGCGAGGAAAGTGTAACCTGCAAAAAAACAGTTCCACAGGCATGATTTTCATCACTGGAATCACCGATTTTTTTACGATATTATAACAGAAAACTCTGGAAGTTGTGTATAATATTTACGTGAGTCGGAGTCCGTGACAAGTTGTGTATATTTTAGTTGACATTGACAATGATGACATTTCTGACGATGCGTTTTGAAATTGCATCGACTCAACTTGTGCGTTTACAATTATACTCAATATCATTATAAAACAAATTTTACTTATAGAGTTTGACTTAAATCATTAAATAAAGCTAAATTTGGTATTTTTTGTTAAATTATCAAACCATTTATTTCATGATAATTGATATCAAACGAACCATTATTATGAGCGTTTTACGTTTTGTTATCTGTCAAAAGCTACTCAAACACGCTCCAAGGTCAAATTACTTTCCCCACTTGTGGATAAAATGCGTTTTTACCCGCTTGTTTCAAAGGATAAAAGACGGCTTTCCGAGCTAGTGAGGGGAAAAAACATTGACGCACTTCAATGTATCGACCAATAACACAGTACAATATTAAATTCCTGGCTGCAATTGATCGTTACCGGGGTACTTAAAAAATGCATACAGGCAAGTTTGGAAATCGGTAAAGAGGATTGCATTAATCCCTCGGTATATCAAGGTCCAAAATGTACCTATAGGTAAGTACGTATATAAGTGACTGTAAACAAGTTCAACAAAAATGAGGTTCAACTAAATCTGAATAATGGCAACAGTGTCGCCAACCAAATCTATCAAAAACATGAGCCCAGTCCTCATCAATTGATTATGGTTGATATTTCACTTTGAAAATAACAGCTATTTGATTAACATTCACCATAACATTAATTTGATTCTTTGAGATTCATTTCTAAATTGAAATGAGGACAATATTACGAATCTCGATCAGGCAATTATTTCGACAAAGCCTGAGAATTGGCCCAATCGTCATAAAACCAGGAACCTGGTGATTTCTTGTCAGGTCCATGTCGTATACGTATCTTCTGCTTTAGATCATACACTTATCAGCGCCCACAATTGTGCTGCACTTTACAGTTTGGTTTGTTCGATCCCCTTAACCACTTTGTCCTTTGGTATAAGCCACGCAAAAACGATTGCACCTGAAAAGAAATAGGTTCAGTAAATAAGATGTCCATAAATAGGTGGTTTGTTAGTGTAAGGAATCTTTTTTTAAATTTTAATAGAGACATGATCGCATGTTAGTTGTGGCGTGGTGAATGTTATGCATGGTCTATTATAATATTCATAATCATTTTCATTTTATCAAGCTTAGGTTTCACGAGTGAAACCCCAGGCCTCATTTCGTGGGTGAGAGGGAATGGGCAAATGCTTTCTGTAAATGCTTTCATCATCAATAGGAACCAGCGCTCAGGCTTTCTTGCGAATAGCACAGGCTAAAGGCCTGGAGTATGATGTTGAGAGTTGCCTGTGGTAGTGACGACTCTTAGCAATGAAGACGTGACTGAGCAGAGAAGAAATACTTACTAAGTAATAGAACGGACCACGCGTAGAAGGTCGCCTCGCAGTTGATCTGCAGCAGGGCGCCGATGGCATTCACCCCAAGAAACGCGCTGGAACGCCCCAGCATCACCGAAAGACACGACGCCATGCCCCTGAGAAACAAACGGTTGCTTACATCCTTCATTTATTAAAATACCATCCCCACTATTCATCCAATATCTTTCACCACAAAGATATAGATGAATAGGATACATACAACTGCCTGCTTTACACGCTTGCGAAGGTTTGGCAAGCGTCCACAATCTCCATGCCTTGAATTGCTTGCATGCATTGCATGCTTGAATGCCATTTACACGCTGCGAGGGCGTTAGTGTGTTCCTGATAGCCAAGCATAGCAGACATGGACGTTAAAGTTGTGTCGGCGCATTGTGTTTGGCATGACATTTTACGCGCCAATATGTAAATACATTGTAAATGCATGTCATAAGCTTCCTTTGATTTGTGTTCCAAAACATCCAAAACCAACACTAGCCCGGATCGGGACAAGCTCACTCAGGCCAAGCCAATTAACACGCTCGCCAAGCCTCCGCAAGCGTGTAAATGTAGCAGGTTAGACAGGTAGACGTTCTTGAATACATGATAATTGACGTATTTCACTTTTTTTATATTACGTAGTAAGTATTGTTCAAAATTTGAGGTTGAACCGCGTTGTTACCTAAGGGAAGGTTACTAAGCAATTAAAATGATGCAATATGACCAGAAAAAATGCTCACCTCACTGAAGTCGGATACAGCTCCACGAAATACACGCTCAGAATGCCCATCGAGAGCGCACACATTAGGAACATGAAGAAGAAGATTCCTCCGGCAATTGGCACTCGCACCACATTGAGCAGGACGGCCGCAGACGCCGACATGGCCAGGATGCCCATCATGGCCAGCCGCTTCCTTGCCTGGCAGGTCAGGGACAGCAGCAGGTTGGCGGACGTGGCCAGAGCGCCATACGTCATGGCTGAGAGCAGCGTGGTCTCTTGGATGGTGTCATTGCAGACATCAGTAACGGACTGTGGACAAAAGTGTGGTTAGACGCTGTATGTGTTGAAAATTTGCCACTTCCACCAGTAAGTAGATTAGGTTAGACTTATTTCCTCGCTGTAAAATTGTCCAGAACTATCAATCTGTCCAGGTGGACAACGCCTAGGCATAGAAGCTAAAACACCTCACGTGATCGACACCTTAAATGAAATTCCTCACCTCAAATTTGAAAGTTAATTTTATTAATCTCATGGGTCTGCAGAGACGTTTTTGCACAGCTAGAATGATCTCGTTTAAGTCGGGCAAGGTCTCAGATTATCTGACACCTTGGACTAGGACTATAGACTGTAAATGATGACTACTAGTTACCGTGGTATTGTCAGGGACGAGGAGGCTCTTGCTGCCGTGCCGGATGACGGCACAGAGGTTCATGCCGGCGCCACCACCCTCCTCCACCACCGAGAACAGGTGGTTCATGATGTATGGCAGCCACATCACGAAGCCGCTGCCACTGCAACATTATCATAAAGGTCATAAATAAAAACGTAGACACACGATAATCTACACAATTCTTTATTCATTAGGACACTAAAAGCTTGTGCAGTTCGTTATGATCACTTCGTTTGCGTAGTCAACGTTTGCCACTGTACATAATTACGAGTACAAAAATATCTCTATCAACTAGGCTAACTAACCCGGAAGAAAATCCGAACTCGATAAGTTAATCTCATTAACTAATCATTACTGAAACTCACGTCATGTAAATGACGACGATCAAGTAGAACAGCTTGAGTGTGTTCTTGAGTAGCGGCGGGCGGAAGAGCGGCGTGGTCTGGTGCCATAGCGCCTTGAAGAAAGATTCCTGGCACACTGAGGATTTGTCTTCTTCGTCTTCCACCAATTTCTTCACCTGTAAATGTACAATAGGATCATATTAATGGTATAAAGAGGTACCTAAAGATCGCATACCAGAGAGGTGCAAGGATAGTTTTTTCCCCCAAATACAAACCTCAAACAATATCCCATAAACAGTGTTCTGGACCATCTGGTCCCTTCCCTATTTGAAATACACTTACCGGGAAATCATCAGCCTCCTTCCCAGTGTTGCAAGCATAGATGCTCTTCAGAACATTTAAGGCGTCTTCGTAGCGGGATCTGCTGATGAGGAACTTGGGGCTCTCGTGGAAGAGCTGCAGGATACAGGCCGTGACTGCACAGGGTAGGGAGAGGACGAAGGCCAGGAGACGCCAGGGCCGGTAGTTGATGCCCAGGAACTCGATGGGATAGGAGAAGTCGAGTGGTAGGATGGGGTAGGCGAACACTGTGGACAAATTAAATAGTTTAGTTAAATATCAGAGAGTATGCGATAAATTTTTCTACAAATAAATACAAATTAAAGGAAGAAAATTCTTACTGCAACCCAGATTCGAAACTGCGATATCCTGGCATTGGTAAACAGCTATTCGCTCAAGCCAACTGAGCTATCGGAAGAATCCACTCATCCTACGCCTCTGTAAGGTGTCCTTAAACAGGGCCCAAAAACCCAGCTTAACGAATAAGGTAACATTTTTGTACCTGCGGCGACAGCCTGCGAGCACATGAGTGCGCATGTGCAGAGCAGCATGGCGCGGCCGCGCGCACGCGCGCTGCAGCTCTCGCCGAGCAGTGTGTATGCGCTCGCGTTGCTCGCTGAAGTGCTGTGAACAAAATGTTTCTTATGATCCATATTGTTCTAACACAAGGTTTCGTCTTTTGGTAAAGCCACTCTTTGGTCCAGTAGCAGATATAGCAATTTGGTTTGGAACGATTTAATACGTTACGCGGTGGCGGACCGAATGTAGGAAAAATAAGTAGTATACGATCATTGCACTTATAATCGGAGGGCACGGCAGTGCCCCCGCCAAGACGAACAAAATTAGACCATGATTGAAAAGTTTATGCCAGTAATATATGGTAAAGCCATATTGCACGTAAAAGGTGCTACTATAACAAGTGATCCATCACCGTGTCGAATCAATTGGTCGATCATACAAAATTAATACATTGGTGATCGATAATCTCAAGAATGACACGTGTCACCCTCGCTTAGTTAATTTTAGAAATGTTATTACAATAAAAAATGTTATTATCTCAAAGCAGATTACATTCTATTTCTTATCGCCTAGTTCCCCGCGAACACAACAAATATATTTACTCTATTTTCCCACGATAAGATAGCGGGGAAATTCAATGTATACTTACAATGACGTATATTTAACCATCCTTGACGTCATATGATCGTCTGTTTATAGGAATAACCTACGAATGGTTAATTTTATTTACTGTTTCTTTATCTTGAACAGAATGTTCTGACTTCTGTTGACAATACGATTTAGTGACAGTTCAGTCAAGAGACAAGACTATGCAAGTTCGATATGGATGTTTTATTTTAGTAATCTGGGATGCTTGGGGTTACAAATAAAAGGAAAAGTAAATGACGAGTCTTACCGGGACCTAAAGAACTTGGCCGAGGTCCGCGAGAACTGGCGTTTACTGCACCAACAATAGCCAAGTTCTTAAATGATCAAACCGGTTTTATTCCTAAAGTACTACCTTTTTACCTAAAGTACTACCTATCTTATCTTATGTATATGAGGGCCCTTGCGGATGCACTTCGACCCAATGGGATCTTTTGTGCAATTGCCCCCTCCAACCTGCTCCAAGATGCTCTCCAACATTTCCACAAACCGGATGATGGAGCTCAGCGGGAGTACTCTGAATTCCTTTGGTTCTGGATAACCATTACCAAAGTCATTCATTCTTTGTCTGGCAAGGGCGTGACATTCACACAGCAAGTGTTCCATTGTCTCGTCATCCTAGCCACACATCCTACAATCTATGTTGTATGATAGTCCTATCTTGGCCAAGAGATCCTTGAACCCGAAGTGACCTGTAAACACCCCAGTTATAATTCTGAGTTGCTTTCTGCTGAATTTACAAAGCTTCTTGGTCCAGCCTGGGTCCCCTCCTTCGATTAATAGCTTTGAGTGCCTTAAGCCCGCCTCAATCCTCCACTCCGGTTGGTGTTTGGCTTTGACGTAATCCTTTAAGGCCGATATTAAGGTTCTCTGCGAGAGTCCCATAAACGGTTCTGGACCTACAAAATGGCCTGTAGATCCCATTCTTGCTAGTTCATCTGCTTTTTCGTTGCTATGAACCCCTCGTGCCATCCATACTAGTTGCACTTTGTTATGCCTTCCAAGCTTATTTAAAACCGTTACCTACTACAACTAGTTGATTTCTACCTAATTGCCAATAGTTATGCTAGCCGGGCAGGCTCTCTTGAGATTAAAAGGTCGACTTTTTACCCCAAAATACGAGTCTACTTTTAGTTTTAGGTTCGGTTTGTTTTATAACAATCGTCAAAGATTCGGGTTCATAAGAAATTGAAGTAAAATAAATAAATATTACACAAATGGAACAAGTCCCACAGTAAGCTCAATAAGGCTTGTGTTATGGGTACTAGACGACGATATATTTAATAGATATATACTTAAATACATAGAAAACATCCCAGTCCCAGGAACGAATGTCTCTGCTCACCACAGAAACAAATGCCCTTACCGGGAACCGAACCCGGGACTTCTGGCTTCGGAGGCAATGACACTACCAACTAGGCTAAACAGGCTGACAATAAATAGGTAAGTACCTATGGGAAATTAAGTTAAGGTAACCTATGTGAAATAAGGTTCACATTTTGGGAAAAAGTTACAGTCGAGTCAATAGTATATATACAATGTATATTGTTTTGAGTTTCTTACGCCGCGTTTCTTACGCCGGTTCTTCTCGTGGCAGAGGTTTATTTTTCCGAACCGGTGGTAGTTTATTGACGTTCATAGGTGCATGTAATATGCCTAATTTGAAGAATAAACTACTTTTACTTTTTACTTTTAATATAATAAACATTTCTAAATGTTGCAAAATTTCAAATTAAGTAACCTTATTAGCTTAACAATAAAGTAGTATTCGCATATTTTTCATCACTTAAATACGTACAATATACTTACAAAGTAGAAGAGAGTAGTTTCAGCACCATCATGGTCTTCCAATCCGGGGCGAGACTGCTCAGCGCCGCGAAGACGAAGCCTATGGACATCGAGAGCACCAGCGTCAGCCGCCGGCCCCGCGTGTCCGCGATGTAGCCCCACAGGTGGGCGCCCGCCACCACGCCTGCCGACAAACCCCTTTTTACTCTATACACAAACAACTTCTTGGGATAAGTTTATGGTCGTGAGACTCTAACTCTTATTTACACACACCACACAAGTTTATATTTCTTAAGTTATAGCCATTCACCAGCTAGAGCCAGTGGATAAAAAACCGGCCAAGTGTCGAAAAGTCGGAAACGCGCACCGAGGCTCCCGTACAACTAAAAAACAAATGTGATTTATCAATATATCGGTATTTGTTGGTAAACTATAATAATAAATATTATCACCAAATTTCAAGTTCTTAGGTCAATGGGAAGTGTAGTGTATAGAACTATACATAGTTGTGAACATGTATTACAATGCTATATTTATTAACCATGCTTATTATGAATAAAGTACATGACGGCTAGCATAACTTGGCGCGCGAGCTATCTCGCGCGTGAGATAGTTCGCGCGCCAAGTTGTGCTAGCCGGGCAGTCTTACTTAGAATCTGGTGGTATCAATACGTCTCCCGACTCCCAACCTTATAGAAGTTAAAAATTTTCAGAACAAGATGTTTGACAGACGACAAACGGACACGACTAAAAAAGGCGAAGTTATCATCTGTTCGTAATGGATTTACGCCGCTTAACCTACACAACAACAAATTAAAGTATCGGACCGTAATTAAATTAGTATCATATTTCTAGAATGTCATTGATACCTACATACTCGTATCATCGAATGTTGATGGACCTTTGATGAATTAGCACCAATCATTTATTTTTAATCAATTAATGCAACTTGAATTTCCGTTTTACTCATTTATTGTATGTATACTAGGTACCTATATTCAGTAATAAATAAGGCTGCCTATATATATTTAAGTAGACTACTAACGATGTGTGAATGTGAATATGTCTATAAAAAGATGAACTGCGGCATTATTAATGAGATAATCATATAGTAAGTACTCCACGAGATAATGCAAAGACTACTTATAGAACTTGACTGATAAGCTTTAGAGCCTTGGCAATGGCCCTGACATCATTTTTGTTGGGAAGTGGCTGGGTCACCACACACCCACAGACACATACAAACACATTCTCATTCAGATTTAGGATCGTGGTTTCCTTGTAGTCGTATCATAACATCATAAGTTAAGGCCTAGAAATCCTAATTTCTGGTCGGATTCCTAGTCCGCATAAATGGTGTTTCCATTTCTACAAATTCTTGTAATAAAATCATAACTTGTCCACAGGAGAGACGATTTTAGTTTTTTAATTGGTAATGACCACGTTCTCTATTTTCTTAAAATTTATGTCTTCTTTTTCTGAACAGGTCCAGCCGTGTACTCACCAGCTAGCGGTGTGGCAGTGAGCAGCGCGCGCTTCTGCATGTCCAGGTCTAAGTCACACACGGCTGCCGCGACCACGAAGCTAGTGCCGAACAGGTCCAGCCCCATCGCCTGCAGTGTCCAGCTGCATATCAGCAGCAATCCGAAGTTGTACTTGCCAAAACCTGGACAAATGTGGATGTTGTTAGTCAAGTTTAATCGAGCAGTCTGCGAAGTTAGGTACCTAACAGCTAAAATTCTAATCTAATAAACCGCGCAGACAGAAAGCGGTTGGACTTCTGCGTTCGCGTCATATCCATTTAGTTCAATGGAACGCAGAACTCCGGTGACTGCTCTCTGTCTGCGTGGGCTCTAAGGAAAAACCGCGCGGTATTCGGTAGCGCGGTAGAGCGGAGTCGGCGTGTGTGACATATGAAGCAGTGATCGACAGTCGACAGTTTCGGACAGATCAAAAATGCAAAACCACCTCCGCCCCGCACCGCGCCGCGCCCGCTCTGTGCGTTTATTCAGAGCTTTAAGGTTTGTTGTTGTCGGCCTGTTTAGCCTAGTTTGAAGTGTCACTACCTCCGAGGCTAGAAGTCCCGGGTTCGAATCTCGGTAAGGGCATTTGTTTTTGTGGTGAGCAGAGACATTTGTTCCTGAACCATTTAATATATTGTCGTCTAGTAACCATAACACAAGCCTTATTTGAGCTTATTATGTGACTAGTTCGCGAATTGCATAAAAATTGTCCCCTAATATTTATTATTTTAAATGTTAGCTTTGTAATTTATACCGAGCAACAAACAAATAAATTAATAAGTAAACTTGCCAAACTAGAATACATATACAACCCGTGACCCATTCGATAAATTAAATTAATGGAAGGCGTCCGTTCTAATTTATTGCGAAAAAGCGTCCTATGTAGTTAATGTAGTCAGCTGCAGAGAAACGTGACCCCCCCCCCCCCCTGCATACAAAATACAGACGACAGACGTCCAGTTAGACAGGCCTCACCCAGAGACTGCCGCGACAACCGGTCATACCCTGCCCGCATCCAGCGAAACCATTAATTCCTAACAGTAGTAGAAACATATTGTTCACCTCTATTGTTAGGAACTAAGATGTGGCAATGCGAAAATTTCCAACTGGAGTGAAACATTGAAAAATTGTCACCCCGGGCGGGATTTCAACCCATGACCTCTGGAATCCGCCCATCGCTCTTAAAAACTGACCAACCGCGGGTACCGCTCGTGGCAACGAATCTTTCAATCGGTCCACTCTTCTAATTAAGCCTTAGGGAGGCTTGTAGCGACATCTACCGCGAATTTGCTACAACTTCTGCAACGGCACTAACGTCTCAAATTACATTGAGCATCGTTAGTAACATTGTGCTGCCCTATTCTAACTCTATTGGGACAATTTCGAGTACAAGGACCTAGTTCCCAGTGACTTTCGATCTGTACTCTCCGTTGTTTTGTGTCTTATCATATTAACAACGCGTTTTAGCGAAATAATATCCCATATGTATGTACCTACTTCAAAACTCATTGTCTTCTAGGTATATGGGTACAAACTTTGGTAATTTTAGGCCATTAACACAGTTTTTTTGGACGTAACTTTTGTGAAAATGAGTTAAAAATAAAAATCTCTCTTACGTTGTTCGCGACATTCATAAGGAAAAAATACAAATAAATTTCTTGGATACAAGTACATAAACAACATAGGTAGTAATTTCGAAAATAGAGCTTTTCTGGACCATGTTTTAATAAATCATAAAAAGATAAGTATGTTTTTTTTTTTTCAATATTCGGCTTTTCAAAATGTACACAAAGGATTTAAGAACCGATAACCGTTTGTGCCCTAAATATATCTATAAGTATAGTTGTGACAGAGAAATATCAACTCAAAACTCGTCAAAAATCTAAGAAAAACGTATGGAGCCCCTTAATGTCAAAAAGCTACCAATGCGCTCATATGCGTCATCTAGTCGTTATCAAAGACTCTAGCTAATCATTGGCAAGGCATTTGAATCATACAATTTGCACCGGTGGCGCCGACCTTCCTGAACAAATGTCATGTAGATAGCGTTCTGCATATAAACGGTAAATAGTCCACGAAAGCCACTGTCTCTTGGTTGTTTTGTTACTATGCTTATTTAAACGTTTTATCTCGCCTATCTCACGTGATGCATTTAATACGTAATAAAATAAAAGCTGGTACAGATGTAGTGCCATCCCGTCCCATCCCAACAATTAGGAATTTACCGTATTACTTAATTGCATATTACTTAATTGTTTTGCATCTGGCATGTCAAATGGCAAAATACTACCACCTTTCATTCTTACATTTGACATCACATTAACAGGCGTGAGCGTGTAAAACATTTAATACGACATTGATAGCCACTTCGGGTCTACTTAGTCGTATTTTTCACTACCTACATTCAGAGGGCCTACTCCAAACTTCGAAAATCGAACTTCGTGTCGTGCCGTCCCTTTCACTCTCGTGTTATACACTATATGACGGAGAGGGACGGCACGATACGAAATTCGATTTTCGAAGTTCGGAGTTGGCCCTCTGTAACAATAGCGGCCTTTACACGTAAAGTTCGGACTGCGCATCTGGGATTGCGTTCCGAACTCGCGGATTTAACCGCCATCCAACCCGTGGCCACATTTGATCGTAATTAGCGCATGACAGTTTGATCCGTGGTAAGAACCGACGGATGGACCGACGGTTCGGAACGCAGTCCCAGATGCGCAGTCCGATCTTGCGTAAAGGCCATGTTTACAATCGTTTTCCACGCTCCAAACCGCCATTGCTTTTAGCGTTTAATACGAGATGCGCGCGCAAAACTTTAGTCAGATGCGTACGGTTCGATATAGGTACGCATTGAACTGTTAACCGCCGCGCGCCGCGTGCATTTTACACGTACGGTTCGGAACGAGGGTTGGAATGGCGTGAGGCGTTTCCCGCGGTCCGAACTCTACGTGTAAAGGCCGCTAATGGGTCACAGACTGGGTGAAACCTTTTTTAGTTCGTGTCTTTTTTTAAAACAACGTCTCGTAATATACTTATCTTACAGCAATATCTACGATAAAACAGGTAACTTACATACATACATAATTTCACTCCTATATTACCAAAAGGGGTAGGCAGAGCACACGAACATTAATTTCAGTGCCACTTTTAGCAATTGTAGGTTTATAGATGGAGAAAATGTGATATTGCAGTGACAGGTTGCTAGCCCATCGCCAACAACACACTTCAACCTGTTTCCCATAGTCGACTCTTACGACACCCAAGGGAAGAAAGGGGGTGGTGCTATTCTAACCAGGCACCACACGAGGCACCACACGGATAACTTACATGCACTTAAATAGTGAAGTATAGATTATAAACTATACCTTTTTTTTATGACATAGGAGGCAAACGAGCAGACGAATCGCCTGATGGTAAGCGATTAGCGCCGCCCATGGACACTAGCATCAACACCAGAGGGGTTGTAAGTGCGTTGCCGGCCTTTAAGATGGGAGTACGCTCTTTTCTTGAAGGTTTGAAGGTCGAATCGGCAACCGAACCTATAGGCAACCTAAAATAAATAAACAGAATCATATTGATTGAAGTGACTGACCTGTGTAACTAAGAGCGTCTTCAACTGACGTCGCCAGTCCGGGGTTTTTTTTCGAAGCCTCTAACGTGTTGTTGTTTTTCTTGTCCATCTGCAATTTGATACGTTTTCCTTAAATTGTTACATAACTGCTTTATTAATATTAATTATATCGATTGTATTATAGTCAGTTCAAAGTTGTTGTAGCCGTGGATACACAAGACTCTCTGAATGTCGTAGTTTCAAACAACTACGTTTAAATAAAAAATAAGAAGGAAAATATCGCGAGGAAACCAGCCAATTTTTTTCTCTGAGTCGGAGGGTCAGATTGTGGTGGCTTTCGTAAAACTAGTGCCTACGCCAAATGCCAGAGGACATTTCAACTGGGGTGACCTGCATTTATTGACCGTGTGAAACGAAGGCCTCCGTATCTGCTTCGGCAAAAATGCTTTCGTATGTCCGGCCGGCGGATGGTGGACGGCGGTTTTCCGGTCGCATTTCTCAACCGATTCTAGTGAACTTTTGTGAGCAGGTTTGATAATTGATTATACTTATATATTTTTTACGCCATGTCAGTTTTTGGAAATTAAAAAGAAAGATTTTTTTTTCGCGAGTACTACAGATACAACTCACAGAGTCAGTATTGACAGTAAGAGTTTGTAACAAAATTGATAGTCCAACAGTAGAGGCTTTTTGTATTTTTGTGTTGTCCGTTTGTTTGCAGGTCATGAGCAGTTTCTGATTTACTTGATACTGGCAAATTTGTGCCAACCCTGTTGGCCAGAACGCCATAAAAAAAAGAGAAGAAGAAGAATCAGTAGATTACACTCTATCTAGAGTCGTATCAAATCTGCTTAGTCGGAGGTCGGCTATATTGGTCTACTATAGGAACGTGGTCCGTAATAAGCTTTGCGTATAGCTTGGGATAAAAACCGAAAACCATTCTCAGATAAGAGAAGAGCTTCAACCAGCTCGTTAAAATAAACTAAAAATATCAGGTCAATAAACCAATTAAGCCAAATTGTAACTTACAAAACAAGATTTGTTTATTTTACAATAGTCAACCAATTTGTTTTCTAGGCCACTTCGCACCTTGTCACAGTGACAATAATATGAGATCTGTAGCAGCTTTCATATTGATTTTCACTGTGACAGGGTACGAAGTGGCCCAGAAATCAAATTGGTTAACCGTACATCCGCGAAGATAGCACGGTAGCTTATACCGTCACGTTATAATTATGGCCGATCTACTTAAACGTTACATAAAACATGACGGTATAAGCATCGTGCTACGATAGCTAGGCAGAATAACAAGTTTTTTTTCCGTATTTCTGCTCCATCCGTATCCATATCAGCCCTAGGACGTCCACTGCTGGACATAGGCCTCCCCCAATTTCATGGGGGGTAAATGCCATAATCGCCACGCTTGGCATGCGGGTTGGCGATCGCAGTATCTCCACCGCACTCTAGGAATGCTGCTGCCCATTCCCCGGTGGTCTTGGTCGTAGTTTTAGGACATTCCCGGGTCCCGGGTAATTTCTGTTACTAGTAGATAAAATTCTTAATTTGCCCTGCGGTTTACTGGTCAGCTTTCAATAGGAAGGTAATTTGTGAATCGCCGTGGGAATTGTACTTCTTATTATCAACGTACATGATAAGGCGTTGCTAAGCGGTGATAACTCGATAATTCGTCAGCTCCCTGTCTAAACGTCACGGAAAGAGATTTTAATAATAATTACTATCGTGGGTAAATTGGCGTCAGAGTTAGGGGTCACTAACCCAGTGCGATATTTAAATATGTAGTCAGATGCCGAGAAACTCAACCCCCATGCATATGAGTTAGTATGCAGGAAGGGTAACTAAGATAAAGTAATACTATACTTTTGTTCTCCTGTAATGATGTTTTATTTCGTTGAGTTTTTTTACTAAGTACTGCTAATTTATTATTGGGAAGAGCGCTGTATCACGGGAATTCTATGCTTGAAAAGAGGTACCATGAACTGACTATCGAAAGTATTGAAACCACTTTGCGACTAAATAAACGTTTTTATTATTTTAGGTATTTACTTTATATCAAAGTCATAGATACTCGTGAAGACTGTAAATCAGTAAACCTCCCAGTACACAGACACTGATGTCGGGCATAGGGAGTTTGTTGGGTTAGCCAATTGCTTGACACCTCCAGTCTTAATTTATAGCAATGAGGATGAAGAACCGGGTGTTTATTATTCGAATGTCATGCATTAAAACAGGCAGCTAATAAAATATTTGCAGTGTAACCTAACCTACAAAAATAAACATTAATGGCAGCTAAATTAATAACTCGGCGACTGTTCTTAGGGCGACTAATGCCAAGTTATTATTTTAGCTGACAATTTATTATATTATATGCTAGGTAAAATCTCCCAATTCATCATATCGCTGCCCGGAAAATAATAACCCTATTCGATACAAGGTGTCAAACTATCGGACCTTGTGTATTTTTAAACGACTGCCAAAAGGAGTGTATGTCTTATTGTGATTGACTGTTTGTAGTTTAGAATGCATTGTCCTGTCAGATATTTTTACAAGTGAGTGTATCTGAAACGTACCAAAGCTATCGAAATCAGGTCACCATGGACCTTTGATGAAAATAAAATATTATCAATACACTTTCGAATTTATAGAGTTTATTTATTTATTTAAGTTATAGTCAACATAAAAAAAGTCTTACAATTAATTAAAATAAAATAAATACTCTTCATTAAATATTTTTAAAATACTTCTTCCCCATTAATACTCTGTTCAGACTTACGTTTTATTTTAATTATATTCCCGTTCTAAATACTTCTCGCCCCAAATCCTGTCAATGAAGCGATATCCACCTTCAGCGGTAGGCACTGGGTGTTATTATCGACGGTGCTGGAGTCTGCCTTATATATAAGCGAGACGCGGCCGAACGATGCGTTTGCGCACGGATATATGCCACTGCGCACCCAAATGCTCGCTTACCTAAAGGAAAAATGCCCTACCTAATACAGATCCAAGCTTTTGATGTCTTCGAAAGTAGGTATTAAACATAACATGTTTAGGTAACGTGTTTTTCGTCTGCTGGACTATTTAGGCTAGTAACATGTCCCGTTATCAAGAATACTTTTACAACAATAAATACCTAGTTTATAAGTAATGTTGTCGAAACCTTCTTAAAAATATTTTTTTCTTTTACAGACTTTTAACTCACTGCTTTAAGTAGGCTTCATTTTGAAACTGAATGCACAATCAATTGAGAGTAAAATACCATCTTGAGAAAAATTAGAAAATATTGTCAGAAATGTTACCAATGTTGAAACGATAAATTTATAAATAATAATAATAATAATCGTGTGGCATTTATTTTCGAACCGTGAGATCTTCGAGAAGACAAGTACGGTTGCCAGTTTATTGCACTCTTATCACCACCCAGGGGTCACGTGTAGGGTAACTGTGGGTACTCCCTACGGACGTAGTGTAACTTCGACCCCCCTTGTCAAGTGAGTGGGCAACTTGACTGTTAGAAGTTCTCAAGCCACCCGAAGGCCTCTAACTTGGCTTAACGACTAGCCGGGATCAACGGCTTAACGTGCCTTCCAAAGCACGGGAGCGCTCAGTTAGTAACCACTCAAAGCGGTCACCCATCCGAGAACCGACCTGCGCCCACGTTGCTTAACCTCGCATACCGCACGCGTTATGCGGGCGCCGCTGGGCCACGAACGCTCCAAAGTCGATTTGAATTTATAAATAAGATGCTGCCAAGAAATTAAATTTTGTTACAAGCTTTAATTGCCGACTGTACTTTTCCACAATCATCAACTACTCATTGATACGTTTCAAATGAGCCCAAACGCGATGGGTTTATCTTATGTAGCTTAGGAGTTGCCATGGCCACCATCATCACCATCAGATCAGCTCCGTGGTACCATAATATTGTATTGTCACCGAATTTACATAAGTGTCCCAAATTTCAGCTCAATCGGATACCGACAAGCAGCTGAACAAGTAAATTTTTAACAAAAAAACACCGACTCCAAACTTTGTCAGACCCCATCCTCTTGGTAATTTGAGTTCCTTATTTTTTGCCTGACCGCATCCTCTCGGTTTATAATTTGAGGAGTTCCTTCGATTTTTCCAAGATACCGTCATCAGATCCAGACTTGGTGACAATGGGACCAAATAGAAAACACACCCTTTCAAACAAAAAAAGAATTATTGAAATCGGTCCACTAGTCTCCGGGTAATCGGTGAACATACATAAAAAAAAATATTCCGACGAATTGAGAACCTCCTCATTTTTTTGAAGTCGGTTAAAAAAGGATTGCTAATTTTGATGATAATTTACTTACATACATATTTACATACTTACCTTTTACATACGAATAGTGCAAGCTTGTAATTTGATGCTGGATGAGCCTTCAAAATTTTGAATCTAAAGTAATTCATAGCATTTTCTTCTTTTTCCAAGAACATCCAATAAACTGTTTGAGTGGTCCAGTTTACTCAGGAAAACCCTGGGTTACAAGTGTTGACTTTGGTAAGGGTCATGGATGAGAGTGTATTCACTGGATCCAATTGAAACCCTTAATTAGGATCGTCACGGACAGTAAGCGAAATTCGTAACTTTATTTGTCTCGCCGTTACGTTAATGCCTCTATTTGCTAACAAGTTCTAGAAATAGATACACTATCAAGCCAGTAAACATTTCACATATTTATACAGGTGGAACACAGGCATACGAGTGCCAAAAATTATAGCAGAGATTGGAATACTTTCCGGTTTTTGGCGATGCATAGTAATCGGTACCTATATCCTTATTATTTTTTTTGCACTTGTATGTGTAAATTATGGGTTGACCACTTCGGCTTAGTTGGTAGTGGTGTGGCCCGGCCTACGAAGCCGGAGGTCCCGGGTTCGAATCCCGGTCAGGGCATTTATTTGTGTCATGAGCACGAATACCTATTTGTTCCTGAGGCTTGAGTGTTTTCTAAGTATTTATTTATCTTTATAAGTATGTATATCGCCCTCTAGTACCAATAGTACAAGCTTTACATTAGTTTGAGACTAAGTCGATTCATGTAAGATTGTCCCAACATTTTTTTAAAATTTAAATTAATAATCCTTTGAATCATTCAAAATAGATATCGATTTTGGGATGTACAGCCTTTTAAAGGGTTACGTTAGCTATATTAACCCTCTGAACGCCAAGAACCTATAAAGTGGTCGTGTGTCGTAGAACCCACCACGCCAACAACCACTAAAAAGGTCGGAGTGAAAGTGTACTTTAATCATGAAAAAAATCTGGTATGAATTGTTTTATTTGTTTTCATTGGTTTAAACGTTACATCAATTTTTGATACCAAGGTATCAAGGTACCAAGGCGTCTGAGTGATCACTTCATTCAAATATAAAAAGGTTCAAAGGGTTAACTTACAATGTTGTTCAATGTAAGTTGTCAGTTTCAAAAAATTAATAGAATTAATATGTAGTTAGGAATCGTCGTGTGAGGGATCGTCAGAATCGGTTCTGTGGCCAGTTAGTCGGCTACCAAGCTTGTTCAAATACATAATTTATTTTTTTGGCAAACGCTGAATATTTTCATGAACAAATCTACCTATCTGAACTAGGTATGTATCTCTCGTTTCAACGGAAAAAACACGTTTTTATTTGTATTTTTCTTAACGAATCAACGCCCCATAACAGTGCCCTATTAAGGCCAATATGGATACAAGGTTGTTTTAGGCTGGTCAATGAGTGGTGTCATACATAAGCCTTTTTTGAAATTGTATATTCTAATGAGCTGTTAATCATAAGTACATATCTATCACGTCGATTTGAATTCCTTGTCACCAGATTGTGATTTTCCAAATTTGCTGCATGTTTCTTACGAAACCGCATCACTTTGCTCTGCTCTTATATTCATACATCTGTGCCATCTGTGGCTTTGCTCGGTGCAAGTACAGTCAACAGGAAAAGTAGATGATCATTTTAGTACCCTGTTACTTTGACTATTATGACGCATCCCAACTGTCACATTATTGTTACGTTAGTGCAACAAAGTACAAAATTCGGCCAAGAGCAAAAGACCATGTCGGGCCATGCTCAGTGTAGAGTTCCGTAGTTGCCCAATGAACTTACTTAAAAAAATCTATAACAAGCTAAAGGGAATACTTTCGCAGCGTTTCATATGTGTTTTACTAAAATGGGAAGACTTTTTACGATAGGTAACTCAAAAATGGCCTCTTTTGGACGTCGAGTGTACTGTACGCGTATCTATAGCTGTTAGTGTGTTTTGTAAAAACCCACACGCGCGTTCTATGCAAACAAATGTGTATTTATACTTTGTAAATGGCGATTAAGATGTACAATTGTGTATTAATAACAACAATTATTATGTCACTTCTCGCTCTGTGGCGTGAACTGTTAATGAGAGTCTGTCTGGAACAATTTGAGTACAATATCCGGAAATATCCTCATAGAGTAGAGGCCTGGTAGAGGTACATCCAGTAGAGGTACCTATTGGTACGGCCACTTATAAATAATAAATAAATAATAAATAAATATTAGGAGACATTTTTTACACAAATCGAACTAGTCCCACAGTAAGCTCAATAAGGCTTGTGTTATGGGTACTGGACGACGATATATTTAATAGATATATACTTAAATACATAGAAAACGTCCAAGTCTCAGGAACAAATGTCTCTGCTCACCACAGAAACAAATGCCCTTACCGGGAATCGAACCCGGGACCTCTAGCTTCGGAGGCAAAGACACTACCAAGTAGGCTAAACAGGCCGACTTATACTTTGCACCCTTATTGAAAACTATGAATTACTATTAAGATAATTATATAAATTGAATCATATTACAGATGTATTCCATTTATATAAATAACTGATTGAAAGATCTATTAAAATTATACAACTTTAATTTTATGGAGCTAAAACCATACTCGAAGATGGTCAAAACCGGTAGGTACACTACTCCCACTCCTACTCCCAGTACTTTTTTTTTTCAAACAGTCTTCTAATATAAGTTCGTACAAATACAAATTTAGTTACGCACAGAGTGCGGCGCAGCGTCGTTGCGGTGCGGATGCGGTTTCAAACGCGGTCCGGGGGAGGTCGCAACAAAAACCGCGCGGGATAGCGGAACTGAGGCTGCGTGTGTGACACATGATGCAGTAATCGACACTATCGACAGTCGACAGTTTCCGAAAGATCAAAAATTCAATACCGCCTTCCGCACCGCGCCGCGCCCGCTCTGTGCGTTTCTAACTTTATAACGCGGTTTTCATCCCGAGCTGTCGGATGGCCCCATAAAAGGCGTCCATCCACAGCCAGTCAGGACCCCCCGCTAAAACCACAAGGCTGCTGCAAGTCCCAAAAAAAACAGCATTAATGGCGAAACGCAAATCTGATCGTAGATATTTTTTAAGGTAGGCAAATGACGTCCGCACGCCAGCCAGACGCATCTTCTCAGAACACCCACTCCCCAATTCCAATACAAAATCGGGATTTACGACCAAACAAACATTTTGCGATGAGGAAAACATACATAAACACCTACTGCATCTTCGTCTAAATTATTTTAGTAGCTATATTTAGGTTAGATGGTTAGGTACCTAAGCCTTAGAGATTGATAGCTTGACATTGACCGTTCAGTCAGGGTAAATACCACAGGGCAAATACACAATCAGGGTATACCCTGGTTCAGTACCCCTTTTGGAACGGAGAGGTCGAGCGAGCGAAGCGAGCTAAAGAGCCCATTTCCGCTTGGCCAAAAATGTTTTCCTATGTCTGGATGCCCGGCTCCTCCCCTGTACAAGTCGCATTTCTCCACCCATTCTCGTGAAATTTTGTGAGTGTTCGATAAGTTTTATTATATGTCACTCAATTTTTGGATTTTTTAAATTTTTGTTAGCATCAAGCGGATATTTTCGATGCTGACTGTACATATCGTACCGGCCTCACCGATCAGTCGTATTCATTATTTTATTTCTAGAACACGTGTGACGGTAATCAATCAGTGATATAAAGCTTCCTTGTGCTACTAATGGTTTTATTTTGCTCTGCTATCTGATACTTAAGAACTGTAAGAAGTTTCCAGAGTTTGTAGCGAACTCGGAACTGCATACAGGAATGTGTGAAAATATACTGTTGCAATGTCTTTAAATCCGAGACACACCGAATGCGTGCGCAGCACATGCGCGTGCGCGTGTGCGTGGCGTGCGCGTTGTATCGTATGAAATGTCATCTACTATGATATTTCATACGATACGCGCACGCGCACATGCTGCGCACGCATTCGGTGTGGCTTGGCCTTTAACCTCGCTGTCCCTGTTTGTTTACAGAATAATGGTGGCAAACAAGCAGCTGGCCCGACTCTCAAGTCTCTCAATTCTAGGTGTGTCAAAAGTTAATTAACGCCGGTGCTGTAATAGTATACTCGTATTTCTAGTTCAGCATTATATGACTGACAGCGGTATTAAAACAATTTTATTTTATACAAATGCAAGTCTACAGTGTTAGCCCTGTAACATTCGGGCACAAGGAGTTACTGCAGATGCTCTAAGAAAGCGTCCTTTTAAATACTTACTCCAGTTACAGGGCCCCACCTTGTATACCATGGACAATTATTATTGGTAAACGGGACTTAATCGCGTACAAAAATTAATCACCTGCGGTGTGCCCGACGTTTCGAATATATCGCAACATCCGTGGTCACGAGCTGACCCATGCCACCATACCATGGACAAGTCATTATCGCGCCGCCACTCACCGCTCTGCGAAATGGTCAGCTCGCTCAACGGGCTCCTGCGTACTGATCCACACGTGGACATTTTTGTGGACAGCCTGCCCATGCTCGCGTCCAGATTGCTCACGGAACCGGGCCGGTAGTATCCAATGAGGATTTCCTCCACCCACGGGAAAAAAAGACCGAAGGGAGTGTTTTAAATCGACACGAGTTGCGAATTACCTGTTCGCACGTGTATCGTACAACGTTTTACAGTACATATGGCTCTTTAAAGTTTCGACATATGCACGTAATCTGCTGATTACCGCAGTCGTGCGGTAAAGTAGCACCATATGTACTGTAAAATCTATTACTTAATTAGACCGCTCTAAACGCAGTGCTCGACTTCAATAACTCTCATTATGTACGATCGTAGGTATATACTGCGCCAGAAGGAGGGTTATATTTTTGAGAGTTTGGTTGGGAGAGCTGAGGACGGGGTGTGGTGGCGCGAATCGGGGAAGGCCTATGTCCAGCAGCGGACGACTGTGGGCTGATGATGATGATGATGTATATATATATATATGATGATGATGTTGTATATATGTATGTATAATTATTTGGCACACTGTGCAGCCTGAACAGCTCGATGGATTTTAGCTTGAGAGGTGTTGTTAGATTCGTTTTTACTGTGAGAGTGACACTGGGTATATCAAAATAAAATAAAATAAAATAAACAAAATGGCGGATTGTTGGCGCCAAATTCCAAATTAAACAGAAACGCAGTCGGTTTTTGTAGTTTTTTAATTAATTAGCCTTGTTTTATACAACGATGAAAGTCAATACCGTACCCTCGGGAGCTCTGGCGACCGTACTCACCTACCAACCGAGCAAATAATGTCTTGTTATGAACATCACTACTGTTTCTCATGGACGTGAAACTGCTAGAAGATAACAATGGAAATTTTATTTTGCGCCAAATCATCAATTTACGTGCATCGAAAAATATTCCACTGTCTTCTAGATATGGACGTCTCCATGTTTGCCAGTCTACGTAGTTCGTTTGTTCTAGATGTCTGCTGGGGGGCTACTTGTATATAAGCTGTAGGCATATTTGCAGACTGTGGAGCCGTGGATACACAAGATAAGGAGATCAAATCATACCGGTGTCAGTGAAACTTTAGTAGAATGATAATAAGGTCAGTATGATATGTTTTGTTAACTTGCTTGTGTTGTATCCCTCAAAATTTCGTTTTAATCGCTCGATAATGTTAGCTATATATGCTTTGATCTTCGCAAAAATGCCATGAAACTAGCTTATTTGTTACTTACTTAAAAAAATCGGCCAAGTGCGAGTCGGACTCGCGCACCGAGGGTTCCATAATAAATATTATTATTTTAAGACGTAACTAAAAATGTACGGTTTTTGCAATTTTTCCTTTATCTGTGCTATAAGACGTTGCTTCGTACCAAATTTCAAGATTCTGAGTTCACGGCAAGTACCCTGTAGGTTTTGATTCCCTTGCGAGTGTCGAAAATATGCGGAAATTTGCGGCATAAACGCCTGTATCTTTTGATTGCGTTCGCTTACAAGTTTGATTTTCACAGCTCCAAGGGACAGTAGATCCTGCCCGGCTAGCACAACTTGGCGCGCGAGCTATCTCACGCGCGAGATAGACAATCCGTCTCTTTCTGTGTGTACCAATTAGAAAGAGGCGGATAGTCTATCTCGCGCGTCAGATAGCTCGCGCGCCAAGTTATGCTAGCCGTCCTGAGTATTTGATTTAAATTCCAGTTTGATACCTCCACGCTTCCCTGAGAAAAAGGGTCTTGACAGACTGACAGACGGACGGACGAACGGACAACAAAGTGATGCAATAAGGGTTCTGTTTTTTCCTTTCGAGGTATGGACTCCTAAAAACATTGAACATCAAGGTTTAACCCTTTTCCAGGCCGCGCAAATCTAGAAGGCTTGACAAAAAACAAAATATATACTCAAAATAGTTAGGTTATGTTATGGTGATTAATTTCAAGACTAGTCACTTTTTACGAAAATGCAATGTAATTTGAGCCTTAAATCAGAGGACTAGGATAGAAATTCTATTGGCACGTATGTGGTCGATGAAACGTACTACGTCTGGAAAAGGGTTAAGGAGGTCCTCAGCAGGACACATCAATAAGCTTTAGTGAGATGTTTCAATAGGAATGTTGACTGATAGTCAAATCAGCAACTTTTAATGAAACGTTCTGTTAGTATGAAGTTTGTAAGGAAATAGGAACAAGTGACGTCACGCCTTTTGTATGATCAAATAGCGTCCCTTTATTGTTCTTTATGTATTTAAAAATCTTTAAAATACCAAAAATAAGTAGTAGCGTGATATATTCTGAATATTTTCGTGAGATTTATTTATTGGAATGTAAGAGCAATTTATTTTTATTGGTGTCAACATCCCAATTCCCCTCGCCTATTTGGAACTAAAAACAGGAAGGTGTAAGAAGTGCTTTTGATTTATGTATTTTGATGGAGAACGCGAGTATTGTTAGCAGCACATATTAAAGAACAGACTTATTGCAAAAGAGACTGTGTCAATCATAGTAAAATACAAGATCCTGTAGAGATACTTAGCCTATTATGGCGAGGTACGAGGAAATCGCAAAACGTCGCTTTACGTGTTTGCGTACAGTCAGTCAGTGGTCCCTGTTTAAATTATCTTGACTAACGCAAGTAATCAAGCGAACTTAGAAACATTATGTACTTAAAAGAGCATAAATTGGAAAATAAGTTTTGAAGTTTTTAAAATTATTCAATTTGTCCAAGTCTTATCAATAATCTAAGTAGCCATTTTAAGAAGTCATAGCTAGAAGATACGAATTCCGATCACAATTTTTTAAATAATTTAAATTTTATGTACAGTCAGCATCAAAAGTGGCTACATGTATGAAGGCCTCAAAAGCTCCTATTCTCTTGTAATAAAGACTTGGTCGATTGCTTCGATTCGATTTATTTCTCGTTACGGAGGCAAAGATTGATAAAAGATCCGTTAGACCAAAATGTTGGATTAAAATTTGTAACTGTAAACTTTTTGACATGTATAACTTTTGATGAGTTTTTGACTCAAAGGTCTCGTTAGAAAGATCCGTTGATCTTTATGTATAAAGGTAATACAATAGGGCCTCGATAATCCGTACACAGGCTAATCCGAACGTCGCTGTAATCCGAACTGCTGACCCTGTCCCCTTCCACCCCAGCCGTAACACCTGAGCTTTGATTTGATTGTGATTAGTCATTAGTTTTTGCAATATTACAGTGTGCATTGCGTGCCACGTGTTATTTAAGGTTATAAATATGGTTCCTTCACCTTGGTTCCTTTCAGAATAAACTTATGTTTTATTTCTAACATACTATAATCCGAACGCTAGTTCGGATTATCGATGTTTTATTTCTAACATACTATAATCCGAACGCTCCCTGAGTCCGAACAGGGGTTGTTTTTAGGGTTCCGTAGTCAACTAGGAACCCTTATAGTTTCGCCATGTCTGTCCGTCCGTCTGTCCGTCCGTCCGCGGATAATCTCAGTGACCGTTAGCACTAGAAAGCTGAAATTTGGTACTAATATGTATATCAATTACGCCGACAAAGTGGTAAAATAAAAAGTGGAAAAAAATATTTTATTAGGGTACCTCCCCTATACGTAAAGTGGGGAGTGTTTTTTTTTTCATTTTAACCCTAACGTGTGATATATTGTTAGATAGGTATTTAAAAATAAAAAGGGGTTTACAAAAACATTTTTTGATAATGTTAATATTTTCGGAAATAATCACTCCAGAAGTAAAAAAAAAATGTGTCCCCCCCCCTCTAACTTTTGAACCATAAGTTTTAAAAATATGAAAAAAATCTCAAAAGTAGAACTTTATAAAAAAATTGTAGGAAAATTATTTTGAACTTGATACGTTGAATAGTTTTTGAAAAAATTACAAAAATAATTTCTGAACTAAGTTTGTAATTTAACCGTATAAACAGGTGTTTATTGTACCTGTCATTTCTACAAAATCACAATGAAATGACGTGCTTTCAAATAAAGTAAAACCGGTGAAAATCGGTTCACGGTTTTTAGGGTTTTGTGTTTCGGTACTTAATATGTCAACTTAATGTGACGGACGGAAAACTACGGAACCCTACACTGAGCGTGGCCCGACACGCTCTTGGCCGGTTTTTTTTGAAGTTCGGATTATCGAGGCCCTACTGTATATATATTGCCTGCCTCAAAACCAGCGTTATAGTGAAGTTGCTGCAACATTCTGTTGAGGCAAGCCCCTTTTTAACATGTTTTTAACATCACAAGCATAACAACATGTTTATTTTAAATTAATATGTCAAGTCTAACCTTAAGATACACATTGTTAAGACTATTGTTAAGGCATGCCTTGTGATGTTGAATAAAATATTTCTATATCTATGTCTATGTCTTTATAAACCGAGCCTTACCAGATTCAATAAATCAGGGGCAATTGACAACATTTAATTTTTTTAAGAAGGCTTTTTTTCAATGAATTCAAATTAAGGATAAAAAGTTAAGAAAAACCACATTTTTAAATTCTCGAAAATATCCCAATTTTATATAAATAAATCTATTTCAAAAGTTCCTCAGTCTAAAGATTAAGTGACAAGTACGAGTAAGGCGTCACAGCGTAACAAATCATACAGAAGCACTGTTACTAAGACAGATTTACTAAAGAAAGTGAACTGCTGTTCGTTTTGTGCGCTGTGACTGTCACAATTTCATAGTAATGACGTCATTACTACGATGGCAGACTTTCTTCCATTTTCGTGAATATTTAGAAAACTAATAGCTATAAAAATAAAAAATAAAATATTTTGGGGCTTCTGGTTAACAAATTAACGATAGAATTAAGATTTCATACTACTTAAATTTTTTAAATGTTGTCTATTACTTACCTACATATCCATAACGCAAAAAAAAACCATTATAATCCAGTGTAACATGTATCTTCTGGGCAGAGTGTATTGTATGAACAAACGCATGATAAAAACATCAGGCGCTTTCAGTTGCATCAGTTTATGAGTTACTTGGTTTTATGTATATCACTAGTAGGTTCATTTTTATTCAAATTACAAAATTTCCAAAAAATGACTCGACAAAAAAATCTACAGTACAGGGTACAGTACATGTACATATATAATTATCGAACCTGCTCACAAAATTTCACGAGAATCGGTTGAGGAATGCGACCTGTAGAGGAGAACAACCGGAAATCTGGACATCCGCACATACGAAATCATTTTTGTCGAAGCTGACACGTAGAGCTTCGTTTCACTCGGTCGATTTTAGTTGAAATTATTTAGTATGTTCGAATTAAAAAAATCTGGCATTAGATTCTGAATCTTCTTGCTTGGACAGTAAGTCGATTATTGAACGGACTAATTTGATACAAATAGGTCATTTCGAAAGATTTTAAGTAATAGCCTAGTTGGTAGTGACGCTGCCTCCGAAGCTAGAGGTCGCGGGTTCGAATCCCGGCCAGGGCATTATTTGTGCATTTAGCACGGATATTTGTTCCTGGGTGTTGGATGTTTTCTATGTATTTAAGTATTTATCTATATAAGTATGTATATCGTCGTCTAGTACCCATAGTACAAGCTTTGCTTAGTTTGGGACTAGGTCGATTTGTGTAAGATTGTCCCCCAATATTAATTGACCGAGCGAGCGAAGCGAGCGAAGCGTCTTAGTTCCAGCTTCGACGAAATTTTTTTCGTATGTCTGTCCGGAATCCGGATGTTCTCCTCTACAGGTCGCATTTCTCAACCGATTCTCGGGAGATTTTGTGAGCAGTTTTTATGATTAGATAATTTTTTTTCATCGTAGCCAGTTTTTGGAATTTTAGAAATTTAAAAAAAAAAATTTTTTTTTTCGTACTTCTGTCCGGATGTTTTCCTCTACAGGTCGCATTTCTCATCAGAAATGTTATATAAAATTCTTATGTCGAGTAAATTTTTGAAAATTTTGAGGTTTGAAAAAAAAAACAACAATATTTCGTATGTATGTCCGGATGTTCTCCTCTACAGGTCGCATTTCTAAACCGATTCTCGTGAAATTTTGTGAGCAGGTTTAATGATTAGATAAAATTTTTTGGTCGGAGCCCGTTTTTAGAATTTTTGAAATTTAAAAAAAAAAAAATTTTTTTCTTACGTCCTGCCCAGATGTTTTTCTCTACAGGTCGCATTTCTCATCAGAAATGTGACATAAAATAGTTTTGTCGAATCAGGTTTTGAAAATTTTGAGGTTTGAAAAAAAAACAATCTTTCGTACCTATGTATGTACGGATGTTCTCCTCTACAGGTCGCATTTCTCAACCGATTGTCGTCAAATTTTGTAAGCAGGTTTGATGATTAGATAAATTTTTTTGGTCGGAGCCAGTTTTTAAAGTTTTTGAAATTTGAAAAAAAAAGTTTATTTTTTTTCTTATTTATATCGAGATGTTTTCCTCTCCAGGTCATATTTCTTATCAGAAATGTTATATACAATTCTTTTGTTGAGTCAATTCGATCGATAATTAAATTATATTGAGGTAATTACTTGATTTGAAAATACGAGTGTGTTAGGTAAGTATATTATCGATCGAGTAATAAATAAATAGCCTACAGCGTGAGCCGGCGAGCGCGGGCGCGGAGAGCGGGGGCGGGCTACGTGACAGAGTGACCGACCCGAACGGGCAGACGCGCATAGAGGAAATTATTATATCAGACGCGTGAGGGCAGACGACGTTGACGGTTGTGTCTATTATTTAGAATTTCTCGAAGCAGTTTGCGCTTGAATTTGAACTACGAATCTTGGCTTTTCTATACGGACTTAGTTGCTTACTGATTGGAATATTGATAGGTATTATTTGAATTTGAATGACTTTCTTTTCTATACGGACGTCGTTGCTTACTGATTGGAATATTTATATTATTTGGATTTGAATGTCTTTGGCTTTTCTATAAAGACTTCTTTGCTTAGTAATTTGGTATTATTCTAGGAACAGAGGTAAAACGGTAGATGGTTAATTATCTGCTTAAGAAAATGAATTTCATAGCAAAAAGAGGGAAACTCAGTCAATTTTCTAATGTTTTTCCCCAGCCCCGGCAACAATGTTTTGGGATGGCTGTTGCGGCGGTAGTTTACGGTACAGCTCGTGACATTAATTTTGACAAATTTGATGTTGATGGATTACTAACATCCGGCGATGCCTACTATAGGTCTTGTCTACTAAAAATGCAGGGCACGAATGTACATGAACAGCTTTGTTCTGATAATTTATTATCTCCCATTGATATTTTAGGTAGGGTATTCGATGTCGAAAAATGTGATTTAGCGGATGAAATTACCAAATCCTATGGAGATGGTACATTGCAGAATGAGTCTCTGATGGCCCTCCGAGAGGCTTTTGCCGACGCAGATGGAGGTGGTTTTACTTTTACCACTCAGGGGATGACCGTGGGCGTATGGAAACGGGACGGCGAGTATTTTCTCTTCGATTCCCATTCTGTGGATGCAAGTCACCGGCTGGTAGATTTCGAGTCAGGGGCCGCATATTTGTATAAAAACACGTCAGTTGAACAGCTCGCTACTTTGCTATGCGGAATTTACAACACCAATGTAGGTCCTGACTGGCTTCAAATGGTCAGAGTTTTTGGAAACGAAATGTATGGTAGTATGTTTAGACGCCCCACTGAGGCAATTTTGATGTCGTTTGCTGAGACACGTATGAGGCAACGACCCCTTCCTGGGGTTTTGCCTTCACCATTAATTCCTCCAGTTGTAATATCTTTGTCGGCGCAATCAGACAATACAACTACATCACCCCAGCGTAAAAAGCGCAGAGTCGTACAAAAAAAAATCTGCCGCAACGAAAGCTAAAGAAATGGCAAAAAAACGGCTTGGTGAGACCTTAGAGCAAACAGCTGAGCGCCTTAACAAAAATATAACACGTAAGTCGTCTAAAATTAATATGGAGACAGAGGAGGAAAAGGAAGAGCGCCTTAAAAAAGATAAAGCACGCCAGTCGTATACAAGGAATATGGAGACAGAGGAGAAAAGAGGAGATCGTCTATTTAAAATGAAGACTCCCACTGCGTCTGCTAGGACTAGAGAGTGTGTTTTAGAGACTGACCAGCAGTGTGTCAAGGCACCTAACCCTGATGTCACTGTATTTGATTCCTTTCAACGAGGTTTGCCTTCACTATTAATTCCTCCAGTTGTAATATCTTTGTCGGCGCAATCAGACAATACAACTGCGTCACCCCAGCGTAAAAAGCCCGGAGTCGTACCAAAAAAGAAATCAGCCGCAACGAAAGCTAAAGAAATGGCAAAAAAACGGCTTGGTGAGACCTTAGAGCAAACAGCTGAGCGCCTTAACAAAAATATAACACGTAAGTTGTCTAAAATTAATATGGAGACAGAGGAGGAAAAGGAAGAGCGCCTTAATAAAGATAAAGCACGCCAGTCGTATAGAAGGAATATGGAAACAGAGGAGGAAAAGGAAGAGCGTCTAGCACGCAAGTCGTCTAGAAGGAATATAGAGACAGAGGAGGAAAAGGAAGAGCGTCTTAATAAAGATAAAGCACGCCAGTCGTATAGAAGAAATATGGAGACAGAACAGGAAAAGGAAGAGCGTCTTAATAAAGATAAAGCACGCAAGTTAACTAGAAGGAATATGGAGACAGAGGAGAAAAAAGGAGATCGTCTATTTAAAATGAAGACTCACACTGCGTCTGCTAGGACTAGAGAGTGTGTTTTAGAGACTGACCAGCAGTTTGTCAAGGCACCTAACCCTGATGTCACTGTATTTGATTCCTTTCAACGAGGTTTGCCTTCACTATTAATTCCTCCAGTTGTAATATCTTTGTCGGCGCAATCAGACAATACAACTGCGTCACCCCAGCGTAAAAAGCCCGGAGTCGTACCAAAAAAGAAATCAGCCGCAACGAAAGCTAAAGAAATGGCAAAAAAACGGCTTGGTGAGACCTTAGAGCAAACAGCTGAGCGCCTTAACAAAAATATAACACGTAAGTTGTCTAAAATTAATATGGAGACAGAGGAGGAAAAGGAAGAGCGCCTTAATAAAGATAAAGCACGCCAGTCGTATAGAAGGAATATGGAAACAGAGGAGGAAAAGGAAGAGCGTCTAGCACGCAAGTCGTCTAGAAGGAATATAGAGACAGAGGAGGAAAAGGAAGAGCGTCTTAATAAAGATAAAGCACGCCAGTCGTATAGAAGAAATATGGAGACAGAACAGGAAAAGGAAGAGCGTCTTAATAAAGATAAAGCACGCAAGTTAACTAGAAGGAATATGGAGACAGAGGAGAAAAAAGGAGATCGTCTATTTAAAATGAAGACTCACACTGCGTCTGCTAGGACTAGAGAGTGTGTTTTAGAGACTGACCAGCAGTTTGTCAAGGCACCTAACCCTGATGTCACTGTATTTGATTCCTTTCAACGAGGTTTTGATTGGAATATTTGTTTAGAGTGTTTAGAACGATTTCCTGGCCTCCAAGCAAAATCAGGGATTTGTAATCGTTGCTCAAAATACAAGGGAAATGAGAAGGTTAACCCTTTTTCTGCAGCGAACAACATGGATCCAGGGGAAGTGCCGTCTGTTTTGATGGATCTTTCAATGGTTGAGGAACAGTTAATAGCCAAGGTCCATCCAGTTATCTCTGTTTATCGCATCACAGGTCAACAGTTTGGTTATTCAGGCCAGGTTATTAATTTTCCACAGCAGGTGTCTGATATTGCTAAAAAATTGCCCAGAGCGGTTTCTACTTTGTCGTCTGTTCTTATAGTCAGGCGAGAAAAATCATCTGGCTATGTTGATTTTAGAGTTCGTAGGGATAAAGTTAGGTCAGCACTGGAGTATCTCAAAGAAAATAATAGATATTGTCGTGACATTGAGATTAGTTATAGTGCTCTAAATTATATACCTGTGGATGGATCGCTGCTGGACTTAATTTCACAAGCATTTACTGGACTCGCCGATGATGAGATGGACAAAGACGAAGCGTGTGAAGTAATGACGACTGACGTTCCCAATTTCATAATAAGTGAAAAAAAGGGACAAATTAAAAGCGTACTTGAGGATCATCCTGAGGTTGTTGCTTGGCCCAAACTGGGGACTGAGCCAGTTAATGAATTCTCAACTGTGGGGTACATAGCAATGGCTTTTCCGACCCTGTTTCCTGATGGCACTGCCGATTTGCGTGAGCCTAGGCTGGTAAGAGTAACCCCCAGCGATTATTTCCAACATCTAATCAAGTACAAAGACGGTAGGTTTGCGAAACATCCACGTTTTCGTTTTTTTGCGATGAATAGTTCGCTAAGATGGGCAGCTCTTCAGAATGGGAAAGTCTGCGTTCAGAAAAATTCTGAACTTCAAAATCTTACTGTAGCTGGCATTAAAGACAAGTTAGCTCAAAATCCGAATTTATAAAAAAAATTCCTTTGTTTTAACTCATCACTTATGGACAGACGACATCTCATAAGTCTCCCTATGACACATATCATTTGCGTCCAAAGGAACAAGAGACTATTTCTCTGTATGAGCACGTATCTAAGTTCTATAGAAAAGGGGAAAATTGGGTCAAAAGAAGAACACCATGTATAGTTCGAGTGTTCCCTAAGCTTCGCAAAGATCAAGGGGAGGCATATTTTCGACAGCAAGTTCTCATCCATGTGCCGTGGAGGTCGGTGGAAGCCTTAAGTAATCAAGGGACGTGGCAGCACTTATATTACCTTCTGATAGAGAAGCCAGATGAGGTGTTAGTTCTTACTCGAGTCGAGGAAGAATATGAAGATGTTGAGGAAGACGATGAGGCACGTGATGTTTTGGATGAGTGGATGTTGGCTGCAGGTATGGGTCCCAATGGCGAATTAGGACTCGAAGTGGAAATGGGAATGAGAGAAATTGATAAAAATCATTCATGGGGAGACGCATTTGACAAGTTCCACGACCCCATGAACTTGCATGGATTTATTACATTGGAAAAGTCAAAGGACTGTATTGAGGATGAAATTTGGGAAGATCCAAAAGTAACATTTTCCAGTGAGCAACTGACGGTACTGTTATTTTTATCCGAACAAATTTCGTGCATTAAATTGAATTGTAATAAACCACGCATGATGATAATTCAAGGCAAAGCTGGTAGTGGTAAAAGTACAGTCATCAAAGCAATGTGTGCTAAACTGAACCAAGAGCTAGGGCCTAACAGCTTTCGATTGATGGCCCCTACTGGGGCTGCTGCTGTTAATGTTGGTGGAAGCACAATTCACTCAGCCTTGCACCTAGGCATTGAAAAACAATTTCGAAAAATGGGGGACGAGAACCTCCATCAATTCCAGGAAAATATGAAAGATTGCCATTTCATTATAATTGATGAAATGAGTATGGTTGGATGCACACTATTAAAAAAAAAATGATCTGAGGTGCAGGGAAGCTAAGCCCTTATTCTCCCATTTGCCTTTTGCAAATATTACTCTGTTTCTGTTGGGTGACATAAAGCAATTGCCACCAGTGCTTGATCGCCCGGTTTATGGAACCGGATTTTCCAGCATGCTAGCGGATCAGGGACAGCTGCTTTACAAGGAAATTACATCATGTGTTATTTTATCAACGTCTTACCGGCAAGGAGGTGCAGACCAGGCACATTTTAGGGACATTCTGGATCGTTTGAGTATCGGAAACTCAACTAAGAGTGATTGGGAAACATTGATGTCGCGGGAAAAGAGTAGATTATGTGACAGGGAACGACTGCTTTTTTCCGATGCAATGAGGCTTTATCCGGAAAACAGGAATGTTAGTTTGTATAATGTTGCCAAGCTAAAGGACCTTCACAGGCCCACGGCTAAGGTGCCGGCTGATCACAATAACAAAGAAGCTGCACAGGCATGTGCAGATCAACAAGCGCAAGGATTAGAGAAAACTCTATACCTCTGCGTTGGCAGCAGGGTCATGCTGAAAACAAATTTGTGGGTTAAAAAAGGTATAGTAAATGGTTCCATTGGCACTGTTACCGATTTGGTGTATCTACCTAATCGTGCACCACCCGCTGATCGCCCTTTAGTAGTAATGGTCAAATTTGACAACTATACTGGCCCGACCATAATGGGATCAGTGCCTATCGCCGCTGTCACGAGAACTTGGCGTTCTAAAGAGCTCACATGTTCTAGGACTCAGTTTCCGCTTATATTAGCATGGGCAGTCACCATTCATAAGTCGCAGGGGTTGACATTACCTAGGGTAGTGGTCGACCTTGGGTCTAGAGAACTTGCTGTAGGTTGCTCATACGTTGCCCTTTCTCGGGCTCAAAAACTGAATGATGTAATCCTGGAGCCTTTTAATTTTGATCGCCTCACCAAAATCAGGACTATGAAACTCCTTCTTTTGCGGATCGAGGAGGAAGAAAGATTAAAAAGAATGGCGGACCAAACAAATCGAGATTAAAATATAGCGGTGGGTACCGCGCTCCCACATTAAAAATGTTTATGAGCTTTTTATTAAGCTATGCAAAGTTAGACTCGCGAGGTCTACAGCTCACAGAGCCACTAGTTTATTTATTTAATTTATTTATTTAAGTATACCAGGGCTGTTCCTCTTGCCACTTTCGCAAAATCTGCTCTCATTCACCACCCGATCCGATTGATTCACCCGAGCGCGGCGGACACCGCCGGACAGTGACAGTATCGTTCAACTTGGTTGTGTAAACAAGTTACTATGTGACGACGTTGACGTGTTAACGAGGCAACCCTAACTAGACAACAGAGCACTTGCTATACGGTAGTGAGGAAAGGGATAGCATGGTCTTTTTCAAGCAGCCAATTTTTGAGCGATGCCTTTATGTGCCCTATAGTTTTTAGGGTTCCGTACCCAAAGGGTAAAAACGGGACCCTATTACTAATACTTCGCTGTCTGTCCGTCCGTCTGTCTGTCACCAGGCTATATCTCAAGAACCCCGATAGTTAGATGGTTGAAATTTTCACAGATGATGTATTTCTGTGGCCACTATAACAACAAATATTAAAAACCGGCCGAGTGCGGGTCGGACTCTGCCGTTTTTATAGATAATGGTACTGAACCCGTCGTGCGCGAGTCCGACTCGCAGTTGGCCAGTTTTTATTTAATATCTATTGGCAGTTTATTGATTTGAAAACTCGCATTCCCGAAAAAAGTACTCTCAAAAGCTAATTCGTAATAATATTTTTGTACTGAGTGCGCAAATTGTGTTGAGTCTAAGATTTGATTTTTACACGCGTTTCCTTCGCCACCAACTGCAGTCTTTTTAGAAACGAATACCTTAAGGCTGGCTGTAAATCTGAGATTGGGCGTGAAGATAATGTGCCCCCCACAAGTGTCCCTGTGGCACGTTCGTCGATGAGCTGGGCCATCACGGCCTATCATGCCAACTGATCGCGGGCAGGCTCTCCCGCCACGCCATGCCGCCGAGACACGTGTGGCGTGCACGCAGGCGGTGTGTCATCTACTATGACATTTCATACGATACAACGCGCACGCCACGCACACGCGCACACGCACGTGCTGCGCACGCATTCGGTGTGGCTCGGCCTTTAAATGATATTATCCGCCGCACTCTTGCAACTGTCAGCACGCCAGCAATTCTCGAACCGACATCGTGTTGAGATACGATGGCAAGAGGCCGGACGGTATAACCCTGGTTCCGTGGAAGATGGAACGAGTGCTGGTGTGGGATGCGATATGCGTTGATACGCTGGCACCTTCCCATCTACCACGATCTTCATCCAGGGCTGGCGGGGCAGCGGAGGCGGCCGAAACAAAAAAGACCACAAAATACCGGGGTCTTGGCACTCAATATCATTTCATGGCTTTCGGTGTCGAGACCCTCATGCCGTGGAGTCCAAGGGCTCGGAAACTTTTTAAAGAGCTTAGCAGAAGGCTCGTCTACACCACTGGGGAGCAAAGAGCTGGCAGCTTCCTCGCACAGCGCTTAAGTATAGCCATACAGCGAGGAAATGCTGCCAGCGAGCGTCTTTGGTACGATGCCACGGGGGCCCTTTAGACAGACCCCATAGACATAGTTTAGTTTAATTTTAGGCTTGTTTTAGTGTTTTAGTCTTTTGTCATTTTATATATGCTTTAAGAAATGAAATGATTCTATTTATTCATAACAATTGTTACCGGTCTTTTTTGATTTTACTCAACTCGCCTATTACGTATGTAGGTACGAGTATGTACACTCGCCTGGCTTGTTCAAAAATACGGCCTTTGTTGCTGCTCCTAGAGACTTCTCCATGTATTTGTTAGCTACGATAACTTATTATCATCCCACGCATGTGTGTGCACAAACAGCGAAAGGTAAATATTAAATATATTTACGCCCCACCTTGCCAAAAACTTGCACTTTTTGGCCAAGTGGTGACGTAAAATTGTGTACAAAACACGGGTCGTAAAACAGAAAGCCTTCTCTCGCATATTTAGGACCCTCGCCTACGGCTCGGGCCTCAAACATCTGCGATATCGGCCTTTCTTTGGTTTACAACCCTTGTATCGTAAATAACTATTACAGTACATATGGTGCTACATTACCGCACGAGTGCGGTAATCAGCAGATTACGTGCATATGTCGAAACTTTAAGTCGAGCCATATGCACTGTAAAACGTTGTACGATACACGTGCCAACAGGTAATTCGCAACTCGTGTTGATTTAAAACACTCCCTTCGGTCGTGTTTCAATTTATCACTACTCGTTGCGAATTTTCTGTTCTCTGCACTTGTATCGTAATGTACTATACTAATATTAAAAATATTCAAACACAACAGGCCTTTATCTAGATTATTCTAATCAAGAAGAATAAGAAACTATAAAAATATTTATTAACCTACTTACATCGGAACATTAACCCTACAAGGGAAAATTATGAGAAAAACCTACCTATAAGTGCTCCGTATGGTGGGTCTCACAAGGGGCTGAAAACCTTTGTACCTTGTCGCTTTAACGTCATATTTAAACTGTCATACTAAAGGTCTAACAGATGAGAGCGACAAAGTCCCAAAGTGTCCAGCTACTTATGAGGCCGACTTACCAAAATTGGTCCAAGGGAACACTTATGCGACCCTTTTTTTATGGCGAAGCACGTTTCTGCTGATGTATAAACCGAAAAAAGATATTTTTATTTTCGATGGTAAGACAAAACGTTTATTTACACAAGTGACTCTGTGAGCTGTAAACCTCGCGAGTGATATTTTTTTACGTTTTCAACCCCCACAGCTCCGCCATTTTGAAATATTTCCAAAAACGGAATCGACCAAAATTCCATATAATGACCTAACCTGCTTACAAAATTTCACGAGAATCTGTTGAGAAATGCGAACTTTAGAGGAGAACAGCCGGACATCCGGAATCCGGGCATACGAAAGCGTTTTTGTCCAAGCTGAAACGGAGAGGCTTCGCTCGCTCAGTCAGTAATACTTCGCTTCTACTTACAGCGGTCGTGTGATGCACGATCTCTACCGACTTCGACGCCCGCCCTTGCTTTAAGAGGGCGCAGTACGATCGGTGTGGATCGGTTCTCCATACAAACGTATTTATGCTCTCATTTTAAAACGCCATGCTAGAATAACATGAAAATTTGTATACACAATGGGATCCGGCATATCTAGGTCGGATCATAGTTTCTGTTGCTAGAAATTGTAAAAGAAAAAAATACAGCGGCTTTTTGAGTTTTTTACGGCTTGTATGAAAACCTTAATAATCGCTGTATTTTTTCTCCATTTTGTCATTTTATATATGCTTTAAGAAATGAAATGATTCTATTTATTCATAACAATTGTTACCGGTCTTTTTTGATTTTACTCAACTCGCCTATTACGTATGTAGGTACGAGTATGTACACTCGCCTGGCTTGTTCAAAAATACGGCCTTTGTTGCTGCTCCTAGAGACTTCTCCATGTATTTGATAGCTACGATAACTTATTATCATTCCACGCATGTGTGTGCACAAACAGCGAAAGGTAAATATTAAATATATTTACGCCCCACCTTGCCAAAAACTTGCACTTTTTGGCCAAGTGGTGACGTAAAATTGTGTACAAAACACGGGTCGTAAAACAGAAAGCCTTCTCTCGCATATTTAGGACCCTCGCCTACGGCTCGGGCCTCAAACATCTGCGATATCGGCCTTTCTTTGGTTTACAACCCTTGTATCGTAAATAGCTATTACAGTACATATGGTGCTACATTACCGCACGAGTGCGGTAATCAGCAGATTACGTGCATATGTCGAAACTTTAAGTCGAGCCATATGCACTGTAAAACGTTGTACGATACACGTGCCAACAGGTAATTCGCAACTCGTGTTGATTTAAAACACTCCCTTCGGTCGTGTTTCAATTTATCACTACTCGTTGCGAATTTTCTGTTCTCTGCACTTGTATCGTAATGTACTATACTAATATTAAAAATATTCAAACACAACAGGCCTTTATCTAGATTATTCTAATCAAGAAGAATAAGAAACTATAAAAATATTTATTAACCTACTTACATCGGAACATTAACCCTACAAGGGAAAATTATGAGAAAAACCTACCTATAAGTGCTCCGTATGGTGGGTCTCACAAGGGGCTGAAAACCTTTGTACCTTGTCGCTTTAACGTCATATTTAAACTGTCATACTAAAGGTCTAACGGATGAGAGCGACAAAGTCCCAAAGTGTCCAGCTACTTATGAGGCCGACTTACCAAAATTGGTCCAAGGGAACACTTATGCGATCCTTTTTTTATGGCGAAGCACGTTTCTGCTGATGTATAAACCGAAAAAAGATATTTTTATTTTCGATGGTAAGACAAAACATTTATTTACACAAGTGACTCTGTGAGCTGTAAACCTCGCGAGTGATATTTTTTTACGTTTTCAACCCCCACAGCTCCGCCATTTTGAAATATTTCCAAAAACGGAATCGACCAAAATTCCATATAATGACCTAACCTGCTTACAAAACTTCGACGCCCGCCCTTGCTTTAAGAGGGCGCAGTACGATCGGTGTGGATCGGTTCTCCATACAAACGTATTTATGCTCTCATTTTAAAACGCCATGCTAGAATAACATGAAAATTTGTATACACAATGGGATCCGGCATATCTAGGTCGGATCATAGTTTCTGTTGCTAGAAATTGTAAAAGAAAAAAATACAGCGGCTTTTTGAGTTTTTTACGGCTTGTATGAAAACCTTAATAATCGCTATATTTTTTCTCCATTATAATTTCAAGCAACAGAAACTATGATCCGACCTAGATATGCTGTATCCCATTGTGTATACAAAGTTTCATGTTATTCTAGCCTGGCGTTTTAAAATGAGAGCATAAATACGTTTGTATGGAGAACCGAACGTACTGCGCAGTCTTAAAGACATTGTGACTCTATATAAAACAAGTTTAGTTCTACCTGTATTAATAAGGAAAAGTTTCCAAATATTAGTATATTAGCAGGTAAAGCCCGCGGCAAAATTAGACGCCTAAATTATTAAGGATAATACGAATATAGGGAAAATGAAAGAAAATATTGATAATAGATAATAACACTTCAAGATGGTTCTAATAACCAATTACATCTCAAGTCATTCCACTTTTTCGTCAGCCCCCTTTTTTATTGCAAATAAAACTACGATGCGTATTGAATTCTAAAAACTATTTTATTATTCTAATTCTGTTTTATTTTTCTCTCGACATTTCTCAGCGCTGACATACATACATTTAATTTTTATTGGAACTTCGGAGGATTCATAAATTCTTTAATTTTTATTTTATTACTTTAATGATTATGAATATGTGACTTTTTTTTAATAGTATCAATCTGTTTCTGCTTTTCTCTTTGACATTGTATAATCACCGATTCAATTTGTGTTTTCTGTATCCAATATCCATTTGTTCTATGTATTTTTAATTTTATTTAATTTACTAAATTGTATTTGCATGCATTTAACTATGTTTTACTGCAAATAAATAATTGAGTATTGAGTAATTAGTGTAGAAAAATAAACCAAATAAGAGGAAGACCTAATAAGTACATACCTAAGTACAAAAATGAACCAAATACACTCAAATCCTAAAAGTAAGAGGAAAATAGGTGTTTTACCTATAAATAAAATACTCAGATATTTACTTATTGATACCCATAGATAACTATGGGCCTTTGTTACCTGAGCATAAATGATTTATTATTATTTTCCCCGTTTTAAATCCACGAGGCGAAACCAGGTCATTTGGTAGGCGTTCGTGGGGATGTAAATCCAACACGTAGAGGCCTTCTCAAGAAAAAGTTTAAAGTTTTTAGTACACCTGCTCGAGGCTAGAACCCATTCACGGGTACATCGGTATTACTTAATTAGTTTTTAAAACTTTCAAAGTAATTTTTAAAAATCACATTGTATACAACAGTCATTTAACTATATTGGAAATTGTTAATAAGATATTGACTCTAATATACAAAATTTCAAATTAAAGGGAAAAATTGAAAAATGTTATGCTCCGAGCTGGATTCGAACCGGCGACATCTGACATAATCGCTCTAGCCTTTGAGCTATCGAAACAACCAAGCTCGTGCACGAAATCCTTTTAGTTCCTCTTACAACGCCTTCGGGAGGCGTACAGCGACATCTACCGTAGAAGACTTAGACTTCTATTAACGGCACCAACGTCTTAAGGAATCGTCAGTAACAATACGCCAGTCAAAAATTTAATTTGCTATTTTTTTCAATTTTTACCCTTTAATTTGAAATTTCATTTCGTCAGAATGTTTCTAATACACGAATTAAAAATCAACAATTTTTGATTAATCGAAAGAATCAATTTATTTTATTACATCTTTTTATGTGACCGTTAACTAAAACCAAAAAATAGGTTAAGTAATCTAACAACAAACCAATACCCGAATATATATTTTATCAGTATTACAATGGCCTCACAATCTTTGTAGGGCCTTGAAAAGATAACCATCAACTTCTAATTTCACAAGATGCTTAGAAACTAGTGCTATCATTTCGAAGTACACTTCGTCGAAATAACATTTGTTTAGATTCAGGCAATTGCCAACATTTAATTTTTTTAAGCAGGCTTTTTTTCGATGAATTCAAACAGAGGATAAAAAGTTAAGTAAACCACATTTTTTAATTCTTGAAAATATTCCAATTTCATATAATAAATCAATTTCAAAAGTTCCTAATTCTAAAAGAGAGTAAGTAACAATAACAAGTGAGGCGTCACAGCGTAACAAATCATACAGAAGCACTGTTACCTACTAAGAAAAATTTACTAAAGAAAGTGAACTGCTGTTCTTTTTGTGCGCTGTGGCTGTCACAATTTCGTACTAGTGACGTCATAGCTACGATGTAAGCTTTCTCCACATTTTCGTGAATATTTAGAAAACTAATAGCTATAGATTTTTTTTTTAATTGGGGTTTCTTGTTAGCAAATTAACAAAATGACTTAAGATTTCATATTACTTAAAAAATTGAAATGTTGTCAATTCTAGGTTAGGTACTCGTAACGAAGCACTGAAAAGGACGGGGAAATCAAAATTTGTTGTGTCGGGTTCCCATTGCATTACACACTGATCTCTAAGTATTGATACTGAATACCTGTTATACTAAAAAATAATGAAACTGGTACAGTCAGCATCAAAAGTAGCTACGCATATGAAGGGTTCAAAAGTTCTTATTTCCTTGGAATAAAGACTTCTTTTCAAATGCGTAGCTACTTTTGATGCCGACGGTACTCGGTGAAAAAGATCGCGTTCTTTCAAACGCTGCGCCGTTCTGACAAAATTAGGAAAGAATTTGTGATTGATGTTTAGATATATTATTCCTGACTGTATTATTGTTACTCTGACAAGAGCCGAAATACGATTGCTTAAAATTTTCGCAATGAAAAATACTCCAAAGTTGAGACTTTTCCTCTTTTTCCTCAGCCTACTCAAACAATACATTATTAAACGACACAACCATATTAAAATGATGGCATTTTACCTCATCTAAAATCTCACATGAGTAAATTTCACTAAAACTTCACAAAGTCGAATTTGACATCTCCTTTTCTCATGCTCTGAAGACAAATAGCTTCTCTTACACAAGGGGCGTCCTTTGCCGAATCGAGGCATACCCATTAGGGCGTTTCGAACGGGCACGCCTCGCGTAGTTTGGCCTAAGCACGCCGATAGCTCATTATTAAGAACCCAAAAGACATGACTACGTGAGGGACCGGTTTAGTGATATTTCCTGTGGTCGATAGTAATAGGTTCCTTATACTACCCGTTAGCTAAAAGATGGCAATTTCCTCCCGTCCCATAACGCACCCCGCTCACGCAACGCTCAGCTCCGAGAGGGGTAAAGGTGGAGGTAAAAGACCCCTTTCCCCCCCTGTGGTGCCGGGTGAGAATACCCTTTTCTTCCAATGGATGTCATTAGAGTCATCATCATCATATCAAAAGAGAGGTAGGGCACAGCGGAACGTCATCTCGTTCATATTTGGAACAGCCCAACTGGGGACGTACCTCCACCTTACAGGAGACCGCAGTCACAATAACACCACTGCTCCTTACGTATGTGGTATTATGTTCCTGGTGGTGAGTAAGGTAGCCAGATTTCGAATAAAAGGGAAAAAAATGTTTTTTTTTTTGCTCCGAGCTGCATTCGAACCTGCGACATCTGGCCTACGCGGCCAATCGCTCTAGCCTCTGAGCTATGGGAACAACCAAGCTCGGGCACGAAATCCTTCACTAGTTCCCTCTTACAATGACTTAGGGAGGCTTAGGGAGGGGGGGGGGGGGGGATTTTCGTTAGCAGCGTTACTGCTTAACACAAAATTAAGGTAGCCAGAGTTCTCGAGAATACGTTGTGTTGGAGAGTGAGGGACCTGCATATGTCTAGCTGTCATCAACGAATCCTGAAGTCAATAAAGGGTCGGTAACGCGCTTGGTGATTCTTCTGGAGTCGCATTCAAATAACATACAACTGGCCTTTGGCGCATCGGCGCCTAATTAATGTTATATCATCAATGAGGAATTTACATAAATCCCACATGAGGCCACTATTCTAACCTGTTCTGTTGCTCAACTGTTTCACCAAATGCACCATAAAACATCAACAGTGTCACACAAGACAGTTAGCGGATATTACTTATGTTTTGTATCTAACTGTACATTATCTTTTAACTGTTCAAGATTTATAGGCTGATATGTAAAACGATGTTAAATGTTGTTAGAATCGTCATCATAAGTGACGAAGAAAATATTGGTGTAGTGTATTTTTTTTTGTGAACGATCATTGCAATGGACAGTCAGCGTGTACTATATAAACTTGGTATAACCCAATGAAAGGGATTCATTGTTGAAGGCAAGTGAGTTTTTCTTTACACAACTTCGAGGCGTAGCGATTTTTCTTGTGCACTCAGGAGCAAATAAAACGAGTTGGTCTGTCTGAGAATGCGACACAAAGTGTACCTACCCATTTTATAAATTTTAGTTGCTCTTGGCCATATCTTTTTAAATAACGTTTTAGATAGGAACAATTTCTTGTAAATGGTACCTCTGTAGCAGCATAAGAACTCTGCCACAGTGGTACATTTTCATCAACCTATTACTAAATTATTTGCGTTTTGCGTCTTGTTTATGATGACCATTTCACGCTACTGCAAAGAGAATGAAGATGAAGTACCGTTACTTTTTATTTAGGAAATCATTCCCAGTGAGGATGGAAATCATACCGAGTTCAATGTAGGAATCTCTGATAATAGGTAATCGTCGCGTGAGTCGCGTCGTGTTTTCACACATTCTGCTACGATTTTGGGCAATTATTTAGCCTCTGAATTATATTCAGCTATATGACCCTTAGATTCCTAACAAATATGCGTAATCGGAGTTTCATTTACATTGGTTCTCCATATATTACTGAGCATATATGGAGAACCAATGTAAATGAAACTCCAGCCAGAACTAATGGAGTATTCTGTACTTATCAACGGCTAAGCAAACGTGGTACCTTCACCATTGTACTCTCGCTGTCGTATTATTGAGAAGAAATCAGCGGTTAGCAAGTGCCTTTTTTTCTCCGGGGGGAAAATTCATTATGGATACTACCGCGCAGGGACAGTGCGGAGGTTATGTCGAACTTGCACCGACTAAAAACCCCCCGATGGTCCTCATCAACTCGTTTCGAACGGCTCTGGGATCTCCTTCGGAACGCCAGTGCCGCCCTAGAGTCACACCTCTGTTGGTCCAACATCTGTTTTTATAGACGATCGCAGTCCCCAACTGCGACCGTCTTCGACCCCAAGGAACCCCTTTTAGTCGCCTTTTACGACAGGCAGGAGATACCGTAGCCGTGTTCTACGCGCCGACTACAGGTCGCAACGGCGACATATTATCGTCGCCGCCTCCTCCTCCGAGCAGGGTCAGTACGCTCCCGTTCACGCTCTGTGGTCTCCTTGTGGACCATGACGTCCATGACAGTCTCACAAAGCGGTTAGCAAGTGCCTAGTGCGGGTGGTCATGTCCGGGAAGAGTCATTATCGTCATTAAGATTAGGCCGGTGTATATGCAGTCAATAATGAGAGTAGGCATGTAAAGCTGTGGACACACTTAGGAACTACACCCATTTAAGAAGAACTCGAAGACTATCATACTACTTGTAGGCTCTTATTTTGCCGGGCCCTTTGCGACTTAGGTAGGTTATTAGGGCCACTTTGGAGTAAGAGAGGAAGAGGCACAGCGAAACGTCTCGCTCATATTAGGAAGGAGCAGTCCAGCTGGGAAAGTTTTTACAGAAGACTGCAGCCATGATAACCCCGCTACTTGCTAGCACTGCGAGGTGCGCTGTGTGAATGACTTGCATATGTCTCTAGCTATCAACGCAACGAATCATCAACTGATTAAAGGGTCGGCAACGCGCTTCGCGCTTGTGATTCATCTGGAGCCGTACAAATACAAATACTTTATTAATAACACCGAGTTACACGTCAGGGTTATGTATGTACCTACTAATACGTTTGTATATTGATAATTCACATTTATATGTATATAGCTTATAATCAGTCATATCGGTAGATTACTAATGAGATACATTTTATTATTTACATTTTTTATTATTATCGGTAATATTAGACTAGGTATGTATTTACAACTCATTGAGTAGGGAGCTTAAAAAACTCGTCTAAAGAATAAAATGTATGGTCAAGCAGCCACTTACGCAATCTTAACTAAAACACCATTATGGAAGTTGTTTCTTTTTTAATAGTGTCCGGTAGCCTGTTATATAGTGACGGGCTACTGTGCCCGCGCCGTCACATATAAAAAAAAGTTAGACCCCTATAAATACGTTAACGCCTCTATCATTAACCGAAAATTCGATAGTTGGTTATCAGTGACCAAAGGGTCCAAAAATCTAGACTCAATTCGACGTTGATACACAAATTGTACCTATAAAACTATTTTACTAATAAATTAAGCTTCAAACCACAATTAAAACTACCTAAACCTGATCAATTATCTACATTGTTGCGTAACAGTGCATGTGCTGCTGACACAGATAAATATCAATTACAATAGCATAATGACCCAATTATTAACACTATTAAACTATCCCTTATCTGCGTAGTTCTAAGTCTAACTGGCGTATGTCAGTATACGAGCCATTACTTTAGACGACTTTTATAATTGACACATAATTTAGCTACAATCAACAGTAACCGAGTCGTTACGTAGTTGTTTACTTTCGTTTGTAATAAATATAGAAATGCACATTATCTTAGCGTCCTTTAACATAAGTACTTATTGTAAGTAGGTGATACATATTTGAATACTCTATTACAATGTATGGGAGGAAAACCATTGCGTATTTAAGGCTGGGCATCATGGAAAGGTATTCAATTAACTAATGAGGTAGGATTAAGGTGTCAATTACCTAATAATTTTAATTAATGTTATTCGTAAGTCCCAACTAAGAAATGCTTGTCGATCAGATCAGATTTTGATCACGTACTAAGTTCATTAGAAATCTTGATCACAGAAGGATATAGTGAAGTGAAGAATGTAGCCTATTTTATTTGAGTATATAAGTATGTGGGATCAATGCTTGTACTTAGATTAGGTTTTTCTCAAATTTGAGACGCTTAAAACTGATGACGTTAAAGATATTACCTGTAAGTCTATTATCACCTTAAGAAGTTTATAATCTTGTAAATTATTCAGTTTGATTCTAATATTGAAGCTCTATTCAATTAAGATATACTCGTAAAAAGTTAGAATTGGTGATGATATGTAAACATATGAAACATTAATCATTTTGATAGCGTATTGTAAAGGGCGGGTCATTCTACTGCTGCTACAGTGTAAGGATAAGGACTCTGCCTCTGTGATGTGTGAACTTTACTTATTATTGGATCTGCCAACTGCGGAATAGGTATGCCTATATGCGAAAAGTGCTACTTAATTAATATATCAAGCCTAAACGTCTTGAAACGTGACGAAATGTGCTTAGTTTAAATAATTTATTCGTGTCATAAATATCGGGAAAGAAGTGTGGACCTGTCCGTTAGTTATTTTTAAGTGATTTTTTAACCGAAGTTGTCGTTTACAGTGAAGAAAAGATGAAGAAGAAATTCTTTCTCAGTAATTTAACGCCCCAGAAAGAGAAAATCAAGATGGAAGTGAATTTGGAGGAAGCGCTGGATTTAGCTGGTAAGTGCGTTTATCTAATGAAACGTGAATAAGCTCGAATATTATTTTTGTTATTAAACTGTTGTCGTCCTGTTTAATTGTTTATGTAGTTGACTTAGTTGTTTTAAGTATATATCTACTAGTGGCTCTGTGAACTGTAGACATCGCGATCTTTTTATTTATTGTTATTTTCCAAGGTTGTATCAATATACTTATACTTAGAATACGGCATTAGATTAAAGATTATACAATGTATATTGTTTTGAAAAAATGACACCTCGCCGAGTTTCTTACGCCGGTTCTTCTCGTGGCAGAGGTATATTTTTCCGAACCGGTGGTAGTTTATTGACGTTCATAGGTGCATGTAATATGCCTAATTTGAAGAATAAACTACTTTTACTTTTTTTTATTTAACCCTTTGAACGGCAACAACCTATAAAGTGGTCGTGTGTCGTCGTGACCACCACGCCAACAACCACTAAGAAGGTCGGAGTGAAGGTGTACGTGTAAGTTTGATCATGAATAAAATCTATTATGAATTGTTTCTATTAGCTTAAACGGTACATCAATTTTAGATAACGCAACAGTGCCTGGCGTGTGAGTGATCACTTCATTCAAATATGAAAGCGTTCAAAGGGTTAAGCATAACATTATGGCTCTGCATGAAATAAAAAAAAAATCGAATAAATATATTGGATAAGTGGGATGGGCCTCTGTCAAAGTAATTTGATCACTCATTGGATATTGCCATTGGACCCGGGTATGTCCTATAACTACGACCGAGACCGCCGGGGGATGGGCAGCAGCATCCCTGGAGTGCGAGGGAGATACTGCGATCGCCAACTCGCATTCCAAGCGTGGCGATTATGGTATTTACCCCCCCCATTAAATTGGGGGAGGCCTATTTCCAGCAGTGGACGTCCTTCGGCTGGCGGTGGTGGTGGATTGGTCCAAGATACTGGTAAATGGAATACCACTCTAAGCCTAAACTGACAGATATGTTGGTAGCGTTTCATCATCATCATCAGTTTATTTACGTCCTACTGTTGGACCTAGGTCCCCTCTCAAAAAAGACCAAAAATGGTGAAAGCGAACGGGCAGTACTCCCGATGCTGGCCCAGTGCCGGCTGGGGACTTCACATACACCGTTGAATTTCTTCATATGCAGGTTTCCTCTAAGTTTTCCTTCAGCTAGGTTCAAAAGTTCGTAAAACTCATTAGTTCGAGCTGGGATTCGAACCCACGAAGGCCGCTTGAAAGACGCATGCTTAAACCACTATGCCACCAGTAACTCGTAATGTAGCGTTTAACTGAACTTCAACAATTTAATCTTTTGTCGGCCTGTTTAGCCTAGTTGGTAGTGACACTGCCTCCGAAGCTGGAGGTCTCGGTAAGCGCATTTGTTCCTGAGACTTGGATGTTTTCTATGTTTTTAAGTCTATATATCGTCGTCTGGTACCCATAACACAAGCCTTATTGAGCTTATGCTATGCTAGAGTCCCATAGAGTTGTTCGATTTGTATAAAAAATGTCCCCTAATATTTATTAATTATTTAATCATACATTTTCCCAGGATCATGTTCTTATACACATTCCAAAAGCACCCAAAAGTTTCAAACCACACAAGCGCCTACATTATTTCATGCGGTTGTGGAGTATCAGGTACATTGCTATTTAATAACAACAGGGGCGCTGACGTTTCAGGTACGGGCAAATACCAAGTGTTCCACTGCGTGCTGATGCTTGCAGCGCTGTCGTCGGCCATCATCGAGATGATCGGCACTGCCTTCATCTTGCCTGCTGCAGCCTGCGACCTGGACCTGCCCGACACGTTGAAAGGGATTCTCATCGCCATGCCCAACATAGGTGAATATTAAAAAATCCCCAGTACGCTCGGCTAAACTCGATTCTCCATACAAACGTAGTTTCGTTCTCATTTTAAAACGCCTTGCTGAAATAACATGAAACTTTGTATACACAATGGGAGCCGCCATATCTAGGTCGGAAATTAGTTTCTGTTGCTAGAAACTGTAAAAAAAAATACAGCGTGCTTTGAGTTTTTTACGTTTTGTATGAAAACCATAAATTGAGTATTCTGTATTCTTTCTCCATTATAATTTCAAGCAACAGAATCGAATTTCCGACCTAGATATTAGACAATGTACGACCTAGGTCCTATTGTGTATACAAAGTTTTATGTTATTCTAGCATGGCGTTTTAAAATGAGAGCGAAACTGCATTTGTATGGAGAACCGAGCTTACTGCGGACTCGTAATTAGCATTTCAAAAGTTCGGTAACACCACGAAAAGCACATATATTACAGTATATACATAGAAAATAATTTACTTGCACGTGCTGCATACTGTTATACTATTCTGTGGTGCTGCTAATATGTAAATTAAAAACCGGCCAAGTGCGCGTCGGATCACGCACAAAGAAGGGTTCCGCACCGACACCTACTAGTCCATATTTAAAACTACTATACAATAGGTACTTTGAATCGATAAAGTTCGTGTCTTCGTAGGGAACTCACGGCACTTACAACCTTTTGTTCGGGCAAGACAGTTTTTCAGCGATAATTCAAAAACTGTTAGGACTTATCTTGTTCAAGCTAAATGTCGTTGAAAGTATTTATTATTATACACCGCCTCAATTTATTCAGAATTTGAAACTTCATAGTTTGGAAATTAGAGAGGGGGACACATTTTTTACGACTTTGACAGCTAATATCTCACCAATGGTTAATTTAAATAAAAAAGTTTTTTAAAAAACCCCTATATCATTTTTATGGCCTATCCATAGATACCACCCCTGTTTATGTGCATTGTTTTTTCTTCATCCCCAGATTACATGGTATGGTTGCCATGGGGTGTCTCTTTAATTCTTTTTTATAATTTCACATCATTTTTCTGTAGCAGTTCATAGGATAGTTCAGTCACGTTCAGTTCATTCTTTCCAAATTTCATAATTGTAGTGCCTATAGTCTCCGAGTCGGAAATCGGCTGTGACATACCGACGGACGGATGAACAGACATGACGAAACTATAAGGATTCCGTTTTCGCCATTTTGGCAACGGAACCCTAAAAACGTATCTGCTGTATAACTTCATTAATAAGATCCGGTTCGAAGGACCGTAAAATGCCCTTGTGATGACAGTTCGATTACACCATTTTCCGCATGATATAGGTAGTATACTCGTATAGTCAACAGCAATAGTATGATGTTCATTTTAGTACTTTGTCCCTTTCAGTACTTTGACGCATGCGCATCCCAACTGTCGCAATTTTGTCACGTAAGTGCGACAAAGTACTAAAATGATCATCCACATATTCTACATTTACTGTTGACTGTACCTATATTTGACAACCTGCCTAGTTGATAATGACCCTGCCTACCAGTGGCGGCGCGTAAGAATTTTCGCTGGGCAAGCCGGAGCAAAAAAGCACCTACCGTAACATTTGTCCACTGTAAGGCAAGACAAAATACGCGGGCTTGTCTTAGCGTTAGCGCGTTCGGGTGAGACCAAGCTAAGTTTGCACCTGGTGCGTATGGCGCCGCATACAAATGAGGTGCAAGCTCAGCTTGGTCAAGAAGTACGTGCGTAGTAAATAGTTAATGCAGTGATTGTTGAAATTTATTGTGAAGATACTTAATACTTATAGTCAATTTGTCCATGGCACTACGTGTTTATGTAATAAATATTTTGTATTTTATGGATGGATGATTTATGATGAGTTTGACACATTGTACCAAAAAAATTAGGTAAGCCGGTGGGAATCGTGTTGTAGGGGCGCTCCGCCACTGCTGCCTACACAGATGGTGGCCCGGCTTCGAATCCTGATCGGGGCATTTATTTGTGTGATGAAGACAAATATTAGTTCAGAGTCTGATGAAATAATAGCAAAGGCGATTATAAGAATATAACTATTTATTTTAATTAAAGTAATATGACAATGTAAATGACAGTGCAAAATTGTATGGACGAGAGGGGCGCCGATAGTATGTGGTAGAAGATGTGTGCATCGTGCTCATTGTTGCTAATACATAGTTTCAGGCGTCCATATTTCCAACATCCTCTCCTGGACGCAGATGCTTTAAAACTAAACCCATTGATGAGGTGAAGTGTTCATGCTTCGGTCGATGGAGCCCTTTTGTCAAAATGTCGGCGACCATATCCCCAGTGCGCTTATATTGAACCATGATTTGTTTGGCAGCAATCTTCTCACGAACGAAGTGGTAACGGACGTCTATGTGTTTACTGCGTGCGTGGTAGACAGCGTTCCCTGAAAGACTAATCGCACTTTGATTATCGCAGTAAAGGGTTATAGGTATACCTTTAAATTCAGGTTGAAATTCGTCTGCCAGTTGTTTCAACCAAAGAGCTTCTTGAATGGCCGACGCTAGCGCCATATATTCAGCTTCACTTGTAGAAAGTGCTATAGTCTGCTGTTTCTTAGAATTCCAGCTTATCGCGGCACCCTGAAATAAAAATACGTAGCCAGTGCAGGATCTTCTATCCCCAATATCACTAGCCCAGTCTGAATCACAATAGCCTGATATTTTTCCATCAATGTTCTTCTTGTAAACCAGTTTCATATATGATGTAGCTTTCAGGTACCTCATGACTCGTTTCAGAGCCACCCAATGTTCATTGGTAGGTTGACTATTATACCTACTCAGAGAGTTGACTACATAGGTAATGTCTGGTCGTGTCCCCTGTGATAAGTACAACAAGCAGCCAATTATCTCCTGATATGGAATATTTTCTAAAACTTCTTCTTGACTTTCACTTTTCTTTAGCTTAACGTTGGCATCAGCTGGTGTCCACATTGGCTTACAATTGTTCATTCCAAATCGTGAAAGTATCATATTTATATAAATAGATTGATCGACAGAAATCTCATTTTCATCTTGTGAAATTCTAAGCCCGATACAATGTTTGGCTGTTCCTAAATCTTTCATATGGAACTTTTCTTTCAACTTCTTTTTAATCATTTGTGAGGTTTCTTCGTTATTAAAGAAGTATAATATGTCATCTACATATACTGTTATAAAAAGCATATCATTTTCATTTAGAATACGGTAATAAACGCAAGGATCTATGCTTGAACGTGTCATTCCTATTTCTAACAGAGCAGTGTTCAATTTCTTGTTCCATTGTCTGCTGGCTTGTTTTAATCCGTATATTGACTTGTTCAGTCTACACACTTTATATTCATCTTCATAGCCAGGTGGTAAGGTCATGTAAATTTCCTCATCCATTTCACCCTGTAAGAAGGCTGTGACGGCGTCCATCTGGTGTATCTTAAGTCCATATTTGGCAGCGAGGCCGATCAGGTATCTAATGGATGTATAGCGAACTACTGGAGCGTATACCTCATTGTAATCAATGCCCTTGACTTGTTTGTATCCTTTAATCACCAGTCTAGCCTTATACCGCGTAATAGATCCGTTGCCATCAATCTTAGTTTTAAAAACCCATTTACTGGGAATCACCGATTTTCCTTCCGGTAAGTTTACTAGTGTCCATGTACTATTCTTTATCAATGACTGATATTCCTCCTCCATAGCTCTCTTCCATTCATTAGATTTTTCACTATTTAGAGCTTCTTCAAGACTTTGCGGATCGCTGTTCAGTAGGTTAATTGTTGACTCAACATTCTGACACATTAGTGATGAGGGACTTTGATAAACATCATCATTGTCGTCTCTCATTCTCTGCTGTCGCGGTCTTAGAGTTATATTAGATATCGGTGGTGAGTCAAGTGTTTCATCAGGTAAGTATGTCTCATCATTAATATCTACAAATTGATCAGAATCATCTGATATAGAACTAGCTTCAGATACAACCTGTATTTCTCGACTTTCATTAATATCATAATTAATATTTCTTTCCACAGATTCCTCGATCTTGTCACACATAGGTAAGTAAATTGTTTTCTTCTCTTTTACTTCATTACTATTTCCCATTCCATTTTCATATGTATTTTCTTCTATTTCTATTTTATTAATTTCTTTATTTTTTTCAGGTACTTCATCCACTTTATTTCTTTCAATTGAAGCTTCTAGGAATACTACATCCCTACTTATGACTCCTTTTTTTGTTTCAGGGTCTATGAACCGGTAGCCTTTTGTACTGTCGCTGTATCCAACGAATATTAATTTACGTGACTTCACATCAAGCTTAGTTCTATTTTCTTTAGGAATTAGCACCATTGCAGGACATCCGAATATCCTCATATGACTCAGGTTTGGCTTCTTTCCTGTCCATACTTCATAGGGCGTCGCATCGGATAGGCTGCAGGTGGGAGATCGATTTATAATATATGCAGCTGTAGCCACCGCCTCTGCCCAGTACGTGACCTGCAATTTAGCATTTAAAATCATGCATTTAGCGCGCTCTATCAATGTTCGGTTCATACGTTCGCTGAGACCGTTTTGCTGAGGTGTGTGCGGATTTGATGTCTGATGCAGTATTCCATGTTCCTTTAAGTAAGCATCAAATTTATTATTTTTGTATTCGGTTCCATTATCGCTTCTCAAAATTTTTATTTTTGTACTTAACTCGTTTTCTACTCTATTTTTAAATTCCATGAATTTTTCTAATACTTCACTTTTATTCTTAATAAAGTATACTTGCAGTCGTCGAGAAAAATCATCTATAAAGGTTACAAAATACCTTGCCCCTCCTATAGAAGTATGCTTCATCGGTCCACATACATCACTGTGGATAAGCTCTAGCAAGCTGGTTGCCCGGGAGCCTTCAGTGGGGAACACTCTTCTCGTCTGCTTTCCTTCAAGGCAGGTTACACAAATGGAATTTTCTGTCCTTGATGACAGCTTAACGCCTTCTGCACAGTTCGGTATTTTATTAAGGCTAGTGAAATTTAAGTGACCCATCCTTTGGTGCCACAGATAAGTATCATCATCAGTCTTGGCCATCATGACTTGCATGTCTTGATTTATACAAGTATTTAACAAATATGTCTCATTAATTAATTTAGCTTTGGCAACTAACTTGTTATTCGGATTAAATATTTGACAACCATATTCATTAAATGTTACTCTACATCCACTTTTTATTATTTTGCTGACTGACAACAAATTTGTTTTCAATTCTGGTACATATAAAACATTCCTCACCTGGATCAATTCAGTGCTGCCGTTGTCTGCTTTCACACTGATACATACATTACCGCAGCATTCAACCTTTAATACCTTGTTGTTAGCAATTCTTATGCTCGGTACAGATGAAGAAATGATGTCAGTGAGCCAGTCCCGGTGCATAGTCATGTGCATAGACGCCCCTGAGTCTACGTGCCATGAATTGAAATCATTCGCTGTGGATGCTGAAAAAGCTGCAACATATCCAGTTTTCTTTTCTGATTTTTCATGATTATTTATCTTCTTATGCCAACAATTTTTACTGAGATGTCCGTACTTATTGCAATTAAAACATCTAGGACCTTTTGTATTTTTTATTTTATCATTTCTGGGCTTATATTTATTTGTGTTTGTATAAAGTGCGGTAGTGTCTGATGTCTTTACCTCCTGTAGTAACTTATTTTTTACTAAATCAGCACTAATCTTCATACCGGAACTTTCTAATCCCATTATCATGGGTTTGTACATTTCTGGCAACCCTGCCAACATTAATGTGCCCAACCACTCATCGTCCACACTGAACTTTATGTTCCTCAACTTGTGCGCGGCTGTCATTATTTTGTTTACATAGTCTTCGACTGATGAACTATTTTCCAAATTGGTATTGATTAATTCTTTTAATAAGCCAACTTTCCTAGTCAGTCCGCTATCTTCAAATGCCTTTGCCAATTTATCCCATACCTGTTTAGCACTTTCGGCATCTTGTATGTGTACATATAAAATCGGGTCGACTAATAATATTAACTTTGACTTAGCTTTGGTGTCTTGTTTTACTGCTTTACTGTCTTCAGGAACTGGTTCTTGCAAAATACAGTTATACAAATCTTCGTGTTGTAAGTAAGCTTTGACAGCAAAACTCCAGCTTGCCCAATTGTCTCGACCTGTTAATTTTTCAATCGACATCATTGAATTACTTCCAGACATATTTGTATAGGTTAAAATAATTTAAATATCTGAAAAGTAGAAATCACTCCCGATCGCGGTATACTAAAATGAGGTTATATTACTCGCGATTTTACTTTACGATTTACTTTTTAAATACTTTTCGAAACACCAAGATAACATTTAACGGCAGGCTTGGGACGGCCCATAACCTGATGAAATAATAGCAAAGGCGATTATAAGAATATAACTATTTATTTTAATTAAAGTAATATGACAATGTAAATGACAGTGCACAATTGTATGGACGAGAGGGGCGCCGATAGTATGTGGTAGAAGATGTGTGCATCGTGCTCATTGTTGCTAATACATAGTTTCAGGCGTCCATATTTCCAACAGAGTCTTACTCGTATAACTCAACAAGTAAGTTTTTAACAAAAAAACACCGACTCCAAACTTTGCCAGACCCCATCCTCTTGGTTCATAATTTGAGGAGTTCCTTCGATTTTTCCAAGATCCCGTCATCAGATCCAGACTTGGTGACAATGGGACCAACTAGAAAACACACCCTTTCAAACAAAAAAATAATTTTTGAAATCGGTCCACTAGTCTCCGAGTAATCGGTGAACATACATAAAAAAAAGAAATATTCCGACAAATTGAGACCCTCCTCTTTTTTTGAAGTCGGTTAGAAACCGTTAAACTTATCGTGCTCTAAAAATCATTGAAAGTATTAATTTAATATACACCGCCTCAATTTTTTCAGAATTTTAAACGTCATTGTTTGGAAATTACAGCTATTATCTTACTAACGGTTGACTGAAACGGAAAGTTTTATACCTATAGAAACCTCCCTTTTATAGAATATCATTTTTAGACCTATCCAATAGATACACCACACGCCAATGTGTTTTGAAATTTTCTATTTCATCCCCTGATTTAATAATTTTTCGTAATTTTACATCACTTTTCTGTAGCTTAGGTTCATAAAATATACCTTTCTACCAAATTTCATAATTGTAATGCTTATAGTCTCCGAGTAAATTGGCCGTGACATACGGCGAACGGTCGGACCGACGGACATGACGAAACTATATAAGGGTTACGTTTTCGCCATTTTTGCTACGGAAGCCTTAAAAAATATATCACTAAAAGGTTAAAACTCCCGTAAAAACTGTCACTCCGGGCGACATGTTTCGAACTCTTCGGGAGTTCTTCTTCAGAATGAGTGTATTCGCCGCTAATGTGCACCGTACATTCACGAAAGTTTGTTCAGTTATTTTGCCAGGCCAGCGCTGGCGCGCGCCGCCTGGCCAGCAGCTGGATTCGTTTAGTAGCGCATTAATATTTTCTCTTCTTCAGGTGTTATCCTAACGGCTCCGTTCTGGGGCCGCGCGGCCGACTCGCTGGGCCGTAAGCCCGTGCTGCTGGCGTCCGCAGCAGCTTCGGGGGCCATCGGCTTCGCAGCCGCCTTCATGCCCAACCTGGTGACGTTTGCGCTCTGCAAGCTGGCTGCGTCACTCTTGTAAGTCTTCCTTCCCCAGGTGTGACCTTGACGACTTTTTGTTTCTTTATACCACATCGGAAGCAAACAAGCGTATCGACTACCTGATGATTAGGCTGGCCTATGGACTCCTGTAACTCCAGGCCAGGGGTGTCACATTTATAACCAGCATGTGCCGACCCTTTAAAAATTTATACACTCCTTTCTTGAAGAACCACCCACTGTAACTACTGACTGTAACGTACTGTAACCCTCGGGAATACCACGGCACGAAACTCGAACGAACGGGAATACACGAAGCGTCTGGGGGAAAATATGCTCTGAAACCGTACCGTACGCGACCATTTCGGTTCTAAGTTGTGATTGTAAGGATAAATGCCCTCCCGATGGCGAGGGTTGCAATGGTATAGACAGCGGCCGTGGGCATTATGTCGTACAGTGACATGACTTCGTTCTGGGGACCGCGATTCCATCCTGCAGGCGTCGGTGGCAGCTTCGAAGGCCATCGGCTTCACAGCTGGCTGCGTCACTCTTTTGAATTCTCCGCTCTACATTCAAGAGTAAATCCTCCTGCGCCTGATCTAATGTATGGTAATTTCTTCGATTGTTTCCAGTTTATCCTGTCCATCGTCTCTCGGCTGGGCGTACGCGAGCGAGCTCGTGCCTCGGCAGCGACGAGACATTGCTCTCCTCATCATAAATGGCTGTCTCACCACCTCCTCTACACTCAGCCCACGTGAGTTAATATATCTACACAAACATACCTATCAATTATCGCGTTTAGTTCATCAGCTAAATAGTCTAAGTTCAGTGTGTAAATAAATATTAGAGGGACAATTTTTATACACAAATCAAACTAGTCCCATAGTAAGATCAATAAGGCTTGTATTATGATGGGTACTAGACTACGATATATTTAATAGCTATAAGTATATCCGCGTTGTCCGGCCTTCCCTGTGCTTGCTTGTTTTGCTGGGATTTTAAATCGGGACCTCCAGATTCGTAGGATTTGATAGTATATTAATACTATCAATCCGCACCGTTCCCAGTCGTTTGATGAGAATCGTACATTGGCAGGAGGAAATTACCGGAATGCGACCAGTGAGAATGGAAAAGTGAGTCTAAACGCTTCCAATGCACTTTGATATAGATCATTTACGCACAACTAAGTAATAATTATGGCATAAGGAATCAAAATGAATGTTGAAAATATATTTATTTGCGTTTAGCTAACGCTACGTAAATATTATGTATAACATACCTCTCCTATCTTGTAGGTTTTATTGTTATTTACTCTGCTTCGCAAAGTTACTACTCTATCTACTAGGTACGCAAACGGCATCTGAGCAGGTTCGTGAAAAAAACTAGCGACATTGCTGTGAGGGTATATTGTTCTCAAACACAATTGGACACAATTGGATTAATTTCTGGCGATTGTTGTGGGACACGAAGTGACTTTAGACAGGAAGGACCGGTAAACCTAAAGAATCTGAAGTACGTAGTACTACTATTAAATACTTATTCCGTGTCTCAAGTTAAATATAAAAAACCGGCCAAGAGCGTGTCGGGCCACGCTCAGTGTAGGGTTCCGTAGTTTTCCGTCCGTCACATTAAGTTGACATATTAAGTACAGAAACACAAAACCCTAAAAAGCACGTCATTTCATTGTGATTTTGTAGAAATGACAGGTACAATAAACACCTGTTTATACGGTTAAATTACAAACTTAGTTCAGAAATTATTTTTGTAATTTTTTCAAAAACTATTCAACCTATCATGTTCAAAATAATTTTCCTACAAAGTTTTTATAAAGTTCTACTTTTGAGATTTTTTTCATATTTTTAAAACTTATGGTTCAAAAGTTAGAGGGGGGGACACATTTTTTTTTACTTCTGGAGCGATTATATCCGAAAATATTAACATTATCAAAAAATGATTGTAGTAAACCCCTATTTATTTTTAAATACCTATCTAACAATATATCACACGTTAGGGTTAAAATGAAAAAAATAATCACTCCCCACTGTATAGGGGAGGTACCCTAATAAAATATTTTTTTTTACTTTTTATTTTACCACTTTGTCGGCGTAATTGATATACATATTAGTACCAAATTTCAGCTTTCTAGTGCTAACGGTCACTGAGATTATCCGCGGACGGACGGACAGACGGACGGACAGACATGGCGAAACTATAAGGGTTCCTAGTTGACTACGGAACCCTAAAAATGGTATGAACTCATCCTGGCATAAACTTCTTGATGGATTGAAAAAAAATTAACAAGAATGTTTTTATTCCATGGTTAGTTTATTAACAATATTCGACGTTTACCCTCAGATTCTTACTGAGTTTTGTCCGATCAAGTCTTATTAAGAAGTATCCTACTAGTCAACAGATTATTTTTCATCTAGATATCTAAACTGCAACTCGCGGAAATAGAGTAACGTAGGTACAGTCGCCAGCACCAATATCTGCAACCATATCATAAAGTGCGCATAAATATCTGACACGACTTAATTTGTAGGACCGTTAGGTCTCGTGTCAGATATTTTTGCCGCCTTTGTTTGGGCAGATAATAATGCTGGTGACTGTACTACTGAAATTATTACCTCCGATGAACCTTATTAGCTACTCCAGGCAACTATCAAGTTTTATTTCTCACACCTCAATCTCAAAACGACTTAGTGTCAAAACGCCTACATTCCGGAACGCCGGTTTTTCTCAGTTAATGCATTTCGACACTAAGTCGTATTGAGATCTAAGAATATTGGGCAACGTAGAATTGAGTAGTACCGAAACCTAACCACGAAAATAATAACCGTTTCAGTGCTAGCATGGGCCATCCTCCCCATGGACTGGGCGGGCGCAGGCCTGGACGTCCGGCCGTGGCGGCTGCTGACTGCTGCGTACGCGCTGCCGCTGCTACTGGTCGCGCTGTGGCTCACGCAGGCGCGCGAGAGCCCCAAGTTCCTCATGACGAGGGGCCGCCGGGACCAGGCCTTGGTTGTGCTCGCACATATCTACTCGAGGAACACGGGCGCGCCGGCTGATATGTATCCGGTAAGAATGTAGTTTGTTAACATAAAAATACAGGAACTAGCAAAAAATAAAACCAATATACATACATAAATTTATACTAACGTGAAACATATTAACACGGTTGAAACCGTATCAACACTCAACCCGATGAAGGACCCCAATGGTAGTCCGAAACATGTCGGAAATAGTGAGTTTACTAGCTACGAGCTAGTAAGTTTCAACCGTATTTCTTTCTTTAAGTGCAATCTACATAGTTTGGCGGAAATGTTGACTTACAGGTCCTTTTAAATATCTGAACATTTTCCAGTCAAGGTGATACGAGTTCAGACATATTTTCAGTACCCAAAATTGTAGGGCCAGATAATTTGATGAATGTAGACGCACTACTTAAATCGATGATATCCTAAACCATTTAACTCACATAGCTCATCAAATACGATCGGTAGAAGCCATTAGATTCTAAACCACAGCGAATCTTTTAATGAAGAAATGAGTATAGACTACCCGACTCCGTCCCTTCCTTTGGGAGCTTTCTTCGTTGTATTTTTCAACGAGTTTCCCTATATTTTCAGGTGACAGCGATTAAGAAAGGGGGTCAGACGCCGGAATCTCCATCCGAGGGCTCGAGCTGCGAGCTGGCCCCAGCACAGAAGCCTACGAGTGTCTGGGCCCTGCTTCGTCCCCCGCATTTGAAGTGGCTGGCACTAACCAGCTTTCTAATGTTCGGCCTGTTCTCTTTGTAAGTTGTAGTGAACCTTCAAAATTACCCTCTGTACTTTTCTTATAACCACGATGGCGTTCAAGGAAGTCACCCGCCTGGCGGTAAGCAGACACCGTAGCTTATGATTCCGGCTTATGACACTTGTGACTCCAGAGGAGTCAAAGGGCCTTGTCAACTTCAAAGGCTTGAGATTTTGTTTTGTTGACAGCCGGAGACAACAGGTCCCTCACTCTGACTGAACACACCGCACGGGTACTGGATAGTAGGTAGTAAAGGTAGTTTTGGCGTGAGACACCTAGTCAACAAAAGCTTGACATCGCGCTACTATGTATAAGCAAGTCAACAAAAAATAATATAATAACATATATTTCAGGTTAAACGGGCTGTTTCTGTTCGCCCCCGACACCATCAACAAGGTGATGCAGGGTTCCACCGAAGAAGGCACGCTGTGTCTACTGATGAACCAGTCTGATAATCAGGTGAATTTTCAAACCTACGGAAAAGTAGTTTTTAGAATGTCAATATATAGAGACATATAGGTAGATAGATAAACACTTTATTCGTTTCCACAACATACATAGTTTCACAGCATGAATATATAATATATGTAGTAGGAGATGAATGTTTAAATAGATAGATGAGGCATGCAGCTTAAGACTAAGTACTTAAGTTCTCATTTTTTTTACTACTTAAATGAAAAACACTATATTTGTCGTGTTAGAGAAAAGACGCTGACTCAGCACAATGATGCGGCAATTCTGCCATAACCTTACAAATTTTTTGTGAGAAGTGCAACGCTACGCAACATGTTCAAGTTATGTGTTGAAAGGACATCATTTATAACAGGCTGTTTTTTTATTTTTTATTCAATTCTCGAGTGCAGTGTTAGTTAACACTTCCAGCACATTACACACATATGTATGTGTGTCATCAAGATCAAGTCACTTTCACGCTAAGAAATTTATCAAAGAAATAATAAGGACATGTAATGCTCTTTCAACCTCACTTACCACCAGGTCCCAAATAATAAGTGAGTGAGTGGTACCAATGCACATTGGTAACGAGTTTATTTGTGTTCCCCCAGACAGCAACGGCAACGTGCGTGGACACGGTTTCTCAGGACATGTTCGTCATCATGGCGGTGACCACGTTTGTGTACGGGCTGGCTGTGATCGCGGTCAGCCTGCTGCCCGTATCCAAGAGGAGCCTGCTGGTGGGCATGTACCTGACGGTGGGAGCGGCCTGCTTACTGGCGGGGCTGCTGACCAACAGGTGAGAGGAATCATGGCTGTGTCGTCGGTCAGTCTATTGCTCGTGTCCAAGAGGAGCCTACTGGTTGGTAAGCATGTACCTGACGGTGGGAGCTATCTACTTACTGGCGGGGCTGCTGACTAACAGGAGAGAAATCATGGCTGTGACGGTCGTCAGTCTACAGCCCGTATCCAAGATGAGCCTGCTGATGAACATGTACCTGACGGTGGGAGCGGCCTGCTTGCTGGCGGGGCTACTAAAGATTTGAAAAGATTCAACAATCTGATACTTGTTGTTGAATTTTCTAAAATGTTTACATTGAAGTCTCCGCATATAAGTAATTTCTTACTAGAGAGTGATATTTTAAGTAGCACGGATTCCATTATGCTTTCAAAAAGGTCAAAATTACTTAATGGCGGCCTATACACACAGACAACAATAAATTGCTCTAATTCTACTGCACTTATTTCTATGGTCCGTTCAACAGACAAGGATACAATGTCCTTACGTTCCTTAAATTTTAATTTATTATGTAATATTATTAATGACCCACCATGTATGGAACTAAGTCTGGTGAACGAACTTCCCACCTGGTGGTTATTAAATTGAGGCATTAATTCATTATTTTTTAACCAATGTTCAGTTACACACAATATTTCAATATTATAATCATTCAAAAAGAGTTCAATCTGTAAGTCTTTTCCTCTAATAGACTGAATATTTTGGTGAACCAGGTGCATATATTTTCCATGATGGCAGTATCTTTCATTAAATTTATTAATAACTAAATTGCCAGAGTTTGAGTACTCCTTTGTCTTAAAATCTAATTTAAATGATTGGTTAAAACTGGAACCAATTCCAACTGTATATTGAACTGCTCAATAGGAGCAGAGTTATGTGCCAAATTCTTGGCAGAAATGTCAAATAAATAGGATAGTGACAAAGCTATTTGTCTTTTATAATAATTACAAAGGTAAAACTTACCTTTAGTCAATAAATTGTGTTTACCAACATATTTGTTAGTGTCAATTATGCTAAACTTACTACTATATGTACAGAGATTATGCAGAGCTATATTCAAATTATATCTAGTGTCATTTTCTGCCTTTGAAATCTGATGACAATAGGGGAATGTGAACATAATAATTTCTTTTACAGTTAATGTGTCCAATTTTTCAAAAAAATTAATTAAATTGTGTTTGTTCACATTTCCTCTGTTACCCATAAGAATAAGCAGTGTTGTTTTAGAATGAATACTATTATCACTCATAATTTGATGTGACATATTATCAAGGCTACTATAAGGCAGACAATTGCTTATTGCGCTAAGCCCTGTTAAGTGATCGCTTAGATATGTGCCCATATTACTTCCAAACTCATCACAGTACATAATTACATTAGGTGTGTTCGTTTCTGAAGTGTGGAAGGAGCTATTATTATTTTGTTCTTGTGGAGGTACACTGGCACAAAGGTGTGGGTTCGATGGACCATCTGATAAATGACCACTCATTTGTTTACATAAACATGACTGGCCATTGGTCAGTGACTCAAACCGTTCCGAGTTATAATTAATTTGTGTTATTAAATCATCCATGGCTAATGAATATTCATTAATAACTTTTTTTGAATTTTCATTCATCCTATCTAAAGATTTTATTGAGTCCTCCAACTTATGAATTTTTAATTTCAATATCTGTGTGTCAGTTTCATATTTTGATCTACTATTTTTCAACTGAGCAGAATATATATCCAACTTATCCACTAAATTCACATTAATTTTGCTAAATCTCAAGTTCTTGAAAAACAATTTATTCCGTTTTGACAACTTTTGTGTTTTTTTTATGAATCTGTTCAGTCTAAGATATTTCTTTAGTTTATTACCGCTGCAATGTTCTAACCCTGATGTGTTAGAATCATTGGTTAAATCTATAGTAACCACAGGATTATCAATTGCAGAGGTAGCCAACTTTGAGTCGGGCCCGACCAGTTCCTCGAATAAACTCTGCGTGTGAGCCTCTGCAGCTTTAGTTTGGGCTTCCTGTAGGTCGTAGATTTTTTCGTGGGCATCATGTAGCGCTCTCTCCAGGGAGTTAATGTCCTTCAAAGCCTCTTCATATGCAGCACCACACTCAGTAAACCGGTCTACCGTCTCCTGAAGCCGGGCCCGCTCAGAATTTACATCATTGTAATCACTTTCTAAGGAACATAAATCTTTTTTTAACTTATCTCTGCTATCAAGTACTAATAATAGTTCCTTCTCACTGTCCTCTCTCTCACCAAGCAATTGAGCACACAATTCCTTGGATGTTTTTAGTTCAAGCAAGGTAAGTTGAAGTTTATCAGTTTCCTGCTGGCGAGCCGCAGCAGCTGCTCTGCGAGTTAGCATTATTGTTTTTCTTTAGTTAAGCACAAAAACAAAACAAGGAATTGCTTACTCAAACTAAGCGAAATTACAGTTAGGTACTTACATGAAATTCTGGCGTCTCACTATGCCCATACACTGCCTTTCAATACAATTCTGAACAATGATTTACGCCTTGTTATACACACAATTAAACAAATAATTAATAAAGCAAGCAAATAGGACTGCGAAACGAACACAGATTTCAAATCCAGGCTCCAACGTACAAACGTCCGTTGACAGCTTCAAATACACGAGTGCCCGGGCACTGTACTAAGGAATTATATATTAAACTAACACTGGTGTCGCTTATTTACTCTATTTTCACCATTCGAATTTACTTTTAATCGTAAAATATTAATTATTATATTAAAATTAATCAGCTGATACAACTTTGACGTTTGACGTTGGCGAGTGTTGCCACATATTCACAATAGGAAGATTTAAGAAAAATGGTAAGGGTGAGACAGACATAAGAATGCAAGTCAATAAACAATCGTCCGACGTAAGACATCATTAGCGATTTTGTACAAACATTATATGTCATTTTAGCTTTTTGGGGACATAATGATTAACATTAGAACTAAAACTTTCGTGAGTTATGTTGAAAATATATCTTCGCGAGTTTATACGTGATTTTTAGCCGTTTTAGTTATATGATTAACATTATTAACAAACGAGGAAAAACTGAAAGTAACTCCAGCCCATCTCATTAGACATACGATAGGTACCTAAACAGTTGTCTCAATTCCGAAGCGGTTGATCCGCATCAGAATAATTTACCATGCTTACCCGTAGGTATGGCTTGATTACAAACCTGTTTTCACAGAATCGTGGCAGGCATCATGATGTCGGCCCTCCAGATCACCGCCCTCGGCATCGGCCCGCTGACGGCATACGCAGTGCAACTCTTCCCAACTAGTTTGAGGTAAACGCCCTTTTGTGACATTTCGAACCTATGGGAAGCTGTGAATGACCCCTAATCGCGACGAGTTTTATAAAGTACCGACGACTAAAAGAAAAACAGGGCAGTAATGCTTGGGTCCAGAATGCAGCTGATGCAATCGGCCGCGACGCGAGATCATGTGGTCGCTTTTTAACGACTTCGAAGTTGTTCGCTATAGCATCCTGGTCCATGGTAATTTATATTCAGTAATTTTTTGTTTTTTTTTTCACTTATCAACGGATAAGTGAAAAAAAAAGAGATCTCGATTTTGTATTATTTTTACAGTATCTCCATCGATAGATCTTCTCCATTGTCAGATTTCAATATTATTGTTATAAATAGCCGCATATTAGGTACCTTAAATATTCGATCAACATGTAATGATGACGGATAGCATCTGTAAGGAATCAAAGGAACTTTGTACTATTATTTTATTCTTCAAGAGGCATTTAACTTACGGTTTACTCTCAAAAACCACCATTACTTAGATTGATTAGATTAGTTAATGAAAGATTCACACCAAACGCGCGGAATTCGAACCATCCATACAGAAGCTAGACTTCGTATCCAAACGGCAGCGGCAGAACCGGCGGCAGCCGACCGGTTGCTCGCAACCCATTCAAATATGAAATCTAACTTCTGTGTGGAGGGTTCGATATCCTTTGCCTCTAGTAGGGTGGGGTGCGCGCCGACTCTAGCCGTTCAGTGTGAATCGTCCAGGGAGGTCTCAATGTAAAGTACTTATTTCAAAATTTTAGTATTAGCGATTATATGCTCTTCAAAACACATATTAATTATCGTTCTATCCTATTTTGAATGCATGAATTAAAACAAGTTTACCTGATGATGGAATGGAAATGACGGAATTTCCCACAGAGTACATGGCCAGCCTTTAGATGAAATCTATTCCTAATAATCTGGTTTGCTTATGTTGAGCGTGTCGTTAAACAGGGGCACAGCAGTTGGCGCAGTGCTGATGTTCGGTCGTCTCGGCTCCGTTGTCGGCGCGAACACCGCTGGCGCGCTGCTTGCCGTCGCCTGCGCAGCCACCTTCTACGGCTTCACTGCGCTGCTCTTCCGTAAGTCTTTCAGACTTTAGTAACCGCCTCAGGTAACCCAAATTGATGCCAAGTCGCACGATTAATCGGCTTCAGTCTCTTTATGCAAATTAGAGATGATAATAATATATGCAAGATCCGTAGCGCAACGCCTGCTATTATAAAAATCGCAAGCTACCGCAATTGAAGTAGCTGGCATTGCAGTCATTTCTAAGCGGATCAACTTGAGCCTTGTTACAACTGTAACTCGGTTCAAAGACGTGCTGTGAGTATCTTTGATTAAATTAATAAATAATGCCACTTGAAGATACCAAATCCACAGAAGAGACTTCGCCTCTTGTGACACCATCTTGTTTCACGTGCAGTTTGATTATTTGTGAGGCACTTTCATTTATCACTAAGGTAATCTCACACAGTCTGCGAAGGGTTTCACTCACGAACACTTGGTTTGTTAGAATAAGTTCCTTCAGGAAATTTCCCAAGAGACTAACAATGTGGGGTACTTCAACAAAGGAATTCACGACTTTTAAAAAGCTGACAAGACGTATATGGCACACCTGAAGTTGCAAGCATCCCTAGACTATGGTGATCATTTGAAATGTAACTTACCGGGCCGACCGTTTAAAAAAAACACATACAGTTTGGTTGGTCTGTCGGCGATTGAAGACCTACCCTATGAAACAGCAGATTTTTTTGACACTGACAAAGCTGGTCCCATGGTAAAAGTCGAAAATCATGTTCAGATTTACGTATATCTATATTGTATCACCAATTCAATTTCACCTGTATATTGTTTTGTGTACTAAGTATACATGTTTATGTTTTCAGTGTGTGCAGCTTTGAGCCTCCTCTTACCAAGCGTCAAGAGTTCTAATGAAGCCCAGTCTGAAGCTGAGGGTTGACTACTGAGGATAAATCACTGGAAAAAAAACTAGACATATTTGTTTCACCAAATGCATTGTCTCACTGATTCCCCCCTATGGCATCATTTTATCCGTCCATTAATTCTGTATTTTTTTGAAGTGGGTAATTTTACTTAAGAGGGCGCAGTACCCTCGGTTCTCCATACAAACGTATTTATGCTCTCATTTTATAACGCCATGCTAAAATAACATGAAACTTTGTATACACAATGGGATCCGGCATATCTAGGTCGGAAATTAGTTTCTGTTGCTAGAAATTGTAAAAGAAAAAAAATACACCGGTTTTTTGAGTTTTTTACGGCTTGTATGAAAACCTTAATAATCGTTGTATTTTTTCTCCTTTATCATCATCAAGCAACAGAAACTAATTTCCGACCTAGATATGCCCGATCCCATTGTGCATACAAAGTTTCATGCATGTTATTCTAGCATGGCGTTTTAAAATGAGAGCATAAATACGTTTGTATGGAGAACCGAACGTACTGCGCACTCTTAAGTACCTCAATATGTGTAACTATGACTTAAGTAACTATGTTTTATTTTTTATAAAAAAGTGATTGGTTACAGTGTGTATTATGCGCAAAGAATGATTCGATAAAACAATCATTCGGCTGATTTATATGTACGAGTATGTTGTACGTTGTAAGTACAGAGTTCAACCATAAGACAATAACAGAGCTGATGAATTAAGAATGGTGTAAAAGAAGCAATTTCACTCAATCACGGTACTGTCCCGTTCTGAGGTACCTATTGTCCAGTTCCGGCCGTATATTTTGTAAAACAGTGTTCGTGGCGGATTTACCAATCGAAGGGTGCGTGGTCAAACCCGATAAGTCGCGTAAAAAGTATTTTTGAAAATAGAACTCTGCGTAACGGATGTTGAGTTTTTATTTCAAAGATCAATTATTTAGATTTTTTTTTATGATCGACTGACCAGCGATTGGCCTTAGTCTCACCTGATGGAAAGCGATGACAAGGCCTAAGATGTTGCTCGCTGGTTCAGTAACAGCCTATTCACTCTTGTCTGGAAGAGACCCAGATTGTATGTATCAGGAAATACAGATCGATTTACCGGGTTTCACCACGCACCCCTCACAATAAACTTTGTAGGCTAGAAAGACCGATTTTTAGGGAGGCCATCTCACATATCGAATTGCAGAAGTCGACGACGGAGAGACTAAAAATTTGGATATCCCACGGGCGGCAAATATGTATTGTGTACATCTACCACCGTGTCACATAACGTGTGAAACACCAATGGCATTTATAAATAATAATGACATTTATAAAAAATAATGGAATTATAGTTGATTCTATTATTTTTGCGAATGGCAACTTCTATGTAGAAACTGTATGTTTCGCTTTAAATGACCTTAAGAATGTAAATATTCTGCGGTTGTTACCTGTAGCTCTTAAAAGGGATAAGTTCGCCTTTGTACAGTCAGCTGCGTAGAAATCTGACCCCTCCTGCATACAAACTTCTATGCACTCGTCATTTTACTCTTAGCTGACTGTACTAACTGACTGTATTTGTTAAAATTATATGTACAGTACATATGTACGAGTGCGGTAATCAGCAGATTACGGGCATATCTCGAAACTTTAAAGAGCCATATGTACTGTAAAACGTTGTACGATACACGTGCGAATAGGTAATTCGCAACTCGTGTCGATTTAAAACTCTCCCTTCGGTCGTGTCACCACCACTCGTTGCGAATTTCCTATTCTCCGCACTTGTATCGTAATGTACTATTAATGTTTTTCATAAGTGTGCAATAAAGTGTCATACATACATAGGTACATACAATACAATAAGGTTACTTATACGTAATGTGGTTGTTTTTGCAAATTATGTAATGTGTACGCGTAGTTATATTGTTGAAGTCGTACATAAGTCTTTTTTTAGACAAATAAAAGGTAGCGTGGCAGTTTCACTTTTTTATAGGTAAGGCAGAAGTTTCGGCTAATATTATTATATAGTATTAATAGTCTATTCTTTCTAGGCAGGGCTTTAGTAGAACACGAAAACCTACGCTCTCTAGTAGGTATTGAAACAGTTAATAAAATAGAAGGGAGGATGTCTACAAGAACTGAAAATATATTATAAGTATAGCTTATAAGAAAATTAAAATATGATATAGGTAGGTGATATAGTTACGAATTAAGATATTTAACAGTGGCAAAAAATGTTACTCTTTTTGTAGTTGACAGTTACATAGGAAACTAGTGAGCATCAATGTAACGTATACACAATCATAGTGTTTATTTGAACGATGGGATCTTTTCGACAAACTTAACGAATTGAAATTGTATTCTCTCAAACATGACATGAAATATTGATGTTATGTTCCTTATAATAGGCTGCGAAGTATGACGTTTTAGGTGCGGCTAGGACAAGAGGTCGTTAATGCAATTTCATACAAATGTTGCAGGCCTAGGCCGGCAAAGTCCTCTTTTTTAATTTACATTCCACATAAATTTGTGGCACAGGCATCATGACATTCTGCCATTATACGTATTAAAAATAAAACTTTGATTTTTTTGTTGTTTATTTCATTGCATGTTTGAGAAAAGCACTATACATACCTCGGCGGGAAATATGGGGTTGCCCGCCTGAGACCTATCCGACCTCGCTCCGCTCGGCCGTCTATATGTCTTCGGCCGGCAACCCCTTTTGTCCCGGCCTCTGTAGTAATTTACTATTATACATATTTGCTGCACGCATTTGCAATGTGTGATGTTACTAAAATTGCACAAGTCATGATGGGTCTAGGATACTTAGTGGATATAACTCCGTCATTCAGTGGCTGTCATTTTGTCACTGTTAAGACTGCGCAGTAGGTTCGGTTCTCCATACAAACGTATTTATGCTCTCATTTTAAAACTCCAGGCTAGAATAACATGAAACTTTGTATACACAATGGGATCCGGCATATCTAGGTCGGATCATAGTTTCTGTTGCTTGTAATTATAATGGAGAAAAAATACAGCGATTATTAAGGTTTTCATACAAGCCGTAAAAAACTCAAAAAGCCGCTGTATTTTTTTTTCTTTTACAATTTCTAGCAACAGAAACTATGATCCGACCTAGATATGCCGGATCCCATTGTGTATACAAATTTTCATGTTATTCTAGCATGGCGTTTTAAAATGAGAGCATAAATACGTTTGTATGGAGAACCGATCCACACCGATCGTACATGTTTCAATTTGTGACGTCTGATGTGACGTTACCGAGAATATTCCTAAACAAGGGGCATATTTCCGAGCGCAGAATATTGTCGGAAATATTCATTAACAAGGGATTTATTTCCGAGATGGGAATATTAGAATATTGGAAACAAGGGAAATAGTTATTTTACTGGGCGTTTTCCCGCAAGTCGACATCGAGCGTGCCTATTTTGCGTCACATGAAACGAGGAGAATATTTCCGTGCTGGGAAAATTCCCGGTAACGGTACATCACTAGTTACAAACCGACACTTCTTCATAGATGCCAATTACGCGGTCAATTCAATTCATTATGAATTCAATACTCGTTTCCAATAGATCCCTGACTGTTGTTTTAAGCGTTATCCATCAGTGTTCTAGTCGTATAATTTGAGTAAGTTAATAAAGATATGTGATAAGATTATTTCACTTTTTCCATTCCATAATAAACCAACTTCATTCGCAAAACAGGAGGTCCTTATCAAGAGTTTATTTTCACAAAATTGTATTTATCTCAAACTATAAACAAAAGTGTTGAATGTAATGAACGAATCAGTAATAAAGCGCCAGAAGCATAATTACAAACATGTTGTATGTGTGTATATACAGTACAGGCTGTCCCAAAAACTAACGTCAAACCGCCAAATTTTGAGTAGTTTCGGAAATAGTTATCATTTTAATCGGAATTGTTTATTTCTTATAAGGTATGTTCAGCGCTTTTGAGTGGTTTTGGTGATAGTTATCATTTTAATCGGAATTTTGTTGTTTTTTCTTATACTTTTTTAATGAAATAACAACAAAACGACGCAAACGAGGTAAACGAATCGCCTGATGGTAAGCGATTTGTGCCGCCCATGGGCACCCGCAACACCAGAGGGGTTAGTGCGTTGCCAGCCTTTAAGATGTTACAGAAAATTCTTGAGTTCATGTATTATTTCAAAAGTTTCTAGGAGGTATATCAATTTACACTTTTAGAATAAACACGAACCAATGAAATTTTGTATTGTAGAGCTCCCCGTGTTTGTTGTATTCCGTGTCACCGTAGTATGGGGAGAAAAACTTTAAGTGATTACTAAAAAATATGCTATAAAAATAAAATTGGCACACACATTAGGGAAAATTACAAAAAATCCGACTAAAATCTTCTATACATATGTATAATAAAGCTGAAGAGGGTCGAAAGTCTGTACATGGAAGATATTCGAAAAAAAGTTATAGCCGCGGCTGGGCCCTAGGCTAGCCTGGTCAAGCAAATATCTCCAGTCCGATCTATTCGTGGCTTTCCTTCTTCAACATGTCACCCCTAAGTTCCTGGTGTCCACCTGAGCTTGAGAAAGATTGTATGGGAAAACAAATCATTCTAAGGCGAGAACGAATTATACGCGGACGAAGTCGCGGGCAAAAGCTAGTGATAAATATGTCCGAAACTACTCCTAGTCGCTGAACATACATGGGGGTCAAATCTATAGCTTTTTACCTGCACTTTCAGTCCTCGGCGGCTTGACGTTAGAATTTGGGACATCATGTATATTAGACCTTTTTTAAACCCAACAAGCATTCAGCCAGCCCGATGGATAAGCCACTGTGGTTAAGAGTCCGCAGTAAGCTCGGTTCTCCATACAAACGTAGTTTCGCTCTCATTTTAAAATGGCATGCGGGAATAATTTGAAACTTTGTATACACGGTGGGATCCGGTGTATCTAGGTCAGAAATTAGTTTCTGGTACTTGAAATTATAATGGAGAAAAAATACAGCTATTATTAAGGTTTTCATACAAGACCTAAAAAAATTAAAAAGTCGCTGTATTATTTTTCTTTTCTAATTTCTAGCAACAGAAACTTTTCGACCTAGATCTGGCGGATCCCATTGTGTATACAAAGTTTCACGTTATTTCTGCATGGCGTTTTAAAATGAGAACGAAACTACGTTTGTATGGAGAATCGAGTTCGGTACTTATCTACGGCGTCTGTATTAACCTCAGTAGTAGTTAAAAATACGGAACAATATTAAATGTATGGTGCCGTTCCATTGGGGTACTAAGTACTTTATAGTAAAACCAATTGGCGACTACAACGAGTATTGAGCTTTTATAAAGAAAAACAATGTAAATATAATAACCGATTAGTACAAAATGTAAGGTAAAAATAATTACAGCGTGTGCATTGATGTACTGCAGAGAACAGGAAATTCGCAACGAGTGGCGATAAATTACAACACGACCGAAGGGAATGTTTTAAATCGACACGAGTTGCGAATTACCTGTTCGCACGTGTATCGTACAACGTTAAACAGTACATAAATATGGTTCTTTAAAATTTCGACATATGCACGTAATCTGCTGATTATCGCACTCGTGCGGTAATGTAGCACCATATGTACTGTAAAAATATTTAAATTTTAATGTAAAATAATAACTAAATTTAATGCTGTGTAAATAAACAATTATTATTATTACTGGGAAATTTTTGACAGTTGATTTATTTTGTGTAATAAATACTAATTAATTATATTATGATATACTAGATTAACAGGAATTTTTACACGCTTGCTGGCAAGCAAAATACAAAAAAACGTTTGTTGATGGTCCCTCTTTTTAACCGACTTCAATAGAAGGAAAGAGGTTCTCAGTTCGTCTGCATGGTATCGAATATTTGTGCTTAGTCGGTATATGTAATGTACATGACACTGAAATTGTTACGATATCTATTATGTACCTACTGTATTAGTTGTAAATAATTAAATTGTTTGATTGAACGCTTGTCAGGTAAACGTCGCAACGTTCGACACCTTGATGCCCAATAGATGATACTGTCATTATGACGTAAGACTGAAAGTACCATTTCTTGCCTCGCACAGCTAAACTATGGAATGAACTGTCGCCTGCGGTATTTCCGGACCGATTCGACCTTCAAACCTTCAAGAAAAGAGCGTACTCCCATCTTAAAGGCCGGCAACGCACTTACAACCCCTCTGGTGTTGCGGGTGTCCATGGGCGGCGCTAATCGCTTACCATCAGGCGATTCGTCTGCTCGTTTGCCACCTAAAAATAAAAAATAAAAACCATGTATTGGTCAGTGTCAAGCATTGGAACATTTACCTTATTTATGATTTCCAAATGAAAATGAAAAAGTTTATTTCGGTTTTTTTTTTACACGATTTAGCAACAAGCAAGGTTGGAAGACTCCGCTCTTCCAATACAGTAAGTGGGGGTAAACCATTTTAAATAATTATTACAGGATAATCTATATATAAAAATAAAATAAATAAATAAAAAATGATTTATTGCCACATAAAAAATACACAGCAGTACCACACATCTAGACATATTTGCAGGTTATTGATTCTGCGACAACGGGCTCAGGTCTCAGCATATGCTGCGAGCTGGGTCAGCTGCGCAGCGCTGGTTTTCAGCCTGCACCCATCGCTCAGTTACATTTTTGCGAGTTACAAGGGAAACATTACACGCTGCTGTGCCTATCTTTATAGCTAATAAAAACAACCAAGTTTTACTTTCAATAGACACATGCTTATTAAATAGACAAAATATATGTATTTAAATATTAAGTGTGAGTTAGAAACAGTACGTGCAGTTTAGTTAAAGTATCTACTTTGAATTAATATTGAATAAAATTTAATAGAATAAAAGAGGTCCCGACTGACTCAACAACGCACAGCCGAGACCACACTGTACCTAGTCTGAGTGTGTGTGTGTGTGTGTGTGTGTGTGTGTGTGTGAAAGTGTGTGTGTGTGTGTGTGTGTGTGTGTGTGTCTAATTACTAGAGCTAATTTACTTAGGATAAGAAGGATAGAATTCCAGAAAATCCAACATCAAGCATCAGGCAGCAGAGAGAGGGTGTAAAAAACCGGCCAAGTGCGAGTCTAGCTCGCGCGCCGGAGGTGCCGTACATGCACACTGTTTATGTACATGCACACGTCACAATACTGCGACAGTTGGGATGAGTCAAATTAGTGAAAGTGACAAGGTACTAAATTATCATCTACTTTTGCTGTTGACTGTTTCGTTGAAACTAATTCAAAATAAAATAAATCTGTACTATCAACGATACAGAACCACTTTTACTATTGGACCAACCTTGTCCGCGTGAATCTTCTGTTTCGTTAGAAAAGGTCTTCAATTCACTAACCGAAATGTATGGATAAGCACATTTTCTTTTGGCACGGACAAACTTGGTCCCATTACAAAAGTTGTTCAGAATCATTGATAGAACAGATTTATTTTGTTTTGTTACATTCAATGACACAACCTGTACAGGCTGATGATGATGTCAAAGTCAAAATTATTTATTCTTAAATTTGGGCATATTACTATGCACATATCCGCTGGATGCGGGCAGGCCCCTCTTCCCCACTGGGCACTATGGGTACGTGCCCAGGGCCCTGCGATCAATAAGGGCCTCCTAGTTCCTGCATGCTTTCTATATCTATTCTAACAAGGGCCCCATTATCCTAACGGACTTCCGATAGGTTAAAGACAGCCCTCGATGCGGGTGGCGCAGGACCGGTCATTGTGGAAGTCTTTAGGGGAGGCCTATGTCCAACAGTGTACGTCTTTCGGCTGGCATGATGATGATGATGATATGCACCGATTTAGACATTCGTCAATAAACTACCACCGGTTCGATGATGAATAAAATGAATTTTCTTTCCCGGGGGGAAAATCCTTTATGGATACCACCGCAACGCGGGGACAGTGCGGTGGTTATGTCTGACTTGCACCGACTAAAAACCCCCCGATCGTCGTCCTCAACTCATTTCGGGCGGCTCTGGGATCTCCTTCGGAACGCACCAGTGCCGCCCTAGAGTCTGTGGGTCCCACCATCTGCTTTCATAGGCGATCACAGCCCCCCACTGTGACCGTCTTCGACCCCAAGGACCCCCTTTTAGTCGCCTTCTACGACAGGCAGAGGATACCGTAGCCGTGTTCTATGCCCCGGCTACAGGGCGGAATAAAATGACCTAGAAAGAGATATGGCTATACTTTTTATATTATGTATAGGGTGGGCTCCGTAACAGGAGCCAGGAGAATTAAACGGTCTACTATTGAGCATGCCAGCAATCATTTCCAAGTGGTCCCAGTTGAATTTTTTTTTTTCTTTAAGGATAGATTACCTGTATTTCTCTGCTCTTTTGGGATTATGTATTAATAACTATTTATTTTAATAACACAAACAATAGAAAAAACTACATTTTAAAACAAAAACTGCATTGACTGGCGCACTGTACCGTGATAAATGTTACTTATACATCCAAAGATCGTGAAAAGGGGAGTTATTAAAAAATTTGATCACGACACTTACTTCCATACTATACGTATATCTTAAAGATTGCGCTGCTAACAAACCTACAAGCATCACTCTTTCATCATAATTTACGTCATAGTTATCTCTACAAAACAAAGTTAATCATCCTCCTACATAAACAAGCTAAGTGCCGGTTAATCACTCTGAATCTTTTTTACACATGCTTCTGTTATCTCTAATAAATATATGAATTTGTGACCTTTCAGTCGCCTATTATAACTGCTGCGTTCATCGCGCCGCGCCACCAGTACAGCGGAGGCGCTCGAAAGTGACGCGTAAAAATACGCGGGGAATTTTTTTTTTTAAGGTTCGTTCATGCTCTATTTTATTTTTTAAAATGATCATCAGTTACGTCGCGCGGATTAATTTAACGAAAAAAGAAATGTTGTCTGTGTCAGTTTTAATTATAAGTATAAGTGTTCTATGATCGTTAAAAGTGTTCTTGTCCTATGTTTGTATTAATGTTTTTTGTTTAAAGTACTCATTACAATTTTGGATAAATAACTGACCAGTGCATTGGTGTCCATAAAACTCATTAAAAGTAAAATAATAAAAGGGTCGTGTCCCAAACTTAGTGAAACCCAAATAAGGTAAATAATTACTGATTGACGCCGCTAGATGAAAAATGTGGTAAATTTACATGTGTGCAAATTTACAAGTGCCCTGAGAATGAGCTAATTTTATTACTGAAGCCTAGCAAGACGAAGAACAAATAAAAAAAAACTAAATTCTCAGAAGTTGCCGAGTTATGTCGAAACCCAGTGAAGAACTGTGTATTTTATTTATTTACAATTAAATACGAAATCTAGGGTTTGTTGTAGCAAAGCAAATGGCGTGCCATTTTCTCCTTGTATATTATACATACTCATGATACTTACCCAAAAATCAGCTAATTTTAAACGAAACGAGTTCAATGGGTATACGTGATTTTATAAAAAATTATTTTAGTCTCAAATCTAATCAAATAAAACTGGTCATAAGTGCCTATAAAAAAGCAAGTCATATTTTTTGATATTAGCTTGCACTCTTCGCTCTAGCTTTAAGTATTAATTTACTATAGAACGGTCCAGCAGACTCGGAGATGGACATAACTATTTACCTAAAAGATTGAGAGAGATATACAGATTTCTCATTCCGATCAGAACGCATATCCCAGCCTCCTTGCACATTGTAGTTTTTGTATTGTATTGTATCCCTCTTGGTTATCTGGGCCGGCCGATATTCTCTTAAGCACACTACTACTTTTTTTTTTTTTTTTTTATTTACTATACAAAATTGATACATTGGTATAACGGAAAAGTGTCGTTAAACCCTATCGGGTTTGTATCGACACCGAAATCGTGAACAATATTGTTAATAAGCTTACTTACGAGCTAATTGTATGACACATTGGAAAGAAAGGAAAAAAAAAAAAAAAACTACTACTTACTTACTATACGTATTCCAAAATAAGGACAGTTTAGCATATAACATAAATAATACCCATTGGTTCGCACCCAGCGTACAGTACAATACAAATACGAGACGCTTTATTATTGCGCACAATAAATTAGATTATAGCACACACACTAGCATACTTAGATACTCCTAGATTTTGTCTTGAAATAAAATTCAATTATTAAGGACATCATTGGTAAACATCAGTAAAAGTTCTTAAATACATGTAATTACAGGGCAGGTTGGCATCCAAAAGCGAATATCATATTAGCTGGATAAAAATAGAATGAGATTGATTAACTTGTAGTTTCTAATGTGGCCCTTTACACGAATAATATTATCACAATACTGCGGTGTAAATATTATCACGGTTTTCAAAATTGTATTGATTTTGCTTCGATATTCATGTGATACGTATGGCGATATGAGTGTATTGCATGATAATAATAACCGTGTAAAAGTATAATGGACGTTCCATTTTTAAATTCGTATAACTACCGTACGTTCCATTTTTAAATAGAATAAAAAATATCAGACCAGCCTCGATGCTACGAACCAAATCGAGCTGATCAGGCGTTGGACAAGAGAAGTGGCCATAGAAAACACCTAGACACGGCGTGTTATGGTTTTTGATAATAATCTCGATAAGCATTTGACTATAATGATAACCGTGCCAAAAATATCAGTCGACAACAAAACTAAAACCTTGTTTTTTTTCTAAAATTATTTAACGTTTTTTTTTTTGCGTCACGGAGTCCGGCTTCAAGTTAAGCATCATACAAGAGCATTCGTGCACTCTTGTATATAATATTGTATGGTTTCAATTAGACCTGTCGTGACAAAGTTGTCCTACATCTGTCACAGCTGGATATTCCACGAGGTGACTTTGAAATGGTATGGCGAAGCCTAGTTATAACTTATAAGTTGGCTATAGGTTTACTCCTTGTGTATTATGTGTAGTAGAAGAAGAGGATTAGTGTAGGACTAATGATACTTAGAGCTATTAAACTCGAGAAAATAAGGGGGTATTATAAAAACCGTTAAACCCGAATGAAAAGACCGGAAAATTCACGTTTCTTGTATGGTGATATTGGTGATCCCCTTTCATTTCTATTTCAATTTTTTGTTGTTAAAGCTTCAATAGTAATTTATACTCGTATTATAAAAAAAAAACAGCTCTTACCTACCTATATTACGGTAACTAAACGGACGGACAGCAGTCTTAGTAGTACGGCTCAGGGCGGTTCCGTACACCCTCTGGCTACGGAACTCTAAAAACATATTCAGATTCAGATTTTTTTCAGATTCAGATTCATTTATTGCCATAAACTGTGTATAAATAGGTCACATACATAATAAGAGGCCCAACAGTTTGCCCATTCCGGGCGTACAATATTAAAAAATAATAAATAACAAAAACACACATTACATTAGCAAATATATACGATTTAAAACATCTTATCAACTATCCTTATATCTAAAGTATTCACTTAACATATATAACACACATAAATAGAGACGTGACATTACGATATCATATTTGCTTCGGTTCGTGTTTCATGTAAAGTCTTCTTCTAAACAAACAAAATGTGTCTAGCTGAATTCGAAACATGCTGACTCTACCAGGTGGCAGATCTACCGACCGACCGACTGACTCTAACTTCTATTTCATCTGGGGGTTTACTCCGAAATTCGAAATCCGAACTTCGTATGGTGCCGTCCCTTTCACTCTCCTCTCATATAGACCTGTATATTTGTGTAAGACCCTAATTAAAACAAAGCTTCGTTTTCAGACCTTATGACTCTCTGCGCAGCTAAAAATACTATTAGAACTTAAGTTTTAAACTGTAAATTCAATTTAATTTTAAGATATTGGTTGCACAAATATTGTTATGGATGAATGGATTCTCCTAACACAAATATTCTTAAAATACTGAATAAGAGATCCCAACCTTGTATCTGTTAAAACTTCTATTTCACCAATAATGTGGGCCTGAGGGCCTACTCCGAACTTCGAACTTCGTATCATGCCGTCCCTTTCCGTCATATAGTGTATAACACGAGAGTGAAAGGGACGGCACGACACGAAGTTCGATTTTCGAGGTTCAGAGTAGGTCCTCTGTTTGGCCTAGTTGGTAGTGACACTGGCTCCGAAGCTAGGGTTCTGTGGTGAGCAGAAACATTTGTTCCTGAGACTTGAATATTTTCTATGTATTTATATAAATATTTATCTATTAAACATGTCGTCGTCTGATAGTATAGTACCCATAACCAAACCTTATTGAGCTTACTATGGGACTAGTTCGACTTGTGTAAAAACTTATCCCCTAATATTTATTTATATCTATACATATAATAAAGCTGAAGAGGGTCGAAAGTCTGTACATGGAAGATATTCGAAAAAAAGTTGGCTGGGGATACTTAGAATTGATAACAGAACACGTTCCAATAGTTTTTAGAATTTTTGTCTGTTTGTCTGTTTATCTGTTTATCTGTTTGTCTGTTTATATGAACGCGCATCACGTGAAAACGGCTAAACGGATTTTGATGAAAACTTTACTAATCTGTCGAGTAAATACCTGGTCAAGTTTTAGGCTATAGAAATTGTGCAAATTTGGGTTTAAAGGGGGTAAAAAGAGGGGTTGAATTTTGTATGGGAACTCCTATAATCCATGAGTTACAGGAATGAAAATTGGTAAGCATATACTTGACGACAAAGGAAAAACATCCTCATTCAAAATTTGTGAAATCTTAAGATAGAAACTTAAAAAAAAAGTTAACGCAAGCGCTGCGCCGCGGCGCTGCCCAGTGTGCGCGCCAGCCACCACGGTCTCTTCAAATTTTGAACACTAATATGATTTATTCCATTAATTAACTGTGACTCTAAACCCCAATTTCAGTACCCTTTTCTAAATTCAAAAACTACATATATAACTTTGTAATCCCACTAATATTATAAATGCGAAAGTTTAGATGTTTGGATGTTTGTTACACAATCACGCAAAAACGGCTGAACAGATCAAGGTGATTTTTGTATACTAAACAATCTGGATTCATTTATAGTATACTTTTGTCCCGATAATCACCCTCAAAGGGATGAAATCGGGGGTGCAAATATGGTGTATGAAACTGGTGATTTAAATCCTCATACGCCATTCTAAGCTTTAAGTTTGAGCCCATTGGTAGTATAACGGCGTGTCAATAAATTTAACTTAAGCCATAGCAGAATTTGACGTATTGTAAACAAGCTGACGTTTCGATATGTCAAAGCCGAAATATCATAATTCCTTCTGATTGATGACGCTATTTTTGAGCATAACCTTTTAGCAATTAGGTCTATTATTGCGTGTAAATCAAAATAAATTTGCGATACTTTGAAATTGTTTGTCTTCATATGCTTAAATACAGAAACAGCTACTTCAATGTAGTCTTTGTATCGTCGGTGTATAATTTAATTTTGTCGTGTATTATATTTTACGTAATTGGTGACCCTTCAGACTATAATAACTGTTTGATATAAGAGATCACTTGGGCTGGGCAGCCCAATCGTCAACATTGACGGTTGAAGAACCTTAGATCTATGCACAAAGTACAATATATATACTGAGATGGAGATACCAGTGAAATACTCCACATAGATCGTAGCGCCGTTGTGTATTTAGTAAGAACTAACCGCACGACCGCTGCATCCCTGTCACTTCAATATGCAAGTGCGATAAAGATAAAGCAGATAAAGCACCAAGTGACATCTGGTACAAACAAGTTAAAATAACATTTCCATAGAAAAATTCGTACTTCGAGTTGAAAGGCCCCTGGATCTATGCTTATCCGTATACGTATAATACAGCTGTAGAGGGTCGAAAATCTGTACATTGAAGATATTGGATAAATCAATGGAGCGATTGGAGGGCCGTTGGCATCGAAACAGAACACATTTTTAAACAGTTTTAAGAATTCGTGTCTGTTTGTCTATCGGTTTATATGTCTAGGCAGTGCTGTGACTCTCGGCCTTCAGCCTCACGTGCATTGCCGCTTCGGGCCTTCGGTTCTCAGCCTTACATGAGGGGCCCGCTCTGTTGGCTATCTTGACGCTATGTGTGAATGATCGGCATGAGGAGCCCACTCTGTGTGAATGATCTGCCTTTAGACTCGCATGCCTTGCCCCTCTGCATCAGGCCTTCGGCCCTACATAAGGAGCCCGCTCTGTTGGCACTCTCGGCCTTAGGCCTCGCTTGCATTGTCACTCTGCTTCAGGCCTTCGGCCCTACATAAGGAGCCTGCTCTGTTGGGACGCTCGGTCTTGGGCCTCGCGCGCGTTTCACACGGCTCCGGGCCTTCAGCCTTATATAAGGATCCCGCTCTATTTGAATGCTCGGCCTTCGGCCTCGCATGCCTTGCCACTCCATTTCGGCCCGTTAGTCATCAACTTAACATGAAGAATCTACTCTGTTGGGAAGCTCGGCCTTCGGCCTCGCGTGTCTCGCCTCCCTGTTTCAAGTCTTCGGCCCTCAACCTTACATAAGAAGCCCGCTCTGTGTGAATTCTCGGCCTTCCGCCTTGCATGTTTTGCCACTCTGCTTCCTCCTTTCGGCCCTCATACTTACATGAAGAACCCGGTCTGTTAGGACGTTTTACGGAAGAACTGCGTAGCGAGACTTTTATCATTGTACATGTAATATTTTACGGGCTTTATTCGTCTACAATCGGTACATTTGATATTCTGAAATAAGCTTAATCATTCGTTTTGAAAGCACGAGCACGTAGCACCAACTCCCGTTACAATCGGACACTTTTAATTGAAGTTATAGATGATTATATATTATACCTAGGACAGACTGTGCAGTTAGGTAGGTCCAACTTCGAGAAAGGGGTTAATCGTCGAATCCAACTCGGCTGGGCAGCGTTCGGGAAGCTACGGCACATCTTTTCGTCCAATATTCCGCGGTGTCTCAAGACGAGGGTCTTTGACCAGTGTGTGTTGCCAGTGATGACATATGGCACTGAAACGTGGTCACTTACTATGGGCTTCATAAGAAGGCTCAAAGTCACCCAAAGAGCAATGGAGATGGCTATGCTGGGAGTATCTTTGCGTGATCGTATCAGAAATGAGGCAATCCGCAGTAGAACCAAAGTAACCGACATAGCCCTCCGAACCGCTAAACTTAAGTGGCAGTGGGCGGGGCATATTGCACGTAGAACCGTTGGCCGTTGGGGAGGAAAGGTTCTCGAGTGGGATCGGGGATGCAAGTAAGGTCTATGAAACGGGGTGGTTTAATCCTCATACGCCATTCTACGGTTTGAGTTTCAGCCAATTGGGAGTATAACAGCGTGTTAAGAAATTTAACTTAAAGCATAGCAGAATTGTAAACAAGTAGACGATTCATTATGTCAAAACCGAAGTATCATAATTCCTTCTGATTGTTGACGCTATTTTTGAGCACAACTTTTTCGCAATAAGTTCTACTTTGCGTCTACATCAAAATGCATTTGCGATACTTTGGCATTGTTTTTATTCACATGCTTAAATACAAAACAGCTGTTTCAATGCACACTTTGTATCGTCGGTGTACCATTTAGTTTTATCGTGCGTTATTTTTTACGTAATTGTTGACCCTTCACACAATAAAAACTGTTTGATATAAGAGATCACTTGAGCTGGGCAGCCCAATCGTCAGCATAGACAGTTGGAGCATCTTAGATGTACACTTAGAAGAGGGTCGAAAGTCTGTACATGGAAGATATTCGAAAAAAAAATTGGCTGGGGATACTTAGAATCGATAACAGAAATCGTTTCAACAGTTTTAAGAATGTGTGTCTGTTTGTCTGTCTGTTTATATGTCTAGGCATCACGTGGAAACGAACGAATGGAGTACAATTTACCCTCATTAATATGGCAACTGTATCTTCGGCGACGACATAGCTCGGCCTTCGGCCTCGCATGCCTTGCCACTCTCCTTCGGCTTTCCAGTCATCAACCTTACATGAAGAATCTACTCTGTTGGGAGGCTCAGCCTTCAGCCTCGCGCGTCTCTCCTCTCCGCTTCATGCCTTCGGCCCTCATCCTTACATGAGAAGCCCGCTCTGTGTGATTATTCTCGCATGCCTTGCCGCTCTGCTTCCGGCCTTCGGTCATCATACTTACATGAAGAACTCGCTCTGTTCGGATAACGTTTTACGGCAGAACTGCGTAGCGAGACTTTTATCATTGTACAATGTACATGTAATGTTTTGACGAGATTCATTCGTCTAGAATCGGTACATTTGATATTCCGAAATAAGCACTTAATGATTCGTTTTGACAATAGGATTTCTAGGGAATGTCATATTGACTGAAATCATTTCTTAAGGGGGTGTAAAGAAGGGTGATAGATTGTAGCATCATCATCATCTGAGGCGTTATAGCCACGGGTGGGCCCTAGGCTAGCCTGGTCAAGCAAATATCTCCAGTCCGATCTATTCGTGACTTTCCTTCTCCAACATGTCACCCCTAAGTTCCTGGTGTCCACCTGAGCTTGAGAAAAATTGTATGGGAAAACAAATCATTCTAAGGCGAGAACGAATTATACGCGGACGAAGTCGCGGGCAAAAGCTAGTTTATAATAAAATAATGTTCATTAAAATGTTGTCTACGTCTCTATGTTGGAGTGTTTTGATCATATACAGTCATATTTAATATTATCTAGTGATCTTTGTTTAACACGACCCTGAACTTCCTATTTATCAAATATTTTGTCGACGTTTTAACACATATTTATCATGGATAATGAAATAATTGAGAGTCACGTTATGTTCAAATAATAAAGGGCGGATTGCAAAAAAAAAAAAAACTACTTTTCAAAAATAAATTATCCCCCTACTTAAACAATTTGAACAAACAAATATTACAGTAGCACGTTTTCCAGGGAAGTTTTCACGTCGTTCTACTTATGGTTTTTAGGGCTTGGGCAGTTTTGTAGCATATAATGAATAAGTTTATAAAATAAAAACATTAAAAAAAGGATTATTGCTCCCATAAAAATAGCATGTATCCTTTGTGTAAAACAGGTTAAATAAAAATTAGAAGAAGAAAAACCATTTAATCTGTAAAACATCATAGCTTAACAGCTCGGCCAAGACATTTATTTCGGGTAAAAAGTGAAATATTTAATAATTGACAACTTAAATGAGTTTAAACAAAAAAAAACCGACTCCATTTTTGTACATCGCTATGCCACAATTAGTGGTTTCCGTGATTCAATAGTTGGTTACCTAAATGAAAAAGGAATTAAGAACCTCCTTCCTTCTATTGAAGTCGGTAAAAAGTTGAAAAACCCATGGTCTAAGGAAACAAGGTGTGCTTCTCCGGATTGTGACACAAGCCTACGTCACTGCCGAGTTGCCACTTTATAACAAAACTACTAACGAAGTAAAGTTTTCTGCCGTAATCAGGCAAAATATATTGTTTGTCCTAGCAAACAAAATGGGTCAAATTGTACAAGAATTAACGCCTACAACACTCACAGGTATACATGGAAGTCGAGGAGTATCATAATACAACACTGGCAATACAGCAACTCACACTTCCGCCCGCAGAACTATCGATACAAGTGATGACGTAGGCTTGTGTCACCCACACGTATTGTATTGTATCATGGAAAAACCCCATGCAGATATTTTCATTTCAAAGTTCAAAATCTTAAAAACGGTTGAATTGATATTTATAAAACATGTCTAAGAATTGACTGTCGCTGGAAAACCTTCTTTCAAATAAAAAAACCGTATTCAAATAGGTTCAAGCGTTTAAGTGCTACGATGCTACAGACAGACACACAAGCACATATTAAACTTATAACACCCCTTTTTTGCGCTGCGTCATGGGTTAAAAAACGGTTTGTCAGGATTTTAAAAGTATATCAAAATCTTTTTTCAAAGTTCGGGTACAGATTTTGTTCCTTTGTGTTCCATCAGCTGCGTAACGCTATATTTCGCGTTTTAAAGTAGATGTTGTTGTATCCATAACAATTTTATGTATGGCTACAACACAAGTATAGTCTACTACCAACACAAGTGAATGTGTCGATATCTCTATTAGTTTCTTTCTAGTGGTACGAAAAAGGACGACAGAGCGCTTTTCGGACAAAAATTCTACATTGTGTTAAATGCCTGAAATTGGTAATCTTAATGTTTTTTTACTGCTGTTTTTACACAGTTTGCTTAGTGAAATTAGTGGACAAATGCCTTGGCATAGTTGGCATATTCGAATGGCAGAATATCTTAACATGTTCCCTGTCCCCATAGAAAATTATCCTTCAATGTCACAAGTCCAAGTGACAGTTGTAGTTCGTAGCCGTGAACAACCCGTGGACCCACAGTGGGGACACGGACTCCTGAAATAAAGGTTCATGGCCCCACATTGGGGGCACACGGACAGGGAACGTGTTAAAGTTATTTTTGAATTCGAATTGACAAGCTTTTTTTATCCCAATTTGCATCCTTTCTACGACGTTTCACAAATTTTCCATACTAACTGTCATGTCAGCCGAAAGACGTCCACTGCTGGACATAGGCCTCCCCCAAAGACTTCCACAATGACCGGTCCTGCGCCACCCGCATCTAGCGGACACCGGCCGTACTAATTAGCATTTTGTCGACCTGTTTAGCCTAGTTGGTAGTGCCATTGCCTCCGAAGCTAGAGGTCCCGGGTTCGATTCCCGGTAAGGGCATTTGTTTCTGTGGTGAGCAGAGACATTTGTTCCTGAGACTTGGATGTTTTCTATGTATTTAAGCATATATCTATTAAATATATCGTCGTCTAGTACCTCAGAACATAAAAAAAGGGAGAAGTGCCATACTGCTTGATTACAACGAGATCCGATGTCTCCATTATTCCCCCACCGCAGACCACACACACACATTGAACCGTGTAAAAACAAAACCTCGGGCGGAGCCACCGAACCTACGAGAACATGCAAGCAAGCGCTGTGATTGGCTTCGCGCACCCTTCAAAACAGAGCAATATGCGCAGGGGTGGGAACAAACGTTAAAATGAGTTTTATCGACATCGATATTTTAATTATTATGTTAGGATGTTGGTGAATATCGAAATAGTTATTTTATATAGTGTTATTTTAATATATAGTTGTTTAAATAAAACCAATCGAATAAATACAGTTACATACAGGCAAAAAAATGCAATGAATGCGATGAATTTAGACCAACAGAAGTATATAAATATAAATACTCGGCTTTTCTATTTGGATAAGCATTAGTTGCTAAGTCAACAAAATCTCATCGGAATCTGGGAAGTAATTACTTCGTTGAGGAGTTCCATACCTTAACATCTGTTATCATCATCACCAGTTCCTCTTCACCAAATTTGTGGTTTCCGAGAGCAAAGGCATAGTTCACTAAAGAAAATGCCGAAATCACCAAGTGCGTGCCTATCACATCTGAGGAGTACCATTGATTACTCCTTGATGTGCTCTTCAGACCTACACCAAATTTATATACAACCCCTCCGAAGATTTCTTTTCTAACAAAACATAAGTATCACAATTGGACAACATATTAAATAATTATTATAGCTGTGTATATACATAAAATAAACATGAACACGCACTGAGATCCTCCTTCTATCGAAGTCGGTTAATAAAACTACTTGAGAAAATAGTTTGTAGTAATTTGGAAGATAAATATAGTGGTATTAAATTATGATTTTTGATTTAATTGTTGACACTAAATTACTAGTACGACATCGTTTTATCGATAACGCATAAACGGCAATTACAATTGGCACCGCTCTAATAAAATTCGCGCGAATTTCACGAGCAGCGGCGGGCAGCGGCCTCGTTCCTCGAAACAGTTCACGCAACGACGATAGCTACACTGGTTTGTTACATTGCGCCGTCGTTTAGCGCGGTACGGGTTGGTTGTTGTACTGAACGTTCAATGTACAACTTTTAGATAAAAAATACGCTTTTTCATACGATATCTTAGCTCGAGCATGCGGCGCTGCGTGTACTTGTTAAAATATTGGTTTTTAGTGATTTATAAGTAGAAATTCCAATACTTACACGTGGTAAGTGACTCCATTGTTCTTGTAGTTTTTGGTTACACTCCTATTTTTGCAGGTAACGACGGAACAGTTCGGCATTTTACAAACATTTCATCGGCACGGCTAAATTGCGACTAACCGGCGGCGGGCAGTGTCACTGCTTTTTGGCCATGTCGCGGCGACACGCGCCACGCCCCCGTTTCATATCTATTCCTTTCTATGATCTGAGTCTAGTACCCATAACACAAGCCTTGTTGAGCTTACTGTGGGACTAGTTCGATTTGTGTAAAATTTCCCCTAATATTTATTTATTATTATTTATTCAAATAATATCCTTTGTATAATTTTTTTGTGAATATTACCATTTTTTCTGCAATCCACCCTAAACTCAATGGTCTTGAATAAGTACTGGTAGAGTGTAAAGTTTGGACGCCGAAGTGTCCGGCTCTCCTCCACCAGGCACAGAGCGGGAGGCGGTTTTACATTTTTGTTCTTTCCAAAACTATCAACTGTCGATAGTGTCGATTACTGCTTCACATGTCTCACACGCCGCCATCGCTCCGCTATCCCGCTATTCTATTCTATACTATTCCCGCGCGGTTTTTGGTGCGACGTCAAAATCTGCCAACGTGGTCAAGAGTTATCGGGGAACATCCATACATATATAAAAAAAAACAAGCAAACATGCAGACGAACTGAGTACCTCCTTCCTTCTATTGAAGTCAGTAAAAAATGGTAGTGAGCCAGCAGGATCACACCTTTAAGAATAAGCAGCCACGTCAATTGACAGTTCTTGTACAGAATGGTCAATGTGGCTATGATTAGACTAAGTATTTAGTACGGTTCAGTGACTACAATTACTACGGCTAATTAATTGACTACAGTTACGCCATCATAGCAACAATGTTAGCAATGTCAACGCTGAAGCAATTTAATTGTTGTTCTCTTATAAAATATGCAGTTGATTGTGATGGAATTATGTCGTTCACTTCCTAACACGCCTATATTACATCATACAATCGCATTCCATAATTATTTAAACCAAAAGAACATCGTGTGGGTCAAAATCTGGTAGAAAGAATAGACCTTTTTCCTGTACACACAAAGCAATCAAATAAAACATATTCAGAACATACTGTACAAAATTCTGAGTCGTAAAGCACTTAACATACCTACCTACTTAGGTAGGACGAGCAATAAATTCGCCCTTAAATCTTTATCCGTATCTAGAAAAAAAATAAAAAAAAATAAACAGTATATAAAAACAATACACACAATAAAAAGAATAAAAACTGGGAACCCGAAGCGAAGGATTCCGTAGCATTATCTCTAAAAACGGCAAAGAATCCGACTAGCACTTGGCCGGTTTTTAATATTTGTTGTTATAACGGCAACAAAAATACATCATCTGTGAAAATTTCAACTGTCTAACTATCGCGGTTCTTGAGATACATCCTGGTGACAGACAGACGGACGGACAGACAGCGAAGTCTTAGTAATAGGGTCCCGTATTTACCCCTTGGGTACGGAACCCTATAAAAATATTTAATATCCCGTGCCGTGCTCCCGTGTATTGTGTAGTCGAGGAATTAAAACGTTCGTCACTTTTCGACTTTAACGGCATTAAAATAGAGTCGAAAAGTGACGAACCTTTTCATTCCTCGACCGTACCTTGAAGAGCATTGGTAAAAATCCAAACCACCATCCACCACCATATCAGCCCTAGGACGTCCACTGCTGGACATAGGCCTCACCCAATTTCATGGGGGGTAAATGCCATAATCGCCACGCTTGGCTTGGCTTGGTCGTAGTTTAAGGACATACCCGGGTCCAAACATATTAATTAAATTAGTCGAGCTAATTGTTCCTGATTATATTGTCCTACGGTTATAAAAAATACACTTTAACTATAAATAACATAATATTTGCAACAGTAGGGATTACGTTTTATGATTGTTATGAGTAGAAACCGATGTCAGCCCATTTACCATTTATAGTTAATCTCTACAGTATACCGGGTGTACAATCCAAATTTGTCAGTATGGAGAAGTCGGAAACTATGAGAGATAGCGAGATCTGTTCTTAGGAACCACGACGTCGATTTTAGATTTAATGATAATTACATTCAAACTTTTTTATAACTCTCATACATAACCGGGAATCGAACCTGGTCAATATTTTTAATTAATCTTTGTATTCAACAGAATGGCTACCATTTTGAACATTTACTGAAATAAAATAATTATCTTATTGGTGGGTTTTTCTTTAAATTATTTAAATGTTGTGCTTCTTGCGACTTGCAGAATTTATACACATTGATTTTGACCAGGTTCGATTCCCGGTTATGTATGAGAGTTAATAAAAAAGTTTGAATGTAATCATCATTAAATCTAAAATCGACGTCATGGTTCCTAAGAACAGATCTCGCTATCTCTCATAGTTTCCGACTTCTCCATACTGACAAATTTAGATTGTACACCCGGTATATTATATTTCAGAAATTGCTATCATTACTTTTTACTAACATTATTCTTAGGTTACATGTTATAAATAAATAATAAATATTAGGGGCCAATTTTTTTACACAAATTGATCTGGCCCCGTATTAAGATCAATATGGCTTTAAGCTGGACAATATAAGATAAGATAAGAAGTCATTTATTCAAATAGGATTCATTGATCCACTTTTGCATCGTCATCAACCACAACAATCTCAAATAGGTACATTAAGGTCTGTAAAATTTAAACCTATCAAAATGACATTAAGTATAATACTAATATAAATATACAAGCATGTTTACATGTGATTACATTTTAAAATTAAAGCTTCTTATAAGTAACATGGTAAATTATTCAGCTACGTTAAAATGCATCGTCAAAAGAACAGTAAATATCACACACATCATATCATTAATTGCATTAGTAAATATCATTAACAAATATTATTAAATCGATTAAATACTCAAATCTCGATTAAATCATCACAGTTAAATAAATGTATAAACTAACAATTACCGAAATGCTTTTCTTTATATTTCATAGATATATACTTAAATACATAGAAAACATCCAAATCTCAGGAACAAATGTTTTTGCTCACCACAGAAAAATTCGAACCCTCTCGAAGAAATATTCGAGACCTCTAGCCACAGAACAGTATTACACACTCTAGCTTCATATATAATTGTAATATTAGACGAAGATGTTAATCTAGGTCACGATTTTGCATAATTATTAGGAGTTTTGACATTTTGTGACAAGTAAAATGTAGGTAATCATAATGTAGAGTTTCGCAATATGTCTGTAATTTGTAAATATAAGAATTCTACAAGTAAATAGATACATACCTATAGTAAGTATCATTGGTTGGTACGTGATAACGTGATATATGTATTTATTCATCACACTTGCTCTTAAAGGGTCTTATTGTACGCAGGCGTATAGAGTAGTTATAGTCGATTTAGCTCCCGCGGGAGTTATGGATTTTCATAACTCCCTAGGGAGTTATGACTTTCTCTGTGATCTGATTGGTTTAAAAAAATCTAATAGGCCGCGCTCCATAAGAATACTGCTTTCTCATTGGTCGCAATATTGAAGGTGCGCCCGAAGCGCGCGCGCACTGCGCTTTCCTCTCGGCGTCCATGCATTGATGTACTGGAGATGAAGTGGTTGATTTCTTCAATTTTGATTAGTTTTGGAGTTATTTATTTCCTCGCAAATGTGATGAAAACATTGTGATTACCTCGGGACGTAAGGAAATTGCAAACTCGAGTCATCAAAAGCCTTCTGATAGACTCTCGATCGCCCCTCGTTAAACAATGTACTAAAAGTCTAAAAGTGTATCTCTGATAAAACAGGTATGAGCTCAGTCAAATCAACTTTTTTCGAACTGGTTTAATTTTATTTCTTACATTCTCAGACATAAACATTATAACTAAAAGATACATAGGTACCTATAGTAAGTATCGGTGGTTGGTACGTGATAACGTACGTGATATATTTTAAAAGTGTGTCTCTGATAAAATAGGTATGAGCTCAGAGTCAAATCAACTTTTTTCTAACTGGTTTAATTCTATTTCTAAAATTCTCAGACATAAACATCATAAATACCAGTCTGCTGCAGTGCAGGACAGCTTGTAGCCTTGTACCAACGTCCCACGATGATGATTGATTTGGATGACTGTTATTCGATCCAACTAACAGCTATATACTTATTAGTAAATAAATAAATATTAGGTGACAACTTTCACACAAATTGAACTAGCTTTAAAGTAAGCTCTATCTTGTTAATTGACCGAGCGAGGGAAGCGAGCGAGCGTCTCGTTTCAGATTACGACAAAAATTCTTTCGTATGTCAGTCTGCCTGTCCGGATGTTCTCCTCTACAGGTCGCATTTCTCAACCGATTCTCGTGAAATTATGTGAGCAAGTTCGATAATTATATTAAATTTTTTTGTCAAATCAGTTTTTGAAATTTAGAAATTTTAAAAACTGAAAAATATTTTTTTTGCGAGGGCTACTGGTCACAGAGTATATTATTATTTACAACGTATTAGCATTGCGATACAGCGAAGAAATGCCGCCATGCAGCATCCCCGGTACAATGCCTCAAGGGCCTGTTTTAGATTTAAGTTATTAAAATTTTAGTTATATTATTTAAGTAATTTTGGTTAAATATTCTTGTATAGGTATATTTACGTGGTACATAAAAAATCTTTCATAGATATTAATATATAATTAGATAGAAAACATCCAAGACTCAGAAATAAGTATTCATGTTCATCACACAAATATTTGCCCTGACCGGGATTCAAACCCAGGACCGTCACCTTCGTGGGCAGGGTAACTAACCACTAGGCTAAACCGTTTGTCAACTAATATTACTAGTGGCTCTGTGAGCTGCAGACCTCGATAATTTTTTTTTCAATTTCCGAAATTTCCAGAAACTGACTCGACTGCAAAATTCTATATAATTATCGAACCCGCTCACAAAATTTCACGAAAATCGGGTGAGAAATGCGACCTGTAGAGGAGAACATCCGGACAGACATACAAAATATTTTTTGTGGAAAGCTGAAACGGAGACGCTTCGCTCGCTCGGTCAATTATGTTTGATATAAAAGAGATTGCGCGAGAGGTGAAACTGCAAGTACCTACTCTAGGAGTCGTATATCAGTTAAATACGATTTATTAGTATGTTCGAAGCGCATTTAGATACAATTTGTACCGGGTTTGAACGCATCAGTGACAATTGATATATCAAAAACAATTTTTCTCAAATATGCAATGAAATATTTATGTTATATGTTCCTTATAATAAGCTGCAAAGTATGACGTTTCAGGTGCGGCTACGACAAGAGGTCGTTAATGGAATTTCATACAAATCTCGCAGGCCTAGGCCGGCAAAGTCCTCTTTTTTAATTTCTATTCGACATAAATTTGTGGCACAGGCATCATGACATTCTGCCACTATGCGTATTAAAAATAAAACTTTGATTTTTTTGTTGTTTATTTCATTGCACGTTTGAGAAAATCATCACTATACATACCTCGGCGGGAAATATGGGGTTGCCCGCCTCAGGCCTATCCGCCTATATTTCTTCGGCCGGCAACCCCTTTCGTCCCGGCCTCTGTAGTAATGTACTATTGTGAAAAACCACTTAATTATTTCAGGTAGTCGACAAAAATGGTGGCCAACGGAAGAATGGAGAAGAAAGGATCGATGGACAAATTCCCAACAACGGCCACGCTGGACGAGGCCATGTTGGAAGCTGGTGAGTCTAACAGTTACGCATTGATACGATAACATTATTATTATTTTAAAAATCGGCAAACAGCATGTCGGGCCATGCTGAGTGTAGGGTTCCGTAGTTGCCCAATCACAGGCAAAAGGGAATACCTTCGCAGTGTTTCAAACGTCTTTCACTAAGATGGGAAGTCTTTTTACGATAACTCTGATCATATCCGCTATAGTTTTCGTTGGAAGTCTTTATTAAGCTTTACTTGCATGATTTTATTCATATTTTTTGTACCCATAGTACAAAAGTTAAAGGGGGGAACACAATGATTGTTTCCTTTTGGAGTGATTATTTCTGAAAATAATCACTTAATCAAAAAACGTTTCATGAAGACCTCTATTCATTTTAAAATACCTATCCAACAACACCTTACACCATAGGGCTGAAGAAAAAAAAACATCCCCACTTTACGTGTAGAGGAGGTGGAGGTACACTTTGTTAGATTTGTTGATTTATATGACCATGCTAAATTGCAGCTTTCTAGCACTAACAATCACAGAACAAAGCCTCGGACAGACAAACGGACAGACATACGGACATGGCGAAACTATAAGGGTACCTAGTTGACTACGGAGCGTTCGTGGCCCAGCGGCGACCGCGTACCGCGTGCGGTATGCGAGGTTAAGCAATGTCGGGCGAGGTCAGTCCTTGGATGGGTGACCGCTTTGAGTGGTTACTAACTGAGCGCTCCCGTGCTTTGGAAGGCACGTTAAGCCGTTGATCCCGGTTGCTGTCTATGATAGCAGTCGTTAAGCCAAGTTAGAGGCCTCCGGGCGGCTTGAGAACTTCTAACAGTCAAGTTGCCCACTCACTTGACAAGCCTAATCCCAATAAGGTCTAGTTTCCCCCTCGGGTTGGAAGGTCAGATGGCAGTCGCTTCCGTAAAAACTAGTGCCTACGCCAATTCTTGGGATTAGGTAGCGGACCCCAGGCATCCTTCAGGATGCAACTGTACTGGGAATAACGCTAGGAGGATGATGAGTTGACTACGGAACCCTAAAAAGCCGAGAATATTGCGGCGTGGGAACCCGGGAGACCAAGTACGTACTCGTAACTACTTAGTTGAACTTATTAACTCTTACTTTCTTCCTGTAGCACTACGCTGACCTTTGCGATTACGCTTATAATCTTTTGTGCGTTGCTAACTTAGAAATTCCTTCCCTTATCTCCACCTTCTTTTTGTCCACATTGTTTTTCCAGTCCATGTTAGAAGGACCAAATGAACAGTCACAAGCTGGATAACGCACCCCTGGGCGGGGTGGAAAGTAATTGGTATAAGGTGCCCAGGACGGGTCGGTAAATTACCCCAGGATGGGGAGAATGGAAAGTAGTTAGAAGTATCCCTAGGTTCGGGATTTAACTTATCCAGCGTGCGGCTGCACAGACTGCGTATAGTTGAGGGGTGGGTTAACGCCAAGGGAGCCTAACGCCCTAAATCCCTAACCTATCCTCAAATTACGACCTTGAAGTACACAGGGATACCTGTTTCCACGAGACGTAAGGCAACAGGTGGATTCCTACGGGGAGGGAATTGGGTAGGGAGGAATTTAGGTAGGAGGGTGATTTTCTCACAACCGATCAAACAGGCTCTTTTGATCGATTTAGGGCTTGAAGGTGTTTTCGCCACTGTGAGAGGATTACACGTAGAAGGAAGGAAGACCCTACACTCCCGGAGAGAACGTAGGGTTTAGGTAATAAAACACCAACGGACAATTGGTAACTGAGGAAGGACTTTTACAACAACTACCGGATCAAAAGTGTTTACTACTCTTACTACTCCCATGGGAAGAAAGGGGATGGTGCTATTCTAAACTTGGAACGGCACGGTATACGAGTTATTAAATTAACTAATCTTTACAACATAACTTCACATGTTTGTTTACTTTTTTCTCCGCTACCCAAAGGTTGTTTGGAAGAAATCGCTCATTTAGCGATAACACCGCCTGTTGTTTACCTCTGCTTGTATCTTGATGCTGTTTCTATCTGTAATTCTTTTTTGAGTTGTGCAATAAAGTTGTATTGTAACTTTCTGTCAAAAAATTCAGTTTTGGTACAAGCTTTTAAGCAGACTGTATCTTTTTTTGCCGCCGTCATCAACTACTCGCTTCCAATGACCCCAAACGCGACGGGTTTAGGAGTTGCTATGGCCGCCTTCAGATCATCTTCATCATCAGATCAGCTCGATGGTACCTTAATATTGAATTACAATGATTACAACTTAAATAACGCCCCGCCTACAATTTTTCTGCCTTGCCTTAAGGTTGACTGGTAGGGAATGCCATATGGCATTAAGTCCGCCTATTGTACGATAAGGTTTCTTTAGTGCAATTATTTATACCAAAAAGCACCGACTTAAATTTTGTACATGCTATGCCACAATTTGTGGTTTCCGTGAGCCAATGCTTGGTTACCTACAGAAAATACCGAAATCGGCATATGCGTGCCTATCAAATTCGAGAAGTTCCTCCTAGAACCCATCATCAGACCTTCACCAAATTTATGTGGGACCAATTTCGAGGTACCTACTTTGTAACAAAAAAAGAATTATCAAAATCGGCCAACGTGGTCAAGAGTTATGGGGGAACATACATACATAAAAAAAAGAACAAGCAAACATGCAGACGAACTGAGTACCTCCTTCCTTCTATTGAAGTCGGTAAATAAATACCGATGCCTTTCAGCCCAATCAAATACTCGCAAATGGCTGAAAAAAGGATTGCAAATATTGAAAAAAAAAAACATATATATACGAACAGTGCAAGTTGAATAAAAGCTCGTGCATACAAAGTAATTCAAGTCTGGACTTAATATCTAAAGGCACTCGCCAGCATTCAACGGTCAAACAAACTTTGCTAATCTTTTAGTAGAGAAGGTACAATACAATGAGATTCATCGCAACGTAATGATGTGGTAATGACTTTGCCATTGAATTGTCATACGGTTAAGTGGTATTGGTATTTCAATTAATACACCAAGTGGACCGATTTAATCGACTCCGCACAACTCACAATGCATGCCGGATAATTATCTCTTGTTATTGTTTAAAAATAGACCAGACAATCATATCCTTATGTACTTACATATATTATATTCTTATGGTGGTTTACCACTGACTAGTCGTGATGAGATGGAGTGAGAATATTCATTACATTGTATTGGCGATACGAATAATAAATACGTCCTATACATTTTGTTATCTAGCTTAATCTTAAAATAGAAGCCTAATCTCAAAAATGATGCATATTATGATATTATATTACAAATTAATTTAAACATAGTCGCTACTGATGCTGGCCTTCCTCGTTATGTAACTATAGTGAGTGGTATAGGTACCTACATATATGATACACATCCTAGTGACAATAGCAATGACTATTGACTTTTTTTAAGTCACGTCGGTGGCAAACAAGCTGACAGTCCACCTATTGGTAAGTGATCACCCCTCGCCGTCACTCGCGCGTTGCTGACCCGTAACAAATCCCATGCTGCAGCCTATTGGGAATAACTCGGCAGGAAGCTCATTCCACAACGTAAGTGTTCTCGATATAAAGTAGCTACTGAAATGTACTGTACCAACTGTACGAGAACCCAATGGCTCCAAGTCAAGGTGTGGGGAAAAGTTCGCTGGCGATGGTGAGAGGTTCGATGATGAAAGGTATGCGGGCATCATAAGTTCTTCAGCACGGCTAGTATGATAGCTTATACCGTCACGTTTTATGTGACATTTCAGTACATTTTGGCCATATAACGTGACGGTGTAAGCTATCATACTAGCCGGGCAGAGCACATTCCTTTATACAGGCGGTAGACCACGCATAAGGAGGCAAAGTCCCTCCTGAGACCTATCGGTAAAAAGTCGTACACAATTCTGACTGCACATCTTTAAACCGAGTCACAATCACATTGAGACTGAGAACAGTACTCCAGATGCGGCCGTACTTGCGACTGCTTCGACATAAACTCCAAGTTTTTACTCCAAATTTGAACTTCAGACTACTAGCCTACCAAACACGAAGTTTCAAAGTTTCACCAAATTCACGTCACGGGGAAGCACGTTGCAAGCGGAAGCAGCTTGGGTACATTGGCTTTTATCGTGGAAAAATTCCTCACAAGTTTATCATTTTCAAAACATTCAATGATTTAAACCGTCACCAAGCAAGACTGCACACTATTGCATAGCAGAGTACAAACGACCCGTAAAGGGGTCACAACAACTCACAATTGAGATAACACTGTTGTTCATGTAAGTATTCATCAACGGTTTACCACATAGGACCATTATAATTATACCTCTGATACCCATAGTTATCAAGTGACTTGGGGTCACGTTATGTTCGAGAAGGTTTACAATTAAGAATATGTTGCGAATAGAAAGAAAGATGACACAATGGACCCCACGGATGGCGATAATTGAGTCTTTATTATACTTATTATTAAACAATTATAGCTTTCAGTGTTTATATTCCTCAATGAATATTATCATCATCATGTCAACTTACTCGTAATCGTAACTACTTGCTTGGTGAAACTAATAATTTTTAAGAAAAAAAAACGACTTCAATGGGGGAAGCCGGTGAGAGATTATTATACTTAGATGGTGTACTCTTAGATTCCATACAATGAAATAAAAATGGCTATAAGTATGTTTATAATGGTAGAAGACTAAGTACCCTCAATTCCTCATGGAATCCTCCATCAGAACTCAAGCTTGACATAAATGTGTCTCGAAAACCTAGCTGGTTGACTAACACAACAAAGAGCACAAATCGCCAAACGTGAATTACGCATCGTTGAAGAGTTCCGTTCTGATCATCATCAGCAGTTCCATTTCATCAAATGTCATATTTTGAATGAAAATGCTTGATTAGTTCATGAAAATACTAAAATCACTATTTGTGTGCCTTTCACATTTGAGAAGTTCGCTCGATTCCTAATAGATCCCATCATCAGAACTCAAGCATGACAAAAATTAATCGTGGAAATAGAACTTGCTTAACAAACACAGCTAGAAGAACAAATAGCCAAACGTGAACTCTTCGTCGTTGAAGAGTTCTGTTCTGATCATCATCAGCAGTTTCACTTCATCAAATGTCACATTTTTGTATGATAATGCTCGATTTGTTGATAAAAACACAAAAATCACTTTATGTTGGCCTTTAAGATTTAAGGAGTTCCCTGAATTCCTCATGGATCCCATCATCAGAAATCGAGCATGACAAAAAATAATCGTGAAACTAGAACTTGCTTAACAAACACAGCTAGGAGGACAAATCGCCAAACGTGATATCTTCGTCGTTGAAGAGTTCTGTTCTGATCATCATCAGCAGTTCCACTTCATCAAATGTCACATTTTTGTATCAATATGATCGATTTGTTCATAAAAACACAGAAATCACAATATGTTTGCCTTTATGATTTGGGAGTTCCCTCAATTTCTCATGGATTCCATCATCACAACTGCGTTTTGACAGAAACGGGACCAACTTGGATATATATACTTACAATCAAAAAAAGAATTTTCAAAATCGGTTAAGAAATGACGGAGTTATGGATTAACAAACATTAAAAAAAAAACATACACCCGAGTTGATAACCTCCTGTTTTGAAATCTTGAAGTTGGTTAAAAATACCGTAAAATTGTAAGAAACGTTATAGTTTATAATTTAACGCGTAGTTGGCGATTTCATAATCCATTTCATTATAAGTAAATTATGTTGGGGCACTAGGCGACTATATACCTATAGGTCCATCTTTCTGTCACTACAAAGGTACAAGTTTGAATTGGAAGTATAGTGGTCGGCGGTTAAGAAGTCAATCCTGACACCTGTCATTCCCATACAGATTATAACCTCAAAGTGACTTTTAGGTTATAAACTGCATGGAAATGACAGATGTCAGGATTGTTGAATTCTCGCCTCTCGAATGACATATCCAATCCTACCATGTAAATAACGACGTATTTTATGCTTTTCCAAGATAGGTACCTACCTATTTTCCAAGATGTACCCTATTTTATTCCACCCAGTATAATCTATATACACGCGTTGTTAATCGCATTAATGATACACCATAATGCAAAATTACTCTATGATATATTAAAATTGTGTACAGTGTAAACAAACTGAAAATACAGCCACGGTGGATGGGTTTTCCCGAACAAACATAGGGAAATTTAAAGTCAAGAGATGTGATACATCAAGTGCTAATATTTGAATACGTTTATGATATTGATAATATATATGAGACTATGAGAGCATGTACATAATTGTCAATACTGGAAGCTGATATAATAAAAGTATTAAACATGTAGGCGGTTATAAAACTGTCTATTATTTCCACATTATTTCCCAAAATGTTGGGTTTTTTTACTTGTGTGAACTTCCTATTTAATTTAGTAATGGTGCTCCCACACTGGCTGTTATAAATGTTATAAAACAGCAACTATCTTTCTTCAACATCATAGTTTAACATAGCCTTATCCTTGTTACACTATGTTATATAACATTTATAACCGCCAGTGTGGGAGCAACATAAACAACATTCGTATTAATTATAAGATTTATAAGTAATTGAGGCTCTACTCAACCCCAATCAGAGCAGAGGGCCTACTCCGAACTTCAAAAATCGAACTTCGTGTCGTGTCGTCCCTTTTACTCTCGTGTTATACACTATATGACAGAAAGGGACGGCACGATACGAACTTCGATTTTCGAAGTTTGGCCCTCAGTGGTCGAAAGTGTAACCCATAGTCGTCATATTACTTATTCTGTGGAGCCATCAAGGCCCTCAGATACGATTATAAAATACCTAAAACAAATGCCTTTTCTTTATTCAGAGGTTGTATGACTAATATATACCTAGTTACGCGCGCGGTTAGTTAGTTAGTTGGGCGACGCTAATCGCTTACCATCAGGCGATTCGTCTGCTCTTTTGCCACCTATGTCATAAAAAAAACGTTATCCTTAAATCCGCTCAATATGTTTTTTAATAACAAGCCTACCCTACATCACTATCGCACCTCACTCCTCAGTATACCACCTCTTCGTAAACAAAAGGCGTTGCCAACTTGACAACAAGATTACACGGTGTTAAGTAACTGAGTATAATAATTAATAATCCAGTATCTAATAGCAGTAGATAAAGAATATTAATATTTTTCTAATGTACCGTTTTATGTTTAAAAATAGCCAATATATTTGCTAGGCGAAAAAAGGTCTAAATTAGGTTAACATAAAGTCTTTGTTTGAATATTTCATGGTAACATGACGGGCGGATTATCTTTGCGGGTGACACAACCTTAATAATTTTATTGTTCTATTTTGAACTACGATTGTAATTTTATAGCATGATAAGATTTGCGGAAATTATGCGCAAGAGATAGAGCATAGTAGGAAAATTTTAGGCAAAACTATTTTGCAACATGTGAACAGAATATTCGTACTATCTGTGTACTATCGTATGTTTTGTTAGTGTCATAGTTATGTTTACAGACCATATTACTGGGATATAATATAGTTGAGGAGTTTAGACGATTCCTCGGAGACCTATATGATTCCTTATCTATCTATTTTATTGAGTATGAAGTTTCTCAGGTTTACCAAAAAAATTTTGATAAAAAAAAAGGTTTTCCCAAATCGGTTCATAAGATCAGAATAATAAAAAACAATAAGGCTGGGTTGCACCGACTTACGAACAGACCTATCAACGTTAAATATGGCGCCGGCAGCTGTCATGCCATAGAAACTTGTCAAACTTTCCATACATTCAAATTTTAACGAACACCGCTTACGATTACAGATGGTTTGGTGCAACCCAGCCTAAGTGTAATTTTTCCCCGTTTTAAAAGTCTGTTACAAAATTAAAAAAAATGATAATTTTAAAATATGGAGCCCTCCTATATTGTCAACGAAAACCGTTCGAGTAGATGGAGTTATTGCTACGTAATTAAGTAAAGCGTGGACACGAAAAAATCTGGTCATGTATGATATGGTAAATCTTGTCAATGAATGTGGATTTCCAAGCAGCACTTTTTTTAAATAACTTGTGGTTATCAAACTACATAATAAAAATACAATCATAATATAACGTTAAGTTGTCTGTGACTTTCAGTACCATTATATATATTCCACCATACCTATATTTTGTTGAACAGCGCCTTCGGACAGTCTGTACCAAGTTTTCCTGTTAATATTTTTATTTTATTTTTAACTGGATATTTTAAATTTTACCTATTACATCATCCTTTCACAATAGCTAACATTTTTCTAGTTGACTTCAGATTGACGTCGTTCGAATTTTATTTAATTTTGGGTATTTGCTTTTTTTGCAGAAAAATGCCTCCCATATAAAACAACTTTCAATGCTTGAAGTAGAAAGTCTTCCTGACTGCCTCAAGTAGAAAAGAGTTCAAAAAACTATGTTTTTGGAAAGATGAAATTCTAATGAGCTTAAAACAACTCGTAAAAATATAAATACAATTGTAGCTTTGTAGCAGGAAGCGAGTGAAGATTATCAGAAACCGCTGTTCAATAAAATATCGGTACGGTGAAATATATCTGAAAGGCATAGAAAACTTAACATTATATTATGATTGTATTTTTATTATGCAGTTTAATATCCACAAATTATTTTAAAAAAGCGGTGCCAGAAAATCCACATTTATTTTAAAGATTGTGTCCACACTTTAGTTCTGCTCGCATATTTTATATATACGGGTCCCTAACCTCGCTGCCCAATCCCTCTCATCAATGAGAGGCCTATAAGGAATGTAAGCATTTTATCCTTACACAATAACAGGTTAAAACATATACATGTCACATTAGATTAACGTACAAAGGATGATGATTATTTTATACGGTTGTCAAACGTGAATATACCCTTACCGGTGTATAGGCAGCAAGTTATCATTTTTTTCTGTAAGTCTCTGTGAATATATTTACTGTCTCATGATAGGTAGGTACACGGAAAAAAAAACTTAGCTGTAGTAACTACAATTTAGTTGTGGTAACTAAATTCCTTACAAACTATACGGACAGCGAAGTTATTAGCTACCATAGCAAAGTGTATTTTGCTACTAAAACTTAGCTGTGATAGCAAATATTTTTAGCTGAAATCACTTCGAATCATAGAAAAGTTAGCTGTGGCAGCTAACTATATTAGCTAAATTTAGCTGTGGCTGCTAACTGGAATAGCTGTATTTAGCAGGGACAGCTAAGTATTTTACCGAAATTTAGCTGTGGCTGCTAACTATTTTAGCAGTGGCAGCTAATTTTATTAGCTATATTTAGCTGTGGCTGCAAAAAAAATTCGCCGCTACTGCTAATTATTTTGGTTGCGACAACTAAAATAATTCGTCTCCATGGAAGATAATACTAGCTTTAGCAACTAAGTCAGTTTGATACTCTATCGAATTACCTTAGCAGCATTTGACAATGATCTTTGCTGTAGCTGTGAATTTCATTTGTTACTATAACTAAGAGTTTTAGTTGTGAGTTGTAATCGGTTTAGCTGTGACAGCTAAAATAATTTGTAGCCATAGAAAATAGTGTTAGCTATAGCAACTAAGTCAGTTTGATACTTTGACGAATTACCTTATCGGTATTTTACAATGACCTTAGCTGTAGCTGCGAGTTGGATTTGTTACTGTAACTAAGAGTTTTAGTTAAGAGTTGAAATCGGATTAGCTGCGAAAGCTAAAATAATTTGTAGTCATAGGAAATAGTGTTAGCTATAGCAACTAAGTCAGTTTGATACTTTGACGAATCACCTTATCGGCATTTGACAATGATCTTAGCTGTAACTGTGAGTTGGATTTGTTACTGTAACTAAGAGTTTTAGTTACGAGTTGTAATCGGATTAGCTGCGACAGCTAAAATAATTTGTAGCCATGGAAAATAGTGCTAGCTATAGCAACTAAGTGAGCTTGATACTCTATCAAATTACCTTGGCGATTATCGATAAAAATTTAGCTGTAGCTTCTAATTGGGTTTGTTACTTTTACTAAGGGGTTTAGTTGCGTGGTGTAATTATTTTGTTGAGATGACTAAAATAATTCGTCGCATAGAAGATAGTATTAGCTGTAGCAGGTAAGTAAATTTGTCACTCTATCGAATTAGTTGTAGCTGTGGCTGTGAATTGGGTTCGTTACTTTAACTAATTCACTTAGTTAAGGTAACAAACTCAATTCGCAGCCATAGGGAATTAATTTTAGCTGTGGTTGTGAATTGAGTTTGTTACTTTAACTAATTCAGTTAGTTGAAATAACAAACCTTATTCACAGTCTCAGTTAAAACTTATTTGATAAACTTTTAAAACGCAGTTGCTGCAGCTAAACTCATCCTTCATGCGACTTATCGGAATATAATTATCGCCCTAACAGTACGTTAAGCTGCATAAAAGATGATTCAGCTGCAGCAACTAAGTCAATTTGATACTTTATCGAGTCGTAATGACATGATAAAGTCAAAATAAACTTACTTCTACCGCTGCTGCTAAAAAGAACATAGTTACAAAGAATTTTAGTGTCCCTAATTAAGTCAACACGCAAGTAAGTTTCATGTTATGAAGAAAAAATCAAATGCAGAAATTATTATAATTACATTATATTTATTATGAAAGGGGTGTCATATTGTATCTTATACCTAGTCATCAGCGAAATCGGACGTGTCTCTTAAACAAAATAAATCATATTCATGTGCTGTATTTGTGACATAGATTGAACAAGCGCAACTGATTTAGTAGAGTCGTAAGAATTACTAAGTGAATAATAATATAAAGACAGAGTTGTATACAAGATGAACAATAAAAGTTTGTAGTTTCAATTAATACAATTACAGGAAGCTTATTGAAAAACTTTCAGTGATGTTGTTTTCGTCCGGTACTGCAAACAACTGAGGACCAAGCGTAAGGCCCCGTCGGAAACAGTTTTCCTTATTATGCAGGTTGGTTGGCAGGACTCCAGCAGCGGTACACTGAAAAATTAAAACATTTGTAAGACACGTAGATAAGAACCTCAGAATTGACATAGATTAGGTGTTAAGTTATATGTATGTATGTATGTAAATACTTTATTGCACAAAAATATAAGTAAAAATACAGACAAAGTTATAAATAAATATAATCAGGGTGTTTGGTCCATCGTTTGCCAAATTTAAATGGTGGATGGGTAGGGTCATTTGCTATCGCATAAGGCCCCAAAAACAATTCTCAGGCCCACGCAATTTTTTATGTAATTTTTTTGAAGTTATTTGAAGAATCTTAAAGGTTGACTCGTTAAGCCTGAAATTAAAAAAAAAGTAAGTAGTCCAGTCTGCATTTTTTATTTTATTTTAAAAATTATTGCAGGTAATTTCTTTTTTTTATTCTTATTGACCCGCGGAAAATTTTCAAGATGAAAAAAATTTGTCGAAGGTAACGTTTGAATGGCAATTAAAATAAAACTAAAAAAGATCATGATCTTAAAATTATTTTAAAAAGTGCTTTGATCTATCTTCTGTATAATAAAGTGCAATAATGCTAAAATCCTTTCACAAACTTCAATCATTTGCAAACTTTGTGACGAATTAGCGTAATATTCGATATGCAACTTTGCCAACCTTTACACTTAAATTCGGCACGCAGGTTTGTAGTAGGTACGCTAAATCAGTAAGTAACAATCAAATTTCCATCATTAAACCACAATCATTGTCATGTTCCTTCTCTGTCGCTAGAATTTTCAAATGCGACAGAAAGAACAGTTTTTTCGCGGTAGCGGCTCTGACTCTAAATCTCCCACTCGCTCTCGGCTTCCCATAGCAGATTTTTTAATTTCCGAGTCCTGTCACAAGGGAAATGCCTTTCTCCTCTAACGTTCGGAACAACAGAGTGATTGTGATCGATTAAAATGCTTAAAATTTGATTATTACCCACAAATTTAGCGTACTCAAAAACCTGCTTACTGAGTTTGAGCCCAAAGGTTGGCCAAGTTGAATATCGAATATTAGCTTAATTTGTCATAAAGTAAACAAATTAATAAAGTTTCTGAAATGTTTTTTGGCATTATTGCACATCATTAGAAAGTATTGTCAGGAGCACTTAAAAAAAAATTAAGAACATGATCTTTTTTAGTTTTTTTTTAATTGCATTTCAAAGTTAACCTGCGACTGAATTTTTATCTTATGAAAAATCTTTGCGGGTGAGAAATAAAAAAATTGACTGATGATTTTAATTTTCACTTTGATAGAACCGTATATCATTGCACATTTTTATAACGAATTCAGACTTGACCACTTAATTTTTTTTAAATTTGATATTTAACCAGTCACCCTTTAAGATTTTCCAACAAACTTTAAAAAAATTACATAAAAAATTGCGTGGGGCCTAGAATATTTTAGGGGGCCGTAGGAGATAGCAAATGAAGCCCCATCTACCCGTCATTTTAATTTGGAAAACGATGGACAAAACACTTTGTATCATAGGTCAATTTTTTACACAAATTGTACTAGTCCCATAGTGAGCTCAGTAAGACTTGTGTTATGGGTACTAGATGACGATATATTTAATAGACATATACTTAAATACATAAAAAACATACAAGTCTCAGGAACAAATGTTTCTGCTCACGACAGAAACAAATGCTCTTACCAGGATTAGAAACCGGGACCTCTAGCTTCGGAGGCAGTGTTACTACCAACTAGGCTATACAGGCCCACGTTAGTTAGCCTGAAGTTATTATGATAAACTACTTACCTTTATATATTGAATAAAGCCATATTTAGTTTCCAATCTTGATAGCCTCCGTTGCCTCCATAGCCTCCATTCATAGCAATATTTTTAATTGGAAGTAACATTGGAACGACTCTCAGAGGGTTAAATTTGTTTTCCTTCTGCAAACAAAAAGAACAAAATCACCTGATGTATTTACAAGTATAATATAATAAAATATTATTGAGATATTAGTATGATAGCATCGGTTAATCGTTATAAAGTTGCATTCCAGCGTCAAATCACTTAAATCCATTTCTGTGGGAAATAAAATTGAAATATAAGGGACATTAAGCATTTAGTAAAACTACACTACTACTTTGGTAATAAACAAATGTACAAAATTAAAGTAACACTTATAAAAGTTACAAAACAAAATGCTTTACAAACTTTCTGTAGCTGTGTTAATTGAAACTATGTAACTTTCATCGTTCATCTTGTATTATGAACATTAGACTGGTACTTAATTATACACGTAAATAGTGGTTAATTAAGTACCAGTCTATAGCCGTCAGAACATTTTGAGAGCTAGAAATTTGTTCATGTGTTGTGGATACCCATTGATCCTTTCAACATATATAGTCTATCTCGTTTAAAAACTTACATATAAATAATGTCTTATTTAGCAGTTGTAGCAAATAATATAAGCTAAAGTTTGAGAATAAGTTAGTCACAGCTAGAAAATGTTCTTAGCAGCCTCACATAAGTCTGATTTGCTACTACCACTAATATATTATTGCTGTTCATTGCATAGGAAATTCGGTGGTGTGACTAAGATATTTAGCTACAACACGACAAACACATGTTGTCGTCGGGTTGCTTACACGATTGCATTCTTACTTGCATACTTCCAAGTTTGACTGCTTACTCGCATGCTTCTTTGAAAATGCCTATGGTTCACGGGAGCGAAGCCGGAAATAAAAGCTAGTTTTCTATAAAAATGAACTTTAAAATTAAGTAAATAGCTTAATGAATAAACAAATCTACAAACCTTTTCTGGATTTCATGTCTCAACTCTTGTTTTAAAATTTCATCGGCTAGCTTTTGTGTATACTTTTGTAAGTATAGTAGTCAGTTAATTTATTTTCCATATTATTTCACCTTGGCCTTCAGTTTTAATTTTCGCATGAATGTTATCCTCTCACCAATCTGTGGAAAGAGTTTTTCTACTCAATATTCGGTCATCACACAGACAAACAGAAAGATTCAATCCCTTCATCTTAAAACACAAGATAAATAGTTTCTAATAATAATAAATATAATACCTACGAGACGAAAGATTCATTGGCAGACACTCAAGTCAGCCTACTTATGTAAGTCCCACTGCTAGGCACGGCAGGCTCTTCTCATTGATGAGGGTCCGAGAATTAGTCCCCACGCTTGCCTAGTGTGGATTGAGGACTTCATATGTCACTCCTTTAAATGTCATCAATGGGAGAGGCTTGTGCCCAGCAGTGGGACGTATGCTGATGATGATGAGGATGATTCCGTAAGCGGCAAATATGGCCCAAAATAAAGTTATCGTGCTAACACAAACTTAAGAACCTCACTATTGCAGAATCAGACAAGCACTCTACCAAAAATTGACATTGGCTGGAGCCAATGCCAACTTAATGGCCCAAGCCTGTGTTCGCCATATGAGCAATAGAATATACAGAAAAAATTACATTATACTATTCACTTACCTTTAAATTTCTCAATAATTTTATGCTCATAGTACCAGCGATGTAGGAGTTGGGAAATATCCTGGGTATCGTTTTGGTCGTCCATTTGTGTTTTAACTTTTCACTAGATTCTTATTACCTTTAACTTTTTACTAGATTCGCCTTTAAATTTTGACGATTACACACTGAACTGCTTTTCTTATATATTCAATTTACACTTATACACTTTTCAAGCGTCTGAGTGGCAGCGGAGAGAGTAGAGAGCCGGAGCGTGTCACTTGAAAGCCAGCAGCAGCAGCGCCAGTGTTGCCAGCGCAGACGTTTAAATTGCCGTGTGCGCTAAGTGAAATTGCCGTTTTCGTTTGGAAAATGGCCGATCGCCTGCCGTAGCAATGACATTCAATAAATCCTAAGTGGATTTTACGGTGGATGGTTTTCGTAGCGTAATACTTGTTTCTTTTTTAGCTTTTATTTAACTTGCATTGTTAGTATGTCAGTATGTAAATATAATATGTAAGTTGTCATCAAAATGTGCAATTATTTTTTCAGCCTGTCTATTTCTATATTGATGGAAAACAAAGTCATGAGAGACCGTCAAAGTACCTAAACTTTATTGGCAAGCAAGTTTTTATAAAGTTCTTAGTGACTTAAAAACTAAATAATATGTGAAAATGGTATTCATTAAGTATCTTTATTTTACCAGCAAATAAAATTATTTTAGAGAACCGGAAAACAGTCGAAAATTCTCATTTTCTATTACCCACCAACTTAGTATTGCGTATGGACAAACAAATATTTTTTGCACGAGTACGGTGCTACGGAACCCTCGGTTTGGATGTCCGACTGGCTGTTTTTAAGTAACTGGTCTTAAAATGTATGGGAATACTGAAATCCGACTCGCACTTGACCAAAATTCTACTTGATATTATTTAACGTTCTTATTATTATTACTGACTAGCGCCCCGCCCCGGCTTCCCAACGGTATTGAACAAAAACGTCAAAGTTGAAAATTATAATATAGACACATTTTAGTAAGCATCCCTAATTTTTTTGGAAATATAATATAGTCGATGTCAACCGAGGATAGTGTTGCTTTCCAACAATGAAAGGATTTTTCAAATCGGTCCAGTAATTGCGGAACCTAATCAATGCAAGCAATTTTTTAACCGACTTCAAAATTTCAAAAGAGGAGGTTATCAATTCGGTTGTTTTTTTTGTTTTTTTTTTTAATGTTTGTTAGTCCATAACTCCGTCATTTCTTAACCGATTTGGAAAATTCTTTTTTTGATTGTAAGTATATATATCCAAGTTGGTCCCGTTTTTGTCAAAACGCAGTTCTGATGATGGGATCCATGAGAAATTGAGGGAACTCCTCAAATCTTCAAGGCAAACATATAGTAATTTTTGTGTTTTTATCAACAAGTCAAGCATTTTCATCCAAAAATGTGACATTGGATGAAGTGGAACTGCTGATGATGATCAGAACAGAACTCTTCAACGACAAAAAGTTCACGTTTGGCGATTTGTCCTCCTAGCTGTGTTTGTTAAGCAAGTTCTATTTTCACGATTAATTTTTGTCATGCTCGATTTTTGATGATGGGATCCATGAGGAATTGAGGGAACTCCTCAAATCTTAAAGGCAAACATATAGTGATTTTTGTGTTTTTATCAACAAATCGAGCATTTTCATACAAAAATGTGACATTTGATGAAGTGGAACTGCTGATGATGATCAGAACAGAACTCTTCAACGACAAAAAGTTCACGTTTGGCGATTTGTCCTTCTAGCTGTGTTTGTTAAGCAAGTTCTATTTTCACGATTGATTTTTGTCATGCTCGAGTTCTGATGATGGGATCCATTAGGAATCGAGGGAACTCCTCAAATGTGAAAGGCACACAAATAGTGATTTTAGTATTTTCATGAACTAATCAAGCATTTTCATTCATAAAAGTGACATTTGATGAAGTGGAACTGCTGATGATGATCAGAACAGAACTCTTCAACGACGCGTAGTTCACGTTTGGCGATTTGTTCTCTTCGTTTGTTTTTTCATGATTCCGTGAGGAATTGAGGGTACTTAGTCTTCTACCATTATAAACATACATTATAGCCATTTTTATTTTATTGTATATCTATCTAAGAGTGCATCTAAGTATAATAATCTTTTACCGGCCTCCCCCATTGACGTCGGTTTTTTTTTCTTAAAAATTATTATTATTTACACCTTGGGTTACATTGTTGAAATTTTGGTCATGAGCCTATTCAATGCAAACAAACAAGCAATCAAATATATCCTCTTTATTATTAGTGTAGATTTATTGGAAATATAGCATATGTCACCCGGGGATAGTGTAGCTTCCCAACAGTGAAATAATTTTTCAAATCGGTTCAGTAGTTTCGGAGCCTATTCAATGCTAACTATTTATTTTCACACCTTGGGTTACATTATTGAAATTTTAGTAAGGATCCCTAATTTTTTGGAAAAATAATATAACCTATGTCACCCGGGGATAGTGTTAGCTTTCCAACACTGAAATAATTTTTCAAATCGGTTCTCTTGTTTCAGAGCCTAATTCAAAGCAAACATTTTTTTTAAACCTTGGGTTATATGATTGGAATTTTAGTAAGGGTCCCTAATTTTTTTGGAAAAATATTATAGCTTATGTCACTCGGGGATAGTGTAGCTTTCCAACAGTGAAAGAATTTTTCAAATCGGTTCAGAAGTTTCGGAGCCTATTCAAATGCTAACTATTTATTTTTACACCTTGGGTTACATTATTGGAATTTTAGTAAGGGACCCTATTTTTTTAAAATAATATTATAGCCTATGTCACTCGGGGATAGTGTAGCTTACCAACAGTGAAAGAATTTTTCAAATCTGTTCAGTAGTTTCGGAGCATATTCAATGCAAAAAAACAAACTATCAAATCTTTCCTCTTTATAGTATAGATAAAAAAATGAAAAGATATTTGTTATTTTAAATAAATTAAAAAAATGTTATAATAAAGCGTCTAATGATAGTTCGAAACCCTCGCGAACGAAGGGTCCAACTCGCACATGGCCAGTTTTTATAAACTCTCATTTTTTTGATTCAAATATTTGTAGGCTTACACTTCCACAAAAAAACTTAAACTTCGTCAAGCCGTTACATGCCCAGCTACATACAGTACAGTTGCATCCTGAAGGATGCCTGGGGTCCGCTACCTAATCCCAAGAATTGGTGTAGGCACTAGTTTTTACGGAAGCGACTGCCATCTGACCTTCCAACCCAAAGGGGAAACTAGACCTTATTGGGATTAGGCTTGTCAAGTGAGTGGGCAACTCTACTGTTAGAAGTTCTCAAGCCGCCCAAAGGTCTCTAACTAGGCTTAACGACTGCTATCATATAGACAGAAGCCGGGATCAACGAATTAAACGTGCCTTCCAAAGCACGGGAGCGCTCAGTTAGTAACCACTCAAAGCGGTTACACATCCAAGGACTGACCCCGCCCGACACTGCTTATCCACGCATACCACAAAATCGATATCTGAGCGTCCGACAGGTCTCGTAATACGAATGCGAGGTAAAATTTGGAAATAGTGGCGGCCATATTAATTTTCTTCATTTCCGTCCCAATTTCGTTAAAAATCGATATCTTAGCGTCCACAAGGTCTCTTAATACGAATCCGAGGTAAAATTTGGAAAAAGTGGCAGCCATATTGATTTTCTTCACCATAAAAACGACGCCCATATTAATATTTAGACATTCCAACCCCCTTGGAACCCAACAGAGGGAATGGTACTTCACGTCCTCCACGTGGGATTTTAAAATCATTGTTGTTTTCGTTATCAGCGACACGGTATATCATAAAAACAATACCCATGTCGATTTTCAGAATATGTCACCACATTTCCCCCTTTTAGGGGTTGATTTCTCATAAAACCTGAAACACATTTTTACTCATTTAACGTTAGAAATACTCCTGTCAAGTTTCGAATAAAATAGTCCAACTAATCTTGATTCCCCACACACAATTCGAACCCCCATTTTACCCCCTTATGGATTGAATTTTGAAAAATCCTTTTTTAATGCACCGCTAGACCTTATATGGAACCTTTATACTAAATTTAGAATCTTTAGAACCAGCAGTTTGGGCTGTGCGATGATATTTCACTCACTCAGTCAGTTATTTCTTGCAATTTGGCACAAACTTTCAAAAGTTTTCATGTCCACAACATTAAATTTCAAAATCGAATTTTCAGATTTCCCCCTTTTAGGGGTTGATTTCTCAAAAATCCTGAAACACATGTTTACTCATTTATCGTTAGAAATACTCCTGTGAAGTTTCGAATAAAATAATCCAACTAATCTTGATTCCCCATACAAACTTCGGACCCCCATTTCACCCCCTTAGGGGTTGAATTTTGAAAAATCCTTTTTAATGCACCTCAAGACCTTATATGGAACCTACATACTAAATTTGGAATCTCTAGAACCAGCAGTTTGCGCTGTGCGTTGATATAACAGTCACTCAGTCAGTCAGTTATTTCTTGAAATTTGGCACAAACTTTCAAAAGTATTCATGTCCACAATATTTAATTTCAAAACCGATGCCATTTTCGTAATTAACGTCCCAAAAAACCATAAAAACGACACCCATATTAATATTTAGACATTTCATCCCCCTCGCACCCCAACAGGGGGGATGGTATTTCACGTCCTCCACGTGGGATTGTAAAATCATTGTTGTTTTCGTTATCAGCGACCCGGTATATCATAAAAACAATACCCATGTCGATTTTCAGAATTTGTCATCACCTTCTCCCCTTGTAGGGGTTGATTTCTCAAAAACCTGCAACACGTGTTTACTCATTTATCGTTAGAAATATTCCTGTGAAGTTTCGAATAAAATAGTCCAACTAATCTTGATTCCCCACACACACTTCGGACCCCCATTTAACCCCCTTAGGGGTTGAATTTTGTAAAGTACTTTCTTAATGCACCTCTAGACCTTATATGGAACCTACATACTAAATTTAGAATCTCTAGAACCAGTAGTTTGGGCTGTGCGATGATATGTCACTCGCTCAGTCAGTCAGTTACTTCTTGCAATTTGGCACAAACTTTCAAAAGTTTTCATGTCCACTACATTAAATTTCAAAATCGATGCCATTTTCGTAATGAACGTTCCAAAAAACCGTAAAAACGACACCCATATTAATATTTAGACATTTCATCCCCCTCGCACCCCAACAGGGGGGATGGTATTTCACGTCCTCCACGTGGGATTTCAAAATAATTGTTGTTTTCTTTATCAGCGACCCGATAAACCATAAAAACAATACCCATGTCGATTTTCAGAATATGTCACCACATTTCCCCCTTTTAGGGGTTGATTTTTCAGAAAACCTGAAACACGTGTTTACTCATTTATCGTTAGAAATACTTTTGTGAAGTTTCGAATAAAATAGTCCAGCCAATCTTGTTTCCCCATACAAAGGTACCTACGTGCCAAATTTGGAATCTCTAGGACCAGCGGTTTGGGCTGTGCGTTGATATGTCAGTCAGTCAGTTTCTTCTTTTATATATTTAGATTATCAACAAGATTTTTTTTCACACAGTTTAAATAAAATGTAATACCCGGCTTTTACTAGAAAATACTGGCGTTTATTTATGGCAACACTTGCTACGTTACTTTTCCCGCGTGAAACTCGAAAACATTCGTCGTAGTAGCAAAATGCATCTTAGCGACTACAACGAATTTGACATTCGTTGGCATAACTAAAACATTCGAGCTTATTAACATTTTTTGTGCTGGCGGGCACGGCACGTGTCGCTATAATGCTATACGCTGAGCAGTTATAGTTAGTAAGTTAGTTTTATTACGAGTATTAGGGTTTCGTGGTGAAAAAGAAACACATTGTTTCGCCATGTCCGTCCGTCCCTCCGCGGTTTAGCTCAGTAATCGTAACTACTAGAAAGCTGTAATTCGGCATGGGTATACATATTAATCACGCCGACAAAAGGGTAAAATAAAGTCTTGAAATATTTTTTTTCCTTTGCAAAATCCATCGTATGGGCTATCATTGTTGGATCGCTCGTTTTAATATAACGAGGGTTTTCTCAAATCATTTTTTGTTTCAGGAATCTGATTGCATGATATTAAACTTAAAATATTAATATCTTGCAATCACGAAGCGCTTTATAAAGCAATTTTTGTTAGAGTATTGCATTTTTAATACGTCTCTAGACACATTGACACTCGGCCACGCCTGCAAATCCCTATACAAGTCCAGTGCGTATAACTACCTACCGCGCGATACTTTCCATTACATGGCAACAGAATCTATGTTATATAGATAGGTATAGGTAATCTGTATATTGAGGACTGTAGAAGTGGTTGAAAATTTTCAAATGTGCATTTCGAGCATGATATAGGTAGGTACATAATTATGTACTGTTGCATCCTGATGGATGCCTGGGGTTTGCTACCTTATCCCAAGAATTGGCGTAGGCACTAGTTTTTACAGAAGCGACCGCCATCTGACCTATACACTTCTGGATTGAGAACGGAAGGATGTGTTAAGAAATAGATAATTACATACTTAGGTATTTAGTTTTAAATCTAATAAGTACGTATTTACGTAATCATTTTCATTCTTAACCTTTCATTCTAGTTGATAATTCAATAAGTTTTATTCATTATGATAAAAACCTATTAAAAATACTTTCAATACAGGTTAATACGTGTACATCTTAAATAAGGTGTTACTACTGACACGTCAATAATTAACTAAAAAGAGAAAAACAAGCTCCTTATTCTTGATAATTATGGAATTGTGTTAGAGCAATGTAGGTAGTATAGTAATTAATAGGTTGCATGTGTTTATGCCCTATGTCCAGCAGTGGACGTCCTAGGGCTGATATGGTGGTGGATGTGTTTATAAACTCTAAATTGCATTAACCAACTTATTTTTAATGTTCTTATAGTTTAAGATCTGTAACGCTTTGGCGACTAGCTGTTAGTTGCAGATATGTACTCTGGAAAGTGAAATACCTAAAAACTCATAAATAAATTGTTTAAAAAGAATTACAATAAAGTTTTAGGTAAATTAATATTTTACTGATGTTTCGTCGCAAGGTTACTCTCGGATATCATCTCTTTTTCAGACTGCGCGGAGGATTATCCTTGCTGGTCCATCATTACACGGGTTTTTCTTTCATGGAAAATGCCCGTGAATTGGCAGAAACGTATCGAGATGATTAGGTCGTTTTAAAATGCATTCATTTTAATGTCACATTTTTTCTGTTCTGAAGAGGTTTCTGTTATATTCCTTTCTACCTAAACCAGACTTGGATTTATGGCTTGATTGCACAACGATCGACTTTGTACTAGGGTATCGCGTAGTACTCGTAGTAATCAATTAGACGGCAAAATTTAAATACCCTACAGACAGAAAATAAGTTATTATGAAGCAGTTGCAGCAAACAATATTAGCTAAAATTGTGAAAAATTTAGTCTCAGGTACAAAATATCCTTAGCAGCCTCACATAAGTTGGATTTTCTAATACTGCTACTATATTATTGCTGTTCATGGCATAGAAAATTCGGTGGTGTGACTAAAATTTTTAACGACATTAGCGAAGGATTGCTTAGCAGTTGCAACAAAGAATATTAGCTAAAGTTTATTGCTGTTACATAAAAAACCGTTGGTGTGGATTTTGAGCAACATCGGTGAATGTTTATTTAGCAGTTGCAGAAAATGATATTTGTTAAAGTTTGTGAAAAGTTAGTCACAGCTAGAAAATGTTCTTAGCAGCCTCAGCTAAGTCTGATTTGCTATTACGGCTAATAAATTATTGCTGTTATTTGTATAGGAAATTTAGTGGTGTGACAGAGATTTTTAGCAACAGCGACGAATTTTTATTTAGCAGTTGCAGCAAATAATATTAGTTAAAGTTTGTGAAAAAGTTAGTCAAAGCTACAAAATGTTGTTTGTAGCCTCACCTTAGTCTGATTTGCTACTACGGCTAATATATTATTTCTGTTATTTGCATAAGAAATTCGATGGTGTGACAAAGATTTTTAGCAACATCGACGAAGTTTTACTTAGCTGTTGCAGCTAAGAATAATAGTTAAAGTTTTATGAAAAAGTTAGTCACAGCTACAAAATGTTCTTAGCAGCCTTACCTAAGTCTGATTTGCTACTACAGCTAATATATTATTGCTGTTAATTGCATAGGAAATTCGGTGGTTTGACAAAGATATTTAGCAACATCGGCGAGTTTTTATTTAGCAGCTGCAGCAATTAATATTGGGTAAAATTTGTGAAAAAGTTAGTTACAGCTACGAAATGTTCTTAGCAGCCTCACACAAACCTGGTTTGCTACTACTGCTTATATATTAATGCTCTCCATTGCCTAGGTAATTTATTGATGTGACTACGATTATTAGCAAAACTGGCGAAGGATATATTATTAGATGAATATGAAAATAAAATTAGCAGCTGTTGCAAAACTGTTGTTAGTGATTGCAAAATATTTTTATCAAATGCAACAAACATACGCTGTTGCTGCCCAATACATGTATAATTAGCAATAGTAACAAAGTTCTTGTCCACTACAACAAAACATTATTAGCAGTCCCAGCTAACAACAATGACGAATCAAATTTTGTTGATACGGATAAATAAATTAGATATAGTTGTTAATCAATTAGCAGCGGTAGCAAATTGTTTAAAATCCGTTTAGCTAAATATCGTTAGCAAGGGTAGCGAACTGGTTTTAGTTGCTATAGACAAGGCTTTGTTACAGTAGATAAGAAATTGTATACAGCAGCAAAGAAAATTTCAGCAAAGCGTGCTTAGTTACCACAGCTAAATCATTTCTTTCCGTGTACGAGAACGTAGTTGCACACTATGCAGTGATTAATCTAGGTTATCTAAGTTAGCTGCTGACCTATCTCAATCGCTCTAAATAAACATGATTGCAAGCTGCAATAAATTCTGTCGGAAAAGACTGTTTTCTAAACTTTATATACATAACCGTGAGTTTCACACAGTATAACCATATTAACATTAAAGATGTCAGTTTATTATTATTGTATGTCTTTCCGGTTACGGAACAATGGTTTCCCGGACCTTTGGGAGGCGTGCGCGGAGTATCGAGGTACACAAGTACCAAACGAATACGTGAAAAGCCAACTCGTCCAACCACCAAAAGGCCCTTTTGACATTTTAATGAACTGCAAGGGGTACACCGAGCGGATGCTGTCCCTGCCCGTGTCATGGAACGCACTCAGAGCACTCACCAGGGTGTACAGGGACTATTGCTGGTTGATGGAATCTAAATGAACCGGATTATTGGGTGAATATGATGGACTAACGGCTGGAGATGAAGACAACGGATGCCTGCCAAATAAAACTGCCTCTCATTTTTATCTCCGGCCGACGGTGACTCGCCCTCTGCTAGATGGGCCCCTATAAATATCGACATTAAAAAATTGCCTAGGGACAACACCGGTCAGAGGGCTAAGGGTAAGGGAGAGGTGTAACTGGTCTTTAAACATATAGCCAACTCGCTACTTAGGTTAGCACATCTACCCCCGAGCAACAACTCTGGCGACTCCACTCTGTACAGCCGGTTAAGGCAAGCCAGAGGCGGGGGGGCTGTCCAATCTGTCCATACAACCAACCCACAGAACACCCCCACGAGCATTCAGGTACGTAGGGTCACTATACTCCATAACAGCTCGCCAGAAACTGCCCTACGTTATTATTATTTAAAAATGCACTGGAGCTTATGCGTGCATGTCAATGTCCGCTTGTGTTTTGCACTAATAAATATTCGTCTTATCAATTTTGAAAAGTGTTCACTGAAGGCGCATTAACAACCGATTCAGGCAAACTGTTGCACACTTTCACAACGCGGTTGGCCATTTCCAACCACGTTAGAAACAATGGACGTCATTACGTCTAGGTTTCCTATTGCTCCTTATTTGTGCCCGTTTTAGAGAGCGTCCTCTCAGTTTCTCATTCATATTTCCTAAACATTTGTATGACGCGATAGTGGTAAACAAGCAAACGACCCGCCTGGTGGTCACCGTAACCTGAAGACCCTTGCACCTCCTGTGGCACCTACACATACGATACATACATTGCCGGCCAAGTGACCAATTTATTAACTTAACTTCCGTGTGAAATTACACTTATTTTTATGATTTTGGCAATGTTATGTAATTTATAATTTATTGTGATATTTTGATGGTTTACAATCCATAGATAGACCCCATGTTATACATTTTTAACATGAGGCAAATAGTTGATCCCCATCATTTCAAAGTTCTTTCATATCGAATCACTACTTGCACAGAATAAGTAATGCTACTTGTTTGTGCAGAATCTATAATAACCCATACTGCCAACATGGTGTTTCAGTTCAGTAAACAAACCGCCGACCTTCTGGAAGTTCACGTCACGATTCATTGATTTGCTCCACGCATTTATCTGTTATTTACGCGTGGTCACCCTAGGACCTATCGTCAGGGATTGGGAATGAGTCAGTCATGGGGTCAGTGATAAGATGCTGCATGTAACCAAACAGTGCTTTTCTGAGAATATGGAGAAAAACAAGTTTCTTCTTGCACAAACCTGCATTCTCACAATGTGCTGTTCTGGGACAGAGTCACATTAATCGGGACTTTTTCCACCGTGTTGCTTTTTTTCTCTATTGATAAATGTTGCTGTGGGGTCCAGGGTCCGCCACCGGGGTGCCAGCCAGCATTTTCTCTATCTGGCACAATCGTCAGTATCCATTGGCACACCATATCTTCCCTAAAGATGGCAAAGCAGCATTTCTTTACTTTCTTCTTTCAGGCCCAAATATATGTAGACTGTAGGTGGTAGAAGTGCGTATTCGAAGACCAAAGTTATCCAGCCAGTTCAGAAACTGCATGTTCCTGGCAGAGGGAGAATATTTTGTTTTCTCTCAGTGTATATCCCGGCATAGATAGGCTTTATGATTCTTTAGTAGCCAAGCGGACTGGTCTGACATTGCTTACCTACAACAACGCTAACTAAAATTGACATTATTTAGGAGAATCATCCTTGCCCGGTAACTACAGCTGAACCAATATGATGAAGCGATACGATAAAAGAGAACTTGTAGCAGCGAATGATGCAATAAAAGTAAAAAAGTAAAGTAATAGTACATTACGATACAAGTGCAGAAAACAAGAAATTCGCAACAAGTGGTGATAAATTGAATTAAATCGACACGAGTTGCGAATTACCTGTTCGCACGTGTATCGTACAACGTTTTACAGTACATATGGCTCTTTAAAGTTTCGACAAATGCACGTAATCTGCTGATTACCGCACTCGTGCGGTAATATTACACCATATGTACTGTACAAGTAGTTTATTCTTCAAATTAGGCATATTATACATGCACCTATGAACGTCAATAAACTACCACCGGTTCGGAAAAATTAACCTCTGCCACGAGAAGAACCGGCGTAAGACACTCAGCGAGGTGTCATTTTTTCAAAACAATATACATTGTATAGTTAAATATAAAATTACAGTCTCAGTTACTACTATATAATACACACAATATAAGTTTTTATCCGCATACATGACCATTCCCATATTAATAGCCCTTGGCAGTAATTAGTGTGCCACATTGAAATTATATTATGCGTACAAGAATCAGTGTATTACGGCGCAAAAGCAAGATAGCGGAATTATCTCATTATCGTAACGACCCTGCCTTCAAAGCCTAGATTTATACTAGAACACAACACTACATTAGTACATATATGAGAAGTTTATTTAGTTCAGTTGAATCATATACACAGAGCTATTCATACCTAAGTTCTTCTTTACGTTTGCAAAGGGAGAATGAAAGAATGTGGGACATTGTATTGTATTTGATGCTAATAGATGAGAAGAATTACATTTCACTTCGAGCGACATATATCAATTTTTCAGATTCAGATCCAAAAATTTATTCGTAACAAGCACAATATTAACATTATAGATAAATGCATAGACAACACACAAACAAAGGCGTAGTTACGAAAGGGAACCTACTCAGCATATAGCAGGCTTTGCAGCCGGCGCTGATCTTCCGTAGGGCCCATAGGGGCCTGTTACACGGTGATTAATATCACGCGATACATTCGTATTACAATAACGTTTCACGTGGATATTGGTAAATATTCAAGCAATATCGAAACGATTTTGAAATCTGCGATAATATTGACATCCTAGCATTGTGATTGTAATCACAGTGTAAAGGGCCCGATAAAGTGAAGTAAACACAACAACACAACAAAAGGCGGGCAACACAACAAAAAAGAGATAGAAAATAAAAGAAATGAATATAAAATGAACAAACACAGAGCGATACAAGAACAAAAAAGTAATAGTTAAATGGTTCATTATCATTGAATAAGGTAACAAAAACCATTTAAAGTGTACAAAAGATGAGTATTCGTACCTGACAGAATACAATATAAAATAAAACGACTTAACATACCGATAAATGGCAATTATCATTTGGTTCGGGGTCAACTGAGTACCTGATTGCAAGATTTAGTAACATAGGTACATGGGAACTAAAATGATGATCAAGTCCCGGAAGGATATTCTTAAACCACTCAAAAGTCTCAATCTTGATTCTACAAACATCAATAAACAAAATCCTACCAAGTTGCTCTCTGTTAAAGTGATCACCCGTCATGGTACTAAAGTTGTTTGTTTATAAGATGCTTGCTTATCTACGAGCACCGCTGGGATGCAAGTGATGCAACACTATAGTAAACAAAAGCTAGTACTTTATCACAGGTATTATTTATTCCAGTAATTCATTGACAAAAACCCCATGAGGCCTTAGATAACAAGTATGTTATTTGTAGAAGCATCACTACACATCCTGCTGAAATAACATACCGTTGTGGGAAATACCACTTGCAAACATACCTATAAGTACACCGTGATAAGTTGATAACGCAATTTAATTACTGTACGAGTAAGTCACGGAGATGCTCATTGTGTGTGTTTTTAAGCAATTTATTTGTCTCGCTTATCAGTGGTTGCACCAGAAAAGTGATGCGGCATGTTATGTACGAAGATTATTTGGTTACACACGAAATATAACACATGGGTGGGGGATTTATTGGCCTAAGCAGTGACCGCTGCTGGGTACCGGTAATTCTCATTAAGTAATGACTACTTAATGCTTAAGTAATCTCATTAAAGAGAGTCCTTACTTAATGCTCTTCAACCTTCAGTTGTAGCATGCATCAGTCCAAACGGTATGCGCGCCAACTCAAAATCTGCTCATGAGACGGAATTTCATTTAAAATTAATATTTATACCGATGATTATAAATATTAGCTAGCTTAAGAGTCAAGTCACCTACGACTCTAAGGCTGGGTTGCACCAAACCGCCTGTAATCGTAAGCGGTGTTCGTTAAAATCTGAATGTATGGAAAGTTTGACAAGTTTTTATGGGATGACAGCTACGTGCGCCATATTAAACGTTGATCGCTCTGCGATTGTAAGTTGATGCAACTCAAGGTAAGACTATAGGTTTAGATTAAGAATAATTAAATAATCGTTTCAATTTAAGCAAATTGAATAGTTTATTACGTGCTGAGCTTGATAATATTTGCAAGGGTATAGATCAACACGACCTTTATTGGTAAGAGCATAAGTTCGAACCTTTGGAAACGTACAGTAGATGACGAATGAAAAGGTTCGTCACCTTTCAACTTTATCTTAATGCTGTTAAGGTAAATTCCTCGACTATACCGGTGAAAAACTTAAGAAAATAAATAAATATATATTGGGGGACAATCTTACACAAATCGACCAGTTGGATGTAGTTGTATCGTGTTCGAAGTTCGAAGGCGTTTGTTTTGTTTGTGTAACACATTTTAATTATGTAATGTCTATTCGAACACGCTTCAACTATACATATACAACAGGTTATTTTCTTGAGTTTTGTACCTATACTTACAAGTATAAACTTGACTGTAATAAATTCTTATGTAAATTTGTTTTTTTCCGCAGGCCTGGGCATTTACAACATCCTCCACATGCTGATGAGCGGCGTCATACTGATGGGGGTGATCATGCAGACCCTGAGCCTTGGCTACGTGATACCGGCCGCGCAGTGCGACCTCAACATTGGCTTGGAGAACAGGGGATGGCTCGCAGCTATTCCCTTCACTGGTAAGTCACTAGATTAGAGCTGCTAGATGAGAGCTTCCCAAGCAGGATGCTTAATCGAAATGCTCTAGAAAAGAAGGTTTTTCTTCCTTACACTGAAGTCTTTTTTTTTTTTTTTTTTCATAGTTGAACCCCCTAATAGTTGGAAATATTGGAGTATGTGTATTTTTAGTAAAAGTCGGAGGACAGTTTGCACCTACCCCTATCCTCATTAATTAACTTTTAAATAATTAGTATATACCCTAATAAATAATGGTACAATAAATGTATGATAATAATTTATTAAAATGAATAGCATTAAGTAAGATTTATGAAATAAAAAAATATTTAATTTATTATTGTTTGATTTAATTTAATTTGGCCAACTGATCGTCTAGTACCTACGTTGTGTGCCGCGTAACTCAAATTCTTTAATGTGAAACAAACAAGATCAGAACTCTTCACTACCTGACCTAGCCTAATATTCCTACAGAATTGCACTACCCATTTTCCTAAACCTAGCACTATTTTTATTACAGAGAAGATTAAGTACTGGTCTTTGCTTTACCTACCGTATGCTTCTTTACATTAACAAATAATTATTTGTTTTTATAATAATCCCCCCCCCCCAGACTAAATGAGGCCGGTTTACACGTAAAACAGTAGCCATTGGTTTTTAAAGAAAATGGACATTCGTTATGGACAACGACGCGTACGGTGCTGCGGGTCGTGTCTATGGGAATGTCCTCGCCTCTTCATAAACACGAAAATAAACTCCACCATTAGGCGACATTGTTTGATAAGTCAAAATGCACAAATGTGGCCAGTGCTGTTCATATCGATATTATTTAAAGCCTTACTACATTGTCCGATCTGTCTGCCCAATTTATCAGGTACCTCTAGGTGCTTGCCGTGCCGTGGACTTCGAAAATTCAGATTTTGAGTGTCTGCTCTCTCTCTCTAATATGATCGGAATTGGTCAAAATAAAATGATTTATAATGATTAATTATGTATTCATATTATCCCTAAGGACTAAATGTACTATGTTAGTCCCACTTAATAAGCCGAATAAATACACTTTTCGAACATGACAAGAGAAAAAAGTAAAAGTATTTTTATACAGTTTTAGTGGCTGGGCTGGGAAGTTGTCGATTGTTGTGTTATTATATCTTTTCAAATTTATGTTGGCGAAGAAAAATCAATAGAAACTACCAATAATGATTGCTCATCCGCGAACTGCTGTTTTTCGGTCTTTGCAATAATTTATAGTAACTATATATTTGTTAGTACCTAGGCGACCGAGCTATGCTCGTGTAACCCCTATAATGTTAATTTCATTAAAATCGTTAGAGTGGTCATCGAAATTTCAATTACAAATGTTGCTCGTTTAATAGTATAGATAGAATAGGATAGGATATATTTCAATTACGACTGGAAAATCTCTTCGCAGCAAATAAATCCATATCCCATGAATGTTCTCTATCTGTTTGTTCATGACAAAGTGGGTTTCGTACTACTACTTGATAGCATATGAACTGGCTATTGTCGCCCAAGAACATATTTTATGCATATCTGATACGTATAGGATACAATAATGGAATCAATTTGGTATAGTACAGCGTTACACTTATCTGACAATTAAATACAACTTACAGGTGTTGGCTTTTGTGCGAACCAAACCCATACGCCGAATTTAGACTAAATAAATGCCTATAGTGGGACTATAGACGCGTCTGACAAAGTAATTACATTACAGTTTCACATCAAACGAATTCTACGATATTCACATCGAACTAATTCTATATATGTGTTAATTGTTGAGCCAGATCACTTTATACTGGGCAGCATAGTTAATTATGAAGATCCAGAATTAAATGGCTCGACTATTAAATTCCGTGATCGTACGACGTGGTACGACCCACAAAACATTATGATATATTGTTTCTTCAGCCATGATCCTGACGTCTCACATGTGGGGCTACCTGGCGGACACGCGCGGCCGGCGGCCCGCGATGATGCTGTCCATGCTGGTCTCCGTGATACTCAGCGTGCTGGCCAGCTTCGCGCCGAACCTGCCCGTGTTCGCCGCACTGACCTTCTTTTCCGCTGTGTTGTAAGTTAAACTTCTCTTGCTGTCCAACCGTGATGATATCCATGCTGGTCTCCGTGATACTCAACGCCCTGGCCAGCTTCGCACCGAACCTGCCCGTGTTCGCCGCTCTGACTTTCTTTACCGCCGTGTTGTAGGTCCATTAACATAATATTTAAGTGTAACTTATGGTGCACTGCCTTTTCGTTGAACAAGTTTGTCCGATTTTCATTTGGAACCAACTTTTCCCAGATAAATTACGTTGTCGACTAACTTTCGCCTATGATTTAGAGAACGTTATTGGGAGCATCTCTACCTGAAAAACGTGAGGCATAAATCACGTACGCTGCGTTAAACTGAAGTTTAACGCAGCGTAACCGATTACGTTGAGACGTAATCGGTTTTTTTTACCGCTTTGGAGAACGCGCGGGGGCAGGTCTCTGCCACTCGTTCCCCGTCCGCTACTTGGTATTGCGTAGCGCGCCGCAAAGAGCCTATAGCGAATGTAATGTCCTTTAATTGAGTACTGCCGTTCTATATTTTTAAGTAGCACAAAGTATTTAGTGATCATTATATATTTCTCGTTTTTCTATGCGCAGCATGTCGGGCCCTTCAGCGGTCGTCTACACGTATCTGGGGGAGTTCAACAACCTCCAGCACAGGGATAAGATGGTGGCCTTCGGAGCCTCGTTCGTTGGGATCGGCACTGTCTTGTTGCCTGGTAGGTTTAGCTTGGATCCATAAATACTTTGCATTAGCAATCTACGTGTGTATCATCTGATTCATCAACTACATGATATATCATGCGTATACGCATTGTTGCGTCCATCAGTTCACTCTGACTGAAATAGTAATCATCAGCCTCACTTACTTTTTGAATCCGGCATCTACTGTACCGGCGCGAAGGATCATTCAATTGTTATAATAAAAATTACATTCTGAATTTCCCGATAAGTAAGTAAACTCCCGAAACTAATTTCCCGTCTTAAAATATTTACTTTTGTTCGTTCTTAAGTAATAACGGCATGCGTATAAAAAATTCAAAATATTGTTTACACCTATAACATTGTCCTTTCCAGGAGTCTCCTGGCTAATCCTTCCCCTGGACTTCGCTTGGCCACTGCCCGCGCTGGGCATCCACTACCGACCCTGGCGTCTGCTCGTGGTTGCCGCCGCCGTACCCTACGCATTTGGCGTGCTGCTCATGTTCCTGGCACCCGAGAGTCCCAAGTTCCTCAACGCGAAGGGGAGATACGAAGAGTGTTTGGAGACGGTGAAGAAGATCTACGCGATTAACAAATGGACTGATCCGGAGACGTTCCCGGTAAGTTCAGTCATGTCCTTTGTAGTCGGTATACTGCCAAGCCTGTCCCACTCTCGATTTGGTGCAAAATGACACGTATCTGCAGTACCTAAACTGCCATTTACCTACTTTCTTTCTTCGCATCTCCAACACTTTGCCTAAAGACGAGTTGATTATAGGCACTTGAGTTTAGTCATGTCCTTTGAAGTTGGTATACTACCAAGCCTGTCCCACTCACAATTTGGCACAAAATAACACTCATCCACGGTAAACGATCATTTATTTTCTATCTTCGTTTTTCCTGCGTCCTGCCTAAAAAAGATCTGTGTGTAAGCACTTTGTACCGAGATAACAGTATCCAATTAAAGTTAGGTAACAAATATATATACTTCTTTCAGGTCAAATCATTGGTAGTGGATCCGCAAGCAGCCACCGCTGTTAGCGGCAAAGGCATCGCGTCTGTGTTGTCTTCCATGTGGGAACAGACGGCGCCTCTGTTCCAGGGAAAACTCCTCAAATGGACCTGCCTCACATGCTTCGTGCAGTACGGGATATTTTCCGCGTAAGTTCCTGAACTAAATATCTCCCGTTCTCTCATCATTATACATTTGAGAGCCTAGCTCTTATCGCTGGAGTAATCAAATCACCAGTCTGTTTGGTTCTCTGTTCTCTGCCAATAATTTGGGCTCCTGATACGGCCATACATTGACCTCTTCTTTAGCTTAAGTTATAAATTCACGACTCGGTCATCCCTAGCCCCTCCTCCGCTCTATCTCTTGTCTATTCTACTATTTATACTGAAAGAGTGGGGTGTTCGTTCTGTTTATGTCAATGGCTAGTTCTTGTATTTATAATTATTACACTCCAGGTGTAACGGTTTCTACGTGTGGTTCCCGACGATCCTCAACTCGCTGGCGAATCACGGCGGCGCCGAGACTAGGATCTGCGATATTCTGGATGCGAATCAGAGGGTCGCCAATAACGCCACTGATGTAAGTCTTCGCAAGTTAGCGCACGAACATAAGACTCCATATGTCCTAATTATCTGAATAACTTTAAGATTAAGCGTTTAAGCATAAGCTACCTGAGCTTTACACCCCAACTGGGGACGTTCCTTACAGAAGAACGCAGCCATTATTACACCACTATTTGCTCTCTGTGTATGAGGTGTTCTATGCCTGGTGGTAAATAATCTCACCAAGTGACCGTTGCTTCTGAAGATATTTAAGCATAGTTACCACGATATTGACCAATTTATACCTTTCAGGTGGTTTGTGATGACACCATGAACACAGAGACCTTCGAGCGCTCTATCTATATCGGTCTAGTATTCTGCTCCATGTATATTGTGGTCGGGTTCCTGGTTGACTTCGTGGGCAAGAAAATCATCCTCCTGGTAATCCTGGGCGGAGCTGGACTATGCGGCATCGGGTCTCATCTCGCCAGGAACCAGCAGACCGCAGTCGTGCTTTTCGCGGTGTTCCAAATGAGTGGGGCTTGCATTGGGATGATGAACGCTGTTACTGTGGAGCTGTTCCCGACCAGATACAGGTATGATTTCTTCTTCTCGTGTCGATGCTTGCAGACCACAAAGTGGCGACGTTTTAACCCTGTCTGTCGGGTAGATTCGGGCAGACGGGGCAAGACAGCAAGTGCTCTAAGCCGCTAAAAGGGCCACAATTCAGCAGGTTCTCCTTACTGCGGCCGACCTAGGAACTTTATCTATCGTCAGAGGGAGGGCGGCAGTGCGCAAGCCGTGTCTGAGACGGCGGAGTTATGATAACGACAATGCTCCGCATAAAACTACTGCTCTGCTTAGGTGTGCCTTGAGCACTCTGGTCTCTTGGCAGATATTTTTGGTAAAAATATCATCATCCTGGTGATCCTAGGCTAGTGCCTGTGCAGCAGTGGGCTGATTACCCTCCAGATATTTTTGGGCCTCCTGCCCAACTAGTATGCTAGGTTTTGTGGTCATGTAATGACAAAAAGTCTACGTCAGGTCGACCGTTGCAAGGTTGCCACTTGCAACGTTACGTATTATTTTTATTTTATTTCAAAGCTAGTTTAATGAAATAAAATCTACGCCGCACTTAAAATTACAGTTTTATGTATGTTGGAGCATCATATACATAGTGTCGGAATTACCGTAGTACCTGGGCTGGCATATACAGTTTGGAAGAAAAAAGTGGGTGTTGTTTGACGTTGAATATAATAATACTCATGGAATACCTGATTGTCCATTCCAGGGCCATGGCAGTGTGTTTATCCATGATGATGGGCCGGTTGGGGTCCGTGGTGGGATCCAACCTAATCGGCGTGTTTATGAGGACCAACTGTGGGCTCAGCTTCTACATCTTTGGAGGACTTTTACTCCGTGAGTACCTAATCGAGTCGCCTGTGATAAGTGTAGCTACAATAACTGACTGTCCCTTTTTTCTACCGACTGCTTTGAAATGGTGCGAGAACAAATTTGATGAAGCTTTCTTAAATCCATTAAATTCTATGTAAATTCTTATTTGGGTTATAACGACAGATGGCAGTAGCTTCCGCTACTCCCTATATAAATAACATCCGGAAGTTAAATGTAGAAGGCATGTAGAGATGAAAGGATGTGCACGTAGGGGGGATGGTTTACGATAAATGAGGTACCTTGCTTACTTACTCCGCTGGCTCAGCGATCCGAAATGGATCTTTTTTTTAATACCACGTCGGTGGCAAACAAGAGTACGGCCCGCCTGATGGTAAGCGCGTCATATGCGCGTTGCCGACCTTTAAATTTTTTTTACACTCCTTTCTTGAAGAACCCCATCTTGGACCGCGATACGAGTTGACGGCAGCGCGGACGCGAGAGTTTTACTGTCGACAGTGTCTTCAGCGTTCTCCTTCCAGTTTTCTACATTTAGGGCGCACAGGTTCTTTTCTACTTCGTCCCTGCCAACGGAGCGAATTTTGTCACTATACATACATTTTTACCTGACTTAAGTAAAGCCCCTTTTGTGTGTAGTTGTGGCGTGTTCGAATAGGCATTTTGTTTTGTTTTTAATGTTAGGTTTTTATCCAACAAAAATATCGTATGGTGGGCGGTACATGCTGATTAGGTACAGTTTTTTATATTTAATTTTTTTTCTCGTTCCAGTGTGCTGTGCAGTCTGCTTAACTCTTCCCGGAAAGAGGAAACCCGCGAAACAGACCAAGAAAACCTCGGAGCCAGCCCAGAACGAGACCCACGAACCAGTATGAAGCGGTTACAACTAGAGCAGACTGGTTTTAGTACTTATTGCATTAGGAGGCTGTTAAACGTTAGTAAATAATTCACTTCTTGAAGTTTTGGAAGTTCATACGTATGAAGATTTTGATGAACACCTAAAAATAAAAAATAAACCGGCCAAGTGCGAGTCGGACTCGCGCACGAAGGGTTCCGTACAAGAAAAAAAAACGCCAATAACTACTCGGTTGTATGGGAGCCCCCCTTAATTATTATTATTATTATTATGATTTTAGTATTCGTTGTTGTCGCCACAATAAACATACATAATCTGTGCAAATTTCAATCTCAAGAACCGTAATAGCTAGCTATTACGGTTCTTGAGATACAGCCTGGTGACAGACGGACGGACGGACAGCGAAGTCTTAGTAATAGGGTCCCGTTTTTACCCTTTGGGTACGGAACCCTAAAAATATAAAAAAGTGGGCAGATAACGTTCTGCTCTTGGCATTGACTTACATACTAAAGACAGGCCCTACGGGCGCGATTTGGTGGCCAGATGGGGTACCAGTGGTACGAACGCAAGTCAGAGGAGTTTGAACCTTATATATAGCAATTAAATTTCATAATTGACGACCTGTTTAGCCTAGTTGGTAGTGACTCTGCCTCCGAAGCTAGAGGTCCCGGGTTCGAATCCCGGCCAGGGCATTTATTTGTGCATTTTTCACGGATATTTGTTCTTGGGTCTTGGATGTTTTCTATGTATTTAAGTATGTATTTATCTATATAAGTATGTATATCGTCATCTAGTACCCATAGTACAAGCTTTGCTTAGTTTGGGACTAGGTCGATTTGTGTAAGATTGTCCCCCAATATTATTATTATTATTATTAATTACATGGTCGCGCCGCGCGATCGCAATGCTATCGAGCACGCACGGGAAAAAAAATCTGTTAACCGAAACCAGAATTTGGTTTCGGTAACTATGTTTTTTAGTTGCATATGTGACAACTGTACAAATAGTAAACTCTACGATTCACTTGTAGTTGAAAAAAATAGTAAAGACAAATATGCATATTGCTATGCTCACTATATTATAGTGAGAATAACAATCCATATAGTAATTATTAGGATTCAATTTCGTAAACACAACGATACTATTGCAACTCTTACTTAATTGTTGTTGCTATTACATTTAGACAGTAACACATACAAAATTTCCACCAACTAGAACTAAATATTATCCACTACAGTAAAATAATTTGTTAGGATAACAAAATTCTGGTAGTAGGTATAGTTGTAAATCTTTTTTTCCGTGCGCCGCTGTCATTTAGGCTGGGTTGCACCAAACCCAGCCTAAATGACGATGAAATGCTGGGTTGGACCCGGGTATGTCCTAAAACTACGACCAAGACCACCGAGGAATGGGCAGCAGCATTCCTTGAGTGCGGTGGAGATACTGCGATCGCCAACCCGCATGCCAAGCGTGGCGATTATGGCATTTACCCCCCATGAAATTGGGGGAGGCCTATGTCCAGCAGTGGACGTCCTAGGGCTGATATGGTGGTGGCACCACACCGAAAATTTGAATGTACGGAAAGTTTGACAAGCTTCTATGGGATGACAGCTGCCGGCGCCATATTTAACGTTGATATCAGATCAGTCTGTGATCGTAAGTCGGTGCAACCCAGCCTTAGATATGGAACGTAAATACCGTGTAGAAGGATCAAGTTCCTTTGACACCAGTAAGACGCGCGCAAACCCCGTCGGTTCAAAATGTTGTGACGGGCCTATCCTTACCTACTTGTGGTCATTGGCACAGTCCCACCACACTAACATCGAAGCGAGCATGGCGCTCGCAAATATCTGAACACGGCTCTATTGTCACGACGTTAGAGTGCATATTCAAATATTTTTAACACCGTGAATGGCACTGATATATTTGATGGCGACTGTTACTGAAAGGGGGCCTGAAAAGTCAGATAATTCTTGTAGTAAAAGATACTCATTCATTTATAATTCTGTTAATATTATAAGTAATTACTAATTATACATAAACATTAAGCTGACGAAAGTCTTTGACCAGTGTGTGTTGCCAGTGATGACATATGGTACTGAAACGTGGTCGCTTACTATGGGCCTCATAAGAAGGTTCAAAGTCACCCAAAGAGCAATGGAGAGAGCTATGTTAGGAGTTTCTCTGCGTGATCGCATCAGGAATGAGGCCATCCGCAGCAGAACCAAAGTGACCGATATAGCCCTCCGAATCGCTAAACTTAAGTGGCAGTGGGCGGGGCACATAGCACGTAGAACTGATGGCCGTTGGGGCGGAAAGGTTCTCGAGTGGCGACCACGTACCGGAAGGCGTAGTGTGGGCAGGCCCCCCACACGGTGGACCGATCACCTGGTGAAGGTCGCGGTTGTCCGCTGGATGCGGGTGGCGCAGGACCGGTCATTGTGGAAGTCTTTGGGGGAGGCCTATGTCCAGCAGTGGACGTCTTTCGGCTGACATCATGATGATGATGATTAAGCTGACTAATACTTAAGTGACTATCATAAACTCTGAACCCTTATTAAACTAAAAAATTTAGACTTTCTAAGAATCAGTTTGACGGTTTGACTAATATAATATACAAAACGGCCATATAAGGTGAAGTGGGTAGGTATGTGAGAGGCCGAGGGGTGAAAAATATTAGGGTCCGTTTGCGACACCCTTCGATTTACCTACTCGTACTAACGATCGAGAGATAACTTCGCCCTAAAAATGTGATTACTAATTTCTTGTTCTAGCATTGTCATTCAAATATTGTAGGAAATACGTGGGTTGTTCCGAAAGCTTTTAGCTGCTCTTACTCTATACATGCGGTATATTTTTTATTTACACCATTATGTGGGTAATTTCAATAGTTATGAGCTGAGATAAAATCGTTGGTAAGTAGCAAGTATTTTTTTCACAAAATTTCTTTTACCAAAAGGCCTTTTGTATGGGCTTTTAAAAAACTGCGAAAATAGTACTATTTTTGATACCTAAAAATGGTTTTGGCAACGAAATCCCTAACAGCTGTAGTGGAAACTGCCCGGGATGACTTCCTAACTTAGTTTTGCTGATTTTTATGTAAAATCAGTAAATGATTTTATTTAATTTTAGTTTTTTTGTGATGATAACCTGTCCCTAGTCTCGCGACCTAGACTAATATTCGACACACATGCTCATTGTCGCTAATTTTCATGCAATCGAAACAGATTACGTGGGTAGAGACAGGGAAGATTCATAGTTTGCGGTGTATAAAATTTCGTTTAGTTGTGGTGACGTATTAATCAAAATTGGCCCGCAACACAAAATTGGTATTGTGACTCGTTCATCGCATATTAGATAGGGCTGTTGACACGTCGTACTTAAAATACAATAAAAAAAACCCAAGCGACTTTCATCAACAGTTTCACCCCAACACATATGTATTGAAATTACCCGCATAATGGTATCATTAAAACATATATGGCATGAATAGAGTGAGAGCAGCTAAAAACTTTCGGAACAGCCCACGTACTTAAGTGTACGTAATTAAATATTGTGCCTTTGCCGATGTGTCTAATAAGAAATAATACGTGAACGCATGTCGTAACATGCATTTATTTGTGCGTTTTTCACGGATATTTGTTCTTGGGTCTTGGATGTTTTCTATGTATTTAAGTATGTATTTATCTATATAAGTATATATATCGTCGTCTAGTACCCATAGTACAAGCTTTGCTTAGTTTGGGACTAGGTCGATTTGTGTAAGATTGTCCCCCAATATTATTATTATTATTATTAACTGTATACCATATACAGGGTGGGCCCTGTAACTGGAGCAAAAAATTAAACAGTCCGCTATTGAGCGAGCCAGCAATTATTTCCAAACGGTCCCAGGTGAAAAAAGATGTTCTTTTTTTTTTCAAAGATAGGTTACGTGTATTATTTTAAACTGATAATAATAGTTTTTTTTTTATTATAAACATTTTTTTAAAATACTTTTTAAAACTATAAAATCTAAAACTAATATGACCCATAACTTGATGCTACCTCAAAAATGCATTGACTGGCGCGCTATAATCTCGTGGTGTTAAGATCCATTACTTGGACGTCATAACTTTAGATTAAAATTCTTCTCCGAATCGAAAAAGAAATAAGAAAATATTTGAACACAGGGAGTTACTCCAGATGCTCTAAGGAATCGTCCTTTTAAATATTTGCTCCTGTTACAGGACTCACCCTGTATAGGTAGAGTCTAAAAATACACAGGTACAACTTATAAAAAAAATCACACGCACAGAATCATGTCTGCGTGTCTTAAGTTTTCGGTACCTATACATCTACATTTTTTTGAGATGATAATTCGATACATATTTTTGCTCTTGTCGTAACACCTTAGGTTGCCATGCTACTTAAATATAATACGGTATTTTACAATACAAAAACAATTGACGTTACCAATAAACAAATCTTACAAAAATTACACAAACATGAAAAAAGACGCAGTTTGATCATAGAAAATTGTGACGTCATTACTGTCATTCGGCATATTTCCTTAGAAACTTCATACTAATTGAGTTTTAGACGATTCGAAAAAAAAAACTAACTTTACTGTCAGTAAAGTACCGTATTAGAAAATTATACAGGGAGTTTTTATTGAGTACCGTCCATTGCGATGGCACATTCCTGATATGTAATAAAGCAATCTTCTCCACACATCACACTAGCACTAGTGCCCCAATTCGTACCATTACGAAAATATTCAAGAATTCATTTGTCGTTAATTAACATCCTTAGTATTGTATAAAAGATCCATAACAATTAAATAATGTTGACGTGCGTGTGTGTCATTCGAATTCCGAATATTGTCATACTCGACATTAACCTTTGCTTAACTCCACGTTAACTGTTAAGGCCGTTTTGCCTTCTCCCGTGGTGGTTTAATTATGTAATTTGTATGAAAATGGAAAAAAAAAATTATCTTGAATTTTGAAAAACTAAATATGCTATGTCGTTTCTGTGGCTATACACGGCTATATGCTTGAAGGAACGGAAATCAATATTAACACCCTGTATAGGTGTACATAGATAAATTTATTATAAAAATACTTTAATTTTATAGACATGTAAGTAGTAAGTACTTAAATAGAAAGGGATTCTCTTTCTAGTCATAAATTCACGTATGTGACAACTGTCGAAGTTGTATCTAATCGACAGAGTTTACGAACAAACGACCTTGTGCCATGCACTTAAAGTACAAATTGTATTGATAGCAACTGCCATTAAATGTAATTACTATAATTTTATACCTGGCAATGATTGTTCTGTGATGTATTCTGTACTTATAATTATAACTACGTGCACATATTTTTTGTACATACGTTTTATGAATTATAAATTTAGAAAAACTAGGAAAGAAATTTATAGAAATTAATAAAATTTATTATTGCGTTAAAAATGTGACTTACAATCATTTTCCCAAACATAAGACACCACTAGATTTTCATTAAGACGTTTCTAACCTCAACTAGTTTTTAACAGACTGCACAAAAAATCATTAGATCCTCAATTCGGTTGTATGTTTATTTTTAATTTGTGTTTACCTTAGAACTCCGTCATTTATAAACCGATCTGAGAAATAATATATTTTTCTTTTATGAAGCATCTGCTTTGAGGTTGGTCCCTTTATTACCGGAGTCTAGTTCTGATGATGGGATCCATGAGGAATTCAGGGAATTCCTTAAAAAAATAAAGGGAAACATAATATAAACGTAACTGGTGACCGAAGAGCTGGCGGTTTCCTCGCTCAACGTATCAGCATTGCGATACAGCGAGGAAATGCCACCAGCATCCTCGGTACAATGCCTCAAGGGCCCGTTTTAGATTTGAGTTAGTTTTAATTTTCTTTATATTATTTTGGTTAAGTATTCTTGTATATATTTTCGTTGTACATAAATAAAAGATTTTCCCTTAAGGGAAACATAATAGCGATAGCGACTTTAGTATTCTCTATAACCAACCAAGCATTCAGAAAAGTAGCATTGGGTGGTTTGGTGATCTGGAACTGCTGAATAAGACCACGGATGGTCATCAAAAACTCCAAGTGTTTCATGCGGACGCTAAAATATTTCGATCGCGATAGTGAAGCGACTTTGACGAAAGCAATTATGGTCCTAATGTAATGTTACCATCAACCTGATCTGATGATTGAAGCCGGAAGGTAGGAAATGGAACTCCGTAATAAACAGCGTAGCTTAGACATGTTTGGGCTTAATGGAATTATCATGATGCACGCTGGCAATGATTCACCAATAAGTGTGAAATAAAAATAATTTAAAAATAAACCGCCTTAAAAACAATAAGAAAAAATAAACAAGATATCCAATTCAATTGTGAGATGAAATTTATACCTACGATTTCATTACACAGAATATACTAAACATACCTACTCCAATCCTCCAATTAATTAAGCACTAATTTAGTAAAGAAATAATACGTTTTAATACTTAGTTACGTAACAAATATATTTCTTAAAATTGTATCACCTTCTGAAGTCAGTGCCAAATGTTTTTCGAATATACATCTCATGATTGGATTGGAAATTTCTGTTAATCGAAGTTCACAGTTATTGCGACCAGATATGAGGTACAAATTAACAACATAACGCGGTTAATACCACCCCACACCATTATCTAAGGACAAGTAAAACTCATGGCACGCCATCGCCACGTGCCATGCAACACACAGCAGTAGATTTATAAACAAAACACTCGATGAATGGTAGACGAGACCAGTCATTCAAGAATGCGTGACTGAGAGTGACACTTGTTGCTCTGCGCAGTCTAAGGTGCGCAGTAGCTTCTGAAAATTCTGCCCAAACCCGAAACCTCGCTTCAGGAAAGCTGAAGCTCTCCAGGCCGCCCTACAGAGCGGAAGTCGAAGGTCTACTTCCGGGGAAACCTGGAGGAGGGCAGGAAAATTTCAGATATTGTGGGCGGAGGTACCAGGCGTGCATACTACGGAGGAGCTAGCGTAGTTAGGGATTAGACGCATGCGTGGGTGTATTGATTTTCTCACCCCTAGCGCTGAGGGAACGCCCTCTCGCAATTAAAATGGAGATGCGAATCGAGGGTGCGATATGACATTTACTGTTTATTTTATTTACTTGTTTTCTTACGTATTTAAAATAATCTTACTTAACACAAATTTAAAAATAACTTAAGTAACTTCTTGGAAGTATGGACCGTTACCCTCATTATAGGTATTATTTGCCGCAGTTAGCGATAGACTTTCTTTCGCGGCTCCTTGTAACGAAACTCTTGAATGTCATGCGACCCTAGTATTCCAGATGTCGTGGAAACTTGTCTGGACAGATCTCAAACTGTTTTCCATTTGGGAAAAGGTTTGTCTCGCTAATTAAAGAAATATGAAAAGAAAATGTTGCTTTTTTTTCATCGTAATGGTTTTTCTTCTTCTGTACTTGACTAATTCTTTGCTTGTACTTTCTGTGAAAACGCAAAGTCGAGAGGGTCTACCGCGTCAAAAGTAAATGGTTCCAACAGTATTCTTGAATATATTTGGGGGTATGGAGGCAAACACGTGACGAATCCGCCATTTTAGTCAGAATCACCAGGGTACCAGGATTTAGCAAGAGCTCATCGATTTTCCGGCGGCGTGGGAAAGGGACGGCTATAATTCCGCCCTACCCCAAGAAGCAACCCCTTCGGTAACAGAGCTAATAAAATAATAAACACTAAACTTTTGGATTTGTTTGTAGACAATAGTATGTTGGAACGATAAATACAGCAACTTAAGGGTCTCCAACAGAAACTAATTTGCGATTTAGATATGCCGAATTCCATTGTGTATTCAAAGTTTCAAATTATTCCAGCTTGCCATTTCAAAATGAAAGCGAAACGTAGTTTGTATGGAGAACCGAGCTTATTGCGGACTCTTAAGAGCCCTTTCGTGTTTCTGGAAACAGGCAGTTACTCTGACTGAATTCTGATTACTTATTTGCATAAAGGTAAAAATCAAAAAAGCGGCCGAGTGCGTGTCAGGCCACGGACAATCAAGAGTTGTGTACCTATACCTACTACTACTAGTTCGAATTGAAAATCACAATGCTATACCATCTATGAATTAAAAAAGTCGTAACTCCATAGGAAACTTACGGCACTTACATCCTTTTGCTTGGGCGAGGCAGTTTTTTAGCGATAACTAAAAAATTGTTGGGCCCATCTTGTTCAAATTCTTAAAGAGTCGGCAACGCGCATGTGACACCCCTAGGAGTTGCAGGCGTCCATAGGCTGCGGTGAGCGCTTACCATCAGGCGGGCACGCTTGTTCGCACCGACGTGGTATAAAAATAAAAAATATCTTTTGTTGAAAGTCTTTCATAAGCATTGTCCATCCACCACCACCACCATATCAGCCCTAGGATGTCAACTGCTGGACATAGGCCTCCCCCAATTTCATGGGGGGAAATGCCATAATCGCCACGCTTGGCATGCGGGTTGGCGATCGCAGTATCTCCACCGCACTCTAGGAATGCTGCTGCCCATTCCCCGGTGGTCTTGGTCGTAGTTTTAGGACATACCCGGGTCCATAATCCGGAGCGGAGTAATATTTTTTCTGAGATTTCAAATTTCATCTTAATACATCCTATATGTTTGAGTAAAATACCTGTGACATACAAACATACCGATGGATATGAGGAAACTATAAGGGTTCCGTTATTGAAATTTTGGCTTCGGAACTCTAAAGATTTTTTTGGGCTTATCTTGCTAACAAGTTCATACATACGAACCTCAGCCAAGAGAAAAAAGTTTCATGAACTCGAAGACTGATCTAGTTCTAATATAAGAGATCAAGAACAGTATTTCATAACTGGTCCTTAAAGCCGGATACCGAGCTCGATTTTGCCATATGATATGTAAAATATTATAAATGCCATACAGTTTTGACTAGTCTTAATAAATAACTGATATTAAATTAACCAAGTAAGAATTTTATTAGGGCCGGGTCCAAAAATCCGATCTGTTGTTAAATCCTAAACACTCTTCATTATGAGTTCGGGTTTAGGCCCGGGCTATCAACTGAAAGTGCTATCCTGTGCCTTAAGCATACCGTTGCCTATTATGTCGATAGGGACACTCCTGTTTATGCTTGTTACTTATCGAAGGCGTTTGATCTGGTTTCCTACGACATACTCTGGAGAAAGCTATAGAAGAAATTAAATTTCCTCCCGATCTAATAGGTGTATTTAAATATTAGTATGGAAACCAGATCAATAACGTGAGATGGGCAGGAGTGTTATCTGAGCCGTATGGGTTGGAATGTGGGGTGAGGCAGGGGGGGTTGAGCTCAACTTCGCTTTTCAACTTATACATGAATGACTTGATCATCGCGCTTAGCAGCATGCATGCGGGCTGTCATGTTGGTGGTGTCAGTGTAAACAACTTAAGCTATGCTGACGACATGGTGCTGTTGAGTGCGTCAGTATGTGGCATTTGAAGGCTGCTTAAAGTATGTAAGGACTACGCACACATACATGGACTTAAATATAACACGAAGAAAAGTCAGTTCATGGTCTTTGGGGTTGGTTCACTGATACCTACTGAAATACCACCATGTGGCATGTTTTGAAGCCACAATGCGATTCTCCCTGGTGCGACGCGTGCGTGCCAGCTCCAACAGCTGGCGCATGAAGTCCACAGCAATATTGCTCATTGCTGTGGACTTCATGCGCCAAGCGGCACTGTGGGTGACACATGAAAGCATGGGGAGTGTATGTTTCATGTGTCAACCACATATTAAAATTAAAATATCAAAAGTGTAATTCTCTAAATATGAGTCTTTAGTAACTTGAAATAAATAAATTATTATTATTATTCACCTTATTTATTTCTTTTGCTTAGGTTAGCTTTTTTACAATAAATTTATACAAGTAAAATATAAAAATATACATACAAATTATAAAAGCATTATAAAAAAAACCTAACCTAACCTAACAGCGAGGCGAGCCTAAGCTACCGGTGGTTAGGGCGACAGAGAGAGGAACCTCCGGACTATCCGCGCCGTGTCCAGGAGTACCGCCTTCTGTATTTGACCCTTGAACCAGGCATCTAACGAGAGTCTCTTGAGATGTTGGTCGAGACTCTTCGCTATTAGACCGTTCACAGAGACGACTATCGGGATAATAATCGTTGAATCAACATCCCACATGGCGGTTACCTCATGTGCCAAGTCTAGGTACTTGCTGACTTTGTCCTTCTCAGCTTTCACGAGGTTCTCGTCATGGGGGATGGTGATGTCAACGAGTACTGCCTGGCGCTTCAATCGATCTGTCAGTACGATATCAGGCTTGTTGGCAACAATAGTCCTGTCCGTGATGACAGATCGATCCCAATAGAGCGTTGCACGACCATTTTCGAGAACTGGCGCAGGTGTGTACTTATAATACGGCACTTCGAAGTCCTCAAGACCGTATAAAAGAGCAAGCTGCTGGTGAATAATCCTGGCCCCCAAGTTATGTCTGTGCAAGTACTCGCCGTTAGCAAGATGACTACAACCAGAAATAATATGCCTGAGTGACTCTCCGGGACGGCGGCATGCCCGACAAATGTCGACCGTACCGTCCTTCAGGATATATTTCCGGTAGTTGTTCGTCATGATAACCTCGTCCGCAATTCTCGTTCATTGTTTGCGACCACTGCATGCGGCGCACTATACCACCGATAGCGGGAGCCGTGGGCGGAGCAGGATGTCCCGCAGGCTCCAAGCGTGCCGGCAGCGGTGGCCGCCCGCGTCGCGCAGGTGGACGTGGCGGCATCGGCGGCGGTCCGCTCTCGTCGCTCGACTCGCTGGTGTCGGGTGCGGTGGCAAATTCGTCACCTGACGACGATGGCGAGGAGTCAGACGAGGCGGTCAGAGATGGTGGGCGTGCGCTTTGTGTAGACGCTTCTTGACGCGCTTTGCTTCTCGTGATGATATTGTTATGGGCTTTTGGCTCGTACGCATTTTTTTGACATTTTCGTGATTACTTTATACATTATTTATCATCCATAATGATAGAAAATAGTGATGTACAAGCAATGTACATTCTAGGTGATTTTAACTCCCATCCAAACGAACCCTTTTATAGGGAATTAATAAGTTTCTGTAACGAACAGCAGTGGATATGTGCGGATGTGGAGTTGATGGGCCTTAACTCTGATACCTATACATATGTCAGTGACGCTCATGGGTCTAGAAGGTGGCTAGACCACTGTGTAGTGACAAAATGTGCATATAGTACAATTAGAAAAGTGCAGGTCAGGTATGATGTGTTATGGTCTGACCATTTTCCTGTTATTCTTGAGTGTAATATGGATCTGTTGAAACCTGTGCCTACGATTTCGTTTTGTAAGTCTGAAAATAGGGTGGTATGGGGAGATAGGGCAAATGACCAAATAGATGAATATCGTAATTTGTGCAATGAACGACTAAAACATATGGACTTTCCACTTGTACTTCAGGGCTGTTGTGACGGGAATTGCAGTGATAGGGATCACCATGCCATCCTGGATAAAATGTATGATGACATCATATCTACCCTTACTGATGCTGCCGTAAGTACTTACCGGCAAAATAGGCACAGAAACGGTGGATATGTTGCAGGCTGGAATAAGCATGTTGCTGGGCCTCACAGGGAGGCCAGGCTGCACTTCATGAATTGGGTGAATGCGGGAAAACCGCGTCAAGGTAGGTTATTTCAGCTTATGAACAGAAGCAGGAAGGAGTTCAAGGCCAAATTAAAGTGGTGCCAAGATCGGGAGGTCCAGTTCAAAATGGACAGACTTGCTCTCGCACATAGCGGCAACAAGTTTAATGAATTTTGGAAACAGACAAAAAAAATGAATGTGGGGCCTGGCCTACCTGCGAGTGTAGGAGCAGTAAGTGGGCACAAAGAGATTGCAGAATTATTTAGACAGCATTTCACTGTGGAGTCTCTGTTGCCTTTGGTGCCGCCACATACGGCAAATGTACGGGATGCTGGGGCCATCGACCCTCCTCGCAAAATGTGGTTTTCTGCGAAGATGACTGCAAATAGTATACATAAAATGCAAAGAGGGAAATCACCGGGACACGATGGCCTCAGTATTGAGCATTTCAAGTATGCTGGGGTGCATTTGCCGAGAGTTCTTTCAATGTTCCTTAATTTATGTGTTACTCATGCCTACTTACCTAGGGTATTAATGAAGACCATAGTAGTGCCAGTTGTGAAAAATAAAACGGGTGATTTGTCGGACAAGGCTAACTATAGGCCGATCTCGCTTGCCACAACCACGGCCAAGATACTCGACAGTATGCTCAATGCCACACTTGATGAGTACCTTAAACTTCACGACGCCCAGTTCGGTTTTAGGACTGGGTTGTCAACAGAGAGTGCTATTCTGTGCGTGAAACATGCTGTCGCGTATTATACTGACAGAAAAACACCAGTCTATGCCTGCTTCCTGGACCTGTCAAAGGCATTTGATAGAGTTAATTACGAGCTTCTTTGGCAGAAACTGAGGGAAGCAGGTATACCAGTTGAGTGTGTAAATATGCTTAATTACTGGTACCTTAACCAGAGTAATCAGGTGAGGTGGGCCGGAGCTTTGTCCGATGAATATAGGATGCAATGTGGAGTGAGACAGGGGGGTCTAACATCTCCGAGGCTGTTTAACTGGTATATGAATGACCTGGTAGCCGGACTTAGTGGCATGCATGCGGGTTGCCATATTGAAAACATGTGTTTTAATAATATCAGTTATGCCGATGACATGGTGCTACTGAGTCCGTATATTGGGGCACTTAGGCAACTTGTGGCCAGGTGTGAGGAGTACGCCACTAGTCATGGGCTTGTGTACAACTCCAGCAAGAGTGTGGTGATGGTTTTTAAGGCAGGTAGAATTAAGCCTTACTTTATACCGCCAGTAACTCTTGGTGGAGAGGCATTAAGTGTAGTGGAGACCTTTAAATACTTGGGTCATATAGTCTCGAGTGATTTATGTGACGACGGTGACATAGACAGGGAGCGGAGGGCGTTATCAGTGCGAAGTAATATGTTGGCCCGCAGGTTCGCGAGATGTTCTACTGATGTAAAAGTAACTTTATTCAAGGCATATTGCCAGTCATTTTACTCAAGCGGCCTGTGGTTTCGATATACGAAACGAGCTTATAACGCCCTTCGCATCCAGTACAATAACGCCTTCAGAATGCTGTTGAGACTACCAAGATGGTGCAGTGCCTCAGGAATGTTTGCGTACTCTCACACGGACGGGTTCCATGCGATCATGAGGAAAAAAATTGCATCATTGATGGACCGTGTCAGAAAGAGTCAAAACGGCATTCTGAAGGTGTTAGCGGAGAGATACAACTGTCCCATTTTTTGTCACTGGGTGGCACAGATCAGGACTTTAGTAAAATACATCAAATAGCCGTTATCTGTGCCACACCGGTTTTGTGCCTGTTTTTGTGTTCCTTTTATTTAACTTTGTGATTAAATATTAGCCATAGTCATTAACATAGATATAAGGTATTGCTTTACTAACCCGATATGGATACTGTCCGAAATAAAGTATTTTTGATTTGATTTGATTTGATTATTAAGTAAAATTGTACTAAAAGATGGTCAAAATGCACGTATAAAAAGCAATAAGCTGGGGACTCGCTAACTACAAGTCTTGCAAACCACTATTCAGAAAATTTAAAATACTACCTCTACCCTGTTTATATATTTTAGAAATCTGCATGTTTGTTAAGAGGCATATGTACTTATTCAAAACAGCTGCAAGCATTTCCACTAGAAACCAACGAAATCCTGGACGTTTGGTGCATGATTGCGTTCCTAGGACAGCACTGTACTCTAGTCACTGCTTTGTTATGTGCATGACAATATATAATAAGTTACCGAAATGTTTGAAAGAGCTACCTCTAAATAGATTTAAAAACCAATTAATCAAGCTATTAACTGTAAAGAACTATTACAATGTAAAAGATTTCCTGTCTCAAGACATTTAACAATTATTTAAGATATTTGCATGCTAGTATTACACAATACAAATAGCAGAATAAGATACTTATTGTCATATAACAACTATGGACATTGATGTACCTACTTATTCTAAGCAAATAAAGGTTCTATTCTATTCTATTCTAATAAATAACAATTTAACAAACATTAGTAAAAAACACGTCGACGTTGACGGCGTCATTTTTTTATTATTATTGTATGTCTTTTCCGCTCACGGGACAATGGTGTCCCGGACCTTTGGAAGGCGTGCGCGGAGCCGAAGTACCGAGGTACCGAAGTACCAACCGAGTACCACATAGCCAACACGTAGAGGCCCTTTTGACAATTTAATGAAATGCATGGGGTACACCGTGCGGATGCCGTCCCTGCCCGTGTCATGGGACGCACACAGAGACAGCACCCGCCAGGGTGTACAGGAACTATTGCTGGTTGATGGAATCTAAATGAACCGGACTATTGGGTGAATATGATGGACTAATGGCTGGGCTATTGAATGAGACAACTGACGTCTACCTAATAAAACTGTCTCACATTTTTATCTCAGGCAGACGGTGACTCGCCCTCTGCTAGATGGGCCCCTATAAATAGCGACATTAAAAATGGCCTAAGGGCAACACCGGTGCAGAGGGTTGGGGGTAGAGAGGTGGCACTGGACTTTAAACATATAGCCAACTCGCCACTTAGGTGACCACATCCACCCCCGAGCAACAGCTCTAGCGACTCCACTCTGGACAGCCGGTTAAGGCAAGCCAGAGGCGGGGGGCCTGTTCATACAACCAACCTACAGGACACCCCCAGGAGCACTCAGGTACATAGGGTCGCTGCTCCCTAACAGCTCGCCACAAGCTGCCCTATGTTGACTGACTGCACTGGAAATCCAGTGGGCGATGGGGTCGTCACATCCCTACGCCATTATTATTATTATTATTTATTATTATTATTCCTTTATTTATTTTTCGTCTTAGGTTAGGTTTGTACAATGGATTTACAAAAGGTAAAATATAAAAATACACTTACAAAATATAAAAACATTATAAAAACCTAACCTAGGGTGCCGCCGGCAGCGAGGCAAGGCCTAAGCCACCGGTGGTTAGGGCGACAGAGAGAGGAACCTCCGGACTATCCGCGCCGTGTCCAGGAGTACCGCCTTCTGTATTTGACCCTTGACCCAGCCATCTAGCGAGAGTCTCTTTAGATGTTGGTCGAGACTCTTCGCTATTAGACCGTTCGCAGAAACGACTATCGGGACAATGATCGTCGAATCAACATCCCACATGGCGGTTACCTCGTGTGCCAAGTCTAGGTACTTGCTGACTTTGTCCTTCTCGGCCTTCACGAGGTTCTCGTCATGGGGGATGGTGATGTCGACGAGCACTGCCTGGCGCTTCGATCGATCTATCAGCACGATGTCGGGCTTATTGGCTACAATAGTCCGATCCGTGATGATAGATCGATCCCAATAGAGCGTAGCACGACCATTTTCGAGAACTGGCGCAGGTAAGTATTTATAGTACGGCACTTCGAAGTCCACAAGACCGTATGAAAGAGCAAGTTGCTGGTGAATAATTCTGGCTACCAAGTTATGCCTGTGCAAGTACTCGCCGTTAGCAAGATGACTACAACCGGAAATGATATGCCTGAGTGACTCTCCGGGACGGCGGCATGCCCGACAAATGTCGACCGTACCGTCCTTCAGGATATATTTCCGGTAGTTGTTCGTCATGATAACTTCGTCCGCAATTGCACAGACAAAACCTTCGGTTTCCCCGAAGAGATCCCCGAAACGTAGCCAGTTCACCGACGCGAGCAGGTCTACGTCGGGCCCCGTAAGGGCCCTGTAGAACCGCCCGTGTAGCTCCTTACTCTTCCATTCCGCCTTGCGGTCCTCGGTGCTCAGTACTTTAAATCTGCGCCAGTTCTCGTTTGCCATGGAGAGCGGGGTGAAAGATGCGTCTACTGCCACTACGTCTCGATGCATCCCACATTCGCTGTTTAGGAAATAATCCCTGAGACTGCACACCTCGCGGTTGTGGAGGTCTTTGGCATTTAAAAAGCCACGACCTCCACACTTCCGCGGGATGTACAGTCTCATAACAGACGAACGTGGGTGCAACATGCGGTGTGCAGTGAGCAGTACACGCACCCTTCGATCCAGGGCATCCAGCTCAGTCTGAGTCCACCTTAGTATGCCAAAGGAGTATGTGAGCAAGGGCATAACCCAGGCGTTGAAGGCGCGCGCCTTATTGCCACCCGACAAAAAACTATTAAGTACTTTTGTCAGGCGACAGAAAAAGCGCTCCTTCACCGCCTGCTTTATGCCCTCACCCTCAATACCCAAAGCCTGTGACATACCAAGATATTTATAGGTTTCTGCTTCGGAGAGAGATCTGAGCGACATTGTCTCAGAAAGTTGTAAATTTGTTGAATTTACAACTTTCCCCCGCTGTACATGCATGACCGCACACTTATCTACACCAAATTCCATTTTGATGGCGCTACTGAAAACTTCTGTCGTTTTCAGTAGCTCCAACAGGTCCTGTCTATTTGGTGCAAATAGCTTAAGGTCATCCATGTATAGCAGATGAGAAATGACCTCACCCCCTCTCCGAAGCTGGCAACCTAGCCCCGAATCCTGCAGCAGAATGCTGAGCGGATTCAGCGCTAGGCAGAACCACAAGGGACTCAGACTGTCACCCTGGAAAATGCCTCGCTCAATCCTGATGGAGTCCTGCGGGCCAGAAGGGCCATCTCCTCCACCCGGTTGACGAAGGACTGTGGTCCACTGCCCCATGCAAGCACTTAAGAAGGATCTTAAAGCTGCATCAACTTTATACAGCTCTAAGATCCTCCTCAGCCATGAATGAGGCACCGAATCATAGGCCTTCTTATAGTCAATCCAGGAGGCCGAGAGGGTCCCTCTGTTCCGCCGTACTCGTTGGCAAATGGTCATGTCTATGAGGAGGAGCTCTTTAGTACCACGCGACCCTACCCTACATCCATTTTGAGCAGGGGCCAAAATGTTGTTCGTAACAATGTGCGTGTTAATTTTTGCCCTCAAAATGGATGTAAGGAGCTTGTACAGCGTAGGCAAGCACGTGATGGGTCTGTAGTTCTTCGCTTCCGTGGTACTACCGGACTTGTAGAGCAGGGAGGTAACACCAGTTGTTAAGGGAGGAGGTAGGGAACCGAGCACGAGGGCTTGCTGGAACTGTGTTGCCAAACGTTCGTGTGAACATCGAAACCACTTCAGCCAGAAGTTGTGCAATCCATCCGGTCCCGGACTTTTCCAGTTCGGAGCCGTACGGATGGCACAACTTACGTCTTCGGGGCTGATGGTAACAGACCCCATGGGTTCGATGGATTCACAGTCACGTTCGACAACACCGATCCAGGCACCCTCAGTGTGTTCGACAGGCACCGACCAGATACTACGCCAAAAGTTAACCATGGCAGTAGCATCCGGTCGCTGACCGTCGCACACACGATGGTCGGTTCCCTCCCACTTCCGGTATACCTTCCTTTGGTCACTCTGGAAAAGGCGATTCTGCTGGTATCGGTCCACACGCTCTCTGTAGCGGCGAATACGGCTTGCCCATGCATAGACTTTCTGCTTCAGAAAGTCAATGCGTTCCGTGACACAGGCCATGTAGTCACGGGGTCTGACACCAGTCCCCGCGAAGGCCTGGTTCACGAAACGCATGACTCGGGGGCGGTTATTGCCCCCCCTGAAGCAGATCAGCTTTGCGATGAGAGTCCTAAACGTATTGATACGCCGCTCAATTCGTACTTGCCAGGCAGTGACACCCCCGGCGGTCCTAGTTGCACGGTCAGCGTCCGGAAACTTGACGCGAGCAACACGGCACGCCGCGATGGCCCCGCAGTACATAATTGAGTGTGTATCAATCAAATCATCGCTAGCCCGCAAATACGGGTCTAGGAGATCGTTTAGGGCTCCCATTAGCGCTAGATTGCGTCTATTTACGGGCAAGCGTGGTAGTCGCGGCCTAGAATTGGGTGTGGAGCGATACCGCGTAATCGCCTCATCCAGAGCCCTCCTCAGTTGCTCATGGGCCTGGGTACTCACACTCTGATCCGCGCAGACCCCGTCGGCACTGGGATCGACCCGCGGCGCCCTCGGTGCCGTGTTGGGAGCGGGCACCGGAGCCGGCGACGTGGCGGGTAGGTCCCGCGCCGAAGTGGGGGCTGCACGAGCAGAGAGTGCTTCCAGGCGGAGCCGATCAAGCGTCAAGTCATCCAACCGCTTATTTCGTTGAATGACTCGCACCTGATCCGATAGGCGTTGTGCAGACACGGTGATGGTCGGTTCAAGAGCCTGGAACAGAGGAAGCATCCGGACACGATACGCGGATAGGTTAGTTTCCCCCTCTGTCGCCCCAAAGTACGCTCGCATGCAGTTCTCGTTCATTTCTTGAGTCCATCGCATGCGGCGCACTACACCACCGGCAGCGGGAGCCGTGGGTGGAGCGGAATGCCCCGTAGGCCCCAAGCGTGCCGGCAGCGGTCGCCTTCCTCGTCGCGCTGATGTTTGTGGCGGCGGTGGCGACGGCCCGCGCTCGTCACTGCTCGACTCGCTGCTGTCAGGTGCCGTGGCAAACTCGTCATCTGACGACGAGGGCGAGGAGCTGGACGGCGCAGGCGGAGATGGTAGACGTGCGCGTTGTTCCGCTCTTGATCGTAGTCTCGTATTCATTTTTCATTGTAATTTATATTCATTTTATAGCTTACGCTGTTTGACATTTTCATTGACAGTTAAGCTTTTCCTTTTGTGCGTACTGAAAGTGTATTTCATCGTATTATTTTGATAATACGGTATTGCAGAGTTGTTATTTTACACAAAAACTGTCGAAAACTGTAATTACAGCATAAAAAGGGCTAAAAATAAAAATATACAAATAAAATAAAGAAACGAGGCACCCGTCAGTGTCAGCGGTTTTTTTTATTATTATTATTATTCTCCCTAACTTAAATTTCTAGTAAATCGGCGGATACTCGATTGTCAAGTAGAGTAATTGACTATTAATAGCCATCAGATTAGTATGCACTTGAAGTTGTTATCAATCAAGTGAATTTAAATTATGTTGATCGATATCTAGGTAATATTGAGAGTATTTTCCAATGAGTAGGTAATTGTATTTCCCAATGACACAGAGTATAAATAAGATCACAAATAAGTGCGCGGTCAGCCAGCAGTTGTCCCAGAGTCCCCAAACCGAAAAAAATCCCTCTCTTCCTAAAAGTTCACGATGACTGACGTCAACACGATAGGTTATTTATACCGTCATGGTATATGCGACGTTTAAAAGTATATTTCTGCCATAAAACGTGACCATAAAAAGGGTTCCATACCCAAAGGATAAAACTGGGACTCTATTACTAAATATATTTAGTTAGGTACTTATAAGTTATTGATAAGATATAGTTAGATATAGAGGGGGGGGGGGGGGGGGGGGGGGCAACTCAAAACGGACGGCTTCACTGATCATGTCCGCTATAGTTTTCGTTGTAAGTCTTTATTAAGCTTTATTTTCATGTTTTTTTATTTTTATTTTTTGACAAAAGTTAGAGTCCCCCCTCTAACTTTTATAAGTAATTTTCATTCTTCAAACTTTACAATGCCATTTTATACCTATTAATTTTCTTAACAAACTATATTCGCAGACACTCCATTTAGACTGTCTGCCATTTCTATTCTCTTGACTTTATCAAGGAAACACAATGATGATACTATTTATCCGAAGCACGAAGTCACGATTGCCCATTTCAGTACCTACTTGTATTCTGTCTTCATTTGAACAGCGTCCAGTAAATACCTATTC